>CM057832.1:30908733-32213733 GCA_030068075.1 Paguma larvata | reverse complement strand
GTGCAGGCTCGAACTGATGAACCGTGAGATCATGACCTGAGCCAAGTCAGAGGCTGAACCAACTGAGCCACTCAGGTGCCCCCAAATCCTCCCACTTCTAAATGCTGATGCCGTTGTTCACAAATCATCACGCAAGCTTAAAATCCCTCCACGACATGTCTGCTGCGGTCTCCCCACCTCGGCCGTGTCCCAGGGATTGGCACTCGCACCCGCGAAAGCAGCCATCTTTCCCTGTGGACTGCTCTGACCACTGGCAATGAACTCTTCAAAGTCAACGGGCATCGATCTTTTTAGAGTACGATGGCCCGACCACTCCTGACCTGCATGGCTTCTAGGCCTCTGGTCTCTAGGCCACTCCATTCGGTCATTCGGTCATGCGTTCACGCATTCACACGCACACCCCCTGGACTTGGTCGCACACCATCTGCTGAACCCAGCGGATCGTGGTGGGAGTTCCCCGTGGGTGGAAAATGTATTTTATCTGAGTCCTTTGGCATCTCCTTCCCACATGGGGCCTGCGTGGGAACATTCCAGCCTCCCTCTTCATCTCCGGGATGAAGGCTGCCGACCTTGTGTGCCGCGTTCCTTCCAGGCAGCAGCCTGGCCCCGGGGAGCAGGTAAATGGCGTGTACTGATCTGTGGCCCCGGGCGTCACCAATGTCCCAGCCTTGGCCTCCCCATGTGCTCAACAGGGGTGTTAACCCCCCTCTCATGGCATATTTTGTTTGAGGTATTTACAAATCGTTTCTTAAAAGGAAAGTGCTACCGAGGATGGTGATGGGTGGTATTGGCATGGAGCAGAAGGAAGCCGGAGTTCCACAGGGCCGGGTTTCAATCCAGGCTCGGCCACTTTGGGCAGCTTATTTCATCTCTATGAACCTCAGTTTCAAAGGAATAAAACTGCCTACTCTACGGTCCTGTTCTTTAGATTGGAAATTAGAAATAATGGTGGATGATGAAGGCGCCTGGGAAGGGGTAGCTACTGTTGCTGCTATTGATAACCACTAGAGGGCACCAAACTACTCCAGAGCCGAAACCGGCCTGGTGTCCGGGCCACACGCGCAGGAAACCCTTTGTATGAAGGCTGCGGGGGACCCACAAGTATGTAGATTTGCACACGTTCTCCTTTTTTATCGGAAAACTAGAAATTGCATTTTACACTTAACTATTTGGGCGGTCACTTTTTAACAAAAGCACCTTAGGGTCGGGAGAAGAGCACCCCACAGAGGAAGGCTCTAGGCACTCGGCTACTTGTCCTTGCCCTGCTCCTTGTGCTGTGTGACCCGTGTGTGGACCCCCTTTTGAAGCGGGAGAAGGTCGGACCAGGCGATCTCTAAGGGCCCTTCTAGCTGTCTATGGCCAAGATTCTGAGGCACATACATTTCGTGAAACACCAGGTGGCGGGAGGGGGGGGTGGAATGGGAGAAATAGACCAAACGACCCCTGGATGCCCTTGCGGGGGCTGGGATTTGATGATTTGCACACAGTCAAGGAAAGCCACGCAGGGCTAATCCGGGCCGTACAAAGGAGTGCGGTTAGAGCTGTCGGGTGGTGGCGATGTTTTTCTGCGGCCGCGCACGCGGCGCTTATCATCTTTTGTGCAGGCCGCTGCCGCCGAAGCCAGGGAGACCACCCAGCCTGACAAAGAAAGGAATTCTTGTCTGCAGTTGATAGCCCTCAGGTTGACGGCTTTCCATTTGCCCCGGAGGCTGTCACTCGCAGAACAATGGCAAGGAGCTGGGTGGCTCTCACCTGAGACTGGCTTTGGCAGGGGGAAGGGGTGCGGACCTGGACGGGGGTGGGGGGGTGGGGGGGGCTGTTGTCTCTCCTCCCGGGATATGCATGCTCTCAGATCACTCTGGACTGCATCAGGCATGCTTGGAGAGGCTCCGGAGGGCTGTTTTCCCCGTGGATGGTGTCTCACTCTCCCCATCAGAAAGCTGCAAGTCTTGAAGATGTTACTGTTAAAAAAAAAAAAATTATAACGAATTACTGATACACGCAAAACATAAATCAATCTCAAAAGCATTGTGTGGAGTGAAAGAAGCCAGACATGAGAGCACCTACAGTATAATCCCATTTCTAGGAACTTCTAGAGCAGACAAATGATCTATGTGACAGAAATCAACATCAACGGCTACTTCCTTAGGAGAGGTGAAGGCTGACTACAAAGAAACATGACGGGACTTTCTAAGGGTGGAAACTGTTCTAGTCTTAAGTGGTAAGGACATGGGTGCACATGCCTTTGGAAAATGCACTGAACCGTACACTTAAATTCAGTGCACTGGACTATACGAAACTCATACTTCAGTAACACTAAGACCGAATTGTGAGAAATAGTTATAATGACTTTTCTCATTTTCAAAAGAAATATGTGTTCATGCTACAAGACTGAGAAAATACAGATAATTTTTTTTTAATGTGTATTTACTTTTGACAGAGAGACAGAGTGTGAGCAGGGGAGAGGGCAGAGAAAGAGGGAGACACAGAATCTGAAGCAGACTCCAGGCTCTGAGCTGTCAGCACAGAGCCGGACGCGGGGCTCGAACTCACAAACCGTGAGGTCATGACCTGAGCCGAAGTCGGTGCTCAACCAACTGAGCCACCCAGGCGCCCCCAGATAATTAAAGAAAAAAAAAAAAGAAGAAGGAAAAGAAAAGAAAGAAAACTCATCCATAATCCCATTACCCAGAGGTAAACAACTTTTTGTTGATAGTACAAAACCTTTATTTCCACAGAAATGAGATGATACAGTTTGTAATCTGCTTGCTTGCTGCCTTGAATTGACAATACAGGCACATAGTTAAAACCTTTTGTACCAAAAGTTACAAAAGAACATACAGTAAAAAATAAATCTCTCTCCCAGTCTCCTTCTCCAGAAGCAATCACTACCATCACTTACTTGTATATTCTCCTAAAAATGTTACATATTTACAAACACACATGCGTGATGATCCTTAAGAAAAAAAAAGTAGCATAATATATACACGGTTTGCACCTATATTAACCTGTATTTTAAATATAATATGATAATATGAATATCTTTCTAGGTCATTAAAATTTTTCTGTCATTTTGAAGCAGACATTTGATTGAAGTGTAACAAATACCAGAAATATGCAAAAAGTATAAACGCAAAGCTCACAAATGGACTCTACTTTTATATGCAGCACCGATATAAAATAACAGATTGGGGGCGCCTGGGTGGCTCAGTCAGTTAAGCATCCGACTTCAGCTCAGGTCATGATTTCACCGTCCGTGAGTTTGAGCCCTGCGTCAGGCTCTGTGCTGACAGCTTGGAGCCTGAAGCCTGCTTCGATTCTGTGTCTCCCTCTCTCTCTCTGTCCCTCCCCTGCTCTTGCTCTGTCTCTCTCTCTCTCGAAAAATATTTTTAAAAATTTAAAAAAATAACAGATTACCGGCACCCCCAAAAATCTTTTGGACCCTCTCCTAGGCACTGTCTCCTCAACCTCAAAAGAAACCACTATACTGCCTTCTAACTTCTAATGAGTTTTGCCTGGGTTTTGAATTTTATATGATGGAATTATATGATATTTCTTCTTATGTCTACATTCTCTCACTCAATAGTACAGAAATGAGATTCATTCATGCCGTCACATATAGCCACAGTTCATTCACACTTACTGTCACATAGCATTCCTTTGTATAAATATATCATAATTTATTTATCCATTCTATTGTGGATAGACACGTGGCTTGTCTCCAAGTTTTGCCTATTATAGCTGCTATAAATTCTTTAGATGTCTTCTGGCGAGCATATGTATATCTTTCTGTTGCATATAAGCTTAGACGTGCAAATGTTAGGTCATGGGGTATGCAAATGTACCGCATTGGTAAACAATACCCAATAGTCTCCAAAACGGCCACCCCAATGTATACTCTGGCCCGCAGTGTATGAGAGTTTCAATCGCACTTCCTACAACATCAATTTACAATGGCTCTACGGCATTTCACCATGTGGATATGCCGTGCTTTACTTTACCTCGCTCCTGTAGTTCAGGGATTCTTAGCTCTTTCTGTGCCGTACACACACGTGCTCTGATAGAGCGCGAGGATCCCTTCTCAGAAAACGGCGTACTAAAATACGTGCTTCCTTGTTAACACGCCAACCGATGACCTCGGCAGCGGCCCTCATAATCACAGGAACTTCAAAGTTTCAATATAAGCATACACCTAAAAATGTCTATTGGCCTTTGGTGCTGCTTCGCCTATGAAATGGACATCTTGGCCTTTGCCAATTTTTAAGGATTTTTCTTTTTTTGTAAGTAATCTCTCCACCCCACGTGGGGCTCAAACTCACGACCCTGAGATCAAGAGTCACAGGCTTTACCAACTGAGCCAGCCAGGGGCCCTGGCCTTTGCCGATTTTTAAAATGGCTTATTTGTTTTCAAATTTTTATGTAAGAACTTGTGTATCACAGATATGAAGCACCTAGTGAAATGTTACAAATTTTTTTGTCATTAGCTTTACCATTTTAGGTTTTTTTTTATAATAGCTGTTTATCTATTTTAAATAATCGCTTTAACGAGAAATAATTCAGATGCCATAAAATCCACCCTTTTAAAGTAAACGATTTAATGGTAAAAGTCCATTCATAGTTATGAAACCATCAGCTAATTCCAGAAGATTTTCAGCACCCAGGAAGAAACGCTTGAACCCACTGGTAGTCATTGTCCCAGAAGTATCCCCCCAGACCCTGTACCTCCTGGTACCTCCAATCCATTCCTGGTTTTGTTCTGGATAGAACAAAAGGAGTTACCTATTCTGGACATTTCATATAAATACCTGAACATACACAAACTACACACACAATATGAGATCCTTTGTGACTGGCTTCTTTCGCTCAGCATGTTTTCGGAATTAATGTCTGCTGTAGCATGTGTCAAAACTTCATTGCGCTTTATGGCTGAATAATATCCCATTGTATGGGCACCCCAGATTTTGTTTATGCACTTATCACTTGATATACATGTGCATTGTTCCTACTTTGGGGCTGTTATGAATAATGCTGCTATGAACATTCATATACAAGTTTCTGTGTAGATGTAGATTTTCATTTCTCTTGGGTATATACCTAGAGGTGGTAACTCTATGACATTTTTGAGGAACTGCCAGACAGTTTTCCAAAGTGGCTGCATTATTTATTATTTATTTAGCACAAATGACAGGGGCAGAGAGAGAGTATGAACAGGGGAGGGGCAGAGGAGAATGAGAGAGAGAGAATCCCAAGCAGGTTCTGCACTGTCAGCTCAGAGCCCGACACAGGGCTCAGACTCATGAACCCTGAGATCATGACCTGAGCTGAAACCAAGAGTCAGATGCTTAACTGACTGAGCCCCCCAGGCGCCCTTAAAGTAGCTACATATTTTTAAGATCCCACCAACAATGTAGGAGGTGTTTATGGTTTTCTCTTTTTTTTTTTAATGTTTATTTTGATAACGAGTACAAATGAAGGAGGGACAGAGAGAGGGGGACAGAACATCTGAAGCAGGCTCTATGCTGACAGCAAGCAAGCCCCATGTGGAGCTCGAACTCATGAACTGAAGCCGCAAGAATCATGCCCTGAGCTGCAGTCAGACACTCAACTACCTGAGGCACCCAGGCGCCCCTGTTTGTGGTTTTCTAATGCATAAAAAAAATTTAAGTTAGCCATAGCAAAATACAGCAAAGGTTTTCTTTATGGTCTGTCTTTGAGTCATTCTTAGAAAGGCTTTCACCACTCCAAGATTATAGAAATAGTCTATATAAAATATGTCTATGTTTTTCTCTTAGTATTTGTTTTCTGTTTGTTTGTAATTTAAAAAGTCTAAACAACACTTGGGATCTACCTTATGCAATCCCTGGTCTTCCTACCCTTTCTGCCCCTTTGGGAGACTCCTTAACTGTCTGCCTTATAATTAATGGCAAATTTTCCCAGATCCTGGCTCCACTTGTCAGACCAGAGGGGGGCTGAACTGTTAGTGGAATCTTGTCTTGTTTCTTCAGAAGTTTTTATGGCTGTTTCAGATAGTTCTAGCCTTTTTTTTTTTAACATATTATTTTTAAAGAAAGTGCTCATTTGAATGCATTATTCCTCAGTGGTGTAAACATTTTATCAACTGGAATAAAGAGGCTGTGGATGGTGTTCTAGACACACCTTACCTCATCGGTCTTGTCTTTTCCCACTTTTGTTGTCTAAATTCAGAGTGCACGGAAGCCCTGTATTTGGTGAGCAGACAGACTGACCAGGTAAGTGGGAAAGGAGCTGCGGGAGGCTGTGAGGAGCCTAGGAGTCTTTGGGGAGCATTCATTAGGTTTTCCAGCCTTTCCCATTTTTCTCGCTCTCCCCACCACCTCAGAAACAGAAAGCGGATCGTTCCTGTTTATAATGGTATAACCAAGCCTCGCGTTTCCAACTTTTCATAGCATTTTTATTCAGTTTTATCCTTACCACAACCTCGGAAGGCTGGACAGGACCCACGGCTCCTTGGCTCCGTTTGACAAATGAAGACACAGAGCCTCCAAGAGGGTCAATGCGGAAACCGTAAGCCTAGGACGTGGTAGAGCTACATCGTAACCATCCAGGACTCCTGACTCCAAGCCTCAAAAACCCCTGCTCGGCAAGGAAAGAGGGTCAAAGGTCTGGGGTGTGTACACATACAGCCCTCAACAGGAATGCGGGGTTTTGTGGTTTGGGTTTTCCTTCCCCTTTCTAAGCTCGCCTCGCATGCCAGCCAAGGGTGTGCGGCTGTGTGTCGGGGGCGGAAGTGGGTGAGCTGCCTAGTTGCATGTCGTCCCTAAGCCGCTTCATAAAGGCGGTCAAAGCACGGAACCTGGGACGAGGCTCACAGGGCCCTTCTGGTCTTCTGCTGTCTCATCAGAGCCGAGCTTCCGCAAGGGAACGGCTCCGAACGAGATTCTACCTGCCGGTGGGAACAAGGTTCAGTGCCTCGCGTGGTGGCCCCCTGGGTGGTTTATTGCGATCTGCACGTGTGCTTCCAATTCATAAAACACCCCTCTTGTGGCCATGGAGACGGGCGAACTGCTTCTTGGGCTCAAGACAAACTGAGGAAGCTGAAGTCCTTGCATCCTAGGACACTGCGCATCCCCGTGTGAAGTGTCCTTTGTGAGGGATTAGAAAAAAAGTTGCAGTGAAATGTCTTGGGCAAATACCACTTAGCGCACACTGCTCTTGGAGAGTCACAGTGAAAATTAGTACACATAAGGCTCCAAGAAGTGGTGCAAGGATGAGGCCTGTTGGACACGTCAACCTAGGGGATACGCAGCTTCTCTGGCCCCTGGACCCTTTACTCAGGTGACATCCAAGACCACTTGTGATCAGTGATTCCATAGAACTTACCTTTGCACAGTGTTGCTACGGAACATACGTCTCTATCACATGCACGTGCTAGTAACAACTGCAGTACTTTAAAACATTGACACATCCTACCACTAATTCCAATTCACAGCTTTGAAGGAGGCTGACAATGTTTTGGAGCCTGCATTTATGCAGGGTAAATTCTATTATAACAAAGTAAAAAAAGAGGTTGTTGTAAAAAAAAAAAAAAAAAAGTGGCGGCCCAAATTCTTTTACTTTTGTACTGTGCTCTTTTAAATGTCTCTAATATTCCTTGTTATTGCATGTACTACTTTCGAAAAGGGAATACTTTTTGATCACACAATCATTTCTATTGTGGAAGAAATAAATGCAATATATTTTCACCTATACTGCCCTTACCCATGGGCTCAGACTTAGTGTCTCTATTAGTATTCACAAAACATCTTATTTTAAAATTCTTCAGTATTATACTATACCATCATTAACTTCTTTTTTAAGTTTATTTATTTTGAGGGAGAGAAAGCACACGAGCAGGGGAGAGGCAGAGAGGAGAGAGGGAGAGAGAATCCCAAGCAGGCTCCGTGCTGTCAGCGCAGAGCTCAACACAGGGTTTGATCTCATGACCACGAGACCATGACCTGTGCCGATATCAAGAGTCAGACACTCGGAGGAGGTTCAAGATGGCGGAAAAGAAGTAATACCCGCTGCTGGTCTCTGGCGACTCAATCCGAGAGGGACTGAGACCGAGAAACTCTCAATCGCAGGGATCTGCAGGAAGAGGAGTTGGAACCTACAGGAAAGATAACGCCAACACCAGAGCATCTGGGGACACTGAGTGAGTGAAATCTGGGAGAAAGAAAGAGAGCCGCGGAGGTGCGGACTGCGGGGAGTGGGCCCGGGGCCCTGGGCCCCTTCCTCCGAAAGACAAGGGGAAGAGAAAGAGCAGAGGGGAAAGTACCTCGAACCCGGGCAGAGAGGGAGCTTATCATCCAGTCCCTATCCGCAAGGCTTTTTTGAGAGAGGGTCGTTGCTCACGGTGGAGCTGGCGGAGCTTTCCTCACTCCGGAGCCAGTGACGCTGTCCCAGTCCCTGACACGGAGAGGCGCGCGCGCCATTGCTGGATCGGTGCTGAGTCAGAGGCATAATTCGGGTGGGGAACGCTGAGCGTGCAGGGTCTCGCGACCACCCAGCGGGTCGTGCTGCCCCTGCACCCTGACCAAGTCGAGGACTGACACAGAGGAGGGTTCGGAGACTCTAGCTCCGTGAAAAGAGGCTACCGGGACGCCATTGTGGTCGCAGCGGTGCTGAGTCAGAGACTCAATTTACATAAGGCGTGGCGGTCAGAGGGAGTTAAAGGAACTCAGATGAGCTTGGGCGGCGCGACCGCCCAGCAATTTGAACTGTGTTGGTAATCTGGATGGAGTTGAGGATGGAAACTGAGGAGTGATCTGAGACTGTGGGTCCGTGAGGAGTGATCTGAGACAGTCGCCCGGGAGGGCGCCATTGTGGTCGCGCATTCCCATAAAGCCAAAACCTAGGACTCCACCCCCAGCGGTGGAAGTGGGACCCGCCTACACCAGGCAACGCCCCTCCTCATATGAGAGACGCCCTTCTCCTGGAGTGGTAGCCGCTGAGACACAACTACTGCAGCATTGCCTGGATTAACTCTAGGTCAATTCTTCGGTTTTAGATATATTCTTCCTCTTCTTCTTCCTCTCTCTCCCCACCTCTAAACCTGTCACCAGGGGGTTTTGGCTTGCTTAAACAGACATTTTACCCACTCTCTCAATGCATGTTATACACCTCCCTCTTTAACTTCCTATCTCTCTCTATGGAACAGTCAGACCACATAGTGCACCTGGACAACATCTAACTTCATTTCTCTTTCCTCGCATCCTTCCTTATTCTGATTTCTCTCCTGCTGGATCAAGTCTTCTAATCTCTCTACCTGGTCAAAGTTCAATTTCTTCTTCTGCCCACACCTGTCACTACTCTATGTATGCTCTGCCATCAGCAGAGTGCACATCCCATCATTATCGTGTAGCTGGTACATCAGGTTGCATGCCTCCAGACTGTCATTTGTTAATCTTTTTTATGTTGTGATTTGTTTGTCCGTCTCATTGGTTAATAAGGTTGTGAGTCTGTGCTTCCTGTTTGTCGGTCTGACCCTTTTCCTTTCCAGGGAGAAATAGGAAATAAACCAATACACACATTGCCAAAATGACCAAACGGAAGAACTCCCCTCAGAAGACTGTACAGGAAATAGTGACAGCCCAAGAAATGATGAAAGCAGACATAAGCAACTTAACAGAACAAGAATACAGAACGATAAATATAAAAATACTCGCAGGGCTTGAAAAAAACATAGAAGAAATCAGGGGGTCCCTAGAGGCAGAGATCAAGGTCCTAAAAAAAGATGTACAGGAATTAAAAAAGGATTTAAATGAGGGGCAAAACAAATTGGAGGCGGCCATAGCGCGGATTGCAGAGGCGGAAGATAGAATAGGGGAATTAGAAGACAAAATTACAGAAAAGGATGAAGCAGAGAAAAAGAGAGAGAAATTGATTCAGGAACAGGAAAGGAGAATTCGAGAGCTGAGCGATGCAATCAAACGGAGTAACATCCGTATTATAGGAATTCCAGAGGAAGAAGAGAGAGAGAAAGGAATCGAAGGGGTATTTGAACAAATCATCAATGAGAACTTCCCCAACATGAAGAAAGAAATGGGCATTGAAGTCCAAGAGGCACAGAGAACTCCCCTCAGACGTAACCCAAATAGGCCTTCAGCAAGACACATCATAGTGAAGCTGGGAAAATACAAAGATAAAGAGAGAATCCTAAAAGCAGCTAGGGATAAACGGGCCTTGACTTATAAAGGCAGACACATTAGGGTAGTAGCGGACTTATCCACAGAAACTTGGCAAGCCAGAAAGGAATGGCAGGAAATCTTCAATGTGATGAACAGGAAGGACATGCAGCCAAGAATCCTTTATCCAACCAGCCTGTCATTCAAAATGGATGGAGAATTAAAGGTCTTCCCAAACAAACAAAAACTGAAGGAATACATCACAAATAAACCAATCTTACAAGAGATCCTGAGGGGGACTCTATGAAGGAAAGGTTGCAAGGAACACAGAGCACCAGAGACATCCTTACAAACATGAAACCTACAGACAACACCTTGACTCTAAACCCACATTTTTCAATATTAACACTGAATGTAAACGGACTAAACACTCCAATTAAAAGACACAGGGTAACGGAATGGATTAGAAAACAAGACCCATCTATCTGCTGTCTTCAAGAGACACATTTTAAACCTGAGGACACCTTCAGACTGAAAGTGAGGGGATGGAGAACTATCTACCATGCTACAGGAACTCAGAAGAAAGCTGGAGTAGCCACACTTATATCAGATAAACTGGACTTTAAAGTAAAAGATGTAATAAGAGATGAAGAAGGACATTATATAATAATCACAGGGACTATCCAGCAGGAAGAGCTAACAATTATAAATATCTACGCGCCGAATTCTGGGGCACCCAAATTTGTCAAGCAACTAATTACAAACGTAAGCCATCTTATTGATAAAAATGTGCTAGTGGCAGGAGACCTTAATACCCCACTCACAGCGCTGGATAGATCCACTAAACAGAGAATCAGCATGGAAACAATGGACCTGAACGACACGTTGGAACAGATGGGCCTGACAGATATCTTCAGGGCCCTTCATCCAGAAGCAAAGGAATTTACATTCTTCTCAAATGCACATGGTACATTTTCCAAGATAGACCACATTTTGGGGCACAAGGAAGCGCTGAATAAGTATAAAAAAATTGAGATCATACCATGCACAATTTCAGACCACAATGCTTTGAAACTTGAAATCAACCACAGGAAAAAGTCTGGGAAGCCCCCACAAACATGGAGGCTAAAGAACAACCTACTAAAAGACGAATGGGTCAACCAAGCAATCAGAGAAGAAATTAAAAAATACATGGAAACAAATGAAAATGAAAATACGACAATCCAAACACTTTGGGATGCAGCAAAGGCAGTTCTGAGAGGGAAATATATTGCAATCCAGGCCCATCTCAAGAAACAAGAAAAATTCCTAACACAAATTCTAACAGCACGCCTAAAGGAACTAGAAGCAGAACAGCTAAGACAGCCCAAACCTAGCAGAAAGAGAGAAATAACAAAGATTAGGGCACAAATTAATCATATGGAAACAGAAAAAGTAGTGGAACAGATCAATGAAACCAAGAGTTGGTTCTTTGAAAAAATAAACAAAATTGATAAACCTCTAGCCAGGCTCCTCAAAAAGAAAAGAGAGAGAAACCAAATCAATAAAATCATGAACGAAAATGGAGTGATTACAACCAATCCCTCAGAAATACAAGCAATCATCAGAGAATATTATGAAAAACTCTATGCCGTCAAATTGAGCAACCTGGAAGAAATGGACAAATTCCTAAACAGCCACATGCTACCAAAACTCAAACGGGAAGAAATAGAAAACTTGAACAGACCCATAACTAGTGAAGAAATTGAATCAGTTATCAAAAATCTCCCAGCAAATAAAAGTCCAGGGCCAGATGGCTTCCCTGCGGAATTTTACCAGACATTTAAAACAGAGTTAATACCTATCCTCCTCAAGCTGTTCCAAAAAATTGAGACGGAAAGAAAACTCCCGGACTCATTCTATGAAGCCAGCATCACTTTGATTCCCAAACCAGATAGAGACCCAGCAAAAAAAGAGAACTACAGGCCGATATCCTTGATGAACATGGATGCAAAAATTCTTAACAAGATATTAGCAAATAGAATCCAACAGCATATAAAAAGAATTATCCACCACGATCAAGTAGGATTCATCCCTGGGTTGCAGGGCTGGTTCAATATTCGTAAATCAATCAACGTGATACATCACATTAACAAAAGAAAAGATAAGAACCATATGATCCTGTCGATTGATGCAGAAAAAGCATTTGACAAAATACAGCATCCTTTCTTAATAAAAACTCTCGAGAAAGTCGGGATAGAAGGAACATACTTAGACATCATAAAAGCCATTTATGAAAAGCCCACAGCTCATATCATCCTCAATGGGGAAAAACTGAGAGCCTTCCCCCTGAGATCAGGAACACGACAGGGATGTCCACTCTCACCACTGCTATTTAACATAGTGTTGGAGGTCCTAGCATCAGCAATCAGACAAGAAAGCAAAATAAAAGGCATCAGGATAGGCAAGGACGAAGTCAAACTTTCACTTTTTGCAGATGATGTGATACTTTACATGGAAAACCCAAAAGAATCCACCGAAAGCCTACTAGAACTGATCCATGAATTTGGCAAAGTTGCAGGATACAAAATCAATGTACAGAAATCGGTTGCTTTCCTTTACACCAACAACGAAGCAATAGAAAGAGAAATAAAGAAGCGAATCCCATTCACAATTGCACCAAAAACCATCAAATACCTAGGAATAAACCTAACCAAAGATGTAAAAGACCTCTACGTGGAAAACTATAAAAAACTTATGAAGGAAATTGAGGAAGACACAAGGAAATGGAAAAACATCCCATGCTCATGGATCGGAAGAATAAATATCGTTAAAATGGCAATACTACCTAAAGCAATCTACACATTCAATGCAATCCCAATCAAAATTGCACCAGCATACTTCTCAAAGCTAGAGCAAACAATCCTAAAATTTGTATGGAACCACAAAAGACCCCGAATAGCCAAAGTAATTCTGAAGAATAAAACCAAAGCGGGAGGCATCACAATCCCAGATTTTAACCTCTACTACAAAGCGGTAGTCATCAAGACAGCATGGTATTGGCACAAGAACAGACACATAGACCAATGGAATAGAATAGAGAACCCAGAGATGGACCCACAAGCATATGGCCATCTAATCTTTGACCAAGCAGGAAAGAGTATCCAATGGAAAAAAGACAGCCTCTTTAACAAATGGTGCTGGGAGAACTGGACAGCAACATGCAGAAGAATGAAACTAGACCACTTCCTTACACCACTCACAAAAATAAACTCTAAATGGATAAAGGATCTGAATGTGAGACAGGAAACCATCAAAATCCTAGAGGAGAAAGCAGGAAAAAACTTCTTCGACCTGAGCCGCAGCAATTTTCTATGTGACACATCTCCAGAGGCTAGGGAATTGAAAGCAAAAATGAACTATTGGGACCTCATCAAGATAAAAAGCTTCTGTACGGCAAAGGAAACAACCAACAAAACTAATAGACAACCAACGGAATGGGAAAGGATAATCGCAAATGACATATCAGATAAAGGACTAGTATCTAAAATCTATAAAGAACTCACCAAACTCCACACCCGAAAAACAAATAATCCAGTGAAAAAGTGGGCGGAAGATATGAATAGACACTTCTCCAAAGAGGACATTCAGATGGCCAACAGACACATGAAACGATGCTCAAAGTCACTCATCATCAGGGAAACACAAATCAAAACCACACTGAGATACCACCTTACACCGATTCGAATGGCTAAAATGAATAAATCAGGAAACTATAGATGCTGGCGGGGATGTGGAGAAGCAGGCACCCTCCTACACTGTTGGTGGGAATGCAAACTGGTACAGCCGCTCTGGAAAACGGTGTGGAGGTTCCTCAAAAAAATGAAAATAGAGCTACCGTATGACCCAGCAATAGCACTGCTAGGAATCTACCCAAGAGACACAGGAATGCTGATGCATAGGGGTACGTGTACCCCAATGTTCATAGCAGCACTTTCGACAATAGCCAAATCGTGGAAGCAAACCAAGTGCCCATCAACTGACGAATGGATAAAGAAGTTGTGGCACATATATACAATGGACTACTACATGGCAATGAGAAAAAATGAAATCTGGCCATGTGTAGCAACATGGATGGAACTGGAGAGTATTATGTTAAGTGAAATAAGTCAGTCAGAAAAAGACAGATACCATATGTTTCCACGAATAGGTGGACTTTGTGAGACTAAGCAAAACCCAGGGGGAGGGCTAGAGGGGAAAGGAAAAAAAGACACAGAGAGGGAGGGAGATAAAACATAAGAGACTCTCAAAGACTAAGAACAATCTGAGGGTGAGGGAGGTGAGGGAGGTGAGGGAGGGGGGAGAGGGGGTGACGGATATTAAAGAGGGCACGTGTTGGGATGAACACTGGGTGTAATATGTAAACCAATTTGAAAATAAACTATTATAATGAAAAAAAAAATTAAAAAAAAAAAAAAAAAGAGTCAGACACTCAACTGACAGAACTACCCAGGCGCCGCCATCATTAATTTTTATTGAAGCTATGTATGTCATTCTCACGAAAATATAAAAATGAACTTTCCTTTTGGGGCACTAGAATATTTCTGAATAGAATGTTTTTTTAGAATAAGAGTAACTGACGAGCCCTTTTAAGTTTTTAAAAAATATATACAAATGGTGACCAAAGCCCATTAACTATTTTCTCAAATACAACCACTACTAACATGTCCATCGAGTCTTTTCTTCTATGCATACATAGTTTTTATATCACTGAGATCCCACTCTGTTGTCTCTTTATTGATTCAACATTATAGCAAGAATTGTGTGTTTTTTGTTTTTATTTATTTATTATTATTTTGAGTTTATTTATTTATTTTGAGAGACAGAGAGGGTGTTCATAGGGGAGGGGCAGAAAGAGGGAGGGAGAGAGAATCCTAAGCAGCCTCCACACCGTCAGCGCAGAGCCCAGTGTAGGGCTCGAACTCATGAACCATGAGATCCTGACTTGAGCAGAAACCAAGAGTAGGATGCTCAACTGACTAGCCACCCAGGTGCTCCCCCCACCTTTTTTATCTTAGAGAGAGCACGTGAGTCGGGGAGAGGGGCAGAAAGAGAGAGAGGGAGAATTTTAAGCAGGCTCCATACTCCTCACAACCGTGAGATCGTGACCTGAGCCAAAATCAAGAGTTGGACACTCAACCGACTGAGCCACCCAGGTGCCTCGAGCATTACTTTTTTGTATACTCAATGAATGTATAAACAAAGAGAACAATTTAAGATGAGACTCTCTGCCATCCAATAGATGTTGGTGGTTTCAATTATTTGGAACCCAGAAGAGTAACTGAGATGTCCACGCAGAATGCAGAGAAATGTGGGGCTGTCTTGGACGAGGACCCTGGGCCCCTCGAAGTAGCATGTCGGCCCCTGCGGTGTCCCCCCTCCATAGTTAAGTTCACTTGGGTCCCCCTGCAAGCTCCTCCCACTCCAGGTGCTGAGACCATGCCTTCTCCAGGTCAGACCTAAGTCAAAGGGCCAAGGGCAAGGAGGGACTGGGGGATTCTCCGTTTATGTAACAGAAAATTGAGATAAATGGCCTTCCTACAAGCATCGCGTTTTGCTTTTCCTTTTCTTCCAACCTGGTGATAAAATGAACTGCGCATTGCATTATAGTCTGAATTTATGGTAAAATACACGATCTAAGGTAGTTGAGACTTGGAAGCTTAAGCGATTGGGCCAGGCCCCCCCTTTGGGTGGTAAGTGATAGTTCCAGAACCCCGTTTCTCGGACCTCCAAATCTTTGGACCTTCTGCTTTTGCGTGTAGACCCGCACCCCTGCTTCCAGGCAGGCATAAAACCCCACGTAAAATGTGAGACAAAAGTACAGCTGTCCTTGGCTGTGTGGAAATAGAAGATATTTCAATCCGACAGAATTAATGGGCTTACTGCAAAAGCCCTCCTAATTCTTCAGTCGAGCCATCTGAGCCTGGGTTCTGGGTCCTCCGTCGCTGGGTTTTTATCTGACAGACGCTGACAGACGCTGCACAGTGAGAATTAAAAGGCGTGCAGGGCGGGGAGGTGGCTTTGGCTTTCATAATGGCCACAGGTGTTCCGGTCCGCCTTTGTGCTTCCCCTTTTCACGCTGCCAGACGACAAAGACGCACGATGAAGCCTGGTTTACCTTCCGAGCTTTCACACAACGAGAAGGATTTGCCGTGAGGGGCAGCTTCCATTGGCCTCCTGTGTTTTCCCTGGGAAAGCTGGGCTCTCGAAAACAGCCCGGAAACTTTGAATCTGGAGGGCAGTTCAGGCTTCGCTCGGAATAAGGGAAGGTTAGAAAGGAAACAGAGGGAAGTTAAAAGAGCCATTCTAAGCAGGCCACGTGCGAGACTAGGGTCGAAATATGCTGGTGACGCCAGAAGAAGAGGGAGCCAGGAACCCAGCTGTCGGCATTTGTTTCTGTTAAACGGGGAAACTTCACCACGAAGGGCATGCCACTTGACACGATCACAAGAAATACACTTTTCCAAGTTCCCAAAGGGAGTCTTCCAATCTTTTCTTCTAATTGCTCAAGTTTTCTTGAAAAACCAGGCTGAAGACATGTGATCTCCCAGCTGAGGCTGGGTCTCAGTGTCCCTGTCCATAAAACAAAGGGATTTGAACGCACAACCCCCGAGGGGTCTTCTAGTATAGTTTCTGTTGTTTCGTACACTTTTCCTACGGCAGGTCTTGTTTCCGGTTCCGACGGCGCCTAAGGTGCACATTTCCTGCCTGCAAGGAGCCACCGTTCAGTAGAGGCAACGAGGCCAGGGGAGAATCTTGCAATACAAAGGCAAGCCCGGTATATCTATGGCGCAAGAGCTGCAGGGGGCCGAGGGCGGAGCGGGAGCAGAGCTCCTGCCCAGATGAAGACAAAGCCGTTGTGGAGGAGGTGGCACTTGAGTAGGCCTTGAAGGATGAGAGAACATGAAGAGAAAAGGAATTCCAGGCAGGGGAGGAGCATGCACAGAGGCAGGGAAGCTGGAAAAAGCAAGGCAAGTTCACAGTATCCTGAGATAAATATGCCCGGGCATAGGGCCTGCACAGGCTTGAACACCAGGGCAAGGGTTGTGTAGTTTATTTGGTGGGTACTGGGGAGCCATTGAGGGCCTAAAGGAAGACATATAATGTCATTAGAATTGTACTTTATTATTTTTTTAATTTTAAGGTTTACTTATTTAATTTTTTTTAATTCTTTTTAATGTTTGTTTATTTTTGAGAGAGAGAGAGACAGAGCATGAGCTGGGGAGGAGCAGAGAGAGGAAGACACAGAATCAGAAGCAGACTCCAGGCTCTGAGCTGTCAGTACAGAGCCCTACATGGGGCTTGAACTCGCGAACCGTGAGATCACGACCTGAGCCACAGTCAGATGGTTAACCAACTGAGCCACCTGGGTGCCCCATACTTATTTGTTTTGAGAGAGTGCAAAGGGGGAGGGGCAGAGAGAGAGAATGAGAGAGAGAGAACCCCAAGCAGGCTCCATGCTGTCAGTGCAGAGCCTGACTTGGGACTTGAACGCACGAACTGCAAGATCATGACTGAACCAAAACTAAAAGTCAGACACCTAACTGACTGAGCCACCCAGGCGCCCCTAGAAATGTACTTTGGGAACATTCCTCTGGCCAAATGGGCATATTGGTTTTCCTAAAGGTCCCCCCAGGTGACAAACAGAGGAGCTGAGATTAGAACCCAGCAGGCTGACTTCCAAGCTTGTGCACACAACTCTCCAAGAAGGCCACCCCCTGGAAGAGTTTCAGATCGACAACTGCCGTGTTTCGACGCCAGCGTCCTATCCGGAGGGACACAATGGGAGGCAAACAACATCGGATGGGAAGGGGCGGGGATTCACCTGCTAATTCCTAGCTGTAATGGGGTGCATAGTGGTCCCCAAAAGGTATGTCCGCATCCTAATCCCTGCTACCTGTATATAGCAAAAGACTGAATATGACGTCACGTGGCACGAGATGTGAGTAAGTTAAGGATCTCAAGAGAAGAAACTCGCCCTGGGTCACCGGGTGGCCCTGCCCGCAATCACACATGCCCTTATACGACAGACACGCAGAGGAGAGAGAGGCAATGTGACCACAGAGACTGGAGTGATGCCCCACAACTAAAGGAATGCCCGAAGCCACCGGAAGCTGGAAAAGGCAAGGAATGGATTCTCTCCAGTTCCGACACACACCTGTGAGACTCTCTGGGCAAGTTCCCCAACCTCAGAAGGCCTTGGTCTTCTCCTCCGCACAATGGGATGGTGAGGTTTCTCACCTCTGGAACTGCTATGAGGATTCGATGAGATGATGAGGGGGAATCTGCCAGCAGAGACCCGTGTGTGGCTGGCTAGGGAGGCCCCGTCTTGTGAACTACTGTCGCTGCTGCTCACATGGCCTGTTGGGGGGGTGCTTCTCGGCTCGGCCTTTGTCCGCTTGGAATCAGCCAGCGTGTCCTTTGCTGACATGCCTGAGAGAGATGGCTGCATTCTTGTCATTCCGGGGTTATTTCTGACCGTCTGCCGTGGTATCCTCTTTCAGTGTTGATGGAAAGCCAAGGTCACAAAACATCAGTAAGTCAATTTCTTAAACGTGAAGAGAAAGTAGTGAGCATTAAGGGGAAGCAGATGTGCCTGGGCTACAAAGACAGGATTTGGGGCCTTCGCCCATACTGTTCCCTCACCTGCAATGCCTTTTGTCCCAAGTGCAAAAATTCCAAGGCAACGATGCACCTACTTGCGTAGGGTCCTCAAGGAATAGAAAGAACACGGGAGTTGGGGAATTCGAAGCCACTTGTTTATACTGCAACTTTGGCCAGGACTCTTCCACTTGGGGAGCCACAGTTTTTCTAATCTGTAAAATGGGTATAATGCTCTTTCTCATACTTTTCTCAAGAGTTGTGATGTGGGTTACACAAGAGGAATCAGGTACCAACCTGGGCATTACCTCTTCCATTCCTAATTTTACAGATGAGAAAATTGGGACCCACAAAAGGCAAGTCACCTGCCCAAGATTACCCAACAAGTCGAGGAGACATATGTGATAAACCATAATCTACTATGTAAATGTCACTTGAGGCCACTTGTCCTAATGATGCCTAGTCCTCAGTCCACCAGTTTCTTTCTCGAAAGTTCTGCCCCAAAAGGATGCAAGTCCCGGTCCTCTGCTTTATGGCCTTTGAAGAAAGGGGATGGGGTATTTGAATTACCCCTGCGAACATGGGCCTCTGGTCCCAATCCCCTCCTGACCAGTGGCTTGTGACAGCAGTGACTTCACCCACCCCTCTGTGCCCCTTGATGAGGAATGCAGAGAACGAGCCTCATGCATAAGGCCACTTGACCTTCTGCGGGGTGACCTGGCAATGGGGACGCAGCATGGGGAGCCTTTTAGTGACAAATGATTCTTACCTGGATTGGGCAAACATTCCCTAAGCCCACACGTAACTCTCAAATATTTGCCTCCCTGACTTGGCCGTCATTCTCTCCCAATTGTATGGGACTAGAAAACAGCTTGGGAGGCTTCTAATAAATGTTTGCCCTGACACGAGACGAGGGGTCTTCTTTCTTTTCACTTACCATTAAAGACAAAACAAGAGAGCAACACGTTTGACGTGGCGAGGGGGAAGAGTGGCGTCTGAATGAGCAGGAACGGCAGAAAGGAGATTCGGCCGCCTCGCTCTACAACTGAACACACCCAGCGCCCTGGCCTCGCCGTCCCTTCTCTCATACCTGGAGACAGGGACGCAGAGCAAACAAGCACACAGCAGACCTGAAAGGAATCAATCGGCTTTCCCTTAAGAACAGATCAGAGGGTCTAGTGATGACTCAGGAGAGGCCTCCTGGGGACCGCACACCACCTTTATCAGTGGGGTTTATATTCTCGTACCTCCTTGTGTTGCTAGTTAGCAGCCTTTCATTGCACCTTGAAGAGCCCTTTTCGGAATGATGATTCTGATTTGAGCCAAGCTTTCCCGTGATGCTTGCAAAATGATCTCCCAACCCTCAAACTCCCTTCGCAGTGACTGGTTGGCATTTTACTTTGAGCAAGAACCCTTTCCTCTTCCCTAGGTTTTCATCCATGTATTACCAACCTATTTATTATCGGTAGAGATTTACAGATTCTATTTTTTAGTGGTTTATTTTCTCAATTATTTTCTTAATTATCTCGATGCGTGAATTACCCCGGATTCGGCGGATGGGAGCCTCTTCAAGCTGATTCCCATGCCTTCTTGACATGCCCCCATCATTTTTATTGAGCACTGCCTGACTTTCCAGCACAACAAGATGCACCAAGCTCATCTTGTAAAAGAAAACCATGGGTCAGGGCGCCTGGGTGGCTCAGTTGGCTAAGTATCTGACTTCGGTTCAGGTCATGATCTCACAGCTCATGAGTTCCAGCCCCACATCGGGCTCTGGGGCTGACAGCTCGGAGCCTGGAGCCTGGAGCCTGCTTCAGATTCTCTGTCTCCCCCTCTCTCTGCACCTCCCCCACTCGTGCTCTGTCTCTCTCTCTCAAAAATAAATAAATGTTAAAAAGCAATTAAAAAAAGAAAAAAGCATGGGGATTAGAAAAAGAGAGAAAAAGTGGTACTCTGCAGATCAATAAAGATGGTTGTGCCCTGGCAACTATAGGTATTACTTAGGAATAATCATCCTCAGTGTTTAACCCGCAAAGAAATAACTAGGCACAGAAAAAAAGAAAGGACTAAAAGAAAATGCTAGAAAACTAGAAGGAACTCAGAACATTATGACAAGTGTTTTCATATCGCTCTTTTTTTCCCGTATATCCCACATTTTATGTAATGAGAACGTATTATTTTTATAATGAAAAAATCACATAAAAGGATTTTTCTTTCTCAGAATAATGGGGAAGGCCAGCTCTGAGAACATTCTAAGAGGATAAAATCAGATGTTAACAAACACTAGAAACAGGCAGAAAGCACTTCATTGTCATGAATCACACTATCAAAACAAAGCTCCGTGCCTCCGTAGGAAACCAAGTCTTAGAAAACGTGATTTCTTAAGACCTGGTTCTGCCACGTGTGCTTGGGTAACTTTAGGCAAGTCATTTTGTCAATCTGAGCCTCAATTTCCTTATCTGAAAAAGATCGTGAAGGTCTTCCCATATCAGCCGTGTAACAAGACTCCAACAAAATCACGTATATGAAAATTCCTTTAAAACACTACAAAGGTGGTTTTCTTCAAGAGCTTTTAAGAAATGTTTGCTTAGTATTGAAAGCTTAAAGTTTTACCAGTTTCCTTTTAAATGGGCGTCCGAAATGGAAGGTATTATGCTAAGTGAAGTAAGTCAGTCAGAGAAAGACAAGATACCATGTTTTCACTCATATGTGGATCTTGAGAAATTTGGCAGGAGACCACGGGGGAGGGGGAGGGGAAAAATGGTTACAAACAGAAGGAGGGAGGCAAACCACAAGAGACTCTTAAATACTGAGAACAGAGGGTGGATGGGGGGTGGGGGAAGGGAAAGTGGGTGACGGGCATTGAGGAGGACACTTGTTGGGATGAGCACTGGGTGCAGTATGGAAGCCCATTTGACAATAAATTATATTTTAAAAAATAATAAAAATTTAAAAATAAACAAATAAATTAACGGGTGTCTGAGAACCCTCTGGGAGTCTCTGGGAGCCTGCTGGGGTCTACCTTACAGCCGAGGCAGCGGCATCTCCATGGCTGCATCTTAAATCGGGTTCCCAGAAGCGACCTGGGGAGGAGGATTTGTGTGCAAGGGATTTATTAGGGAGTGTGCCCAGTCAAACAGGGAAAGAAGCGGGGAAGGGGGATCAGAAAGGAAAGGAGGCCCAGCAAGGTACCTTACCGAACAAGTCACTCGGAGGGTAACTTTGGCTCACCCCACGAATGAACTTGAGTGAAAGTTACACCCCCAGAGCCGTCCTGGTCAGGGGCAAGGGAGCTGGAGGATTTCTATCTATGTGTCCATCAGTCACCAAAACAGGGGATGGGAGTGGGCAACCTCCCAGGCACTTCCAGCTTTCTTGAGCAGGCAAAGCAGATTCCAGCAGTCTGCCCTCTGGCCAAGAAATGCGAGTATGGCCAAAGGTAGGCTCTAAAATGGTAAGGGGACCCAAGTGGGTATAGGTAGAACACTGACAACATCGGCCCAAAAAAATGTCCATCAGTGCTGGACATTCAAAACAAAGGAAATAAAGTGAGAACCAGTGTTGCACATAGGACAGGCTTTGGGAAGTACGAGTTAGATACATGGAGACTGGGCCCAGAGAGGTTGAGCGACCTGCCCTGAGTCACACAGATGGCAGCCAGAATTCCAGCCCTGGTCTGCCTGGGTGAAGCCCAAAGCCTGCGCACCCTCTTCTCTTCCGTGTTGCTCACTACACTGGGTCTCTTCTATGGAGGCCCACCCAGAGGGAATCTTTCACATGCCACAGAATTTTACAGATGCCCCCTGCCTTTAGAAAGCTCAGACCCCTGTGAGTGTCCTCAGGATGGCCATTAGTGGTCCGTTCCCCAGAGTCACCCCCCTCTTCTTGAATTTGTCCAACAGAAGGCGCCAGGATGGTTGAACCATGACTTTATGAACCCCAAAGAGAGACGCCCATGTCTCAGATACAGGGTGGCCCGTCTCCTGGCTACAAAGACGTTATTAGTGATTTGGGGAGAGTCAGTTAGAGAAACAAGTACCCTCCCAAACAAAAGACCTTGTGAGTTCACTCGTTTGTTTCTCCTTTATTGTACTTAACGGCAATTAGCCCACATCCTGCATTCTGAACATGAGCGAACATGTGAAGGAGCCAGACACACAGGAGCTCAAGTCACGCAGACCTTGCGTCTAGCTAGAAGCAATGGTCTGGAGCCGCAGTTCCGTGGCCAGCCCTGCCGCACACTGGCTGCGAGATATTGGCTACGATGTGTGATCGTGTCCGGTCTGAGCACCCTGGTTCATAAAGTGGTACAGCCGTCCCTAGTCCACGATGGTACTGCGAGGACCTACGACATATCTAAGGGCTTCCTAAAGGGTCAAACTTCCTGCACACATAAGCACACTGATCCACATTTGTTCTAACAGCTCGATTTTTATAAAACCAAATGCAGCGACTCCTCTTTCTCAGTAACACCAGCCAAGAGTTAGGGTAGAGACTCGTAAGGCCTCTGGGTGGAGGTACCAGATAACATGAACCCTGGCATCTTCCTCACAATAAAGCAACCAGGCTCTGACTCCCAGCGTGTTTTCTTCCAGGCAGTTCTAATCAGCTTCGTTATTGTGTCTGGCTTCTCCAAGAAGAAGCAAACAAAGACTTAAGAAGTTGGCCCACTGACCCTAGCAAAAAAGCAGTAGTTAACAGCCAGACAGAAGAAACGTCCAGAAGAGTATAAATGACAGCTGTATTCATTGAAAATCGTCGTCCGGGGTCAAAAGCCTACACATTCCAGAAGGCCCTGGTATTGGTAATGACTCAAGACACTAAGAATCAAGTTGCATTGTGATCTGTGCTCTCTATTTAATAGTGCAGAGACAGGGGCGCCTGGGTGGCTCAGTCGGTTGAGCGGCCGACTTCGGCTCAGGTCATGATCTTGCGGTCTGTGAGTTCGAGCCCCGCGTCGGGCTCTGTGCTGACGGCTCAGAGCCTGGAGCCTGTTTCGGATTCTGTGTCTCCCTCTCTCTCTGCCCCTCCCCCACTCATGCTCTGTCTCTCTCTGTCTCAAAAATAAATAAACAATAAAAAAAATTATTAAAAAAAAATAGTGCAGAGACAGCTAGTAGAAAAGTTGACAGAAAAAATGGACCATAGCACTAGGAATTAAAAAGAAGCACATTAAACAATAATAAAAATCTATGGTGTTGAAATTAGCATGTTATTTTCTGAAATGAAAACACTCGATGCTGGCGATGGTAAGGTAAAACTGGTTCCAGAAAATGGAAACCTATATAAATATCTCAAAAGCAAGGAAAGATAAAGTGATTTTTTAATAAAATAAAAGGACATTTAGCATCCAGCAAAAGTGGAAAATTGGAAAACTACACAGGAATATGGAAAATTGCTTGTGATGTTAGCGAGAAACTACAGGACACGAAATTGCATGTACAGACCACACGCAAGGTTTATTTCTTTTTGAAAAAGAGAGACAGAGTGTGAGCAGGGGACGGGCAGAGAGAGAGGGAGACACAGAACCTGAAATAGGCTCCAGGCTCTGAGCTCCCAGCACAGAGCCCGATGCAGGGCTCGAACCCACAGACTGGGAGATCATCACCTGAGCTGAAGTTGGACGCTTACCCCAAACCATATTTCTCTACGAAAAAGGGACTGCAAGGAATATCCCCGTGTTTTTATTCTTTCCAGCCTCCTCCTTCCTTAGCACTTTATAGCCAAGTGGCTGCCTCTACTGTTGAGAACCTGTCCCTACAGCTTCCATGTGGCCTGCAGGAGTACATGAAGGGGCAGAGTGTGGAGACGCTGGTGACTGTGCACTGGGAGGGTCAGGTCACAGAAGACATCTGGGGCTGGGGGTGGAGAGGGCTGGCTCAGCACGTGGCTTTGGCACGTGTTCACTGAGCAATGGAGCCTGCTCAGTGACAGGCCCCGAGGGACAGAGGCAGGTCAGATCTGGTGTCTGCCCTCACAGAGCACATGGGAGGGAGAGATGGCCTCTCCCTGAGAGATGGTCAGGGAGGGTATCAAAGAGGAGGTCTGTAAACGTACAAGTTATTTTACTTTATCTTACTATTATCTCGATCTCTGAGGCGGTTTACACCGACTGCACCTGTGCAGTGGGAATACCACCTAACTGTGCACATCCCTTCCCAACTCCACGTTCACCGGCGCCATGTTGCCAACTTGAACCCAGTCTGTTCTGGGAGCGTCTGCATCCCGGAAGGGGCAAATGCTACAAATCAGAACTTGGCTTAATGTTTCATTGATGGGCTAGAGTTTAGACCCTGGGCTTTTAAAAGGGGAACCTGGGTGGCTCAGCCGGTTAAGCGTCCAACTTTAGCTCAGGTCATGATCTCCCAGTTCGTGGGTTCCAGCCCTGCATCGAGCTTTGTGCTGGCAGCTCAGAGCCTGGAGCCTGTTTCGGGTTCTGTGTCTCCCTCTCTCTCTGTCTGTCCCCTGCTCACACTCTGTCTCTCTTTTTCAAAAAGAAATAAACATTAAAAAAATTAAAATGTGATGGAGAAAATGTGAATAATTCAGAGTAAATTTTAAAAGCCTACCATGCTTTTAAATATTTTTTATATTTTTTTAATATTGTGAACAGCACCGAAATATGAGGGAATTCTTCTAGTATTTGAATGAAAACTACTGTCTGCTTAGCAGACAAGTTCTCTTTGTCACTGATGAATAAGTGACGTTCCACTGTATGTCTTCATTATTTCATTTTGTCTGGCTCATAGTGTAAATGAAAATACTGGCCAACATTCATAAAAGAACTTCACTCCATAACATGAGTGACTTCTTTGCTGCACCCTGTAGTAACCAAGAATTTGTTCATAGTCAGGTTTTGCAATGCTATTTTTGGAGACTGGATCAGAAAGACTGGCAGTGGATTCTACAAGGAATAGCAGCACTGAAGCTAAAGGTGTACGGAATTTACAACAGACTGTTGCATATTATTTGTAAATTGTATGCTACGTATTCTTCACATGAGGAAAAGGTACAGTAAACATATACAGATATATATGGACACATCCTTTCTTAGGCTGTATTAACACACCACAGGTAAGGACTCAGGCAGAAGATACAGGCAGGAATAGGCGAAGACGGGTACAGTAGGGATTGCAAATAGGTTCCATAGCAGAATGACACCGCAGGAGGTGAGGTGGGTGCTATCCCCCAGGGACCAGTGTCCTCCCGGCCTTGGATTCCTCTGGTCCTGGTCCCTGGACAAACAGCTTTCTGGAAGAAAAAGGAGGCCTGGGGTGGGGTGGCTTCCAACCTCCCAGTGAGTGAGCCTGGTTGGAGGTTGTGCTGAGCCCAACCATCCCATAAGGAAATGCCTGAGGGCCACCGGAGAGAGAGGACCCTGAACATTCAAAGCATCTCGGAGGTGAGAAGAGAGAAAGCCAGATATCTCCTCACACGGTGCCAGCCCACTCGAGGTCAAAGAGGAAACAAGTTCAAGAAGGGGAACTTGGGCAGGGATGGGAGATCTGGGCAGGCTGTCTCCAGGGGGCCCTGCACACTCCATCCTGGACCTGCATTTCCGCCCTTCAGGGGCACACCGCAGCCCTGACTGCATTGTTTTTCTATCTGATTCTGCTATTACTCTGAATCTAAGTGAGGCAGGCAAGTCCGAGAAGCTCTCTGCCCTTCACTGTGCATTCCTGTCCATACTTGACTTTTACCATGGTTTCCACACTACCTCATTTCTTTTAAGTGGGCTTCATCCCCAACATGGGGCCCAATATGGAACTTGAACTCACAACCCTGAGATCAAGACATGAGCTGAAATCAAGAGTTAGATGTGGGGCGCGTGGGTGACTCCATTGATTAAGCGTCCGACTTTGGTTCAGGTCATGATCTCATGGTCCGTGAGTTCAAGCCCTGCACCAGGCTCTCCACTGTCAGCAAAGAGCCTGCTTGAGATCCTCTGTCCCCCTCTCTCTGCCCCTCCACCTCTCAAGGCCACTAACCCTCTCTCTGCCACTCCCTCTCTCTCTGCCCCTCCCCAGCTTGGTCTCTCTCAAAATAAATAAATAAGCTTTTAAAAAAAAAGTCAGATGCTTAACTAATGAGCCAGCCGACACCCCCCTCCTATACAGTTTTACATCTGTGTCTGTAGTCAGATTTGTTCTGCAACTCCTACCCTTACATGTGTTCTTGATGTCGTTTGTATCTTATTATTTCCCTCGATTATTCCTAAGGTTAGTTTATATCATCAGTTTTTCGAAGAACTGACTTTCTGTTTTGTTGATCATCTGTACTGGGTTTTGTTTGATTTGGTTGTTTCTATCCCAATCATTTCTAACTGCAACCTCATCAGCTTCATCCTTCTACTTCTTCTGGGTTTACTTTACGCTTATTCTAGCCTCTCGAACTGAAAGTTTAGTGATCCCACTGCTTATTTTTAAAATGTTCTCTCTTAAGAGTGAATATCACTAAAGCTATAAATTTCCCTCCAGGCACTGCTTTGGCAACATCTAAGAGATCTAATATTTACAAGCGTGCTTTTGTTTCCAGATGTATGGATTTGCGAGATGGAGCAGTCTTTCAATAACTGAATTCTAACTGTTTTGCATTCTGGCCAGTGGATATAGTTTGCCTGATGGCAGCGTTTTGTAGCTCACTGAGATTTCCACTACTTACTATTTTTTTCTTAACATTTTTAAAAAATTGAAGTATGATATATTACTCAGGAAAGTACATACAGATTGTGTGTATAGCTTAATGAATTTTTACAAATATGTATACCTATGACCTTGCCTGTGAACCAGCAAATAGGACACTACCAGACCACAGAAGACTGCTTCTTGCCTCTTCCCATCAACACCCCTCAGAGGGATCATCATGATTCATTTTTCCATTCATACTTTTTTTTAATTCTTATGAATGAAATCATACCATGTGTATTCTTTTGCATCTAGCTTCCTCCTCTCTCCATTATGTCTGTATGATTCATCCGTGTTCTTCAGTGTAGCAATGGTTTATTTTATTCCCACTGAAACACAGCTGTCCATTGTTCAAATACATTGCAATTTATTTATCTATTCTACTGTTGCAAGACACTTAGGTTGTTACTAATGTATAGCTATGCTGCTCTGAACATTCTTATAAATATCTTTTAATATAAACATGCATTTCTAATAAGTATATATAAGAAAGTACTAATTAACTTTTTTTTAAAGAGAGAGAGGGGACGCAAGTGAGAGAGAGAAGTGAGGCTCACAGGAGCTCATGTTTTTACCTGAAGTGGGACTCATGCTTACCCGATATGGGACTCAAGCTCACTTGATGTGGGACTCAAACTCACAACCATGAGATCATGACCTGAGCTGAAGTCAGATACTTAATAACTGAGCCACCCAGGCGCCCAGTACTAATTAATTTTCAACTTTGGGATTCCGAGTATATTTTTCCTATGTCATTTTAAATATTTTTTGGATCAAGGCAGGCTACGAAAGTATCTTATTATGCGTGACTATGTCAAATGAATCAGGAGCTATAACTCACAGTAGTATTGCCCCCCTATTAGCTTTCCTGGCCCGTAATGTTCTTCAAACAAAGAAGAATCCTAGAGCCCAGATCTCTCAGGCAGTGGCTCCTAAACTTCAGTCTCAGAATCATCCGGAGTATTTGTTAAAAATGCCCAATCCTGTCTCTGCCCCAAACCTTCGTTTCTCCAGGAACAGAACCCAGGAGTTGGCATTTTAGCAAGTAACCCCAGGTGGTGCTACTGCTCGTCGAGGTGTCAGACCTTCCTGGATTCCATGTTTCCATGACTGTGGATCAGTGAGGCGAACTATCACCATCCCGGGTAGCCTGAGTCCCCCCCATCCCCTACTGAGAACCCCAGTTAGAACTGGGTTCTCTCCCTGCCCACTTCCTCCTTGTCTTCACTCCTAAAAGCCCAAATAAAGAATGTGGAGGGTTTATCAGAATTGACAGTAAGTTTGGGTGGATCTGGCCCCTTTCCTCATGGCACCCTTGCGAAAACTGAGGTCAAGGAGATGAAGGAGAGTCCACAGGGAGACAGGGTCCTATCCTCCCTGTGTCTACAATAAGAGAATTCCTTAGTCCCGGGTTTCCTGAGAGTCTCAGTGCTCCAGAAGAGGCCTGTATTACCACAGTGAGCATGGCCTTTAAAATCAGACAGACCTAAGGTCGAGTCCTGGCTCCTCTCTTTGAAGCAAATGAATGGAGGTTTCTGAACCTCAGGTGCCAATCTTGAAAATGGATTTTAGAGCTGATGTTAGGATGAGAGCTAACATATATATGAAGTGTTTGGCACGTGGTATGTGCTGAATGAATGGATGTAATTACTATGAAGAGAATCTCAGTCACCCAGCAAGTGCTGTCACTTAGCCCAGACTAGTACACAGGCTGGGTGGCAGAAGCACACTCTTCCAAGGCCTTACCTACTGTCTTTAGGTTTTTCCTTCCTCTCGTGGCCTGTATGCCTGGACTCCAAATGCACCTGGGAGCCCCCCCAGAGACACACGATTTCCCAAGCAGCGACAGCAGGCGGGGTCCTGAGGGGCACTGGGATTTCAGTTCCTGCCTCGAGGAGTGCCCAACCTGACAGACAGGCAGGCAGGCGTGTACGGAGAGCTACGGTACAGAGGGCAAAGTGAGCGTCGAGGTGAGGAAGTAGAGTTGGGGTGGGCCCGGGCACCGACGCAGGCATGGGCAGGGAAGACACAGCAGGTGAATGCAAGCCTGGCAGCTAATGGATGGGCAAGTGGGGAGGGTCAATGACTTGGGCAAACACTCCCAGTGGCCCTAAGACCTGGCTCCCCTGCCTTTCCACCTGTTTTGGAATCGATCTTTTAGGGAAAGCTGTGTCGATAGAGTGTCACTAAAGAGCCCAGCAGATACGTAAGAGCTTGTATGAACTTTTAGGCATAAAGCAAACCAAAGATGTTAAGCAAACTGAGATTCATGAAGTCTTTTGTTTGACTATCTGAGCTAAATATTTCCCAGAAAAATGGCATCCATCCAGGAGAGTACATGTGAATTTGTCTTGATAAGCAGCATTTACAAAATATTTTGGTCTCAAATCACATCTACGTGGATGTTTAGATGCAAGAGTAAGAACTCACCTCAGACAGCACTTTGCTCTTTTCGTGGCCAAGACTTGCACCTGGTATATGAGTCCCAGGAGTCAAGAGGCCTGTGCCTGGCTCGCTCTGATTCCCTCTCCCTCTCTGGGTCTCAATATCTTTGTCTATGAATTAGCAATTGGGCTAATTCCTCCCAGGGCACCTTCGGACCCAGAGTTCTCAGATCCTAACATCTTTCTCTGGATACTTGTCGCAGCTCTGGGAGGTAGACCACATCATGCCCATTTTGTACATGGAGAGCCAAAGCTTAGAGGAGGAAAGGGTCAGAGGTCACCAAAGAGTCAAAGGCTTAGCCAGACCAGAACCCAGAGCCCCACCCCTTTCCTGAGCATACCTCCTGGAAAGCCACGTGTGCCCGCGTCTGCGTGTACATGCACGCCTGCGCATCAGGGCACATGTTCCCGCATGCGCCCCCGAGCTGCCCTGCAGTTGTTCTTGGATGCTGCACGTGCAGACTTGTTGGCTGGGCCAGGCCTGTTCCAAGCAGTCCCACCCTGTGGGAGGCGGGAGAAGAGGGGAAGGGGGGTAGGAGGGAGGGAGCTACACCTACATTTTTGTGCTGCCCTCTGATTTCGGCTGCTGCAATGCCGGCTCCTGGCTGCTGTGTACTTTGCTAAGTCTGAGCGACTCCATACACGGGCAGTGGGCCGGAACACTCCCCGCCAAGCATTGAAACTGACGAGCTCCTCTCACAGCTGGGACCCAGGCTTTCAGGCGCATTCATGGCCCTTCTTGCACCTGCACGCTGAAACATTCACCCACAAGCGTGCGTGTGCACACACAGACGCCCGAGCTCGTGCACACACTCAGCAAGTGTTTCCCCCTTTGGCCCCAGGTTCCTCAGCAGTAAAATGGGAGACAATGCTCGCTGCCTCACCAACAGATCCTTTGAGTTCAGAGACACTTGAAGCTGGTTGTGCAAACTGTGAAGAACTGGGAGGACCCTGTTGAGATCGGGCGCATCCAATCCGCCCACATAAATGGCAAAGAACAGGGCTCTTTTCTCTTTTTAAAAAATAATAAGGGGCGCTCAGGTGGCTTAGTCGGTTAAGTGTCCGACTCTTCATTTCATCTCAGGTCATGATCTCAAGGTTGGTGGGATGACCCCCGGCATGGAGCCTGCTTGGGATTCTCTCTCTCCCTCTCTCTCTGCCTCTCTCTCAGAATAAATAAAACTTTTTTAAAAAATAATGAAAATAATAATAAAGTAAGTCATGTGGGCTGCCTTTAAATGAGATTAGATAAGTTTACTCTAGTTTTAATACAAAGTTGGTGATTTCAACCTCAGAATCACGCTGTCTGGTGTCCCCCTTCCTCCTCTCCACCAAATCAGGAATGGTTTCATGGTAGAGAATACCCTGATTGACAGAGTCAAAAGAAAGATAATAGTGATTTTGGGCTTCTAGCCTCCAGAATTCTGCAATAATAAATTTGTTGTTTTAAGAAAAGAAAAATAAAAAGAAAGATGATATAATGAGATAGTTACTAGAATGGACTCTGGAACCAGACTGCCTGGGCTCACATCCCAGATCTGCCACTTGCTGGTGTGTCATGTTGCCTCGGACGTGTGATTTCATTGCTTTGTGCCTCAGGCTCCCCATCTGCCAGGTGAGGTGGCTATACCATAGGCTCTACCTCACTGGGGTGATTATGAGTGTCTGTACATACAAAACTGCTCCCTAAGGGGGACCATATTATTTTTTTCTTGGAAGCGGAGTAGGTGGTGATGATCATGTTCAGCGTTGTTCAGTGATTCCCTGCCAGTGCCAAGCCAGCCCTGAGCTCCCCCATGTCCCCTCTAGTCTACACTGGCTTTAGGGGAACTCTCTGTCATTGGCGAGTAAGGCAGCTACTCCAAGTCCCTGCCCACAGCCTTGTCTACAGTTCCCATGGTAGGTTCTAATGAGGGAAACTCAAGCTCTAGCTGGGTAAGGTAAGGCTCTCTGTACCACTCTCTACTAGTGTTAGCTCCAACATCACTGTCATCTGTGACTGGATATGGGGGTCTTGTGGCAGCGGGCTTGAAACCCTGAGGGCTGTAGGGATCCAGAAATCTATCAGAAAAGGAATAAACTAAACAAAGAATTAGGCTCCAAATTCTGCTCTGCCTGACAAGCTGTGTGACATAGGCAAGTCACTTCACCTCTCTGAACCTTTGGAGTAACAATATTGGTTGCCGTTCTAAAGGCTAGGATTTGATAAGATCACAAATGGCTCACAATCCAAAGAATGTCAGTAAAGAAGGATTTGCCCAGTTCAGTGAAGGTATGAGAAGAGGTCAAACGTGGAGACTGACTCTAACATGCTAAGCTGCTAAGAGCCATCATAAGCCCTCATTATTGAAAAATTACTATGGGAGTAATTTTATTTGCAATGCAAATGTAGCCCAAGAAGCCAAGACACAAAAGGTCAAGTCAAGTCATAGAAGCTGTGTCTGTCCTGAAGGCAGCCACTCAGAGGCTAGGAACTGGAGGGGCTTCAGGATACACACTGTGAATGAGCACTTTGGCCGAAGAGGTAAGCACATGGTGTCAGCGTTAGCCAGAACTGGGTTTGAATCCCTGCTTGGCCACTTGCTGCCAGCTGAGTGACCTGAGGTAAATCAACCCTCTGCCTCACAGCTTCCTCGTCTGTAAAATGGGCATAATAATCATGGCCCATGTGACTGTGTGCAGGCTCAGTAAGGTGGCACAGTGAAAAGCTTGCGGGCACAGTAAGCTCAGTACGTGGAAGGGATTGTTCTCATCTAGGATTCTCTTGTTTTGGGGTGTTAGAAATTAAACTCAGGTAAAGAAGTTTCATTTCTTAATAAATAAAACTTAAGAAGGCATTTTATTGTTTTAAGTAATCAAGAAGGGAAAGGATGGGGCTGGCGTTAGGGTGATCTGGGACCAGGAACTCAAACACCAAGACACTCTCTTCTCAGCTTTCTAACTGTTGGCTTCATTCCTTCCTTCCACAGGCTTCTCTATGGATGAGGACATGGATTCCAACAGCTCTAGGTTCACTTCTCCATCACCCATCAGGAGATGATTCTTTCTCATCGGCAAAAAAAAAAAAAAAAAAAAAAAAAAAATCCCAGGGACTTGGGTCACATGGTCGCCCTTGGACCAATCACAGTGGCCAGGACGATGGAGTCCTCTGATTGGCTCAGCCTGGGTCATGTGCCTCAGGCGCTGGCAAATGTTCCCAGAGAAAGAGAGGAGCGGGGTGGGATGCTGTGCAGTTTTCTCCCCGGAGAGTCCTGTGTGTGGGTGGAGTAGGGGAACAGTTCTCGGTGCTAGGTGCTGCGGATGGCATGAAGCCACTGCTTACAAGTGCTACATCCTCTTAATGTGCCTTTGGTGCCAGGTTTATCGTAAAAGGTCCTCTTTGTAGAAACAGCACCACTTAATACAGCTTAATGCTGCCCAAATCCACCATCTTCAGACGCTGTTTGCAGAGCTTACGCAGCGCTCACAGCAGGCAAAGCCCAGGCACAGGGACAGTCTCACCGGAGGGCCCATCTGTGGATCTTTCCCTGCCGCTGCCTACTGTCTCCAGATTCGGCTGGAGCCTGGCCTCCTGGACACCTCCTGGACGCCAGGCCGCCGATCTCAAGGAGACTGGGGGATGCTGTACTTAAAGCAAAAAATGACCATGCTGGAAGGGACCTCAGGAACCACCTGGCCCATTTCATTGGTGGGGAGACTGAAGCCAAGAGAGAGCAAGGGACCTGCTTAACCAAGGACACAGAGCTCCTTGGGGAATGGTGTCTTCTTCAAGAAGCACCCTCGAACTGTGGGTATGGTAGGTCCTCAATAAATATTAAGTGAACGAATGAATGAACTGAGACTTTAATCCAGATGTCTTCTTTCCCAGGCCCATAGAACTCTGCTCCCTCTTGAACCTAAAAATCTTAATTTCTAGATCTAATGTCCTTGCCCATTCTAAGGGGGATGGGTCCGTAGCCAGAGCAGGAGGGCTATACAGGTGCTGGGAGGACCAAAATGCTGACAATCTTAGCTGAAGTGAATGAGAACTGGTATGTGGTACTGGGGCAGGCAGGTGGGGAGGACAGACTGGAGAGGGGTGAGTATATCCTCACTATCTTTTTATAATTTGGGATTTGATTTTGTGTGTGATAGGCACAGCAGGAATTCCATTCTATCTGCCGGATGAGAAAACTGAAGCCCCAAGAGGTCAAATGACTTACTTAACCTTCCTCCCCATCCCTACGCCAGCCCCCAGCAGTTTGCAGTGGAGCTCAGACCCCTCCTCAGGTGTAGGCGATTCAGCTTCTGGCTCATAACCCTCTGTGGCAGACACTTGGGGCTTTACCCACATGCCCTCCGCACCTGCCACTCTGCCTGGGAGCTCCCCCTGTTGGTCATTCCCAGCACAGGCCGGACATGCTGGGGATTCACAGCCCCCTCCCTGGAAGCATTCCTTAACCAGTGGCTGACACCCTGACACCCAAGTTGGGGATACGTATTCCACCTGCCTCCCCCCCCCCCGCCGTGGCTTAACACCAAGGCTGAACATAGGTACCACACTGGTTCCCCAGCATGATCAAGATCCGGCTGCCCAACAGGGGTCACCTGCATGATAACATGCCATTCACTGTGTCCTCTCCTGCCCCGCTTCATTTCCATGCTCCCTGGCAGCATTTCCTGGGATGCTCTCCCAAATAAACTACTTGCACTTGAATCTTTGTCTTAGAGTCTACTTCTAGCTTAACCCAAACTAAGACAACCATCTTCTTTTAAAAAGAGGGTCGACCTGTTGACTAAATAATGACAAATGCACCCTATAAAAAGCCAATCCAAGTCAGGCCTAGAATGCCACAATGCCTTCTTACTACCTACCTGCCCTTTCCTGCCACTCACCCTCACCAGTCCTACAAGTTTCTCCACCACCCACTAAGGAGGTCATTGCCTATGAGGGTGTCACAGGTCATGCTACTGAGAACCAGCACCATGCAAGGCTGACTCCATCCCCAAGCCCTGGGTGATAGTTTCCCATGGCTCCGAAAAGGTGCCAGCAGTGAGTTGGCACCTCCCCTGCCTCTTCAGGCGGGTGCTGGAATGTCCCTGTGCCACCTATGAGCCCAGCCTCATGTCACCCCATTTCTGGACCCTACAGGATGATCTATGCCTTGGTCTGAGGAACAGAATCATGGAGTCATGAGGAGGAGAGACCCACAGGGACTAAGTGCCTTGTCTAACCTTCCCATTGTAATGGGGAGGAGATGAGAGCTGGGGAGATAAGGTCATGTCCAGGGTCACACCGAGTGTCAGGAATGGAGGTCTTGCCCAGGGCCACACAATGCATCAGGATTAGAATGGAGTAGAAACCCAGGCTTTTTTCTTTTGTTTCTAGTTTGATGTTTTCGGCTTATTATAAAAAAATTATGAAAAGAGGAGAAGGGAACATGGAAGAAGACCAAGAACATGGGATGTAAGGTGAGGCAGACCTTGACTTGAAACCCGATTTTGCTGACTGTTGACTGAGTGACTTTAAACAACTAGCTCAGTACCATGTGCCTCAGTTTCCAGGACTGTAAAGTTGAGGTTCTATTAGCCATCCAACGGGGCTGTCAGAGATAACTGAGGCAGAAGGCCCCTGTGAGGAAGAGATACTCAATAAACATCGGTTGACTCTGAATCTAACAAGAGATGCTGCCTATCTTTAGGCCCCTGTGTGGGATAAACCCCAGGGAGGTTAAACAGAAATGTCCTCACCGTCTCTGTCATCACTTCTGGAGAGTTTACACAGGGTCGAGCAAGAATTCACAGATTGTATGCTTCAGAGTGCCGCCTCTGCGTGAGAAAAGATGCCACGTAAACAAGTAAGTTTGGAAAGAGTTCTAAGTTTATGTCCTGCAGGACTTCTCATGGCCTTTGCTTCTTAACGTGCTTTGTGCGTGTACAGCATTTCCTGGTGTATCTGACTATGCAATTAATTTTGTCAGGAGCACTAAATGTCCCCCAGCAGTTGGGGGTGCTCCAGGAAACAGTTTGGGAGACAGTCACCGGACTGCCGGAAAGGCCACCTGACTGAAATTAGGAGCCTTTGGTTCTCATTTTATGCCTGCCACTTACTCGCTGTGTGACTTTATACATATCTCCGACCCGTATGGGCCTCGGTTTCCCCATCTGTAAAATGAGAGGCAGGGCATGTAATTCCTAAGGGTGCTTCCAGTTCTGATGTGCTGGGATCTCAAAGCTCCTCTCCTCCACCATTAGTTCTCTATTTTTAACCCTGGCACACCCAATTCTGGCCAAAGACAGTGCTGGGAGAAGGGCAGAGGGTCCCTAGAGGGGACCCAAGCAGGATCATTGCTGGCCCTGGTGTCTCGTCCCAGAAACATAGGCAGAACTGGTCGGAACTGGGCCCTGCCAGCCTCCAGCCTGGAGACGTGAGAGCTTCTCTCCGCCCCTCCCTCCTCCTCTGCCCCCCTGCCGGGACAGTCAGCCGCTGGGGGATTAAGAGCAGGCCCAGCGCCCATTCAAGCCATTCAGCAAGACAGGAAGCCAAGCGCGCTCCTGCCCGCCCGCCTCTGCTGGGCAGGTCTGCAGGATTACGCACATTGTGCTGTGGACTTGCACAAAGGGAGGCCCAGCCCACAGGGAAAGGCTGTGTCCAGGCGGGAATCCACCACCTGGAAGCTAGGGCAGGCTGCTGGGCTGCAGAGCTAGTCTGCCCGTCTGCCAAGTCAGAGGCTGCACCTTCACAGGTGCCTGGTGTTGCCCTTGACCTGCACAGTGGGTGACTTAGGGCTCCCAGGGACATGATGGGTGCAATCCCTTACAGTGTCTCCCAAGACAAGGTCCCCACATCCACACACCAAGTTTTAGCCTAAGTGCAGGAGTCTTTTCTCAGGACAATGCAGACGTCAGCACAAAAGGCAGGTAGGTTGCAGGCGGCAGGCGGGTAAGGACAAGTTCATCTCCCTGAGCCAGAGGCCCCTGAAGGCCTCTGAGGAACTGGCATGTTCATTTTCTCTACCTTCTTACGGCCACCATCTAATCCTTGACCTGGACAAGCGGTACTTGGCTTTGAAGGCGACTCAAAGACAGAGATGTTCTCGTCAGTTCCCAAGGGCTGAGGCCAGATCTGACTGGACAGCCGGGCTTGGCCGCAGGTCAGTCCCACCTGGCCGCTTGAAGAGATGGGCATTCACTACCTGAGATCCTATGGAAAAGATATGTGCTCCAGGTGGTGCTGAGTGCCCTGAACTTCACGCATTCCGAATTCCAGCCATATCTGTGTACACCTGTACCATTAACGACAATGTTTTTCTTTTTATCGACTTACTTTTTAAATTGAAACAACTTCTTTGGCCCTTTGCTAGGCCATGATATCTGTGAAATCATGGGTCTTATGTGCTAGTAATTCCTATTGCAATAAAAATAATTCTCCAATCATAGAAAAAACAATGGCTTGGCCCTAGACGACCTACAGTCAACTTGGGGCATCATCCATGGTAAGTGAAGTAGAGAGAATGGGTTGGGTGATAGTCGCCAAGCCTCTTTCAGCTCTTAGGAACCAGGTTTATATGATACGAAGAATCGTCAATGCCACTGATTCCAAAATTGCCCACACCACCTAAACCAGACCCTCAACAGTCATAGCAGACCCCTCCTCCTTCCTCCTTCCTCCGATGCAGGCATTAGGTAGTCCTGCCTCTTGAACTTCTCACCTGTCTGCCTGTCCCCTCCCATCCATGCTGGTGGTCACTGCCTTGGTTCAGGCTTTCATCCACTCTCCCCAGATCCCTGCGGAAGCGGTTCACTGGTCTGCCCGTTGGCTCCTAACCACCTCCAATCCACTCTCCACCCTGCACCTGCGCGTTCTTTTCACCATGCATATCAAAAGCACCTGGAACACAATAAACACTCCATTGATAATAGCTATAAATAGTGTTAAGGATGCAAATCTAGTTATGTCTCTTTACTGCTTAAACGCTTCCCATGGTTTCCCTGTAGACCTCAGGACATCAGAAATTCCTTAACCTGGTCTAGAAGGCTCTTTCTGATCTAGCCCCTTCCTACTCTTTAGTTGTATTCTCCATCGTTTCCAAACTCTATCCCTGTGCTCCAGTGAGACCAAAGTAAGAGGTGTCCACATGTGCCACTCTGTTTCATGCCTCTGGGCCTTCGCTGATTCTTCTCCCAAGAATGTCTACCTTCCAGACCACCACTTCTTCAGCTGGATCTTAGCAAATGGCATCATCCTCTCTATCTGTCAGGTTGTGCTGCATAACACACCACCCCAAAACACAGTAGCTGGAAACCAAACCAAACCAAACCAAACACCACTGATTATTTGTCACAGGTCTGCAGATTGGGTAGATGGTTCTTCTGGTCTGGGCTGGCTTCCCTCACCCATGCGGGGCCTCAGCGGGGATGTGTGGGACAGCTGGGATGGCTAGAATCTCTCTTGACATTATCTTATCCTCCAGGAGGCTAGCTTGGACTTTTTTACATGGTGGACTCAGGTTCCCAGCAGCAAGAGAGAGGGCAAGACCCATTGTGCAAGTGCTTCTGAAATCTCTGCTTGCATCACATTTGCAAATATCCACTGGCCAAAGCAAGTCATATGACCAAGCCTGGCTTCGACAGTAGACAACGAAGGCAACCCCCAGATGGGACACAGAAGACAAGGGGTTGGGATCTTGAAGAGGGAACAGAAGACACAGACTTCTCTAGGAATAAATTAACAAAGGTTTGCACTCATCATGAACTTTGAGTAATGTCCTAAGACATACCTGAAGATGTTCTTCGAATATGAATAAACGCCCTGAGACGAGAAAGTTATCACCCTCCTGCAAGTGGCACAGGAGTCCAGAGGCAGATGTGTGGACGTGGGATAAGACAGGCCCAGAACAGACCTGAATGGAGCCCTTCCTTAGTTGGGTCGTTCTTGATCCTTGGAGATTGGGACACACTCTCAAACACTAGGGTTTCTAGAGGCATTCCTGAAGGGATTATTCCGTTCTCCCAGGTTTGCAGGGTTTACTTGCTTGCCCCTCAACATGGTGACACCGTGTAATGGAACTGAGAGCTGTTCAGCCTGTGTTCCCTTACATACCCACAAAGCGGAGTTCCTGTATGTAAGCCTGTGTCAAGATGATTCCTCGCTACTTGTGCTTATTTCTCACGTACAGCGAGTTGTACCCCAGCTACCCTCCATCCCATAATCCCTCCAGCTCAGTTTTCCAACCACATCAGGACTCACTATAGCTGAAATTGAGTTACATTTCTGTAGGACTGCAGTATACCCTCAGGGGCTAAAGACTGCTGCTCTTCCAACAAGAAGCTGGATGTTTGTCACAGCCCATCAGTTCACGCTGTATACACACTTAGATATAAATATATTAAAAATATATGTGATTCTTATTTAATGATATGCTTCATTCTTTTTTTAGTCATCCCATTTATCTTAAAATTTTTTAAATTGAGTTATTCTGTGAATATAGTCTACTGGTAATGTCCTATGTCTTGATCTTGGTATACACGCATCTATTCCTTTGTGTCTGACTTCTTTTGTTCAGTATAATGTCTTTGGTTCAACATGGTTGAACATGAACATGGTTCATCCATGTTGTTGCATATATCAGTAGTTTGTTCTTTTTTATTGCTGAGAAGTATGCTCATCTGTGAATATATTACAATTTGTTTAGGAACACTAGGCCATTTCTAAGTTAGGGATATTACAGATAATATCTGCTATTATCTGCTGCTATGAATATATACTCTTGTACTTTCTTCTGGTGGACTACATCCATCTGCGGTATATACCCAGGAGTGGGATAGCTGAATCATAGGATGTGTCTATTTAGCTGCAGTGTGTCATCTTAAAGAGCTTTTCCTTCATCAAGTCCCTCCAGGCACTGTTATATGCAGACTCCCAGACCGGCTGGATGCTGAATGTTGGCCTGTATTCTAGTGCTCCAGATGGGCCCAACCCAAGCAGCAGCCCCCATTACAGAGCGCTGTCTTGATAGAGAGTTTTTCTACCTCATCTATGCTTTACAATACATTGGCACTGTCTCACACTTTACTGCAAACATCATTTTACATTTCTCTAGACTAAATGCTCCTTGAGGGCAGGCATTTCACCATCCTTGTAATCCCCCTTGCTTAGCAGGCAATAGATAATTAATGTTTAAAGATAAATAATAATAGTTATCTGTTGCTGTGTGAGAAATGACGTTCAGGCTTGGTGGCTAACATTGGTTAGTGCTCAGCTTCTGTGGGCCAGAGATCTAAGAGCAGCTGAGCCAGGGGGTCTGGCTCAGAGTCTGTCATGAGATTGCAGTCAAGGTATTGGCCAGAGATGCAGGCCTCTGAAGGCTTGACTGGGGTTGGAGGATCCTCTTCCTAGTTCACTCACTGCTGGCTGTTGGCTAGAGACCTGCAAGCTGGCTTCTCCAGAGCGAGTGATTAGAGAGAGAGCAAGTAGCAAGCTGTAGCATCTTTTATGACCTAGTCTTTGAAGTCACACATGGTCTCTGCTTTACCGTGTTCATCAGAAATGAGGCACTACATCCAGTCAGTGCCCAAGAGGACGAGACCAAGCTCTACTCCTTGAAGGGAGGAATATTGGAATATTAAAGAATATGTAGACATATCCTAAAACCACCATCTCTAATAATAGCTTACATTTATTGAGGGCTTATATGTGCCAGGTGCTCTACTATGTCTTTTCCAGAATACTTTGTTTAATACTTATTACAAAACCACAAGGGAGATGCTATTTTCAATTTTTCAGGCAGAAAACTGAGGAGCTGAGATATTAAGGGATTTTCCCAATGTCCCACAGTAAATGACTGAGCTAAGAAGGGAGCCTAGGGGTCAGACTCCAAGAGATTCTGCTCCCACCACTAAGTAATACCATGAACAAGAGACAGCGGATGATTCTATGCATTTAGGGTTCTCAGATGGAGTGGTGGGCTGAAAGGACCCAAAGATATGTCCATGTCCTAATTCTGGAACCTGTGAACATTACTTTACTGGACGAAAGATGTGATTAAGTCAAGGATCTTGAGAGGAGGTGCTTAACCTGGATTGTCCATGTAAGCCTTACGTGCAATCACATACACCCTCATAAAAGAGATCCAGAGGGCGTTTTACAGAGCAGGAGAAAACAGAGAGGAAAAGGTGATATGAAGACAAAGGCAGAGACTGGAGTGATGCAACCGCAAGCCAAGGAATGCTGGCAACGACCAGAAATTGGAAGAGGCCAGGCACACATCTTGTCCTATGGCATCCAGAGGAACTATAACCAAGCAGACACCTTGATTTGGGACTTCTGGCCTCCAGACCTATAAGAGAATAAACTGTTATAGTTTTAAGCCACCAAGTTTGTGGTTCTTCGTTACAGCAGCCAGAGGAAACTAATACAGATACAAAGTGTGTCCTATCTCTCTGTTTAGTGCTGCTCTTGATGGCTGAATGGAGTGTTTTGGGCTTGTTAGCATGGTTCTTGTCTTTGGATCAGTTTGGCATCAACCCACTGAAAGCAGTAGAAAAATTAAAATCAGGTTAAAAGGAGAGAAAGAAAATTGTGAAAGAACCACCTATATTATTATCGAACTTAAGTTTTACTCTGAGCTTCCTGGTAGCTGAGGTTAAAAGAGAATCGAGATGGATTATATAATTTTCATTTTCTGATAAAAAGGAACCATATCTGTTCTTCAAGAAACATACATCTTCCCTCATATTATATTCTGAGAACAACTGAACAAGTGTTTCTTCACACACTGAACAAATCAAGAGATAAAATATCAAGAGTGACTTTGATCAAAGATCCCTTTGAAGATCAAGGGACTGTCCTTAGGTGTAAGTTCTTATGTAATCCCTGGATAAGAATTCTAGCCTGACAGAGAAATAAAGTTCAACATCACACAGCCTGGCACCCAGGAATGACAACTCATATGGAGGCAGGGACCCAAAGTTCACAAAGTGCTTTTACAGCCATTATTCTACATGTGCTCAAACAGCACCTGAGAGCCAGGCAGTGTGATCTGCACTTTACAGATACAGACACCAAGGCCAAGAGAGTGAAGAGATTAGATTGCCCGAAGCTGATGAGAGAAAGGGCTAGGTTTCAGTAAGAACAGGTTTCCAGGTTCTACTTAGTCCAGATGCCTCCTATTGCTCTATAAGGATTTCATGCCCATCTATCTTAACTCTCCAAGCACATTGAGCCTTTGTGGGAAGGGTCTTACTCTCATTACCTTCTTGGAAAGCCCCCAATACCTACCCAGGGCGAGTTGGTGAAAGTCCACACCTCACCCACATACCCTGCCTGGTCCTTTAGATCAGGTCCCAAGCCCACTGAGAAGAGTCTCTTAAAGGAGTGGAGTTGGAGGGAGGGCTAACTGTGGGGCTCAGACCTAGCATGAGGAAGAGAGATCTAGGAGTGAGGGTGATGCCCGCCCAGCTGGGATGTGGCCAGGGCGCTGTCCGCCCTGCAGTGCTGACTGGTGGCAGATTTCTGGGGGAAATGTGACCTCCAGGGAGATGGGTTTGGTCTTCCCATCTCCCATCCTTCATGATCAGAGGTCGAGGAGTCATTTCAACACCTAAGGGACCAGGAGGACGAGAAGAGGAACTGGCCACTTCTGCTCCCGTCCCTCACTTTTTCCACTCCATACCTTCTGGTGCCGCTTTCTCCCCATTCATCCTCTTCTTTCACTCCATTCCTGTCTCCTCGCCATTCCACTGAAGTCACTTTCTTTCCACTTCCCTCTATGGCTGTCTGCTCTTTCTTCCATCCTTCCTCTGTCCTCTTCCCTCACCAGCTGTACAACTCTTATGAGGTTTTTGATGTCTCTGAGTGAAAGCCCTGACCTCATAGGGTGGTTATAAAGCTCTGTGGCCAGTATAGAGAAAATGCCCAATCCAAGTGCATTACCCTCACCCATTTAGCTCCCTTTGCCTCCCTCAACAGAGCCCAGCACGGTGACTGTCTTGGGGCATGATCATCCTCCTCCTCCTGAGGGGACAGACCCGGGTCCAGAGAGCCTAGCTACATCCAGCAGGGCAGGGGGTGACAGATGATGTTTGATGAAGATCTCTAGAGGGGAAGGGAATCATGATTTACCACACACCCTCTGTGTGCTAGGCATGGGGGTAAGCATTTTATATGCATCATCGCACGTGGTCTTCGTGAGAACCCTACAAAGCAGGGACTATTATCAGCATACTTGTTAACAGATAAGTAGAGAGATTCGGAGATGTGAAGTGACTGTCTCTGGGTCACACAGCTATGAAGTAAAGATAGGTGGCTCTGACTCTAAACGCCATGCTCTTTAACTTTTTACTATGGGGGAATGTAAGCATAGAAGAGTAGACAGAATAGCATGATGAACCCCAAGCGCCTATCACCTAGCTCTAGCAATCAACCCTTGGCCAACCTCGCTTCACCCCTACACACACCCATGTCACCCTTTCCTTATTTTGAGGCATATTTCAGATATTATATCATTTTATCCATAAATATTTCAGTAATTGCCTTTAAGAGATAAATTTTATCTTTAAAACATAGCCAAAATACCCTTACGATGCCCTAAAATGTTGCAATAATTTAAGATGATCAAATAACAGGGCAGCCTTCACATTTCCATTCATCGTCCTGCTTCTCTGCGCTCCCCTTCCTCTGCCTCTTTTAATAAAGATAATGATACCTCTTCCACTGCGAAGCCCTTCCACACACAGCATCCTATTTAATGCTCACATCTGCCTTCCAACGACTTTCCTCACTCTGGAAATAGGGAACTGAGGCTCAAAGAGGTAGACTTGCCTGTAGTCACACAGCAGGTTAGGGCCAGAGCCTGCCCCCGTGTCTCCCAGCCCTTGCTTCTCTCCACCCCACAACCCCCAAGATGGGAGATTTCAATTGTCATGCTCAGAGGCTGGGGGGGGGGGGGCGGAGGAGCAGGGGGAGCTGTGGAGCAGACTGAGAGATGTCCCCCAATGGCAGAAGGCTGGATAAAGTGTGTTCCCAGCTGGAGAGGGACAGCCCCGTTCCTTTCTCTGGGTAACAACAGGACTAATTCCACGGCTCAGGCTTTATTGCGTGCAGTAGCTCTCCAAAGCCTGGGCAGCGGCTAGGGCTTACCACTTAGCCTCCTGAGCGGCATGCCTTAAGCCCCCTGCACTACGGGAGATTGGATGCTGAAGCCCAAAGGGCAGGCACAATAGCCAGATCACTCAGCCAACCTTGCCCTAATTCTACTTTTTGCCTAAGTGCAGGTGGAGGGCAAAGGTCTCTCTGCTTTTCTCCTGGGAACCTCCTTGCCTAGCCAGCCCTGCACATGCAAAGAATGCCAAGGATTCCATTCTAAATCCCCTGGCTTTCATGGCTAATTCTCCCATTAGACTGCAGGCTACAGAGCAAACCCCTCGGCCTGGCATTCAAGGCCCACACTCTGCCCAACACCACTGATGGAAACCTATCAGAGATCCAGGGGACCGTGGTACAATTTCAGAGGGGGACACACAAAGCTTTATACTAGCTAGTTCCCAAAATTCTCCAGTTAGAGCTTTGCTTCTTTAGTTTTAGACTATGTTCTTTGTTTAGATCCAAGCATGGTTCCTGCCAACAGTGTGCCGTAAGTCTCTTTCAATAGCTCAAATTTAATGTCCTAATTATACCACTTGCTATTTGCTTCCCCATAGAGACCATGGCATTTCGCTTCTCCACACCTTTGGTCACACTGCGTCCTCTGCCTGGAACCTTACTGCTTCTTTCTTCCTTCACTAATGAATTCGTTAGTTCAGGGGTACCTGAACTCAGCTGAGGCATCAGCCCCTCTGGGAATCTTCCTGAATGCCTCCGTCCTCTCATGACCTTACCATTCCCTACATTGGATGAAGGCCCCTTTCATGGGTTTAACTTGACTATACCACCTATCTTGCTGTACCCTAACCAGCACTTTGTGAGCCCCTCAAGAGCAGTGATCAATGTTGTTCGTCTCAGTCCTCAGGCCTGAACACAGAGCCTAGCGCATAGTAGGATCTCAATGTAAGGTTCTTGTTGAAATACATTATGTCACTGAACCCTCGCCACAGCTCTGTGGGTTAGGCTGCTCAGAAATGGTGATTCCGGGGCGCCTGGGTGGCTCAGTCGGTTAAGCAGGCCGACTTCGGCTTAGGTCATGATCTCACTGCTTGTGAGTTCGAGCCCCACGTCAGGCTCTGTGCTGACAGCTCAGAGCCTGGAGCCTGCTTCAGATTCTGTGTTTCCCTCTCCCGCTCACATCCTGTCTCTTTCTCTCAAAAAGAAATAAACTTAAAAAAAGTTCTATAAAAAAAAAAAAAGAAATGGTGATTCCTCCCACTTCCCGGAAGTGGAGGTTGAGACTTAGAGAGGCAAGGTGCCGTGTCCTGGGAACCCAGTGCTGAGAGGGAGACACCACTCCTACCTGTGTCTCCTGCCTCCCAGTCCAGCTGCTCAGGTTGCTGCCCTCCCAGGTGTGGCCTGGATGCCCAGGGCAGAGGAGGTGAGACCACACAAAGCAGGAGGTAGTGCCTGTGGGCACGGTGGAGCAAGCACCTGTGCCCAAACACCTCCAGCACAACCCCGTCACCACAGGGCAAAGCCTCAATTCTTCATCCTGGCCTCAGGGCCTCCCATGACCTTCCCCAACCCTCATCCTTTACAGTTACCCTTCAGATGCCCCTGCTGCCACCACGCCTGCCTACTTACCCTTCTTTGGGCTCATCTGAGGTTTCAGGACCCTGTGCTCAGTGCCCAAACTCTGTCCTCATCATGTCCTGAGACCCCGTGATCAGCACGACTGGATGATGAAGTGGAGCGATGTTCACAGGAATCTTCCAAGGGCAGGGTGACATGGCAGCCTAGTGGTCAACACGAACAAAGCCATCAGCACTTCCCACACTGGGCTCATGGAATTCCAGCATCCTAAAGAGATGCTTCTAACAATTTCTCCACCAAAGAGCCACATAGACAATATAGTAGCGACTATGTGTTGAGTGCTTATATTTCAGGTGCGGTGCAGGGCATTTTACACGCAATGCTGCATGTCATCCCCACAATGATGCTATTAGGCAGGCTCCAATTTTTCTCCGAACTACAGATGAGAAACCCAGTGAGAGAGGCTAGTGAATTTCCCCATGGTCACACAGCTGGACAGTAGCAGAACCAGGATTCAAGCCCTAGCTGATGCTGTCAGCCACTTTGTGAGCCTACCTTCATCTGTCTACTGCACTGTCCCTTGAGGAGATTCAGGGTATAATTCCCGTGTCACACATCCTGAGGATTCTTACTTAAATTTCACTGAATATTTGAGTCTGGAACACCCACCCCTCCTCACCACCATCCTTTGTGTTACTGAATCCTACAGTAATCTCGCAGAATGTAATGTTTCCCTAAACAGTTTGTGAAATACTGCACTAGAAAGTATCACCTGCTATTGTCCTAACAACCTGAGAGCTTGGGATGGAGCTGCTGAAGGAACCCTGGAGACCTCTCAGCAGAGCCTGTCTACCGTACACATGGGGCTCTGAGGCCCAGACGGTGGCAAGTGCTCTCTGCACAGCCAGTGAGGGGAGAGAGCAGGTTTCTGACTCCCTCCTCAGGGCCAAGAAAGGCCTTGACTCAAGGCTGGCCGGTAGGGCTGGCAGTCTGGAAACCTCGCAGCAAGTGGAATTCACACACCATCCTGTAGAGGCCGCACAGGCTTCAAAAGATGGGAATTGCTGGAAGCGGCACCATACTACTGAAAAAAATATCCCTAATATCTGAGGACCACAAAGCAGGATGGTTCCACAGATCATATCAAATTTAACACCTCCAACACAAAGGCACAAAGGCCCAGAGAGGGAACCGGACTTGTCCAAGGCCACACAGCAAGTTCAAAGCGCAGCTGGAAATAGAATTCAAGCCTCCTGCCTCCTGCTTCAAGACTCTGTCTGGCCTTTCCTGTAACTGCTGTTACACGTATCTGTCTCCTTATCCTGCCCAGAGGCCCCTCAAGAACAAAGATAATGTCCAATTCATGCCTGATTTCCTGAATACTGACATTTAGGACTAAAGAAATATTGACTAAGAGAATAAATAAATAAAACATTTAATTTTTACCAAAAACTCTATTTCTGAGCTTGATCATCTACATGGCTGAGATTAACTTTTGGCTGCTTCTGAAAATGACTATATCCTCAAAGGATAAACATTTGCTATCAGAGCAACACTTATGCTTAACATATGTGTGTACACACACACACACACACACACACACACACACACACACACCAGCACCTGGTATGAAGGATGTGACAATAAACACGACAGACACTGTCCTTATTAACCCTACCTTCATAAAGCCTACATTCTAGTAAGACAAATCATCATTGAATGATTCATTTCATACTTAGTCACTTAAAATAGTAGTAATTCCTATAAAGAAGAGGTAGAGAGAGCTAGCTACACTGTGATTAACTTGCTCAGGGTAGAAAGTTCTGGTTAATCTGCTGAATGTTTTGAAAGCTATCATTAAAATTAAATTCCATAGCTCCATATGGCAATTATAAAAAAAAAGAACAGAAAGATATAAGTTCTTGTTTATCTGAGGGAAATTAAAAGGAATCATCAATCAACACACATTCCTGGAAAACGAGAGAAGAGATATTCAATGAGAATGTTTTCTGAGTGGCTACCATGTGATAGAACTCTCTGGGGGTGGGGGTGGGGTTCCCACCAATGCCCTTAAGGAAGAGTTATGACCCCAGTTTAAAGAGGAAAAACCAAAGATACAGAGAAGTTAACCAATGCTTAAAGATCAATCACACAGTTACCAAGTAGAACCAGGATTCAAGCCCAGGTTGATGTGACAGCAACACTCAGAATCTTTTCCTGAACTAAACTGTATTTTTTTTTATCTTAAAAGCTGATCAGCTAAGAGTTGAAACTCTGGACTCTGACATCATAGGTATGCAAAGTCTTCTTGCCAATACCATCTCTGCTCCATGGGGCCCTGGAGAAGAAACACTGCATTTTCTGGGAACCATGAGGATCAAAATGAGAAGATCCCGCATGATGCAAACCACACTTGTGGGGGGAGACTGTTAATTACTGGAATGATTGCATTCCTTTCCCCTGAGATACAGGCTTCTTGAACAAAAAGCTTTAATATTTTGTTTATGCAACTGGAGAAAGCATTCTCCATCTCTCAAATAAGATGCCTGAGTGGGGTCTTTTCTCAACCTTTCTACAACTTATGCAAACATTTTCCTTCTCTAAGGCAATTCCACCTCTTGGTGCAGCCAAAACCTTGCCCAAAGTTTCTGGTCCCAAACTATTTCCTACTAATACGGTTTCTCATAATTTGAAGGGACAATGGAGCTTCACTCTTTGAAGAAAAAAAAAAGGGCTCATCCTCTGGCCTGGGGACAACTTTTATCTGATCACCTACATGGGCCTGACTCCACAAATGCCATTTCCCATCAACGACAAACACTTCAGAGCATTTTCCAACACTGAGGATGAATCCAACTCTGGAACAGGTAAGTGTAGACTATGCCTTGACCAAGGTGCCTTCCTGGAAGCCTACTGCTCCCGCCAGCTGCAGTTGGCCCCGCCATGGGGGTCTGGGAACCTGAGTGTCCACTGAGCTGCTGCTCCCGAAGCAGACATTCTGCCTTCCTGAGAGTGAACAGGGAAGAGGGCACCTGGACAGGCATGTACGAACAGCCCTCCTTCCTAAGGAGCTTGCCTTTCAGGTTTCCTAAGAGCTGATGTACCCGTGGATTCTATAATGAGAAGGGATTTGTTTGTTGAAGGATCTTTTCAGCTTTATTGCTTAACTCAAAGGTGAGAAGGGGGTGGGGGCAAGATGAGAATTACTCTCCTTTGCTTTGCTTTGCCTTCCCAAATAGTCCAAATTTAAGCTTTGTCTGCAGCTGCCCTGAAATAGCAGCCAAGACAGTTTTAAGGAGAGAGAGCCAGAAGCTCTAGTCCTAGGTTTCCCCCCTAACCTATGTAACCAGGGGCAAACCCTTCTCTTTCTCTGGGCTAGAGTCCTCACGTGTGTTCAATGAGAAGGTGGGTACTATTATCTGTGTCTCAGTTCCCTCATCTGTACAATGGGCATTGTACCAAATAGCTGACTTCACCTTCCTGGTTGTTAGAAGGGAATAATGGAATAATGTCAGGTACACTGGATCTGAGCCCTGAAGGCTTAATTTTGACAGTGTGTGTGTATGCTAGAACTATACAGCAGGAGCAGGTTCTCGTTGCCTTTGAAATTTCCTTGGTGGTCACTATCAACTTCTTTGTGCAACGATTATAATTTGTTTTATAACTTTTTTATTTTAGAAAATTTTTCAATTTACGGAAGAGTTGCAAAAGATAAAACAGAGAGTTCCCATTTACCTTTTTTTCCAACCTCCCCTGATATTAACATCTTACATAACCACTGTACAATTACCAAAACTGAGAAATTAACAGTGGCACAAAACTGTTAACTACAGACTTCATTGAAATTTCGCCAATTTTTCCACCTATGTTCTTTCTTTTTATTCCAAAATCCAATGCAGGGTCACATATTACATTTGGTCACCATGCCTTCTTACTCACCTCCAATCAATTTCTCAGTCTTTCCTTTTTTTTTTTTTCTTCATTACTTGACATTTTTGGAGAGCACTGCTCAGCTATTTTGTAGAATATCCTCAACTTGGGTCTGTCTGATGTTTTCTCCTCACATGACAGAGCTAATGCATTTTTCAGAAGAATTACCACACGGATAAAGGCCACTCCTCATTGCATCAGGTCAGAGGTATGACAGAAATAATGTCATTATCTGTGAGGTTACATTCAACCACTTGGTGAAGGTAGAGCCTGCCAGCATCCTACACTATCACACTATTTTTCTCTTTCCATACTCTGCTCAGAGAAGATAGTGACTGACTTCAGCCTACACTTCACTTGAAGTTCAGGTGGTGAGGAATTAAGCTCCACCTCCAGAGGGAGTTATATCAAAGAGTTTGCAGACATATGCTAAAACTACCACATTTGGGGAGAGGTCCCTTGAGGCTATAAAAATATCCTGTTTCTCCTTAGGGTTTTGCCCTCTGATCTTATCATAATCAGTGGATCTTGCAATTATTACTGTGCTGTTCTAATGGTGATTTTCTATTTCCATCATTCCCTCCATATTTATTATTTGGAATTCTTCCATAAGGAAGATTTGGCTCTTCTTCCTTATTTATTTATATCAATATGGTCTCAAGGATATTTATTTTATAACATAAATTTGTTATTTAAGTTATAATCCAATATTACATGTATTTACTTTAGCCACTGGAAGACCTTTTGGGTAGACTCATGTCCTTTTGATATGTCCCCTCTTTCTTTTTTTTTTTTTTACTACTTCCTTAGTTTCTGGCACTACCTTAGCCTTTAGGATCATCTTGTATTTTCCCTGGCCTAGTCCTAGAACTGGCTGTTTCACCAGGGGAAACCAGCTCCTTTTGTTGAAGAATGGTATCTAGGAACCAAGGACTGAGTCTGAATGTGCTCATCGCAACTGGGGTGTCACTGCTTCGAGGCCCCCTCAGTAGACTGAGCAAGGAAATATATATGATAACCCATGTGTACACACATATCTCCACTTGTTCCTGTATCTACCTTGTATATATATTAAAATTAGGGCACCTAGGTGGCTCAGTTGGCTAAGCATCCGATTCTTGACTTCAGCTCAGGTTGTGATCTCACATTTCATGAGACTGAGTTCCGCATAAGGCTCTGCACTGACAGCATGGATCCTGCTTGGGATTCTTTCTTCTCCTCTCTCTCTCTTCCCCTCCCCAGCTCTAATCTATTCCCACAGGGTTCAGTCTAGTCTTTCCCATGCTCATGTGTGACTTCTTTCTCTGAAGTGAGAGACCAGGCTCCCATTATCTATGATTTATTTATTTGTTAAATACTCATATACATGTAATTTCAGAAGGCTAGCCTCTACCCTTAGAAGAAACACATTTACCAAATAGAATACTGTTTATAAACAGTTCTTTTTGTCTTTAGGCAGATGTAATTCTTAATATTTAAAAGAAGGCCTAGATTCAAACACCAGCTCTGCCGCCATTCGCTGTGTCAGTGTAAGGCACTTACTTAACCTCTTTCATCTCAATTGACTCATCTATAAAACCACAATAACAATCTCTGTCCTACCCTCTTTGTAGCCCTGATGAGAAGAAAAGAATTAGAGGAGATAGAGTATGTAAAGGGGCAGAAAAATCACCTAGCACTGCTCAACTGTCTGATGTTATCATAACACCATGGTCCCTGAGCTGCAGATAGCAGCTCCTGTCTTCTGAGTCTTGTCCTGCTCAAAGGCACATACAAGGGTCACAAGTGTCCACTCTTTTCCGCATCCAATTCAGTGAGTCTGATCCAGGCCAGGCTGGGAGGGAGCCTAGTCTCTGGCTAAACAAACATGGACACTAAGAGCACCTGGGCTCCTGGAGGCTCTCACTACCTGCTGGGCCATTTCAACTCAGCTAGGCTGGCCAGAACCAAAGCTCCACACTGGCCTTTGCCCTCAGCTCTCTCTCTTCCACAAGCAGCAGACCTCCGGTGGGGGGACGGGGCTCTCCCTTCGTTGGGACGATCCCCAGCAGCCTGAGATGAGAAGCCTTGCTCTCACTTTGCTTAGTAGATGGGCAGAGCCAATTCCTTTCTTTGATCTTCCATTTTCCTATCTGTAAAGTAGGCATGTTGGATTAGGTCAGAAGTCACAAACTTATAGCTAGATGCAGCAGACATGTGCTGTATTTGGCCCTTGGGGCACTTTCAGAATTTTTTAAAAATTTAGAAAGGCCTGAGGCGCCTAGATGGCTCAGTCAGTTAAGCGTCTAACTTCAGCTCAGGTCATGATCTCACAGTTTTTGAGTTCGAGTCCCGCGTCTGAGCTGTCAGCACAGAGCCTGGAGCCTGTTTTGGATTCTGTGTCTCCCTCTCTGTCTCTGCCCCTCCTCGACTCAAACTCTATCTCTCTCTCAAAAATAAATAAACATTAAAAAAATAAATAAAATAAAATAAAATATTAAAAAAATTAATAGCCCTTACTTTAGGAAAAAATGTTTATTGGGGTGCCTCAGGTGGCTCAGTCGGTTGGGTGTCCGACTTCGGCTCAGGTCATGATCTCACAGTTTGTGAGTTCGAGCCCCGCGTTGGGCTCTGTGCAGATGGTGCAGAGCCTGCTTAGGATTCTGTCTCTCCTTCTCTCTGCCTCTCCTCTGCTTGTGCTGCTCTCTCTCTCTCAAAATAAATAAATAAACTTAAAAAAATTTTTTTAATGTTTATTTATTTTGAGAGAGAGAGAGAGAGAGAGCAAGCAGGGGAGGGGCAAAGACAGAAAGAAATAGAGAATCCTAAGCAGGCTCCACACTGTCAGCACAGGAGCTGATGTGGGGCTCAAACTCACAAACTATGGGATCATGTCCTGAGCCGAAATCGAGAGTCAGACACTTAAATGACTGAGCCACCCAGGTGCCCCAATAGCCCTTACTTTTAAAGCAGTTTTAGGGTCACTTGGGTGGCTGAGTCAGTTAAGCATTCAACTTTGGCTCAGGCCATGATCTCATGGTTCCTGACTTTGAGCCGCACATCGGGCTCTCTGTTGTCAGGGCAGAGCCTGCTTCGAATCTTCTATCCCTCCCTCTCTCTCTCTCTCTCCCAAAAATAAATATTTAAAAGAATAAATAAGGCAGTCTTGGGTTTATAGAACACTGAGTGGAAAGCAGAGAGTTCCCATGTGCCTCCTCTCCCTACCTCCAGTTTAACAGTTTCTGCTATTATTAATGTTTTGCATTATTAATACAGTATGTTTGTTGCAACTGAGGGACCAATATATTACATTATTGTGAATTTAAGCCCATAATTTACATTAGGGTTCAGGTATTTGTGTTGTACAGTTCTACGGGTTGTGACAGATGCATAATGGCATCATGTATTCACCATTACAGCCACATAGAAATAGTTTCACTGCCCTCAAAGTCCCCTGTATTTCATCTGTTTTACTCTCCCGTTCCTCCAAGCCCCTGGCAACCACTGATCTTTTCATCATCTATAAAGTTTTGTCTTTTCTATAATACCCTATGTTTGGAATCATACAATATGTAGCTTTTCAGACTGGCTTCTTTCACTCAGTGATATGCACTGAAGGACCCCCCCCCCCCATGTCTCTTCATGACTTGATAGTGCATGCATTTTTACTGCTGAGTAATATTCCATTGCATGGATGTACCACAGTTTCTTTACACATTTACTAGTATGGTTTTAAGCTAGAATGATTTGCCAATAGTTAAGAATGAAAGGCATTATATTGACGTCCATATTTTCAGCTTTTCTTAAAAATGAAGCTTTGGAGGGGAACCTGGGTGACTCAGTTGGTTGAGCATCTGACTCTTTATTTTAGTTCAGGTCATGATTCCAGGGTTGTGGGATTGAGCCCTGCACCAAGCCCCGCAATGAGTGTGGAACCTGCTTGGGATTCTCGCTCTCCCTCTGCCCCTCTGTCCCTCTCCCATGTTCATGTGCTCACTCTCTCCCTCTCTCTCTCTCTCTAAAAAAGAGAAGCTTTAGTAACACGAGATCTATCTTCGCAGATGGCAACGAGTAGCTGGAATTGAACAGTAGCAGTCCTCTTTGGATGGGGCATGGTGACCTGCTCACTACAATCCCCTCCTGTCCTCCTGTGTGACTCACCAGGTCCTGTTAAGCATTTAGACCAAGCTTTCCATCTTATTAGCAGAATGACTTCAGGCACATGTGGTTTTCCATTTGCACCATTCCTATCCCTCAATCCTGTCTCAGCCCTTTTCTGTCCTGCTCTGTGTCCTGAGACACTGACCCTGTAGACTGCATTCCCCAGGCTCCCTTGCTTGCTGGCTCCCAGGTGGGTTTGGCTGTATGAGGCATTGGCATGAGTTCAGAGGGTGAGAGGAGAGAGCATCCACTCTATACTCCCATTGTGCTCCTCCGTTTGGGCACCTACCATGGGGCAGTAGCTGCAGTTCTTCAAAACTATGGCTCCTGCTAGGCTACCCTCCCCCACAGTCCCAACCCTCTCTGGGCACTGGGCTCTGCCCTCTCTGGGCAACCCTCTCTTTGCCCCTTACCCCTGTGGCTAGCCTCTGGGTTTCCCAACATCTCATTTATCCCCTTAACCCTGCTACTCCCTTATAAGTGGTCCTTTCACTGAGGTCTGTTTGAACCGTCCTACCCGATTCTGTTTCCTGTTGAGACGGACACATGCTGCTTATTTTCTCTGTGCCTCGGCTTCCTCACCTGAACATGGAAATCATGTTAATGTCCACTTCATAGGGATAATGCGACAATTAAATGAAAAAATGTATACATGTGATGCCCAGCACAGTGCCTAACATGTATAAGTGCTCAATGAACCCTCATTAGTATTGTTATCATCCAAATTTATGACTCTAGCACTACATAACCTCAATAGGCCCTTATAGCATGGACAGAATATGAACGGGGGATTCACTACACAAAACATAAATCTGCTAATAAATTTCCAGGTATCATTCTAATCTTTTGAGCCCAAAGCAGAGTGGAAGCTGGACAGTATACGTTGTAATTATCTCTTGCAAGGTACTGTGCCCTTCCTAGAGTGCTCTGATCCCCAAGCTTGCCTCATGTGATGGCAACCACATGGAACTCTCATCCTGCTTAAAGATAACAGCCAACATTTATGCAGCCCTTTTCTACACCAGATAATCCAAGCCTTTATATGTGAAATTACCCAACCACTGCACACCAGTGCCTCTACAGATGAGATCATGACGAAGTGACTTGTCCAAGGTCAGAGTAAGTTGTCAAACTGGGACTGAATTCAGGTCTCCTGCACTACACACCCTACCCCTTTGAGGACAAGGACTCTGCCACCACACTGACCAGCATTTTCCTCACCACAAAAATCTTCTCACTTCTAAACTGAAGCTTCATTCAGTGTTACAAATCCCTCAATCACGTTAGCAAGGATCATGGGAAATGTAAAGTGATGTTATTGTAAAGGCTGGGGCCAAAGCCTACCCTCGATCTCCTCTTTCCCTTGCCAGGCTCCAGCAAACAGCTCCCGCCCCTTTACTTTCTGATGCTGATCAGGATCACAGAGTCTGCACCCAGGCTGACCTCTGATATGTGTCCTTATGTTACAGGAAAGACCCAGGCAGGTTGAGGAGCCTAGAGAGGAGGAGGCAAAAAGTGAGGCTCAGACAAAAAAAAAATCAAATCCTTCTGTTTAGATGTCAGCATAACAAATATTTGTGGAATAAAGGAAAGCAGGGATGAACGAGTCAATGAACCCACTGGAGCAACAGAGATGGGGAATCTGCAGGGTCTGGACCCACATCCTGCTTCGACCACTTCAGTCTCCTCACCTGTGGACTGTGCTACTGCCTACCTGCCTTTTGGAAGTCATCTTGAAGACTGAAGGACATGACACGTACAGAGTACCCAGCCCCCAGTGGGCCCTCAGTGATGGCTAACTTTGCCCCTCTGCCTTATTTCACATCATCCCATGTTCTCTGACTTTTCTCACCTCTCCAGAAACTTATTCTGGGTGATTACAGCAATAATATCTACGGATTATTATATTTGGGATTTTTAGAAAGCAAAAGGCTTTCTAAATCCTTTCCAAGTTGTAAATCCTTGGAAATATATATCTGTGTGTCTCAGCATTCAATGTATTGCTACAAACATGGTAGGTGCTTAAGGAATGTTAGTTGATTTAATGATTTGAAGTGTAGAGCTTAAAGCTGGGATCACTGTCAACTCACTCATACTCTTAGTAGGCACTTTGACATTTATGACATCTCCAGAGCCCCCAGCCACCTAGGAAGTGGACGGAAAGTATATGTTATCCATCCCCCTTTTATGGATAGGAAAACCAAGTCTCTGTGAGGGTAGGCAACCTGCCAAAGGTCACAGAAGTCTCCTGATTCAGAACCCAATGGTCTTTATATTCTCATGGGCTGTTTGCTCATCTGTGGTTGGGAAAGAAGGGCTATTTTTGAGCTTGCCTCCTAGTGATGCAGGTCTCAACCACAGAAGCTAAGTTCCAGTGAGGTGAAGCACTTTGCCCAGGATGCACCATAGTAGGAACCAAGTTTAGACAAAACCCAGGTTCTCCAATTCTTTCCTTTGGATTCTTTTCATTCTTCTACATGCCTTAGATCCAAACGAAAATAGACGTAAGGCAGGGAGTACTCAGGGATAACAAAATGAAACAAATACTTTAGATCCTCAGACCCCTAATAAATCAAATTCCCCCAGAAAGTGACCAGGAAAAGAGTCTATAGACCTAGTGTTCTGTCTTCCCAAGGGAACCAAGGCTGAGATGTTTCCCTGCAGGCTGACCTACCTGCCCAAGAGCTCAGAGATGGCATCCAAGCCCCAGGGCCCCTCGGTGAAGCCAAGCATAGGGACTCCAGGGCGACTGGCTGCACACAATACCCTCTCCAGCACTGCTCCTGACCTAGATGTCACAGGCGAATGGATACCCAAGTAGGTACTGAGAAAGAGAGGCGGGCCAGGGCTCCAGAAGATACTTGACTTGTTTCTCAGTGGAGCCAGGGACATGCTCCAGTGATGCCCATGGCTATTTCCTCTGAGGGCACACTGCCTCTCTGGAACCTACTTTTGGCCCTGCCAAAGGACCAGTGGGAAGTAGTCCAGGGATCCTTCTCTGACCTGAACAGCCAGAAGGAGCTGGGTGAGCAGAGAGAGTTGTGGAAAACGTGTATGCCTACTTACTCAACAGTTGCCAACTACCTGCTGTAGTTGTAGACTGCACTGTGAACTAGGGATTCCATAGTAAATTGGGCACGATGTTCACCGATGACAATCTGTAAGATCTGTACCCAAGTAACCAAAATACAAAGCAGAGACTGGTCAGGACTTAAAAAAAAGGGCTTGAGTCATGCTGCCTGGCCTGACCTTAGCCCAGTCTGGTGATGCTGGGTGACCCTGAGCAAGTGGCTTAACCTCTCCAATCTCTGTGTCCCTCCTCCACAAGCTACTCTAAAAATGAAAAAAGAGGGGCACGTGGGTGGCTCAGTCAGTTAAGTGTCTGATTAATGATTTGGCTCAGGTCATGATCTCATGGTTCATGAGTTTGAGCCCCGCAACAGGCTCTGTGCTGACAGTGTGGGGCCTGCTCGGGATTCTGTTTCTCCCTCTCACTCTCTCTGTGCCCCCCACGGATGTTCTCCCTCCCTCCCTCTCTCTCTCTCTCAAAATAAATAAATAAGCCTTAAAATTTTTTTAAATATGGTTTTTGGTACAATTGTAAGTGGCATCATTTCCTTGATTTCTCTTTCTGTTGTTTCATTATTGGTGTATAGAAATGCAAACAATTTCTGTGCATTGATTTTACATTCTGTGACTTTGCTGAATTCATGGATCAGTTCTAGCAGTTTTTTGGTGGAATCTTTTAGGTTTTCCACATAGAATATCATGTCTGACAAAATGAAAGTTTGACCTCCTCCTTGCCAATTTGGATGCCTTCTATTTTTGTGTTATCTGATTGCTGGGGCTAGGACTTCCAATACCATGTTGAATAACAGTGGCAAGAGTGGACATCCCTGCCATGTTCCTGACCTTAGGGGGAAACCTCTCATTTTTCCCCACTGAGGATGATGTAGCAGTGGGTCTTTCATATATGGTATTGAGGTATGATCCTTCTATCCCTACTGTCTTGAGGGTTTTTATCAAGAAAGGATGCTATATTTTGTCAAATGCTTTCTCTGCATCTATTGAGAGGATCATGTGGTTCTTTTCCTTTCTTTTATTGATGTGATATATCACATTCATTGTTTTGTGGATATTGAACCAGGTCTGCATCATCCCAGGTGTAAATCCCACTTGGTCATAGTGAACAATTCTTTTAAGATATTGTTGCATCCAGTTGGCTAGTATCTTATTGAGGATTTTAGCATCCATGTTCATCAGGGAAATTGGTCTGTAGCTCTCCTTTTTAGTGGGGTCTTTGTCTGGTTTTAGAATCAACGTAATGCTGCCTTCAAAGAATGAGTTTGGAAGTCTCCCTTCCATTTCTATATTTTGGAACAGCTTCAAAAGAATAGGTGTTAACTCTTCTTTAAATGTTTGGTAGAATGCCCCTGGAAAAGCCATCCAGCCCTGGACTCCTGGTTTTTGGAAGATTTTTTTATTAATAATTCGATTTCTTTACTGGTCTGTTCAAATTTTCTATTTCTTCTTGTTTCAGTTTTGGTAGTTTATATGTTTCTAGGAATTTGTCCATTTCTTCCAGATTGCTCAATAAAATACCTAGGAATAAACCTAACCAAAGAGGTGAAAAATCTATACACTACAGAAAGCTTATGAAAGAAATTGAAGACACAAAAAAATGGAAAAATATTCCATGCTTATGGATTGAAAGAATATTGTTAAAATGTCGATACTCTCCAAAGCAATCTACATATTCGATGCAATCTCTATCAAACTAACACCAGCATTCTTCACAGAGCTAGGACAAACAATCCTAAAATTTGTATGGAACCAGAAAAGACCCCGAATAGCCAAAGCAATCCTGAAAATGAAAACCAAAGCTGGAGGCATCACAATCCTCAACTTCAAGATGTATTACAAAGCTGTAATCATCAAGACAGTATGGTATTGGTACAAAAACAGACACCTGTATCAACGGAACAGAGTAGAGAACCCAGAAATGGGCCCAAAAACATATGGCCAACTAATGTTTGACAAAGCAGAAAAGAATATCCAATGGAATAAAGACAGTCTCTCAGCAAATGATGTTGGGAAAACAGGACAGCAACCTGCAGAAAAATGAAATTGGACCACTTTCTTACATCATACACAAAAATAAACTCAAAATGGATGAAAGACCTGAACGTTAAGACAGGAAGCCATCAAAACCCTAGAGGAGAAAGAAGGCAAAAACCTCTTTGACCTCAGCTGCAGCAACTTCGTACTCAACATGACTCCAGAGGCAAGGGAAACAAAAACAAAAATGAACTATTGGGACCTCATCAAGATAAAAAGCTTCTGCACAGCGAAAGAAACAATCAGCAAAACTAAAAGGCAGTCAAAGGAGAAGATACTGGGAAGAAGAAACAGGAGAAGATATTTGCAAATGACATATTGGATAAAAGGTTAATACCCAAAATCTATAAAGAACTTATCAAACTCAGCACCCCCCAAAAAAAATAATCCAGTGAAGAAATGGGCAAAAGACATGAATAGACACATTTCCAAAGAAGACATCCAGATGGCTAACAGACCATGAAAAAATGCTCAACATTGCTCATCATCAGGGAAATACAAATTAAAACTCCAATAAGATACCACCTCGCACCAGTCAGAATGGCTAACACTAACAACTCAGGCAACAACAGATACTGGTGAGCATGTGGAGAAAGAGGATCTCTTTTGAACTGCTGGTGGGAATGCAAACTGGTGCAGTCACTCTGGAAAACAGTATGAAGATTCCTCAAAAAGTTAAAAAATAGAACTACCCTAACGACCCAGCAATTGCACTACTAGGTATTGATCCAAGGGATACAAGTGTGCTGTTTTGAAGGGGCACATGCACCCCAATGTTTACAGCAGCACTATCGACAATAGCCAAAGTATGGAAAGAGCCCAAATGTTCATTGACAGATGAATGGATAAAGAAGATGTGGTGTATATATACAATGGAGTATTACTTGGCAATCAAAAAGAATGAAATCTTGCCATTTGCAACAACATGGATGAAACTGGAGGGTATTATGCTAAGCGAGATTAGTCAGTCAGAGAAAGACAAATAACATATGACTTCACTCATGTGTGGAATTTAAGATACAAAACAGATGAACATAAGGGAAGCAAAAATAATATACAAACAGGGAGGAGGACAAAACATTAGAGACTCTTAAGTACAGAGAACAAACTGAGGGTTGCTGGAGGGGTTGTGGGTGGGGGGGATGGGCTAAACGGGTAAGAGGCATTAAGGAAGACACCTGTTGGGATGAGCACTGGGTGTTATACATAGGGGTTGAATCACTGGAATCTACTCCTCAAATCATTATTGTACTATATGCTAAGTAACTTGGATGTACATTTTTAAAGTAATTAATTAATTTTTAAAAATAAAATAAAAATTAAAAAATTAAAATGTGCCTATCAAGTTTCAGAAAATATGATTATATGCACGGAAGAAATATTCCAAATATGTGTTTCTTTAAACACATGAATAAAATTTTTAAAAAACAACTTGTAATCTAGCCATAGTGTCTAGTTGAATATGATAAATAAATGCATACATATTTTTTAAGTTTTAAAGAAAAACAAAAATGAAAAAAGACAGTTGGCTTAGAAGATCTTTCCACATAAGCAGAACAGGGAGAGATCACTGAGTGCTTCATAATTTCATCACTAATGTAGATGCCATGTAGTCGGCACCGAGTAGCAAGTATCTGCTCAGCATCACATGTAATTACAACAACCGTGATGCTGCTGTATTATCTATATTTTAGAGATGACAAATGGAGGCTCAGAGAGGGGTAGTGACTTACCCATGGTCACACAGACTGCAAGTAACAGAGCTGGGATTGGGACCCATGTTATTTGGGTCCAAGCCTATGTTCTTTCTGAACTGCCTCCTATATGGCCTCCTTCTTCCTCTTTAGTTCTTCATTCAGCCGTGGTTTATGGAACCCTTACTATGTGCCACGGTCCAAAGGTACAGAGGGGAGCAAAACAGACCTGAGCGTTCCCTCACAGCCTCACACTCTAGTGGGGACCAAAGCAATGAAGAATAATTACAAACATAATGACTGTCGCTAAAGGGGAGGTCAAAGCCCCATGTGGTGTGAAGCTTGTCTGGGAATCAAGCAAGGCCTTCTAGAGAAAGTAACCTTTGAGATGAAATCTGAAGGCTGACTGAAAGTTGGCCAGACAAGGAATCAGAGGGAGGGGACAGCATGACATCTGGGGCCACTAGTGATTAAGAAACAGAACAGAATGTACTGTTTAAAGAGCAGATAGAGACTGGGAGCAAGGCTGGAGAAGGAAGCAGTACAGGGGCAGGGTACAGGAGCCTTATAACACATGCCAAGGAGTTTGGACTTGATCCTGCGGACCCTTGAGAGTTGAGTTCATAGGCCCTCACACCCCCTATTGTATGTCTTGTGGCTTCCCTATCTGCCGTCTGACTGACTGACTCAGCAACTGAGGAGTGAGTGGAGACAGGGAGCAGCGGAGCTGTGAGTGAGAAGATAAGCTGAGGTCCGTGCAGAGCTGCAGAAAGGACAGAGGGAGGCGGGCCAGGGCAGCACCAGGGACAGCTCTCGGGTGGCTCTTGGACTCTGTAGCAGAGGTCATTCACTCTTCCATTCATTCATTCATTCATTCTACAAAAATTTGTTAAGTGCCCTACTATGAGGTCACCGTTCTGGGAACTGGAGGATACAGCAGAAAACTAAACAGACAAAATTCCCTGTCCTCTTTGAGATCACTTTCTTCCTAGTAGAGGTAAAAACAAACAAACAAACAAACCAACCAAACACCTGACAAATAAGACAATTGTCAGAAGGCGACCTATATATGGAAAGAACAAAGCAAGGAAGAGGATCAGAGGTACAAGTAAGAAGGGGAACAGTTATAACTTTAAATAGGATGATCAGAGAAGGCTTTATCACAACAGTGACATCTGGGCAAATACATGGAGGAGGGGAAGGAAGAGTCAAGGGCATCCACAGGGAAGAGTATTTCAGGCAGAAGCAATAACAGGTGCGAAGTCCCTGGAGCAGGAGAATGTTGAGCACAGCAGAGGCTCTGTCAGGAGGCTGGGGGTGGGCGAGCAGGGGTGAATGATTTCAGGAAGATGGTAGGGAGAGAGTCAGGGCATAAAGGGCCATTATAAGGACTTGGCTTTTACTCTGGGTGAGTGAGGAGCCACTAGGGAATTCTGGGCACAGAAGAGACATTATTTTTTAAGGCTTTGTTTTTATTTATTTTTTTAATATAATGTATTATCGAGTTAGCTAAAATACAGAGTATAGAGTGTGCTCTTGGTTTCAGGAGTAGATTCCCATGATTCATTACTTACATACAACATCCAGTGCTCATCCCAACAAGTGACCTCAGGAGTGACATTATTTGACTTATATTTCACAGGATACCTCTGATTGTTGGGTGGATATGAGATTGCAGGAGTGAGAAGGGAAGCACAGAGAACTGTTGGGAGACTAATGCTACTTCAGGTAAGATTGAAGTGGGAAAGCTGTGTTCAGTATAGAAAAGGTTAACAACACCAGCAAAGGAGCAACCAAGGCTGTCACTAGGGCCAAGGTGAGGCCAGAATAGAGAGGAAAAGAGAGAGTCCCACTCCTGGTTCCCAGGTAAGAAGCTCAGCTCCCACGGGAGTCTGGGAAACTGGGAAACCCAAAGGCACAGAGGAGTCCATGTCCTTAGGGAGAGACCCTCACTCCATCCTGCCTTCCAAAGTCTGTTTTCTCTAAGCCCTTCTTTCCTGGTTTCTGACTGTTAAATGAATCTCTTGCATGGAGTCTCACTTCCTCCAACTATCCTCCATGCTGCCTCCAGAGTGCTCTTCTAAAAGGCATTGTGGACAATGCTATTCCACTGTACAAATACCTTCAATGGCTCCCTTTGTCCAGGGTAAAGTCACACCTCCAAATCCCGTATGATCTTATACCACCCTAACTCCTAGCCTCACCTCTAACCATTTTCCATCACACATCCAATATTCCAGGCATATTTAACTCACTGCATTTTCCCAAACAGGCCTCATGCTTCCTTTGCCTTTGCTTACAATGTTTACATCTCTGCCATGGAGCGCTCCATGAAGCCTTCCAAAGCTGGATGAGATCATTCCCTCCTAAGAATTTACACAGCCCACAGGCCAGGCCACTCATTTCTACCAAAAGCCCAGAGAAGGGCAGTGGTGAAGGAAAGCTGAGTGAGTCTACAGCCAGCACTCAAGAGCAGGATGGCCAGTGTGTGAGTCCTGAGGCTCCCACACAGAAAAGAGCAAAGCCAAGTATCCCAGGCTACTCTGAGGCATATTTGGCCATGATCCTTCAGGGTAGAATATGGAGGAAGCCCCTACAGATTATAAACCAAGAATGCTCTTGAACAAACCATTCTCCCAGGAAGGCAGAGAAGTCCCTGTCAGTAAGCACCCACTATGTGCCAGGCACTTCACCTACACTGTGTCCGGTCCTCTCAGCAACACTGTGAGGTGGGAGATATTATCTCCACTTTTCAGACAACAATAATGAAGTTCAGGGAGATAATGCTACTTGTCTGAGGCCACCTGTTTAGTGGTGGTAGAGCTGAGATTTGGACATAAGTCTCTCTGATGACTTCATCAGAGCTTTGCGGGACAGGTGGCATTTGCCCTGGGCTTTAAAAGCTAGGTAGACTTTGGACATGTAGAGGGAATACTGCATTGAGGAAGGAAACAAGAGTATTTCGGGTGAAGGGAATAGAATGGGAAAGGGGATATTTGGGTCTCTGGATTTAAAAATAGAGACAACTTTGCTGTTTTCAAAAAACAGAGTATGTGCTGGAGAGTAGTGGAGCTAAGTCTGAGAAGGACAGGTAGGACCAATTTTTGAAAGATCTCTAAATGCCAGGCTAAGGCAGGGGGAATCAAGGAGCAGTCCCCTCCTCTTGTATCCAGAAAGCTTCTAAGATGGCAGCCTTGGTGAAGAAGGTTAGAGTAGACCTCAACAATATGCACAAAAAATGGCTTCTTGTATCATAGCTAACCTAGCAACTTTAGCAGCCTTTTGGAAGGAAAAATAAATAAGTAACACCTGCAAGGCTTTGCTTGCTAGTGTCTACAAGGGAGTTTTGGAAACAGACAGGCTGGTGGATCAAAATATAATGCTCACCACTTAAATAGCTTTATTCTTCAACAGCTACACTAAGTCCCTAAGCCTCCCAGAACAAGGGAGGAGGTAACAGTCATCACTGCTCCCTGTAGAGGACAAACACCCCAGTCTTCAGGCCCCGGAGGCCCCGGCTCAGACTCTGAGGGGAAAAGGGGACCCTATCCCCAAGGGGTGGCTCTGGAAGGACTCAAGGGGGCAGGGGGCTGCTGGGTGGGGAGGTGTGTCTTCTTAGATCTTGGGCCCACCTTCAAGTCCACCCTAACCCTGATACCGGGGCCTGAAAGGGAAGTATTTAGAAACCTACTGGAGGCTGACGAATGGATCTCAAAGGGTCTCAATTGTTCACTACTCTCAGCTCCTTTTTGGCCTGCCAATTGCTTTGCTTTGCACTGGTCATCTGCTATATGATACAGCTACAAAAGCAGGGCGTCACCACGAGGGAACTGTTTGAAAAGGTCACCCTCCCATCCCTAGCCCATTCTCAACATCCCACAACCCACCTAAAAGGCTCTATATGCTTACTGGCCTCTTCTGAAGGCCAGAGAGAATAGAAGGATTGCATCCATGAAACTGGACTCCAAATAGAACCTTCCAAGAGTCCAAAATAAAGACCTATGCAGGGGGTCTCTTCATGTTTCTTGTCTTGAAGACCATTTCCCTTTCCCTTCTCTGAGACAGGAACACCTCTGTCAGTCCTTCACCAGAGGAGCCTCCACTTTTCCAGTCAGGAAAAGTTCAACCCCTATCATAGGATGGGACTAACTCACAGTCAAAGTGATCAATAGTACACAATAACTCTCTAGCAGTACCCATCCCAACATCAACATGGGAGGCAGGAGGGGAGGGGAGGGCTTGGGTACTCAAAAAGACAGCTCTTATCAATGTGTCTCCTTCAGTATGAGATAAACCTACTGCTTCTTCCCACAGTCTTTCAAACTGTAAATCTTTGGAACACACACGAATGTGTGCATGCACGTGTGTGCGCGTGCACACACATGCACACACACACACACACACACACACACACACACACTATTCCAAAGCTAAACAATAATCCTCAAAGCCAGTACAGGCTCTAGACTACTAGAAGAAAAACATTTTCCTAAATCCACAAAATCTGCATGGATTCCTCTGCCCATATGAAGATCCATCTTATATTATCATCCAAACAGTATCACGTCCTCTTTTTTGCTCAAGCCAATTGGTATTGAGTTTCTATCACTTGATTGGACAAGAGTCCTGACCAACACATCTCACTACTCTATTGGTTAAGAAGCTTTCAACTGCAAATAACAGAAATGTATTCTCTCACCAAACAAAGTCTAGAGGTGGGATGGCCTCTAGGGTGGGTTGACTCAGGGAGTTAATGGTATCTTCAAGGTTCTTTCAAGCTCCCCACTCTGCCTAGAAAGGAAATGACCACAGTGATTTCGAATATCATATTCATATGAAGTATCCACATGACATCAACCTGAGGAAGTAGAGACCTTTACTCCAGCTTTTACTACATCTCTTTCTCAGGGATAAGGCAAGGAAACTTTCCCCTGAAGTCTCCAGCAGGTGTCTTCTGTGCTTCATTGGCCAAACTTGGATCTCAGGCCTTTACTCAACCAATGGATTAGGACAGAAACATGGCAAGCAAAGCGGAATTTTCCTTAGACCAATCACACTAATTTCTGAAGCTGGGGGGTGGGTCACAGTGCCCCAGAGGCAGAAGGCTGTGGCTGTGTGTGTATGAAACGTGAGAGGGCACTGGACAGGCTGCCTACCATGTGCATCACTCTACATTTGATGGCTACAATGGCCAAAGCTTTCCTTAAACTTGGGCCACACCAAATCCTTAGGCAGAGTATCTTCTCCCACTGGTCTCTGCAAGGGGGTGGTGGTCAGTGAAGACATGTACACATCTTGTCCAGAACCAACTTTTAGGCAATTCTTTAGTCACTGTCTGCTCTTATAGTCACTCTGAGGAAGGCTCTCCCAGCTGATGTGGTGGTTGAACTGGAGTGGGGCTGGAGGCAAGAATACCAATCAGGAAGTCAGTAAGGCTGTTGGCCCAGGACCTGTGAAACGAGGAGACAGCCCAGCCCAGTAATGCTGAAGCCTGAGTCATGAGCGCATTTTGGAGGGAAGGCTAAGACAAGAAGGTATGCTCAACAGAAGGAGGACTCTCGGGGATCAACCAAAGGAGAACATAAGGGCCCTGAGCCCTTCCATGAGTAAGGGGCAAAGGGAGGAGACCCCCAAGCCATCTTCTTCCCTTGTCCTGAATGGTGCTGGGTATGTTGGAGAGCCAGGCCCTTTGTCAGGCCTGCCCCTGGTGGCCTCTCCCCATCAGCTGGTGGGCATTCCTTGGGTGACTAGAACATGGAACCTGAGATTTGATTTCTGCTGCTGGTCCTCCCACATTCTCAGACTAACCTTCACTCTCCAAACACTCTGTGCTCTTTCTTGCCCTCAAGTCTTTGCCTATGCTGCTCCCTCATCAGAAAGGCTTTTTCCTGCCTAGAATGGCCCCACTTCATCCTTCATAGGAAGCCTCTGGAGCCCCAGCTGAGTGAGTGGTGACTCCTTCCTTTTATTCCCAGAAAGCTCTAGAGCCATATACCTCACCTTGGGTTGTAATTCCTATCCAACTGCAGAAGGAGCCCAATGCGGAGATAGGAGAATGGCGGATGGCTTGATCAGTTCCAGGCAGAAGTTGGTCTGGCAGCAAACTGCCAGGCCGGAGAAGGCTTAAAGTTTGCTTCTTGTCTCTGGTTAAATTTCCTAACCTTTTAGAATGTACTGAATTCTTGAGTCATATTGTGCTCTGATTGCTCTGATTGCTTTGACTACACTAATTACGCATGTATAGCTGTTTACTATTTTAGAATCATGTAAGCCTGATGAATCATCAGTAGGTCAGTACAGTAGGAACCTAGATATGTAGTATCACACTCTGTACATGAGTAATCTGTTTTTCTGCAATTAAACTGTTCTTCTGCTACAATAAAAGACGTGGTCTTGCTATATGGCAAGGCACTCAGGATAAACTGATATCTGAGTCCTCTGTCTTCTTAATCCTACTCCTTCCAACCTTCATCCTGTGAGGGATAAAGTTCGGACACTTGGGGCCCCGGGACCAGACAAACTGCCAATCTACCCATCTCCCAGAATGAGCTGTGGGCACTCCAAGGGCAGGGACCATGTCTTGTCCATCCTGGTGACTTCCACAGTGCCCAGCCACTGTGGGGCCACAGCACCTGCTTAGGAGGCAAGGGTAGAGATGGTGGAAAGGAGAGAGGTTCCTGTTGCTTTCTCTAGAGCTAAGTTGTCCAATATGGTAGCCCTAGCCACTTGAGTCTATCAAAATGTAAAATTTTTAATTTAGTTCCTTAGTTACACTAGTTGCTTTTCAAGGGTTCAATAGCCACTTGCAGCTAGTGGCTATTGATTAGACAGTGCAAATATAGGACATTTCCATCACTGCAGAAAGCTCTAGTGCACAGTGCTGTTTTAGAGACTCACACTATTGCTGCAGCTCTAAGAGGGGCAAACTGTCTGCTACAAATTCCTTTCTTCTCCAAACCAGCACCCAACACAAAGCCAGATACAACTTCCTTCCTCCGCTCTCTCCTTCCTCTCCACCTCCCTCCCTATCCCCCCCACCCCACCCCACAGGGTCAGAAGAATATTTCTCAATGGCTTCAGAGTTCAAAAAGGCTTTGTATAGTCTGTGTGTCTCTGACCCTTCACTAAATCCTGGGAGGTAAACAGGATAGAGATTATAATTCTCATTTTATAGGCGAGGGGACCAAAGCTCAGAGAGGGAAAGGCTCTTGCCCAAGGTCACCCTGTCAGGAAATGTTGCAGCCTAGATCCGACCTCAGGTTAGAGTCCCACCTTTCTTTTCCTCCAATGCCATGTCACCTCTCACTGAAGGGCCACCTAATCCAATGTATCTGATGCACTAATTCCTTCAACAACATTCCTGTTGAGTGTTTATCCCACTTCTGCTTCAGTGCTCCCTATGATTCAAACCTCACTGCCTTCCCCGAAGCAGCGCAATCTACCTGTAGACAGCCCTGCCAGAAAACTCTTGCTGATGCTGAGCCAGAATCAACCTTCTTGTAACTTCCCTATCCTGAGACCTTAGAAATCATGGGATACAGCCACTCACATGCTCTCTGCAGCACCAGCACCAGTTAGCCCGCAGCCTCTGCTCATACACCTCCAGTTTGGGGGGCTCAGCACCGCCCAAGGAAGCCCTTTCCTTTTTCAGGCATTTAAACACCAGCCTCCCTCCAGCAGTTCCCCCACCACCACCACTGGCTTCCCCTGGTGGGGGGGGGGGACCTCCACAGACTACACCTGCTCTCTCTGCCCCAGGGCACGCCTCAGGACAATGACTCATTCTCCTTAGTGTGCTTTTATGCTGGCTGCAGCTTCAACAGGTCATCAGAGACAGGATGCTCTATCCTACTACCACAAGACCTCCTCTGGCCCCCTTTCCACATCAATATATGAACCCCCTTATTCCATAGACCCCTCCCACAAGAACTCAAGGTCATGTCAATAATAATAACTACTGCCACTGATTATGTGTTCACCATAATCAGCCAGGCATCTTGATAAGTGCTCTGCTTACACTTTACCATCAATACCCTGCAAGGCGATCATTACTATTATCCCCATTTCACAAAGAGACTGCTTATATACATGCCTATCACCCCAGGAAAATTGCAAGAATCAGGAAGATGGGTATGACCGGGGACAATTCAGGTTTGAGCGTGGGTCAGTCTCAGGCCCCAGGGAGGGTGAAGGAGTTCAGAGGAATATAGAATCTGATAATGTGCACAGGCTTTAGGGGCAAAAGACTTGGGTTTAGGTCACAGCCACTTACCAACTGTGTGACTTTAAGCAAGTCACTTCATCTCCTTGAACCTCCATGTACACATGTACATGTACACGTTTCTTCATGTGTAAAATGGAACTAATAGTATAGGATACGGAGCCCAGGGGGTTGCAATGAAGAAACAGTGAATGCTTACCACTGTGCATGGCCCTTCATGAGTTCTCAGCAATGGGAGCTAATGCCAATATTATCATCGATATTACAGAGAGATCATATGCAGTGCTGAGGCAGGTGTATTTGATAGTCTTGCCTTCCCACTCTGAGCCTGATCAGACCCAGTAGCTTCTGGCACCCCATGTGGCTCCCAGCGAATATCTGACTTCTGAAATGAGCTTTGTTATTTTTTTAAATTAAGTAAGCTCTATGCCTAACATGGGGCTTGAACTCAGGACCTCAAGATCAAGAGTCACATGCATAACCCAGCCAGCTCCCACCCCCTAGATGAATTCAGATGTGCTAATGGAGGTGGGTGTGAGGGGCCAAGAGGGGCACAGGCTGCTCCTGTGGTGAGCCAGGGATTACCCATACTTCTTTACAGAAAAGGATGAGGAGAATGGGTGGGAATTAAAGGGTGGGGGTAAATGAGAGATGCCAACGAAAGAGAAGAAACTAAAAATTAGGTCATCTCACGTCTAAAGCAAACATGGCTTTGGGCAAGTCGATTTCCTCTCTGAGCCTCCCCGGGCAGCTCTATCGAATGGGATAATAACATCTCCTTTGCTGACTTGGGGTGCTGTACCTGGGTGCCTCCAGCCAGGGTTAGCCCACAGGGGCACTTAGTATCTACTCCTGATGGCTGACAGCCCTGCTGGTGAGTTTTGGCCATCATGGCAGTCAATAAAAACAACATAATAACATAATACCTACTGTTTCCTGAATGCCTGTTCTGGGCTAATCCTCACAGCAACCTTTGAGGGAGGTGTCGTCATCCACATTTGCAGAGGAAGAAACTGATAGTTCAGCAGTGAACAAGGGTGACATGCCCAGGATCACTTAGTAAGCCAAGATGCCATGACTGGCACCCAGGTCTGGCTGAGGCCAAATTTTGTCCCCTGACACCAAGCTGCGGAGCCCCTGTGAACCAAGCCCAAGCGCGGGAGCCTTTGATGCAACTTGCATTCCAGCCCAGGGCCAATTGCCACAGACAGGACCACCATGTGTGGTGGAGGAGCCTGAGACAGAAGTTCTGGTCCCCTCACTGCTGCAAAACGAATGCATGGTCCTAGACTACTCCCTACCTTCCTTGGCCTCGGTTTCTCCATCTATACAGTAGAGTGCTAGAAGTCAGAACTCTCAGCGTTTTCCAACTACCTGCCTGGGATTGTGTAGACAGTAGGCAGAACTCAGAGGAGGAAAAGTGTCCTAGATGGGAACAGTGCACTGTGTTCCTCCACCCCTTAATAACCACTAATTAGTTAATCCCCGTAGCAGCGGGGTGAGTTATTGGGCACTATCATTATCCCCAATTTACAAGCAGGAGGTTGAATGAGAGAGGGATTGGCCCCAGGCTCAGGGCAGGGATGGGATCAGTGAAAGCCTGGAAGATGCTACAAATTGCTTCAGAATTGGGGGAGGGTGCCATAGGGGGACAAGGCAGGCATCCAGGCAGGAGAGGAATGGGGAAATGACACAGAAATGTACTTCTGATCTTCATGGAGTTAAAGTCCCTTCAGGCCGTCTGAGCCACTCTCTGCATGCACAGATGGGCAGGAGGGGGCCCAGAGAGGGGGAGAGACTGGCCCAAGTTCACACAGCCAGAATAGCAGACTAGGAACACACAGTGCCATGGGTTCTCAGTTGAGGCTGCTCTGATGGGAGTTGGGGGCGGGGAGAGGGGTGCAGAGGGAGATGGCCCCAAGGAGCTGGGCTCCCTCCGTGGCCCTCCCTGAATTCCTAGAGAAAGCAGCCAGCAGTAAGCCCCTGGGGATTATGTGTGTACTAATGGCCTGTGACAAAGGCAGCAGGATAAGCTCCCTGCTCTGCAGACTAAACAAGGTGCAAGAAGCCAAGTCAAACAAAAGCCGAGGTTTTGTGTTGGCCTGGCTGGTGGGCTAGAAACAACTCAGCCTCTTGGGAGGCCAGGCCTATGCCACCACCCAGAATCTCCTCTGGTGGCCTTTTTCCCCTTTGCCACTGAGGGCCAGACAGGAATATGTCCACAACACATGACAATCTCTGTTTGTAGCACAGAATGTACTTTCAACCCAAGATGAAGAAACTGAGGGTCAGAGAGGGAATGGAAGATACATGTTCCAAGACGCAGAGCAAATCAGGTAGGCAGCTGGGACCTCAGGCCTCCTGGTCCACCTCAGCCTCCCAGATTCTTCCATAAATTAGTGTCCAGTGACATATGAGCACTGGAACAGAGGGAAACGCAATACTCCAATTTCTACCCAAAGTATTGTCCTACGTGACTTCCCCTTGAAATCCACGGGCACAAGCCCAGGTTCAAGTCCTGCTCCTACCCCTTTTTAGCCCCATGGCTTTGGCAAATTACTTCACCACTCTGAGCCTTAAAGACAGAAAAGTAATGGCACCCCCCTCAGAGAGTTGTTAGATGATTAAATGAGTAATGGATACAGAACAGAACATCTGCTCCATGGTTGGCACACAGTGAGCACCTGACTACTGTTATTGCTATTAGTAATTCTGGCACCAATCTGCTGGATGGCCCAAGGCTGGGCCCTCCACCTCCCAAGCCTCTTATTTTTCTTATTTATTTATTTTGAGGGACAGGGAGAGAGAAAGAAAGAGAGAGAGAGAGAGAGAGAGAGAGAGAGAGAGAGAGAGAGAGAGAGAGAGAATCTCAAGCAGGCTCCATGCTGTCAATACAAAGCTTGATGTGGGGCTTGAACTCACAAACTGTGAGATCATGACCTAAGCTGAAATCGCAGGTCAGACACTTAACCGACTGAGCCACCCAGGCACCCAACCAAAGCCTATCATTCTTCTCTCTCAAATCTTCGCCACAAAGATTTCTTCTAACTCCAAAGCTCAGTGGTCTCTAACACCAGCTTTTCCCGACACACGTGAATCTATAGACTCCGAAGTCAGGGAAGTGGGCTGGGGGCCTCTGTCACTTCTCTGTTTCCCTTTCTAGGCCAGGCTGCCTGCTCCAGCCCTGAGCTCCACACACCTGCTCCTGGGTGTTCTGGGTGTGAGTCCCCACGGCAGACAGTCCGTCCATTTCCAGAGTGGCTGCTGAGTCACTCCTCATGCTGCTCTGAAGGTTTGTGTGTAATTGCAAATCAGGAGACCTTGAGCCTTGAAGAGCTGGGAGACTGCGCTGAGGAAGAGGGTCAGGAATATTGGGGGGCTGCACACGTGGGCATCACATCCCTCTTCCCTAGCAGTGCAGCCCTAAAGTGTAGAAAGACAAAACTTCCCTGCCTTGTTTCTGGTAAAAACTGGACACACAGGCATCCTCCCAACCTGCGGGGGGACTTACGAGCCAGTGTCAATCAATCCCCTCAGCCATGTGTCAAAGAGGGCCCTCTCCACAGTCCTAATTGTGCAGGGACTGTTCTGGTTGTTTCTGAAAGCAGCTTCCTCTCTACATTGTAGAGCTCGCTTCTGCAGAATGAAAATGATTTGACTTCAGGCCTGGGGCCATTTCTCATCCTTCCCTTTTGGTTTCTAACAGGAGCAAGAAGAGATCTGCCTCATGGTGGGGGGGGGGGGAGCGGGGACAGGATTAAGGCAATACTGTTCTCTACCAGCTAGGGAGGTGGCAGCAGGACGTGTGAGGAGATTACATCCCTGCCCCTGCTTACCTGTCTGTGTGTCAAGTTTAAGCCCCTGGAGGGTTTGTGTAACACTGTTTAGGAATCTTGAAAAATAGAGACCCTATTTGTGGGATTATAGGGTGTGGAGACGTTCTCAACTTTCACACTGAGGCTTCGGACGGCTGCCAGCCCCGCTCAGTCCTGCCAGTTGTTGAGTCCTGCTTTGCACAGAAATGACTTCTTCCAGTGTATTAAAAATGAGTCACATCCCAGGAGTCACATCCCATACCCCTTGTCATTAGATTAAGCACATTCTGCCACTGACCAGTTTGGACTCAATGTTTCCAGACACAGGGGTGTAATGGACTGTAGAGGCTCTGCTCTTCAAGTGCTTGCTGTGTAACCAGGCAGGTCACTTCCTCTCTCTGGGCTTCCATTTATTAATCTGTTACCAAAAAATTCAACCTACCACCACAACTATTGTTCAGGAAGAGGTAAAGGTGCTTTCTGAAATGTATACTGTGGCACAAAGTCAAGGGCTTATCACTGTCAAATCTTATGGAATTATTTGGCTCTTTAACCTATGTATGTGTATAAACTTGATAAAAACAAAAACTTTTTAAAAATGATGTGTTGGGCGCCTGGGTGGCTCAGTAGGTTAAGCGCCTGACTTCGGTTCAGGTCATGATCTCACAGTTTGTGAGTTCGAGCCCCAGGCTCTGTGCTGACAGCTCAGAGCCTGGAGCCTCCTTTGGATTCTGTGTCTCCCTCTCTCACTGCCCCTCCCCTGTTCGTGCTCTGTCTCTCTCTCTCCCAAAAATAAATAAACATTAAAAAATGATGTGTTGAAAAGTGTTTTACAGTTTAGTTAAAACGTTTGAGAATAATCAGAGAAAAGTACCTAGAAAACTTATCGAAGCAATTATTAACTCCAGGAAAAACAAAAAATACAAGAAGGAAAACTTAATATTTTACTTGACTTAGCACTAAACAGTATTATGTGGTTATACTAATGAAAACATTAAATGCTGACTGAACCAAACATTGAGGTAGTACAGAGAGAATGGAGGGAGGGAAAATTGGAAGAGGTTAGTTAAGAAGGCTAAACCCTCTTCTATAAAAATAAGGAATCAATAAGGTAATGTCTAAGGTTGATAAATTAAGAAATAACAGTATAAGCATATCAATCAGAAATGCAGATATAACCAGCAGAACACACACCTAAAGGAGTGAAAAGCAGTTGTCTGGAGGGAACAGCCCAGGGAATGGGAAAGGAGGAAGACCATTATTTTTCATTATAAATAAGACTTTAGTATTATTTGACTCTTCAAGTTATATGCATATATTCTTGGATCAAAATGAAAATTAACTTAAAAAATAAAACTAGAGGCAAATGACAGCTACGAGGAGGATCATTTAGCTTCCAGATAAAAAAGGACCTTCTAATATCTAGATCTATCCAAAAGTGGAATTGGTTGCCTCTATGGATAGTGAGTTCTCTGTCATCAAAAGTACTAAGCAGAAAGCATATGTCCATCTGCCAGACATACGGTAGAGGGTTCCAGCTTTGGCTGGGAAGCATAGAGATCCCTTTCAACTCCAAGGCCCTTTCCAATTTGATGCATCTGTGCAAGGGGGGATGCTTTTGTCATTTATCTCCTAAGGAATTCAGGTATCTGTCCATTTAACAAGCATTTGCAGAGTGCCTATTTTGTTTCTGGTCCTGCACCAGGTCTTGGGTTTGGGATAGAGGTGCCAAGATAAATGTGACACAGTTGTATGCCTACCAGAATCTTTGAAGGTCAGTCCTGGTCCAACCCTTCACTATACAGAGAAGGAAACTGAGGCCCAGAGAGAGGCAGACACCTGCCCCATGTCACACGGCATTAGTCCTAGAGTGAAGCTCACATCCAGACCTCTTGGTTCCTGTGCTAGCCCTCTCTTTCTCGCCATGCCTCCTCTGAAGAGCAATACCTCGAAAACGATTGTAACAAAAATGAAGCTGATTCTTCACGGCATTTCACTGATCTTACATAGACATCGTTGGGCAATGAATCTTGTTTGAATAGTAACAAGGTTTGGCTTCCTGGACATCTCCTTCAGAAGGATATGTGGTGAGCTTTCTGGAGACACGCAAAGTTCACTGAACCCAAACCCCTAAGTCATTAATCAGGAAGATCTAAAACAACAGAAATAAAACTGGACTGGCTTTGTCTCACCATCTCGTGAGAATTTGTTAGTGAAGAGTTACCGCCTGTGTCATGGGTAAAATCCCAAATCATTTTGTGGAGTTTGTTATGATTCCAACAGCTATGAGAGCCAACAACTACATGTCCCAACATCTTTGTGGTATCACTTCCTGGATCCTTTCTGCTTGATTTGGTAGTCCTGTCTTTGCCACCTTGAATAAAGTCCCACATCTCACTGAATTTCTTTTCCCTATCTAGTTGTTTGTTTGTTTGTTTAAATAAGATTAGACCAGTGGTTCTTAGCCAGGAGCAATTTTGTCCCATCCCCCAGGGGACATTCAACAATGTCTGGAAACATTTTTGGTTGTCACAGTTGGGGTGGGCTGCTACTGGCATCTAGTGGGGTGAAAGGTCAGGGCTGCTACTAAACATCTTACAGTCCACAGAGCAGCCCCTCCCAACACAGAATGATCTGTTCCAAAATGTCAATATTGCTGCTGTTGAGAAATCCTGGGCTAGATTCTTTGGCTGCAACAGGAACTCAAGCCCAACTTGCTTAAGCAAAAGAAGAAAAAAAATCAGGGTAGTTATTGTTAAGATATTATCATTGGTGCTTAAAAAAAAGAGCTAAAAAAAAACCACTTCAGGATGGACACACCTGGGCAACTAGAATAAGTAATTCAACTGCCATCTGGACTACCTCTCTTTTCTCTCTGTTTTCCTCTGCTCTCGTTCTTTCCATGTGACACAGGATTAGCCACCCAGCTCTAAGCTCACTTAGAGCTTCACGACCACAGCTTCACGACCAGAGAGGAAAAGGTCCTTTTCTTTCGACAAATTCTAGGAAAGGTTCTGATTGGTAAAGCTTGGGTCATATGCTCATCCCTTGAACCAATGACTAAGGCCAGAAAAAGTGAAGCATATAAAATGATTGGCCTAGTACATGCCCACCCTTGTGGCCAGAGAGATGAAGTCAGTTTCCTGAACTGGAAGAAGGGGTTCTAGATAGACAAAAACAACAGCCACTACACCATGGAATAATAAAGAGAGTGAGGGACTAAGAGTCAAACATCTTAATGCTATTCTTGGCTCACCCTCTAATTTACTGTTATTTTGGACAAGTCCTTTTACCTCCTTGGGCCCCAGTTTCTCATCTATACAATGAACACATGGACCAGTAGTCAAAGGGATCCCCCATCTCTAACATTTGATAACTTTTTTTTGGTTGTTAAGTATTATTCATCACCCCAACAATGATGATATTTGAAAATACTTGCTAAACCCACCTAGCTCGCTGGTTCCAGGATAGAACACAGTCTGGAAATATCTAAACATTTTTCAAGTTATTTTAGTTATCTAATCTTTCCCAACTTTTTAATGATAATGAAAACAGCATCAAGTAAAATGCTTTAACACCTATTCATATTTTCAAAATGGTCCATGCACTTCTCAAATCTTACATAATACGCAACCCTTATGGGGAAGTTTTACAGACCCACAAAAACAACTTATACATTGCTTTTTATTTAAAAAAAAGTATTAGTGATTATCTTAAGAAAGATTAAACATAGGAACAAAATCTGCTTTTAACTTGGGATAAATTTATATGGGGTGCCTAGGTGGATCGATTGGTTAAGCGGCCAGCTGTTGGTTTTGGCTCAGATCATGATCTCATGGTTCATGGGTTTAAGCTCCATGTCAGGCTCCACACTACTGGTGTGGAGCCTGCTTGGGATTCCCTCTCTCTCTCTCTCTCTCTCTCTCTCTGCCCCTTTCCTGCTTACGTGCATATGAGTGTACTCTCTCTCTCTCCAAATAAGTGAATTTTAAAACAGTCTTTAAAAATTTTGAGGGGCACCTGGGTGGCTCAGCCAGTTAAGCATCCGACTCTTGGTTTCAGCTCAGGTCATGATCACATAGTTCATGAGTTCAAGCCCCACATTAGGCTCTGCGCTGACAGTGCAGAGTGTGCTTGAGATTCTCTTTCTCTCCCTCTCTCTCTCTCTCTCTCTGCTCCTCCCCTGCTCATGCACTCGCTCCTTCTCTCTCTCTAAATAAATAAATAAACTTTAAAAAAATGTTATGTTAAGCCTTATTATGAAATGTATATAATAAAAAAACAGATAATGTTGGGAAATTCCCCCAACAGTATGGAAAATAAGGCAAAGATTTCATTATCAACTGCTCATTCACTCAAGAGATATTCCCTGAGTGTCTGCTATGTGTCAGCACTATTCACTGACTGCCCCTGGGTAACTTACATTCTAGTAGATGCAGCTACATCCTAGTGATTGAAGTCAGATTTTTTGAATGCTAGACCATCATCAAGATGAAGTCCATATATCTCGGCCCCATAGCCTCTCCAGCTCCAAGAGAACTCACACTCACACCCTTCACCTTGCCAAATAGAACTCCCAGTTCCTTCACACCTGTTACTGGAAACCCTCTTACGCTCTCCACATTTGTATCACCTCCTCTGCAAAACCTCCTCAATGGTTCTCTTCCTACCACACAGATTTTGTCCTGCCCTCCTCTGTGCCCTGAGAACTTCATACGCATGTCTACCACATAGTACATCTCACTTCATGTCAGAATTGCTTGTTTAGGTCACATTGGACTACGGTTTCGTCTAGGGAAAAGAAAGGTTCTTATGTACCTGCGGATTTTCAGAGCTTGACAATCACCACGCATCACACGCGGGCACGCATGTGCACCCACATGCCTCCAACTCGCTCTTCCTCCCGACTCCTCTTCTCAGTAAGTGGCACTCCCATCCTCCTAGTTACTCGGGCGAGAAACCTGAGCTTCATCCTCAATGAATCCCTCACCCTTGTCTCCCACAACCAGCAAAGGTTTGTCATGTCTACCTCCATACACACCCTCACTTCTGGATTAATTACTTCCCCTGGATGCGATCAATCCTGCCCCATCCCTCATAGCCTAGGTAGTTCACTAAAATTGACTTCCTCTAACAAGCCTGTCTAAATTCCTGTCCCCCAACCCCAGACTGGGCTGAGTGTCTGTTCTCTGGGTAGTTTAGGTCTCCTGAACTTCTTAGTTTGTATGGTGATTGTTCTTCTCTCCTATTAGACTATAAGCTCCAGGAGAACAGGTTCTTATTTATAACTGCATCCCCATCTCCTAGCCTATTGCCTGAGATATGATGAGTCACCACTAATGGCTTTTTAAATAAATGTGGGAACAAATTTCTTTAAAGTCAGAAAGCCTGGATGCTACTCAGATCTGCCATACTTAACTAGCTGGGTCACTATGCACTTACCTTTCTGAGCTTCAATGTTCTCATCTGTTAAATGGTCATAATAATTTCTCCCAGCTTACCACCAGGGATGAATGTAAAACTCAAATGAGATGATAAATGTGAAAGCTACTTATAACCTCTAAGTTGTTTTACATACATAAAAGGTTATTTCCAAATGTTTTGGGGCTTTGTTTTGTTTGTGTTGCATTTTCTCTGGGTTATTTCAGATATAACTAGGTGTTGCTCCTGCTTGTGGATTTCCTGTAGATGCAGAATCCAAGAAGAAAAATAGTGCTGCTGCTTATCTCTGAGATTTGGAACTTAAATGTTTTGATTCTTTTAATGGTCAGAACATCTTTAATACACATTGTACTAGAGGCACTGCTTTAAATAACCTAAGTTTCACTTAAGCAATCAGTGCCAAATTGATACAAATTCAACAAACTAACTCTTTATAATATTGGCTTAAGAGGAAAGAGCTGACAACTTAGGACAGAGTAAAGGGTAAAAAAGAAATTCAAAGCAACCTTAAGTTCAGTTTTACACCTATTAAATTAGAAAAAAAAAACATTTTAAAATGATAACTCTCAATGCTGTTGAGGTTATAGAAAAGCCAATATGCACATACACTACTGTTAGGATATAAATCGCTTGCTTCTTTGGAAAGCAAACTGATAAACTACATTAAGAGCCAAAATATAATTCTACTCTTGGAAATCTATCGTAAGGGAAGAATTTAACAGAAAAGGCTTCGTGCACAAAAACACAGAGTATTACTCAGAAATAATAAAAAAAAAAGTGCAAACATTTACAAGAGTGGAAAAGTGGTTTGGTAAAGCATATTGCGCCCACTGGATGAAATATTTTATAGCCATTAAGAGCAATCATTTTGGATACATGGCCATGGCATCCTAGTCCTACCCATGATACCCCTGTGAGTACTGTTGGATGGCTTCTCATATCGGGAGAAAGCTAAGCTTTTAGAACAGATACTTACTCAAGTCTTCAAGTAAGTCAAAGCTAAGTTCTCCAAGATGTTTCCAGTGAAAGTGTTCAGCTCAAGTCAGAGCCCACAAGATACCATGTGGCAGTGGGTTGGCAGGAGGTGGCAATGGGCACTCTAACATTACAGGAGCTTGGTAACTTACTGTGTACTCTGCTGGCAATGGGACAGTCCACATTCTGCTGGCCTTGAAGGAGAGTGTGGACACCTGGAGCAAGGCTGTGCTCCTGTGGCCAACTTGTAGCCAGTATTAAAAGGATAGCCAGACCTCTCCTGGAAAGAGGGAGACAAGTGTATTCAAAGAGGCTGGGGGAGCCTTTGATTCTGCTCCATGCAGCTGTAAGAGGGTCCTAATGAACTGTACCTCTCAGTATTCGTGTACTTAGGTAGCTCCCTCTCCTTGAATCCAGACTGGTCCTGGGACCTGCAACTATAGAATATGGCAGAAGTGGTGATGCATGCTTTCTGCACCTAGGTCAGAAAAAGCATTCCAGTTTCCACCTGGGTCTTTTGGAACACTCTCTGAGAATCCTGGAACCCTGTGACAGCCATCTTGGAAAAGCCACATATAGGCACTCTGGTTGACAGTCCCAGCAAACCTCAGCCTTCAAGCCATTTCCTCTAAGGCATCATACGTATTAGCAGAGCTGTCTTGGATCCTCCCGAGCAGCCCATCCACAAGCTGATTACCCAAAGTGACCTCAGTCAGTGCCCTATAGAGCACAAAAATGGAACAGGAAAAAAAAAAAAAAGAATTGATCAGCTAATCTTGGCCCAAATTCCTGACCTACAAAATTATGGGACAGAATAAAATTGTTGTTATTTTAAGCCAATAAATTTGGGGGTAGGTTAATACGCAGCAGTATAAAACCAGCACATCAAATTTGGAGGATGCTTGAGATTCAATTCATAATTCCAGAAACAGGTAGATGACAGTAAAGCATCAAGCATTTATCCTGCCTTTCCTTTACGAACTGCACTTCAGAGTAACCAAATGGTTGATGAGATGAGTTCTTCCTCGAACTCAGAAGAAATACAGTTAATAAATGTGAGGGAATGCCAGAATTAGAATATTATTATTATATTCAAATAAATGTTTGAAATTCCTGATGAAATAATAGCATGAGGCAACGATCATCAATGACTGCTCAAATCATTAAGCACAAGGCAAGTAAGGGATGCAATAATGAACAGATCAGGCTGAAAGCGCTTCAGCCCACTGATTGATATCTTCCTACTGAGCCAAGACAAGAGAAATCAGCCCTCATGGACCTTCTGGCATGAGGCAACGAGAAGTACACAGCACCAACTCTGAAGCTTCCTTGCCCCCAAATCAAACCCAAACCTGACAGCACTTCTGGATTTCATCCCAGGGACCAGAGGAACGTGTTAAATGATCTCCAGGAGGTGTAATCAGCAAAATGCAAACCATGGCAAACTCTACAAGCCAAACAACCAAGTTTCTTCAAAATATAATTTTTTGTTGAGGAAGAAGGGGAAACTACTGATTAAAAGACACTTAGAAGATACATCAACTAAATTCGATGTGTAGACTATCTCTAGATACAGATATATATATTTGAATATATATAGATATTTGGAACGTTGTATATTTGGTGATGTTAAGAAATCATTTTTATTTTTTAGATGTGATAGGATTTTGTAGATAATTTTTTATAGCACCTTTTATAGATACAAGTATCCCAGATGCATCTGGGATTTCCTTTAAAATAATCCAGTGGTAAGGAGGTAGGAGTGGATTTCATATAAAAGAAGCAAGACCAGCCATATATGTTGATATTATTAAAGCTAGGTGGTGGGGATGTGGAGGCTTAACACACCAATATCTTTACTTTTTGTATAAAATTTAAATTTGCATTAAAAAAACATTTTAAAAAATAGCTTTAGCCAAAACAATGGGGGGAGGTATTTCCAGTGATGCATCACTGAGTGATCTGAGTGCAAGAGAGACAGTCTTTACCTCTTCCCCTCTCGCCAAATCCCCCTGCACTTATAGGACTAGAAACCTAAAGAGGAGTCTGAAGTCACATTTTAAGGGTGCATAATGGAGGGGAGTTTGGAGAGGGAACAAAATTATTAAGGAGGATTATACTGTCACCACTTGACACAATGGGGATTGCTGCTTTTAACTGCTTTAAACAAGTCTTACTTCATACCAGAGCTTCTACTCAAGAAGGCGTCGCCATGGGAAGTGGATCTGCCCAGGAGATCAAATCTTTCTTCCTGGCTGGGTCTTTGAGTACATGCTCTTTCCCTACACAGTAAAAGAATGAAGGCGGTTCTTAGAATGCACTTGAAATTCTTCTTTCCTCTTCATGGTGTCCTTGCAGCCAGGTGTCTTGGAAGGCCCAGGAATGAAAGTGGCTCTGGATAAAGTGGCTGTCCTGCCTGAGGGGCTGGGGGACCAGGTCAAGCTTCTGCGTTTCCATGTATCTCTATTTCCTCCAGATGCAATGAGAAGCAATAGAGCAGAGGGTCAGCCAGTGGGCTCTGGACACAGCTGGTTCTGCAAGTCATCAGCTGGGCAACCTTTCACCTTGTTGCACCCCCGAAAACAAGATGGGTCACCAGCAGCTCTATTGGAGTCGTCAGCAAAACTACACCCTGAGTTCTCACTCTTGCTGTATCTGCTCAAACTGGTACCATATGACCCAGAAATATGGTCTCGGTATGTGCCATCAGTTTCCATCAGTACTCAAAGGATACAGGCTTCATCAGGTCAGACTAAGCGATCATCCTTGAGTGGGTTATACAAGACAACTACCAGATGAAGGAAATAATGCTAGCTCTTTACTCATATATTTTTAATCTTAAAAAAAGTAGAGATGATAACTTCCAGCTCACGTATCTTTTTAGATACTGTCTGTAAAGTGCTCAGCATAGATTCTAGTGCAGAGACAGCTTTCAAAAAATGGTTATTACTATAATTTATTTCTCCATAAAATGTGGATTGGTCTAACAGTCGTTAAGTGTCCTCCTTATTCTAATGTTGGAGGAATCATTCATTTATACAAAAGCATTTCTCTCCAAGCCCTACACGAGGTGCTGGTGCTGAGGTGGAGACAAACTTGGCATGGGAGCTGGGGGCTAAACTAAGCGTATAAAAAACTCCGCATACTCAAAATTACTCTTAAACTTCCTACACCATCAGCTGACCTCCCAATAATTTTCTCATAGGTGCTGCAAGAGGTGCTATATGGGGGGGAGTTATATGGTCTGGACCATGGAGTGATGGTTGCTGAGGGATCTTTCGGGACATGGCGTCTTGTCTCCTTTTAGAACCTGGAAGGTTAAGAGCCTTAAACTCTCATCCATTCAGAGCAAAACTGTGTCCCCTCATTTGCCTTCGAGTCTTCAACTCCAGTGTTGATGAGAAAATGGAGAGCAGCCTCAGTGGTCACATTCAGTCAAGTTCAAGGTCACCGTGAGATGGTCATCTCCCAGTGACCAGGAGCATGCTGCTTTAGTAGGCTCCTCACACCTCCCTGTGGCAGCTAGGCCTCTACAACCTGTTCTCATCATTCTACCCAAATGCACTGAATACCTTCCATGAGCAAGGTGTTGTGCTGAGCACTGGCAAGAAAGGAATAACCCAAAGGTGGCTTCCCGACCAGGACTGTACAGACATGGACCCTAGACATGTTAACAAGACCACAAGAAGGGACAGAAATGGGTTATGGGGAACTGGGAGATGGGGAGAGTCCCCAACCTTCTTGGGAGGTGATCTCAGACCTGACCCTTGAAAGACAGCAGACATATGAGGTACAAAACATTGGCAAGGGCTACCATGGGATAAGGAGACAGCATGAGGTCAAGTCTAGAGGCAGGAAAGACGGACTATGCCCAAAGTAACAGCAAGTGGATCATATGGTTGATTGAAAGGAGAGGTGAGGCTAGGGAGGACAACAGGACCAGGTGGCAAAAGGCCATAAGGTCAAGCCGAGAAGACTGGACTTTATTGTGTAGGCAGCATAGAGTCAAAGGCCTGGGGCTCACCTTGGAAAGCGGACCCCAGCTGGGTATGGAGCTCTCCTCCCCAGACCTGCCCACACCCTCATAGGATGTTGTACAGCCCTAAGGTCAATCCTTTCCATAACTCCAACAGAACTGTGGGGTCAAGAGAGACAACCTTTTAAGTTTTTCTACACAATTGCCCTTCACTCGTAGAGAAACATATCGAGACGGAGTGGGGGTGGGGAAGGCGACGTGAAGGTTCCTGGCAAAGTAGCAAACTGAATACCCTGGAAGCTCCCTACAACAAAACACCCAGAAATGCTGAGTAATATTAGTTTTAGTCATTTTGAATATATAGGAAATGTTGCAGGAAAATAAGGGCATTTCCAAGATCAAAACAAAGGGAGAGCTGAAACCCAGAGCAGACAGAGGGCTGCAGCAGTCTTATAGAGGAGCTGTCAGGGTAACAAGAGAACCAGGAGCTTGCCTTCCAAGTAGGAGATAAGCTTGTTAAAGATTGTGCTAGAAGGCTCCTTGGGAGTCTCATTTGGTGCTTGTTTCTGAGTTCCTGACTGCTCTCTGCTTACACTGCTTGGAAAAGCCAGGAATATTTTGTCTAGGGAGACAACTGGTGTGGTGGAGAGAGCCCCTGACCTGGCCTCTAACCTCCCGCATCACCCCTTCCCTTCTCCAAGCCTCAATTTTACTTTTTTTACAACTGACCACCACAACTGACCTCACAGAGTTTGCTGGGAACATGTATTCATTCATTCAACAAATCCATACTAAGCAGGGAATGTGACAAGTGCTGGGATACGGAGTTGAAGAGAATAAAATCCCTGCCTTCAAGGAATTCAGGTTCTAGTGAGTGAACAGAGAAAACAGAACAATATGGGAACGAGGTAGTAAAGATACGCACTAGGTGGAGAGGAGGGAACTCTCCCCAGCCTTGGCCAAAAGAGTTTGGGAGGCAGTGTCTGAGCTGGGTCATGAAGGATGGGTAGGAGTTGTTCACAAGAAGGTGTGGAGGGCATTGCAGGTATGAGCAGAGCCCAGGGTCTGGAGCAGCGCGGCATGCATAGGGAACCACATATGGCACAGTGCTACTGGGCGACAAGGTGCAGCTGGAGTGTGGGGGGAGAAAAAGGCCAAAAGAGATGCAGCTTGCAGGGGGGAAGATGAGGCCTTGCACAGGCACCACTGAATTTCAGAAAAATGCCTTCGTCCTTGCAATAATTTACAATTCTCTTCCCACAATTATAACACCTATGGCCGTCATCAAAGTAAGTCAGGCTACTCCTTTCAAGTTTGCCTGGGTTCCTCGGAAAGCAGAGCATGAGTCAGGGGATTTATGAGCTATTCTTTCATTAGGGAACAGCAGGGAAGGATACGGGGAGTGAAGCCGAAAGGAGAGAAGGCCAACACAAGGATGTGTTAGGGAGATGGCCGCTGCTTAATGAGTCTCATTTTCCATCTCATGGAAATGCCCCCAGGCAACCTGCATCTCGGGTAGAGTGACCAATTCTCCTGGTTTTCACAGGACTGAATTGCATAGGATTTCCCAGGACATGAGACTTACAGTGCTAAAACCAGGAAAGTCCCAGCAAATCAGAATGATTTATCCACCAACTCCCTTTCCCAATGGTTGAAGTTTCTCCCACGGATGCTAATTTCCCCATATCTCTGGGTTGCACATGTATGGGCATCATATCGGTTCTACAGGAGAGTCACCAGGGAAGTCCCAGGATGGAGAAAGTTATGCAACATGGCCTAGCTAAGACATTATCAGGGTGAGCCCACAGGAAGTTGGCATCCACACAAAAGTGGTAACTGTAGCAGCAGCTTAAATAAGAGATGGTGAGGCTGAAAAGATCTAAAGTAGTGCATCCTTCACTCCTAATTTAAAGACATTAATCAGGGCAATCTTCGACCTTCACTTTGTGAGCGCTCAGGAGTGTGCAACGATCAGCTCAGTGTCTTCCCCATACCCATCATGAATCCAGCAGATAAATACTCTTAAATTATAAAAATCCCAGGGGTGCTTAGCTGGCTCAGTTGGAAGAGCAGGTAACTCTTGATCTCCGGTTGTGAGTTCAAGCCCCATGAAGGGTATAGTGATTACTTAAACAAATCTTTTTAAAAATTATAAAAATTAAAATATAAAAATTATAAAAATTATAAAAATCCCAAATATTTACTAGAGAATAGAAAGAAATGCACCCCAATATTGTAAGGGATTACAGGTCATCACTAGGTGGATATCTTTTTTTTTAATGTTTATTATTTTTTAAACATTTATTTATTTTTGAGAGACAGAGAGAGACAGAGCAGGGGCAGGAGGGGCAGAGAGAGAGGGAGACACAGAATCCGAAGCAGGCTCCAAGCTCTAAGCTGTCAATACAGAGCCTGACACAGGGCTCGTACCCACAAACTGTGAGATCATGACCTGAGCTGAAGTCAGACGCTTAACCAACTCTACCACCCAGGCGCCCCTAATGTTTATTTATATTTGAGAGAAACAGAATGCAAGCTGGGAAGGACAGAGAGAGCAGGAGACAGAGAATCTGAAGCATGCTCCATACTGTCAATGCAAAGCTCAACTCAGGGCTCAAACCCACAAACCATTAGATCACCACCTGAGCCAAAGTTGGACACTCAACTGACTGAGCCACCCAGGCGCCCCTAGGTGGACATCTTTAATAGACAAGCAAACACAAGATGACAGAAAGATGCAATCAGATCTAATCCAGAAGACAATGGGAATAGAATATTAACCAGAGTCGCTCTGAATCCAGACCCTTCACCTCTTAATCATGGAGTTCAGAATTGCTCTCCTAATTCAACTTGAAGCCACTGGATGTCCTTGCCATGGTACCGCCATGCCTCCTCGGCATATAAGCAAATAACTAAAACCACAGGAGTGGATGAGACTGCCCAAAGAAAGCCTATGGAATGACAAGGGATGTAAAACAAGAATGGATCCTGAAGAACATTAATATTTTTTATTTTTTAATGTTTATTTATTTTTGAGAGAGAGAGAGTTGGGGAGGGGCAGAGAGAGAGGGAGACACAGATCTGAAGAAGGCTCCAGGCTCTGAGCTGTCAGCACAGAGCCTGACGTGGGGCTCAAACTCACAGACTGGCAGATCATGATCTGAGCCGAAATCAGAGACTGACTGAGCCACCCAGGCGCCCCAAGAACATTAATATTTTTAAAAAGGTCAGGAGAGAAGGAGCCCACAAAGGAGACAAGTAAGAGTAAAATCAGGGAAATTCAGTGTTGTGTGTACTACCAAAGGAAAGGCTCCTCAGCTGTCAAATGCAGAAAAAAAAAGTTAAGTCAGATAAGGATTGAAAAGCTTCTAATGGATTTGGCTATTAGGGGTTCCTGGTGAAACTTAAGGAAACTTAGGTTGGGGAAGAAGGCAGAGAGTAGTGAGCTCAGGAGTGAACAGGCAGTAAAGAAGTAGGAATGGTGAGTACTAACTACTCTTTAAAGAAATTTGGATAAGATTAGTAAACCAATTGAAAGGCAAGATTATAATTGTTAGAACAAGATCCTAGAGAAAGCTGGAGGGGATGAATGAGGTCCAGAGTATAGGGGGACAGATTGACCTTGAAAAGAATGAGGGACATTCTGAGAATGAGATAAAGGGGGTGATTTTGGATTTGAGGATAAGAAAGGGGGAAGACAGGGAAGGTCACACTTGATGGTCTCAATTGCTCTGTGAAGTATGACATACAGAGAGGGGTATGGGAAACTATGGGGTATGAACAGTTGTTTAGAGAAATGGAAGGATGAATTGGAAGGATTGACAAGTGGCACTAAGAGCCTGGCAGAGATTGAAGACTCTGAACATGTTGCTGTATGGTAGTGATTTGTTCATTCATTCACTTGTTAATTCACCCATTCACAACATCAATGATTGTTGGTTCCTACTGGAAACATTAATCATTGACTTAGTTTTGGTCATATAGATAGACATGGGTCAGAGTTTCATAAAGATCAGAGCTCCAAGTTGTCATCGTGACTCCATCATGGCCACACCTACCAAGTAATCTCATCCTCCACCACAGCTTCCGCTACCAAGTGGATGCTGATGACCTCCAAATCCCTAACCCCAGTGCAACTCTTCCCCTGGGGTTTAAGACCAGCATACACCCAAGAGACACCTCAGTCTCAACATAACCAAATCCATGCTAACCAACTTTACCCCTGAATCTGCTCAAGCAGGGAAGGAGATCTCCTTGGACTGTCTGTGTACACAAGGGTATCAAGTTTCCTTTTCAATATCTAATTCCTTGCCTGCTTCTAAAAATGCCATCTCCAAAGGCTTCCCCTTCAAATCAGGATTTATGACATTCAGGGACTACATATGGCTCTACTCACTTGAACTCCCCAAAGAAATGTTTAAATATTACTTCTAGGCTCCCCCAACAGACTGCATATTCCTACCATGACTCACTATAAGCCACTACAATTAACCAACACCACCCAGCATTGAAGGTTTCCTCCTGCCACAGCCCAAGCACCAGCTCAGGGGTTCTGCCAAAGAATTAATGTCAGTACTTAAGATCAGGGAGCAGAATAAATTGATCTAAATTCATACCATCACCTTGCCTTGGCCAACTGTGCCCAACCTCCCAAAGCCAAGCTACAGACACAACTCTACTGTAAAGCAGTTTAGACCATAGCCCCGTTGGAATAACAAATGGTCTTCCTCTCTGCAAAGGATTGTGGAACCTTGACCAGGCTCATTAGGAAAAAGCATGTCGATTGAGAGATCGCATTTGCCACAAGGACAGGCATAAGATAGGGAGGTAACAACAGTATGGGAGAGCTTCACATGTAAAAAGGCTTCATTAGACTACAAACCTCCCACTAGACCTCAATTAAAGACTTGCAAGTCTTACTACTAGTTGTGGGGCACATAGTTGTTTTATGTTAGCATGTTTATTCACTCATTCTTTTATTCATTTAGAATTATTTATTGAATGTTTACTATGTACCGGATATTGGCCTGGGCACTAGTAGCACAGCTGTAAATAAGACAAACAAGATCCCTACTCTTACAGGGCTTTTGTCCCAGCAGGATGTGTAACAAATAAGAAAATGATAAGTAGAGGTAAGTGCTACACAGATAATTTAACAAGATGATGTGATTCAGATTATCAGGATGACTCCTTTCAATGGACTGTGTCAGGGAAAGCTGTGAAATATGATCTGGAGAAAAAGAGTTCCAGGCAGAGGGAATACCGAATACAAAAACCTTAAGGCAGGAAATAATTTATGTGTTCAAAGGATGGAAAGAAGGCCAGCATACTGATAAGGAAGAGACTGGTTCAAAAAGACGCTGGAGAGATAAACAGAGGTTGGATCACACAGAGCTTTGTAGACCAGGATAAAGAGTTTAGACCGTATTCTTGGTGCTTTAAAAAACCATTTTAGGGCTTTCAGAAGAAGAGTTGGCATGATCTGATTTATGCTTTTAAATAATCACTCTGGCTGCTGAGTGGAAAATACAGAGTAGGGGAACAGGACAGAGATAGGGAGACCAGTTAAGAGACCACTGCAATAATTCATGAGAGTTAATGTTGGCTTGAACAAAGACAGTAACAGTGATAATGAAGGAAAGTTTCAAATGCTTGATTAGTTCTAGAGGGACATTTAACAGGACTTGGTTATAAGGGGAGAGAAAGATCAATAAATCAAAGATATAGTCAAGGTTTTAGGCCTGATAATCTCTGTGAATGGGTATTATTTATTGGAAAAGGGAGGGCGGAAGGAAGAACAGGTTTAAAGGTGGGAAGAACTAAGATTTGATTTGGAACAAGTTAAATCCGAGACACCTATCAGATGTCCAAGTGGAGGTACTCAATAGAAGCTTGGATATTTATGAGTCAAGGTCTAAGAGACAGGCAGAGCTGGAGACAAGAGTGTTAGGGGGCACTGCTGCATAGAGTGTGTCCAAAGCTTTGGACCAGAGAAGATCACTCGCAGAAGAAGGTGTAGAGAAGGGGACCTACAGTCAAGACTTGGAGCACTCTGACATTTGGAAGTCAAGTAACAATAAGGCTACCAGCACAAAGGGGTAGCCAAAAGCATATGATATTCTAGAAGAGAAGTGAAGAAAGTCATTCAAGAAGGGAGTGGTCTACTGTATCGAATACTGCAGAGAGATCACGTAAGGACAAAAAAGTGACCACTGGAGGTCAGATGACATTGTCAGAGTCCCAGTGGAATGAATGGAGAGAAGCTCAATCACAGAGGGCCACCAGAGAACAGGAGGTGAGGAAGTAGGTGACAAATGCATGGAAAGGGCTGCCATGAAAGGCAGCAGAGAATAGGACATCAGCTGCAGGAAGACACTGCAAACAGTGATAATGGAATCGGTACACATTTTGTTAGAAAAGATCTGGGTAAGGGGTGTATGGGTGGCTCGGTCGGTTAAGCGTCCGACTCTTGGTTTCAGCTCAGGTCATAATTGCACGGTTCATGAGTTTGAGCCGTGCACTGGGCTTCACACTGAGAATGTGAAGCCTGCTTGACATTCTCTCTCTCCCTCTCTCTCTGCTCCTCCCCCGCTCACTCTCTCTGTCTCCTTCCCAAAATAAATAAATAAAAACTTATAAAAATATATTTTAAAAAAAAGATCTGGGCGGACAGAAAACAACCAGGGATGCAGCAGAGATGGGAGAATTGAAAAAAGAAGTCAGAGAATAAACCTCACAAGCATTTCTTTTTTTTTTTTTTAAATGTTTACTTATTTTTGAAAGAGCACAAGTTGGAGAGGGGCAGAGAGAGGGAAACAGAGGATCTGAAGTGGGCTCTGTGCTGACAGCAGTGAGCCCGATGTGGTGCTCAAACTCAGGAGCCACGAGATCATGACCTGAAGTGAAGTTGGAAGCTCAGCCGACTGAGCCACCCAGGTGCCCAGAAGAGTATATCTTTTGATAAAAGCAGGAACACTTCATCCATAGCAATATAAAAGCAGGCAGGAAATAGGGAAACAAGGTTAGGTGAACTGGAGGTATGGTAGGAAGATAAGCGTGTTCCTGTATAACTGTTACATTTATCAGTGAAATGGGAAGAAAGGTCATCAGATGAGGGGGAGGGGCATGGAATGGATGGCCCCTCCTGAGAGGCCCTCCTAATGAATTGGGAAGGAAGGAGGTAAGGATGTGAAATAATTACATTGGGGAGTGGGAAGTAAACACCCAGAGAAGGGTGGGAAGATTGCTAAACAGGACCGAGTGCTTACTCGAGATCTGTGGCCATGAGTTTAACGTGAGGCCGACAGGTCTGGATGTGTGTTTTCTCTTATGATGTCTACTTGCTTGAGTTCAGGTATGTAGTAAGCACATATGTAGGCTTACTGAGAGCAAATGTGAAGGCAGAAGAGCAAAAAAAGGAATTAGGAGTGTCTGAGAAGAAAAGTTATGATGATGAACCACAGAAATAAGCTGGTTAAGAGAAGTAAGGACATGAGGGAAATGACAGAGTGAAAAAGTGGGAGGGTCAATGTTTTGGAAGTCTTGATGGAGTGGCAATATTACTCCCCAGGGAGCTGAAATTAGAAGAAGTGGGGGGTCAGAGAGTAGGATGCCTAGGTTTTTGGTGATGACATGACAAAGGCGGCTGGGATGGGGGGGGGGGGGGCAGATCAAAGGAAGAGATCACAAAGGAGATGAAAGAAAGACATGGGGCTGAGAGGCCAGCATGTCGGCCAGCTCATCCACATGGATGCTGAAGTCACCAGAAAAGATATCAGGAAAAAGAACAAACAGGAAGACAGTATGCCAATGCTAAAGATACTAATGAGTGAGGGTAGAGAGTGCATTACGGTGCACTTCAGAGGTGTGGAGTTTTGAAGGAAGAGGAGGAAGAAACGGATTTGGAACTGACAACAGAAAGCAAGGAGGCCCTACCTGGCCCAGCCCACCGGCCCACCTAGCCCACCTGCCCCACCTTCAGGTCCTCAGGTTACCCAATGTTTAAGAGGGGAGACTCCCTCCGCCTGAAAGGGTTGTGGAAGAAACGGTGTCACAAGCAGACATCCAGTTTTCACTTCGAGAAGAGCTTGAGGATATTGGAGAGAGTGTCGCTGACAGCCATGAGTTCACAAACCCACAGAGGAAGAGTCTGGGAGTGTCAGAAGGGGTGGGAAATGGAGTCCGACCAGAGTAGCAGGGGGGTCGAGGTCCCACTGACCTGCGGAGCCTGGGTTTCTGGAGATGACTGAAGCAAACAGAAGTGTGAAGAATCTGAGGATTTCCTAGAGAAAGACGGCCTTGAGACAGGAGGCTCATGGCTGGTGGGCAACAATTCTCTTCTGTGCTGGTGAGTGGTGCAGAAATCACAGAGCAAGCCCCTTAAGGGATGCTTCTCCTAGGTGGCCAGCCCCGAGAAGGCTTCTAAGGAGGGGATGTACCTGATACCGGATCCTTAGCACCATGTTTCTCTCTGGTGACACAGTGTTAGGGCAATCTGGAGTACGAGGTACACAGAACCCGCCACTCTGCTCCTGGGTGGTCAGTGGCGTGGGGGCAGCCTCCCAAATCACTGCCCATGAGCGCCAGCCATGTGAACACCACGGTGGCTTCTCAGGCGGAGTCTGCAGGCCCAGTTTCAAGTTTTCCGGAAGAATTTTAATTCTTCTATCTTGATAATAATCTTAATAAAAAATAAAATCATATCCTGTACCATCTAGAGATAGGGTTACCAGAGAAAAAAGAGGACTCACGGTTAAACTTGAATTTCAGACAAACAACAAACACTTTTTTAGTATAATTATATGCCAGATATTGCATAGGACATACTTAAATACTAAAAAATTATACTTTACCCCTGTCAGTGCCTGATTAATCGGGGTTCTCCAGAGATGCACCGGATGAATTAGCAAGCTGGTGACCCAGGAAAGCCGATGGTGTAGTTCTAGTCCAAGTCCAAAGGCCTGGGAGCCAGGAGATTTGATGGTATAGTTCTGGTCTGAAGGCCGTCAGGCTTGAGATTCCAAAAAAAAAAAAAAAAGTCCCAGTTCAAAAGCAATTAGGCAGGAAGAATTCTCTCTTACTCAGGAAAGTGTTGGCCTTTTTAGTCTGTGCAAGCCTTCAACTGATTGGATGAGGCCCACCCACATTAGGGAGGGAAATGTGCTTTATTCAATCTAAAGATTTAATGTTTACTTATTTATTTCTGAGAGAGAAAAAATGTGCATGTGTGTGAGCAGGGGAGGGACAGAGAGCAAGAGACAGAGAATCTGAAGCAGCACTTGGTCTAAAGATTTAGATGTTAATCTCATCCCAAAACACCCTTGTAAAAACATCAGAGTAATGTTTGACCAAATATCAATTTGCCCTCACCAAGTTGACATATAAAACTAATCATCACACTGCCCATGTTTGTACTTTTATGATAGAATTGGGACAAAGGAATAGTACTTTTATTATAACAGTTAATGAGAAAAGAGAGGCAGACCTAATCTCAAAGTGTTAACTAAAGATGAGACAATATCACAGGCCTGTAAGAAGCAAGCTTTCAGAAGTCTGGATGGAAAAAGACTGTGGGAAACTGAGTCATCCCATGCACACAGTAGTAAAGACATGACAGATTCAAAAGAACCCTCCGCTTAACAGGTCAGCCTCATAGTCATGTTGCAAATAGCCTGTAAGTGTCAGTAAGAAAAGAAATCCCTCACACTGAATGTATTAGTTTGGATTTTGATGGGTTTTGTAGCACTGTATTTAATTTGTAAATTTGTTTTTATTTTACTATATATAAGGAGTTTATATCTACTTTTATATATGTATATATATATTTAAATTACATTAAAATAAAATACATTTCAGTCAATACTGGAGGAGTCCAGAAGATTTCTGTCCTTTTAAATGGGTTCATTAGATTATTATCCTTCGTTTGAGAAACACGCATATAATGTAAAAGATTTGGGGCTCTTTTTTAGAAGATTTGTATTTTGGAGCATTTCATTTGTAGAATTCATTGACTAGATGCCGTTAAAGCTTTTTAAAAATAACAAATGGAAAAAAGTATATACTATGTGCTATGTTGCTTGGAAAGCATTGGCTGCCATATTTCCTCTCAGAGATACACAAAGCATTTTAGCAAATAAAAAGCTCTGAGAAATCCAACAGAAGAGGACGTCAAATGTTGTTTCAGTTGGGGCTTCCCAAGCTTATGGGAGCAAAGAATATCTCCACTGCAGCAGCTATTAACATCCTGAGGAACAGCTTTCTTTGAAAAATCAGATTGGAAAACACTCATCCGTAACACTATCCAAAACAGGGAGACTCTCTCTATTCGACATGTTTGTGCCAAGGACCCCTCTAGCGATCTCGTGAGGCTTATGGGCATCTTAGAAGAATGTACTGAAATGCATAAGATAAAACATACAGGAGTATAAAGGAAGCCAATTATACTGAAATACGGCTTCCAAAATAATTCTTTTTTAAAATGGGAGTACCTAAAAGAGAGAAGGAGGAGGGAACAGAAAAAAATATTAAAGGAATAATGGCCAAGGACCACAAACTGTATGATTCTATTTATATGAAATAGCTAAAACAGGGAAATCTATAGAGACCACAAGTAGCTATAGGGAGCACACTGGAAGCCAGCAGCTAAAAAGAGGAGGGTTTCCCTTCAGGATAATGAAATCCTCTAAAATTGATTTCAGTGATGGATGTCCATCATCCCTACATATAACTATATACATTTAGCTGTACAGTTTCCATGGGTTAATTACATAGTATATAAATTATATCTCAATGAATGTTTTTTAAATTATGATCAAAATTTTTCAATTATGTTGAAAATTATAAATTCACACAGATCCAAGAACCCAATAAATCCCAAACCATAGATTAGTTATAGAAGAAATATCAAAACTATACCAAAGCACATTATAATCAAATTGCTCAAAACAAATGATGAAGAGAAAACCTTGAAAGCAGTCTGAGACACATTATACACAGTGGGAAAGAGAGATGACAACAGATTTATTGTTAAATGCAATGAAAGGCAGAAGACAGTAGAGCAAAATCTTTTATACACAAAAGAAAAAAAACTGTCAACCTAGAATTCTACACACAGTGAAATTATCTTTCAGAAACAAAAGCAACACAACAAGATTCCACCTGAACCGATTAGAATGGCTACTATCCAAACAATGGAAAATAATAAATGTTGACAAGGATCTGGAGAAACTGAAACCCTCCTGCTTTGCTGGTGGGAAAGTAAGATGATGCAGCCACTGTAGAAAACAGCTTGCTGGTCCCTCAAAAAAATTAAACATGAAGTCATCAATACGATCCAGTAACTCCACTCCTGGGTATCTATCCAATATAACTGAAGACAGGTGTTCAAACAACCCCCTATACAAGATACATGTAGTCAAAAATGAGGTACTGTACACTTAAAAATTTGGTTAAGAGGGTATATCTCATGTTCTTACAATAATTTTTTTAAATATACACAAATGTTCATAGTAGCACTATTCACGGTACCCAAAAAGGGGAAAAAAAAGTCCGCCATCTGATGAATGGATAAACAAAAATGGATATACAATGGAATATTATTTGGACACAAAAAGGAATGAAAGGAATGAAGTACTGATACATGCTACAACATGATGAACCTCAAAAACACTATCTTAAGTAAAAGAAACCAGTCATAAAGAACTACATGTTGTAGGATTCCATTTACTCCATATTCCATTATGAAAGGTCCAGAATAGGCAAATCCATAGAGAGAGAATACGGATTAGTGACTGCCAGAGGATGGGGAAGGGGAGAATGGAGAGTTTCTTCTTAAAGAGTATAGGGCTTCCTTCTGGGGTGAAGAAAATATTCTTCAACAACAGTGGTGATGGTTCACAATGTTGTGAATGTACTAAATGCCAGTGAATTACACACTTTAAAATAGTTAAATGGTAAATTTTATGCTTGTGTATTTTATCACAATATTTAAAACCACGATGACATCACTACACACTTATTAAAATGATTAAAATCAAAAAGACTAAAGGACTTGCCATACCAATTATCAGCAAAGATATGGAAGAACTAGAAACATCCACCGCAGATTACTGGTGGAAATGTATATTACTATCACTTTGGAAAACAGTGTGGTGGTTTCTTAAAAAGTTCCACATATACCAACCACTACATGATTCAGCCATTCATTTACCAGGTATCCCAAGAAAATAAAAGCACACGTCCACACACAGACTCGTGCAGAAATGTTTACAGTAATTTTACTTTAATCGCCAAAAACTGGAAACAACCAAAGTCCATCAACGGAGGAATGGATAAATCATGGTATATCCATACAACGGAACACTACTCAGCATTATTAAAAAAAACAGTAAATCATTGGCACATGCAACAACCTGGAAGAATCTCAAAAGAACTGAGTGATGAGAAGCCAGACAGAAATGAATACATACTGTACGATTCCATTTCTATAAAATTTTAGGAAATGCAAATAAGCTATTATGACAAAAGTAGGTCGGTGGTTTTCTGGGGATTAGGTAATAGGGTGGGGTTGGTGGGAAGGAACAGGGAAAGGAGTTTCAAAAAGACACAAGGGGATGGGGAGAGGGGAAGGTGGGTGACGGGCATTGAGGAGGGTACTTGTTGGGATGAGCACTGGGTGTTGTATGGAAACCAATTTGACAATAAGTTATATTAAAAAAAAAGACACAAGGAAAGTTTTATGGGTAAATTACATATTCGCTATCATAACCGTAGACAGTGTTTCACAGGTATATGCACATACCAAAACGAATTAAACCACACACTTTAAATATGTGAAATTTATTGCATTTCAATTACACCTCAATGAAACTCTTAACGACATTTTTAAAAGTATACGTGATAATAAAGGTTTAGGGAAGAAAATATAAATCAAGCTTATATTTTCTACTAAGTCGTGCAATTTTAATTTTTTTGCTTTAAAATATTTATATCTTGTTCCAAAAGGTGAAAGTTATGTTTAAAAATTGACTAGGCACTGCACTCAGTGCGCTACACTGATTGCTCTGTGGATAAATGGATTGGTCAGAACTGGCTAGATTAAGCCACAGTAACAAACAGCCTAAATCTGAGTGGCTTAATACCACCACGGTTTACTTCTTACTCAACTCCACACATCCATAATAGTTGATAGGAGGGTATAGTCATGGTAATCTCTCTGAGACCCAGGCCAGGCCAAAAAGCTCCAACATTCCTCATTGCAGCTGGAGAAGAATGGACTAAACTAAACGGTGGAGGCCAGCCCACAGGGCACAGCTTTCTTTCAAGGGGCCAGGGAGTGGATGCCTCCATGTACCCAGAAGTAGAGGAGAAATGGATGTAGGTAAACATTAATAATGTACCGCAATTTCCCATGACACTAAGAACTATTTCCACACCAAGGGATGACAAGGGGATTAAAACGACGTACTCCGGGAGCCAGAGATTTCACCCAGAAAAGGCGGGAGAACTGCCAACTCCATCCACCCTTACGTCTGCTGTGTGCTCTCTGCACATCTAACGGAGAGCCAGAATGCCAGCTAGCCCCGGGACAGCGGGGTGGCAACTCAATCTGACTCTTCAGAGGCTCCTCACTGCCTAGAAATCAGCTCTTTTACACTTGCTATGCAGGCCACCAAATACCTCCACCACTCACTCATTCGGTAACTGTCCCTTATGCCCAGATGCTGGAGAAACCCACCAGGTGGGGTCTGCACTCAAGAGGTCTAAACAAGGTGCTATGGAGACGTAACAGAAAACCAGGGGGGAGGGGAAGAGGGGAAGGAAAAAAGACACAGAGAGGGAGGGAGACAAAACATGAGAGACTCTTAAATACTGAGAACAAACCGAGGGTTGAGGGGGGTATGGGAGAGGGGAGAGTGGGTGACGGGCACTGAGCAGGGCACGGGTTGGGATGAGCACTGGGTGTTGCAAGGAAACCAATTTGACAATAAAAAAAATTTTTTTTAAATAATAAAATAAACAAGGTGGGGCGCCTGGGTGGCTCAGTCGGTTAAGCGTCCAACTTCAGCTCAGGTCATGATCTCGAGGTCTGTGAGTTCGAGCCCCGCGTCGGGCTCTGTGCTGATGGCTCAGAGCCTGGAGCCTGCTTCGGATTCTGTGTCTCCCTCTCTCTCTGCCCTTCCCCTGCCCATACTGTCTCTATGTCTCTCAAAAATAAAATTAAATTAAAAAAAAAATAAAATAAAATAAAAAATAAAATAAACAAGGTGCTATGGGAACACAGAAGAGAACAAGGAGTTTTTGAAAAAAGATGTTTCAAACTTGAACCTAACCACGTTTTCTCTGTTTTTGTGATATAAATCTGGGTCCCCACCTTGCCAACCCTGCAGCTTGCTAGCTCCATGGCCGTAGGCAAATCCCTTCACCTTTCCGAGGCTCAGTTTCCTCACCTGTAAAACGGGAATAATAAGGCTTACCTCCCAAGACTGTTGTGAGAACAAGAATGAGATCATGTCTATGGAAATGCTTTGTAAACTGTAAGGTTTTGTGTCAGTCCAAGTTATCACCGCCATCACCATCATCATGGCTGTCTTGCACTGTCTACGAGGGGAGCCTCGGGGTTGGGGAAGGCCCGGAGGAGAGAGGGGCTCCCAGCCTGACCCTAGACTCCACCGGAGTCAGGGCCCCTCTCTAATTAACTCGTCCTGGCAAAAGTTCCTTGCTGGACATGTTTGCCTACCAGGGAAGAGCCAGGTGAGGCTTCCAGGGGCCGCCCACTGGCCCTGACACCCGGGGGAGGAAGGATGACTCACCCGCCCTGTAACAGCCTCGCTGACAGGTCTCTTGGCCCAACCCCTGGCACAGACTGCAGAGGGCTGGCAAGGGTGCAGCGGGGCCATCAGGTTTTCAAGAAGAGGGAGAAAGGGAGGAAGATGCAAAGTGGGAGGGGAAGAAAAAGGAGAGAAACAAGAAAAAGCACAAAAAGGCAAAAGGCAGAAACGAAGAAAGGGAAAGCAGAAAGTGGTTACCAGGGGCTGCGGGATATTTTGCAAGGTGAAAACAAAAATTCGGGAGATTGGTTGCAAAACAGTGTGAATGCGGTTAACATCACCATACACTTAGGATGGTAAATTTTATATTGTTTTTACCACAATTAAAAACAGACCCTAGAAGATTACTTTTTACAGTGAAGAAATGATAATGGGGAGGAAGGAGGGAGAGAGGGGAGGGAGGAGAGGAGCGAGGAAGCGATGCAGGAAGGGAGAGAAGGATGTAGGGAGGAAAGAGGGGAAAGGAAGGAAGAAGGATAGAGGAGTGAAGGAAGGAAGGAAGGAGGGAGGAAGGGATGAAAGGGAAACATGAAGAGGGACTAAAGGGAGGAATCAGAGAAGAAACGAGGACGAGGAGGAAAAGGACGCCTCACAGCGGACTACTTGGCGACGCACCCCGCCGGCTTCTCTCCAGCCAGCCCGGGACGAGGGGAGGGGGGCGCGGGCGCCGGGCTGAGCGTGACGTCATCGCGCCGCGCCGCCTCCCGCGTCCGGGCGTTGCGCAACCGCGTGGTGCTGGTACCTGGCCTCACCGCCGGGTCCCGCTCTCCCTGGGTGGCTGCGAGTCGCTTGGCCTTTGGCTTTCTGCCCGGCCAGCCCCGGTGGCGGCAGGAAGGCGATAATTGCCCAGAGACGCAGCACTTATCTGGCCCGGTTGTGCAAGGCGCGCAGGAGGGAGGGCCCCGGGCAGCGGCTCTCACGCCTCAGCGGCTAGGCATGCGCGCGGGGGCGACGGGCGAACGGGGGTCTCGGGGGCGCCTCCGGGAGTTCCCGCTGGAGCAGCCGCCTCTCTCCTTGGGGAAGAGCGGCCCGCGTGATCGCGTGATCGTCGCTGGAGAAGGGGAGGACCTGGGTTCCCAGCCTGGCCCTGCACCTGCCTACAGGCGGGAAGTCGGACAAGTTACTTCACTCCTGGGCCCCAGGCTCCTCTGTGCACTAGGAGTAAAATTACTACCTCTCCTGGTGATTGGGAGGATTAGAAATAATGCAGGAGAGGCCTAGAGCAATGCCTGCACACGTTAGGCACACAATGAGTGGTGGCCATTAATTATTTATCCTATTACCCAACCCGGGAGCTCACGCTAAAATTCTACGTGCTAGGCTCTCCCTCCCGGCCCACACCCTGCCAATCAAGACCTGGGTTCAAGTTTTATCTACCAGTGACTTGCTGGACCTTGGGAAATTTGTCTTCCCTCCCTGGTCTTCAGTCTCCTTTTCCAAAATTTTATGATGAAGGTCCCCACCCCACTTGGGAGGTTTAAATGAGGTAATCTTTGAGAAAACGTGAGGTACAGATCTGTATCAGATTCTGCCAACCCTTGTCTTTGAGAAATTCCTTTCCCATGGCTTCCATGACAACAGGTACTCCAGGTTTTCTTCCTACCTCTGGCTATTTCTTCCTAGTGTCTTTGTCCTCCCTTACACATCCCTTACAAGTTGATGTGCCTTGAGGTTCTCTCTTAGACATTCTTTGGTGATGGGGTGATTTGACTGCGTCTTCTCCAAGACTTCAGGTCCCAGCAGCCACTGCAGCCCAGATCGCCCTTCTAGAGATGCACACGTTTACAGGAACCTCAACATTTAGCATGTTCCAAAACAAGATACCGTCTTCCTATCACAAAGCCAGAGGGCAATGTCTAGGTTCTCCATCTTCCCCAGATCAAAAAAGAACCCGAGAGCTTCTCTTTAAGGCTTCTCTTTCTCCCATCCTGGTACCATCCAATCACTAAGTCCTATCCTTTTACCTCTCTAATGTCCCTTTAGCCTGTCTTCCCCACTCCTGCTGTCATTATCCCAGACTTGGCCACCGCTATATTGCTCACCAGGGGGACTGCAACAGCCCCCTAACTTGCCACTCTGTCTCCAGTCTTGCCCCCTCCAATCCACTCTCTACACTGAAGACACAGTAACCTTCCTAAAATACAAGTCTTACATGACTCTGCATTGATTTTTTTGCTTAGTTCTCCCATTTGTTTCCCGTTACTTGCCTGCCTTCCAAACTCTAACCACGTGGAATTTATTTCTGTCCTGAGAATGCTATGACTTTGGGCCTTCTCACATGCCGTCTCTCTTTGTATGGCTGACTCCTGCTTATCCTACGGATCTTCGCCTAGATGCTTCCTTTGCATAGCTTTCCCTGATCTTCCTAACCCTGACGAACATCGGCAACCCCCCTATTTGTTCTTAAAGTAGTAATATATAAACTCGTATTGTTTGATACGAACTTTCTAGAAAGCAAAAAGAAATGTGTATTGAAATCTTTTAATGTGTTCAAATCTGTCAACCCAGCAATTCCTCTTCTGAGAAATTTAAGAAAACCTGAAACATGTACTCAAATATTTAAGGACACTGACATTCATCGGAGTGAAAAGTAGAAATAACCAAAAGCTCCAACAAGGGATTGGTTAAATAGCACACCCATACAATGGAATACGTTGAAGCTATTAAAGATGTAGAATATGTAATATATGGGAAAATTGCTCACAGTATAAAGTTAGGTGGGGAAAGCAGGGTGCAAAATGCTAGGTATATACTGCATGGGTCTAATTTTTTCATTAAAATTCACATAGAAAAAAGCATCTGGAAGAACGTATGCCAAAATGTTAAGAGTGATCGTCTCTAGGTGACGGGATCATGAGAGATTTTAACTCTGTTCATTTTACTGATCTATGTTTTCTCCTATAATCCTTTATTTGCTAATTATGTGATTTTTGAAAAAGTAAAATAAATGTTTGTTGACCGATTGGGTGTTCTTGTCCAGAGGCCTGAGCCAACCTGGCTGGGATAGATTGGCCTCTCAGAGCTCTTTGCCAGCTTGAGAGGGGAGGGGCCTAAACGCCAGAACGAAATGCTTCTGACCTGTACCTGACTCAAATCCAGAGCAACACCAGCAGGAAGAAAAAACTGCGGCTCTTTTGATAGAGATGGATACTACAGGGATTTTCACTCTTTGGAGAATTTGGCTTAGAAATTTCCAGGCTGATAGTCTTCAGAGAGACCTTGGAGATTTTCAAATTCTACCCCCTCATCTTGGAATTGGGGACCCAGAAACCCAAAGATGTTGGTGATTGGCCCCACCTGCCAGATCGCACGGGAAGGCGAGGGCAGAGCTGGAATGTGAACATATTTCCTCAGTCCCTGGTTCCTCTTCATTCTATTGTATGTTTCCACCGCCATCCCTAGCAACTGATGCCAAGTCTACCCTCCCACCCCACCCCGCCCGCCACACACAGAAGCAAGCTGCTAGATTTCCATCCAAACTCCACACATCCAGAAAACAAACCACCCTCGGATTCATTTAACTTTTTACCATGGGACTCCCTTACACTAATCCCTGAGAAATTGACCCACCTAAATGGTCCACCAAGTTCTGTTCTAAAGAATATCCATCTCGGTAACAATTACATTCCGAACTCCCCTGTTTTCTGTAGGCCTGTATGCCAAACACATTTCCGTAAGATATTCTGTTTTATTTTTATATTTTTATTTTATCCTCCTAGTAGCTCTACGATGCAAGTATAACTGTCCTTTTGCCCTATGAGGAAAGTGAGATTCTTTGTTAGGGCCACATCCATAAGCGCCACAGCTGGATTCAAACTCCCACTCACAGGAGACCCTGCTGTAGCAGTGTTTCCCTCGTCCACACTGCCATCCCAGAGCAGATGTCCTTCCTACAATCTGCTGGGAGGCATTTTTGAGACTCACAGGAAATCAGAGCTAAAGAGACCTTGGAGATCCTCATTTCACATTTCCATGTTTTATTTCATTCTTCGAGAAAACCATGTTGCATAGAGTAGTTTATACCGTGAACTATGGGTAGAGGAGCTGAACTTATACCCTGGCTCTGCCACTCACTAATTGGGTGACTTTGGGCAAGTTGCTTAACCTCTCTGTGCCTCAGTTTCCTCATCTGCAGAGCGTGGCTAATAATACTATTTAATTCATAGAATTGTTAAGAGGATTAAATGAGTTACAATGTGAAAGTACACAAAATAGTGCTTGGCACGTGGTAAGCTCTCCATTAAACAGCTTTTGTCATCATCGTTACTATACTATTATTACTACTTCTAAGAGCTTAAGATGTACCAGGTGTTAAGATAGTGAAGGGGAAAACAGAGATGACATAGACACTGTCCTCTCCTCAGGGAACTCATAGTATGGAAGGAGAATGCAGAAATAATATATAATTACATTTTAATAATGTGGTAAATACAATAACATAGATTTTGTGGACACTCCAGGAGTGAGTGGTGTGACTTCTCCGAGGCACCAGCAAAGTTAGGACTTGAGCCAGGGTATCCTGAGCCTCCTTCCATCCCACCTCATTGATTGGGAATTTGCACATGGCACATAACAGCTATGACCCAAAGTCCTTCCACGAGCATCAAAAGGAGACACCTAAGGCCATGGCTGCCTCGGCTGAAGATATTACTAATGTACAGATAGAGGCAATAAACATTTACTGAATGAGTCGATGAGTCAAATGCATTGGTGAGAAGACGGCCGACTTTTCCCTCGGCTCTCACCTCCTCAGTGTACAGGCATGAGGCAGTGGCACAGGATGAAGCAGAAGTGAACCCCGGAGGACAGCTGGTAATCCCCTCTTCCTCCTCAAAAAGATGGTATATTGGGACACACCATTTACTGGCTCCTCCTTCACCATAGCTGTTCCCAGTGCCCTCGAGGGAAATGTTTAGCTCATTCAGTTCAATCACTTCCACAATTATATCATTTATATGTGTCTGACTGCAGAGAGAAAGGTGAATCAGCTTCAATCCCTGCCCTCGGGGAGCTTGAATTCCAAAGGAAGAAATAAACCATGACAAATTGCTATCCTGCAAGGTAAAAAGTGCTTGGGGCCCCAAGGAAGGGATGGACCAAAGACAACCAGAATCCAGGTAATAGATAGGGTGGCAGGCTGAATAATGGCCCCCAAAGAGACCCACATGCTGATCCGTGGGACCTGTGAATATTATTTTATATGACAAAGGGTCTTTGCAGGTGTTATGAAATTAAGACTCTTGAGAAGGAGATATTATCTTGGGTTATCTGGGCGGGCCCTAAATGTAATCGCAAGTATCCTTGTAAGAGGGAAGCCGAGGGAGACTTGACTACAGGGAAGTAAGGGTGAAAGCAAGAGATTAGAATGATTCCAGGAAGGGACCATGAGCTAGGGAGTACAGGCTGCCTCCAGAAGCAAGAAGATAAAAGGAAATGGATTCTCCCTAGAGCCCTCCTAAAGGAAACAGCCCTGCCTACACGTTGAAATGAGTCCAGTGAAACTACTTCCCACTTCTGGCCTCTGGAACTTGAGACAATAAATTCATGTTGTTTCAAGCCCCCAAGTCTATGGTGATTGGTTTTGGCAGCCATAGGAAACTAGTTTGGATAGATTGCTGACTAAAGGCACTCTAACTGGGTTTTACACGTGAACTCTAGAGCTAGATTGCCTGGGTTCAAGTCCTGGCTTATGTAGTTTTGGTCAACTTACCTCTCTGGGCTTCACTTCTTTCATTTACAGAAGAGAAATAATATTTAGTACCCCTCCCAGAGGAATGGTGTAAGGAATAATGCATTGGAGATATTACTAATGCTCACTGCTATTTGGTTCTTTCCTTCCATTGGAGTCTGCACTTTCTGTCCCCTTGCAGAAAGGTGGCACCATCTGACTATGTGCAGTAAGGTGGCACCAGTTCTGGCCAATGAAATGTAAGCAATGAAAAGCCCCTGTGGGACCTGGGCCATATGACCACTAATTCACATGTTCCTGTGGGCAAGTCACAAGCTCTCTCAGCCTCAGTGACATCACAAACGTCTCTAGTGCCCGTGTGACAAAATGGACAGTAAATAAGAGAAAAGAGAAGAGATTTAAAAGGATCATAGGAACAGTATGAAACACATGGTGACATGGATTCCCATGTGTGACATGGATTCCCCAGCGTATATGTGCAAACCACCCAAAAAGGCACCCAAAAAGATAGATGGGGATGACCCATCTATCTGCTGCCTACAGGAGACTCACTTTTGATGTAAAGACACATGCAGATTAAAAGAGAAGGGGTGGTAAAACATTTGTCATACAAATGGAAGCAAAAAGAAAGCTGGGGTAACAAGAGACAAAGACAGATACTACATAATGATGAAGGGAACAATCCAACAAGTGGTTATAAATTATAAAATTATAAATTCGTATGCATCCAGCATTGGAGCACCAAAATACATAAAGCAACTACTAACAGAGATAAAGGAAGATTGACCGTAATACAATAATAGTAGGGGATTTTAACACTCCACTTATATCAATAGACAGATCATCCAGACATGAAATCAACAAGGAAACAGTGGCTTTGAAGGACACACTGAACCAGATGGACATAACAAATATATTAAGAACATTACATCCAAAAACAGCAAAATATTCATTCTTTTCGAGTGCACATGGAACATTCTCCAGAATAGACCACATATTAGGCCACAAAACAAGCCTCAACAAATTTAAAGAGATCGAAGTCATACCGTGCATCTTTTTCTGACCACAATGGTATGAAACCAGAAATAAATCACAAGAAAAAATCTGGAAAGAACATAAATACAGGGAGGCTAAATAACATGCTACTAAAGAATGAATGGGTCATTTTTTAAAGGCACCAGGATGAGGAAATTTTTTTAAAAGGCACCAGGATGAAGTTAGTTATTATAATAGCTAATTAATGAATTATGGCAAATGATACTGGGTTTCCATCTGAAGCATTTTTTTAGAATAAATTTATGTTTAAAAAAAGTAAGTTGATTTAAAGAGGAAACATTGATTAAACAATCTCACAGGTGGCTTGTGGCTATGGCAAAAATTGTAAAGGAGGAATCAAAAGACTAAAATCCAGGCAACTTCCCGGGAACAGTGAAAAGAACATGCCTTTTGAATCATAGGCCGGGGCTAGAATCCAGTTCCTCCGCATGCTAGTAGTGTGACCTCAGTCAAATTACTCAAGCTTCAGAGATAGTTTTCTTATCATTTTTTAATAGGAATCATTCATTATCCCTTCTTCATACGGATTGGGTCGGTGTGAGGATTATGACTTACTTTCACCATTGCTGACCTTGTATTTTTCCTTCTTATTGTTACTTGTGGGTCTTGACCCAGTTGGTAAATTGGGTGCTGATCCAAACCACATTCCCAGAAGGCCTGGCCAGGCTCTGGGGAGATGGAGCCCAGCTGGACCTGCTTCCTGCCCTCCAGGAGGAGCTCCTAGCCTAGTGGGGCAACTGACCTGGCCTCAAAGATCCACAGTCCACAACCAAAGTGATGGAGGGAGATAGACAGATACAGTGGCATGGAGGTATTAAGATGGCTCAAGGAGAGCCATGGTGCCAGAGATGAGTCTCGAGTCGTGTGTAAGATTTCAACAGGCAGATGTGGGAAAGGAATGTATACCAGCTTACCTCACCTCTCTGAGCCTCAGTTTCCTCTTTTGTAAAATACAAATAATACCACCTACCTTTTGCCATTTTACTGTGAGGATTAAGTAGGATAAAACTTGGGAAGCACCTACCACAGTGCCAGGTTCATATGAGGCACTGGGTAATGGAGGCAATTACTTTACTATTATGCTGGATAATAAAGCCCCAGTGGGTGGCCCCCTTCCATAATGGAATTATCTTCTCCTTCCCTATGACTCACCTCCAGGGGCTGGCCCAGGGGAGGGGATGTCCCAGCCTCCTGGGCAGGTTGGAACTATCAAGCTCCTTAGAGTAAGACCTTTATTTCCCAAGAGATCAATGCTCACGGCTTCTCATCCAATGGCCCCCGTTTTGCAAACACAGATGCCAGGCGCCCAAGAGAAGGAATATTCTCCCCACTCCCTCAGTGTCAGAGCTGGGCCTCATGTCCAGATTTCTACTATCTAAGAAAAAGAAACCATGCCTCTGAATCAACCCCAGGTCCTCAAGAGCCTGCTATGCAGGAGCCCAGAGAGAACTATTTAAAAGAAGCAGAAGTGTGGGGTGTTGGAGATCTAGGTTCAAATCCACCCAGGTGCTGTCTGAACCAGGATCATAGCCCTTTCCCCCTCTAGGCCTCAGTGTTCTAAGAAGACTGGGTGGATGGGCTTATACTCCCACCCATGGCTGACTATCAAAAAAACATACCAGGATAGCACAAACTAATTAATGCAAACATTGGCAGGGCCCCGTGGTCCCCTCCTGGGCTAGGCATGAACACTTTTCTTGTTGGGGAAATATAAAACATGTAGTGTGTGCAGTATGTTTCCCAAAGTGAAAAATGGGTCAACTTCACCTCTCCCTCCCCTTCTCCTTACCTCCCCTTAAGTGCCTAGCCCTGTGCCTGATACATGCTGGCTCCAACTCAAGATCGAATGTGTGTCCTGCAAGTCCCTCTTCCTGAAGAATGTCCACATTTCCAAAGAAGAGGCAAGGACCTCATGATGTTTTTAAAAGCCTTATTGAAATATAATTTATGTACCATAAAATTCACCTATTCTAAGTGTACGATTCAATAATTTATAACATAAATTTACAGAGCTGTGCCATCACCACCACACAGTCCAGTTTTGGAACATTTCCATCATCCCACTAGGATCCTCACACCCATCACTTCTCATTCCTATCCAGCCCCAGGCAACCACTAATCCCCCTTCCGTTTCTACCAATGTAGACATTTTTCTGGACATTTCCAAGAAATGAAATCATGTAATATGTGGTGTTTTGTGTCTGGCTTCTTTCATTTAGCATAATTTGGGGGAGGTTCATCCAGGTTGTAGCATGTGTCAATACTTCATTCCTTACCTTATTCATTTCATATGTCTGGCACCCTACTAGTGCCTGGCACATAGTAGGTGCTCAGTAAGAGGCTGAGAAATTTCACATGAAGACCAGAGGCCCTTCCAAAATGAGGGCAGCTACCAGCCAAAGAAATTCCAGTCAGCCTCCAAGGTGTCGTGGATGACGTGCTGATCCCCGTGCCCATTGCCAATGATGGGAATATAGCAATTTGTTCTTAAACTCATAATTGTACACCAGTTGAATTGTCATGCCCTCATCTTCAGAGGTATGCTGCAGCATCCCATCCACTTATTTTGAATTTGCCCTTATTCCCCCTTTACCTTGGCTCGGAAGGCCACAGTGACTCATTGCTCTGCAATTAACTCTTCTTCTTCAACCCTGAATTGCCTGAACTAGTTGAAGAAGAACGACACTCCAAACACAACTGTCTCCAACTATTACTGTAGAACTGACAATGTCTCCTTTCAAGTCTGTGAATTTTTGATTCATATATTTTGGGACTCTATTTTCAGGTGTGTGTAAGTCTATAATTGCTATATAATTAAATACCTATTGATAGCTTACATTTATCAAGATATACTGTCCTTCTCTGTCTCCTGTAGTCTTTTTCACTTAAAATCTACTTGTTTTCAAAACCACAAGCAACAAAAATGAAAATAAACAAGTAGAACTACATTAAACTACTAAGTTTCTGCACAGCAAAGGAAAGAGTCAACAAACTGAAAAGGCAACCTACAGAATGGGAGAAAATATTTGCAAACCATATATCTAACAAGGAGTTACTATCTAAAATATATAAGAAACTCTTACAACTCAACGGCAAAATAATAATAATAATAATAATAATAATAATAATAATAATAATCTGATTTTTTTAATGGCCCAATGACCTGAATAGACATTTTTCCAAAGAGGATCTACAAATGGCCAACAGGCGTATGAAACAATGCTCAATTTCACTAATCATCAGGGAAATGCAAATCAAAACCACAGATGAGCTATCACCGTAAACCTGTTAGGATGGCTGTTGTCAAAAAGTCAAAAGATAACAAGTGTTGATAAGGATATGGAGAAAAGGAAACCCTTGTGAACTGTTGGTGGGAATGTAAATTGGTACAGCCATTATGAAAAAGAGTATGGTTATTCCCTCAAAAAATTAAGAATAGAACAACTATATAAATCAAGAATTCCACTTTAGGGTATTTATCCAAACAAAATAAAATCGCTATCTTGAAGAGATATCTGCAATCTCCTGTTCATTGAAGCATTATTCACAATAGCCAGGAAACAACCTAAATGTCCACTGGCAGATGAATGAGTAAAGAAAATGTGGCGTATAAACACAATGGAATATTATTCCGCCTTAAAAAAAAAAAAGGAGATCCTGCCATTTGCAACGACGTAAATAAACTTTGAAGGACACTATGCTAAGTGAAATAATCCAGACACTGAAAGACAAATATCACATGATTTCACTTATATGTGGAATCTGAAAAACAAACAAACAAAAGAAAAGTAGAACTTACCTTAATAGAGAGTAGAAAGGTGGTTACCAGAGGCCAGGGGGTGAAAGGAAAAGAGAGATATTGATCAAAGGTTACACACTTTCAGTTATAAGATAAGATAAGTAAGTTCTGTAGACCTAATGTACAGCACAATGATTGTAAGTAATAATAACACATTATATGTCATACTTGAAATTTGTAAGAGAATAAATCCCAAGTATCCTCACACACACACACACACACACACACACACACACACACAATCAATTAATTTATTAATTAATTTGACTGCAGTAAAAACATCACATTTTATGACTTAAAATATACAATTTTGTCAAAATTTTTTAAAATTTACGTTTTTTGTCCAGTAATAATACATCCATCCCAGTTCTCTTTTCCTAACTATTTGTATACAGTATCTTGGTTAAGGCATCAGGTCCTGCTTCTACAGGACAACTCGTAAACCTGTTGGTCTCAAAATACTGCTCCAGGTTTCCCTGAATCTTGGTTTTGTGACCATTCGGAAGTTTTCTATTTCTCTTTCCTATGAATCCTTACAACACTCCATTAGCAAAGCAATCACCAGAACTCATTTCTTACCACCTGAAGTGGTTAACTTAACAGAGTCCAGGAACGGAGGTAAGAACGACAACAAATCTGTAAGATAAGAGTGAATCCATTCCATAAAGACGTACATGGTGCATCTAAGACCCTGTGGAAGCCCCTCAACTCAATTATTTATTCATTCCTTCATTTTACAGCCCCCGAGTACCCATTATATGCCAAGCCCTAAGCTGCACATAGCATTGAGTCATTAACAGTCCCTGCTGTCTAAGATTCAGAGGATGATGTAGACAAGCAGGGCCATTTAAAGACATTCATAGGCTACACCTCAGTCTCCGCATCTCTGAAATGGGGATAATAGCACAACACCATGGGGCTGCCATAGGGTTAAATTAATTAAAAATCTGAAAAACACTTAGAACACTGAAGAGTACATGAAAGTACTTAATAAATGTCACACATCATCAATCCTCATCATCACCATCAGTCTTAATCACTCTTTCTTTAGAAGCTGCATCTCCCTAGTTAAAATTAATTTTTTACTATAAAAACCAATTTTAACGTAAGCATTTCTACTGTAAGGTAGGACATTTTAGCAATTTTTCTTTAGAACTTATGATTCTTTTCAGATATGCTCTTTTTATATTTGGGAGCCCATATATCTTTGGAAAGCCCTTGGAAAATTCAAAAGACCATACTCCCGGACTCCAGGGGATAAAGCGACCCTGCCCACAGGGATCATGTAGGGCCGCACAGACTGTTTTAACGGCATAACTCTGAGGGAAATCAATTTCCTAGACTATGAAATGACTGCCCCCCACTCTGATCCCCAGAGATGCGTCCCTGCAGCAGCCCCGGTCCCACAGGGGAGGAAATCAAGGATCGCCACACAATTGTAAGAAAAGAGAAGGCTTTATGTAGAGATGACATCTGAGCCAAGTCATGAAGAGTAGAAAGATTTCAGTCCATGAGATGCTGCGAGAAGGGTATTCTGAGCAGAAGAAACAATAAGAACAAAGGCAAGGGGTACATCTGGGGAAGAGTGCATCCTTGTGTTTGGTCGAGGCAAAGGATGAGGGTGAGGTGAAGAAGGAAAGGATTTTGGAGAGAGATGAAAGATCCAGATCAAGGAAGGCTTTGGACACCAGGATGAAACTGTTATGTAGGCAATGAGAAGTCATCGCAGGTTCTGAGGAAGGAAGTATCATAATCGGGGTTGTGTCTTAGGAAAGGCCCTCCTTCAGCGGTGCGGGAGGTGGGCTGGAGGGATCAGAGACTCGAAGCAGGAGACCAGTAAGAAGATGGTTACCATGGCCCGGTGACTGCTGGGAGGGATGGAGAAGAGGGCGGGGATTAGAGTGACGTTGGGGAGGTAGAGTAAACACTGTGCATGGAAGATGGCCACCAGGGCAAGGATAATGAACCTACCTCAAACCCCCAACCCCAGGTGGCTCCTCTCCCTAAGGCAGGGTCAGGTCCACAGGCTACACTCTCTCAACCAGAGCTTCTGATGGCCAGGATGGGTTGATCGACTAGCAGAGGGGTTTCAGGACCACAGCTAGCAACCTTGGCTTCATGGGATCAAACCCACCATGTCATGTTGGCACCTTAGCTTGCTGGCTGGAGATTTGGAGCCAAGATCCAGAGCTAACACTTCCTTAGGGGTGGAGGCAAAAGTTGGGAAAATATGGGACAAAGATTCTGGGGCCAAGGGTACTCAGGACATACATATGACACCATTTTGTACCCCACGTCTCTTAGGCCACTTCTGGAGTCCTGTGTCTTTGTCTAGCCCCATACTCAGAGAGGGGCTGAAAGATTGGAGTGCATGGTGTCACATCTATGAGTATGGCTACAATATGGCTATAATCAAAAAGACACATAATATCGGGGCCTCTGGGTGACTCAGTCAGTTAAGCGTCCGACTTTGGCTCAGGTCGTGATCTCACGGCTCATGAATTAGAGCCTCATGTTGCGATCTATGCTAACAGCTTAGAATATGGAACCTGCTTCAGATTCTGTATCTCCCTCTCTCTCTGCCCCTGCCCCACTTGTGCTCTCTCTCAAAAATAAATAAACATTTAAAAAAGTTTTAAGACACACAATATCAAGTATCAATTTCCTGTGGCTGCTATAACAAAAGGCTACAAACTGAATGACCTAAAACAACAGAATTTTATTATCTCACAGTTTGGGAAGCAAGAAGTCCAAAACTAAGGTTTGGTAGCATCACCCTCCCTCCAGAGGCTTTAGGGGAATGCATTCCATGTCTCTTTTGGTGGCTGTCAGCATTCTTTGGCTTGTGGCTGCTCACTGCAATCTTCGCGCCGTCTCCACATGGCCTTCTCCTCTTCTCTTTGTGTCTCTCCTCCGTGTGTTTTTTAAAATGACATGCATCGTTGGATTTAGGGCCCTCCCAGATAATCCAGGATGATGTCATCATGAAATCCTTAAATTAATTACATTTACAGAGACTCTTTTTCCAAATAAGGGAACATTCACAAGTTCCAAGTATGAAGAGATTAAGACATGGACATATCTTTGGAATTGGGGGGAGCTTTCAACCCACTACACCCGTTACACGGTTGGCAAGAATGTAGAAAAATTGGAACCCTTATATGCTGCTGGTGGGAATACATAATGGTGCAGCCACCTTAGCAAACAGTCTGGCATTTTCTCAAATGGTGACATAGTTACCACGTGATCTAGCTATTCCACTCCTAGGTATATAACCAAGACAAATGCAAACATATGTACACACAAAAACCTCTACATGGATGTCCATGGCAGCATTATTCGTATTGGCCAAAAAGTGGAAACAACCCAAATGTCCATCAACTAATGAATGGGTCAATAAAATGTGGTACTTTACACACACAATAGGATGTTATTCAGCGATAAAAGGAAGGACATACTGACTCATGTTACAACATAAATAAACCTTGGACACCTAACATTATGCTAAGTGAAAGTAGCCATTCACAAAAGGTCACTTATTATGTGACTCCATTTATGACGAAATATCCAAGGTAGACAAATCTATGGGACAGAAGTAGATTAATGGTTGTCTAAGGAGGGGGGAGGGAGGGCGGGCAGGATTCCGACACATGTTACGACATGGATGAACCTTGAGGATATTACATTGAGTGAAATAAGCCAGTCGCAGAAAGACAAATGCCGTATGATTCCACTTATATGGAACACCTTAAGAAGTCAAATTTTTAGGAACAAAAAGTACAATGGTATTTGCTAGGGGCTGGGAGTGGGGAGAAGTGATGAGGTGTTGTTTAGTGGATATGGAGTTTCGCTGTCACAAGATAAAAGAGCTCTGGAGGTTGATTGCACAACAATGTGAGTATACTTAATACCACTGAACCGTACACTTAAAGATGGATGGATGCATTCCCATCGTCGAGGGGCTCGGCATGTGAGATGCACGTCTGAATGGACAAGTAGAACTTTCATGGAATTTCCAGCTCCACGAATGCTTCCTCCTCACTAATCGCTCCTCTTCACGTCAGCCTGTTGCAATCTATTCTTCTCTGGAAGCACTGGGTACCCCCTGCCTTATATAATGGACAGGTATGTCCAAGGCTTCTCTCAACTACAGACCGTGATATCCCCAAAGAGAGGGAGCTCATCTGAGCCATCTTTGTATGCAGAGTATTTATCGTAGAGCAAGACAAAAGGACCCACAGTGACCACCGAGGTGAATGCAAACATGCTCACTAAGCGACCCACCTCGAAAGAACCATAGGCCCTAACTGACCAGTTTCAACCAGGCACAGTTCCTAAGATTACAGAGGAAGGGAAAACCCCATACGTCTGCATACTCCCTCACTGTGTCTCCTCGAAGACAATCTCTCCTCTGCTGTCCTGCCTCCTGCTCCCTTACAGTGTATTCAGTAATCTTCTATCTCCTTTGTTCTCTCTTGTGTGAATTCCTTCACTGCCCACGCTGCCGGTCTCCACCCAATTAGGACGCCCCACATTTGGTGGCCCCCCATCTGATCGGAGCGCCCCACATTTATCGCAGATTTCACACAGAGTCGAGATATCAAAATATGTTGTTTTGCTATTAAAAAACGCTTTCAGTTTCAAAATATTCATCACAGCATTATTTATACTAGAGAAAACCCAGAAATAACGTAAATATCTAACAATTGGGAAATGACTAAATTAATTTTAATGAAGCTTGATGAAACATTCTGAGCCATTCAAAATAATAAATATGAACAATGAGTAACAGGATAGAAAATTTTTCTGAAATGAAGCAGAGAGGCTAAGTCATGGCAAGATATACAGTCTGACTACAGATATAATTATCAACATGTATTGAATGCTAAGCACATTATAACCATTATCCCACCTAATTCTGATAACTCTCTGAGTTGGGTATTATAATACCCCACTTTTACAGATAAGAAAATGGAGGTTTGTAGAGGGTAACTACCATGCTCAAAGTCTCATGGTTGTTAAGACATACAAGCATGACTCAAACCCGGGTGGTCTATGCCAACCCCAAAGCCCAAGCTCTTAACCACTTTGTTATACTACCTTCCACTAATATCGACTCGATAAGCATAGTAGTATTCATGCAGCTTTGAAAGCTGAAAGTTCAGGCAATAGGTGATGGGAATAATATTTACAATATTATTCTTATTCAACATTATTTCGATAGTAAGTTTAAAATGTTTTTAAGGATAAGAAATGGGATGCCAATGAAGAATTCCCTAAGTGCAGTAAAAGGAAGGAAAAATTTTTCCCTACCCTCAAGGTCTTCCAGCAGGCCTAAGAATTAAATTTACATGAGACAGATTAACAAAAGAAAAGAAACAAAGTTTTACTGCGTGCACGCATGGAAGCTCAATAATGAATTTGAAACCAAAACATATGTCTAAAACCAGTGGCTTTTATACTTTTTAGGTGAAGAGAAGAATTGACAGGACAAAGAAAACTTAACTTCCGGAGCTTCAGTTAGTAAGGAATTCTAAACAGAATTTGGGCTGTGGTAAGTACATTACTAAAAAGTAACAAGGGTTGTTTATACAGTCTTCTGGGCTCTAAATTTCCCATCTCTGGTGACTAGGATGTCTCTTTATCTCCTGGTATATGGAGCGTTCCTTTCCCAGGGGAGATGTATTTTCTGCTCTCAACAGGAAAGAGAAGGGTCTGAGTGTCCTTCTTGTATAGACAGTCTCTAAAGTAACTTTTATTTAAAATAACCAATGTGGGGGTGTCTGGGTGGCTCAGCTGGTTAAGCATCTGACTTCGCTCAGGTCATGACCTCACGGTTCATGAGTTTGAGCCCCACACTGGGTTCTCTGCTCTCAGTTCAGAGCCTGCTTCAGATCCTCTGTCTCCCTCTCTCTCTGTCCCTCCCCACTGCACACGCACGCTCTCCCTCAAATAAATAAAAAAAATTTTTTTGAAATAAAATAAAATAAAGTAATAACCAATGTGCCAAAGCGGCCCACATCAGGGCAGCCTGCCCTTGGCCCGTCCAGCAGCAAGGTGGACCTGTATCTGGACGGGGTATGCAGCTGACAAAGTATCCCTGAGATTGACAGGGAAGCTCCTTTACTGGGCGGGGAGGCATGGTCTGTTAAGTTCAGTGAGGCCAATGCAGCGCACCCAAAGCTCAGGAAATGCTTGGTGAATGAATGAATGAATGAATGAATGAATGAATGAATGAGTGAATGAATGAGCGACTGAATGAATGTATGACTCCGAGAGCTGCTCAGGAGGATGAGGCTACTAACTGTTGGGAGAAGGGATGGGCCGGTTTGGGGGAAAGAGTGTATGAGTCCCAGGAGTGTGCATATGTGTTGCTGTATGTGCGTGTGCATGCATGTGCATGTGTGTGCACGCACGCGCTCACATGCATGTGTGTAAATGGGACTTGGAAGGCAGGAGGAAGAGACAAGAGCCTTTGATAGGCTGGTGAGGGATGTATGAAGGGGAAGGGCTAAAGAAAGATTAGAGAAGAAGGGCCGGTCAAGGACTTCTCCCTCACAGGAGTCATCCAGGCAACTTGGGCTGGGTCATTCCCTCAGCTCTGACCTCCCTCCACTAACGTGGTGGAGGTACCAGCTGGTAGGCCCCAGTAAGTCGGTGGAGAGTCCAGTCATCCCCCCCTGGCTGCTTTCCTCCAAACCTTCCCAGACTCCACCTTATTTCCATCCACTCCAGCTTCAGTGTTGTGTCTTCACTCCCTTTGCCTGAAAGTTTCGGTTTTCCTGTAGACAAATCATGTCTGCTAGCTGCTTTACCTCCACTGTCTCAATAAATGTCCCCAGCAACCCTGCAGGTAGGTTCCGTGATCATCCCCTGAGGTATAATAATAAATACATGTATTTGGCCTTTATCTCAGTTCCTGACACAGAGCTCCTAAAACCTTTGAAATTTCCTGAGTGAAAGGGGTGATAGGAGTTTCTTTTACTATTCATAATAAGCTCCTTTCAACCTTACCTGAGTGTATGCTATTGAAGTCACTCTTGTGGGCCCCAAGTAGCTTGAGGACAGGATTGGTTACAGAAAGACCAAGGCGTGATTAGGAGGATGAAACTTTCAGCCCTACCTTTCCCCTCTGCCCTGGGAGGGGGGTGGCAGGGAGTCAGGCTGGAGACTGAGTTCAATCACCAGTAGTCAATGATTTAATCAATTACATGTAATGAAACTTCCATTTAAAAAAACTGAAAAATGGTTCGGAGAGCTTCTGAGTTGGCGAGAAGATCAAGGTGCTGGGAAGGTGCACTCCACATCCATGGGGACAGAAGTCTCTCTACTCCGGACTCTCGGATGTCCCTCATCTGCTGCTCCTCATCTGGCTATTTGTTTACATCCTTTATAATAAACTGTAGTAGTAAGTACAACATTCTCTGGAAGGAGAGAGCTGTTCTAGCTAATTGTTGAACCTGGGAATCCCTGACTTTGTAGCCAAGTCCGGCAGAAGTGTAGGTAACCCGAGGACCCACTGCTTGGAATGGCATCTGAAGTGAGGGCAGTACTATGGGACTGTGCCCTGAACCTGTGGAGTCTGACGCTAGCTCCGAGTAGTCAGTGTTAGAACCGAATGAATCAGGGCAACTGGGTGACTCAGTCAGCATCGGACTCTTGGTTTCTGCTCAGGTCATGATCTTCCAGGTTGTGAGTTTGAGCCCCGTGTCAGACTCTGCACTGATGGGCGGAGCCTGCTTGTCAGATGTCAGGCACTCGGTACACTCCCTGACACAGGAAGCCCTAGTACCTCTTAATAATAGCTGGATGTTAAATCCAGAAGCTCACTAACCATAGTAATTTTTTTTTCTTTTAACCAAAAGACAGGAAGACATAGAGTCAAAGCCAGGTTGATATCAGGGAATGTGATTTACATGGAAATGGGAGAATTCCGAATAAACAAAACTGGCCAAGCCAGGTGTGAAAAATAAGACCCTGAGGCTCTGGTATTTTTAGAAGCCATTTTGCCTGTCATTTTTGTGTCATTTCCCTAGCTCTCTGTGAGGATGGGCTATAAAATAATTTGACTGCTGAGGGCTCCACGCCCTGCGTTTTATTTTTTAAAAATAAATAATAAAAAAAATAATTTGACTGCTGATCTTCAAACAAATCCTCATTCAAGGCAATCAGCAAACGCCTTCCATTCATTTCCATTCATTCAATCATCTGCCCATTTAGCAGACATTTACTCAGCCCTACTTTGGGCCAAGCAGTGACTTGCAAGTGCTTGTGTACATGCTGTCAGTGCTGGTGATATACTGGCCACCCAGACCCATCCCTGGCATCAGGGAGCTTCTAGTTTAGTCCAGAGAACAAATGAATCAATCACCAGTTACTGGAAGGGGACAGCTTTCCTGAAGAGGTACCTCATGACGAATCACCTAGTGAAAGGGGATGGGGCAAGTGAGGATAGGTCAGGACCAGGTAAGAGATGAGCCAGAGAGATATATGAGGAAAACAGCAAGTAAGGAGGAGGAGTGGAGGAGGAGCCCAAAGACGTGTCAAGAGCCCTGATCTTGAAGGAAGGTGCTGGAACTTTGTAGCAGATTAAATATCAGATTGAGCTAGAAAAGGTGGGCATGGAAGGATGAAGTGGGGCGATTCATCACGGCCACCCAGGAGGGTTTTGCTTTGTTTTGTTTTAAGTCCCACCGTCGTAAAGGGACTAGATTCTAAACCCAACTGTACAGTAACCTCTTGTTTGAGGCTGGCAAGTCACTGCCCCTCTCTAGCCTCATTTTCATATCTCTAACATAGGCCAAGAGAGGAAAGGAAATGAGTCCAAAATTACAAACCCTGAACCCTGAGTCTGGGCTCAACATGCCTTCCAGTTCATCAAACAGATCTGTTCATATCTCATTCTGGGAAAAACAGTATTTATCAAATTGAGGACCATTGGAAGGACCCTGGATAAATTGCATAAATAAAATAGTATGAGCACCAAGAGGGCTGTGCCTAAGGTTAGCGTCTATGACAGGATGGCGTAGTGTGAGTCTAATGGTTTAAGAAGGCCAAATAAGGAAAGTAAGGGTAGGCACATCTGAAGATTAGTATGTGAGGCTGACCTGACAAAAATCAAACAAAGCCAGCATTTACTCCTCACTGCAAAAAGGCTACATTGCTCATATCCTTCAAGATTATAAGGATATGGGCGGGGTGCCCATGTGGCTCAGTCAGTTAAGCGTCCTTGATTTCAGATCAGGTCATGATCTCATGGTTTGTGAGTTTGAGCCCCGCGTTGGGCTCTGCGCTGACAGTGAGGAACTTCCTTGAGATTCTCTCTCTCTGCCCTTCCTGTGCACTCCCTTTCTCTCAGAATATATTTAAAAACTTTAAAAAAAAAGATTTTAAGGATATGGTCAAGCAGAAAAACTGAAGCAGTCATCAATGCCCTGGTCTCCAAGAGTTCAGCTATGAACTGGTGGCTATCCAAATACTAAGACTTACCTGAAATTTGGAATAACTATTTCACAGATTTAAAATATTTATGCCCTGGGGTGCCTGGGTGGTCCAGTCAGTTAAGCATCCAACTGTTGACCTCAGCTCAGGTCTTGATCTCAGGGTTGTGAGTTCCAGCCCCGCATGGGGTTCTCTGTTGGGTGTGGAGCCTACTTTTAAAAAAAAAGTGGGGTGCCTAGGTGACTCAGGCAGTTAAGCCTCCAACTCTTGATTTCATTTCAGGTCATGACCTCATAGTTCATGAGAACGAGCCCTGCGTGATTCTCTCTCCCCCTTTTCTCTGCCCCTCTCCTGCTTACCAGCTCTCTCTCTCTCAAAATAAATAAATAAATATTTTGAAAAAACCAATCCTGTATTATTTTCTCGAAAGTTGCTAAGAGAGTAGATCTTAATGTTCTCACCACAAACACCACCATGTTTACCACAGCCAAAAATGGTAATTATGTACAGTGAAGAATATGTTAACTAACTCACTCATTAATGTGTTAACTAACTCGCTAACTAAACCACTAATGTGGTAAGCATTTTGCAATACAATACTACATATTTGTATCAAACCATCACACTGCACACCTTAGACTTACACGATGCTATATGTCAATTATATCTCCATGAAGCTGGAAAGAAAAGAAAAAGAACAGCTAACATTTTCAATTTTATAAAAAAAAAAACTAATATTAGAAATAATTTTAATAAGACATGCAAGACTTTGGGGCACCTGGGTGGCTCAGTCAGTTAAGTATCAGATTCTTGATTTCTGCTCAGGTCATGATCTCATTGTTCATGAGACTGAGTCCCATGTTGGACTCCATGCTAACAGCACGGAGCCTGCTTAGGATTCTCTTTCCTTTCTCTCTGCCCCTCCCCTTGCTCATTCATGCTCTCCCTCTCTGTCTCAAAATAAATAAAATTTAAAAATAATAATAAACAGGAGTGACTGAGTGGCTCAGTCAGTTGGGTGTCCAACTTCAGCTCAGGTCATGATCTCACAGTTCGTGGGTTCGAGCCCTGTGTCAGCTCTACCTTGACAGCTCAGAGCCTGGAGCCTGCTTTGGATTCTGTGTCTCCTTCTGTCTCTCTGCCCCTCACCAAATTGTGCTCTTTCTCTCTCTCTCTTTCTCAAAAATAAATAAATGTTTAATAAATAAATAAATTTTTAAAAAGACATGCAAGATTGGGGCGCCTAGGTGGCTCAGTCAGTTAAGTGTCCAACTCTCAGTTTTGGCTCAGGTCATGATCTCACAGTTCGTGGGATCAAGCTCCGCATCAGGTTCTGCGCTGATAGCATGAAGCCTGCTTGGGATTCTGTCTCCCTCTCTCTCTGCCCCTCCCTCACTCGCTTTCTCTGTTTCTCTCTCACACAGAATAAATAAATAAACTTAATAATAATAATAATAATAATTTTAAAAAGACATGCAAGACTTTTATGAAGAAAGAAGAAAAATAGGAAAGTTTATTGATAGAAATTAAGGAAAAGCTAAATTTAAATGATAAATATTACATATTCATGAATTGGAAGGCTAAATACCATATAAATTTTTAGCCCAAGTCACCAATGTATGGGAAATACAGAAAATAGAGAAACAAGGTAAACGGCATCGTAAAAATACAATCCATAATGTGGGAAACTGCAATAATCCGGTTTCTTCAACAAATAAATTCCAAGGAAAAAGTAAAAGACGGAGTGGGGATTTACATATTAAATGAGACTTCATACCAATCAAAACAACTCTAAGGGTTCTTACCACAATAAAAAAAATGTTTTAATCCCAAACAAAATGTAAAAACGAAACAAATACATTTATGAGACATTTGGATATCTGAACCAACACAACACATCGAGTTTCCTTTGATGATATTATGAGATTATTGTTAATTGGGGGGGAGGGGTATAACAATGGTATTGGGGTTTTGTTGGCTTTTAGAGATATATACTGAAATACTTGCAGACGAACTTATAATGATGTCTGGGGTTTGTCTCAAAATACTAGATAGTAGAATGAGATGGGGATATGCATGGGACAGAACTGAATACGACTGATAGTTGTTGGAGCCAGGCAACAGGTACCCAGGGGTACATGATATTTGTGCTTGTATATGTTCGAAATTTTAGGATTTTAAATTAAATTAAATTAAATATATAAGGAATACACATAAAGTTTCCCTAATTCATTTATAGATTTGATACAATACTAATCAAAATCCCAACAGCAAGCTGACTAAATAAATGTAACATATATGTTAATAGAGCTAGGCAGCCTTTATTTTTTTATTTTTTTAAGTGCACTTCATGCCCAGCATGGGGCTTGAACTCATGACCCTGAGATCAAGCCCTGAGCCGACATCAAGAGTCAGATGTTCAACTGACTGAGCCACCCAGGCACCCATAGGCAGACTTTAAAACGTTGTTCCTAAAGACTATTTCAGTACATAGTAAGTTGTTTATACATATTGTTAAAAGACAGATTACACAGCATTATGTGTGGTAAACAGCCATTTATGTTAAAAACAAAGACAAAAACAAAAACAGAGGACCAGAACGAAATAAGAAGTTTCTACAGAAGGATAAGTATCATCAGAGAGGCTAATTTAGATGAGTAGTTCTTAACCTTGACTGTGCATCAGAATCACCTGGGAGAACTTTTGAAAAATACGCAGATGCCTAGGCGCCACACCAAAAGCTTCCATTGCAACTGGCCTGAGATGGGACCCAAGCATCAGCAGATTTTAAAACCCTACCAGGTGATTCTAACTGCAGGGCTGAGAGCCAATGATCTAGGTTTACAAAGAGACGCACAGATAGAATGGTTGGAGGGTAGGTAGATAGATAGATAGATAGATAGATAGATAGATAGATAGATAGATAGACAGACAATAGTTTTTTGAGGGAGAGAGAGGATAGGTAGGTTAGATAGACAGTAGATCTAAAGGGAAGAAGGAGGAGGGGAAAGGCAGGGAGAAGAAAGAAGGGTGTTTGGAATGACACACCCAAATCATAAGGTTTGACACAGCCAAATTCAGTCCCTAATTGAACAAAGAAGAGAATGAAACAACAGTGAATATGGAAAAAAATAAAATAAAAAGTGAACGTGTCTAGCTGATGCAAGGAAATGTATGACTCGTCTCCTCTTTTTTATTATTCGTTTTTACAGACCATACACCCTGCCCTACCCTTCACAAGGATGCCTGTGCTGTCTCAAAGGTTAACGAATGGAGAATGACCGCTTAATGTGTAAACAGTTTCCTTCTGGGGCGATGAAAAAGTTCTGTACCTAGAGGGGAGCAATGGTTGCACGGCATTGTGAACGTACCCAACGTCGCTAATGGAAAATTTTATGTTATGTGTATTTTACCATAATAAAAAATACATAAAAAAAAAAAAAAGATTGGTTGAAGATGTTACGGAGGTAGGGGGCGCCTGGATGGTTCAGTTGGGTAAGCGGCCCACTCTTGATTTCGGCTCAGGTCATGATCTCATGGTTCTTGAGATGGAGCTCTGCGCTGACGGGGCGGAGCCTCCTTGAGATTCTCTCTCTCTCTCTCTCTCTCTCTCTCTCTCTGCCCTTCCCCCACTCATGCTGGCTCTCGCTCAGATAGTAAATAAATAAATAAATAAATAAGATGTTATTGGGCAATCGGGGTGAGGAAATTATTGCCTCCGGTACTAAATTCGTTCCAGGGCCCCCAGCAGTAGAGGCGAAAGAAGAAATCTGGCGGGTTTTCAGGGTCTCTGTGTGTTTTCTTTGCATATCAGGGTCTCCCTCTCATGTCGGTTTGCCCACTCCCTGTCCTGCATGCCCAGCGAGTGCAAAGAGCGGGAGTCCTTTGGAAGGTTTGACTCAGCGAGGAGGGAAGATTTGCGGTGGCTGGGCGAGGCAAGTCAGAGCTCGGCTCCTTCCCCGCCGGGGCGCTGCGCATCGGCTCAGAGCCTGTCATCAAACCGGATCCGAAGAAGCGCGCCGGCACGCATGGCCTCGGCCGGTGGCTCTGAATGGCTGTTTGTTCAGCCCGAGCAGGACAAAATCAGCCCTGACAGTGATGGCCCGGTCGGTATTATGTAAGGGGACCCGGCTTACCTGCCCGTGGACAGACAAAGCAGATGATTTGACAGGCAAAACAGAGGCAGCCTCTTCACTCCCAGGCAGCCAAGGGGCTATTCAAAGCCCGGACTTGGAAGATTTTCATGAGGTGCTGACATACGAAGCCGGAATGCAGCAGGAACAAGGCAAAACTGACAGCCCGTGCAGTCAGGCATGGCGGCAACTCTGGGCCTCCAAACTGGGCCTAAGGGAGCTTGGAGCAGGCCCTACCCGTGAGAGAGAGAGAGAAAGACACAAACAGACAGGCAGAGACGGGGAGAGACGGAGAGCCCAAAAGAGCACTTTGGGGGAGAGGGCCCAACTTTCAAGCCTGAGCCTTCAGCAAACCTCACCTTTGCCACCACCCTTATTATTGTTCCACTGAGGAACATCTTCCAGACCTTTCTCATGGAGGCGTGGGACTCAGGTGCAGGGAGCCGGGAGTGCTTGGCCCCTCAGTTATTGACAAGCGGCCCACATCAGGGGCTGGTAGGACAGCAAAGAAACCCGTATCAGGCGCTCACCGCATGCCGGGCACTAGCTAGGAGCTGCGCTCCCAGGCACCGATTCCCCCTTCACAGGAGCCCTGTAAGGTAAGTACCCCGTGAGATGCGAACCCAGAAGCAACTCCTGATCCCAAATCCTGCCTCCTTTCCTTTACACAGCTCGCTGGTACACAGTTAGGGAAGAGGAGATGAACTCATTCCACCGGCACCAGATTTGGAGGGTCAGAAGTTTACCACCTGGGTGGAAAACTGCCCAGCATTTTAAAGTCAAATTTGGGGTAGGCTGGTGCAGTGCACTGCTACCACGTGGGCTGTGGCCTTGGAAAGTCAGCTGTACAGGGATGCAAGAGTCCCAGCCCGCGCCCAGGTGTCATATGCCATCTTGGTGCCCCAGTTGGAAGGATGACCCCCATGCAATCTCCGAACACTGAGATACCGAAATACCGAGACGCGCCATAGATCAGCAGTGACTGCCCGAACTCCCACCGCCACCCCTACCCATGCTCCCAGCTGTCTTGGTTGTCTCAGGATCTCCCGTGGGATTCTCTGGAAGCACAAAGATTCGACGACTAAAGGGCTAAAGGCTGAAACACTGGGGAGGGATGCTGTAATGCAGTCCTTCATTCTGATTGGCCTGTGTTCCAGTGCGTACGTTCTGATTGGTCAATACCCCGTGTTCTTGGTTGGTTGGTTTCACTGCTTTATTGAGGTATAATATATACACAAAAAATAGCACATAATTAATGCACACGTTTTGACGAGTTTGGATATACGGATACACGGGTGATACTATCACCCCAAATAACATACATACTTATCTCCGCCAAAAGAATCATTGTACCTGTGTGGTCAGAACATTTAACATGAAATGTACCCTCAGAACACATTTTTAAGTGCACAACACAGTACTGCTGACTGTAGGCACTATGTCCCACCGCAGATCTCTATAACTCACTCACCTTGTGTAACTGTAACTTTACACTCATTGAATAATATCCTAGTTGTTACGTATGTTTAATATTACACCATCGGGCTAGAGAGATGATAGAGAATCTCTTAGTGCTTCTCAATCAATTTGACAAATGATTTTCTTAACGAGTATAAATTCCACGGTTCTCAAAACATGCACCCATACATGGAAGGTAGATACACTTTTTTTTATAAGCACTGAGAAATGTTTCATGTCCAAAAAACGACCAAAACTTCAGTATCATCTGTCAATGAATTTGCATTTTGTTTGTGACACAGCTTTAAGGAAGACCTCTGAATGTCTTAATCAATAGACAATGTCTGGTGCTCTTAGAGACTGGCGCAGACTTTGCAGGCTTCTCTTCCGCGGGAACCAGAGCTTTCTCCTTGATTCGACAGCTGAAGACACTAAGACTGGAGAGGAAACTGGACCTTCTCAGACCCACTCACAACTTGGAACTAAACCTTGAAGTGGTTTCACATCCAAGATTTATTGTGTCTATGGGTGTTATATCCGTATAACAGGGGGTGCTGCCTGGGCAGAGGACATCTTGGGCCAGGCCACCTGTGACTTTCATTATTGGGCAAAAGTCATTCATGGAGGTAGCCAGAGCAAAGACCTACAGTCTTTGAGGTCAACCTTACAGAGGCCGTTGAAGCCTGTCAGACGTGGGGAAGGTGGGAGGGTTTGCAACACAGCTCAAGCTCCAAAGAGAACCCAGGCTACCACAGCTGAGACCTGAGCGATGGAGGAGTTGCACTTCTTACTGACCCCTGGAACTTGCTCAGAGAAATCTCACTGGCCCTGGAGGCAAAGGATACCGAGAGGCAGAGGGGAAAGTGTAATAATACATGAATATACTAGGGTACTGTGATAAAAGATCTCAGCGTCTGGCAAGAAACAGACAGAGCTTAAATCCACCTTAGGTACATGGTCTTGGCCAAGTTATATTTGACTTCTCGGATCTTGATTTTTAAATCTGTAAAATAGGACTGTTCTGAGGACTGATCAAATGAACTAACATATGGATCCTCTCCAAAGCCTGATACAGGTACCCTGCTCAACAAATGTTCCATTTCCCAGAATCATCAGGAACAAACTCCTCCTGCCTCCTGCAGGAGAACTACAGTCTGAGAGTCGGCTCAGAACCACTACCTTGTTCTGAACGATAATTCTTTCCAGTCTGTTAATTCGTTTTTCTTCTGTCCGCTTTTCCAGCCCTTTGTCTGTTCACTTCGCCTCTCCAGTCTTCCTGTAACCAGCATTACTCCAAAGCAATTTTGAGCTCAGATGGGTCACTTCTGCTCAGCCACACCCAGATTCCTGACCCATAGAAACTGGGAGATAATGTTTGCTGTTTTAAGCTGATGATTTCAGGTAATTTGTTACACAGCAATAAATAATAAATGTATTATTAGTCATGAGGAAAACGCAAATTAAAGCTACAATGAGATACTAGTACATACTCACTAAAAAGGGTAAAATTTTAAAAGACTGAACATATCAAATGTTGGTAAGGAGATAGATCAACTAGAATTCTCTCATATACTGCTAGTAGAAATGAATGAAATACAGCCACTTTGTGAAAAAAGTTTGGCAATTTCCTAAAAATCTAGGCGTACATCTACCATCTGAACCAGCCATTCCTCTCTTAGGTGTTTACCCAAGAGAAATAAAAACAAGTGTCCACACAAAGACTTCTACACAACTATTCATAGCAACTTTGTTTGTAATAGCCAAAAATGGAAACAATCCAAATGTCCATCAACGAGTGAAAAGATAAACAAATTGTGGTGTATCCATATAACAGAATGCTATTTAGCAAAAAAAAAAAAAAAAAAAATTAAGGGAACTGACTTCTGATATCACAACACGGGTGAGAATCAAAATAGATACGGTGAGTGAAAGCAGTCAGACAAAAAGAATATGGTGTGTTATTCCATTCATGTAAATTCCATAAAATGCAAAATAATCTGCAGTGACATACAGTGATCGCCTATGGATAGTGGCAGGGTGGGGTGGATAAATCAATCCCAAGTGGTACAAGGAAATTTTAGGGGTGACGGATATGTTAATTATCTTGATTATTTTTTATTTACATTTTTTAATGTTTATTTATTTTTGAGAGAAAGAGAGAGAGAGACAGAGTGCATGTAGGGGAGGGGCTGAGAGAGACACACAGAGAATCTGAAGCAGGCTCCAGGCTCTGAGCTGTCAGCACAGAGCCCGACACAGAGCTCGAACTCACAGAGCACAAGATCATGACCTGAGCCAAAGTCAAACGCTTAATCAACTGAGCCACCCAGGCGCCTCTTGATTATCTTGATTACGGTAAGTTGCAAGACTTGGAGGCAATTTGGTAGCACTATAGTAAGAGCCATAAAATCATTCCTGGCCCCATAAATCTCACTCATAGGAATTTGTTTTAAAGGCTAGTTCGAAAGAAATAAAAAGTTCTTTATACAAACACATTCATAGTAGAATCACCGCTGTCAAATATATTGGGAATTACCTAATTGCCCAGCTAGTGTGACAGCGTTAAATCAACACTAGACCATTTTATTCACAATTATAGATGAAAAATGGAAAGTAAGGGGCAACGTATAGTTACGTTTACAAAATAATGCAAATGCATTGTGTACAAAGACTACAGAATTGTACCTACACAAGGATTACACCTACACGGACATACATACATGTGTAAGAACAGAAAGGAGAAACAAACAGAACACAGGGAAACCTAGTAGGTGAATGATAGGTAATTGGCATGTGAGTGACTTATTTTCTTCCTGGTTTGTCTCCTGTAATTCTATAATGTTTTCATAACTGTTTTTAAAATATTTCCTTTGTTGGTTTTGGCTCAGTCTCCCAACCTGGTGATTATTCCGAGTCTTGCATCTATCAGCTACCAGCATCAGCACCTCAGCGTGCTCAGCCACGGGCTCAATCGGCTGGCCTTCTACGGCTTCTAAATCACGGCTAAAATGCGGAACAGAACTGGGGTGTGATGTGAAGGACGCACTCTTTTCTTCTTGGTGAAAATCTTGCATTGCTGTTCGTCTGTTTTATTTCAATAGCACAAATGACAGAAATCCAGTTCCCAAGGAAGGAGGAGTACTAGGAGGTGGTCGGCCAAGTGAACCTACAAAAGGGGATGGCGCTGCTTATCTGAGTTTGGACCATCTTATGATTGGGCCCAGCCAAGGCCAATCATCCCTGGCCAGAAAACTGCCCTCCCAGTCAGAGGCAGCTCCACAAACCACAAATAGGAAAGAATAGGCATCTATGAGGAAGTTATATGTTGAAAAAGCTCCTGGCCAGAGCTCAGGAAAGATAGAAAGCCACAGACACCACCCACAGAAGGTGAGAGCCCCTAAAGGGACCCCAGCAGCAGTCTCTCGCGGGTCCTCCCCACTCTTGGAGGATGTCCAAACACACATCAGGAGGGCAAGCCCCTAACTGGCCCCCGCAGTCCCTGGAGTCCCACCCTGTGGGCGGAGCACGCGGCAGCTTCAGGACTAAAGATTATGCCTCTGAATATACCCAGCCCAATGCTGAAGCCTTCCCCAACCCTCCTGCCAAAAGGCTGGGCCAGATCTGCCTGGGCAGAAACCCGGGCTGCGTGCAAACCAAGGCCCTTCCCTCGTTTCCTGCTTATCACCTGCGACGCCCCTCTTTCTGCAGCCACGCACCAGGCTGGATGGCATATCCAACCTCGCCTTCCAGATCCGGCGCTCTGCCCGCTCTCCCGCTCTCCCGGATGTACCCCCAAGGCCCAGTTAGTGACAAGCTTGAGATCCGCGGGTGTCCTGATACATTCATGGACTTAAAGTATGTAAAGAGTTTTAAAACAGTGCGTGCACATAGAAGAGTACTGCCATGTCAGTAACCTTCACAACTCTTTTAGGACATTAGTATTATCCCCATTTTTGTAGATCGAAAACTTGAGGCTGAGCGTGGCTAAGTGGCCGGAGGTCGCACAGCTAGGAAGAGGCAGAAATAGGACCGACCCAGGAGTGGGCGACACTAGGTTACTGGCTCTCACAGCAGGGCCACATTGCGCCTGTGCCAGGCCCCGTGCTGGTGACCCGGGTGCCCAGCTGCACAAAGTCCCAGTTCCCGCCACTCAGGAGCCCCCGGAGAAGAACAGAGACGGTCACAGTAACCCAATCATTACACCACCAAACATGTGACAAGTGCCCAAATCCAAGCATGCTGGGGCAGGTTCAAAGAGGGAGTGTTTGACTTACTCAGGCAGGAAAAGGAGGACTTCCCAGAAGAGGAGACATTGAAGCCGAGGTGGGGAGGGGGGCAGCTTTTCCAGGCTGAGGGCGTGAACTTATACAAGGGAAGTGGAGAAGTCTTGCTGGAACTACTCCGAAGCTGGGGGCAGTGACTAAGGGAAAGAGGAGGGGGCGGGAAGGGGCTGCATTGTGTAGCCAGGCCAGGGAAGGGGCATGTGATCTGGCCTTGGGTGAAGGGGGCCACTGAGGATCTTTAAGCAGCCAAGTGGCCTGTTTTCTGCAGAGACAGTGGGAATGCCCTGCTGAGGACTTTTGGAGCCTTAGACTTGTCTGGAAGGCCGGTACCAGATTACCCCGTGTCCCTTCACTTTGGGCCAGGCTCAGCTGAGGTGGGGGTAGCAGGGGACTCGAGAGGCATTTGGTCAGAAAGGCCAAAGATCAGGACTCCCACCAGCTGCAGCACCCTCCTGGCTGGACATCCCTCCATCCATCCTTGCCACTGTCCACACCATCCCCTGGGAGGGAAGAGACTGGCGTGGGCAGCCTGGCCCTGGCTGGAGTGCGCAGGCCCCCTTACTTCCCACCAGCCGGCTGGAAGGGGAGGACCAGTGCAGTCCTACTCATACGCGGAGGTAGAAAGGCAGATGGTGAGACCAGAGAGACACACACACTCCCAGATCTGGAGATAGACAGAGGCCTAAAAACGCCCTAAGGAAAGAGGCCAGAGGAGAGGTGGACTGCTTGCACGTGCTTCTGGGGTACAGGGTCTTCCAGTCCCCAGACCATGGCCCAGAGCAGCGAGGCAGCCAGAGGTGCTGGGTTCGCAGGGGGACCTGCCTGAGGCACCGTGCCAAGCTCTAACCACCCCGGCCCCACCCCACCCCCCACCCTGGGGACCTGGACCCAGCTGCCCTGGAGCCATCCTGACCCAGCGGCAGGGGACATCAAGGATCCCAGTCGGAGGCTTCGGTTCTAGGCCAAGCCCCGCCTGAAGAGGAGGAACAGGTCACGGTCTCTTCCTGTGTGCCTCAGGTGGTCGAACTAGAATGCTGTCTGGTGCATTTCCCCTTTGAGGGAGAAACGGGAGTAACCAGTAGCCCTTTTGAGATTGTCTTGCCGACCAGGAACTCTATCTCCCGACATAAACATCCATAATTTTCCGTGCCAACTGCGGGCTTCTTCAAAGTCCCAAAGCCGTGCAGAGTGCACGGAAAAACCTAAGAAACCCGGACGCTCATCGATCCCGGACGGCTGCTCCTGCGCCCACGGTGCCAAAATCGAGGCGACGTGCGCCCGCCCGCCCGACTGAGACCCAGGCTCTGGCGCTCATCGCCATCTCAGACCGGGTCCTCGGCTTTCCCAGGACAGTCCGCCGCCACCCGCCGAGCTCTCCCCCGCCCCCTCCCACCGGTGGCCGGCTCCGTCTGAGCCCACGAGGATCGCGCCTGGAGTTCCTCGGTCCTGGCAGAGAAAGAGTGGGGCGCGGGCAAGGTCGAGGCCCAGCTCAGGCTGGGCTTTGTCCCAGACTCGCCGTGCGCGGTGGGCCAAGTCCTCGCGCTCTCGGAGCCGGGTTGCAATATTCGCCGTCGCGGCTTAGCTCCGGGATGTCGGAGTCGGCTCCTGAGATCCCCGCTCCGCTCCGGGGACTAGCGGGTAGGGTTGGGAAAAGGTTGTGGAGCAGGGATTAGGAGCAGAGAAAGGCGCGGGGCGCTTCGTCGGGGTGAGTCGGGAGGCTGGTGGCGGTGCTAGCCAGGCAGGGTGGCGGGAAGCAGAGGGCGCCCTCTCTGCGCCCGTTCCTCCAATCTGTCTCTGAGAGGGACTATAATTCTGCGTTTACGGAGTTTAAGTGAACCAATGGCAAGAAGCGCTCAAAGTCCGGTTGCCGACCCAGCTCCAGGGGTCCCTGAGCCGAGCTATGCGTGGAAAGAAGCCACACCCAGGGGGCCTCGAAGTCTAAAAACCCTGAGCTAAGCTGCAGAAAACATTGTACTTTAATCAAACGCCGCTTCTTCAAGGAGTGTGTCTTCTCTCCACCCATGAGTGAGAACGACTTGACTTTCCCTCCGTAGCTTGTCTTTTGTCCAGATGGGAGTTTCGCCCTGGAAACGTTTTAAAAGATGGAGAAAACAATCTCGGGTCAGCCATGCGCCCTACTCCATCCTCTGGAATCTCCAGAAGAGGGGCATCAGGTAGGGGACGCTCCACTTCACAGATGGGGAAACTGAGGTCTAAAGGAGCAGCGGATGGCTCAAGGCCGCTGGGCCAGTGATGAGTGTGACACTGGACTCCTTTGTGGCAGCGTCTCGTTCTGATGTTCTCTGAAGCCATAGAGCCTGCTGCCCCTGACTGATTGTCCCGGAGTAAACCAAACAGAGGTCACTGTATTCCTGTGGTCCCGAGGGTCCTGGATCTGATTGGCAAGCATCGGGGCCTGAAGTTTCCATTGTCATTTGCTAAGGAGAGTGACCCAGGCCAGGCCAGCAAGCAAACTGAGGCTCCGAGAGCTCAGGGAAAGACAGAGAGGCTGTGGGCCCAGGAGGTAAGGACCCCAAGACGCAAGTTTCCCTTGCAGCTCACGGCCTCCTCTGCAAGACTTGAAGCAATCCCTTTGGCAGTCTGGGCCTAGTTTCCTTCCAGCTTGTATTTCCAAGATTTCCTGAGGGAGAAGACCTAGTTACCTTTGCATCTCCACGAAGGGCATTTGCGTCCAGAGATAGGGAGGACTTTTCCATAACTCCGTGGATCTCCTCCTTCATATTTAGAAACCCTCCAAGAACACTTTAAAACTCGGGAAAGCAGTTGTTGGGAGAAGAGCTGCAAGGTCTCCTACAGACCACCAGCATGCCTCCCCTCCCCCTAACCCCCCCAACTTAAAATAACCTCTGGGGTTTTTCCAAAAGGGAATACGTGCAGGGCTGGAAGCAGGTGCAAAGGAGACGGAAATCACCCAGCAGCCGCCCACATCGGCACCAGCCCACCCCGGCTAAACCAGGAGAATGATCTCTGAGCTTCCAAATGGTTGTCAGTGGTGTCTGCTATCCCCCACAAATGCTAAGGAACACTGTACCAGAGAAGAGGGAGGACTTGACCGGAGAAGAGGGAGGCAAATGCCCTGGCATCAAAGGGCATCCGTCTGTATAGTTTTCATCCACACAGTGAACTGTCATTTAATTCAAATTTCGCATCATGGATTTATGGAATCTTCAAAGCACGGAATTTTTGAAATGGATTATGAAAACGTCCATGGGATAGAATCTTCAGGCTCCTTTGATCATGAAAATCTTGACCTTGGAATTCTAGTCTCGGGATGCGAAGGCTTGGTCTGATGCACACGTGTAGCTCTGCAGCAGCGAAATCTGAGAAAGAGGAATCAGAATTCTAGAAGAATTTGGGTTCACAGACACAAAACTTTGAGGATCAAGAAGTCCTGAGACATGAGGCTTCTAACTATAGTCATTGGGGCTTAAAAGTAAAGACTCGTAAAGTCATAGGACCAATCATTAAAGCCCATGGTCACGAGTATTATAAGAATTATCAGAATTAGAGTTTTTGAGTTACAGAACAGGGGACCCAGTACTGAATTTGGTAATTCTTTGGATCCAGTACTACTAACATTTTGGGCTTCAGAAAGAACAGAGGCGTGTATTTATAGGACCCAAATCTTCAAATCGGGCATTCCTAGACAGGAATTCACATTAAGTAATATACTTCGGAGCTGTGAAAATGTCTAAAAACTAAGGAAGTTGCAGCTCCCAGTAGTGGCATCATATTTTGCGGCACAAAATCTTAGTCCCAGCGTCCCAAAATGTGAGGACTACGCACTTTTACGTTTGACTAGAAGCTTAAAGTCATAGGAATATAATCACAGTCAAAGAGCTTAGACTTCCGATCAGGGACTCTTAGAATTACAGAATCACACTATTTGATTTATGGAAACACTAGGGCAGTGGTGCAAAATTAAAAATAGAACCACAAAATCCAGTACCCAAATATTGTTATGATGTAATCTGATCAAAATAAAAAGATTTTTTTAACTTTTTTTCCCTTCTTTTACAAAAAACAGAGTGCATTCTGGATTTTCGCATTTTCGTTACTTTGTTAGAAGGAAACTGAGAGTTTTGTTGAACGAGTGAAAACGCCCCTCGCCAGTCCTTCGAGCTCCAGTCCGCTGAGGAGGGTCTTCATGCAATCCGTGCTTCTGTTTCCAAACCCGGGTCGGCCAAGCGAGGATCTGGGCTCTCTGCCTCTTTCTTCCGAAGTAGTTGCCCAATGCTCAGCGGGGCTGAACCTACCGCGAGCTCACCGCCACGAAGGACGCGACTAAAACCCCTGGAGCATCTGAACCCCCGCGCTCTGGAGCCTCGCTCCGCCACGCCCTACACCCACAGCCCCGCGGCAGCCTGCACCCCCGCTGGAACCTCTAGAGTCGGCGCCGAGGCCCGGATTCCTAAGGGCAGAAGGGGCCTCCGAGGTCCGCATGTGCCCGCCCCCCCCCAACGCACGAAGGAGAAAATCGAGGCCCCGCTTTGGAGAAAGGACGCGCCCAAGGTGTCCCTGGGCAAGACCACAAGGCGAACCCAGGCCAGTGGGGCGCCCGCAGCAGGGAGTCTCTCTCGGGTGAGGAGGGAGGTCCCGTCCTGGGGGATGGCCGGAAACGAACTCAGAAACCGGACACCCGCGAAGCAAACGGGTCCCCTCTGCCCGCCCCTTTCCCCGGGAGACGTGCGCACCTGGAGCCCCCTCACCTCGGCCCTGCCTCTCGCTGTCCTCGCGCCCTTCTGCGGGAAGGGGCTGCTTGGCTGCCCCCGGGGGTCCTGGGAGCCACTTGGAGCCCTCCCTGGCCTGGGCGAACTGAAGGAGGAGGTAACTACGAGAGGACAGAAGCCTCGCCTTCATCCTCTTTAAGCTGCGTGCCCCTTTCCGTGATATAGAGAGGTCCTGAGTCACCCAAAGACAGATGGTGGGAGGTGGGGCGGGGGGTGGCCTTTCCCTAAACACCGGTAACGGAAGATCTCTAGAGGGTGCAAACCCTCCGTGCAGTCGAGGAATCTGGGGCCCAAAGAAAAAAGGTGGCTGTCTCCAGCACAGAGTGGGCAAAGCGCAGTCCTAACAGAGACACAGGTGTGAGGCTCCGCTGAGCGGCAAAGTCGCGGTGAGGCCAGGGCAAGTCGCCGCCCCTCTGGGGCCTCGGAATCCCCGTCTGAAAGATGAGGGACTGGACGGGCGATGGGCAAGGCAGCCCTGACTGCGGTTTGAAAACCATCCTTGAAATGCCTTAAGAGCCAGCCACCTGGAAGGTCTTCTCCCTTCCCCACCCCCTGCCCCGCAAGAACCAAGCGCCCCCTCCGCCAATTCTCACCCTCTCCGGACAATAAAAAGTGAAGCGAGCCCGTCCTTTCACCCGCGGGTCCCAGCCCTCTGCAGAGGCTGGCGAAGTCCAGAAGCGCTGAGTTCTGGCACCGAGGGTCTCCCGAGACAGTCCCCGGCCTCTCCCGGCCTCAGTCTCCCGTCGGCACGCTGGGAGGCCGGCCCGCGGCGATCTCTGAGAGCCCTCCCCGCTCTGACGCGGCGGGGCTCCTGCCGCGCCTCCACCGCCGTTCCCACCTGCAGAGGTGCGCCCGCGACCAGGGGGCGGGCCGTCGGGGGGCGGGCGGGGACCGGGCGCCGCCCCGAGCTTCCTGGCGCCTTTAAGGAGAGAAGCCGGCGGAGGGAGGAGCCGTCCGGGTGTGTGCGAGGGAGCGCCTCGCCTGCGGTCTCGGCGGCCGGAGGCCAACGCCGCGGAGAGGAACAGCCTCCGCGCCGCGCCTGCACCTCGCCTCCTTACCCGGCACAGGCTGGGCCGCAGAGGTGCGGCCTAGGCAGCCCCCAGCGGCGTGCCCCAAGTCTGCACTAACTGCCCTCGCCGCAGGCCTTCGGGCCCGCAGCCGCCTCTGGGCGCGCCACTCGACGACGGTTAGCCTCAGATCAGCGGGAAGCACAGACCAGCTGCAGGCGCCCCCCCGCCCCGGGACCGTTTCCGGACCCCTGGACCGCCTGGCACCGGCGCGCACAGGGCCCTTCGGCCCGCGACGGGGGGGCCTCGTCCGGCTCCCGCCACCGCGGCCGGCGCCTGGCCTCGAGCTCCGGAACACGAGCAGAGCCGTCGGTGGGCGGGCCACTCCTGAGCCAGCCCGGAAACCGAGGGCGCCGCGACCCCAGAGCACCCCTGCTGGGGAAGCTGTGCTCCGGGGGCCAGCCCGCGACGACTCCCGGAGCTCTCCGCCGAGGGGTCCAGCGCCCGCTCCCGTGGCCCGCGGCCGCCGAGACCCGCCCCCGCCCCCTCGACGGTAGCGGGCGGCGGGGACGCCCGGGACGCGCGGGACGGCGGCGCCATGACGGCTGAGAGCCGGCCGCCGCCGCCGCCGCCTCAGACGGAGGTGCTGGCGGCCGTGAAGGAGGAGCGCGGCGAGGCGGCGACCGGGGTCCCAGCGGAGGCCGCGGGTCGCGGCAGCGGCGGGCGGCGGCGGAAGCGCCCCCTGCAGCGCGGCAAGCCACCCTACAGCTACATCGCGCTCATCGCCATGGCCATTGCGCACGCGCCGGAGCGCCGCCTCACGCTCGGCGGCATCTACAAGTTCATCACGGAGCGTTTCCCCTTCTACCGCGACAACCCCAAAAAGTGGCAGAACAGCATCCGCCACAACCTGACGCTCAACGACTGCTTCCTCAAGATCCCGCGCGAGGCCGGCCGCCCGGGCAAGGGCAACTACTGGGCGCTCGACCCCAACGCCGAGGACATGTTCGAGAGCGGCAGCTTCCTGCGCCGTCGCAAGCGCTTCAAGCGCTCGGACCTCTCCACTTACCCGGCCTACATGCACGACGCGGCCGCTGCCGCCGCCGCCGCGGCTGCCGCGGCCGCCGCCGCCGCCATCTTCCCGGGCGCAGTGCCCGCCGCCGCGCGCCCGTCTTACCCCGGCGCCGTCTACGCCGGCTATGCCCCGCCGTCGCTCGCAGCGCCGCCCCCGGTCTACTACCCCGCGGCGTCGCCGGGACCGTGCCGCGTCTTCGGCCTGGTGCCCGAACGGCCACTCAGTCCAGAACTGGGCCCCGCGGCGTCGGGGCCCGCGGGTTCCTGCGCCTTTGCCTCGGCCGGCGCCGCGGCCGCCACCGCCGGCTACCAGCCCGCGGGCTGCGCGGGGGCCCGACCTGCCGGCTCCGCCTATGCGGCCGCCTACGCGGGCCCCGAGGGCGCGTACCCGCAAGGGGCGGGCGGTGCCCTCTTCGCGGCGGCCGGCCGGCTGGCGGGGCCCGCCTCGCCTCCCGCGGGTGGCGGCGGTGGCGGCGTGGAGACCGCGGTGGACTTCTACGGGCGCACGTCGCCCGGGCAGTTCGGAGCGCTGGGGCCTTGCTACAATCCCGGCGGGCAGCTCGGCGCGGGCAGCGGGGGCGCCTATCACGCTCGTCATGCGACTGCCTACCCCGGCGGGGTGGATCGATACGTGTCCGCCATGTGAGCCGAGCTTACGGTCGAAAACTCATAGATTCCTCGGCCGTCCACATGAACTAAGTTTCCCTGAGACCTGAGAACAGGACTGAAGAGAGTATTTGAGAGCCACGTGGAAGGGACAGAGAGGGCAGGGAGAGGCACAGCCTCCCAGCGCACCGCGTACGCACCGGTTCGCTTTGGAAACGGGAGGAGGCGGGGAGGGGCAGCGGGGGCCCACGGACTGGGACAAAGGACCCTCAGTAAGGCGAAGCTCCAAAGGACGCATCTTTCTAACATTCTACGGGGGGGGGGGGTCCTTGGCCATTATGGGGGCGCAGCGTAGTGCCTACCCCAGAGTCTAGGATCCGAACTGTGGGGAATCACCATGTGTCTTCACTCATCCCTGTATATGCAAGAAACTCGGTCGGGCCTTTTACCCGGTTCTGCTTCTTGCGCCTTTGATTACGTTACTGCAGCAAAGGCTCCAATAGCGCCTTCGTTAAGGTGAGGGAGATGAGTTTGCAAAAGAAGTAGCCCCCCTCCTTTAAAAAAAAAAAAAAACGGGAGAAATTTCTGCTTCGCTTCACCTGGGGCTGGTTTTCCCTGCCTTTAAGAACTGCAGACCTGGCTCTTTAGTCCGGACAGTGTGCCTCAGCTCCCGATTGTGACCTAATCCCATCGCCCACACCCCCAGTCTCTCCATCTGTCTTACAAGAGCGCTGCAGGATTCGCCCCTTATGGTCTTTAAGGGCCTGAGCATCAGGAATGCTGCCCTGCATAGGGGGGCCACCCAGGGCCTAACCCTATTTCCCGAGAACTGGAACCGGGCTTAGGACAAGCGCCTAACCTAAAGTCTCCGGATTGGTTCCAGGCAGCAATTATATTACAGTTTCTTGAATCTTTCAAGCATGACGTGCTGACCATTTGGGAGCTGTTATTGCTAGATGGTAAATTGGGTTTTCCAACGAGGCACGTAAAAATACGTTTGTCCATTGCCCCCTCTTTCATTTCAGTTAAGCGACCCTGCACCAAACTGGCAAACTAAAATTCAAAGAGACGACTGGACTTAGAGCAGCCCTTGGGTGACGGCTTTCAGCTTGTCGAGCTGGCGCTTCCATCCCTGGCAGCCTCTGCCGTACAAAAATGAAAGGGAAAAATTAATCGGGTCCATCCGCGAAGTAAGCTTTAGAAAGAAACTCGATTTTGAACTTTGTTTTGTATCCGTTTGTTTTGAAAGCATCAAGCTGACCAAAATCAGGGGGAAAAAACCAACCACCTTCCCACCTTTCTCTTGAGATATCTTGTTAAGTGTTTATTCTGGAGCCAAAATTTCCAGGGTTAAATATTCCAGAGGCTGGGTATGCAGCTCTCAGATAGACCTGAGTGTTCAGATGAACTGTTTTAATAAAAATCCTTGATCAAGTAAGTTCTGGCAAGAGCAGCTCAACACCTTCTGAGTAGCTACCTTGCTAGGGGAGGGGGGAGGATTGCGTGAGGAAGAAGCCCGAAAACCGTTGGTGATTTTTATTTTAATCTTGGGAATTGTGCTCTCTTGTTCACGAAGACGTACGAATGTGATTCTGTCCAGACGGGTATGTGTCTAAACGCGTGCGGTCCAGAATGCAAACTACACGTGTAATTTAAAATTTTCTAGTAGCCGCATTAATACAATAAACCGATGAGATGAACTAAGGTATTGTATTTAACCCAATACAGCCAAACTCTCATTTCGACATACAATCAGTATAAAAATTTGTTGAGCTAGGTTTCCTTTTTCTTATTAACTGCCCAAAATCTGGAGCGCACTCGCCCTCACAGCTCTTATAATTTGGACTAACCCCCAGCTAGCCAAGTGCTCAGAAGCAGCCGGTGGCCCACGGCGACTGTACTGGACTCTGCGGGTCTAGATGCTGGTCCTTCCTGATGTCAGTGGAGGGTAAATGACCCTCCGGAGGCAGGAGGTCGCTGGAGAACTGACCTTGCCTTCTGGGTCCGGATTCTAGATCCTGCCCTGCGTCCTGGCCAAAGTCGAGGCGTTGGGCCTCTCTCGTCTCTGTATAGACCCTGGCAGGTATGAAATTCAAAGGTTCTCCGTGGGCCGGCTCAACAGTCGGGCTCTCCCGGCCCGGAAGTCAGGATGCCTTACCTAGTTGGTAGTGGCCGGAAACTGAGAGCCCTCCACTTGGGGGCTTTGTCCTTGGCTAGCAAGGGCGCAGCAGCGAATTTGGGCTGGGAAAGGGCGGCCTAAATGCCCAGTTAGTGGGGTAGTTGACCTTTTTGTCTCTTTTTTAACTACCAAGTCGAGCGTGTTGGCCATTAACCTTAAGTCCCTTTTCCTCCAGGGTCCACTTTTGTGAATGGGAATTTGTGACTCCCACCGCGGAGTGTCCTCCTTAAGCTAAAAGAGACAAGAGAGGCGAAGGGCGCTTGTGAACTGTATAGACGTGCTGGGCACAGGAGGGCTTTTAGCATTTTAAAGCGCCGCGCGATCCGGAGGCCTCCCGGAGCGTGGGGGTGAAGCTCCGGGAGCGGGAAGGCCGGGGCGGGAGAGGGCGTGCGTCTCGGCACCCTCCCCGCAACTCGACAGGTCAGGTCCCAAGGGAGGGTCTGCGCCTGGAGAAAGAGGACGCCTCGAGGAGGGAACTGGGTGTGTGCGGCGGCAGCTGGGAGAAGACGGGGAGCCGCGCGAGGGTCCCCCCCTTCTCCGCCTCTTAGGGGCGCGCCACCGGGCCTGCCTGGAATGGACGCTGCGCGGGCGAGTGAGCACCGCGGCGGCTTCAGCTGCAGCCGGGCAAGCGAGCGGGCAGAGCCTGCAGTCCTCACTCTGATCTTGAGAACACTTCACTGCCGCGTCTTGGAACATTCCAACTCTAAGAATCCCCAAACCGTGGACCGGAACCTCTCGGTTCCCCCATCTGGGAGCTCAGAATCCGGAGGCGCGTTTCTCTTTTAATTTTTTTTTTTCTTCTTCTTCCTATTCCTGAAACTAGAAAAATCGTTTGCCCCGCTCTGGGCCCTGCACCCCAGCGTCGTGTGCAGGCGCCCCCGGGCTGTGGGTAATTAGATGCGTTCTTCCCTAATTGCCCAAGGCTCGTTAGAATTCGCCCCAGAGCTCTAACATTTATTTTCTTTCAAATTAACTTCGCTCGCAATTAAGCTTAGGAAACCAGCAACAAAAGCAGACTTGGCCTGAGGTCGTTTACTACGAAAACGGATTAGGGAACCTCTTCCCCCAATTTAAGGGGAAAGATTCCTGTGGCCAGCGTTTGGGGGAAGTGTCCTGACAGCCGAGGCGAAGGGGGAGCCAGCGATGCTGGTAGAGGGATGGTAACCGTCTTTGGCCTTTCTCCACATCTCCGTGATTCGTGTGCCCGGAGGAGTAAGGGTAATGTCGTTGAAATAAATTCGGGCGGTTTGAGCTGAACTGCACATCTATGACATGAAGTTAACGTACATAGTTGCGGTTAACCCTGCACGGTCCATACACATAACCTCATATACTAAGAACTTTGTGAGGATTTCCTTTTATTAAAATTAAGTTTTTTCTTATCACGAAATGGGTACAACTTCATTGTCAAAATAATAGTAACGCAAGTTAGAAAGAAAGAAATCCAAGGAACCCATAGATTGCCCAGAGAAAGCGCAGCAAACACCTCACTGAGTCTGTTTTCTGGTTTTTGGTTTTGTTTTTGTTTTTCCTCTGCAGGAGGCCTAAGTCTCAACTTTCTCACTGAAATGCTGTGAGGTCTTGGACAAGTTCCTTCCTGCACTGAGTAGGCCTCATTTTCACCATCTACCAAACTAGATGGCCGGTCCCTTTTACTCTCACATTCTTAAACTGCTCTGTTTCTGTTCATGTGAATCCCGGGTGCGGGGCCAGGACGCCCCCCCTGCCCTTTTATGTAAGAGGCTGAGGCCCCGAGGCCTTGCAGCTCCAAGTGTGGGTCCTAGACCGGCGCATGTGCATCCCCGGGGAGCTCACCAGAAATGCAGAATCTCAGGCCCTCCCCCAGATCTACCGGACCTGCATTTCAGCAAGACTCTCGGGTGAGAGGCAGAAATTTAGAGAAATGAAAAAGCCTGGGTTAAGTGGTTAAGATCAGCGATCTGCCTTCCAGGAGCCTCTGGTTTTCTGACCAAGGACCCCAACCCGTGACACAGTCCTACTGCGAGGCTCTGGCCGCACCGAGGAGAGTGCTGGGCTGCAAGCGAAAATCCACCTTCCTTGGGTGCACTTTCTGCATCTTGGAATCTAGCCCTAGAATACATCTCGCCTCCTGTTCCCAGCCTTATGGGTGACGGTGACATGGCACTCGATGACAGTGTACCTGAAAGCATCTTGAAAGCTGAGGTGCCAGCTGGAGCCAGGGCAGGAACCCAGGCCTCTGAGGCACTTTGGAGACCTTGGGTTCTGGTCTCTGTACCCTCCCTAAGCAGCAGTCATTGCCCAAGTAGGGAATAAACTTGGCCTCTGATCCCTCAGTCCCAGCCCCAAATTTCGGGTAGTTGGGGGTTTAGGTGAAAAAAAAAAAAAAAAGCTCTCTTCTGGGGACACAGTAGCCAGCAAGAAGGGGTCCCTATCTCTGAGTCCATCCTGGCCAAGGGACCTTCTGCTAGAACATTTTACGTGCCCCTCGGTCAGCCCAAGATTCTGGACACTCCACTGAATCGTGTCCGGCCTCAAATACACAACTTTCGGGAGAATTTGGCTTCTGTGCTCATTCTGTTCCTGGGAAGAGCTGACTCCTGGTAACTGAGCAAAAAAAATGTCCCCGATGAAAAGCAATTCAGACAGGGCATGTCTTCCAAAGAATGGGCAGGAGCCCCGATTGAGGAATGGGGCAGGAGCCCAGGATCACATACCGACTCACTGGGAGAACCAGGACCCTCATCTCAGTGATCATATGAGTTCTCAATAGTAGGAAGACCTGTGAGTGAGTACAGAGCTTCCACAGAGCTAAAGAAAGAGCACGTGACTTAACTCAAGATCTCACAACTGTTGTGTCCAAGCTGGACTAGAACCTGTGCCTCCCCCAAGGGAGATTGCATTTGATTATCATCTTAATAAAAGGCAATGTGAAGATGGAAGTAATCAGACGGGGATGTGTTAAGAGTGGGGGCTGGGAGTTGGGGTGGAGTGCGCCTTGGAAGGTTTCCCTGTTAGGGCCTCCATGGGGTGAACGGGTAAACAGGGCTGGGACTGGTTAAATAAATGGCTTAGAACTACCTAGAGGGAAAGCAGTATGGCTGGTGCTTCTCAGCCTAAACCGAGCAAAGACCCAGGTTAAAAACTGAACCAAAGAAAACAATGGGGCAGACAGGTGGGGTCAGGAAGGATAGGAGTTCCTTAATGAGTTTGGTGCCCAGCCTCTCCACACCCCTGCCCTCTCTCCAGCGTCTTCTCTTCTCAGCCAAGGCCAAAGCCAGCCTTTGCAGAGCCCCTCAAAGAGCCTTCACTCCCCTACCTCAGGAGAGGAAGCCTGCTCCCTACAGAATCCCCCGTGCTCCTCTGCCCACCCCACTACCCCTCTTCTGTGAGCTGAGGCTCAGATTTCCTGCTCAGCCCAGAGTTAACCAGGCGGAGAAGCACATAGTCCGGGAGGCCCAGGGATCAACTGTCAGCCCCTCCCAGGGTGAGGAAGAGACTGGGAAGCCGGAATCAGGGTGGATCTCAGCCCTGGTGTAGAGCCTCGGCTTATCTTGCTATCTGAGAACGTGGAGAGGCTTCTCCCTGGAGTGAAGGCAGAGTAGAGCCCCATGGTTTTTCAGGCTCGAGACACGCAGCAATCAGAGATAAGGTGTGAGAACCACAGCCTCGCAGGGCCGAACTCTCAGCTCTAACCTTCCCAGTAGCCAGCCAGGGCCTCCCCATTCTGCCCCCACTGCCAGTTTCACTTCCTGAAGCCAGACTCTAGTTCTTCGGGGAAAGGCTTCTGGATGTCTAACAGCGGAAAGCCCAAACTGCCTCGCCTGGCACTCAGGACCCTCTATGATTCCTGTGCCAACCCCCTCCCCAGCCAGCTCTCCCAGAGCTGCCCTTCCAGCACCTCTAGGCTCCAGCCAGTGCGCCACTTCCCTAGACACCTCTATGTGTTCCTGTCACCATGAATTTGCTCTGACCATTACCTCTCGGCCCCATGCCACCTTGGTACCTCCAAGGCTACCAACCCAATAGGAGCCTGCGTTCTCTCTCTCCTCAATCACAGTACCAGACTCCAGACAGGGCTCCCTGCTCCCTCTACTGCTTCCCTCAGACATTTCCCTGCCTGCAGCTGGCCACCGTGTGATGTGGCTCGAACAGCAACGATCATGTCGCTCTCTCACAGGGGTCTGGACCTCGGGACCAGGGGCTGAGGGTAGGCACATGGCACGTCCATGCGCAGCCCTGGGAAAGGTTTCTCACGCTATGGAAAGATGATGTTTAATATGAGTATTTTCAAAATTTCCCCTCCCACGTAACACTTTCCTTTACTCTCAATTTTCATCAGCGCGTCATACAACTATCCAACCTTATGCGAAGTGTGATCGGCCCACATTTTCTCTGCAGTGGTGCTCAAAGAAAGAATGACATCCTATCGTGGGGACTGGGCACAGGTGTCTTGATGGTGGAGCTGAGAGCAATGAAATGGAGAATGTTGAGAACAACCATACACGGAAACAAAACAGTACACGCTCTTTCTGCCATGTTCAAGAAGAAGGCGTACCAGGCACAGCTAGTCATCTACCTAGCTATCTTCCCCCTTCTTTGCTCATAAGACCCTGATTTTGTCCAGGTTCCAGATGGTCATGTGTTTTAGGGGAAGACTTATCCCTTGGAGCCCCCATGAGCGCAATATCGGGCTTGCCTAAAGTCAGCATGATGATAACTCCATCACTCTTGCCAGGAATTGCTTAGAAATGGCCACAGGATACTTTCCAAGCCAACGAGATATCGGAAAAGTGTGTCGATGGCTTCAGAGAAACCTGTCTTCGTTCTTAAAAAGAGACCGGGGAAGATCAACAGTCCTTTTCTTTCTCTGAATGTTGTTTGAGTGTGACTCCTGGAAGTGTGGCAGCCACTTTGGACCCGGAGGGTGTCAGCCTAAGAGAACCAACCAACCTGCCAAGGATGGAGAGCAGAAAGATGGGAAGAATCTAGGTGCCCGATGACACCACTGAGCTGCTGAACTAATGCATGCTGGAATGATTCATTATAGCTTTGGGCACCTATTGCTGGAAATAAGAAATCTCCTCCAAGTTTAAGCTGCTTTTCCTTGGGCTTTTCTGTTACTTGCAGCCAAATGCATCCTCACGGACACAGAAGGCGACCCTAATGGGACAGGAGCGGGAGGAAACTGATTCCTAGCTTATTCCCTTTGAGATTTCCTTTACTATTCTTATAAACTTGCAGTTGAAAGGTTGTCTAGTCCCACCCTCATTTTATAGAAAGAAAACCACCGGCCAGGGAGGGTAACTTTCTCTGGTTGTACAGTGCGCTAACATCTTAGACCCCGTCCAAGGCTCTGTCACGCCATGGCTGCTCCCCAGCTTCAAGGGGCTCTGCAGGGGCAGGGGTGACTATTCGTGATCCTGATATTATCAAAGAGTGACTGTGTTCAGAGCGTACCAAGCACTTCCATCTGTGTCATCCTTTGAGTCCTCACGACCCTCTTGGGAAGCAGCAGGTCTCAGCGGCATTTTTTCAGATGAGGCTACGGAGTTCCCAAGTGGAGAGAATAAGCTCAAGGTCACATGACCTTGGCATGGGAGGGACTGAACCCACCTAACGAAGTATACAAAGTCTACAGCAAAATGAATCCGATGTCTGAGGATTTTTCCTTCCTGGTTATGGGAATCGGAAGACTTGCCTGTTGGTTTTGACCAGAGCTCCAGGGAAATCCTCTCTCTTTGGGCCTCTGAGTGGGGCGGATCCCCCAGACGCTCCTGACTTATCTCTACAGGGTGTGTGAGGCTTAAAGTTAATGTCTGTAAAGTGTGTTGGATCTGGTTGCTTCTGATTCTAGAGAGCAGGATGGTTGGTGCTAAAGCTGAAGGGGACTGGCTGTTGCTTAAAACGAGCCCTACCATGGCAGACGGTGCCTCCTGTCACCCAGGCCTTACCTTCCCAGCTCCACCACCATTGGTCCCACCGAGGCGCAGGCTGCAGGAACAGGCCCATAGTTTACGGAACACCTGGGAGAGGCTGTGGGCAGCTGGGTAATTTCCAAATTAATTGTAGGAGAAACCTAACAAAACAATCTACAGCCTAAGCATCCTGGGAGTGTTGCCGTGAGACTGACAGCCTGGAATCCAGCAAGTACAATGCTGCCCGACCACAGACAGGAGGGCCCTTCCTCTTTGGGGGGAGGAGGACTGACTTCCTTCCAACAGGGGCCCGTCTGGGCCTGCAGCTGGCCCGATAGGAGAGCAAAACCCCAGAACTGAAACAGTCTTTTCACCCAAATCCTAAACTACGATGAACATAAACAGCTCTCCCAAAACATTATCGCAAGGTTGACCGGCCCCGTAAGTTATAAGCCCTGGCAGAAACCTTGCTTCCGAGCACGGGGTTTTTAGGTCTCGTTTTGAAAATTTCCTCCTGAATTCATCCTTGGGAAACCTCGGCTGCCCTCAACTGCCCCCCATACGCTATACGCACATGCAGGAAATGACCTCAGAGTCATGGTGTAGTATCTGTAACAGTCAAATCTTACCAAAGTTTGGTACTTTCCTGTTTTCTGAAAGACTGCCTGCTTTTGTCAGAAAAGCACTGGTTCGAGCCCTGGCTCCAGCACCTAGGCAATTCTCAGCCTCACCTTCCCTAACAAAAAAATGGACACAACACTGCCTTCCCTCTCTAATACCGATCACAATGGCTAATCCTCAGGGAGCTCTGTGGCAGGCACTGTTTGGTGCTTTTGGGTCTCCACAACTCCCCTGGGAGACAGAGACCATGAATGAGGAAATGGTGGGAGCAGAGTTCGAAGCCAGGCTGTCAGACACCAGAGCTTCTGAGTGATAACACTTTGCACCATAAGGCTCCTGGTTCTGAGAGAGGCACTAGGCTCGAAGTCAAAAGACTCATGGCCTCGCCCGTCCACACCCACCAACTTCGTGTGTGATCTTGGGCAGTGTCTTGCCTTCAACAGTCTCATCTATACACTGGGTAGCTGTGTATGACCAGGAACAATCAGGTGGTTTCCTGTGTCCCTTTAGCACAGCATTAGGTGAATCTGAGTCCCCATCCCCTGAATATGAAACAAGGATGGAAATGCAGAATGTGCAAGTTTTTGATAATTGTAGTGTGATCATTTATTTCCACGGCTTTTCAGGTCATTATTTCATAAAGCCCTTGAAAGAGCCCCAAAGTGAGGGATATGGGTGGGGGTTACTGCACTTATTTTTATAGCATGGAGAACTGAAGCCCAAAGAGAAGTCACTGGCAAGTAGGGTGGATCCGATACTAGACCTGTGATGTCAGGCTCTGATCTGGGGCTCTTGCTGTTACACTATGAGTTTCTGCAAATGAATGGATACCCCAGCACATTACTGGCCCAGGTATAGTGCTGTGCCTGGCATTGTGCCTTGCCTACAGTGATTGCTCACAGCATACAGATGTGAGAATGTGGCTTGGTAGCAAGAAGGAGGAAAGTCAACTCCCACCTTGCGACTCTGCCTGGGTCTAGGGAGGCTTAGGGCTAGCACCTACCCAGATCTGGGCCCAATATTATAGGTCGCTCAGACCCAGAATGCCTGACCCAGGATTGGACCCATGGATAGCCTGAATACCCAAGCCCCTGTCCTCTGTCCACAACCTATTATATTCACCTTCCAGATGGAGTACTGATGGTTATCTCAGGTTAATGTGCCTCATACCCCATCTGTCCCTCCTACCTGCTCCATAGAGTTGCGCAGTGCGGTGGCAGCTGCTGACAAGGCTCCTAATGATCCGTCTCCCAGTATTCACAGCCTGTGTAATCTCTCTCCACTTCAATAAGTGTGGGTTGGCCCTCGTGTCTTGCTTCTAATGAACAGGATATGGTAAAAATGATAGGAAGTCCTTTCCATGATTAGGTTACAAAAGGCTGTGACTTCTGTCTTGCTAGCACTCTCTCTTTTTTGCTCTAATGAAGCAAACGGCCATATTGTAAAATGCAAGATGGAGAGGCCCAGATGGTAAGGGCCTGAGGAACTTATGAGGAACTGAGACTTTAGTCCAATAGTAAACAACTAATCCTGCCAGCAAACAGGATCACAGTGAGTGAGCTAGGAAATGGGTCCTTCTCAGTTGAAACTTGAGACAACTGCAGGCTTGTGAGCGATCTTGAAGAAGAAGGCCAGAGACACTGTGAGATGATCAATGCAACTGTTTTAAGTCACGAAGTTTTGGGGTAATTTGTTAATGCAACAGTAGACAACTGATATATGGGAAGTGATGTCGCCATGAGCCAAGGAACACTAGCCAAGGAACACTAGAAGTTAGAAGAGACAAATAACAGATTCCTCCCCTGGAGCCTCCACAAAGAATCAGCCTTGCTGACAACTTGATTTTATCCCAGTGAAAGTAATTTTGGACTTCTGACCTCCAGAACTGTGAGAGAAGAAATACATGGTCACCAAGTTTGTGGCGACTTGGTTTAGCAGCTATAGGAAATTAATATAGCTGTTTATAAGACACTGACTTCTAAGACAGCAATATAGGCAAGTTGAAAATAAAGGATCAAAAATACATATCATGCAAACATTAATCAGAAATCCAAACCAAAACAGAAGGACTATATTAATATCATGTAAAGTAGACTTCAGAGCAAAGAAGATTACTAGGACAGAAAGGGATATTACATAATGACAATAAGGTAAATCCAGGAAGAACACTTAGAAATCCTAAATGGGTATGCAACAAACAACAGAGTTACAAAATATGTGAAACAATTTGTTAGAACCGAAAGGAGAAAGAGACAAATTCACAATTAGGATTGGAGACTTCAACATCCCTCTCTCAGTAATTGGTAGGACAACTAGACAGAAAAAACAGAATATAGAGCAATCCAACAACACTACAATAGGATCGAAATAATGTTTGTAGTACACTCCACCCAGCATCAGTAGAATGTACATGCTTTTCAAATGTCTATGGAACAGAATAGACCATATCCTGGGCCATAAAAAAAAAACTCTACAAAAGAAATGAAATCATATGGAATGAGCTCTCAAAAGTTCTCTGAGAAAGATATCAGGAAGATCTCTAAACACTTGGAAACTACACAGCATCTAAAAACTCAGTGGCTAAGCCTGGCTGACTCACTTTGTAGAGCATGCAACTCTTGATCTTGGGGTCATGAGTTCAAGCCCCACGGTATAAGAGATTAAAAATGAAACAAAACAAACAAACAACAATAAACCAAAAACCTCAATGGCAAAAGAGAAAGCTTCAGGGAATTTCTTTTTTAAACATGAAAGCGAATGAAAATGAAAATACAACATATAAAAAGCTATGGGACACAGCAAAAGCAGTGCTGACAGGAAAATTTATAGCACTAAATGCAATCACTAGAAAAGAAGAAATATCTCAAATCAATAACCTTATGATCCCACCTCAAGAAAGTAGACAGAGAAGAACAAAATAAACCCAAAGTGAATAGAAGGAAGGCAATAATAAACATAAGAGAAGAAATCGCTGAAATTGAAAACAAAAACAATAGACAAAAATCAAGGAAACAAAGAGCTGGTTCTTTGAAAAAATGAAAAAAATGACAAACCTCTAGCAAAACTGATCAGGGAAAAAAGCGAGAAGAGACAAATCACCAGTATCAGGAATAAAACAAATGATATCAGATATCAGATGACATGATTATTTACTTTGAAAAACCCATGGACTCTACAAAAAAGAAAGAGGAGGAGGAGGAGGAGGAGGAGGAGGAGGAGGAGGAGGAGGAGAAGGAGAAGGAGGAGCAGGAGCAGGAGCAGGAGCAGAAGAAGAAGAAGAAGAAGAAAAAGAAGAAGAAGAAGAAGAAGAAGAAGAAGAAGAAGAAGAAGAAGAAGAAGAAGAAGAAGAAGAAGAAGAAGAAGAAAGGAAGGAAGGAAATCTCCTAGAATGAGTCCAGCAAGGTCACAGGATACAATACAAACATACCAAAAAATATATTCCTATGTGCTAATAATGAAAATGTGGACATCAAAATAAAAAATGCAATCACTCAAAAAATTTAGATGTAAAGCTGACAAAACATATACTTGTATAGTATACAACAGAACTTGTATGCTGAAAACTCCAAACTTCTGATGAAAGAAATCAAAGAAAATCTAAATAAAGACATACCATGTTCATGGTTTGAAAACTCAACATATAAAACTGTCAATTCTCCCCAAATTGATTTACAGATTTAATGTAATTTCTAACAAAATCTCAGCAAGAACTTTTGTTGATATAGACAAGATTCTTCTAAAATTTATGTAAAGGCAATGGAACTAGAATAGTTCAAATGGTTTTGAAAAAAGAATAAAGTAGATCTTAGTTTGGGCTACTATAATAAAATACTGTAGACTGGGAAGCTAATGGACAATAAAAATTTATTGCTGACAGTTTTGGAAGCCGGAAGTCTGAGATCAGGCTGCCAGCATGGTTGGGTTCTGGTGAGTGCCCTCTTCCAGTTTGCAGATCGCCAGCTACTCATTGTATCCTCCTTATGTGGTATAAAGAGGATGAGAATGCCCTTTGGGGTCTTTTTATAAGAGCACTAATTGCATTCGTGAGGGTTCCACACTCATGGCCTAATTACCTTCCAAAGCCCCCACCTCCTAATATCCTTACATTGGGAGATAGGATTTCAGCATATGAATTTTGAGGAGACATAAAAATTTAGTCCATTGCAAAGTGAGAGGAATCATTTACCCAATATCAAGACTTCTTATATACTACAGTAGGCAAGACTGTGTTACGGTATTGGTAGAGAGAAAGACACCGAGATCAATGAAGAAAAAAATAGAGAAACCCAAAATAGACCCACATAAATATCACCAAGTGATTTTTGACAAAGGCGCAAAAGCAAGTCAATAGAGGAAAGACAGCCTTTTCAACAAATGGTGCTGGAGCAATTGGACACCCAAAGGCAATAAAACAAAACAAAACAACAACAACAACAACAACAACAACAACACAAAAAAACCACTTCAATCTAATTCTTATACTTTATATTAAAATTAACTTAAAATGGAAAGTGGACTTAAACACAAAATGTGAAACCCTAAAACTTTCATTAAAAAGATAGGAGAAAATCATTGGGATGGAGGACTAGGCAGACAAAAAGTTCTTTTTTTTTTAATAGTTTATTTTCAAATTGGTTTACATATAACACCCAGTGTTCTTCCCAACACATGCCCTCTTTAATGCCCATCACTCCCTCTCCCCCCTCCCTCACCCCCCTCACCTTCAGTTTATTCTTAGCCTTTGGGAGTCTCTTATGTTTTATCTCCCCTCCCTCTCTGTGTCTTTATTTCCTTTCCCCTCTTCCCCTTCCCCCTGGTTTTTGCTTAGTCTCTCAAAATCCACCTATGCATGGAAACATATGGTATTTGTCTAAAAGTTCTTAAACTTGGCACCAAAAGCAAAATCTATAAAAGAAAAAAAATACTAAATAGGACTTTATTTAAATAAATTAAAAACATTTGTCTGTGAAAGACCCTGTTAAAAGGAAGAAAAGACAAGCTACAAACTTGAAGAAAATATTTTCAAACCACATATTTGACAAAAGATTTAGATCTAGAGTATATCGACAAGTCTCAAAACTCAACGATAAGGGAAAAAAATCCAACTAGAATATGGGCAAAAGAAATATTGCACCAAAGATGATATACAGATGCCAAATAAGCCCAGGAGAAGATGTTCAACATCATTCGCCAGTAGGAAAATGCAAATTGAACTCACAATGACATACACATCACTGCACACTTATCACAATGACTAAAACAAGGCGAAGAATGATGACACCAAATCCTGGTAATGAGTCGGAGAAACTGGATCACTCTTACGCTGGGAATGTAAGAATGGGAATGTAAAATGGTAACCCTACTCTGGAAAAGAACTCACCAGTTTCTTTTAAAGCTAAATATGCAGCAACCAGACACCCAGCAATTATACTCTTGGGCATTTATCCCACGGAAATAAAGACTTATGTTCACACTAAAACCTGTACACGAATGTTTATGAATGTGTATAACAGCTTATTCCTAATAGCAACAAAAAAAAAAAAAACACAAAAACGCAAAAAACAAAAATCCACACAAGAGAAAAATCCCAGATGTCTTTCAATGGGTAAATAAATTCTGGTACATCTACATCATGGAATTCTACTTACCAATAAAAAGGAATTAATTATCAATACACACATGAACTTGGAAGAATCTCTGGAGAATCATGCTGAGTGAAAAAAAAAGTTGATTCCAATAGATTAGGCACAGTATAATTCCATTTATATAACATTTTTGAAATGAAAAAACTACTGTAGTGGAGAACAGCTTAGTGATGCCAAGAGTTAAGGAAAGGGTGGTGGCGGGAGCAAAGTGGATATAAATATAAAAGCACAACACAAGGGATCTTTGTGGTGTTTAAAATGTTCTGCATCTTGACTATTAAATTTCACTATCCTGGTTATGTTATTATACTATTGTTTTAGAAGATGTTACTACTGGGGGAATTGGGTTAAGGGTACACAGGATCTCAGTATTACTTCTTATAAGTGCATATGAATCTGGGGTACCCAGTGGCTCAGTCAGTTAAGCAACTGACTCAGGTCATGATCTCACAGTTCATGAGTTTGAGCCCTGAATTGGGCTCTGAACTGACTGTCTCTAAAAATAAATAAACTTTAAAAAAGCTTACAAGCACATATGCTTTTAAGTTTTTCTTTTTTTTAAATATAATTTATTGTCAAATTGGCTTACATACAACACCCAGTGCTCATCGCAACAAGTGCCCTCTTCAATGCCCATCACCCATTTTCCTCTCTCTCCACCTTCAGTTTGTTCTCTGTATTTAAGAGTCTCTTGTGGTTTGCCTCCCTCCCTCTCTGTTTGTAACTAGTTTTTATAAGATTATTTATTTATTTTGAGAGAGAAAGAAAGCACAAGTGGGGAAGGGGCAGAGAGAAAGGATGAGACAGAATCCCAAGCGCAGAGCCTAATGTGGGGCTTGAAGCCACAAGATCACGACCTGAGGCAAAGTTGGACACTTAACTGACTGAGCCACCCAGGTGCCCCTAAAAGTATTAAGTTTTAATACAAACAATGCCAGGTTAATAAAATAAGCCTGTGTGGCCGTGATAAAATCAGACAAAATATATTTCATGGCAAAAAAGAAAAAACCCTCATAAGAAATAAGGAGGGTCACCTCGTAATAATAACACTTTCAAATCGCACGGAAGATCATTCTAAACTTAAATGTATCTAACAACATAACATTAAAATACAGAGCAAAAGCTGGCAGAACTAAAAAGGATTTTAACAAATACACTACACCATCACAGAGAACACAGCTCTCTCAATAATAAAAGATAAAGCAAACAAGAAATATCAATAAGGATAAGGAATATTTGAACAACCCAGTTAATAAACCTAAGGTCATTCATGAAATATGGCATCCCAACAAAAGAAGAAAATCCACTTTTTGTTTGCACACTTGACACGTTTACAAATACTGACCAGGCGCTAACCCACAGAACACACCTCGAGGGTGACCACAATGTATTTAAGTTAAGAACCAATAACAAAAAAATAATCAAAGAGCCCTACATGTTTGGAAAATTTAAAACAATTCAAAACAGCTCCAAGAAGAAATCTTATAGAAATAGAAAAATATTTAAGATCAAACCATAACTAAAATATCACATATCAAAACCTGAGTGATGGAGCTGACACGGCATTTTAAGGGAAAATTAGAGCCTCAATATTTACCTTAAAAAGAAAGAATTCAAAATTAATTAGCTAAGTATTCTAACGTAAGAAATTAAAAATTATAATGAGGGGCGCCTGGGTGGCTCAGTCGGTTAGGCGGCCGACTTCGGCTCAGGCCATGATCTCACGGTCTGTGAGTTCGAGCCCCGCGTCAGGCTCTGTGCTGATGGCTCAGACCCTGGAGCCTGCTTCAGATTCTGTATCTCCCTCTCTCTCTGCCCTTCCCTTGCTCACGCTCTGTCTCTGTCTCTCAAAAATAAATAAATAAATAAATAAATAAATAAATAAATAAGTTAAAAATTATAATGATAATAAATCCAAAACAGTAGAAGATAAAGAGAAGAGAAAAATTAATAAAATATAAAAATACAATAAAGAGATATCAACAAAAGTAAAATTCATATTTTTGGAAAGTTGAATAAAATAGACAAACTTCTGATGAAATTATAAAAGGAGAAAGAGACTGAGAGAGAGAGGGAGAGAAGGCTCAAATAAATACAATTAGTTAAGAGAAAGAGGACATACACACAGATGCAGCACGTGTGTACGAGAAGGTGTGTACAAGAAAATTCACAGCAATACGTTCGTGGTACTAAACTAACAAAGTCCACAAATGTCCATTCAAGTGCATAAATAAATTGTGGTATACTCATATAATGCAATACTACTTGGAACTAAAAATGAATGGACGACACCTGCGAACATCAAAATGGATGAATCGAAAAACAAAATGTCAAGCATGAAAAAGAAAAGTCACAGTTGAGGATACGCCTTCTGATTCCATTTGCAGAAAGTGCCGAATGGATGAAACTAAGTAAGACCTATCTCATTTAGGAATTCTACATATAGGAGTGATATTAGAAATATTGGCTGACTCTTCAGGCAAGAGTCACAGGCACCAACCAATCAGAGTGGACACCCAGACAACCAAAACAACCAGCTGTACACGACGGGAAGTGCTGAACCTGAGCGACGGTCCGCTGTACCATCACGGGATAACTACGAAGAAAGACATGGGGATGAGCGGCACAAAGCTCTCGTTAGTGGTTATCTTGGACTGGGAGGAATTAGGAAGCACTGGGGAAGAGGAACCCAAAGGGATCTGTGATAATGTTCGGATCTCTTGTGTTGGGCGGTTGGTTCAAGGATGCTCATTTGGCGACGCTGCTGCTGTTGCTGCTGCTGCTGATGTCGAAGAAGGAGAAGGAAGATTGTACCAACTCCTTCTTTTATATGGATGATATATTTCACTAGACTCTTTTTTTTTTTTTTAAGAACACTGGGTCTAGGTTCAGAAATCTTAGGTTCCACATCTATCTAAATTTCTTACTCTCTAAAACTCAGAGGTTGTGACCTAACCTAACCACAACCACCTAACCACCTACTACCTACGATAACAGCCCCAAAACTGGCCTCCGGAGTCCAGAGCTCACTCTTCTACACCTGATTCCACTGCAGAGCTTCCTTTAAGCTTCCTTCTCTTGAACACGAATGGTTCGTCAAATGTAAAACTGTTGTACTCAGGGCCACCCGGGTGTACAACTCCAGGGTCACCATGCATACAACTGTTCATGGAAGTGGTATCCCCTTGCGGGCAATATAAGTGGTGCTCCTTGGGGTTGTGTAACTTGGTGCTACTAGCTCACTGGAGGACAACTTCTGGAAAAAGTCTGCCACTGGGTTCAGGACAAAAAGATTGTCTATGCTAACAGAATTATTCCACGGGAGCTTAAAAGGTTGAGATTTCCAAATCCAAACCAACCTCCAACATCTAGGCCACTTCTTTATAACAACTATTGTCATGGCCCAAAATTTACCCTTTAGAAAGCATCTTCGTGCCCACTATCTCAGGTCTGCCCAGGAATGCTTCCTCTGACGTAAATCACATCTAGAATTGGGGCTGGTCTCTCTCGGCCTTGGTAAGTGGCTCAGTGATGTTCCCCAGGTGCCTCTCTCTTCCCGTATGTCCCTTGGGGCAGTCCAATCTGTACCCTACTCCCATCCAGCCTCCCCTAAGGCCCTTACAGAATCCCCCCAGTAGAAATGGATCTTTGTTATCCCATAATATTATGCACAATCTTGGGTGTTCTCTCTATACATTTGAAGCATCTAGTAGATTCATCTCCTTACCCTTCTGTTCTTAGGATTCTGCTAACCAGTTTCTCAACCTTGGCACTATTGAGATTTGGGTCCAGACAGTATTTTGTTATAAGGACTGCCCTATGCATTGTAGAGAATTTCGCAGTATCTCTGGCCTCTACCCACTAGATGCCAATACCTACCTCCTTCTTCCCACCTCTATCCCATTGTGACAGCCAAAAACGTCTCCAGACATTACCAAATGGCCACTAAGGGTTAAATCATCCCTTGTTGAGAACTGCTGTGCTATGAGCGCCCTGAGGACAGAGCAGTGACTTATACATTTATTCACTGTATCCCTGTCTGACACTGTCCTGGAACATAGGTGTTTACCAGTATAGAAAAATCACCTCCCCTGTGCTAGATATAGTCTAATATATGTTGGTGTTGACTGCACTCCAGTCATTCGAGGCCACCTTCTGTTTTCTGCCATATCTTCACGCAACCTATACTAGTATTAACTGATGTTTTCCTTTACATTGACTCCTTTTATCTCAAATCAGCCACCCAGCATAGTACCTACATATGGTAGGTACAGCACCTGACACAGAGAGGGTGCTTAGTAATATTTGTGAGCTACAAGTGAACTTCCCTTTCCAGCTCTCAGTGTCAGCTTCACAGGAAGAAACTGATTTCTTGATTACCTACCTAGCAGTTAGGGCTCTCTGACTTCTGTAACAAATAAACCCCAGAATTTAAAAATTTTTAACACAAGGGGATTTTATTGTGAACAGTCCATCTAGGGTGTCCGCGGCTACCAGGTGACTCTCCACGTGGCAAGGGAGCACCCTCTTCTTCACAGCCGGGCCCAGGAGTGACACACATCACTTACACTCGCCTTCCACTAGTGAGAACCACTCCCAAGGCCCCGGCTCAGTGCAAAGGGGCCTGGAAAACAGAGTCACTGGCTGGCCGGCTTCGTGCCAGGGATGCCTCCATACTGCGAAACTAGGTGCTCTATTTTAGCGGAAAGGTAGCTGGCTCTGCCTCAGCTCCTGTAAGCTATTGTCAGTTCACCTCAGACACTGCTTCCTCCTCCAGAATGTCCCCTCCACAGCGTCCGATCCTCCCGGCCAGCGAACTCTTCCTTGATGTAGCCAAGGAGGAACAGTAGGGAAGTTCACGGAGACAATGGGTTCGCGAATCAACATACCCATCCCACCCCGTCCACCATTTGCCATTAGACAAACAGTAAAACCGAGAGAGGAGAAAAAAAATCTACTCAGGATTACCCACCAAGTCAGGGGCAGTATAGGACTCCGAGCTGTCCACATTAGGCTGGCGGCACTGAGGCCCTTCCACCCGCCTTCAACAGAAGCAGCCGGGGAATTAGTGCCGATGCCCGCACCCCACTCTGGAGTTCCTGACACCTCTTCTTGGATCCAGGCCCTTTCCAAAGGAGCATTTCAAATAGGAGCCATCAACACTCCCAGAGGGTGGGTCTTAATCCACAGAGGATCATTAGCTTCGCCCAAGTGACGGGACATCCATCAGCACCTCCCATTCTTCCACCAATTATCTATCTGCTAATTATCTGGGATTAAGAATCGACACGGAGCGACATGGTCATTAACCACATACTTGCACGGCTTATTCATGTTAGTGGGGCTGCTCGCTCTCACCGAGTCTAATGGGACCTGCCCACAATGCTGCACAACACATTTACACGTAGCTGGCTGTCAGCAGCCAATAAAGGACTGTAGGATGTGTTTGCTTCCAAAGGGACTTGGCTCTTGGCAAAAGCTTTCCTGCAGGCACGCTGGGCGTCTTGGCTTGCTGGCAATACGGACTGCGGCTTAACTCAGAGCACACGTTCAATGATTTGTCAAACATCTGGGGGCTCAAGCACTGGAGCAGACACGACGCTGGCCTCAGGCTGTTTCAAAAAGATGAATGGGACACCGTTCCTACCACCTGGAAGGTTTATCTCCAGTCGAAGGAACACATGCAAGCAGAGGGAGCTAAGAGCCGTGAGAGCAGGAAGGCAGCAAGCCACGGGAGCGCAACCCCGGGAAAGATCTGTCTGGTCTGAGAAATCAGGGGAGGCCTCACAGACGAGGTGGCATTTTCAGCAACAAGCCAGACAGAGAAAGGAATTGTAGGCAGAAGGAAATGCAAAAGCAAGCGAGGAGATTAAGGAGCGACCTAGCGTGGATGGCACACATGCCACAGGTGGGAAGGAGGTGGCCGGGCAGACTGGGGTCAGGACATGGGAGGGAAGGAGGTGCCTCTTAGACTGGGTCATACCATTGAGAATATTGAGTGTTCTGCTAAGGTCTGGAAATGTTTCCTCTGAGTACCAGGGACATGGAAGCAACTTTGTTTTGGTGTGTATGTGAGGGTGGGCATGTTTTAGTAAAAAAAAAAAAAAAATTTAAATAGCATACATACAGAAAATTGTAAACATTCTCTCAAACTGACCACACCTATGGAAACATCACCCAGGTAAAGAAACAAATTATTACTAAAACTCCCCAATTTGGGGCACCTGTGTGGCTCAGTCGGCTAAGCGTCTAACTTCGGCTCAGGTCATGATCTCACAGTTCGTGAGTTCCAGCCCCGTGTCAGGTTCTGTGCTGACAGCTCGGACCCTGAATCCTGCTTTGGATTCTGCGTCTCCCTCTCTCTCTTCCTCTCCCACTCGCACTCTGTCTCGCTGTCTCTCTCTCAAAAATAAATAAAAAAAGTTTCTTAAAAACTCCCCAAATCCCTGTTGGCCCCCTTTCAGGAACAACCCAATCACAGGCGAAAGCACTAGCCTGACTTTAACATCATAAGTTAGTTTTCCCTGTTTTCTTGCATTTGGCTTCTTTTACTCAACATAAGGTTTTCAAGACTCATCCATGTCGCTATACGTAAATGTAGTTTTTCCTTTGCCATTGCTAATATTCCATTGTATAAATGTCTCCTAATTAACAAGCACTGCATAGTTTCTAGAGACGGGCTATACGTCTTCTTGAGCGTGTCTTTTGGTGTTTCCATGGAGGTACCTTTGTTGGCTACCGATCTAGCACTAGAATGGCAGGGTCGCAGGGAATGCAAATACCTGTATGAATAGACACCGTTAGTTTCCCAAGGCTGTCTTGTCCATTTGTCCTCCCCCCAGGAACGCATGGAGTGCTGGTTGTTCTATACCCTCGCCACCACTTGATATTTCTGTCTTCGTGTGTTTCATGCTAGTTTGTTTGGAGGGGAGTGATGTGACCCCACCCCGGCTGAAGGACGGTCACTCCGGCGGCAGCACAGTGTGGTGGTTAGGAAAGCAGGCGCTGGCACCGAAGGACCAGGCCTGAGGCTGGACCGTAAGGCCCAGGGGAGGGGGAATGAAATCGGTGGCAATCAAACTGGGAAAAAAGAAACCATGGGCTGATAAAAAGAGGCACCGAAGGGGTGGAATACAAGAATACGAACACAAGGGAGAAGTGGACCTAAGAGGGAGATGGAAGAAGGTTTCGGCGTGACGACACTGGCCGGATGAAGGGTGCCAGGTTTGAGGGCCGGAGAAAAGAACCAAACTGGGGACACGTTGTGTTTGCAATGGAGGACGAGAGGGAGATGGCCGAGAAACCGTTGGTGAGATGGGGCTCTTGCTAAAGGATGACGTCAAGGCTGGCGACACTGAGTTAGGATGTATCATCGCAGAGGTAGGGGTTGAAGCCAGGGGTGTGGCTGAGATTTCCTCCGGGTGGCGGGGGGGTGTCGTATGAAATGAAGAGAGGAGGGCTGAAGACCAGCCGCTTACCTTCGGGGGATGAGCAGAGGAAGAAGCACCAGAGACAACATCGCTTCCCTCCGAAATGCTGGCAGGGGCCGTGAAGCGTGAGTCAGGCCCTCTGAGCCCCAGCGGCAGGCAGCCCGGCGGGGTCCGTCTCACTGGCCACAGTTTTCTCCCGAAGGAACTTGCATCACTAACCTCAGAACTGCGTTGTGAAATCCGCATCACATTGCGTACTTCTGGCGGCAGCCCGGGGACAATGGGACTCAGCGCACCTTGGGGCTGGGCGTCCTCTCCACCTCCACCGCATCCCTGCCAATTCGTTAGCCAGCACCCCAGGCCGGGAGCTCGCGCTTCCCACGGCGGCCACCCCACTGTTGAGCAAGCGAGGAGATCAGAAACCCTTTGCTCACAAACGAAGTCTCACGGGGTTGAGGTCACAGGGAAAACTGAAGCTACGCTCCAACGGTGATGGCCCCGGGGGGCATAAGACGCACAGACCCTGCGTTCTGGAAGCTCTGTTTCTGTTCATGTGTCCCCCCAGCATCTTCCTGCTGGGGCCGGGGTCGCGGCGTTTGACTCGCTCCCAGGAAGCTGCAGTGATGTCACGGCCATTTGCACCCTGGACGGGGATGCGCTCATCCGCTTCAGGCATTCTTCTGGCTTCATCAAGCAGTGAGAACTGCCCTGGAATTCGGCCAGTCTCTCAGGACTCAGGCGGAGCATGCCACAGCACAGATCCGCCAGGCCGGACGCGCGGGAAGGACGAGCGGCTGCTAGCCGAGAGCGAGCCCACTGCGAGCAGGCTGGGCACGATGCCATTCTGTTCAACCCTTTTTTTTTTTTTTTTTCCTAAATATTTATCTGCCCTGGGCCGTGTGGGGGTCTCTGGAGAAGACGAAGGAAGACAGACACGATTAAAAAACATGGCTCCCATCTTTGGGGAAATTGGTGGAAGAAACAGACATGCAAGAGAGAAAGGGGGATGAAGCTTTTTTTTTTTCACTTTATTTTTATAAATTGCCAAAACGCCCAGCTAAGGAGCCTCTGTAGGATCTGAAATATGGAGATTTGGATTCTGGAAAAGACGTCAAGGAAAACCACCCTTGAACCTCAGTGGAAAGGGTCTTATCAACTACTGTTATAACAACTGACCTAGCAGGGCACCTGGTGGCTCCGTCGGTGAAGCGTCTGACTTCGGCTCAGGTCGTGATCTCACAGTTCGTGGGTTTGAGCCCCGTGTCGGGCTCCGTGCTGACAGCTCGGAGCCTGGAGCCTGCTTCAGGGTATGGGATATCATCATGGGATGCACTGCCCGATATCACATATTGCACTAGCAGAAGCTGGCCTCATAGAATGCTGAAAAGCCCTTCTAAAGGCACAAGGTATCCCCTCTGAGGCAACATCCTTTCAGGATGCAGTGTATTCATTAGATCGGAGACGCCTACATGGTGGAGCGACCCCACTAGGAAGGACAGATGGCCTGCGAACCAAGGGGTGGGAGCGGCAGTGGCCCCGCTGACCATCAGTCCCAAGGACCTTCTGTAAGATTTTGGGCTTCCTGTCCCCACACCTTTGGGCTCTGCAGGGTCACACTTCCTCACTCTCACGTGAATCTGGTTAGTTTATCATGAGGCTTCAACTGGACTTCTTTTCTTTCCAGTTGGACTTCTTAACTGGAACTTACTGGTTTATTAGAAAATAAGTGGATTTGCTCATCTTCTTGATCGTGGCGACAGTTTCACTGGCATATGTCTATGTCATAGCTCATCAAATTATACATTTCTTAAAATTTATTTTGAGAGAGAGAGTGTGCACGCATGCATGTGGTGGGGAGGGGCAGAGAGAGAGGGAGAGGGAATCCCAAGCAGGCTCTACACCGTTAGTGCCACAGACCCTGACGCGGGGCTCGATCCCACACACTGTGAGATCATGACCCGAGCCGAAATCAAGAGCTGGATGCTTAACTGACTGAGCCACCCAGGGGCCCCTAAGTCATACATATGAAATAATTTACCTCAAAAAGTCTGTACAAAGAGGGATGCCTGGCTGGTTTAGTCAGTAGAGTGTGCAACTCTTGATCTCAGGGTGAGATCTCAACTCTACGTTCAGTGTAGAGATCACTTAAACATAAAATCTTTTTTTAAATAATCTGTAAAAAGAAAAAAATGGAATCGTTATGTGAAATACATAATATCAAAAATAGTAAGATTTCAATAGGGATTTTGGGAAAAATATAGAACATAAATAAGAAAAATCAAGAAACCCTTCACAGAAGAAGTAAGTACAGGCACGATTCAAAATTAACCAAATATATTTTCGTAATAACTCCAACTGCTCTCTTTAAAAGTGGGACTGCCTTAGGGGCGCCTGGGTGGCTCAGTCAGTTGAGCATTGGACTTCGGCTCAGGTCATGATCTCCCAGTTCGTGGGTTCGAGCTCCCCACCGGGCTCCTGCTGACAGCGCGGAGCCTGCTTTGAATTCTCTGTCTCCCTCTCTCTCTAACCCTTCCCCACTCGTGTGCACTTTTCTTTCTCTCTCAAAAATCAATGAATATTAAAAATAAAGTTGGACTACCTGAAAGAGAAGGCCTCTTCTACTCCTCAGGTCAGGATGGGTTTGGTTGTGCAGGCTGGGGCAGGACCTTGGGAGAGGGGAGCCCTCTGTAAAATAAGGGAGAAGAATGTCATCCTGGGAGAAGGGGAGGCACCTGGGAGACAAGGGAAAGGGTCAGCAGGGTGGGATGCTGCCTGGGTGGAGGGGGGAGAGGGAGAGCCTTTAGGAGCACAGCAACACAAAAGGGACTTTGGGAGGGTAAGAGTTAATCGGAGAGGATTTTGAAGTTGTTGCGAGGGTGTGTGCTGTGGGCCTCTTTCCCTCTGGTCACTCGTGCACGGTCTTTGGCAGAGACCAGTGCTCCCCAGTTCTTATATGCGAAAGTGGGTCCTTCTGGGAATGTTAAGGGGGCGGGGATGCGTGGTACCCCTCTGTCGATGCAAGGCGAAAACAGATTGTGCAAAGAAGCCGGAGTCAAAGGCTCCCGAGAGAATCTCAGGGGTCTGCTGGGTTGAGAGCCCAGGAGTTCACCTTATACCTTGTCCCCCCTCAAACCACCACCCGAGAGAAACCGACATCCGGCCCCCAGCACGGGTCTAGACTTTTCTCCCCCCTAGCTCTCTTCCCACTTTTCTCACTCAGTTATGTCGGCCCAGAGAGACAACCGAGATGGAAGCTCTCAGGAAAGGGGAGAGAATCACCCTCGCGGGGAGGGAAGGGCTGGAGTAGAGACAGGGGCTTCCGTCCAACGCCTGCAGACCGCGTGTCTGGGTGCTGTACAGAGGTTCTGGGGGGAATCGCAGTCGGGCAATTTAGGGACCACAAACAGAATTATGCAGAGTTCAGAAAACCTGGGGAGCAGCATCCCCAGCCTTTTCCCCGGTCGCCCCCCAATCTAGGTGTCTTGGCCCAGCCTTGCGTGTGTGTTGCAATTAATCTGGATAGCTTTTATCCACTTTACAAATCAGTAAGAGGGAAGGAGCGCGGGCTCCATTATTGCACTGTAGACAGATTATCCATGAATAATGATCTACCTACAGAGGAAAGAGGAAGAACTGAGTCCCTCCTTTGTTTTTTGTCTTTCAGCATCAAGGCAGGGGTAAGCAGAGGGGCCAAGAGGGAGCATTTGCAGGTGAGTTTCTGCCCTGAACAGTCCCGAGCTCTCAAGAGTTAAACTTAGTCTCTCCTTTCTATGAGACTCACTCAGGTCTGTAGATTGTAATCTCTGAGGATGCCAGCTGCTACAGCCCATCCTTCTCTGAAAACAAAGCTTCCAGCAGGGAAACTCATAGGAAGGAGTTAGAACCTAGAATGTTTTGGGCCTCTGCTAGGCCCATCCAAGGGAGCGAAAGAAGAGAGAGCTGGCCAGTGGGTCTTGCCCACTAGGTGGCGGTATGAGGTGCGGTCTGGAGGTTGGCCTTTTATTTGGGGCAAACTGCTTAACTTTCCTAAAGCTCGTATTCCTTGTGGAGATACGCTTGGCCCGCATCCTTCGCAGCACGGTCACGAGGATCTGATGGGAGAAAGTGTAAAGCACTATTCCATACCTGAGCCTATCCATTTTCACTGACTGATCTTGTATGCTGATGCTTGGGGCTCTCAGAGTCTAGTGTCCCAAGAGCCTCCTCCAAAGGACCAGTTTCATCAGGCTCCTAGAAGATCCCTTTGCTTCTCCCTTCACCACGTGTGACCAACTCTCCTGGTGTCCCAGCTTGGAGAGCTTGTCAGAAAGGAGCCGATGTGACAAGGGACCGGCTTGCTCTTTGGAAAAGCAGGTTTTAATGAATCTCTTCTTTTCTCCTGTGCCTCTGTTCCTAGCATGGCCTCTGTGATTCCAGGGCCCCGGTGCTGCTGGGCTTGCATGGGAGGGTGAATCTGTAGGGAAGGGAATGTAAAAGAAAGCTCCTGGTTGAGAAATGAAAGAAGCGTCGCGAGGTGATATAGGGGAACGTGACTCCTGCCAGGCCTGCTGGGTCCCCCATCTCCATTCTGCTCCCAGCTACAACGTGTACCTCTTGTCCTGTGCAGCCATCTGGGCTAACTTCTCAGTGAGGACAGCAAGATCCCTGCTGGGAGGGTGGATAGAGTGACGGTAGAATCCTACCTTCTGATGTTTGGGGAGGCCGGGAAGATGCTGTTCCCTGTGTGTCCGCTTTGGCTCCCACGTTTCCTCTGCCTGAGCCCTCCCCTCTCTCAGAGGTGTCTCTGGGGGACTCTGCAGGCAGCTGCATTGAGGTGGTAGCCTCTCTCCCTCAGCCCTGATATCTAGGAGCTCCCGAGTACACAAGTCACAAAGGGAGTGAGTTTCTAGATTACGGAGAAGAAGGAATAGGAAGTACCCAAACAATTGGAGCACATCAATGAATTCTTCTGGGACTACTTTAGTCCCTTGCTGACACACAGGACACTGAAGACTCCTAACCCTTGTGAAGTAACAGATAAACCAGAGCAACTGCACAGTCTTCAGTTCCCAAACCGCAAACACTGAAGGCGGGGATGGGGGAGAAGGCTCTTTGCAGCAGAAATGGAACCAGCTCTTCTGGGTTCTCCCCTCTCTTTGCGAGTCCTTGGGGTCACTGTCCTGGCCTCTGGACAGGGTTGACCCCCCACTAGCATCTCGCTTTGTCTTAGTGGATTCCCTAATGGGTCCAGTTCATACATGACTAAAGAATCCCCACTGGCCTTGGGTATCCCAGGCCTCTCTTCAATTTCTCTCCCCCTCTCTCAGCCCCAGTGAGGGCCTGTGGAGTGTCCTTTCCTCAATCCCAGGATGAAGTACAGTCACTCATCCCAAGGGAAATTCAGTCCCTGGATTGGCACTTATTGCAGAAGCAGCTGGAACATTTGTGATGTTTGTCCTCTTTTGGTCCAAAGATCTCAGGAAATTTTTAATCCTCCAACTCCCAACACTCCTATAGGGGCCTCTTTGTCTGAAACACCAAGTTCCACCCTCGCTGGAGAATCTCCTAGCTAGAAGACCTGGGCAGCTACAGCACCACTGTGAACGCTTCATGCAGCACTGAGCCCGCCTGGCACAGATACAGCCTCAGGGCAAACTAGCAGGGACTTCTCCAACAAAGGGCAAATGTGGACCTTTACAGCCCTCTGTCATAGGTGCCAAAGCAGCAGGAAAAGATCCAAGCCGGAGGACAGCCGAGCATCCAGGAAGTTGCCATGTGAGCAGCCTGGCAGAGTGCCAGCTAGGGAGTGACGTGCAAAGACTCTGGAACATAGCCCAAGGAAACCCCCTCACCCAAATCATCTAGTATTTAGAAAGCTACCAGTGAGGAGTCGAGGGTCTGATTCTGAGGAGACAACGTGACTTGGTATGTCACTCAGGGACTGACTCATCAGGAAGCAACTGGAAAACACCCTGAAGATTCACATGGACAAAAGGGCAGGAGCCCTTGTAGGTGTATGTAGTTCAAGGCTTGTTGCCAACTGCCCCCTCCTGTGGAGTACTATAGCCAATAGGAAACTAGAGATTTGGCACCTTCAATGAACCAGGAACACTGCCTGAATTCCTTCTGGAAGCTTTCCTTCCTTGATTTAGGCATTAGATAAGCACCAGAAGCCCAGGTTACATGGTTTGGGGTACAGCAGAGGTAGAACTTACCTCTCAAGGTCCTTGAATCCGTAAAACTGTTAAGTTGGTAGAGACCAAATTACGGTTTCCCTGGTCTGCTTCTCTCTCTCAGCCACCCATGTTTCAGGGATAACTAAGCCAAGGTTGCTTGTTCATTGGCTCTTTGAAAGAAACCATTGGGCAAGTCAGGAGACAAGCTGATCACAAAAAATTGCCTTAATAGTTCTTTCCCTGTCCCCTCGGCTGTGAGCAAGAAAGCCAGAAGACCCTCAGATGTTGGTCATGGTTCACACAGGACCCCCAGTCCACGAAGAGAAGACAAACTTTCGCCCACCATCATAGACAAATCGTGGCACAATGTGACCGACTGTATGGGAGACAAGAGAGGCAGTCCAGAGTCACTCCCGGTCAAATGATGGCAGGATGTGAGTGGAACTGTATACCAACAGACTCCAGTCCAGCGGTGTCCCAGAGGCAGAGAACAGAGGGAAGAGTGTCTGGAGGGAATCACCACAGAACGGAGCATCTTCTTGGAGCTTCCGCTTTAGGAAAAGGCTATTGGAGATTAAACTTAGGGATTCCTTCAAGTGTCAAATAGTCCAGAGAGATAGTGAAGTCCAAGAAGATTCCAGCTCCTCAGTCACAACTGGAAGATGTTCTGTGAGTCAGTGAACTGAGAGATGCTCAGAAACTGAATGCCTGAGTGGTAAGGGGCTCCAGGGACCAAGTATTGCCCCCACTCCAAACGTTGGTTGCCCAAGATCTGGAACAGCCAAGCCTTAAAGGGCAAATTGCTGATGGCTTGAGGCTCATATTGGAGGTAGGCTGGAGAGCCAGCCTCAGGGTTGTCCCACTGAAGCGCCCCTTGCCTTAGACAGCTGGTCTACCTCATTTCCTTGAAATCTCTAAATCAGTTGGAAGAGTTGACACCTTCATGATACTGTGTCCTCTGACTTGCAAACCCTGTAGATATCTCCATTTCTTCCATATCCCTCGGCAGTGTCCTATAATTTTATGTACAGACATTACACATACTTCAAAACATTTTATCCCTATGTATTTCATGATTTTATCTAAGCGGTATTTTTATTTAAACTTCTAATTGCTCATTGTTAATAGAGATAAAAATTTTTTGACCTTATACTCCATGACTTTGTTAAACTCATTTATTAGTTCTAGTGGCTTTTGTTGTTGTTGTTGATTTATAATTTTCTTCATAGGTATGTTATCTGCAAATAAGGAAAATTGTATTTCTCCCTTTCTAATCCTTATGCCTTTTCTTTCCTTTTCTTGCTTACTGCATTATCTGGTTCCTCCAGTGCAATATTGAATAGAAGTGGTGTGTGTAGATATCCTTGTTCTGGATCTCAGGGTGGAAAACATTCAGTCTTTCAGCATTATGATGTTGGCTGTGGGTGTTTTGTGGATGCCCTTTAGTAGACTGAGGAAGTTCCCTTCTATTCTTAGTTTTGAGAGGTTTTAAACCAGGAATGGATATTAGATTTGGTCAAATGCTTTTTCTGCATCTATGGAAACCATCTTCTTAGTTTGTAAATATGGTGAATTACATTAACAGCTTTTTAAAAATGTTAAACCAACCCCACATTCTTGAGATGAATCTTAAGTCATGATGTATTATGCCTTAATATATTGTTGGATTAAATTTTCTAAAATTCTGTTTAGAACTTTTACAACTATACTCATGAGAGATATTGGTCTGTAGTTTTCTTTTTTGTAATATTTTTGTTTGGTTTTGGTATCAAGGTAATTTGGGGCTTGCAAAATGAGTTGAAAAGTATTCCTTTTCATATTTTGAGTTTGTTGAGAATTTTTCTTTCTTAAATATTCGATAGAATTCACCAGTGAAGTCCTCAGCATCTGAAGTTTTCTGCGTGAGAAGGTTTTTAACTATAATTTCAGTTTGATACAAGGGTTATTGATTCTTTGTTAATTTTGATAATTAGCATCTTTCATATTTTTATTTATTCATTGACATAAAGTTCATAATATTCCATTTAAGTAATCTGTAGAATCTATAGAGGTGTCACCTCTCATTCCTGATATTAAATTGGTGTCTTCTTTTTTTCTAATCAGTCTGGCCAGAAGTTTATCAATTTTTTGCTCTGAAAGAACCAGCTTTTGGTTTTCCTCTATTTTTTGTTTTCTATTTCATTGATTTCTGCTTTGATCTTTATTATTTTCCTTCTTCTCCTTAGTTTGGGCTTATTTTCCCTTTTTTGCTGTCATTTATTGGGATTTTAGCAGGGAGCAGAAACGAATGCATGGGTTCACTCTATGTTTATCCAGAAATCAAGATGTGATTCGAAAGAGGTGGTGAACTATTTTCGTTTGGTTTTCTGGCTTTATATCCTAAGTCTTCCCCCTTCCTAGCTATGTGAACTTAGAAAGTAGTCGTATGTCCTTGAGCCTCAGTCTGCTCATCTGTACAATGGAAAAAAGAGTAGTTATCTTTCCTCACAGTGAGTTTATCCATGTAAAGCTCCACACCTGACCCATAGTGCTTGATAAACCATTATTTACTCTTCCATTACTATTATCACAAAAATCTATACCACTGTAAAGACCCTTTCATCAGTTGAGAACTTTTTTCATGTTAACCCCTCCTGTGAGATAAATCAGCTTTTTACTGCTCCCCTCAAGAGTGTGGTAGCTAAATATATAAAAGCTAGCTTTTGCTTTGTAACAAATTACCCTAAAATTTGTGCTTGAAATAACATTTTCCCCGTTTCTAGGTTCTGTGTATTGGCTGGGCAGTTTTTCTGGTCCAGGACAACTCGGATCCGGATGACGTAGGACAGCTTCGTTGACAAACATGCGTGGTGACTGGGTTCTGGGTCAGCCATGATGAGAGAATCATCCAGCAGGTTGACCCAGGCGTGTTCCCATGGCAGTACGAGGATTCCCGAGAGGAAGGACGGAGGGGCAAGCCCTGACGACCGAGCTCCTCCCACCTTACGACCCCCTGGAGATTTTGTGCTTGGCTCCACTAATTTTGTGTCAATTATTTTCCCTTGATAGTCATTTGCAAGCACTCTATACTCATGTTGTCTGACTATATTAAAGGTATCTTTCAATGTGACCTTTTACCTTGGCAAAGACAGAACATTAGGCAAAGAACTAAGAAAGAAAAATCAGCTGTACTTTTTTTATTATTATTAAAGTTTTTTTTAAGTTTGTTTATTTATTTATTTAGGGAGAGAAACAGTGTGAGCAAGTGGAGCAGGGGCAGAGAGGGAGAGAGGGAGAGGGAGAACCCCAAGCAGGCTTCAGGCAGTTCTGATACGGCAGGTCCCTGAAGTGCCCTGGGTAACCTGCCTAAGCCCTCTGGGACTCGGTTCTGCCTTGGCTCTGCCAGTTCTCTCAGACCTCAACTCCTCCCCAACCCAGGCAGAGCCCGAGCCTCCATCCCTCACACAGGCTCTGCTCTGCCACCTGCCAACAAGCCAGCCTGCCCTTCCTCCTAGTCTGTCCTACCTCTACCTCAGCAGAGCCCTCTTCCCCAGCGGGCACAGCTGACTTCCAGATCTGAGCCTCTCCTTTCTTGCTGACCCAGCTCCCAGTCTGACAGTGGGTAGCGGCCAGCTCTGGGGACACGGGAACAGCAATCTCCACCAGCCACACAGTGTGTAAGCTTTCTAAATAATACAAGTAGACGGAGGCAGTGGGTGGAGCTGACGGGTGAATGGATCCTACAAGCAGAGACCTATCCCTGAGTCCAGACTGGGTGAGCTGCACAGGCTTGGTGAGTACCGGGTTAAGGTGCTCTCCACGGCTCGGCCCTCTGCCGGCAACGCCGTCCACACGGGCTCCCGTCTTCTGCCTAGAGGCACAATGCCTGATCCAAACCCCTGCCCCTGGAAGAACAGAAGACGTCACTGTACCCTTGGGGACAGGCTCTCCAGGCTCAGCCAGGTTACCTGCCCCGACGCGGCTCAGCTGCACAGCCGATATGTGCCCTGGGCAGTTTCTGGTTTTGTGATCTACTTGTGATGCTCCGGGAAAAAGGAAAAGCGTCTCTAACTGTATGCAGCAGATGTGGGGGTGCGAGGAGGGCGCGCAGTTACGGATTTAGATGTATAAATCTAACTTATTTAAGTTAGGACATTTTACTCTCCTTATGCTCCGCATATAAAAATAATGTGTGTTCATGTTTAGAAAAAACCCACAATACACTGAAGAGAATAAAGTTCCCTTCCCCGATGAGCTCCCAGAGACCAATCCCCGGAGGCAACCACTGTTAGCATATTTTTATTTATCCTTCCAGAAATGTTCTACATGTGTGTAAACACGGATGTGTATAACCTCATTTTACACATATAAACAGGATATTTTAAAACATACATGGTATTTATGTCATATTTGTAAGGTTTCTCACATGGCCATATGTCTAGATGCTTTCGAAAACATAGATAATCCCTGATGTAGAAGCTCGTAATAGCCCCAAAACTTAACGTGTAAATAATCTTTCTGGAACTCTAAACACCTTTTCAGAGGAATAATGTTCTAAATCGGGGCCAACAAACCTTTCCTACAAAGGGCCAAATAATATTTCCAGCTCTGCAGGCCACAGTCTCTGTCACAGCTTCTCCGTTTTTTCGTTTTTGTTTATAATCTTTTTAAAATGTAAAGACCAATCTTAGCTCTTAGGCTGTTATACAAAAACAGGGCAAATTGGGCCTTCGGATTATAGCTCGCTGACCCCTGTTCTAAACAGCAGTTAAGGCCCAAGCTTAACCCTCGGAAGCAAAATTAACCCGTAATGATTGCTACAATACCGAAAGAGATAAAATACTTTAAATTGCTTTGTAAGCTGTAATGTCTCTACCAATGTGAAGAATTATTAGACAGTTCTGCAGTGTTTAGCATGTGGGTCAATTTTTAAAATAAAAACTGTTAACACTGAATAAAAAAGGTTTATACACCTTGACTTGCATGATTTAGTGAAGAATCTAAATAGAATCCTCAAGTAATCTACAAGGCAGCACAGGTAGATGACACTGTTACATCCAATCTTACCTTTTTTGTCAGCACAACACAAACACACGATGACCCAAAATTGACTGGCTATTGTGGTGAGAGAGTTCACTGGACAAGAGGTCCCCTCCATCAAAAAATAGAGTAGATCACTGAATTTTTACCTCCCGGGCACATCAAAAAGGCTTTTCTTGTGCCTGTTCACAGTCACATACGGTGACCTAAATCTTGAATTCTCTGTGAGGTGCACCTGCTAGAACCTACAAAGGTGGAGAAGGGGCAGAGTAGAATAGAGTGGACGCTGGACAGTCATTTGGCGGCTGCCTATATTGGGAGCCTTACTTTATTATTATTTTTTTAATGTTTATTTATTTTTGAGAGAGAGAGAGAGCACGCACATACACGTGCAAGCAGGGGAAGGGCAGAGAGAAAGGAAGACAGAATCCCAAGCAAGCTCTGCGCAGGTGTCAGCACAGAGCCTGTCGTGGGGCTCAAACTCACAAACTGTGAGGTCATGACCTGAGTCAAAATCAAGAGTTGGACGCTTAACCAACTGAGCCACCCAGGTGCCCCAGCAGGCTTATTTTAACAATAACAAAAAACTCTGTTATATTTCATTGAGCTTTAATCCTTATGACTTGCTTCTTAAAGAAGAACTTTAAAGTTCTTTAAAGAGGTAGAACTTACCTTAATAATTTCATACCATGACTGCAATTTTATTTTCTTATAAAAGAAATGCAGATATGTAAGTGATGAATCACTAACTTCTATACCTGAAACCAATTTTGCCATGTATGTTACTTAACTAGAACTTAAATAAAAACTTGAAAAGAAGGAAAAAGGAAAAAGAAAAGAAATGCAGAGATTTCCCTGAAGTTATCTGGGCTGGAATCAGGAAGAAGGTAGAAGAGGAAGGACACTAGAGAGGACCCTGTGTGAGAAAGCGGTTGACCTGCTGACTGCACACATGGGCAGGGAGGCAGTTCACGTGCAATCCCAGAAGGGAAGGCCCACTGCCCTGGGCATGTGGCTTAATGTCGCCTGGGTCCTTAAGGTAAGGGCACAGTGTGATATCTCCCTTAGCAAAATATCCTATAACTTGCTAACGGGAGACTTTAAAAAAAATTCTGGGAGCACCAGAGTGGCTCAGTCAGTTAAGCATCCAACTCTTGATCTCAGCTCAAGTCTTAATCTCAGGGCCAAGAGTTCAAGCCCCACGTTGGGTTCCATGCTGGGTGTGAAATGTGTGTGTGTGTGTGTGTGTGTGTGTAATAAAAACAGAAAACAAGCGCCATCCATCCATCCATCCATTGTATTTTAAGGACCCCTTGGTTCCCCTGACTCTGCTTGTCCAGGCAGGTAAGCCAGAAAGGGTGTCAATAATGACAAGCACAATAAAAATATTACCTAAGTTTGTAGACCACTGAAGAGTTTAGAAAACACCTTCCCAAGCATTATCCTTGGAACAACTCTGAAAAGGGTGGGGATTTGGAGAGGGGTGTTGTGACTTGCCCTGGGTCACAAAGCTAGCACAGGGCAGAGCAGAAAACAGCACTGAAGTTTCTGAGGCCGAACTCAGTGTTGTCCGCACTGCCATGCTGCTTCCCAAGAGGTCCCTCAGGGATCTGGAATGGGCATTTCTACTCTCATTCCTCCCCTGTTCTTCATTTAGCGGTTGGAGTCCCATGAACATTGCTCTAAGTGTCCTACACTTACTAAGCACATGGAACTGCTGACCCTCAAATAAACCAGCATGGTTTGCTGAGCATCTGCATCTGCAAGGGGGAGGCAGCAGAGCCTCGCTGGGATGGGAGCCAACTGGGGCCAGAGTGGATGGGCTGAAATCCTCACTGCATGGCCGGCCAGCTGTGTCAGCCTGAGCACGCGACTTCAGCTCTGAGCAGTGCATGAAAAGCATGCAGCCTGGTGCCAAGGACATGACAGAAGTTCAGTCACTGATACAGATTTCATTATTATTGAGTCTTCACTTGCCTTCTTTGGGACCCTATCACAAAAAGAAAACTACCAACAAGAGGCTGATTTGTATATTTAATTCCATTTTCTTCTCTCCAAAGAAAAAAGTCACAAATACATAAAGAACATGAATACCATGTAAATGCATGCTCGTGGGTTTGGCTAATGAATCTATCTGGTCGTGACGACCACAAGCTGAAATAATCGATGCTAGCCCTTAATCCAAGCTACAATTTAAACATTTAATAAATGACACACATCCTCTAATCTCTTCCTATAAGTGATTGACAAGCATCAGTATTTCTTAGGGAAGTTACCGTTCAGGAAAGCTGGAGCAAGTGGGCTGAAAGCCAAAATTACCTGAACAGCTTGAACAACTGGAATTTATCTCCAGGCTAAGTGAAATGAAGGCTCCCCCTACAGGCACCAAAAAGCAAAGGCTAAAATTTAAGGTAGATACAGAGTATTGTACCTCCTCCTTCTGGAAAAGTTCCCACAATGAACAGGAATATAAGACTTACTTCAAACTATTTCTCTTTCTGAAGGATGGAAGTTTGTGACTTAGAGATCCAAATTTCCTCACAACAGGACACTGAAAATACAGACCTAGAGACAAAGCTCACACAGGGGATTCAAAGATTGGGGGTGGGGAGAGGCTTAACATCACGTTAAGTGGGAAAGAGCTGAAGGAAATGGGGGTAGCTCAGCCGAGAGACAGGACTGAGGGGTAGGAGCCAGAACGATACTGACAGGCTAACACGAGGGCGCTACCAGCCTTATGTTATGCGCCCCACTAGTCGGGGGGCTATCAGAGAACAGACTTTATCTCCTAGAAAGGAAGAGCATTTTAATAATGAGCACTATCATACACAATCCTGAGAATGTATGTTAAAATCTCAAACAACTGAACAGTCCTGTTCCTAGAAGACTGGTTGTTATCATCCTCAGGCTATTTTTTCAATATTAAATATCACCATTTAGTGCTTCAGCCCTGATTTAGTCTCAAAATAATTTTAAAAGAAAAGGCATCAAAATCAGAATACAGGGTAGATTCTACCAATGTCAACTTCCTAGTTTTAACATTATACTACAATTTAGGTAAGATGTTACCATGGGAAGCAGCCAGGCGAAGGGTCCACATGGCCTCTACACTATTTTTGCAACTTCCTGTGAAACTGTAATTATCCCAAAATAAAAAGCTTTTAAAAATCAAATTAAAGATACATCCCCGAGGTTCTAAGTAACCTCGAAGGCAATCCAGTTTGCTCAAGAGTGCAGTGTCATCAGCCACAAATGACTGTGCAAGTACCTACAGGTAGCAGGGCTCATTTCAAAACCATGACCAATCAGCTATTAAGATTTACGGTTGTGATTAGGAAAGCCTGTCATGCTAACAGGTGTCTAATTTGGTTATGCTGATCATAAATCTTCAGTTATCTGGGATCGCATCATGAAAATCACCTATAGGCAATACATTCTTACAACCGCTTCCTACATGGTACTACACAGGAACCATGTACAGACTTAATTACTATATTTACCAAACTGTCATAAAATACTGTGGTTATGTCTTCTTCCTCCCCTAACCATGACTTGCAACAAGGACTGCATCTTGTTTTTATCTCCTTTTATCACCAAAACCTAACCCACAGTAGCTTTTCAGTAAATACTCATGGAATAAGTAAGAAATAAGCCAGTAATTAAGTTACCTTCTTGGACCTCTGGGGTGACTTTCTTTTCTGATACAAAGACATCCAGAGAAACCTCAGAGTCCCTGTTTTGGAATCAGGACTAAATATATGCATGCTACAAATACACATACGTATATGGGTCAAAGTCTCTGATACACAGGGATTTAATCTCTGAAGATCTTTATAACCACTTGTTTTCGATCTGTTAGTTTCCTAAAACACTGTTGACTCAGTTAGATTTAGAATAAAATAGAGGGGTCAAGTTCTTCCAGACAAGAAAACCAGAATGAACTGTTGAGCGGATCCCCTTAGTTTGTAAGTTCCTGCTCGAATAATCTCTTCCCAGTTTCACCAAGTGCCAAGAACAATCAGCTTCTCTCAGAAATCACTGAGACCTCATCACCTTGGGATTCTTCAATATTAACCACTTTTCAGCATATGGCAACTTCTCTAAATTTTATATCTCTCACTTTATTAAAAAGATATGTTTTTCAAATAAATATTTCGAACAACCCAAATCAATCAAAGCAATGAGATCACAAACTGTTGCTTCTTTTTGCAAAGAAGGCACATTGTTAGCTTATACAGATAATCCAACAGCCATATCCAAAGTCAGTGGGCTGTCCTAAACACATGATAGAGGCTACTTACGATCCCAGAGACTCCAAGGACTCTGTAGGGTCAGTCATTTGAACAGACTCCAAAGCTGGCTTGATCCTTAGAACCTCTGCAAAGCCATCGCCAAACCAGCAAGTGACATGCGCTATGTCTACAGTAAAATAGAAAAGGCGGTCCTGGCAGAGCTTCCGTCGATATACAGACCGAGGGTCAGCTGACAACACAGCCTCAATGGCATGTCTTGCTTCCTCGGCTGACTGCAAATATTTAAATGAAGACTGACTGCCATCTGCAATGAGAAGAATACGACTTAATGCCGAAAATCATGCAAGTCAAATTTCATTACAGTGAACTTTAATGTGGAGTTTGGTTGGTTCCTTGACTATCACCTGATATGAATGGGGTTTGGAAATCTGTTCCGTCATTACGGAGAATGTCACCTTCAAGTATATTTCCTAACATCAGATTAAACTTACGCACGCTCCCAATTTTCATTTGCTCAACAAAACCTTCTCAACATAAACTTTAATTCGATTCCTTGTCATTTTCTTCTCAGAAAGGAAATATAGTCAGAGAAATGCATAGACAGTCCCAGCATTCTCAGAAAGCCAAAAAAAAAAAAAGGACTAAACCCACAGATACCCAGAGCTCCAGCTGCAGGTAAGAGAGGGTGCCTCAGACAGTTGGTGTCACAGTCCCACTTAAAAGTAACACCACAGAGGTGCCTGGGCGGCTCAGTCGGTTGAGGGTCCGACTTTGGCTCAGTTCATAATCTCGCAGTTCCTGAGTTTGAGCCCACATTGGGCTCACTGCTGTTGGCGCAGAGCCTGCTCTGGATCTTCTGTCCCCTTGTCTGCCCTATCCTGCTTGCACTCTCTGTCTCAAAAATAAACATTAAAAAAAAAAAAAAAAGTAACACCATATTCCCAAAGAACAAGGACATGACAAAACAGATATACTGAGAAAGTTGAACACCATCACTAGGGAACAGGCCACCCCATGCCACCCAGGATTATATTTCAGGTAAACAGATGTTTAGCCTGTTAAGTGGCAAAACTCCCTACGTTTATATACTTGTGGATGTATTTTAATTTTAAAAAATGCAATATGTACAAAACTTAAATAAAAAATTAACTGTGACTTAACTTTTAATAGCTACAATACAGCATACATCCAAATGAAGACTGGGCCCTTCCAGGAAGGAATGTGATTTAAACAGTATTGTCCCTATTCAAAATATCGTCTGGAGTAGTGGTAGATCTTGATTCTTCTGACCGTAAATTCCATTTTTAGACAACAGCCAAAAATCACGCTGGGCTATATCTAGTGAGTAAGTTTGTAAGTAAAGCCATGAACTTGATTTTTGGTCAAAAACCAAGAACCAACCAATTCAACCACTGATCACATGGAATCCTTTTTTTTAAAAAAAGGAGCAATTATGCAGTGCTAAGATTCCTTTACTGCGTGGCTCATAACAGGGCTCCGAGGCCACTCAAAAAAGAGGAGCTTCAAAAACCTCACACTCTTTAGTAACAGTGTAACTGGTAAAGGCTCCAGGCCTTTGGTTGTTCACCTGGCACCTCAATTCTCTGCCTACCAACCTTCCAAGTTTAGCTCGAATACTTTTTCCTGCAGGAAGCCTTCCCAGGTTTCCTCTCTGTTCCCCAGGTCACAATCCTTCTCTTCCTCACGTACCCACAGCACTCCATTCCAGCCCCAATCCCCAGCCCCACCCCGCCCCAAACACACACACACCACACACTGCCATTCAATACCTTTTCTCTCTTCTAGACTATAAACTTTCTGAGGTCATTTCTTGTTTCTGTATTGGCTCCAAATTCTACTGTTCTAAATCAGTCCTTGTTTTATAGTTACATTTCATAATTTCTCTTTTCAACGCTTTTTTTTAAAAATCAATAAGGCATATTGTAACCTCTCAGACACATAGCACTATAGTTTGAAAAAGATAAAACTTTCCAAAGTAGGAAGCATTCACTGATAACCACAGGCCAAAGGGTAAGTATAAATATAAAGTATCTTCTAGGCAGCATTGCTTTCTTTGTTCTCACAAAATCCTTTTAAAACTGACCTTCCTCTTTCCATCAACTGTATACGATGAAACAATTTTCATAAACAGAAATTTGTTTTAAGTTTTTTATTCATTTATTTTGAGAGCATGAGAGGGGCAGAAAAGACGGGGAGAGGGGAAGAGGGGAAGAGGGGGAGAGAGATAGAGAGAGAGAGAATCCCAAACAGGCTCTGCACTCATGAGATCATGACCCAAGTCGAAATCAAGAGTCAGATGCTTAACTGACTTAGCCACCCAGGGGTCTCATAAACAGAACTTTTTAAATAAAGAGGTCAATTTAAAAATCAAAGTCTTTGGGGGCGCCTGGGTGGCTCAGTCGGTTAAGCGGCCGACTTCGGCTCAGGTCACGATCTCACGGTCTGTGAGTTCGAGCCCCACATCGGGCTCTGTGCTGATGGTTCATCAGAGCCTGGAGCCTGCTTCGGACTCTGTGTCTCCCTCTCTCTCTGCCCTTCCCCTGCTCATGCTCTATCTCTATGTCTCTCAAAAATAAATAAATGTTAAAAAAAAAAAAAAAAAAAAAATTTTAAAAAAATCAAAGTCTTTGTTTAAACACGAAGCATTTGGAAAGAATGAGAAACACACCGTGGAGTGGGAGATGAAATCGGACATACCCCTGGCAACTTAACTGGCTACTTCTTACTGGAATCACGTAGCTACCTCTTAACAGCCCCTTCCTTCACTCTAGATGGCTGCCTGGGATCTGCTGCGGACCGGGGAAACGAGATTACAATGTTTGTTAAAAACCATGCATAGTAAAAGGCCTGTGGCCTCTCTTCTACAGGGAAGGGTATGTCTTCAGCACTGGGACTTTATGGGGACAGTTACTGTGCTAAGAGACTCTTTCCCCCTTATTCTTGGGCTCTGTGCCAGAGGTAGAGCCATCAGCTCCCTGAGAGAGTAAGATGGGATATTTCTCTAGTCAGACAGTAAAACAGATGAAAAACGCAATTGCCGCACGTATAGAACAAGCACAATGCAGCTTCTGAATGCTGTTTGAAAACCCCAGGAGCTACTGTAACAGACTGAGAAGAGGCCGTAAGTCATGAGCCACCTCATGAGGCAGCAGCCATTATCAGAAACACTTTTCTGAGTGTCTGGGACTCGCTGTACGGAACAAAGTGGCCAAACGGAAGTTAGCAGATGGCGCTGTTGCCCAGATATTATTTGATACTCCTACATTTCTTCCCACGAGTCATCCTGACAAATACGCTGTCTGACTGCCCTCAGGAATACCAAATGTGACCAAAGCTCTCATTCAGAAATAAGAAACAGAAAGTACCTGGTTCACCTCCTGAACTGAGGTGCTCAAGATCCATCTCTGCGTGAGGAGTAAACCGCACTTCCAAGGTGGCCACGGGGGCCTCTCTCACCCAGGCGGGGACCACGCTGCAGCGGGCTGCAGCGGCCCTCCCGGGACGGCAGGGAAGAGCCACAGGCCGGACCTCTGCACTGCTTCCTTGTGCGATCGCTGCTTCTTTCCCTCTCCTTAGCCTCCTTTCCGTACCTTCCTCCGAAAAGCTCTTCTCCGGGAAACATGGGCCAATCTGCTCTTCTGCCACACTCGGACTCTGATCACTTCTGGATTCGACACCCGAATCTCCCACTGTCTCCCTGGGTTTAGGAGAGTTTCGCCGGATTTTTGTTGTTGTGTTGTCACGTTTCATATAGTTTTCTCCTGAAGTTCTGTCTTCAGGACATTTAAGTTTCTCCTTAGTGTGACTATAGGGTTGTGGCTCATCACACCTTGAGAGCTGCTGCCGGCCACAGCTGTCAGTCTTGCCACCACACTGGGGCGTGTTTGGGGGCTTGTATTGGTTATTCAGTACATTAGAGTCCTGGAGAGGTTCAACCAAGTCCTGTGGCGAGTCATACTCAGCTATGTAGGGCTTTATGTCGAGGACAGGTGTGCCATGAATCATGTCAATTCCAGAAAGGTATATGGCTCCACCTATAATGTGAAAAATACCTCCTCTTAGAAATAACAACGATGAAGAATAGTGCAAACGATAAACACTAACACCATCTCCTATGGCTCACCGAGCTTACTCACAATTCTCTTACACACCAGGCTCTCAGATACCTGGGACCAATACACCCTTTCCACTCGACCTGGCAACCCATCCTCTTCTTCACTTGTCAAACTCCTGCACGTTCTTTAAGGCTCTTATCTAACATCTCTTCTACAAAGCCTTTCTGGCTTTTCCGGACAGAAGCATTCTTTCCTCTGGGTTCCACAGAGAAGCCTATGTACAAACCTCTACTACAGCCCTTCTCACATGTCTGGCAATGACCTAGTTAGTCTCTCTAGACAGTAATCCCTTGAGCGCTGACTCATCTTTGCATCACTGGGGCTTCTAACTCTGCTCCATGCACATCGGAGTCCTCAATATACCTTTGAGTGTGACTTGATATCACTCTAGTGACTATGTTACTTTATCTGACTCCTGTGCCCGCTGGCAGATTCACTCGAGATAGTCTCCTTGGATGAAGCAAGCATGGGGAAAGCCCATGTGGCAAGGCACTGCAGGAGCCTTTAGGAGCTGAAGGCAGCCACCTGGCAACAACCGGCAAGAAACTGTGGCTCTCAGGTCCCACAACCACAAGGAAGTGAATTCTGCCAACAACGTGAGTGAGCCTGGGAGCAAGTTCTTCCAGAGCTGAGCCTCCAGGTAAGAACTTATCCCAGATGACACCTTATTTGCAGCCTGGTAAGACCCTAAGCAGAGGATTGGCTAAGCTGTTCCCATACTTCTAATTATTATGAAACGTAATAATATTTCAAAGAGATAATAAATGTTTAAACTGATAAGTGTGTGGTACTTTGTTACACAGCAACAGAAACCTAATACTCAAATGTAAGTCACCATTACCAAATATTAAAGACTGTCTTTTGTTGTCTCACTCACACAGCTGCATGTCTAGTTCCTGCTACTGGTACAGAGCCTGCTAACTTGATCCTTGGGAACCTGGCCAAGTGAGAATAAAAAAATTGCACGTGATCACATTCCATTCTATCTCCATTTCAAAAAAAAACATGACCAACAAAGGAAACTGATTTCTACAACACGCTCACTGTGAATGAGCCTAGAACTTCTGGAAAGAGGACTTTGGACTTCCTAAGTGATGGATATGCCCACCAATGTCTGCAGAAGGAAGAAAGGCATTGTAGCATAGGTAAAACTTCACGGGATTTAGAGCCAGACGACCACTTGCTGGATGCTGTTAGGAAAATTATCAAACTTCAAAGAGCCTCAGTTCTTTCGTCCATAGACGTAAGACTGCTACCCCATCAAGCTCAAAGAGACTCTGAACATACATGAACCCTCTTTACAAACTATAAAGTACCACACAAATACCAGGAGTCACCATAACACTTATTTGTTAAGAATGTCTACAGTGCTATTTTATTTGCCTTTTACATTTCTAATTCGATCTCCCCTGTTGAAATTTCAAGTTCTTCTGCAGTGCAGGGATTTTTATCTGATTTGTTTGCCACCACACCCTCAGCGCCTAGACCAATGCTGGCACATACACAGTGCTCGGAAAATACGTGTGGGTTGCATGAATGACCATAAAATTTTCCAGTACTACTATCCAAGCAGGTTAGCCATCGCAAATTGATAAAGCTCAAGCTGCACTGGCTACAGAATTTTCCTGGAAAACCTACCTAAGGGCCAGCTGAATACAATTCAGAGGAGGAAGTTCAAGTTCTGGGAAAAAACAAGCAAAATAACCGGTCTTACCTATTTAGTCCTGAGCCGCCTGAAAACTGCTCTTAGAGCTTTTGTCTCCTAAGATCCTTAAAAAACACTGTGGCGTTCCAGAGAGGGTACTAAGTGTTATAGTGAGATTCATACAGACCCTCTGCCACACATCCAAGGTAGCGGTGGAACTACAGCCACGAAGCACGTCCGTTTCCTCAAAGGAGCAAGGAGGAAATAACCCACCACCACCCTGTGTGTTTACTGTCTCTCCACACACAGCCAGTTACTGGGTATTAATTCTGGAAGTGACCAATTATTTTTGAATAGTTTTGTATTTCAATTGTTGCATTCCAAGTCAGAGAAAACTTGGTTACTAACATAAGGATTATGAAACCTTTCATTATTTTAAAATAATTTAATAGCTCCTGACATATGTGATGATATAATCAGACTCTGACCATCCTATGAGCACTGATTTCTAAGTGTAACATTCTTTGAGTCATTTTGTTTTCTTCAGTGTCTGGTAGTTCCCGGGGGTTAGCACCACCGGTACTCATCTCAATAACAGGCAGTGGTGAATACGACATTGACTACAGAAGATTTCTTTTGGGTAACGATAAAAAGATAAAAGCAGAAAGGAAATGTGTTACCTTCTACCTTTTCCAGCTTGGCCAGAGTCAATCCTATTGCATTGGGACGATGAGGGCTCCTTGTGGAAAAAACTCCAGTCTTTGCGCCATTCAGCCTGGGAGGCTGCACTTTTGCCTTACAGCTCAAATGACCATTTTTGTGAAAAACAAACAAAATCCTATTGAAAATAAACCAAACCACTGAGTAAGAAAAGAACACAAGTTAATGTATCATAATGGTATCAGGGGAAAAATCTTTAATTCCACAAATTAGAACTGAAAGAATGCTTTTAATGGTATTAAAATGTAATCGACGAGGGAAAAAATACCGTTCTCATTCCCTGAAGGGAGGCGGGGTTTTATCTCCATATCCTTTGCCTCTAACACAATTACTGGCATATGGCAGGAACTTAACAAATGTTTGTCAAGTGCCTAAATGAGCAAAATTTACAAAGTAAATGCCTGCTGTTTGCCAGGCAGTATGCTAGACAATTTTATACTCATTTCATTTAATTCTCTTAACAAGTGTAAGATTTGTAATTTATCCCCATTTTAAGAATGAGGAAATTGTGGGGCGCCCGGGTGGCTCAGTTAGTTAAGCATCCTATTTCGGCTCAGGTCATGATCTCACAGTTCATGGGTTCAAGCCCACACAGAGCCGGGAGCCTGTTTTAGATTCTGTGTCTCCCTCTCTCTCTGCCCCTCCCCCGCTCATGCTCACACTCTCTCTCTCCCTCTCTCTCTCTCTCTCCCCAAAATAAATAAAACATTAAAATTTTAAAGAAGTGTGTCTTTAAAAAAAAAAAAGAATGAGGAAATTGAGGCTCAGAAATGTTAAATAACTTGACTGGGCATTCCTGAACAAGACACAAAAGCAGGAAGCCATGAAGAGAGACAACAGATTTGAATTCATTAAATCATTAAATGTATGACCACACAATGTCATCTCAGGAGAATGTGTTTGCTGCCTGTGAAATGGACAGTGGGCTAATATTTGCAGTATATAAACTGTTCCTACATATGACAAAGAAAAGGACAACTCATGATAAGAAATTAAGCAAAGAACACGAATAGACAATTCACAAAAGAGTGCGAAATAGCAGCAACCACATGAAAAGACGTTGAACCTAATAATTCGAAAACTGAACTGAAAAATAAAGTACTGTTTTTCCCTGTCGGGCAAAAATGTAAAAAAAGAAAAAGAAAAAACTGGGATAGTGTCAGCAAGAATGTAGAGAAAAGTTCATTTTTATACATCTCTGATATATAAATTAAGCTTTTTAAAGCTCAATTTGGCAGTAGCTCTCCAAAATTATAAATATGCACCTCCTCTAGCTCAGAATATCCATTTCTGATATCTTATTTGTAAAAGTACACAGGTGTAAAGAATTGTGTCTAAGAAGGTTTGTTATATAGCATTACTGTAATACCAAAATAACTATCTACTAGCCGGAGTGGTCAAATCATGGTGTGTTTATATCTGCCAAAGGCAGACGGCCATCACAGCAAACAGGATAAAGCTCTGTGTACTGTCACGATACATACTGCTAAGTGAAGAAAACATATTCCATTGTTTAAAACAAACGCCCACTCCCCGTGGGTATGTATGTGCTTCTAAGGGTATCAAAAAAGGAAAAGAAAAGGTCTGGTAGGATATACACCAAGCTGCTGACAATAATAATCTCTGAAGAGTGTAAGGGGGTGAGGACGAGAGAGGAGAAAAATAGGAGGGAGACAGAAAAACCTCTTTATATAGATCCAGGCCCATTTTTTTTTTTATATCAGCAATGTTTTTAACTTAATTAATTCAACCAAGATCATACAAACTAGGTCAGACACTCATGTTTTTACTCATAACTCCAAATTAACAGGAAAAATAAACTATTTCAGAATAAATACCTAATTTTAGGTCTTCCCCGTAAAATTCGACCAAGCCATACTGGTGACGCTGGAGTGAGAAAGAATGGACAGCGACAGAATTCAAGTGACAGTCAGTAACACTAGCATAACACAGGTCCTAATATTGGTAACACTTTACTTTTTAAAGTATCCAGATTTTGTCTAAAGACAAAAGAGCTTTAAAAAGAACAGACCTAATTCTTCATGGGTCTAGAGCAGAGTCTGCAAACTTTTTCTTAAAGGGTCAAACAGTAAATATTTGAGGGTTTGCAGGCCAACCAGTCTGTTATAACTATTCAACTCTGCTGCTATACCACAAAAGCAGCTACGCACAACATATAAATGAATGGGCTGTGTTCCCATAAACTTAGTTACAGAGATAGGTGGTAGACAGATTTGCTCCATGGGCTGTAGCTTGCTGGCCCCTGGCCCAGAAGACAGCAGGTACCCACAGGCAGAATCGAGAAGGTCTGTAGATTTCAGCTCAACAGAAGGCAGTTATCACAGGGAACCAACTGCAAATGGAACAAGCCCCCTCAGTGGACTCCAAGCTTCCACGAGGTTGCCTAAGTTATAGAGACAATCACGTGCGAGAACACGGTCTGGGAACTCCATGCAATAGGAAGGATGGGCTGGATGGCAGACGCCAAGACTGCCTTCAACTGGAGGACTTTACTCAAGGGCAAGTTCTGGCTCAAAGAACTTCTAACTATAAAACAACTTACCAAACATGAGAAAACTGTTCTAAGCCCATCAAGGAATGTTCAGGATTATTAAAGATGCTCTTTCGAATTCTCAAACAAGCCCGCGAATGGCTACAAACAGATGGCTGCCTTGGAGTACCATTCTTGGCTGAGAAACAGGATTCCAAGTAGCCAACTGGCTCCGTTAAAAGATTCCCTACAGAAGAAAATCAGGTAAGAAATCATTAGTCAAAATGTCAAATAAAGATGTAGGAAAACATGTTTTCTTTAATGCACTGATTTCATAGTTTTAACATCTACCAAGTGTTATGCAACTATTAAAAATGATTCATGTATAGTATCATGGATACATAAAAATATCCTCATGATTACATATACATTATTACATCCCTTTGGATGATGAGCAAGACTGCAGGTCTAAGAAAGAAACACAGGGAGCATTTTTAGATGTTCTACTATGACCATACATCAAATTCTGTTACCATTTACTAAGGTCTGTGACTATGGTCAGGGCTAAAATGGTCTCTACAATAGAGGGAATAACACACAAAGTTAAATGAGAACTGTCAGCACATGCAGGGGACAGGCTATTTTGCTTGGCTGGAGTATGAAAGATAAGGCAAAGAATAATGAAAGACGAGGAAACAGAGGCCGTATACAGATAGCCTCACGCTTTTCAAAAGTCTGCATTAAGCCCCTGCGCATTTACGAAAGACCTACATTAGTACCTGTTTTTGCTAATCAAAAGAAATCCAATGTTTGCTTTTACCAAAAGAGGCAAAAAGTGAAAATACTGCCCAGTATTTGTTCTGCAGAGAGCTGTTACAGATGCAGGGTGCACCTCGAGCTGAGGGATCGGCTCCATCCGGGTCCTTCCCCAGGAACTACTCGGCATCTGAGCATCAAGACACCAGATCTTTGAACTTTGTCTGTGAGCATCTGTGGTTTATCTTGATTTATTTTGTGCATCCACTAGCAAGATGTGTCCTAAGGCGACAGAAAAGGCTACGAGAGATTATTTTTTGCATTGGGGAATGCTCAAATATTTTCCATATAAATTAGTGGTAACTACTTTGCATTATGCCATTTCAGCTTATGAAAAATTTCGTAGGGATGCTTTATTTTGGGGCAGTGGGGAAACGTGTCCTCACAGGGATGCATTCAACTAAAAACAGAACATATGAAACAAAGTAGTTTAAGCAATAAAGGGAGTGCATGGGGTCATACTACTAAAATGTCTGGACACAGGGTAGATTTCAGGTTAGGCTTGTCCAGCAGCTCTCTGCCCCTTTAGAATATAAGCTCCCTGTGGGCAGGAGTTTTTCTCTCGTTTACTGCAGTGTTCACTGTCTATATTGCACGCAAGGCGGTAGATACTCAAAAACTTCGTGTTACATGGGAAAAAAGACTGTTTAAGTCAAACCTGATTAAAATGTAAAGTGAAAAAGTGGAAGAACATAATCCCATTTATGAAAGTTTGTTTATACATTCACCTATTTAAATATGTACCTGTATGCGGAGAAAGCTATTTGGAAGGACATTCACCCAAATGTTAGCACTTTGGTAAATGGATGTGATAACATGTAAAATGGATAGTGAGATTTTTGGATTATTTGTATCTTTGACTTTGTAATTTGTATAACATTTGAAATTTGACGATAATCAGAAACCCCCCCCCACCTTTTTTTTCTAAGCAGCAACTCCTTTCAAAAGAAGGAAACTTGGCTAGGCAGTGTCAATATAGGGCTAAAGTCCGAGGTATCCACAATTCATTGACAAATAACTTTTTTTTTTTTTACATTCCATGAAAGCTTTACTAACTTCTTTTAAGAGATGATCTAAAGACACTCGAGACCATTTTATTTTCAGCTTCCATTACCAGCATAGGTGGTGACCTCATAGGCCTGGTGGTGTCCCTCACAGCCCCTTTCGTTCCTTTTCACTTATACAAACTGTATTATTGGCTACATAGAAAACATTCAATGTAACATAATATTATGAAATCCTGTGTCCTCACCACCCATCCCAAGAACTAGAGCTTTACCAACAAATTATCTTTTTATGTTGCTTCTCTCGGAGGGCACGCCCATCCTTTCCCGCAGAGATAAACAGGGGCCTGAATGGGGCCTTTATCACTTTATTTTTAATGTAATTTTTTAAAACATAATTTTATCACATGCAAAGGCATGCCTGGATAATGTTTCATTTATTTTGCCTTTGAACTCTAGAAAAACTAGTATTAAACTGCATGTTATCTTCTCAGACTTGCTTTCTCTCTCTCGATGTTCTGATTCTAAGACACTTCCATACTGTGTAAGTTTTTGAGGACTTTAAACTTTTTTCCAAGTATGTTTATAGGTCTTCTTTTGTTTACCCTCATCCATGTTCCTGTGGCATAAAGACAGTGAATACCTTAAAGATGAAGGAACTGAGGCCAAACAAGTCTCTGGGGTTCCATTAAAAATGTCATCAAGAAAAATGGCCAAGAAAGGCACCCCTAATTCAGTAAGTTGGGATCCCTGGGTCCTGTTTTCATTTGTTTAACAAACACTTTCCCGGTGTATACAATTGCCAGACACTGAACTATGTTTGGGTAAAAGTGACAACAAGAATTCTTACCATAGTGGAATTAACAATTGTGAAGAATCTCACAGTATTTCAGTATCAGGGAAAAATATTTAAAGCACCTAGTATATAACACCAAGTGCTCAGCAAAGAGTGGTTTTCAAAGCTCTTACTTAGGCCTTTCCCTCATTTTAACAATATGACAATTGCATTAACTGTGTAATAAAATAAAAACCAACAAGTTACTAAGGCAGAGTTTGTGTACACAAGGCAATTCTTCTTGACAACTTGCCTGGACTGTTACCCTTACCATATTTCATGTCCCCAACGCAGGTCCCCCCCCCTGTTAAAATGCACGACACCAATCCTCTAGACTCTATGTTCCTGAATTTAATGCTACCCTCTTGTTTTTAAGTTTATTTCTTTATTTTGAGAGAGAGCACAGGAGAGCAGGGAGGGGCAGAGAGAGGAAGAAAGAGAGAATCCCAAGCAGGCTCCGTACTGTCAGCGCAGAGCCCAATGGGGAACTCCAACGCACCAATCACGAGATCATGACCTGAGCCAAAATCAAGAGTTGGAAGCTCCACCAACTGAGCTACTCTAGGCGCCCCACTACCCTCTAAATTTTCCACTTTTCACCATTAACAGACTTTATATTTCTTAACTTGGTATTCAAGGTTCTCTACAATCTGAATCCAACCAACGGTTCCCACCTCCCTGATCCATCCAGTTACTTCAGAATGATAGCTCCCCAATCCCATGGAGACCTCGGACCCTGCTCTTTCCTCCCTGTCAAAACATTAGACCAGAAATCTGGCACCGTGCAACAACTCTTTTAAATGAGCACAACCCCTGGCCAAGTAGCAGTACTTTCATCAAATTTAATCTAAGTTAAACATTTATAACATGCACAAAGATTTTAGTTTTAAGAATTTTCCTCAGAACAATGAAAACTGGCAGTACCCTAAATGCCCAGGAACAGGGAACTGGGTAGTGAGAACGCATCTCTAAAGTAAAATAATGTGCACTCCCTCGAGATTATTAATGACCATAGATTTATATTTAACTTATATTTTAGAAAGAAGTTCTAAAACGGCGGGTCACATAGCAATTCATTTTCCTAGCGTGCATGCACTGAAAGAAGTATGGTAAGTACACAGCAAGATATTAACAGTGGTTTTCTCTGGGTGATGGTGGGCTTTGATTTTCTTCCATTTGCTTCTTCAAATTTTTTTTTTAATTTTTTAATCTTTATTTATTTTTGAGACAGAGAGAGTCAGAGCATGAGTAAGGGACGGGCAGAGAGAGAGGGAGACACAGAATCCGAAGCAGGCTCCAGGCTCTGAGCTGTCAGCACAGAGCCCAACTCGGGGCTCGAACTCACGGACAGCAAGATCATGACCTGAGCCGAAGTCGGTCGCTGAACCGACTGAGCCACCCAGGCGCCCCTGCTTCTTCTAATTTTTAAAAGTAATATTCTGCGCTCTAGTGATGAAAGGAAAATAAACCCATGCCCATCTTTCCAGACCCAGTTTTAGATTTCCCGTCTCGCCGCCCCAGAACTTTCCCACGTCTCCCTCCTCACTCCCTACAGCACAGGACGCCTCTCTCGTGGTATTTATTTATTCCTAATGTGCGTGATACCCGCGTTCACATCCTCTCTCCCCCACAGTAGCAAGAACTCCCTGGGAGAAAGGCCGTTAACACTGCACGTGGCGGTTCCCAGCCATCATGCCTGGACCAAGCCAGCCACAGCTACCAAGAACAGGACAGGAGATGACATCATCCCGCTCGCCTCCAGCAAAATCACGTGGTCGCTAGTGCACGTGATCCGTGGCTCCGCAAGAAGTACAATGACGCACTTCGGTTCGAGTTCTCGCATTCTACGGCCTTCTCTGCACTGAAGTTGAAGGCCTGTGCCTCGACCTCTTTTTGAGTGCGGAACCGCCGGTCTCTTGGAAGTTACCTGTTTCCAAAGCCGGCTTCGCGCACCCGCACGGGGTCGCTGTGGGCTCAGGCCCGGTCTCTTCCAAGACGCGCATGGCTACTTTTCTCTGAGGTGTCGACCCGACTCGACAGACTTTCCGCTTCCGGCGTCCGAGCCTGGGGCCTGCGCAGAAGCCGCGCTGGCGGGGTGGTGCGGGCTCGGGACCTGGCGCATGCGCGGGGCGCTCCCTGCGGGTGGCGCTGGCAGCCGCTGTAAGGTTTCGGTTGGAGCCCTGAAGCCATTGCCGGGCGTCGGTTCCTGTCCCGGATCCGGGCCTCCGTTGGCTCGCGCGGACCCGCTGCGATTCCCCGCCAGTCAGCGACTCCGAGTTCCAGGGCTTGCTAGTGGGGACATTCGATGACGATTTACTAAGATGTCTCTCTCGAAATATTAATAAACGACCTATGTCTCCAACGAATGACACTGATTTTTAAAGAAAAAGGATGGGTACATGCAGTTAGCACATTAGCATATTTATCGGATGTTAGGAGATGTTCGAAATTCTTGCGTGGTAGGAATACACAGATGATTACTTACGCTTCTGTGTACTTAATTTTTCCACATTAAAAATGATGTATTGTCAGGAAGGAACCCCAAGTAAACCTCATTTAAACTCTAATGGATGGGGAGCCTCACACTGGAATAGGGGGTAAGTGGGGACTTTTTTTGTGCTCCATACTTTGCGGGAATTGAAGCGAGAGTGAAATTGAGAGTCAATATGTCATGTCCATGGGGGAGATTGTAATCGTTGTTTCTGGACAGCTCTGAAGGCCAACAAGAATCATGTTTTCATCCCATGCGATGACCAGTTATCCTTGCAGCGATACTATCCTTTTACCTACTTACTTGTAACGTCATCTCTCACCTGTATCAAGTTTCTCTGTATATGTAATTCTGTATCTGGGCTTTTTATCCTGTTTGTGGCAGGGAGAACAAATGGCTTGCAATATAAAATATTCAAAAGCGTGCACAACCAGATTTTAAACGCACAACCGTGAAAAGCTGTCGCTAAACCTTTTCATTTGTTACGGAGTAATAAATCACTTAGCAGAACATAACCAGCAGGAGCCAAAGATTTAAAGAGAAGATTGTGATTTAAAACACACACACACACACACACACTTTATAATTGATCACATTCATAAATGTGTCTTCTGTCCTCTGTCCATGAAAATTTGGAAAACAATGCCATTTGTCTATTTCCAGGAGAAATGCTATTCATCTGTGTGGCTGCAGAAACAAGTGTGAGAACAATTAAGCTGTATACACTGTGAAACTGGCATGGTAATAGCTACGTTTGCCACTAGATGGTGCTGTTGAAAGTGATAGTCCTGCTTATTTTGTGGACAGCCTAGTGTGGAAAATGAGAGGTATTTGCCCTCCTGGCCTTAGGTATCATTATCTAATGATAATCACGCAAAAAAAAAAAAAATGCATTACCAAGTGTGACAAGTACTGAGAAGCAGATTTGGAGACACTGATGTAGATAGCTACATCTCAATTTCAAAGGTAAAATTTCTCTTTCTGGAAAATAGGAATTTAAATATGTAGCACTTTTATTATATGAGTTGAGGTTTTTATTATCTAGAGTTATATATGATTATTTCCAGCTTATAAGGCAACCTTCTGGGGCACCTGGTGGCCCAGTTGGTTAAACATCTGACTCATGATTTTGGCTCAGGTCATGATCACAAGGTTTGTGAGTTTGAGCCCCCCTGTCAGGCTCTAAGCAGACATTACGGAGTCTGCGTGGGATTCTCTTTCCCTCTCTCTCTGCCCCTCCCCCCAAAATAAATAAATAAATATAAACTTTATAAGGCAACCTTTTCTTTGGAGGTAAGATCTAGGAATCTGCCTTTAAAAAAACTAAATGCTTCTGATGCAGGTGGTGATGAGCCTACACTTACAGAAACACTTCCCCTTGCAATGGTTCTTAATCCTTCGCTTGGGTGAAGGATCCATGAAAAGCAATGAAAGCTTTGGGACTTAGGCATCATTTTAGATTTAGTAGCATGGGTTTCATGGATTGTTAAGAACCACCATTGTACCTACCATGGAAGGAGGGTAGTACAAAGTAGGGCTCAGATGGTTGTGAAACTTTTGATTCTGTGACCTCAACGTTTTAAGCCAAGAAGAAAACTGGCAAATGTTTAGACGCACACTGGTGTTTGAATAAGAACAGTGAGAAAGCAGAGATTGTGGGCATACAGGGAGGGGGGTAAGAGGGCAAGCAGAAAGGGTCCTAAAAGGTAAAAAAAAAAAAAAAAATTCGTCTCCTAAAGTACTATATTCTTCATTCCATCTCCTTCCTCATCTCTTTCACCTTTATGCCCCTGTGCAGGGTACATATGCAAATCTCTTATGGTTCATCTTAATGCAACACTATTAGAACATGAAACTCTTTTCTCTAATGTTGACCCGCTCTGGCAGGTGAAAATGAGACAAGATTTTCTAAGATTAGACCCAGCATGAAAAGTACTGAGGAAGTTAGATGTGACTTCAGGTGAGTACCCAGCCTCTCTGAGGTTATTCCCACATCTTACGAAACTAGAATGATAATCACCGCCCCGCTCATTTCATACACTCCTGTGCCAATCAAATAAGTGTATGCCAAAGTATGAATTCTGAAGTGCCATCCAGAAGTAAAGGACTATTATACGGTTATTCTGCCCTCAATATGTCACTTGAGTAATATAATGGAATATGAGTCATCATTGTATGATGCATATATCCCGAGAGGAAAAAAATGTGATGTTTGGGCGGGAATGTGTGCAAACAGGAAGGAAAGAGCATTGTAACCTCCCGATATACCAGTGGTTCTCAACTGGAGCTGCACGAGGATCACCTGGAGAGCTTTTCATATATTCTAAATGCAACGTCATGTCCTAGGTTGGATCCTAAAGCTGAAAAAGAACGTTAGTAGAAAAACCAATGAAATCCAATTCATGGCCATGTCACCTGTCTCAACTTCTCAAGTTTCGATAAACGGGCCATGGTTACAGAACGTGTTAACATTAGGATAAACTAGGTGAGAGGTATATTGTACTATCTTTACGGCTTTTCTAGAACTTCTAAAATTATTCCTCAAAAAATATTTAAAAGAAAAAAAAAACATTTAAAAATTAACATATCTATGCCCGGATGTTGTCCTAGACAGGTCCCCCTGGAGAGGGACAGCTGTAGTTTTTAAATCCACCTCAATGGTTATAATATATCCTGAGCGTTGAGAACCTCTGCTCTACACTATGAATGCTTGAGGGACTGGGATTCTGTCCTGTTCTTCACTGTATAGCCTAGAACCTAGCACAGTGCCTATGTGCCTATAGGGCTTGTGCAATTGTGCGCTTGCTAAACTAAACCTTTACTCTGAAAATCTCCTTTACTTTGAGTCTTCTGCAGAGGGAAAACCTCCAACAACCTCTCCCCACCCCCAGCCAAATACCAGGGAGTTTTTCAGACATGTTCCCACTGGGAATAATTCCTACTCCTGCCCCCAGTCTCTTGTCCTTTTCAACTAATCCTGACCATTATCACCCGATAGATATTAAAACTTAAAATATATGAAAACTGCCACTCCACTGTTCAAAAGTCTTCCTTAGTTCCCCACTACCTGACATATTCTTTGGTATCCAAAATTCTTGTTCACTCTAATAATACGAGATTTTTAGCCTCTTAGCCTGCTATTCCACATGGACCCTGCATTAACTGGAGTTTGCAGGTAGTTCTCTTGAATATGTCTTGAATTCACCCTTCTCTGTGTCACACACAATAACACTGTGATCCTCACCTACGATGCAAATCTTTTCCATCTTTCAAGACTCCTTGGAGCTGTAATTTTTTCAGGCCATTCCAGAAAAAAAAAAAAAAAAGAATGTTTCCTCTATTGTATGTTCTATTCAAATGACACTAGCCTTTATGATTTTCTTTTGTAATTATTTATATTGTTTTATTCCCCCGTAAGACTAGATGAAACCCCTGGTGGGTAAGGACTACATGCTATAGGTCTTCTAACCCTCACAGTGCTTACCACAATGCTGTCCACATGGCAAAGCATGCAATAATGATTTAATGTACATTTGGCACAAATACAATATTTAAAAAGGAAAAAATAGAAAATCAAAATCCAAATACTCAAGTAAATGACATTCATTACTCATCACCTCAAAATGTCTTTGAAGGAGTCCCAGAAGGATAAATTGTCAAAATTAACTTAAAAAGCCAACTAAAGCCTGAATAAGATGTCGATGCTATTTTGTTACATCGACAATTGGACAAAGTTTGCAAGAAAACTATTGCTCCCCAATTTTTAAGTGAACAGACAATGCTCTCCCTACTTTTAAGAATTAACCAAGGAAAAAAAATAAATTAAAAAAAATTAACCAAAGGAAGGTTTGTTCTGAAGGGGAAAAATCAGTTATTCAACATCCAATATACATATACACGCACACGCACAAACCAGCAGGATACCATCTGTGTGGCAGAGCCTGAAAAAACACCTTAGTTCTCTTTCAACTGTGGGTCTATACATGAAAAAAAAAAAAAACAACACTTAAAACATCAAGTATTGTAGAGATCTACAATATTTTGAGAAAACCACACATATATTAAGATGTGTATTTTGTTGGACAACTGTGATGGTCAAGCATCGTTAAAACAAAACATAACTATAGACATCAGTTTCTGGATGAATCTCTTGAGGAATGTTTGGAATTGCTGGTATCTCTGGTTCTTCTGCCTTGGGTTCTTCTCTCATTTCTGTAAAATAAAATATGAAAATGGGTTCAATAAATGGTATTGGGACAACTGACTATCTGAATAAAAAAAACTCTACCTCACACCTTGCACAAAAGCAAATTTCAGATGAATTAAAGATTTAAATATTAAAATACCATAAATGTTGTAGAAACAATAATTTATAATCTTAGGAGCAGAAAGACTTTTATCAACAGGACACAGATCAGATACCATAAAGGAAAAGAATGACAAGTTTGAATAACTAAAACTTCAAATTAAAATCTTGTCACGTGGGTGACAAAAACCACTATAAATAAATTTAAACCACAAACAACTGGAAATATATTTACAACTTATATGTAGGCCAAGGCTTAACTATTATATATAGATTTTTCTAAGTCAATCCAAAAAGACCAAATTGAAAATGGAACAATAAATTATATCTTTAAAACGTGGAAAGAATATAAAACAACAGTCGGGATGATAGTTTCAAAGTAAATATCAACATTTGAGATCTTGACATTGAGATCCCTCCTAGCAGGAATTAAAAAAAAATGTTTTCCACCAAATAAATAAATAAATAAACAAACAGTACTGCTCAAAAGTGTATTAAAAAATGGAACAGGGATTCAAACAGGCAATTCTCAATAGAAAATATTCAGGGGTGCCTGGGTGGCTCAGTCAGTTGAGCGCTCAACTCTTGATTTCGGCTCAGGTCGTGATCTCGAGGTTTGTGAGATGGAGACTCAGGTCAGGCTCTGTGCTGACAGCACAGCTTTCTGCCCCTCCCTGGCTCACGGGTGCGTGCTCTCTCTCAAAATAAATAAACATTAAAAAAATAATAATTTTAAAAAGAAAAAATTCAACTTCAGAACAATCATGAAATTCAAATTATAATACGACTACCTAGTAGCAGTTGTCATCAGACAAGCGGAAATTGAAACAATTAGATTGTTTGGTTTTTTTAAACCTAACACATAGGAAAAGATTTTTTAAATGTAATCACATGCAGTAGTGGGGAAAAAGCACTTCTATAAACTCTTGCTTTGTGTGGACTGCTAAAACATTTCGAGAGGCTTATTTGACAGAATGTATCCAAACATTATGTGGGTACCCTTTGGCCCAGCATTTCAGTTTCTAGGGATTTATCCAAAGGATATAATCAGACAGACATAAGCTTCTGGTGCGTCAGTTTCCTTATCGATAATATGGGGATGATATTATTTTTCTGGTAGGATTTTTAAATTGAATAAAATAATTCACACAAAAGGTTTTATAGTTTCTGGCACACAGAAAGTGCCAAAAAATGCTACTTCCAGTGATGTTCATTGAATAGTGTATTAGTTATAGTAGTTATAATAGTAAAACTTGGCAGTAACATAAATGTTCATCATTTCAGAGACTGGTTGGATAAATTATTATACATATAACACAATACCATACAATTGTTACGAAAGATGCCATTAAGATGGACGTGGTATATATTGCATGCGAAAAAATGCAGCTTACACAGAATAGAATGTATTATACTATGTCGCTTGTCAAAACAAGAAAAAACAACCTCCAGGAAGGGGATCAGAGATAGGAGAGCATATCAGAGGGGATTTACTCTATATTCACTTACATATTACCTTAATTTATCATAATGAACATTTATAATTCATTACTATGAACATTTTCTAATCAGTAAAAAAGATATATACTTCTATTTGTTTGGCCAGACAAAACCCCAAACAAGAAAAGCATGAATTAATTGCCCACATTAACCTTGGCAAGAATGAAACTGCTAGAACCGAGCCCTGTGTGGATAAGAAGTGCCTCTCCAACAGGGGCTCCTGTCAGCCTGGGCAGTGCTCCACATGGCTGCTTTTTACTCTAATTTTTTCAAGGGATCTCCTCAAAACCTGTATCCATTGGAATCCAACTAAGCCCATATTTTTGTTGTACTTATCGTTTAGAAAAAGAGCAAATAAGCTACCGGAGGCATTTCTTGAGAAAATATATGGCCTGCTAGACTCAGCCCATTCCTTATACTGTCTGTGGTTTTATACAAAGAGAACTGAGGTTCTCAGTTATGTCCCTGAGGCAAAGGCCAAAGTGAAAAAAGGTTACATTATTTTAAAAGTGTAACACTTAGGAGAATGCTTTTCAGGAACAAGTATTGAAATAGAAAGCGTTTTTGGCAAACCTGATAAATCCTACAAAAACAAGCTCCCTTAGTAACAGTAACAGGATCGTATTTTGTACCTTTATAACGCCCCCCCCTCCTTGGCACCTTGTACCGTAAATTTACTTGCTTTAGTTTGCTGGGAAATTTTAATTCTCAAGAAAAACTTCATTCGTCAAGCTTCTTGTTCATTGAAACTTAATTGTTCTTTCAGATATTTTGCACATAATTCATCCTATATTGGGCTTATTTCATTCCACTGGCTAAAGCTTCTCAGAATAGATACTATGTCAAGTACCTAGTATACACGCTTACATTGTCAATTATTTTCTTTTAGTGCTTTGTAAACGTGCCAAACAGACGCTGGTTGAACGAAAAACATTTTTTACTCGAAACTAGTTCATGGCATGAATGGTATCCCTTGTGACAACAGGGGATATTCGACAATGGACAAAGAAGGCTATAAATCAGCACTCTAAGGGAGACGTAGACCTATGTCGGTGCTCTAATTATAAATGCGGAATCCTATTAAGCGACAGTGTCACTGACTTGTCCCAATAAACCATCCCTACCTTGAGGAAAAGTGTAGACATCCTTAGCATCCTCCTGGTGTGCTTTAGGATCCTGGCCTTGGAGCCCACCTGTTTCTTGGTACGGTTCTGGAAAGTATTCTTTAGGCACTTCCTTATTTTTATAGGTGTTGGTGGAGAGGTCCTCAGGCCCAGGTGCTTCTTGGTATATTTCAGGCGAATAGCCTTCAGGCCCAGGTGTTTCTTGGTATATTTCAGGCGAATAGCCTTCAGACCCAGGTGTTTCTTCGTATATTTCAGGTGCATAGCCTTCAGGCCCAGGTGCTTCTTGGTATATTTCAGGTGCATAGTCTTCAGGCCCAGGTGCTTCTTGGTATATTTCAGGTGGATATTCCTCATCAGCAGGCATTTCTTGGATTGTCTCCTGAGAGGGTGCTTTAGGCACAGCAATTTCTTTATGTGTTTCAGGAGAGAAGTGTTCAGGTTCAACTGTTTCTTGGCGTGTTTTTGTAGAAAGGTCTTTAGGCACAGCTGTTTCTTCTGTTTTAGGCAAGCAGCTTTCAATCTCAGCCATTCCTTGATCTGGTTCAGAATCGTATTCCTCGGGTTCAGCTCTGTTTTGGTATGTTTCGTGAGCATAGCTTTCAGGCACATCTGGTTTGGGGAATGCTTCAGGAGAGCATCTTTCCAGGTCAGCTATGTCTTCGGTTTCAGAAGGAAGGACTTTGATGACAGCTGTTTCTTGGCACATTTTAGGAGCGGGATCTTCAGAGTCAGCCATATCAGGGCACATTCTGAAAGGACGGCCTTGAAGTACAGCTGTTTCTTGGCACATCTTAGGAGAGAGGTCTTCAGGTTTAGTCATGTCAGGGCACATTCTGGAAGAATGGCTTTGAAGTATGGCTGTTTCTTGGCACATTTTAGGAGAGAGGGCTTCAGGCTCAGCCATGTCAGGGCACATCTTGGAAGGATGGCCTTGAAGTCCAGCTGTTTCCTGGCATATTTCAGGAGAGAGGACTTCCGGGCCAGCCATATCTTGGCCTGTTTCAGAAGAGTGGTTCTGTGTTGCTGTTTCTTGTAACTCAGAAGACTCTTCCTGATGTACAATGCTTTCTTGATCCATTGCAGAAAATTGTCTCTCAGGCACAACTTTTTTGGGAGAGGCTACCAGAGCGAGTGCTTCGGTTATAGTCCTAGGCGGTTCATCTTTCTCCGTAGGCGCCAGTGCTTTCTCCTCCGTGTCCTTTTTAAATTGTGACTGAGGCTCCACCTTCAAGTCTGCGTTTTGTCGTCTCTTTCTGCCTCTTTTATTTCCTTTTCCTGTTCTTGGCCTCTTGCATTTTTTCTCTCTGAAAGATCAGAATTAGTGTTAGCAATGGGCCTACAGGATTCAAATAAACGCTTAGTAATAACAGCCTCTGGTCTTCCGACTGCCATGTTGCACGACGATGAAAAAAATCACTTCTCTCTCTAGGCCTCAACCTCCTAGTTTGTAAAATGAAGGAGCCAGTGCTGGATGTTCTCAGTTGTCAGGAGAGATGTCCCTCAGGGACTTTTTGTCTCTGACACCTTGCTCGCAAGGAACCTTGTTGGTGAGTGTAGACAGTATGTGTGTTTGAGAGCCTCTACTTAAAGATCGTTATGGAAAACACAGAATCGATGTTATAAACTAATAGATTGGCACTGTGGTTTATCTCTGGGTTTAGTCTGTCTGCGCTAGTCCCACTGTGCCCTGGGTAAACTGATACCATTGCATTTCTAGATCTGCAATCCAAGCACAGCTCCTTGTCTGCGCAGCCTGCAGACGGAAGACGTATATCTAATTGCTTATCTAATTCAGGGTCTTGTGTAGGGAATGCTAAAGAGCAGCATTACTCTTGTACTCAGTACGAGGTGTACTGTAAGCTGGGTCGAAAGCCACGAAAACATTCTCGAGGTACAGCAGGATGGAACAAGTAGCCGTATTATACCTACTCCAAATGAACAGCTAGATGCAGGGTCTAAAAGGTAAAAAGATGGATATGGATGGAAATTTCGGCCAATGACAAATTGTTAGGTACTGCAGCTATAACCAAATACAGATGGCTAATACAGATGGGCTGGTGGTGGGGAGAAACAGGTACTAAAAATAAACATTTCATCTTTTTTCTAAACCTATTGAAATTCTGTTCCATGCTACCTGCTCCACAGAGCCTCCCTTGCAGGCCACGGGGCTGAAATGCTCTCCTTGCTTCGGATTCATTACGAGGGCCGTGCTTTTAGGTGAGGAACATAAGCTGCCTCTTACCATGGGCACTCGTGGAGAAATATTCTTACAGTAAATATTCTTATTTCTTTTAGCAAACTAGAAAAAACCGGTGCTTCTCTATCTTCCCAGCGCTCATCATTCCTTGCACTTTCGTTTACGTTTGAAATTTCCAAAAGTAAAATTTTTTTCAAGGTCGCCTCCCCAAAACCAGTTTGAAACCAATTTTGAAAAGGTACGGATTAAGACAGTCAAAAATTCGTATTAGAAATAATATACGAGAAAATGTCATATAAAAATTTCTCACCATTTTAGAGCATAATCCCAGCCTAACAAAGGTAACAAAGATAAATTATAAAGTCCTTATTGTCAGATTTTTAAAAGATGGTGTATGTGACTTTTTCAGGAAACACTTTGTTCTAGATATTGAATACTGAATAACTTGTCATGTAGATAACTATATAAGGGAATCTGAGTAACGTTCCATGTTCTTCCTGGTAGTTTTTCAAAGGATATAAATATATCTATGTGCCCTAAAATTTCATCTGTACCCCGTTACTGCTCAGCTATGTGATCATGAGCAAGCCACTTAAACTCTCCATGCCTTGGTTTCTTCATAGGCAAAATGGAGTAAAAGGTATCTGTCCAGCCTCATGTGGTCATTGCAAGAATTGCATATAATGACTTAGAGGAATGGGTTATTCGAATATAAGTTAGTATTCATATTAATACAGGAAACACTCATCGTGCTTCCTATGTGCCAGGCACTGTTTTAAGTAATTTACTTATTCTGTTATCTCCTATAATCTTCACCTCAGCTTCTGAAGTAGATATTATTATTATCTCCACTTTGCAGATGACAAAACTGAGGCTCGCGCTTGTCCAAGGTCAAATGGCTAGAAGTAAGAGAGTCACGCTTCCGATGTAGCCATTCTGGCTTTAACTGCCAAGGCTCTTGACCGTTACACTCGGCCGCTTCTCTCTGGAACCACTAAGATTTCACTGTGTGGTATGTGGAGGGAAGAATAGCCCTCAGTAGGACAGAGATGCATCACAAAGGCATGGCCAGCCAGCTGCCCAGAGGCTCACCAAGGTGTCATCCACTTCAGTGACTTTTTCAGCCTTGTTCCCCGCACCCAGCAAGCCCAGAAATCCAATTCTATCGGCACACTGAGACCAGCTCCGTTTATCTGGACTAAACTCATCAACCAGCTCAAAATGACTGATATAGAAGCCTAAAAACCAACTTCTAAGTGAACAGTGAGACACGCAAAGTCACACAGCAGAGGATGCTTGGACTAACAGATGAGTGTACTCTTTCCCTGTAGCAGGTATTTGAGAAGCTAAGTAATGATCAGAACGTTGCTTGGAGAATATGGAATTAGGGGATATTAGGATATTCACCAACAGAGTCACCTGCCACAGGACTCAAGTACGGAAGTTTCTGCTATCCATAATATATGTGTTCCTGAAAAACCTCACTTGCAGCAAAATCATACACTAAAAGTGCGGCATTTTAGGGGGGGAAACAGAGTTAAAGCAAACAACTCAAATCCTGTGCCACTTTTTAACATTAACAAAAACATAATTGGCACTGGAGGAGATACCTTGAGTAGCTCAGACAGGCAGCTTACTATGAGTGGAGGCTGCCTGGGGGATAGCAAAAATACACAAAAGCAACAGCGTAAATGCAGGCTTTCAGCCACTGAGATCATGTACATGCGGGCGGTGCTCTGAGCCAGCACGGCTGCCATTGGGTTGGGCCCAGGAGGAAGTGCGGCCTACGCGTGGAGACAGAGCAGTGTGGGGCTGGTGGAGTTCTCCCGGGAGGGACCCCCGGATGCGGGCTGAAAAGGACCCGGCTCATGCAACAGCCAAGCGGATGGCTTTTCCCTTTCCTGCTGAAGGTTTTAATTGTATTCCTTTTCGATTAGGAAAAATCATGAACCGATACAACTTGCACCTCACACCGACATCTTTCTCCCATTTACCAATCGTATGTGAGTTGATGGGTGCTATAGAAACATGTGTTAGAGCAGAGCAGAAGATTCTCGGTCCCCGGGGGGACCGGTGCCCTTTCTTAAGAAAAGTCTAAAACATCTACATTGTCTGTTTTTTAAACGTATACTTATTTTATCTTTGAGATCAAAAGAAACATTTCTCGCAACAATGAAGAAATGCAAATCTAACTGCTCATCTAATAATAATGACAATAAAAGAGGGCTTAGATCAGTGGTTCTCAACTGGGGGCAATTTTGCCCCTTCGCCCCCCACACCAAGAGACATTTGACAATGTGTGGAGACGTTTTCCGTTGTCACGCTGCAGGGGGGAGGAGTGCTATGGGTTTCTAGATGCCAGAGATACTGCTAAACACCTACAATGCACACAGCAGCCGCCCACACAAAGAATTATCCTGTCCACAGCATCAATAGTGCCTGGTTTCTCTGGGCTGAGAAACCTCGGCTTATATGGGTGTCGCACTTTGGCTTCTCGGGCTCCCTTTTTCTATCTCCAAGCACCTCCAAATACCTCTGTTTTCATAGTCATTTTAAATGGATGCAGTTAGATGCTGCCTCATTTATAATCATGCTCTTGTACTGTCTCCCTGAGATTATATACAGGTGACTTTGCCTGGAGATTTAAAAACTCCTAAACTCTTCTGTTACTTACTTACAGAAAGTGTTTTGGTTTACTCCACGGAGAGTTAATCATACTCTTTCAATTAGGATTTTACTAATAGAAGCTTGGAAAACTAGCCAGGAGCTCTCCTCAAAGGTTAGCTCCTGCCCCCGACAAGATGCCTCTACGTTAATATGACCAGAGTAGCAGAAAGAACACCAGGCCTCTCTACAATAGAATTCACCTGCCTGGTGCTTTAATTTAAAAACAGGGACAAAATTCTGTCCCTACCACTTCACTGGCTGTGTGATTTTAGGCAAGAGATTTAACCCTTTGGAGATTTGGTTTTTTGTTTTTGGTTTGGTTTGGTTTTGTTTGTGTGTGTGTGTGTGTGTGTGTGTGTGTGTGTGTGTGTGAAGTAGGGATAACCGTTTCTGAATTATGGAATTGCGGGACAGATAAAATTAGTGTGTAAAAGCACTCGGCACTACTTGACACATAGCATATGCTTGACAAATATCCATTCCTCTTCCCTTGCAAAGATACCGTACCCAAACTGCCATTGTGAAGTTTGCTTCTCTTGTGCTTCAGCCTTTCTTTTCCTGAGTTGTTCTCTGTTTCGCAGATTCCAAGTTCCAATGACTTCTGTAGGATCAAAGTTGGAAGTTATAGGCGATAGTGATACATTGCGGCACTTATCAGCGAGAGTCCTATGGCAAGGTGGAGACACCTCTGCTATGCTGGGTGTCTGCTCTTCTCCTTGCTTTTGGAGGACAAGGACCAAATTTTATTCATTCTCACACCTCCAAAGAATCCCCGGGAGCAAACATTCAGCAAGCATTTTTAAACGAAAGGGTCAGTTTCTGTACATATGTGGGCTATTCAATCCATTAATTTCTTCAAAATAATTTTACGTATTGCGCAAACATACAAGAAAAAAATCAGCCACGTTCTGCATCCTTAACATATAACCTGTTTTCTTTTGATTTCTCATGTCCATCTATAGCCTCCTATGACGCAAAGTTGTAATGATAGCATACCATAATTTTATCATTTATTAACGTAACATCATGTCATAAATATCTTCTATGATACAGTCCTTATAATTATAACTTCAATCAAGTCGATGTATTCCCATTTACCCAGTCATTCCACGTGTATTGGATGTTGCCAATTTTATGGGTTGTCGGGGTTTTTGCCACTGTAGATCAAACGGTAGTAACATTCACGCGAACAGTTTTTTTCCTTTTGAATTTTTTCCTTAGAATGGTGTTTCTTCAAGTTCTTTGGGAATTATTATCAAAAGGAAGGTTCTGTCGCCATCTAATTTTTTTGAAAAGTTAATGGGCCTTCTTAGAGCCTGTAAAGTGATAACAAACTTGCACCAAGGGCCCCAAAAGGCAGAGCGCATGCCCCTTGGGCCACCGCACCTTTTGTTCTTAGACAGAAGTTCTTAATGATTAATTTGGACAGGAGGATATTATATCTCTATTTTTACCAATATCTAATTAAATTACCATTTCCTTCAATTAGGAATGTAGGTGAAAACTACAGCAATTTTTGTGCAGTAAGTGACTTTGTCACCAAAAGAAATCACAGATTTTTTTCACCTCCCATTACAGTTGTTGCAGACACCTAAAAATACAACTTATTTGAGATGATATATTTAATTTGATACAACGCTTTACCGTAATCTTGTTATGCAATGCATCTATAAATAAGCATATATATTACTGGCTCGCAATTTTTCATTTCGATAACTGTATCTTACGATTGTTTCCTTTGGAATCTTCTCTCTTAACTTTATGTATTTAAAACATTTATTCTAAAAAGGTGTCTATGGCTTCATTGGAGTGCCAAAGGGATCCACGGCACAAAAAAGTTTAAGAACTGTCTCAAGGCTTAGGGTTCTGCAAAACATTTTGAGAAATGCTTCTTTAGGACAAGCCCGAGACTAAGATCAGGAAGGCAAAAGAGTAAGCATTATTAAAGACCTGGAAATAGGTAAACCAGATCTCTTTCCAAAAATTATACGAAATTTACACTACCATAGAAGTATAGAGGTATAATGGTTGTTTTACCACAACCGTTCCATACTGGGTATTTTCATTATCTTTCACTTAAATATATTATTAATAATTTATTACCTCCTTGTGTTTCTTTGGCTTATTAGAATCTTAATGTAGTAGAAGTCACCTCAGAAGGATATACAGCCCCAATCCTTCCCATCTAAGGTTATCTGAACATACTCAATTATGTGCTTTTGGGGGGCCAGATCCATAAAAATTAGGAAAATCATCACAGCCCCATTTCCTCCCAACTGTCACTACGACATCCTACTGGCCACTAGAAACCTCTTCAGATCTCTTTCATTACCTGGTGCATGGTTCTCTTCTTGATGAGGACCAGGTGTCTGATGGAGCGTCGAGCGAGATCGGTCCTTTCCCAAATCCATCGTGCTGTGGTACCTTCCTGCTATTTGTTCTGACTTCCACAAGTAGCCTTTTTTAAAATATCAAAGCAACTAACAGTTAAACACACGCACGCACACACGAGTTTGCTTGTCACTCAACTTCCCGCCTAAATGTTTTATCTGGTTGGACCACAGCTGCTGGCTACTTCTACTCTCTTTATCACATTGCACAGGTGTGAGTAGGGGGCATGGTTGGTCCTACTATCCTCATCCCGTAGCACAGTTGCTAGTTATACAGGGAGCCCCGTGCCCACAGCCTAGCATCGCGCAGCCTCTGGTACAGCGGTCTTTTATTTCTGTCTGCCAAGAAGTGCCTGAGTCTGATGGTCCTTTCTCTGTATGGAAACGGCATAGTGGAGAAAGTGCCCTACCTCTAAGACCTAACTAGTCCATGTCCCAGAACGAGTCACCTCCCCATTCTGTGACCACATTTGCAAAGTGGGTAAATGATTCCTGGCTTGCAAACCTCACGGAGTTCTTGTGAAGAAGTGAAAATCACAAAGTGAAAATTACGAAGACGTGAAATTAATCTGACGTTACTTTCCTGCGTATGGCATTTTTTTACCTTAATCTGTTGCAGAATTAATTTCACAGCTGTATACGCTGTGAAATTTAGCTAAGAGACCCCAGGAACCAAATTAGGAATTCAAAGCCACTCTGAACCCCTTTCTGCTCACCTGATCATTTATAAGTGCCTTGAGATAACTAGTGAAATCCACTGTTACTCATCCAGGGAAGGTTAAAAAGAATTTCTTAATGAAAATATGACCATATCATGCCACAGAAATTAAGTTTAAACCAAAGGAATTACCCCCATCCCCAATTGCTTACCCCATCTGAGAAGGTAAGGAAGGACAGAGGACCACGGCTGTCCAAATAGGGAAGGACCACCGAACACACCCTGATATGAGCAGCCTTTCTGAGAAATGCAGGATTAACAGTGTTCTAGAGTCATAGATTGGACTGAAGAGAATTTGAATTCCAAAGTTGCTTAGTTAGGCAAGTTAGTTAGTCTAGGGGCCACTCCATCTATCTACATCATGGGGACAATATCGGTATCTACCTTGTGGTGTTATTGGAGTGATTAAATCAAGTAATCTGTGTAACACATTTTATATATGCCTGGAATATTGAACTTGCCTCACAAGTATTAGCTGCTTTTCTGAATAATAAAATATAGTAACCAGATTTGGGTAAACTGAGTAATCGTTTTAAATGCGCTCAAGAAACTCAGAAAATCTGAAAAGAATCCTATATAAAGAGAAAACCGTTAAAGAGTGAACATGTGTCCCTTATGTCTCTAGACTCTTAAGGCATCAGAAGCAGAAGGGCCCTATGGGGCGCCTGGCTGGCTGGCTCAGTTGGTTGAGTGTCTGACTTCAGCTCAGGCTGGGATCTCACGGTTTGTGAGTTGGAGCCCCGCGTCGGGCTCTGTGCTGACAGCTCAGAACCTGAAACCTGCTTCAGATTCTGTGTCTCCCTCTCTCTCTGACCCTCCCCTGCTCACGCTCGGTCTCTCTCCAAAGTACACATTAAAAATAAGAAGTGGAAGGGCCCCCAAACCAACTAGTTCCTTCCCCCCATTTTAAATATAGATAAATTGAGAGCCAAGGAGAGGGATGATTTACCTGCCCCAAATTTTCTTACTTATTGCTGACAGCACCTCTCACTGATTATAAGGCTGGTCATCTTTTCAGGTTTGATCTCGCCTGGGTATGAAAATGCACGTGTAGTGTGAAATTATGAGAGAAGAGAGCTTTTCGAACACACCGGAAAGTATTGAGAATTACATAACAAACACCCACGTCCCCAGCACCCAGACTTAATGCGGTTCTCAGTCACCATATCCTAACGCTTTAAGTTTCTCAGTTCTCCAGCCTTTCCCATAAGAAGAGATCTCAAATTTCTGATAACCTCAGAGGGTCTCTATTCAAAGATGTCCTAGAGGAAATGGAAGGTGTAATTCATAATTTGTCTTTCCGTAACTTTTGGATTTTCAGATATAGGGTTTAAATAAACCAAATACAAATTAAGGTAACTTTGAAAATTATAAAGCAGTAGTGCTATATCATTTAAACTGGAATTAATTTTTTTTAATATTTATTTATTTTTGAGAGAGAGAGAGACTGAGTGTGAGCAGGGGAGAGGCAGAGAGAGAGGGAGACACAGAATCTGAAGCAGGCTCCAGACTCCCAGCTGTCAGCACAGAGCCTGACGCGTGGCTTGAACTCACCAACCGTGAGATCGTGACTTGAACCGAAGTTGGATGCTTAACCAACTGAGCCACCCAGGTGCCCCTAAACTGGCATTTTAAACATTGATCCCTTTATTTGAGAAGCTTTCATTCTTCCAGGTGGCTTCTTATGATAGCTCAATAAAATAACCTCATAAAATAACTCTGGGGTCCCTTACAGAAGGTGCAGAAGTACTTCTTAATTAGAATTATCCTTATTCTTGCGGCGCCTGGGGGGCTCAGTCGGTTGAGCGACTGACTTCAGCTCAGGTCATGATCTTAGAGTCCGTGAGTTCGAGCCCCGCATCAGGTTCTGTGCTGACGCCTCAGAGCCTGGAGCCTGCTTCAGATTCTGTGTCTCTCTGTCTCTCTGCCCCTCCCCTGCTCACGCTCTGTCTCTCTCTCTCTCAAAAATAAATAAAGATTTAAAACAAATTTTTTTAAATTATCCTTACTCAGGGCTTATTCCATTCGGTTCAATGATTCAGCAGACTTTAGGGAGTGCCGCATACTGGGCACGAATTGAGCAAAAACATTAGGATGCAGAGACTGACAGATACAGTTCCTGAATTCTGTGCACCGTACACTTGAGATATATATATTGCAAGGAGTTAATAGCCTCTGCCCTGTTGCAATCTTCCTAAGTTGACTTCACCCCTGCCCCGTGTTCCCTGTATCTGGGAGCAGAATGTGGAGGGACTAGAAGAGGGTGGGGACTTGAGTTCACAGTAAATAGAGCCAATATTGGGTGGAGGGGGCCAATGGAAGGACTTTGAAGCCAACTAGATTGGAAGCCAGGCAAGGTGTCTTTGAAGTGATAAGCAGGCCAGAGCAGGACCTTGTCTGGGACAAAAGCAGCCACACTCGGTAAGTTCATAAGCCGTAGTTCATGGTCCCTTCTCCCTGCGCAAAACTCTGGAGCCATTACCAGAACGTGAGATGTTAGCCATTAAATGAAAGGCTGGATATTTTTTAACAAATACTGCCTTCTTCTAGAGTTATTTGCATGTATACACAAGATCTCTCTCTAAGCCACAAACTCTTAGGGGGTCGTTACCTCTCCTGATTCGCCTTTCCATCCCGCGGTTTAATCAGGTGGGAGGCTGCCACAGTACGTCCCCATGAGTGCTCACACTACCGTATGTAGGGCAGGCGGCCTGCGAAGGCACTTCATACACTCAGAGGATCCGACGTGGCCGTGACTTAATAATAGTAATCCCATCGTCTGTTCTGGAACTCTGCCTATTGTCATTCACAGGCACCTATGTGCCTGGAGGTAGGGCAGCTAAAAGACAAAGCCCCTGCCCTTACGGAGCCTCCCGTCTAACGGGGAGAGATAACCACGAAGCAAATTTTTAAAATTGTGTAATATATATCAGATGATGATGAGTGTTTTGGAGAACACTGAGCAGGGAACGGCAGGCTGAGGCATGAGGGGGAAAGTTGATGCTTGTTGCTATTTAAATAGGGTGGGGGGGGGGCGCCTGGGTGGCTCAGTCGGTTGAGCGTCGACTTCGGCTCAGGTCATGATCTCGCGGTCTGTGAGTTCGAGCCCCGCGTCGGGCTCTGTGCTGACAGCTCAGAGCCTGGAGCCTGCTTCAGATTCTGTATCTCCCTCTCTCTCTGCCCTTCCCCTGCTCATACTCTGTCTCTCTCTGTCTCAAAAGTAAATAAACATTAAAAAAAAAATTTAAATAGGGTGGGGGGCGTTTAGGGGGCTCTGTCGGTTTAGTGCCTGATTCTTGATTTTGGCTCAGGTCATGATCTCATAAGGTTCAGTTTGTGAGTTCGAGCCCCGTGTTGGGCTCCATGCTGACGGTGCAGAGCCTGCTTGGGATTCTCTCACTCTCCCTCTCTGCCTGCCCCTCTCTGCCCTATCCTCCTTCTCTCAAATAAATAAACTTAAAAATAAATAAATAAATAAATAAATAAATAAATAAATAAATAAATAAGGTGATTAGGGAAGGCTCGATGGAAAGGTTGACAGTTGAACAGAACTGCAGGAAGTGAGGGGCCAGCCAGGTTGATAATTGGGAGGGCGTTCCAGACAAAGGGACGCCGGCAAATGGTAGCAAGTAGGTTCAGAGAGGTAAGCTTGTTGCCCCTTGTAGGACTTTCGACTCTTATTGAGATGGATAGTCATGGGATGGTTTTGAAGAGAAGAGTGATATGATCTGATTTATATATTTTAAGGAGTATTCTGACGACTGTGTGGAGAATAGACTCCTAGCGATGGGGGAGGAGGGGGAAGCAGCGGGACCGGTTAGAAGGGTCTTGCAGTCATCCCAGTGAGCGGCGATCTAGGCTCGCACTGAGGCGGGAGTGGTGGAGAAGCGGTCAGCTCCTCGAGTAGCTTACAAGTTGGAGGTGCAGTGAGAGACAGTCAAAGACTAAGAGTTTTGGCCTGAGTGGCCGGAAGGATGGAGTTACCAGGAATCCACGAGGAAGGCTGGGAGGAGCAGGCTTGCAGGAGCTGACTGGAGTTTAGTTCGGGGCATGCCAACAGATTAGGGAGAAAACAGGGAAGGAGCAGTCAGAGAAGCGGAGGAAAACCGGAGAAGTAAAGTGTCCCAGAAGCCACAGGGAAAAAAAACATTTCAAGGAGGAGGGGGTGATCGATCCTGGCAAATTTTGCTAATGAGTAGAGTGGAAGGATTAAGGGTTGTCTATTTCCTAACCATTCAACTCAATTAATTATAGACTGTGGAGGCCAGAGAGGTTGTTACTTGGTCAAGGTCATGCAGGCAGGCCCAGCGACATAATTTGCAGGGCCCACTGCACGATGAAGATGCACAGCTCCTCCAAAAATTGAGAAGTTCAAGTCAGCTACAGCAGAAAATTAAACTCCGCCCAGGACCCTACTTTCACAAGTGTTTCGCCAAATCCTTGCAGCGGACATAAAACAGATCTTCATGTTTCAGGTCAAGACGCTGGTGTTAAGTATCGAGGGATTTAAAGTCTCAGAGCTAGGCTGGTAGTGTCAGCGTGGAACCTGGCTGTCAGCCTCCTGGTCCCTCCTTCTTCCTACAAGATCAAACCAGGTATTCAGGGAGATCATTGCTTTCCTGCCTCCTGACTCTGGAGCAAGGTGTGTGTGTGTGTGTGTGTGTGTGTGTGTGTGTGTGTGTGAGAGAGAGAGAGAGAGAGAGAGAGAGAGAAAGAGAGAGAGAGTGTGTTAATGTTTATTTTGAGAGAGAGAGAGTGAGCACAATTAGGGACATGGAAGAGAGAGAGGGGGAGAGAGAGAGAATCTCAAGCAGGCTCTGCACCACCAGTGCAAAGCCCGACCTGGGGTTCCGACTCACGAAGTGTGAGGTCATGACTGGAGCCAAAATCAAAAGTTGGACGCTTAACCACTCGGCCGCCCAGATGCCCCTGGAGCAAGTTTAAATATTGAGGCCTGGTTCATGCATTTCAGAGGGCCGATTGGACCAGGAGGGCGTGGGAGGGCAGGAGACATTGCTAAGAACTCCTGCCCCTGGGGTGATCGGGGTGAGAAGCGAGCATGGGATTCTATCCAGCCGAAAACGTGATCCGATAAAAGTGCTCCAAAGCGAGTGTAGTTTTAGGCTATACTGATAGCAAGCCCCCACACCAGGGCTAGATCAGAGTCCCGCGGCACTTTGGTTTGTCGTACCACACCTAAAACATCATACCGTGAGGCCCACGTGAGTGATCGTTGAGATCGTGTACAAGAAAGAGCAAAGGGTATGTAGCTGTGCCGTGTTCTGGCTGTGTCATTGGGGGCTGGGGGGTGGCGATGGAAATCGCTCAGTTCTCTCGAATCCTCAGGCTCTTTACTTGTAAAACAAAAAAAAAAAGTAAACCATCCCAGGGAGTCTGTGAGGGTAAAAGTGATCGTGAGAGCTTTCTGGAAAATGAAAAGCGCTGTGTAGATCGCAGTGCCATAAACTTGGGTGGTGTGCCCAGTGTGACCGGAGCGCTCCAATGGTGCACCTGCGTTTTCCTAGAGTGCGGTTGGGTGGACAGATGAAGAAAGGGAAGATACGGTGCCGTTATTTCTCTTAGCCTTCCTTCCTTGCTAAAATCCGTTCCCAAAGCTTTTGAGTCCTTTTCAAAGAGTGGATCAAGCTTTGTTTTCCTAAGTGGGGAGGGAGAGTTTCTGGTTTGCCTCTCTCACGGTCTGTTGATGCGTGATAAATGAGTTCTGTCTCTGCTAAAACAGATGCCCCTGTACTCAGAGCGATAACACGGTCTATGACTTTAGAATGGCGGTAACCTGACTTCCGGTTTTGTTTGTTCCAAAGTTCCTCCTCTGGCCTCCCCCAAGGTTTCTATTTCTAAGATGCTATATTCTAAGCATCTCTGGATGAACAGTGACGTGGTGGTTTATCTGGGGAAGAACAATTCTGTTCCCACCTTGGGTCACTGTTCATCTCTAATCTTTCTTTCCCCAACTTCCTGGGCTCCTACTGTACTAACTTGACCTCTTTTTTGCCCCACGCCCCCTAGATTCCTTCACAGCCACAGTCTAGTCTTTCTTTCCACACATTGTTCTCTCGTGCCTCATCGGTGACTTCCTAGTGGCCAAGCCTAGTGACGCCGCCACAGTTCTCTCTGAACTCCTGTAGCTCGTGATTCCTCCTGGCACTTCCGCTCTCCTGGAAACCTGCCCTGCTCTTGGCATCTGTGGTGGTGGGTTCCTCCCCTTTCTCCCTCTTCCTCCTCATCCTTGCTCCCAGGCTTCGCTTTCACTCCCCTAGACGCAGGAGGTATTTCCCAAGGAGGACTCCCTGATCTTCTCTCTGTATACTTCCACCCTTCTCAGATGGTTGATCCGACTGTATATCTTTAGCTCTTATCTCCATGCCGATATCTTCTGAATAAATATCAATCTGAGTTCTAAGCTCACAGGTTCAAGTGTCTTTTGGATACCACTCAGTACGGAATATCCCACTGCACCTCAAACTCGGCCTAGCGAGAAGCAAATTTATCCTCCTCCTAAGACCAGTCTCCTCTGGTTTCTTTCTGCTCGGGTAGTAGCGCCTCGTTCCTGGTCGTCCGGCTGTGAACCTTCACAGTTATCTTGGGTTCTGCCTCTTCACTGGACACAGCCTCCGGCCGGGCCCAGTTCAGTGAGTTTCTTCTTCCCAGCAGTCTCACATGCTCATTCCCTTTCATCCCTCCCCATGCCACCGCCCCAGAGGAGAACCTCAGCTTCTCGTTGGAAGTGCTGGAAAAGCTTCCTAAGTGGCGTATCTGCTTCCCTTTTCCCTCCCCCTCCCCAGACTGTCTTGCACTAACAGCCAGAACATTCCCCCTATGGCTGACTCTGAGCTGGTCACTGCCCTATGTAGAATACTGTGAGGTCTCAGTAATGCTTGCAAGGTAGAGACTAAATTTTTTAGCTTGGCCTTGAAAACCAACTTCCCAACCTCCCCTTCCCATTACTTTCCTGAAAATACCCGACGCCGACACCTGAACTGATTAAACAGTGCCGTTTGCCCTCTCGGTGTGGCCTTGGCTCGTTCTAACACCCACAGTACCTTTATTCACTCCTCCTGACTGTTCAGCGCTCTTCCCTGTGTCTGCCCATCCAGATACTGAGTGCCTCCATCACAAAGCCTTTGAGGCCAAGTACTGAGTGCCTCCATCACAAAGCCTTTGATGATGACGGTGATGATGATCCGTTAGCCCCTTTACAAACACATAACAGGTACCTGAAATTTTACACATATTATCTCGTTTAGTTTGTCCAACTAATATGATCCCCAATTCACTGACAAGGACATTAGTGACTCAAAGAGATTAGGTTATACCCCAAGATCACATAAGCTCGTAAATGCCAAAGTCAGAGCTCAAAACCAAGGCCGACTGTAAAGTTCAGATTTCACCGTTCTCTTCTACTACCTTTTCCCACCTAGACGCGATCTCTCCTTTCTGAGCTAAATCTCACTTGATTTGAGCTTCTTGTATGATAAATAGCACATAATACTTTTTAATTTTATCGTTTCACATGTATACATCTTTTCTACAACGTTCATTCGGCAAACCTATAATGAACATTTATTGCCAGCCTCTTCACTAAGACTTGGTGACACAGAGAAGAATCACACGAGAGTCTTTCCCTCAAGAAACTCAGTTTGATTGAGGATGAGAGACAACAAGTAAATCTGAATTAGAATGTAATGCGGGGTGGCAATTTTAATAGCGATAGTTCCAAATGTTCTGAGAGTAGAAACGGAGTGCTAATTCTACCTCCACAGAAGCAGAAAGGTAAGAATAGTATACTGTGGACCCTCCGGCTGTAATTCTTATTCAGAAATGCCATGGTATGAATTTGTACTGGTCGACAAGTAGACTTGGGGAAATGAAGAGATTTTGTATGTATGTAATGGTATTGTGAGATTTTTTTCACTTTATAATTCATTTCACAAAAATACTAGCAATAGCCAATGTTTATTGAGCACTTGCTTACCAGACCCCAGGCACCATTTTAAGCACTTTGTATAGAATTAATTTAGTCTCTACAACATCCTTTAAGGTAAGTAACTGTTGATATCCTTGTTTTATAGATGAAGAAACTGAAGCCCAGGCATTGACCCTGTGCCAGAAGTCACCCACCTGGTAAGTGGCACAGCTGAGTGGTTTGGATCTAGGAGACCATACACTTAACCCCCTTGCTCTCTTACCATTCAATTCTACTTCTTCCATATTTAATAAAATAAAGTAGCAATATATATTTTTTTCTTTTCCAATCCCTTCTCTCTCCTGTCTTCCCCTTTTCCCTCTCCCTCATGCTTTCCCTCTTTTTGCCATTCGTTGACTATCTATTCTGGCCCAAACAATGCAGGGTGTCGGGGATACCAAGGCAAATCTAAAAAAAAACCAGCATGCATAGAAAAGTAAGGGAACACAGATGAGGGGCACTAGCCATGATGGAAAGAGAGGGTCAAAGAAGTCTTCCTGGAATAGATGACCTTGATCTCAGTTTTCAAGGGTGAATAGAAATTGACTATTATGACCCAACTAGGCTGGGAGCCACGAACACAGGCTCTGGAGTCTGATCTACGTTCATTCCAATCAGGTTTGTGTGCAACCTTGGGAAAGTTACTTCAACTCTTCCAGCCTCAATCCCCTCATATATGGAATGGGCATCACAACACCTACCTCTCATGACTATTATGAACATTTTAAAGGATGAATTATGGAAAACATCCAGCTCCCAGCCAACCTTAATTCTCTGGCTGTTATTATGATTGCTCATGATCTCACTAGTAATAAGTGAAAGAGAACCTCTAGATAACAAGGCCGAGCAAAGCAATAGAGTCATTTTCTGGACAAAGACATGGAGATCCAGAGGGAGGCCTGTGTCACACTGTCACACAGGCTTAGTGGCGGTCGGAACTAGAATCTGGATCCTTCGAGAGTTCTACCATTTTCCCTTCGCTCATCTGGTATTCTGAACTCTCCTGTCTATAATATAATCAGTCTATTTAATTCCCTGGCTTAATGAGTATTTCCCAAACTTTCCAACTGTTGACATTCTCTATTTGTGACTTTTGCCACATTCTGGTAATAATGTCTTCTATATTATTATTTACTTAAAATTTTTCTTCAGATACACTTATTTTTACTAAAACTATATCAGATGGAAGTTTTATAGCACCATTATAAACAGAAAACCAATCAAAGTCTTGTGGTATCGTAAATTATATTTCATCTAAGATGTATTAAAATAAATACCAAACTATTAAAATAAAAGGTGTTTCATCTAAAATTACCCGCGCTTCCCCCGGTGGCACGCATAACACATCTTGGGAAATGCTGGCCTGTGTAATTAATCAGTGAACTCTTTTCATTTCATGGAACTTCTAGGTCATGTCCAAATCTATCCTAAAGCCAAACTTCCCTTCGCAGTGGCTGGTTTATAACTCCGACAGAAGAGAACAAAAGACTCCCCTCACTCCCTGGCCTGCTACTGACCCACTATTATTCATATCAACTACTTTCATTGGTGTCTCTAGTTAAACAGTAGCCTCTCCTGTTTTTGTTATTTCTTCATCCCCTGGAGTTTTAGCTATTCTGGCATAGAATATATACTAGAAACTAACACGACGCTTTAGTTCCATTTATTCGGAAATTTCAACTCCCTGCTTCCAGTAGATTCTGTCCCCTTGGAGTTTAGCGTAGGAATAACCGAGATCAGTCCCTACCCGAAAGGGACCACCGGTGATGAATTGCAACCTTCCCAATGGTCCCAGCCCCAGTGCCTGCCAGAGGGCCTAGCGCAAGTAAGCCTCTAGTAGTCATCACCAGAACCAATGGAGGTAGAGGTGACGCTGGCTGGCGCTGCTGCCACTAGGTGGACAGAGATGGCAACCGCGCCATTGCCACCTGTCAATTAAGTCAGAGCTCTGACTCCTAACACTTCCCCTGGCAGGAGCCTGCCTTGCTCCCTCATCCCCCGACACTCTCTGTTCCCCTCCCTCCAAGTCCTCCTCAGGGTGAGTGAACACTGGGGACGTGTGCATACCAAACACTTGGCTAATTGATATTCTGTCACAATCTGCTCGACAAATGTTAGGCTTTTTGTATTTGGGTTTTTTTTGTTGTCGCTTTGGCTTTTGTGTGTGTGTGTGTGTATGTGTGTTTGTGTGTGTGTGTAACACTTTGGTTGTATTTTTAGACAGATTGGGGAAGGGAGAGAAGGAGTTTACTCCATAGGCAGAAAATGTGTTGCCAGGTCTTTCTTGCCTGGCATTCTCCTAAGTGGTTGTGAGCATCTTGAACGGAGGGAGTTCAGGATATGCTCACATCTGATTTTATCAGCGTGTCTCCTGGGCAAGTTCAACGTGAGGATGAAGACTTCCTTCGTGCCTCTTTATGTGTTGCATTGCCGCCCTTTAATTGACAGTACACTCGTCTCGTTTTAAGGAAGCCAGCCCTGCTCAGCCGTGATAAAAACCTGTGTGGGAGTCACATGACGATGCCTGACACTCTCCTGTGACGGAAGAGATGGCAGGCCTGGCCCAGCGCTTGGTCGTGGGTCCCCCCACCCCCCATCTTATTCTTATACGTAAGCGCCAGATTGTTCTTGGTAATCAAGGGAGAAATTAAAACAAGCCCAGACAGAACAGGCCCCCTCAGAGCCTGCGGGTAACACCCAGAGCTTGCCCATAATTCTTCTATCTGAAGGGCCTTAGGCTTCCTGAGGAAAACAGAAATAGGAGGTCGTGTGTTATTATCGATATGGCCTTTATCATTAACGTCGGACACCGCACTTCACTTCTCAGTAAACACTAACGCAGAGGGACAACAACCACACCACACCGAACGGTGTGTGGTGCAGCGGATAGAGCCTGGACCCTTGGATCAGAAGATAAATAGGGTATCTATTTCCACAGAACTGCTCTTAGCTTCTGTTTTGGCCCAGTTCAGATGGGTGTACGATACTTCATCCTCATGCAAGGAGACTGGGGAGAATCCTGTCAGACAGAACCCAAATAACTCCATGGGTCCATCCAACGAAGGCGGACTTTCGTTTCCGGAAAACCGCACACCTACTCTGACTTACGGAAACCTCCATTCCCATATCCCGCTATCAAATACGGCCCCGAAATGGATTTAGACATCTCTCTGAGAGGAAAGAATAGAATGAACCTCCCCTAATCGAGTCCATTTAATTCCCCTTTAACGGGAATTAAATTAAGATCTCAATAATACATGATGACAGTTCTGCTTTCTAGACTTATATAGAAATGATGCCTCTAGCTCTGAATCCTAGTTATCTCTGACAGAGGAAGGGAAACATTGATCAAATCATGGTTGCCCTGTTGTAAGGAGTAGAAGGAGTGGAAAGAAGAGATCAACAGAATAAGTAAGTACCGGGCATGAGACTTCTCCGAAAGTCAGACAGGGATGCCAGGCTGGGCAAGGGAGAGAGTTATTTGGGGAATCACGAGCAAGCTCATAATTGTACTTTATGGAGTTATGCGACCCTGGGACACAGTAAACACTAAATTTCATAGAGTCTCACGGCTGGAAGAAACCTTTAATTTCATCACATTTCATTTCATCGCCTTTCCCAAGAGAGGCCCGAGAGCCCTCTACAGACTGAATTTACTAGAAGATGTTTCTGATTTTAAACATTTTGCCAAAGAAAACCCAGCAGAGACTTTTTAAGGAACCCCCACTTGTTATAGTTCTGATTATTACTTCGTTACTTCATTTTTGTGGGCTTTTGTTCAAAAGGGTAACCTCCCTGGCTATTAGTTTCTGCATCTATAAATAACAACCCGAGATCCCTCCTGCCTGCCCCTCGGCATGGATAACACGCTAAAGAAGACGATAAAAGTGGAAGTGTCCTGGTAGCCATAAGGTATGGTGTACTTTTTAAAACATAAGAAGTGTGGCTACTACCTCCTACGTTCTCTCACCAGTGACTTGGCCCATGCAGTGTTTCATCCCTCTCCTACTACGAAGAGGTTCCTCCCCCTTGTCCGTAATTCTTTTTATAGAGTTACCCACAGATGGGTCCCTATGAGAGCATTCGCCAAGGGACCGTGTGCTTTTTCACGACAAACAAGGAATAGGCTTGTGCCGATGCAGCACCTGCCGCCTGCAGGGAGGAGGGCCGGGGGGCAGAGGGGCTTTCGGCAGGAACCACGGTCATCGGTCATCTTGCTCCTCCCCACATCCTCCGCAAGGGCCACCTGTCCCCAGGCCTCTATCGGCGTGGGCGGACCTTCACGAGCCCAGCAGGAGCAACCCACACAGAGGTTCCTCGCAGTCCTCCGGTTTCAGTCACAGTGGAACCTCATAACGCCACAGACTGTTGTTCATTTTAACAGGCATTTAGTAAGTGTTTGTTATGAGTCAGGTCCTGGGCTTGCCACTGGGAATAAGAGATGAGTCAGACGCGCTGCCTTCCCCTGAGACCTCACGGTTTAGTGGGAGAAACAGACTCATGAGTGTCGAACACAGGATGCGTTATGGCCAAAGCCCGGACGGTGTTTGGGCAGAGCCGATGGGTCACTCCTTAAGTCTGTCTGAGGGCTCCGGGTTGACTTCTCAGAGGAGATGAGATTTAAAGGGATCTTTCGCAGGAGTGTAGAAATTCCCCAGGGGGAAAGGGGAGGGGACTTTCAGACGGGGGGGAGCTGCAAGTACAAAGGCACAGATGCGGCAGGACAGCTTGGTTCTGGGTAATAGGGAGGCCGGAGCGTGTGCTGCACACCAGGGAGTGGAAAACCTCAAAACCAGAAGGGTAGTGGGGGCCCAAGCAGCAGGCCTTTATGATGTCATGGGAGGCACTGAAGGATTTTGAAGGAGGAGAAGGTCACGGTCAGTGTAGGTGGCAGTGTCGGGGCCGGGTGGGAAAGGAGAGGGAAGATGAATGAACTGAGAGTATCGCAGGAGGGGACAGAGCCTAGAGAGATTTAGGAGATAGAATTGATAGGTCTTATTATGAGAAAGTCTAAGCGCTTCTGGCACAGGAAATTAAAAGAGAAAGAAGGCCGACTGAAATTTTAGTGAGGGCCCACAGGTAAGATGACAAGATATCTTGCATCGGCTTGACTTCAACCTCTCGACTGCCGGCCAAGATGGCCTCTGGAATGTTTGCGGACAGGAGGTCAAATGTTCTTGTTTTACAAATGATTTTTAGAGTTGTAGAGGTGGAGTCAGCAGAGTTAGCCGACGGGGCCAGTATTCCCTTCCTTCTTCTCTCATGCTCCCCATGTCTTAGTCCCAGAACCAATTGCTTTGTCAAGAAGGCTGCCTTCCCCAAAAAGAAAAAGGCCACATTTGGGTTGAGGATTGGCAAAGAGCTGTGCTAAGATCTCCGTGCTCAGTCCTGTCTAGATAACTGCATTATCACTAAGAACTGCACAGCCCGGAATACCCTGCTGCCTAGAGCGTATGGTTACAGACATGCGATGAAGTAAATATTCTTCCGTACTATCCAATATGGTAGCCACTAGTTGCATGTGGCTATTGAACACTCGATATGTGACTAATATGACGGAGGAACTGACTTTATAATTCGTACGACTTTAAATTTACATGGCCACCCTGGCTGGTGGCTGCCATATTGGACAGCACAGCTCTGGAGCACACTGAGCATGCCCAGATTCTGTTTGACAGGCTCATTCTTTGCTTCATTCTCCTCGTGACCCTCCCCTGTCCCTGTTCTCGTCTGCCTAGTCCTTCCAGTTTGATGTACTATTTGGCTGTCTGCCAGCTTCCAACATTGGTTCTGTTTCCTGGTTATTGATTTTCTCTCTCTCATCACAACAGAGCCCTGGACTGTCTTCCCTTTGAGTCATGCCTTAATACCTCCCCAGTTTGTCCCAGCGTGGGGACATAGTTAAGGTGGGATTCAGAGAATCCTGTCTTGCCACATTGGGCCCTTCAACAGGCCTTATTCACTCCTTTTCTTTGGTTTCTTTTCTGGGCCACTTTAACTGGCCAGTTGGTAACCTGGAATATTCTTTGATGTTTTCCCTCCCTGACAACCTGAGTTAGAGGATGGGACAGTTGAAAGAAATGGGGGGTGGGGAGGGAGGGTTATAACAATAAATACTTGGAATAAATACTTTGCTTTGAGGTCTCTCAAGTCAAAGTAGCAGGTAAAGGGCTCCATCCTGAGGCCTTTTCTGTTGGTCGTTTTTAACTTTGATTCATAAAGGATGGCAGTATCGATCGATTGATTACATTTGTGGATGAAAGGGATGGATTCAAAAAAAGGCTCTTGATAGGCCAAAGCACTTGTCCAAATTTAACTAGACGGAATGTAATGATGACAAATCTCAGCTCATGTATTTGGGTCTAAATGGCCAATCACTTACGTACCAATGCGCAGTTTAGAAAGCTTCGTGGTTTTTTGCTGATCATTAATCAGCAGGGGATAACAAGAAAGGTAATATACTCTGGGACAATACTATAGAATCCTATCCAACCAGCAAGTTCTTATCCAAGAGAGATCTGCTCATTTCCATACCAATCAGACCACACCTGGATCATTGTCTCGAGTTTGGAGCACTCACTTTCAAAGAGGGGGGAGGGGACATGGATAAAGTAGCCACGGTGGTATAAGAGCTGGGACAACCCAGCCTTAGGAGAGCAGAGCATGGGACAGGGTCTCTGTCCCCAGTCTCCACAGGGCAGTCACAGAACAGAGAGCAGACATGCTTGAAGGGGCTCCAGAGGGCAGAGCAAAAAACAAATGAGTGAAAATTTGAGCGGACGTCAGTTCAGCAGGAGGAAAATATTTCCAATCAAACTTGTGATTTTTGGCAGTTTAATCTACAGAGGCAGAGTTTGGGCGAGGCCCCTGGAGGAACAATGCTAAACATGCCCCGAAGCCCGTCTGCTCAAGTATGGATTGTCTCTACAGTGATGGATGGCTCACTCAGATGTGGAGGCCCTCTACTTGCTGGCCCCGTTTAGCTGGCGGGTTCTATATTAAGTGTCGGATTCTTCTCATTCTAGCGCAGCATTCTAATTAAATAACCTTGGCTCCTTGCATGTGGAAAACAGGTTTCAAGCACAGAACCTCTAGCACCGAGCAGAATGGCAACATAATTTTAGCTCCTGAGCAAAACGGGTCTCACAATAGCGGCAGTGTGGCATGCACATTAACATTTGAATATGCCGTATAATAAGCGTGCTAATTACTCCGAGAAGAATCCTTGAAGAATAAAATCAGCCGGGAGCATTAGAGGAGAAAGGGGCTAGCAATTTATAGCATGGCTGCTGCTTGATATTCAAAAATACGTGACGGGCTCTCATCACAGGTAAAAGGTAATTACTGTGATTATACCGTAATGATAGTGGCAGGAAGTGATCAGAATTTTATTGGAAGTCAGTATGCAGGACAGTTGTGTTTTTTGTTGTTCTTGGGTTGTTGGTTGTTTTGTTTTTGTTTTTTTTTTGGTTTTTTGTTTGTTTTTTACCACATTCAGATGTATTACTAATAAAAACGTGTCCCCATTTGGTTGTTTGGTTCCTTTGAGCAGTTTAGATGTGACCCCGTTGCTGTATTGCTAATCTCGCCCTGCAGAAAAATGGCTGGCATGTGGATGAGGGTGATGAGGAGCTGGGAGGGGGCGGGCCTCAGGCTGGACACGGGGCCCTGACGATCACCTTGTGCTAGGATAGAAGCTGTAATGGAGGGGCGCCTGGGTGGCTCAGTTGGTTAAGCGGCCGACTTCGGCTCGGGTCATGATCTCGCAGTCTGTGAGTTCGAGCCCCGCATCGGGCATCTGTGCTGATGGCTCGGAGCCTGGAGCCTGCTTCGAATTCTGTGTCTCCCTCTCTCTCTGAACTTCCCCTGCTCACACTCTGTCTCTATGTCTCTCAAAAATAAATAAATGTTAAAAAAAAAAAAAAGTTAGAAGCTGTAATGGGGACCTGGGACCCCATGCCTTGTCTGACCTAGACCAGCAGTTCTCAAAGTCTCGTCTGTCGACCTCTCAGGGAGCCTGCTGCTCTTTCGGGGGGGCCCGTAAGATCAAATTATTTGTATAATAATATTAAAGTGTTATTTGTCTTTTTCACAGTATTGAACGACCACCCACTTTAGGATTCAACTTAGATGCAATGTCCCGAACAGGCAAATCCATAGAGACAGAACATAGATAAACAGTTGCCAGGAATCGGGAGAGGCCAGAAGGGAGAGTCACTGCCTAATGGATACAGGGTTTCCTTTTGGGGTGAGGAAAATGTTCTGGAACTAGGCAGGGGTGGTGATTGTGAATTTCCGAAATGTCTCAGAATTGTATACTTTAAAATAGTTAAAACAGAAGGCAGGGGCACCTGGGTGGCTCAGTTAGCTAGGCATCTTAGTTCAGCTCAGGCCATGGTTTCATGGTTCGTGGGTTCAAGACCTGCCTCGGGCTCTGTGCTGACAGCTCAGAGCCTGGAGCTGGCTTTGGATTCTGCTTCTCCCTCGCTCTCTGCCCCTCCCCCACTTGAGGCCTACCTCTCTCTCAAAAATAAATAAACATAAAAATGTTTTTAAATAGTTCAAACGGTGAACTTTATGTTATGTGACTTTTACCACATTTTTTTTTAAAGACTGAGAGACAAAGTTTGCAGACTGTACTGCACGAGAAATTCTTCCCATCCAGAATTTTGAAGCTTCTTGAGGGTTTTGTAGTCCTGGAAGTTCTCCTGTTTGCGAGGCCCTTTCAATAGCTACAATTCTGAAAGTAAGGAAACATTTTTTCTTATTCCCTCCTGGACAGGCTAGGATCTTTAAAACCCTTTCTTTGGACTTTGCCTAATGCTTTATCCTTTGGCCTTATCCTTTCTGTCCACCTGGAATGCTACTATTTGTTCTTTGAAACCCATCTAAAAATGACACTCCCTGGGGTGCCTGGGTGGCTCAGTCGGTTAGGCAGCCTACTTCGCCTCAGGTCATGATCTCACCTCACGTCTGTGAGTTCGAGCCCTGCATCGGGCTTTGTGCTGACAGCTCAGAGCCTGGAGCCTGATTCGGATTCTGTGTCTCCCTCTCTCTCTGCCCTTCCTCTGCTCATACTCTGTCTCTGTCTCTCAAAAATAAATAAACATTAAAAAAACAATTAAAAAAATTAAAAATGACACTCCCTTGGTGAACTGTTCCTGGGCCTCCACTCCCAACCTACCCCGGGAAGAATTGGCCCCTTTTCCCCAGTCTGGGTTCTTACAGTACTTTGGTGATATTTCTTATATTGTATTCCTGATGCAAGGAATTGTATCACAGTTACTCACAATATGTCATTTTTTTGTTAATGTGTCTGTCTTTCCTAAAGGGTGACTTTTAAGAGCAGGAGTATTTCTCATGACCCCAAAATCCCAGAACACACACACACAAGCACACACACATGCAGCTCTCCAAATATCGTACCAATTAATAACTTTATATTAAGTACTTTTAAAGTTTTTTTATTCATTTATTTTGAGAGAGAGAAAGCATGTGTGCAAAGCAGGGGAGAAGCAGAGAGAGAGAGGGAGAGAGAGAATCCTAAGCAGGCTCTGCACAGAGCCTGATGCAGGGCTTGAACCCACAAACTGTGAGATCATGACCTGGGTAGAAAGCCAGAGTCAGACGCTCAACTGACTGAGCCACCCAACGCCCCTTAAGTATTTCTAAAAAGACTTTACAAACACTGACTCACTTAACCCTTATAACCTTATATCCATTTTATAGATGGTTCACTTGAGGAAACAAAAACTTTGGGGCTAGACGGGATGTTAAAACAGCAAAACCACGTGACAGTAAAACCACATTATAGCATCTGCTATCAAACTTGGCACGGGGTTGGTGCTCAATAAATGCCTATTCTGGCAAAAGAAAAACTGGCTAAGAATATTAGGTAAATAAAAGAGTTCTATTCTTATGACTTGCTAAATGTTTACATATGTTTTTTAGACTTCACAGAGTGTGAGAGCTGGGAGGGGACTTTGGCTGTCTCCCTGTGCATGCTAGAGATAGGGCAGGGGGAACTCCCAAGCAGTTCTGCGGAAGAAACATGGCCCCGGAGCTTAAGGGGGGAGATCAGGAGCAGGCAAAGGGGTCTCCCAGAAGCGGAGAGAGTGAACAAGTTAACCGAGAGAGATGGTAGCTTAAGACAACTATTCAACCAGTGCTAAGGAAACCCCCGACCCAGGAGGGAGGCCAGAGGAAGGCAGCACGAGATGTCCCAGAGCATGCCTGCTCCACAGGGGACACGCAGAGTCTCAAAGCAAAAAGCACGTCGAGGCTTCCCACAAAAACCAACGCACATCACCCTGATAGATCTTCCCAGAGGCAACTCTTGCCAACTTCTGGTGTTTACCTCCATATTTATAAACACATGTTTCTGCGGCTATACCTTGGTTTTCCCACTTTAGACATTATATATTGAGATCCTAGTTTTAGAAGATTAGGATATACCTGGGGCGCCTGGGTGGCTCAGTCGGTTAAGCGTCCAACTTCGGCTCGGGTCATGGTCTCATGGTTTGTGAGTTTGAGCCCCGCATCGGGCTCTGTGCTGATGGCTCAGAGCCTGGAGCCTGCTTCGGGGATTCTGTGTCTCCCTCTATCTCTGCCCTCCCATGCTCATACTTTGTCTCTCTCTCTCTAAAAAATAAACATTAAAAATTAAAAAAAAAATTAAGATACCGCTGTCCACCGCCACCCCTAAAAACCAGGTGTGCACCAGTACGCTGGAAGCCAAGTGACCCATCTGAAAGGGAGGCAGTTCCTGCTTATCAGGTTACTGCCAGGAAGGCAGCTCCAGGCTGACGGTATGGGTCAAAGTATGTTAATTTGTAAGTAACCAAAACACAGCCAAAAAACTGTCTTCACCATGAAGCTCCTCCCAGAAGCCCAGGGTAACTCAAGCTTCAAGGTTGGTTTGAATCAGCAGAACACCAATGTCATCAATGCTGACTTCCTGTTGAGTTGGCCGCCAACGGCCCCCGAGCTCCTCACCCATATCCAGATAGATGAAGGTCATTTCTGGAAACTTCTTTGGGAAACTTTGGTTAGTCTAGATCGGGTCATGTGCCTGGAGAGGATACTGGGGAGGTCTCCTCGGTCCCCTCTTCAGGGCGGAGGTGGCCATTCCTCAGCTGCTGGGAATATTCTGGCAGTCAGTCTCAGATGTCAGGAGGCCACTTCCCCCAAGGTTTTACACCCCTTCCCTGGGGGCAAGGCTGAGGCCAGCACCTGGCCAATGTGGGAATACAAACGCCTGGCCCCTGTACTTCAATTTGGGACAATTCTGAGAGGTCATCCCCATTCTCGGGGTCCTAGTGGGATCGGCTGAGGCCTTGGTTGTAACTACACTGCTGTTAGCTGGTCAGCTTCTCACACACCCCTCCTCCCTGCCCTTCTCTTCAAGTCCCCACAGGTGTATGTCCTGAGAACTCTCTTCAATAAACCTCGCACCTGCTAATTCTTCATCTCGGATTCTGTTCTCAGGGACCCCAATCTAAGACAGTGCCAGCTTCTGCATCCACGAAGGTGACAAGATGCTGATGAAGTAGGAACTAGTTTGCATGCCCTGTTACAGCACCAGGGCTGGGGTCGACCTCTCCTGAAGCACATAGGCTGAAGCACAGAGGATAGAGACTGGAACGAAACTTTGAATTGCTCATAAAAAAAAGAGAAGACCCATACTGGGGAGGAAACGACAGAGATTTTTTGAACTTTGAAAAGAAGTCAGAATCTCATGATGTTTTAACATCGGAAACTACCCGAGATGTTTTTAAATGCTCTGAGGAGCCCATAAGACATTGTCCAACATTTCGGCAGTCTGCAATCTCGGCCAGAAAGAACACAGGTATGGTTTGTAGCCCCAGAGAGCAAAGCTAGGACTGATAGTGATGTGAAATCAAGATTTCAGTTCAGCCCGATGAACAGTTTCCTAATGATTTGAGCAATATAAAAATGGAATGAAGCATCTCAGGAGGAGGTGAATTCTTTGGCACCAAGGTTCATGTTTGGATCTTCTTAGAATCTGAAGTATATGATTTTGAGATCCTATTCATTTATATCCATATACAGTGCTTTATATTCCCAAAATATCACTGACACACCCTCACCCAATATTAACAGCAACCAGCATTGGGATTGTACCAATAGTACTACTGAAACACGACTCGGTTGCCTTTCCTGGAATACACTTGACTCATCACTTCTGGATATTTACTTAAGTATCAAAGGGAACAAAGGTATCTTGTCTTAGGTATAAAGACGCCACTAGCAAATCCTTTACAGATATCACATGCTGACAACCTCTGTTGCTTAGAAATTAGAATTATATTCTAGCATGTCAGAGCTGGAAACATCTCACAGATCAGGCAGTCCTGTCCCATTTAATGGAAGACACAGAGAGGGGAAGGAACCTAAATTACACAGTAAAACCAGGACCAGGGACTGGATCGCTTTACTCTTGGAGCAGAGTTCTTCCCACTGCGACCCAAATGACCTGATGTTTGTCAATAGGCTGAAATAATTCCCCATCATCCAGCCATCTCAGAGCGACAGGACTTCTGGTCTAATGGACCTCGAGGTTCTAGGAGGTAGCCAGTCTCTGGCGGCCATTCCCTTTCAGCAACCTCGAACGCCCAACCGTTTATAGAGATAGTTTATTTGATTATGTTTAGTGGTTACTTGTTTTAAAGGTATTATGTTCCTACGGTTCCAAATTCAGTGTTCTTTCCACGATGTCACTATACCTGGAAAAAAACAGCATGGTTTTAGCCACTGGGAGCAGGATGAAAGGTACAAGCGGGCCCGGAGGGCAGGCTGAGCCACTGAACCAGGCTCCTTAAATTCCCTAAGAGGACAGAGCCTGCAGAGGGACCGACTGGCCCAAGTTGTATAGAGGAGAGGGACTAAACAGGGAGACGACCACCTTGAAATGGGACTTGGCTCATCCTGCTCCTTCATCCCATACCTCTAACCCGACACGAAGCTCTGAGGAGTCTTCCTGTGAAATATTTATCCTTCCCGGCCCTCCCTCTCTCCTCTCACAGCAGAAAAAAAAAAAACTCCATTTGGACTTGAGTTACCCCCACGTGTAGGTTATTGTCACAGGCGTTTAATTCACTTCCTCCGGGGGCAGAAAATAGCCTAAACCGAAACGAGCATGCATTACATCTGGTTTTCATTTATAGCATGTGTGTAAATTTGACCGGTCTTTTAAAAAGCCTAGATTTTTACCCTTCGTCCCCACGTGGTGAGAAACACACCGTCAGTGCCACGCAAAGACTTGCTCCAGCTCAGAAATGAGGCTGGGCACCAGAAAGAAGAAAGGTGCTCAGAAAATGGATAAACAAGTTGCATTATATTTATACATTAGCATACTAGTCATTAATACAAAGAAGGGAGTTCCCGATGCTCCCAGCGATCCAGGTAAATCTCAAAAGTACCACGCCGAGCGAAAGCTTCAGATACAAGAGAGCACCTGTAGTATGATTTCATTCATATGAAGTTCAATAACAGGCAGAATCATCTCTTGGGGATATAATTTGAGATAAGGGTTGCCTCTCACAGGGCGCTGGAAGGGACACAGGGGAATGTGATAGCTGTACTTTCTAACTTGATGGGGGTATGTTATACCTGGGTCTACCTTGGTCAGGACTCACCAACTGTATGCTTAACACCTGCACATTTTACTATCTGTAATTATTCCTTGAATGAAGAGAGAAAAAAACCTACCTGCTCCGGCTGTTGTAGAAAGAAGAACCCAGATGTCTGGTGAGACACAATGGCTTCCTAGTAGTCCCCTGCCCTCTGTCTACTTCCCACTAAAAGACATCAGAAGAACGGGGGAAACTCGGCATCTCCCAGTGCCGTACAAAATCTGACAGAAAAGTAATGCCGGAGTCTTGCCGTCATTTCTTCTCCTTTAAAGTGCATATTGCAGCTGGGTTAAGAAAATCGCATCCTACCCCTTCCTTTTTTTTTTTTTTTTTAAGATACCTCCAGACTACGATACTTTTTTTTAATAAAATTTTTTAAGTTCATTTACTTATTGTGAGAGAGTGACAGAGAGAGAGCACAAGCAGTGGAGGGGCAGGGAGAAAGGGAGAGAATCCGAAGCAGTCTCTGCACCCTCGGCACAGAGCCTGAGGCGGGGCTCGAACTCACCAATCTCAAGACCATGATCTGAGCTGAACCGACCGACCGCAGGCGCCCCATACCCTAGCACTTTCATTCCCTGAGCTGATGCCTGAGAAAGGGTCTGAAGCTCCTTGACCCCTCCCCCACCATCTGTCCTCTGCCACTCTGGGGACATCTAGCCCTTTGGGAACAGATCGAAGGCAGCCGCAACACCCTTTCTCAGTATCCACAGCCGCCGACAGGAGCCTCCTCTGCCAGCTTGCTTACTGTTTAAATTTCATTTGTTTCAAAGTTAATACACCAGAGTTTTTAACGCCAAATAGGACGACAGTGCTTGTTACCCAAACAGCAGCGCCTGCCCCCCCCACTTCCCGCCTCACTCCCCCTTCTCCCCAGACTGAGCTTCCAGTTCTTTTAGCTGTTGCCTCTGGTGTTTGCCTCCTTTTATGTAAGTAATGTGGTTCTATTACTCTCTGGGTTTTGTTTTTATTTGACACAGTAACTATTACTATTAACTACTGACTTCCTCCTATGAAAAATAGGAGTTTCGCCCTCTGACGCCCTCACTCCCCCCCTGGCTTGGCTTTGGCGACCCCTCCTTTCAGTCCTGGTTACTTATGTTAACGTGACTTCACGTTTGCAGACGAGCCGTACGAGAAACTGTATTTCTTGTACAGCTTTTTATTTTTTCCGGGGTTAAGAATGACCTCTGTTCATGGTTTTCATTTCTCCATCGGAGCTATGCCATTATCTGGCGGTGTGCTTACACAGGAGGTAAGCCCCGTTTCCGTTTTCCGGCAACCTCCTGGAGTCCTCTGACCTCTCGTTCTGTCCCCACTGGGTAGCTCTCGAGGCCTGCCCTCCAGCTACCCTTGTGGGAAGATCCTCTACAGTAGCCTCCTTAGAAAGAGTGCACGGAGGGTTACTATTTTGAGATCTTGAAAGTCTGAACACACTTTCAGTCTTCGGTCGCTCTTGAATGACCGTTTGGCTGTGTGTTAAGTTCTTAGAGGAGGACTCCCCTGTCTTCTAGCTTCTCGCGATCGAGCGAGAAGTCTCACAACATTCGCCTCAAAAAACTTTTTTTAATGTTTATTTACTTTTGAGAGACAGACGGACAGAGCACACGTCGGGGAGGAGCAGAGAGGGAGGGAGATACAGAATCCGAAGCAGGTTCCAGGCTCTGAGCTGTCAGCACAGAGCCCGATGCGGGGCTTGAGCTCATGGACGGCGAGATCATGACCTGAGCTGAAGTTGGACGCTCAATTGACTGAGCCACCAGGGTGCCCCATAACATTTGATTTTTGATCCTTTCATTATGACTCCCCCCTGCCCCTTAGGATATTTTTAGGATCTCTGGTTTTCAGAAATCTCATGACACTATGATTTGGTGGGCCGCTTCAATCTGAAAATCCAAAGGAACTATGTTGCATTATTGCTTGGTAGGTTCAGACTTTACAGCTATAGGTCCTGCAAATAGGCCCCTTTGAGGGTCTCTCGGTGGAAGTACCGGCTTGCTTCTCGATCACCACAGAGCGATGCCCACGAGCCTTTCAGACCTCTCAATGCACACAGTCTCCATTCGCCTTTGTAGCACCTCTCTTGTAAATACGAATGGATATTCAAGAATGATCAGATGCTCTGGAAAGACTCTTAACACAAGAGCCCAAAATCCGAGTTAGTAAAAAGGAACTCGAAGAAAAGGAACACAGTTCAGATAGGATAGTAAACCTTTATCTCCTCAAAGATAGAAAAGATGTCACATCAGTGAAATAAAAACAGGATGCTACGAAAAATGAACAATTATGAAGAACAAGGGAAAGCCTCTGGAAATTAAAAATATCGTAGCTTAGTTAAAACCAACCTGGTCATTTTAGATATTTTCTTTTAAATCAGTCACTGCCTCCCCCCCCCCCCCCCCCCCGCAAAGAATCCTCCAATTTCCTGCCGTTGGAGATTAGCTAGTAGCCTTCTGGAACTAAGTCGGGGAAGGGGAGTTGGAAGGATCTCTCATGGTTTGGGATGTAGACAGACTTCCACTTAATTCTCTCCATTTTTTTTTCTTCTTTCTTGACTTCCGATTAATCTAATATTGGACTTCTTGGGCTGTCCTTTAATTCTATTTTTCTTTTAGTAAACTTTTTTTCTTTTTGTTCTGCTTCCTGGGAAAGTTTCCTCAACTTTACTTTGGAATCCTTTGAAAGATTGGGGGAGGGGTGGTGGCCATAAGCATAGGAATTAGATCTCTCACCATTATCAAATTACAGGGAATTTCCGCCACTTCAAAGAGAAACGCCATACTCATTAGCACTCACTCCGCAGTACTCCCAGCCCTCCCTCCCACTAATCTACCTTCTGCCTCTATAAAGTTGCTGATTTTACACATTTCACATAAATGGAATCATATGTTCTTCGTGTCTGGCTTCTTTAATTTGGCAAAATATTTCTAAGGTTTACCCACGTTGTAGCATCCCTCAGTACCACATTCCTCCCTACAGCTGAAAAAAATGCCATTGTATGGATATGCCACATTTTGTGGATTCATTTATCAATTTCGGGCCATTCGAGTTACTTACACCTTACGGCTATCGTGAATAACACTGCCATAAACATTCACGTGCAAATTTTGTGTGGACATATATTTTCATTACCCTGGGTACCTACCTCGGGACGAAAGCGCTGGCTTTGTTTAGCTTTTTGAGGCCCCGCCAAGCTGTTTTCCAAAGCAGCTGCACCATTTTACATTCCCACTAGCAATGCAGAAAGGTTCCAGTTTTTCTGCATCCTCACCAATGCTTGTCCATGCTTTTTATTATACAGCCATCTTGGCGGGTGTGAAGTGGTGTATCGTTGTGCTTTCGGTTCGCATAACCCAATGCCTACTGATACTGAACTCCTTTCATGGCCGTTTGTGTGTCTTCTGGGGAGAAATGTCTATTTACAGTTTTTATTCATTTTTAATTGGGTCGCCTTTTTGTTGTTGAGTTCTAATAGTTCTTTTTATATTCTGACTACAAGTCCCTTACTAGATATAGGATTTCCAGAAATTTCCTCCCATTCTACCCATTGTCTTTTCATTTTCTTCGTGGTGTCATTTGAATCACAAAGTTTTTAAATTTTGATTAAGTCAACTGTATCTTTTTTTTTTAGTTCGTTATGCTTTTGGTGTCACAACTAAGAAAGCTTTACCTGATCCAAGGTCATGAAGATGAACTCCTTTGTTTTCTTCTGAGTGTTACAGTTTTAGTTCTGATATTTAAGTCTATGATCCACCTGGAGTTAATATTTGTATATTCTGTGAGGCAGAGATTCAACCTCATTCTTTTGCATGTGGATATATAATATTCCCAGCACCATTTTCAACATTTTTTTTGCATTTATTTATTAAAATTTTTTTTAATGTTTATTTATTTTTGAGACAGACAGAGCGTGAGTGGGGGAGGGGCAGAGAGAGAGGGAGACACAGAATGTGAAGCAGGCTCCAGGCTCTGAACTGTCAGCACAGAGCCTGATGCGGGGCTCGAACTCACAGACCGTGAGATCATGACCTGAGCCGAAGTCGGACGCTCAACCGACTGAGCCACCCAGGCGCCCCTAAAAGATTATTCTTTTCACATTGAATTGTCTTGGTGCCCTTAGGTTTTCAGTCTTGTCATTAGTTGAAAACCGACTGACAAAGATCATTAAAAGATAATATGCCTAGAGTCATCTGGGTTAAGCGTCTGACTTCGGCTCAAGTCATGATCTCGCGGTTCGTGAGTTCGAGTCCTGTGTCAGGCTCTGTGCTAACAGCTCAGAGCCTGGAGCCCGCTTCGGATTCTGTGTCTCCCTCTCTCTCTGCCCCTCCCCTGCTCGTACTTTGTCTCTCTCCTTCGAAAATAAATAAACATTAAAAAAATAAAAAAAAGATAATATACCTAATGTAGGCAAGAGTGAGGGGAAATCTTCCACCATGCTATTGGGAATATAAAAGAAATACAGCCTGTATGGGCAATTTGGCATGCACATCCAAATTTGAAATATATACACTTTGACGCAGGAATTGTACTTCTAGGAATTTATTTCAAGAAGCTAATCGTAAAAAGATGTTATGCATAGTGGTGAACAACTGGAAATAACCTAAACGGCTGTGGCTATGCATAGGAGACCAGGTGAATAAATTACGCCATACCCGTACAACGAAATATGATGCAGACTGTAAAAATGATGGAGATAAAACAAACAAACAAAGAAATAGGATGGAGATAGATTTATTGATTTGGAGCAGTCTACTGCTGGGAGAAAAAGAAGAACATGTCGGCAACCACCGCTTACAGTAGGATTCCCTTTACAATATTACGTCTTTTACACATGCATCTACACTCATAGAGATAGGTCCGGAAATATTCACAAAAATGTTAGCAGCGGTTGCCGCTAGGTAATGGGATTTAGGCTGGCTTGTGTTTTCTTCTTTAAACTTTTTTGCATTGCATGAATTTGCTACATGCATATGTATCATCTTTATATTCGGAAAAAGAAAAGCTATTTTCATTTTGGAGAAGAATGTCCTCAAGGAATGTATATTGTGGAAGACTGTTCCCTGGCATGGAAACGTGTTCATAATATCTTGTTAACAACAACAAAAAAAACAGGTTACAGTATCATCCCACTTCTCGAAAATGTTTAATGTAACATATACAGTATTTCCTAGGTACGATGATACTTTTTTTCACTCCTTGCTATTTCTGAAATACAGATGTCTCTCATAATCAATATGAATATTTAATGGAGTGGGCTCCCCTCCCTCCTGAAAAGCTGTTATTAATGAGACGATGCTTCTGGCAATCTGAGACTTGAGAAAGTGTCATATGTGTGTAGAGAAAAGGCTGGAGGAATAGACACCAAAACATGAGCGGTGCTTAGCCCTGAATTGAGATTTTAATTTTCTGCTTTTCGTTAAATATAGTTTCCAAGTTTTCTGCAGTGCGTGCACAGGTAAACATTAAAAAAAAAAAAAGAAAAAAGAAGCCACCCAGGAACCCGACTGCTCTGCTTTTCAAGGAAGAAGTAGAGTGGGACTTGTGGCCTTTACCAAAAAAAAAAAGAGCCTAGCAAATGAGGGAGCACAGACGCTGCCGGAGTAGTGTCAGAGTCTAGAGCGAGGGAGGAGTACCTTGCGTGCCCACCGAGGGGCCCTGGCTGGGCGGGAGCTGGCAGAGCGAGCTTGAGAACAGATGGAAGGTTCAATCAACAGGAACAGGACTCGGAGATCAGTCTTAGTACTGTGTGGACAAGGAAATCCCTGTGAGGTGGGAGAGGGTCCAGATGGTGGGGACGTTGGCTAATTATGGAGGAGAGGGATGCCCATCACTGTGGGGCCACTTGGATATTTTCCAGGCTGGCTCAGGGACACATTCCCAATTCCTCACGCGAGACCAAGGGACTGAGGCAAACAGAAAATGGGCCTTTTGAGACCCCTTTTGAGAGTGAAAACTGAAACAGGTTTGGGTGAGCCCTTCTCCCAGCCGAAGGAGCAGGGTCCCTCCGGGAGATGAAGGACACAGAGCAGAGGTGAGGAACTCATGGCTGCAGCAGAACTTCAACAGCCTCTGAGGAGGCCAGCAAGCTCAAGGTCTCTGTTTAGGGCAAGGGAAGGGCTTGGGCATTGGGTGACTGCGCCCGGGTCACAGAGGATAATGCCAGGCACTGTGCCAGCTAGGAGCTTCACCCACATGATCATGTCTACTCCCCACAACAGTCCCCTGATGAGCAACCTGAGGTTCAGAGAGGTTATGTGGTTCATCCAAAGGCACACAGCCAATAGGTGATAGAACATGATTACTCAACAGAGTCCTCTGAGAAGGGAAAAACTGAGTGAAGTTAATACTCATACTAAATATAAATATTGTTTTTTTAATAAAAAATATGCATAATACACAGGTGGACCAATGCTACAAGGATATATGCCTTCATGGTGGAATGGCGGATACGTCTCAGATGTAGGAATTTTAATTTTAAATTTTATTTTCTCGGCTTTGGTGTTTTGACTTCTTTCTTTCTTTCCCCCCCTTTTTTTTTTTTTTTTTTTAACTCTCCACCTCCTCCATGACGAGCATGTAAATCTTCTTAAAGCAGAGAAAACAAAAAATTTTTTCAGAAGCAGTTGTGAGGACTAGCGGATCAAAGTAACGAGAGTGAATTACGGTGAGAACTTAATGACAGAGAAATCCAGGTTCTTACTGGCTACACGAGTTCCACTTGCCTTCACTGAACCTGTTTCCTAAACAGTAAAAGGGGATTAGAATCTTGTCCCAGAGAGCCGTTGCCAGGATTAACTGAGATGCAATGTACATGAAAGTCCCCAGCACAGTGCTGGGCATATAGGGAGGGCGTTTAATGAAGATTAACCTTGACGAGTCCTAGCTCTTCGTGCTGCACCGGGAAGGCCTAGCACCCGCAGCTGTTGCGGAGAGCAAAAAGGAATCCGGTTTCTTTGGCGGGGGCCCCTCACTAGACCTGCAGCTGCCTACACACCTGACACTCTCCCCTCCCTGTTTTTACCATCTGGAGACTAACAGGATCTCACTCCTTACCCCGTCTTCACCTAACTATTTGCCTCTCTTTTTCCCTTTGTTTCAACAATCTCAGTTGCCTAGACGGTGTCTTTAAATACACGTGACTGCAGTTTCAACATAACGTACATTTGCGGAGCACCTGTGTCCTAAAGATGGCCCCGGGCCTCTCCTCTCCAAACCCTCGGAAATATTTGTATGAGCTCACAGCCGATTTGAGAATCTAGATCTTTTAACTCCCATTTGGGGTCTGGCTGCTGTAGCGGGTACACACAGGGATCGTGGGAACCCGAAAGGCAGATTCGCACATGTGCGTGGGAGAGCAGGGGGAGAAGAGAAGTATTTGGTATTTAAAGAACAACGGTCTCCTCACCCGATATCACGCATCCGCTCCGTTTACTATCTTCACGAAAGGGAAAATGTGCCCATGGTGCTGGACTGGCTTCAGAGGCAGTCGAGCCAATGCTTGAGCGGGGCTGTTTCCTCTCGCCTTCAGATTTATTCAATTCTGTTCACAGCCACGAAGTTTGGGGAAGGCTCCGGTCATCTGATGGTGTTGCTGAGGCAGTGGGGTGGAACAGGGCCAAGGAGTTACAAACGAGCTCAGAGCGTTCTCCTCGGACATTTTGGAGCTTATTGGAACGCGCGTTCGGACTAACAGGCAGCTTTAGGACTCAACGGAGTGCCCAAATGGGACATTATCTGATAGATTTTTTTTTTTAAACTTCCTAGGCACACATTAACATTAATGGGAGCAAAAAGAGATTCACCCATGGTTCGGACTCCCTAAGAAACTAAGTGGTTTTCGCTGTTGCTTATTCTCTTCCAGCCCTTGTCCAAATCCGTAAATCCCGGACACGATAACCGTAGATTAGATACAATCGTATATTCTACTCGTTCTCACACCCAGATGCATACTGGGAACGATGCTAAGTACGGCAACATTCAAAACCGGGGCCCCGGGACAACAGCCCCTTCAGGCCCGTGGACTGACGGTCCAGGGGAAGACGCTGGCAGGGCAATGAGACACACCCTGCTCTGCCTGTGTTATTTCTGCCTCTGGCAGTGGAGCCCCTGACAAAGAAGCATGTCACTGGAACACATGCTCTTTGTTCGCAGAGGTGCCTGCCAGCCCCGGCTGTGTCAGAAGGGACAGTACCGGGCTTGTAGTCTCTCCTCCTTTGGCTCTTTGGCTTTCTTTTTATTTGCTTGCGCATTGTGGCTATGTTTATTAATTACTTTGTAGCTTAATCTTATAAAACAGACATTTATCCTGTGAGCTATGTATCATGGGGTGAGAGGCTTTCATAACCTTGAGTTGGTTTGTAACGAGAGGAGAGGATCTCAAGAGTTGCTCCTTTTCTCCCTAAGGCTCAGTACCCTGCTCCCGTGAGCCCAGGTTACCACTCTCTAGCACAGAGCTGCCATGTTCCAGTCTCCTTCGGCATCTCTCCTTTACCTGCGGGATGGCACCGGCATGCTCTGTTTGGTGTTAGAGGCTGGCAACAACTGCTCTTGACCTCCTGCTCAAAGCGGGCCCCGTGCTACGACTTCACTCCCGTTGGACCAAGGGTGTAACAGAAAAGATGGCGGACTTTGGGGTCAGCCTCATCTGGGCTTAAATCTTAGCTCTACGTTGGTCATGCAGATGAAGGACCCAGAGCTTCAGTTCCTCGTCTGTCAAATGGTTAAAGCACAATCTACTTCACAGGGTTGTTCCAAGACTAAACGAGAAAGAACATAGTCAAGCCCTAAAAGTGGATAGCTCAGTTATTGCTTGTTAGCTCATGTAACTGATTTGCTAGTTTTTCATAAAAGCCTTTATCTCCTGGCCCTGTGGTTCTCATAACCTTATAGTTACAGACCTCCTGTGACATCCAGAAGACTACGTCCCTCACAATTTTTCCCGTCACAGAGATGTCTGCCAAGACTAACATTTTACATGCAATGCTCGAGGAACAACGTACTAGAAAGTTTTTGCCTTTTCCCAAAGTGCTTCTAAAACTTTCTTTTGCTTTGAAATTTTAATTCGGCGTTTAAAAAATTGATATAGGAGGTTTTGTTTGCCACTAAATGAACTCGGGTAAAATGGAAGGGATCGAGTCTTTCTTCACTTCAAGAAAATCTTAGGTTAATGCACAGAATTGGGTGTTTTTTCCCTATTCATAAGCTGTTGTCAATCTTTGGAGCCTCTTGTTCATTAAGATGCTACCTGATTTGACACATATTTACTTATTTTAAACTTAATACACCCTGAAGTGACTCCCCGGAGGCCTAGCAAAACAAACTTAGTGCCCTAACTCGTCTCTCAGGGTGCAGTCTGAGCCAGACCATTACAAAGGCTGCCTGCCAAGCTTCGCCCAAACTCAGCCCATCGAGAATTGACACACCTCGCAGGGGTGCCTTGAGGAATAAACGAGATAAAAGTCTGCGGGAAAACTTCGTGAAACTCCGAGACCCCACTACAAATGCTAATTGCTGCCTTGCTAGCCTACGTTTAAATGTTAGAAAACCCAGGGAGATTCTCCGAACCTCGAGGACGCTCGGTCCCTCTGTGGCTCGGGCGGGCGCCGGGGCTGCCCCGTGCCCGCAGGCCGCGAAGGCCAACTCCGCCCGGTGCCGCGCGGCGCGGCGCGGGCGGGCCGCGATTCCGACCCCGACGAGTGTCCCCGCCGCACTGCCGTCCCCCACTCCAGGTCAAGGGGAGTGGGGTTCGGGCTGCTGGCTTCGCACCGTGTGGAGAGGAAGGCGAACCCGAAAGCCCCTGTCCCGCGCTCCCTTCACGTCTCCCGACTTCGCGGGTGTCGGGCTGCCCTGGTGGAGCCTCCGAGGACGGACTTGGCTTTAACGACCCCCGCGGCCCGACTGTAAAGTCTCCCCGCAGCCCTCCGGGCAAACGTCCAAGCGCGGGCTGGAGACCCGCCTCCCGGCGCGACGAGGTGGGGCTCGGGGGTGGGGGTGGGGGTCTCAGTTCGGCTGCGGGCGGGGAAGCCCCCGAGGAAGGTCTTACATCAGCCACCCCACGTGCAGTCGGAGGGAGGGAGGAAGTCGCTCCAGTCCCCGGGGCTGCGCCTTCCCCCGCCCCCCCCCCCGGCCTCCGCCCCTCCCGCCGCGCGTCTCCCCGCCCCGTCCTTGGTGCAGCCGCGGCCGCCGAGCGGAGCAGCGCCGCGCGGGGCCGAGTCGAGCCGAGCAGCCGCCCGCGCCGCGTTGCCGGTTTAAGCGCAGTGCGGGGCCGCGGCCGGGGGCGGCGGTAGTGAGACCAGCGCTGCGCTCCAGCCCCCTTTTCCCTCCATGGTTTCTCTCCGCTCCCGTGAGTAACTTGGCTCCGGGGGCTCCGCTCGCCTGCCCGCACGCCGCCCGCCGCCTGGGACCGCGCCGCCGGCCTCTGCCGCCAGCAGACCCCTTCCGACGGCCCTCGCCGCGCAGGCCGGGACGCCTCTCCCCCCTCCGCCCCCGCCGCGGAAAGTTAAGTTTGAAGAGGGGGGAAGAGGGAAACATGGACATGAAGAGGAGGATCCACCTGGAGCTGAGGAACCGGACCCCGGCAGCTGTAAGCAGAGCCCCCGTCGGGCGCTCTCTCCCCCCCGATGACTTGCATGTAATGGTGGCCACCTGCGGGGCCCGGGCCGCGGGTTCGCCGGCCACGGCTCGTAGAAGGGCGCAGCTCGCGGGCTCGGACAGGGAAGGCGGGCGGGTTGGCGGGCGTGGAGGGGGGGAGCGAGCGCGCGGGGATTAACTCTTTGGCGCCCGAGGGCCCCCGCGGCCGTCTGGGGAAGGCAGTGGGGTGGGGGAAAGCAAACTTTCAGCTCCTCGCCCGCCGGGGTCCTTTCCCGGAGGAGCGCGTGTGCGTGTGGCCGGCGGCGAGGGAGGGAGGAGGGGGTTGTGTAACGCTGGGAGCCATGTTTGCAGCCTCCCGGGATGCGCGGCCGGGCGGAGGCCGGGCCTGCCGAGGAGCCGCGCGGCTAGCCGGGGCTGGGCCGCCCGGGCTCCGCGCGCCCCGGGACGGCCTGGGAAGGTGCCCGGGCGGGGCGGGGACTTCTCCGGTCAGGCCTCGCGGTTGGCGCCGGCCGGACTGAGGGCCGGGGCCGTGGGGTGAGGAGGGGGGCTGTCGGCCTTCGAGGGGGGCAAGGAGCCCCCTCGCGCGCCGGGGGGCTTGGGCGGGCGCGGCCTGGCGCGCGCGGAGCGGGGGAGGGGCGAGCCGGGCGGCGGAGGTGGCGCAACCGCCGCCCCTCCCGAGGCCAAGTTTGAAAAAAGGACGCGGTTCCCGCCATTTTTCAAGCCTAAAAATAAAACTTTCTCCCCCATTTCTCTCGCTCCCCTTTCGTCCTCCGGGCCTTCCCCACTCCCGGCCTCCCGGGACGCGCCCCGTTCAGCCCAGGGCAGCCGTAGTGGCGGTGGCGACAGCTTCGCCTTTCCTCCGCGCCGCGGTGGCGGAGCCCGGGGCCCCTGCCCGGAGTCTGGCCCCTCGGTGTGGGCGGGCTGCGGCTCCTCGCGCCAGCCGGGGCGCGCCGCGGTCCGACGCAGCGCCATGTTGGCGGGCGCCTGTCTCCCTCCGCCGCGTGAACCGGCCTCTGGGTTCGGGCCGCCGCTCCCGGGCCCAGCCCGTGGCTTGTTTTGCGCCCGCCTCGCCCGGCGGCTCGGCTCCCACTGGCGGGAGCCGCGCGCTCCGGCCGTCACCGACTCCTCCGGCTCGACTCCTCTTGGGCGCGCTGTCGTCCCCCTCCCCCGTTCTTAAAAGGGCAACGCCAGGCAGCCGCCTCCGCCCGAGCTAGGCGGCGGCGGCGGGGGTACGGGCGGGCCTCCACTGGGTTCGCGGGGCGCGCAGTCCCGGCGGCCTCTGCCCCCGCACGTGCTCCAGGGAGGCTGGCACTCGCCGCCACAGCTGCGTGAGCGGCGAGCGGGCCTTTGAGAATCGCCTCTTTCTTCTCCACCCCTGCCCTCGCGGCGGCTGGGCGCGGGGCCATGTTCTCCGGCGCCCGCGCGGGGTGGCCGCGCCTCCGCCAGACTGGGGCCTCGGGTGAGTGGCGTTCTCTGGCCCTGGGGAAGCCCAGGGGAAGTCCTCCCACCCCGCCCTAGTCGAGCTATGGGCGCGCTTCGCGGAGTCAGGTAGCTGCGGGTAATAAGTTGCTAACTTGTGGAAATATTCGTCACCCAGGCTTCGCCCGGTGTCACCACAAATGCGCTACCTGGCGGGCCGCCCCGCAAGGGCCCCCCGCGCGTCCCCGGAGGACCAGAGGGGGATGGGCGTCTCAACTCGGTACCCTGGGTTTTAAGGTTGAGGTTTGACCAGGGCCGTCCCTTCCGTCCACGGTCAGACATTTTGTGTCGGCCACGTGCTAGTGTAATGAACGGTTAAGCCTCCTCACACCCTAAAACTTGCCGAGTTGTGTTCCCATTTTGAGCGGTTGTTAATTTCATACCTTTGCGTTATTACTGCGTAGCTGCACGTTAGGGCACTGTGGGGTAGTTAGATTTAACCAAAATTTCTAAAAGTATGCACCTGGATCCTCAAGGCGCTTTAAAGTCTAGAATTTGAATTCTTTGTCCGCAAACTAAAGTGCTATTAAAGTACTTTGTAAGAGCAGTTCCGTCAGGGAAGCACAGCAGGGATGATGTTACCACTCTATGGAATTTTTTTCACGTATGCGGTATCTGTTACTTTATAGCAATAGGTATATAGGTGCAGGTTTTAACTTTTCAAGAAATCCACTTTAGGCCTTACACTTTGGCCAAAGACAGGTCAGAGTCGTGTGATTGTTTCATTAACATTAAATTAAAAGTCCGTTTATCCTTGGCACTATCCACAATTCAAGTGCTCAAAAACAGCAGGTGATTAGTGGCTACTGTATCGGACAGGACTAGCCTACAGCACTCCACTGGTTTATTAAATAAATATTTGACTACCAGCATTATGGCAGGGCCTGGAAAAGCAGGGTGCACTAGACAGAGAGCAGCCCCTTCCATTCCGAGGGCACCGGAACTCGGTGGTGCCTATTGCACTGGTGCGATTTAGGGACCTTGGGAGCATCCTGGAAGCCTGCCAAGGTTGGGGGATAGGGAAAGAAAGGCTGCCGGACGGGAACCTGAGGAGGAGACAGAGACAGCAGGAGTCAGGTTCTTAAGAAAGGAAAGCTTTGACCTTCAGCTGAAGGCTTTTAAGGAAAAAGATGCTGTGGATTTTGAAGGAAATTCTAAAAGAGGAGTTAAACTGTGTTTTGCACCAAAGAATCATCCTTGAGGCAAATGAAAAGTTCGAAGATGACGCCTTTAAAACCAAACGCAGTCACATGGCTACTTATGTTTGTTGTGGGGCCAGCAGTTACAGAGTAAGTAGGCTTGGCCTCTGGGGTCCAGCAGACCCTTGTTATTTGGGAAAAGAAAAAGAACCCTTTCTTCATCGAATATGCTATTATATCACATAGACAGGAGGCTCTTAAATGCATACGTGCATCCCATGGTTGACCTTAATATCATCAAGTGAGAATTAAGACTTTGAGGAGGATGGTTTAATCACAAATGTTTTTTGGAGATTTTTTTTTTTCTTCCTTTAGACGAGATGGGCTTTTTTACTGTGTATGTGACTTTTTTGGGTGGGTTTTTTTTTTTTTTTTGAGGTTTGAGCATGACCCTGGTAACACCTTTACCTTCTTGTGTTCCTTGGCCCAGAGTATGTGAGACCATGATAATAGGTTTAGTTCACCTATTACTAAATCCTTATTCTTTATAAAACAAGTCTGCACATTTCTTTAAGAGGAGACTTGCCAAGAAATGTATACTTCAGTATTTTTCTAAGACCAAAACAGCTCTTCATATCAGGTGTGTTTTCATAGTGGAAAAATTGCCTAAGATGGCGTTTTAAAATAACCTACATAAAGAATTAGGCGAAGGTAAATAAACAAAATATTTGTATTGTCAGTTACTTCACTTAGAGCAAATCGTGCAGTGCTAGAATATACCATATACGTTACAGAAATTGGTGGTATTTTCAGATGTGAAATGAGACACTGGCATTCAGTGGTGAGGTATAATTTAGTTACATTCCGAAATGGGAAAAATACGTGTTCTTTATGTGAGGCTCTCATCCTTCCATTACACCAAACATGGCACTCTTTTCCACCCCCCTCTTTAACTATGCGTCTTGGGACAGTTAGCCTTGAGGTTAGCTGTTTGAGTTTTCCATTCAAAGTTAGAAAGCCCAGCAGTTCTGTGGTTCACAGTGGCTGCCCATGTGGGACTCTGGCGGGGTGTGCGCGAAGACTGGGCACTTCTCACTCATCAGAGTAGTCTTAAGAGACATGTTTCCATTTTCTCCCTTTATGCCTTTTAAAATTTCCCCCCAACTTTTCCCGTCTTGTCTACTAATGTAATTTTGAGTACTATGGGATATTCTATTGGTTGCATAGCAACTAATGGGTTTTTTCATTTTATAAGTATTGTATCTAAATTGAAAAAATTAGGTACAGATAAGCCAAAAACACTAGATAAAGAGAAACAAAAATAAAATAGGATGGGCATGTGTGTGTTGAGATTTTTATCATCTAGACATTCTTCTGGTGTATAGTCTACCAGAATATACATTTTTTTCCCAAAATCAAATTCTATTGCGCATATTATCTTCTTACATAAATAGGATAAACTTCTTTATCTCTATGTCACTAAATCTTACAGTCTTATTGTTAATGTCTGCATAGATCGTAATTTATGGGGTGGTTAGAAGGGTTTTTGCCATTTTAAATAGTACTGAAATGAACTTCTTGCAAACTGCTGTTTAGAATGGTTCCTTTCTTTACCTGTTTACCAATAGGATATGGGTGTTTCCTTCTTTCATATGGACAGTTCTGTCCTCTAAAGACGAGAACCACTAATAAAATTTTTTCTACTCTCATTTTGAAAACATTATTTTAAAATAATGGTAAAGTAGGTTGGAACATTGGTTAACTCACAAGAATGGAAATTGTTAAGGATGGCAGAAGTTACTTTTTCTGCATTTTTGGATTATTTCACTTATTGCAACAACCATGCATTACTTTTCTAATTAAAAGAATTAGATTAAAAGAATTAAAATAATTCTTCCATACATTTCCCCTTCCTAACTGATATAATTGGGAAAGATCATCCAAGCAATTAAAACCGGGTATATTTTTTTTTTTTTTTGAGTAGCCAGGAGAGTGGGAAGTGAGAGCAAGGTGGGGCGGGCGAAAGGAAAATTGCTTGAGTTTTCTCTGTGGCCCCAATCGCCCCAGTCGCCGTAACTTGGCTACAGTATAATTCAGATTTTTCAGTGAAAAAGTGCTAAAAAACAGTACTGTTTTTCTGATAGTTGCAGAAAACAAAAAGAAGAGTTAAATAGGAAACAATATGGATTGCTTTCAGGTAAGTGTTTATCCTGAATTCGTGTTTGAAAAAGAAATCTAGTTTAATTAGAAAATGGTGGATGATGAGTAAATTGGCCTTAAAAGACCATCTGTCCTCAAGCAGAAGGCCAGTGAACTTTATCTTGGACCAAACAGCTCCCTGACTTGTACACTAATGTACCAGTGCTCGCCCGACCTTACCTCCTTAGATAGTAGCTCTGGGAGGATTTGGAACATCAAAAGGAGAAGCTGGGACCATTTTTTTCTTGATTAGAATCCCTCATTTATTCTGGACCTAGACTGAGAGGCTGCGGGTTATCTATCCCTGACTCCGTACCCACTGCCCCCCTCTTCCATAGTTATCTCCCTTCCAGGTGAGTCAAGATCCCTTCATAGTCAGCAAGGTATAGGGGGTGGGGGAGGAGGCTTAGTTTTCTCAAATGCTGTTGACCCCATGCCTGAGAGCCGACACCTTTTGCCATGCTCCTGGCTAGAACTTTAAACAGGTTGGAAGAAGGCTGCTGAGGGTTGGCTTTCCAGACCTGTCATCCTTGGGCACAGCCCCAAGTGGAACCCTCCTATGGCCTCTGCTTTCTTCAGTAATTCCCACTCTGCTCTGGATATATTCCAGTGGCTGGTCCTTCTGTGCCTGTGGCTCTCTGTTCTGGCGGATAGCATGCTTTACTGCATCTTCAGCTTCCTGGAAAGGTCAAGGGGCATGCCTTCTCCGCTGAGCCATACAGTCCTCTGCCCTGCTCATCCCAGTAAATTCTCTTACCTTCTACACATGGAGAAAGTTAAAGGTCTCAGGTGTGGATTCCCTGAACGACTTGCTCTCCCGCTTACAAACGCATCTACACCTGTATCCATCCTGGCCTTCTCCACAGGAAGAGCCCCCTGCCTCTAACAGTAGAATGCTCTGTCTCATTTGTAATATGCAGTTCTTGTAGGTGAACATCAATTTTTTTAATGTGATGATCTGTATTTTTTTGGGGGCTTGTCTGTTTTTTGTCCATGCTGCTTTCGGGTAATTTTTTCTCAGGGTAAAAACAGTATCCTGGAGCAAAAGAGGAATAAATGCAAATACCTAAAATTTTCATATATTCAGAAAGGCCACATTGTGGATATATGTTTAAATACTTAAAGTATTTAACAGACGAGTTGGTTGCCATTTTAAGTAAGGAACTCAGAACTCAATAACAGACTCAAATGTCTGTATTCTTTCATCTAGCAATAGATTGTGGGGAGAGAATCCTAATTACAAGAGAAATTTTACATGAAGGTATCATGTCATTATTATGATAGGGAAAATTAGAAATATATTCAACAGGGAGGATTGTAAAGTAATTAGTGGTATATCCATATACTCTGTTTTTAGCCATTTAAAAATATTCAGAGTTGTTAAAGCATGCCAAGTATAGAGTTTTATCTCACTATATTTGAAATATACAAAGACTGAATACACCGAAATATTATTAGCGACAAACATAAATATTCCTTGCATTGATGTGATTATGCTCGTGATCAGAAAGAGGTTCTCTTTATAGCCAAGTTTTCTCTTGTAGCATCTGCTCAATCCCCTACAATTCAGACGCGAATCCCAATAGAGTCCTCTGACAAACCTGTGACCAGTTTTCCTCATTTAACGGTTGTGAAAGCTCTTTCTCATATTGAGATGTAGTGATAACTAAAATAGACCTCATCCTGCCCATCATGAAACTTGAAATCTAGCAGTGACTTTTAAAATCTTTATTCTTTTAATAAGTTAACATTATCATCATTGAAATACTAAGGTTATAGAGCAAAGTCTCCCAGCCACTCACTTTCTCTTCCTGAGAGATTTTTTGTACATACAAGAAAGCGAACGTGTGGTCTGTTACATAAATGATAAACCCATTCTGCACATTTTTCATCCCACAGTGTAGCCTGGAAGTAAGTCCCTCGTTGATGGGCATTTAAGTTTTCTAGTTTTTCAGTCCTTTTTTCAATAACTTCTCATGCCTTATTTCATAGGCCTTACACGTGTTTGAAACTAATACTTCACCGTTGGTACCACTTCCAGTTCTTCTCAGGTCTTTCTTGCAGGTTCCTCAGGGTTCTGTCCTTGGCTGTCTTTTTGGGGATTCCATCCTTCCACTATTGTCTCTGCCCTGATGACTCCAAAGACAGAACTGACCACGCGCCTCCACTCCGGACCACATTCCCAAGGGAACCTTAAACTCAGTAGCCCTCATGGTATTTATTACATCCACTCCTCAGAAAGCTGTTCCCTGCTTGTTTCCATCTAGCTCCGTGGCTCCCATTTCTGTAAGCCAGAACCTCAACTCCCCTCCATCATCTTCCATACCCCGCAACTGAACCTGCAGATTTGAACCATTTAACTTGTTTTTTTTCTCCCAATTCCTTCCTCTTGATTCCTATTCTGCTGTTTGGTTCAGCACACATGTTTTAACTCACATTTGAATCTTCATGGTAGTTTTTAATAACCCCGATTAGGGTGAAATTTTACTAGTTGAAAGAAATCTCCAAGAGCTGATTTCACTCAGTGACCTGGGAGGCAGTGTGGCTAATTCTAATTCTTACTCACTTGGCTTTTGGCAGATAAGTGTCATTCTGTATAATTTGGATCCTCTGTCAGATATAGTCATAGAAAATCCCCCAAACCAAGTGAGAACATTTTAGTTGTGCTGTATTAGGTGTGTGGGCAATTATAGTTGGCTTTGTTTTTATGGTTTGTTGGTTTTACTTTTTTTTTTTAAATACAAAAGAAATGTTATAAAAAGACCAGTACAAATATGAATAAACAGCAGAGGTAGGTCCCTGTCATACCCCTACTTCCTTTCCCCAGAGGTTACTTTTTTAGCATTTAGTATGTTCCAGGTGCTGTTCCTCTGCAACTCCACACTGTGGGTACTATTATCTCCACTTTGTAGATGAGGAACTTGAGGCACAGAGAGGTTAAGTGAGTTTTCTGAGATCACACAGGTCGTAAGTGGTAGAGCCAGGATATGACCTCAAGCATCTGTTTGTAGAGCCCACCTCTCCTCATTTGACACTTTCAAGAAATTTAACACTTTTCATTTGACACTTTTCAGAAATGCTTATTTTCCTTAAAAAAGGGGGGAAATGACAGAGATGTGTGAAGAAATGTGGAATGAAGGAAAGAAAGACTTACAGGTGTAATAGGCCTACATGCATCCTAACTGAAACCAGGGCTTATGAGGAGGAAGTAGACAGGGTAGTGAGAAGTTGTGGTGTTGTGGGTATCACGACTCTAAATCTGTTTCCTTCTCTGTAAATGGGGGGAGGGCATTGTGGTGCAAAATACAATGAGTAAGTTCTCTGTAAATGATAGCAATGACCAGAGTACGGGCCTTGGATTTTGCGTGGGAGAATGAAGACATTACTAGCTCATATTCTCATTTTAGAACTGTGAGCATCTTACTTCCATATACCTGCTTGATTAATGCTATCAAACATGGTAGATTCACCGCAAGAATGCCTTTGGCCGTTACTTTGCCGTTAATTCTAATTTGCATCACTGTAAATTGACCAAAATGTGTTAAAAATTGTAAGTTTCAGAGTCCACCACAGAGCAGGAATGGAATAAGGATTATTATGGTAGATACTCACAGACTGTTTATTAATTGATCAATATTTAAAATCATGGGGCGCCTGGCTGGCTCAGTCAATAGAGCATGCGACCCTTGATCTCGGTCGGGGTCATGAGTTCAAGTCCCACGTTGGGCTTAGAACTTACTTAAAAAATAATAATAATAAACAAACTAAAATCTTCAGATGTGATAACCGTGGAGGGATTGGCATTCTGAATTTCAGGATCCACAAAGGAGATTTTATGGCCTGAAAAAGAAACCTAATTTAATGTTTAATAGTTTTCTCCCCTGGAAGTATCTTTTTTCACATGTAACTCAAATTGATCTTTGTTTTGAATTAAGGCCTCTTGGGTGTTGACCCCTTCCTGTTGTTAAGATAATCTTAGTAAAGATGAATAAGTGTATAGTGCAAAAACCTGTTGCCAAAATCTCTTAGTGATCTTGATGGGAAAAGTAAATGTTTTCCTCTTTTCCTCGTGTCCATCTCCTGGGCCTTGAGGGAGACACAGCCCTGGAAGGAGTGGGGTGGTCCTCTCTGCATTTATAGTTAAAGCCACAGCTTAGGGAATAGACTTGGGAAAAGGAATGAGGGAGATACAGTTTCTTTACTTGTATCTTAAGAACTATAGTTTCTGTCTCTGGAAAGTAAAGCGTTTAAATCTTTATTTATACCATGGTGTAACATTCCATCCCTGATATCTATTAGTATATTGTTACTAAAGGCTTAATCATTTTTCATTTATTTATAACTGTGATCTTGGTCTAAGTAGAGGCTGCCCTTGTATGTGGGTGTTTTTGCTGGGTGTTTATGGTTGTAGTTTTTGCTTTGTTCTTTTGTTTTATGTATGTTTTTGAAAGCGTGGTTTTTTTTTTTTCCCCTTTGTCTTTCACAGGTTCGAGAACTTGTTCTGGACAATTGCAAATCAAATGATGGGAAAATTGAGGGCTTAACAGCTGAATTTGTGAACTTAGAGTTCCTCAGTTTAATAAATGTAGGCTTGATTTCAGTTTCAAATCTCCCCAAACTACCTAAATTGAAAAAGGTAAGTACTTTTTCTTTAGCAGTAAAAGAACATTCTGAGAAGGGAAATATATAGGATTTTACTTGTAAGGAAGCATTTAGTGTAGCAGAAAGCATATGGCCTTTGGAACTGGGCATATCTGGGATTGAATCCAGCTCTTTCATTTCCCTGATGGGTAATCTTCTGCAGGTTACTTCATCTTTCTGAGGCTCAATTTCCTCACCGGTAAACTGGTGCCTGCCACCTGACCTTACAGAATTGCCGTGATGTTTGGAAAGAATACATTTTGGATGATCAATAAATGGTTATGAGAATAAGTATTTTGTGAATAAGTTACTGATTAGTTGCTGTCAATTTGTTGATACAATGTTAGCTATGTTTTTTTTCATAGTATGCTCTGGTTTAGGAACCACAGGTGCCTCTCTTTGTGTTTTATGTTTGTTGATTAAGGGTGAGTTTCGTAAAGACTTTAGATTTGTAGTCTATGACAAGTGAATAATAATGAATTGAATAATATTCTTAATTATTAGAAAGTAAGTTTAAAATGTATTGTGATTAGGGGCGTCTGGGTGACTCCGTTGGTTAAGCATCTGACTGTCGATTTTGGCTCAGGTCATGATCTCACACTTCATGGGTTTGAGCCCCACATCGGGCTCTGCGCTGATAGTGCAGAGCCTGGTTGGGATTCCCTCTCCTTCTGTGTGTGTGCGGGCCCTGCTTGAACCAGCACATGCACGCTCTTTTTCTTTCTCTCCTTCAAAAAAAAAAAATAAATACATGTGTTGCAACTGCAAGAATTCACTGTAATGAAGCTACTGTATTTCCCTATCCTAACTGATGGCTCATTGTTCATACTTTATTAGTCTGACTATAAACCAATCACTGTCCCCCCCTACTACCAATAAAAAAAACCCTAAGAAAAATGTTTTCTCATGTCCTTGCCCATGTAACTGTCACAGAGCTCCCAGAATGTCAAAACTGGAAGAAACTTGCTCTTTTAGTCTAGTCTCTTACTTTATAAGCATAGCAATAGACCCAGAAAGGTATAGTAATGTGCCTAAAGCCACCTACAAAAGAAGTTTGTACTGGAGCCAAAACTAGAACGCATATTTCCTATTTCCTAAGCCATGGCTTTTCTATTATATAATAAAAGATACGTGGTCCTGTAAATATTGCAGAATTTTCCACTGTTTCGGTGTTCACTTTATTAGGGAACTTAAGCAGAACTTTCATCCAAAAGTACACATAGAAATCTAATCAGATTTAGGCAAAATGCAGATAGGCTGTTCTTGTAGCCTATTTGACTCCTGAGAGGAACTCGTTTTGGGTTAAGTACATGAATCAAAAACCAGAAATGTTTTTTACTTATTTACCTTATTTAGGTAATAAGTGCTCAGGCAGTCCTCATGAGTTTCAAGTAATTTAGCTTCCTATCAGAAAGAATAATCCTGTTACATTTAAATTGGTAAATTGTTCCCTTCCTTCTGCTAAGCCTCTACTTTAGAGGTTCAAGTGTAATCCTTTTATATTTGCATGGGTTATTGGTGACATTGGGAGCTCTGATTAGCCCATTAAACAACTGACGGCTTTCTGGCATGTATCTACATAAACTTGATGCTAGTATGATTCTAGTGTGTATTTTGTGTTCTGTTTTCCCAGCATCCTGGTACATTTTCCTGATACTCTATGGTCTGTGTGCTGTCAGACTTACTCAGAAGAGAATTAGTGACTGTCTATATAGGCTTTATCAAATCCTTCTGAAGTCTTGTTAACTACTTCCTTGCAGAGTTAGGGAGGAATGGAGAGATCTACGAATCAAACTTAAAGGCAGATAAGATGTTCCTACAACTGATACAGACTTTTATTTTCTTTCTGTCCTAGAGCGCAGATTATTTTTTAACAAGAAGCAAGTTCTGAAAGAAATTTTGTCGTATAAATGTCGTAGGTTTCCTAAATTTACACTGATTTCATGTCAAAATAAACATGTCACTAAATGTTTTGGCAGATTGCCTTGTTTCTCTGCTCCCTAAGATAGTCATGTCGAAAGGATACTCCAACCAACCAAGAGAAGTGATGTTTGTTTTTGTTTTGTTTTACTAAAATCTCAGTAAAGCTACGCTTGAGTCTTTGTTGATTATAGACTTGTATTTTTAAATCTAGACCATGACAAGATAATTTGACTGGAATATCTCTCGGGAAGGAAAAGGCGTCTTGAAATGTTACATTTTCCTCTTCTGAAATATTTAATAACACCTAAGTTGCAGACTTGAGTTGGCTTTTAAACTCATTCTTTCAACAGATATTTAAGTTTTTAGAAGTTCTCTCTTCTGCATCATGTAGTTTATTTCATTGCGTGTTAAAGACCAAATTACATGAAGCTTTCATGCTATTTTTGTACATAACATGGTGGGAAAGGCAAATTCTTCTGAAGCCTCCCTGCCTGACTTCAGAATCCTCACCACCACAATTGCTTTGTGATCTTGGCCAAGTTACAGAGTCGTCTTTGTAGTTCATTTTTCCTCATCTGTAAATGTGAGTAATAATTTTGCCTACCCCATAGGGTTATTGTAAAAGCAAATAAGTTCACATATCTCTAGTGTTTCAAACATTGTGTGGCACTTTAGTGCTGCGGAAGAGTTAGATGCGGTTACCATTGTTGTTGGCACTGAAAATAGAGAATTGAAACCAGTTATATAGCCTAAGTTTTCTCATCTGCAAAATGAAGAGTTTGAATTATATGCTCTCCCTTGTCTAACTTTTCCAGGCTCCAATTTCTTTCACTTCAGATTTTGATTCCTTGGTGAAGGCGCTTTCCTTCATTGGCACACCGCTTGCCGTGCTACTTGACCTGAAGCTAAGAAATAAGAGTAGGTTCTTATAAAGGCTAGTGCCGGCTTGATGCTAGAAGTGGCCTCTGGGGAGTTGGTTTCGCCAACCCTGAAACTGTTGGTCCATTCACTTTTCTGAGGTCACGGAGCTTCTTGAAGGGCTTGTTTTGGGGCCTACCCCACTCCTGTAGCCTTCAGAGCGGCATTCCCTGGTGGCTTCCAGGTATAGAACTCTACGATGTGTCAGAACTCTACAGACCAAATTAGGTTTCAAGTGGGCATAGTGAGCTTTGCTTGGCACGCAGAATAAACTGCTTAGAATGCACAGACCATTTACCCTTTCTGGCAGGTATAGAGTGTTAACAACTTCTCAAAGAATTCTAATTTGCTTTGACCCACTTTTTAGGTTAGAAAATGGATTCACTGATGTTAGGGGCTGGATCTTGAGCAAACTATTATAATTAGCAACTGGTTAAGGAACTCTTAGCTCCTAACATAACTCTTCTTATCCATCCTGTTTCTCCTCCTCCCCTGAAATGTTCTTGGAATCTATGAACTACTTATCTGGGTGTAATCAGTTAGAGCGAACAAACATGGCCTAATAGGAACAGAGATTATTTGATCTTGATAAATATTTAAAAACAGTATTTGCCACTTATAAGTGTTTCTCTGTGTGTATTTGTGTGTATATTGTATATTCTCTTGCAGCTTGAGCTCAGTGACAATAGGATCTTTGGAGGTCTGGACATGTTAGCAGAAAAACTTCCAAATCTCACACATCTAAACTTAAGTGGAAATAAGCTGAAAGATATCAGCACCTTGGAACCTTTGGTAAGTACGTGAGAATTTGGAAACCAGGATTTCTTGGTCATTTTCATTTTCATATTTCTTTATAGTGAGGGAAATGCTTGGAAAGAGTAATTGATCAAGAAAGTGGTGGCTCTTATTATAATACTTTCTATAGAAGTTTTAAAGATCAGGGCTTTTCTAGTTCTATGTTCTGTGGCTTTGCTCTCCCTACCTTATACTGCACTGGGGCCCTTCAAAGGGGAATTCTTTTCATTTTTGTCCTTTTTAAATTTCATATATTGACCATAGCCTTAAACATTTGTCTTAATTTTTTCCCTCAAACTAGCCAGGCTATTCTATACTGTTACACTTTTACAGAAGAAGCTATTCATACTGGGTGGCCGATCTGAATTGTAGATGGAACAGTCCAAAGACCGTTCAGTAAGTTTTAGGTCTTCTCATTGCTCTTGTGTCCTAGCTGGATTGCTCTTGCCTAAAGTTTTGCATCGGAACCCCCAAATCCTCCTCAGTCTTACATGCTGGGATAAGCTATGAAAAGTTAAGTTTAAGTGCCAGTTGGGTTACAGGCTTGCTGTGTGACCTTGGGCAAATTGCTTCTTCTCCCTGGGCCTCAGTTTCCTCACATATGAAGCAGGGAAGATGATAATCTCTGCCTTACCTTACTTAGCAGTTCTGAGAATAAAATAAGGTAATGCACTTAACTCTGCTTTGTAAGTTGGGAAACCGTACTAATGGGGTCCAGTCCATGTGGAGGTTGTAGGCCAAAAAAGAGCTGGAGAGACAGGTTAATGCAAGGTATGGGGTGGCCTCCCACACTGTTCTGTTTGGCTGCCACATGGAAATTTCTATGAATTTAAGATTGTTAAGTGATCGGTTTCTCTAAATCTGACATTCTGTAAATTTGGCATGATATAGAATTCCATTTTAATAACTCCAACTTGTTCCATATTATCCCAAGAATTTACGTATACATAAAGTCAGTGTTTCCATTTGACTTCCCTTGCAAACCTTAGTTGGGAGAGGTTTATGTAAGTAGATAGGAGGTGTCTGAAGATCCGGAAGGGCAGAACCCAAGAGGATAGAGCATCTTTCTATGCTATCTTTATCTATTCCGATGTCACAGTACGTCAGAATACTTGGGCTTCACATCACTTATACGGAACGCTCTATTGGTATTTTAAGGGAGGGAAGATAGAGTTAAATTGTGACTTCTTTTAAGATTTCCTGCCAGAATTATAGCATCTTTTCGCTATGGCTCTAGTCCAATGTAGGCTAAATTGCCTTTTATTGAGTCCCTTTATTTTTATGTTTCATTTAGTGGACCACGTTTAGCTCATATTTCTCACGTGTTAGGAGCCTGTTTCTCCTCTTCGCTTCATGAATTTTGCCCCTTTTTTCCGTTATAGGTACACCCAGGTATTTGGGCTCCTTCCTTTTTACTGGTTCTATTCTTTTCTTCCAGACCAATCCCTATTTCCAATGTTTAAGCAAACACTTCTTGAGTTTGCCGTATTCAAGAACATTAGCGTTTGCCCAGTGTGTCCCCCTGGAACCCAGAGAAGAGAACAGGTGTCCCCTTTTTAGAGATGAAGAAACCAAGTTTAGAGAGTTTAAATAATTCTCAGCGGCCACAGATAAATGGCAAACTAGGGATTCAAATCCAACTCTCCATTCGTTACACTGCCCTTGGGACCTGTTCTTTTTACCTACAAATTTGTTTCATACCCACATTGACCTTAAACTGGGAATTCCAACAGGAGCACTAAATTAAGTGCTGGTGTCTCCCAATCTACTGGCTACGCTAAGCCTTTATTGTTTAATGTGTCGGTGATTGGCCTATCGATTCACGGTCATTGTGAGCATAAGAATCCCTTTTTTCTAGAACAGAGTGCCACACAGTACCCTCTCACGCTGGATGACTGGCTGTTGCCTAATTCTTGGGCCAACCTGAGTCCTCTTTGATGTTTCACCAGAAGCCTTTGTCAGTGTTGTAGCTCACAGAGGCAGAGCAGAAGCAAATCTTGTATGGGAGTTGTTTTCTTGGGCGCTCTGACCTGGTCATTGATGAATGAGGGCCCTTTGGTGGTTGTGACAGTCTCAGTCCCCCAGGACAGTGAAGAATGAGAAATATAATCGTAGCTATGTTTACCATTTTTAGAGGACCTATGTATCATACGCTGTAGTAGATGATTTACGTGTGTCGTTTCTTTAGTAATCTTCAAAAAGTTTTTCTACAAACAGAAGAGAAATAACATGGCCCTCATTTTACACATGAGGAAGCTGAGGCTTGGGAGAGTCCGAATCCCTTGTCCAGAGTCACACACTTGGCTAGCCAGTGACAGAGCCACAGCGCTGCACACCCAGGGCCATCTGGAAAAGCCTGGGCTCCTGCCATTCTTCTGAACTTGCTGTTCAGAGTCCTGGGGTGCTAGGTAGGTGTCCTGAAGTTATATCTTGGAATAAAAGAAAGCCATAGGAGAAGGTGAAGGGGGGGAATGTTGGGTCCATTTTGTCTTCTGAAAGTTTTCTTCAACGGGAAAAACACCATCCTCATCCTCATTAACCACGTACATTTTGAACACCGTCTACTTTGAGCCCAGTTCTTACAGTCAATGCAATGATTGTGAATGCCTCTGCTTGCTACAGGGACATTAATCGAGAGACAAAGAAGGCATCAATTCAAACTTCCTTGGACACCTTTTTTAAGAGACCTGGGCCATCCAAACCATCCCCCAAAGCCCTTCTAAATTCTAAGAAGGCAAGCAAAATTATTGTTAATAAAATGTTTACTGTTTATTATGGCTAGCCTATTAGTTTTAGGCCAAATTTCTGGTATGGTAGCATTCGGATTTTTTGGGTTTTTTTGTTTTTGTGTTTTGTTTTTTTTAGCAGTATTTACACATTACATTGGGGTCCTGAATAATCTGTGGGTAGTATATTTTGGGCCTTAAATCACAATGATAATAGTTTAAACAATTCTAGAGTACTACAATTACTTGGAATTTTGTTGTTATTTGCTTTCACTTTGTTTTCTAGCATACTGTTTGGCATGTTTGAATTATTCATAATGGGTCCTTCTTAAGTAGTCAAAGACCTCACAAATACATGGAGTTTCTGTAATAGGTGAGCCTTGGAGCCTGTTTACTGTGATAGTAGATGGAAGTAGAGAAGGAACTTGAGGCATTGTAGAATATTAAAGATCAGGGGTTGTATGCATTTTTATGCGTCCTTTCCCTGGGTATAATTTTGAAAAGTAAATGACTCTTTCCTTGATTAAAGAATTTTTAGACTTTGGGAAAGCTGCCTAAATTTACTTGTGGTTATATCTTAGCTGGTATAGAGTTAACCTTTTTGCGAAGAGGAAAGAGTTCCCAGTATGCCAGCTAGTTGTCTGGAGCATTATTTTGATATTTTTTCCCTCTTTGGCAAGAAGTCCTACCTGGGCTTCTGGAGGTCAGGGCCTGCCCAGTGGGGAACCTAATTGGAAAGCTACGCAACATAAAAGCAGCTCTCCCTATCATTAGGAGGTCTGGGGACAGCTTTCTTACGACCTCAGGGGACTGACTAACATAAGCACATTAATTGATCTAAAAACTCTTGGATCGTTGTACATTGGTGTTTTGAGGAGTGTATTTGCCTGTTGCCGTAACCCTGCTGTGTGTTCCCTGCCTGGCTGTCTATTACCAAGGGCTGCTCGGTGAAAGTAAGTGTGGGAACCTCTTCTTTGACCAGGAAGATGAAGATTCTGTAAGTGCAGGGGTCAGCCACCTTTTCCTCTACAGGGCCAGATGGTAGATCTGTTGGGCTTCAGAGGCCGTACAGTCTCTGTTGCAGCTACTCAGCTTTGCCACGATTCTAGCACAAAAGAAGCTGTACATAATACATAAACAAATGAAGAGGCCAAGTTACAATGAAACATATTTTACAAAAACACGCAGTGGACCAGGATGGGCCAGTCTCCTTTGCCAAGCCCTGCTTTAGGACAAAGATTTTTAAATCATTTTGTAACTCTCCAGAATTACTCAGATACCTCAACTCCTGAAGACAAGGGTTTTTTCATCTGCATTTCTTCCCAGGTCCTTGTAAATGTTGAAATAGTTTCCCAATAAAGCATCAAAGCATTTAAACGATGTTTATTTTTTGCAACTCAACTTCATGCAGAGATCCTCTTAATTTTTTTGTGTTAGTACTACTTTCTCAGAGAATACCAAGCTTTTTCTCCTGATTCAGAATCATCAAAAGTGACATTTATGAAGCTATATGTCATATGCCCTTCAGGCTTATTGGCCACATTCTGGAGTCTGTTCTACATACTGCTTCATGTTTTGTGTTTGCTTTTTAAACACTTGGCCCTCTTCTCCTCCTTAGAGGCTCTGCTGTACTTCCTGCTGCTCTCTCCTTACTTGCCTGTGATATATTACCTCTGTCTGCCCTCCCAATGCCTTCCTTCACCTTGAGTCACAACTTAGTAGAGCTGGGATAGACATACTAGTGCACAGTTGTAATAACAAATGAATCTCTGAGTAAAATACATGGACAGTTTCTTATCCCCTTTGGCTACTCAGACCACTTCCTTGGCCCAAGCTTTTAGATCTTTGGTGTTTTAGATAGAAGATGAAACCAAAATTCTTGCAAGTGAGGTGTTGCAACAAAATTTTAGGGTATGGTAAAATAAGAAGAATTTTACATCAGAAAGTTCTGGTATTAGTATCAATCTCTCCCCGCCTTCCCCAAATTAAAAAAGAATAATGTTCCCTCCTGAAGTTTCAGCCGTTAGTGCCCCCTCCTTTTGCCCAGCCTATACTGTCTCCTCTCTTCCTGGAGAATAACCGTATCACTATACTTCATGCTTTATTATATTCCATTCTCTAGTGTTTCACATCTGTGTCTTCGAACTCTCAACTACCTTAAGATTGAATTGATTGGTTGATTGACTTTTTTTCCCATCCTGTCACCCCAGAGCTTTGAAGGCTAGCTTTGATATCCAGCAGGTTCTTACTGACCATTGGATTACTTGGATGTTAAAACTAGTTTTGAACCAAATTTATTAAATCTCTGTTTGATTTGTCTCATACTGTGAAAAGACCCAGTTTAAATAAATATTTTTTCAAATTTATTTTTCTTAAAATTACTAATGCTGCCAGAAAAAGACCATTCTCTGAGAAGGTAGATGTAGAAGGTAGATTGTAGAAGCTAAAATCTAGTGATCTACTATAAAGGTTGCAGAGGACTTGAAATGTTTTCCTGAGTTTAAAACCGAGTCGGTAACAGCTAACTGAATACAGAGCCTAGAATTTTACCTCTTTGGGAGATGGGTTTTGTTGCTTATGTTTCTTTGGTTTAGAAAGTATGTTTTTTGATCCTTTTCTTCAGAAAAAGTTGGAGTATCTGAAAAGCCTGGATCTGTTTAACTGTGAGGTTACTAACCTGAACGACTACCGAGAGAGTGTCTTCAAGCTCCTGCCTCAGCTGACCTACCTGGATGGCTATGACCGAGAGGATCGAGAAGCCCCTGACTCAGATGCTGAGGTGGATGGTGTGGATGAAGAGGAGGAGGATGAAGGTGAGTGGCCGTAACATCCAGTGAACCTAATTTCTGCCTTTCAAAGGTCGTGATAAAGCCCCAGAATGTTCTTGCTATTGAGAAAAATAATATGCGTGTGTACAGGCATTCCTTTAATTTGGAATTAGGACTTCTGTTGAATTTTAAGAAGCTCTTGGGACATTGAAGCCTTCAAATGATTCAAAATAAAAATGGTTTGTTAAAAGCTAGTTAGTCTTGAATTTAGAGAGATCATAGACCATGCCCTAACATATTGAAGTAATTGTGGTTTGCCGTTTCCTCAAAGGATCATCATCTCATGTCTCTCTGCCTGTTGGAGTTACTCCCCTTTCTTGGTTACCGTCTGACTTGATCCTTACAAACTCCGCTCTGTCAGCACTTCCAGATGGCACCTCCTGATGTCCATGAGCTAGGTTAAGTTCCTGTGCATGCTAGAGCATCCCCTCGCTTACTTCTTTCATAACCTGTCACTCTCTGCTGTTCTCGTCCCTTTCGGCTATGGTGTTATGATCTTCTTGGGTAGGAACTATCTTTTTCATCTTTAATAACAAGGCTTAGCACCACTTAGACTAGGTACATGTCTGTTATATCCAAATGTAAATAGAACAGCTTTCCTGAAGGACTGGGCTTCCCTTGCGTGGTGACTCACTGACTCTGAGCCACTCAGGATAGTTTCTCACCTCTCCACTGGCTTAAAAGGAAGCAGAGCGATCAATTTTCACATAAGTCCGCGTGAAGAAAACTTACTCTCCTAGAATTCCTGATGTTGCTGGAATCTGTGGTATTAATGTATTTGAAGCATTATTTTAAATGTCTTTTTCTTTGAAGATAAAAATCCACAAAAAGAAATGATCAAGAGAAGTGGAGGAGGAAATCTGTCAGGCAGCTTGGGTGCAAATTAACGGTGTAGAACTGTGGTAGCACTTGTGTAGTTTAATGGCAGATTGGAGACCAGGTGATAAAGGACGGGATGTAGGCTGGCGCAGTGGACACAGAATAGGACATCTCTCTTTGTTCCAGATGTTCACTTACTCCCTTCATTGTAGGTTCTCCATTATTCCTGAAAACCATTTGCGCCTTTTCGTCCATTTAATTAAGCTCACCATAAACAGGAATGGCCGCGTGTGCAGGAACATGGAGGGTGGAGAGCGGCTCCCGAGAGGGAGTATCATCAGTCAGGCAACAAATTTGGGCATTTCTAAGGTGCCAGGCACTGAGGTATATAGTTGTGGAGGTAAAAACCAGACATGGTTCCTGTCCTCTTGGTGCTCACTGTCTCCCGAGAAGGAAATGTTAAATAATCACAAGTGAGTGAAGCACGAGATAACGTGGAAGCATCAGGTGCTTATGTGAGAGCCTGTGAGCTGGGATCCGGAGGTCTGGCAAGTCTGTCTTGAAGAAGTGATGTCTAGGGGGCCTGGGTGGGCTCTGTTGGTTGAGTGCCCAACTCCCTTTAAGTTTTTTGAGAGAGAGAGAGCAAGTAAGGGAGGGGCAGAAAGAAAGAGGGAGACAGAATCCCAAGTAGGCTCCGTGCTATCATCACAGAGCCTGATGCAAGACTCAAACTTATGAACTATGAGATCATGACCTGAACTGAAACCGAGTCAGATGCTTAACCGAGTCAGCCACCCAGGCTCCCTGAGCATCCAACTCTTGATTTCATGCTCTCATGTTTTGTGGGTTCGGGCCCCATGTTGGGCTCTGCGCTCACTGCTCAGAGCCTGCTTCCGATCCTGTCTCCTCCTTTCTGGCCCTTACCTGTCTGCATGCTCTGTCTGAAAAAGAAAGAAACATTAAAAAATGAATGAAAAAAATAAAGAGGTGTTTAACTGAGACCCGAGGGTCTGAATCCGTGTTAGCCAAGCAGAGAAGAAAGGGGAGAACGTGCAGAGACTAGGAAGCAGGACAGCACAGCGAGCTTCAGGACCAGGAGAGGTAAGAACTGCTTGCCTCGAGGCCTGTGCCAAATGGGTGCAGGTACCTTTCAGCCTGCCTCTTATTTTCCTCCCCTCACAGGGTTATTACGACCGTCTCTTAGGATCCTGTCTGGCAGCTGGCTTCATGGTGGTGCCCTTACCTCAGAGAAGGAGTTCATTATTTATTTATTTTGAGAGGAGGGTAACTTTTTACTATGGAAAATTTCAGACCTCGACAAAAGATAGAAATAATAGTAAAATGAACTTTCACGCTCCCATCATCGAGTTTCAACAATCACTGATTTGTGGCTGATCTTATTTTATGCATACACATCCCTACCCACTTCCCCATTCCTTGTTTCGAAGCAAGTCCCAGAGACAATATCATTTCACCACTAACGCAGTGTACATGTAGCTCACCAGGACTCCTGGTCTCCAAATGCAATGGCACCATGATGGACAAACGGACTGAGTTGCAACAGCCTGGAAGAAAGGGGTCAACTGAGGGGCATACGTTCCTGGACATTGGTGTGGCCCGGCATTTGTTCTGTGGCACAGCCTGAAGTGCCCAGAACCTTAGGTGTGCCTCACGGGCCATCAAGGGTATTTAATGAACTCCTTTGGACTGTTTTCAGAAGGAGAAGATGAGGAAGACGAGGAGGATGAGGACGGTGAGGAGGAAGAGTTTGACGATGAAGACGATGAAGACGAAGACGAAGATGTAGAAGGGGAAGATGATGAAGACGAAGTCAGTGGGGAGGTTGGTGCAACTGTGCTTGCTATGATTCCTATTTGTAGTTAAAAATGTGGGTGATTTTATTTTGCATTATTTTTAAGAAAAAGGAAAGAAAAGGAAAAGGACTTCTGATGCAGTTAGTAAACTTGTAAATAGACGATCAACAATCTATTAATTCGTGTTCCCTCTAAGTGAAATGCTTGGCTCTGTGGGATAAGTCTTGACCTTTTAACTTATTGGGAGGAAGTAATGAGTTGAGTGTTCATTCCGTAGGATGAGAAAACTGGAAATGTTGACAGTTGATGAATTGTCTGTCCCTTCTGTTGTGTTGGAGGAGGGAAGGGTATGTTTACCAAGCCTGAACTTGTTCTTATATGTTGAGCCCAATTTGGTAAATACATTCTATGCTCGCTGTTCTCAAGATTTGGGGATGCAAAGTTAAATAAGAATGTGGTCCTGCCTTGAGAAAGAGCAGGTGGTCTAGTTTATGGGACACCCAGTAATAACAGTATCTTTGAGGAGCTGACAACCATAGAAAGACAGGAGAAAGGATTGACCTATCTTAGACCAACCTCAGGGAGGTCGTGAAGACAGGCAAAGAAAATGAAATGTCATCAAAAAGCATATTCTTTGCAGTACAAAAAAAGTAAGGCTGAGCATTTATGTAATCTCATAGGTATTTAATGAAATTAAGTTCCTAAAAGAAGTTTTTTATAAGGATAAGAATACAAAGAATCTTGTCCAAACCTGTTTTAAAATTAAAAATTTTTAGGGGCGCCTGGGTAACTCAGTTAAAGCATCTGACTTCAGCTTAGGTCATGATCTCACAGTTCGTGGGTTTGAGCCCTGCGTTGGGCTTGGAGCCTGGAGCCTGCTTCGGATTCTGTGTCTCCCTCTCTCTCTGCCCCTCCTCATGTTGTCTCTGTCTCTCAAAAAAAAAAATTAAAAAATTTTTAAATCATTTCTCGAATTAACCATTATAAATAGTATATTGAATAAACATGTCTGGCAAATAAAATGCTTACTTTTGAAAAGCAGTTTTTGGAGAAAATTTTAATTCAAGTTTATTCAGAAAAATGAACAGCTCTCAGGACATTAAAGTAGATGAAGATAACATTAAAGTTTTCTCCTTGGTGAATTTTTACATTTCTTGGCAAATTATATTTTTCTCTGTACATCTCAGCTTGGCACATCAACCTAATAGTGGTTGCTATTTACGATTCTTTAGGAAGAAGAATTTGGACATGATGGAGAAGTTGATGAAGACGAAGACGATGAGGATGAAGATGAAGATGAAGGTGGGTGTAATGCCTGTTCTTCGGTCCTTCTAAGTTAACAGTCACGGGGAAATGTCCATTGACTTAGAATTTTAAAACTAGAGAACAAAATAAAATTCCCTTTGCCTCAGTGGTTTTCACAGGCGCTTCTACAGCCCCGTCAGTGAGCCTGTGCTGGTGCGGACCTCCTGCAGGCGGGAGGCTGGCCCTCAGTCCCACACTTTCAGTGTGTTTTTAGACCCCATCATTTAGGTTACTGCCAGACATGAGATTTCTGGTTTTGGAATTCTTTCTTTAAAAAAAAAAGTCTTCCTAACTGGATCATAATTTTTGCAGAATATATAAAAAGCACCTTTCCAATTTTATTACTGTTAATACTTTTTCCCTACCACAACCAAAACCAGTGAATCATCTGTTTATAGATTCTCATACCTGTGTAGGTTTCAGAGTACTAGATCATTTGCTCTGCTCTCCATTGCTTCATACTTTCTCAGCGTCTGCTCTCTGTGCCACGTACTGGACCAGATCTGCACTGTATACAATAGTTGGGGCCCAGTACCTGCCTTCAAGGAGCTTTTGGAAACATAATGCAAATTTAGATAATTTTATTGACATAGCCATGAATTTTTACTAGTTGGAAAAAAAGGGATGATGTACAGGTATTTTTGGCTTAGATACCTAAGAAGTCTAAGAAATATGTTTTGAGTTAATATATTAACTTGCTACAATTTGAGTCAGCTTTTAGACAGCAGCTTAAAATTGAGAAAACTGGGTTAACTTTGCTGTCACTTGAGATGCTGCTATTTTTCATCTCCTAACTATGAGAAGGTCATTGTTGTTACCTCCATTAGCAGTAACTTAGACAAATGCCTTTCCCATTGTCTCAAAGTGAATTTTTGTTATTGTGCAGAGGAGGAAGAAAGTGGGAAAGGTGAAAAGAGGAAGAGAGAAACAGACGATGAAGGAGAAGATGATTAAGACCCCAAATAACTTGCAAAAAAAAAGAACTGTTCAGTATTGGTTGGACTGCTCATATGGATTTGGTAGCTGTTTAAAAAAAAAAGGTAGCTGTGATACAAACCCCAGGACACCCACCCACCCAAAGAGCCAAAGAATAGTTCCTGTGACATTCCACCTTCCTCCATTTAGTCCCTCTTGGAAATTCACCACCAAGCTTGGGGACTTCACCCCAACAAAATTGTAAGCGTTTGTTAGGTTTTCGTGTAAGACTCTTGCTGTAGCGTGGATAGCTGTGATTGGTGAGTCAGCCGTCTGGGGCTACCGGTTACACCGAGACTGTAACAGCATTTTTACTTTCTGTACAACAAAGAAGCTTTGTAAATAAAATCTTAACATTTTGGGTCTGTTTTTTCATGCTTTTCTTTTCTTTTTAATGAAATTTTTTTACATTAGGAGATTTTATGTGTCAACTGCCAAAAAAGTATTTTTAAGAATTTAAGTGAAATAAACACTTTCCTCTTTGGTAAAGCCAAGTTGTATGCTTACATTTTTAAATTAGATTTTAATAGTTGTAAGCTCATGTTAAAACACTACAGAACTGGTTTCTCTAGGCATTTTTATGTATTAGTGGTTGTTGAGAGGAAATGCACAAGTGTATAGGATCTTTGAACACTTAAATCTGATTCTCATTTCTCTGCTGTGGGAATAGACTTTATTTATTGATAAATGTTTGTTTGATTTTGAGAGCCAGAGCACACATGTGAGTGGGGGAGGGTCAGAGAGAGGGGGAGAGAGGATCTTAAGTGGGCTCTGCTCTGAGAGCAGAGAGCTGGATGCAGGGCTCAAACTCACAAGCCGTGAGATTATGACCTGAGCCAAAGTCAGCGGCTTATCTGAGCCACCCAGGTGCCCTGGGAGTAAACTAGTGTTGTTTTTTATTAAGCATTTGTTTATTTTTGAGGGACAGAGAGCAGAGAGAGAGGGAGACACAGAATCTGAAGCAGGCTCCAGGCTCTGAGCTGTCAGCACAGAGCCCACCGTGGGGCTCGAGCCCGCAAACTGAGATCATGACTTGAGCTGAAGTCGATGCTTAACCGGCTGAGCCACCTAGGCGCCACTAGATTCTTAAAACAAGGTTTGAAATTTAGTGCTCTAGAGCCCCTGAAAGCCAATAAAAATGTTAGATTCAAGTAATAGAGGAGTTAAGGGAAAAAAAAAAAAAAGACCGTATAAAGGCAAAACCTACTCTGGGTTCTCGGAGATCCTAATTCTAATTCCGCCTCTCCCACTGATTTCCTGGTGTAACCTTGTGTTGACCTCTGGATCACCTCCCAGTCTGTAAAATTGAGGGCGTGTGACCAAAAGGCTTCTGAAGTCTCTTGTAGCACTGATGGTCTGTGACCCCCACTGACAGGAAGGTCTGAAGAAAAAAAATGGGCTTTGCATCAAGGCTGAAACACGTAGGGTTTGACTGACAGGCGAACAGAGTATGGTTTGTTATCAAGACAGGCGTGCTAAAGAGGAATGACATGTGAAAAGCCTTGCCAAGGAAGCGGGTAGGCACTGCCCAGGGTCAACTCAGCTTTTCCAGAATATGGAAATTTTCTCTATTCTTCAAGATCCCAGGGGGATTTGGGGGAGGGGTAAGATGGTCCGCAGTCTGTGTGTTCAATGGCTCACCCATTTAATAGATCCGTGACTTTGTTGTCTATGTTTTTTGTAGTAGAAGATTTGAGGATTCTTTTAGTAAATCTTAAACTATAAGCTACTGGTATGAGTAGGTTTTTTATGCATTGAAGTAGTGTTAAAGATTGGAATCTAATTTGAATATGTAGAAAAAGTTACATAGTGTCAATGGTACTCCTAAATCAGGTACTTTAAAAATCTGAAGTCTCTCGGCTTTAAAGTGGAGTTTGCTTTTTGCAAAGAAGGAAATTCCAAAAAATTAAATTCGATTTCTGGTTTAACAGGTACTACTATATTTTCTTCAGCCGCAAGGCCTTTGCCACCTGGCAGATCTTCGATACATTATAAAGCAATTTCTTCTGTACCCAGGGTTTGCATATATTGCCAAATAATCAAACAGTAACTTTAGATGATTGCTTTCCTGCCTCTTTAAGTTTACAGAATTTTTCCAGTATCTACCAAGCACTTAGGCTGTGCCAGGCTCTCTGGCTGGACAAGAGGGAAGGGCTGGGATGGAGACCAGCTAGCTGTTGGACGTTCACAGTAACTAGTAGGGAAGAGAAGACAGACGCAGGAGTGATACTTAACTAGTACCTGCAACTAGAGCTCCGGTAAGTGTGAGCGTAATACAGAGACTGGAAAGGTGGCATCCATCGAGAAGGGTTGGGGATGTCTACTAGAAAAGAAAATATTTGAGCGACACATGCTGCCAGTACAGATGTAGAAATAAAGTAGGGTTTAGAAGAGGAACAAGGGAAGGAGGGGAAGGAGGGGGAGGAGCGTGACAAGCAGGGGTCTGAGGTTGGCACCTGCTGAGTACCTTTAGATTCAAACGGGCAAGTTTGCCTCTAGAGGATGGGTAAGCATACAGGAATGGCAAGTGAGGCTGCAGCACTACTTTGGGACTTCCCCTAGGGGGCCTTTGAAGGTCATTCTTTCTTGGGCATTCACTTCGTAAAATGTCAGTTTGACCTACTACATGTGGCCAGTGAGGATGTCTGGGAAATTACCAAGCCAGGTTTTCATTTCTATCGTGTGTTTTTTTTTTTTTTAAATAGGGTTCTCCAGAAGTCTGAGACATGCTGGCCTCTGGGAGGGCCTTGAGGCTCACCTGCTCTTGACTAAAGATTGTTTTTAAATTGTTGAGAAGCAAGCATTTGGGTGATGAGGTCACAGAGTAGACCATATTTCTGGAGTTGTCTCCCATCTGCAGGAGACCCTCACTGAGCAGGTTTCCTTCCAGCTTTTGCAGTGAATGTGAGTTATCAACCGTGTAAGCTGGGCGGGAGCTGTGTTGGGCTGGGTGGCTGGTCTCGCCTTGCTCGTGTGGGGTATGGGGGGCGGGTCTCTTCCACACACCTGCCCTCCAGTCACAGCAGCTGCTCTCGCCCTGTGTGATGTGTTGGAATGTCATGATTGCATATGAAGCATTTGTCCTTTAAAAGTACAATATTCATTGAGGAGACGAGGAAACTGAGGCACAGGAGATAGTCAAGGACTAGCGCAAGGTTTCCTGGTGAAGTGAAAGAACCTGGCCTAGAAACCACATTGGCCCAGTTTTCAACTTGGTATTCTTACCTCTAGTTTACTCTTTCTGCTCCAGGAATCCCAGCCCAAGAGTGCTGGCCACTTCTGCTGGGAACGCAGAAGCATTGTGTACAACGCTAGTGCCCACTGCCCTCACCAGCATGAGGGCTCCCGGCCAACGTCCACATGAGGGTAGTTAACACAGTCCGCGTTTCCATGCTGGCATTCCTGTTTGGGCTACAGTACTCTACCCCAGACAAAGGTGAGACCGAACCACGAACCACCACCGAAGGTGGTTCTTCCCTCAGGCTGTGACCTTCCCTTTTCTCCGGCCCTGTCAAGTGGTGCTGACATCAATTTTAATGAGGCTGATGATACCGCTGTGTTGACAGTTTGCAAAGGGAGTCGAGTTACCAGCTGACTTAGACTTAAGCTTAGGTCGGCCAAACAGTTGCTCTGCAGGAAAACCACCAAGATGGCAGCAAGCGTAGAAATTCTTCCCAGAGCCCATTAGGTCAGCGTCATAATCTCGGACCGGGTATCTTCTAACTTGTCCCAGAGGTCTCGGGAGGGCGTATAGAGAAAGAAAATTACCCTTGGAGTTCCTCTGTCTCACGGGAGGGACTTCACTCCAGGTTGGGAGGGGTTGGTGAGGGGATGGGGTGTCCATTATGGCACTGCCTCACCTCAGCCCTAGAGAAGCAGGAGTGGTGTGTGGTGAGGAAGGTCCAAGCGAGAATCCAGAGACCTGCTTTAGCCCCAGCCTAGCCACTGGCCGGTGTTTGGCGCCTTCCCCGCAATCCTTCCTTTCCGCGACTGAAATTACAGGGGGCGTGGGGGGCTGAACTAAATGAGCTTGCAGCTCTCTTCCAGCTGTACAGCTCTGAAGGGGATACAATCCCAAGTTCTCTTCAGCAACAGTAATTCTTGAGTCCCTCATGCTTTACTCCCAGTTACCCCAGAGCCCTCCCAAGGGGTAGGTCAGGGTTTGAGCTGATGGAAAATGTCAGCTTCGTTTTAGGCTGATGGAGTAATAGGAACAGACTGGTAGCAGGAGACCAGTGAGGGGGCCAGATGAGGGCTGCACCCCCAGGACTGAGGAACGAGATGTCTTCCAAAAACTGCAGTACAGATAGTAGCGGGACACCTGGGTGGCTCAGTTGGTTCCATTTTGGCCTCAGGTCATGATCTCTGTTAGAGCCCCATGTCAGGGCTCTGCTGTCAGCACAGAGCCTGCTCCAGATCCTCTGTCCCCCCTCCAATCTCGTTTTCTCTCTCTCTCTCCCCCTCCCTCCCTCTTCCTGTCTCTCTCTCAAAATAAATAAACTTAAAAAAAAAAATCCTAGTCCATCTGTCTTAACCAGTCCCAACTACTCATGTTCTGGAAGGAACATTGCAGACCCATCAGCATGAGCAGGATGTATATCTGCCACTAGGGGGCACTAATGCTTCCAGTCAGAAGGAGCAGGTGGCCATTTATTGAGAAAGGATTCTTTTTTAATCCTCAACCCCTGCGAAATGATACACCATAATCCCCGTTTTACAGATGTGGAAACTGAAGGGTTTAGAGGGGAAGTGCCCTGGGGCGCCTGGGTGGCCCAGTCCTCAAGCATCTGACTCTTGATTTCGGCTCGGGTCATGATCTCAGGGTTCAGGATTGAGCCCTGTGTTAGGCTCCACCCTGGGTGTGAAGCCTATTTAAGGTTCTCTCCCTCTGCCCTTCTCCCCTGCTCCGTTCGCTCTCAAAAAACAAACAACAACAAAACCACACACACACAAAACCAGAAGAGGCGAAGGTCCTCAGCCAGAGTCACGTAGCCAGTAAATAGCAGGCCGGGCTGGGATTCTAGTCCAGCTGTGCCCAAATCCAAAGCTTCTCTTCTCTGTGAATGTGCCTCTTTAGGGCTCCAGACTCTGTTCTGATAAGAAAGTGGGCATATTTCTTCTTCCTTAATCTGGGAGCAAAGTAGAGGCTGGCTAACCACACTCTGTTGGTTCCAGAGGTTCAGGACAGAATGTAAGGTTTTCATAGCTGGAACCATGAAATGCTTGGGGCGGGGTGGGGGGGGGCAGACAAACAGAGCATTCTGCAAATACTGGCCATCGCCATTCTTAGTCCTTCCGCACCGTGGAAGACAGCCCTGTTATCTACCCCATTGGTGAACTTGCTAAAGACGCTTTGCAATCTTGGAATTCCATTCTCCCATTTGTAAATTGGAAGTGCTTTGCCTGTTCTCTCTGCTGAGTGTGAAGGTGCTAGATGCCCATGAGGGGTAACTTCTTCGGAAGATCTGGGAACAGTCGATGCCATTGGCCTCTGTCGGTGACCGACTAAGCTGAGCGTGTGTGTGACCAGCTATGCACCTATGAGCTGCTGTAGCAGTTGGGTGAGAAGTGGGCAGCTTAGCAGGGGGGTAGCCTGGCACTGAGGGATTCTGGGAGTGGATGGCAGGACCCTGGGGAGACTTGAGCAGTCCACAGGGCCCCAGCCAGCCCGTGGGGTTGGGAACTTCTGTCTGGCCTTTGGCTTTGTCCATTCCACGGACCAGGTCATCTTCCGCCTTGTCTCTGACCGGTCTCTAGGTTCCCCTCCTGCTGGACATGAGCCCACTGTTTCCCTGTGCCTGGGGCCACCCAGTGCCCCCACCCCCACTCCCCACGGCTGCCTGTCTAAATCTTACCTACAATCACCCTGCTCCCTGACCAGCTCCAATCTGACCCGGCCTGAGTCCCCCTTCTGACAAAAACGCTGGCCCTGGTGTGTGCGCGGCACATTACAGTTTGTATGGCTCTTCCATGTCCGTTACCTTTCTCAAGGAGGTGGTGTGAGGATTCTGACCCCATCTTTCAGATGAGGGAACTGAGGCTCAGGGTGACTATTGGTAGGCCCCAGGGGGCAGAGCCAGGCGGCTTCTCTCCCTACTTTTGCTCTTCCCGGAGAATAGTAGGCTGGTGTGAGAGCTAACGGGGTGCTATGGGACCAGGTCCATTGGGCTTGGGAGAAGCTCATGTCGATGGGAACTTGTGAAGTCTAGAGCTCTCCGTGACGCAGGGGCTTTAGTAGGTGGCAGAGGGAAAAAGAAGATATGAAGCTGAGGAAATCCACGTTCCCACATCGTAGGCCACTGGAGACCGACCTTTCAGTGTCCCACCCTGGACCTGTCATCCTTGCGCTGCTCAGGCGATTATTACCCCACTGCCTGGCTCTCCTCATGCAACTCAGGAACTTCAAAACCTCCCCACCGTTTCAGACTTACTCCCTACCCCTCAGTCCCCACACGTCCTTCCGGGCCCAGCCGTCTGCACGTTCTGCCTCCACCTGCGTGAGCAAAACCCACCCCACCTTCGAGAACCCGCACGAAGGTGTTAGCCTCCCTGAGGGTCCACAGCCAGGCTTTCTTCCCTGCGGTTCTCGTTCGATGGCCTTGATGACTTGCTCTCACTGTCCTGGCACTGGCCGTTGTGGTCCCGGTCTCCCTTCCCCGCAGACGTTGGGTGAGCTGGCCGTGCGCCCGACAGCCATTGCTGTGCCTCACGCTGGCACTCCACGCACATTTCCTCGACGAGCCGGTGTATTCGTGTCCTGGGGCTTCCATAATAAAATACCACCAGCTGGGTGGCTTGGACGACAGAAATGTATCCTCTCACAGTTCTGGAGGCTAGAAGCCCCAAATCAAGGTGTCAGCGAGGTTGACTGCTCCGAGGTTGGTTGGTTGCCGTGAGGAAAGTATCTGGTCCAGGCCTCTCTCCTTGGCTTATAGACGCCGTCTCCTCCCTGAGCCTCTTTCCACGGAGTTCTCTCTCTGCGCTTGTCAGTGTGAACACTCTCCCTTTTTAGAAGGACACCAGTCACCTTGGAGTAGGGCCCGCCCTCATGACTCCAACTTAACCAATTGCATTTGCAGACCCTCTTTCCAAACAAGGGCACATTCAGGTCCCGGATGTTAGGACTCCAACAGACGCGTTTGGGGAGGACATCATTCAATTCAGAACACTGGCTGTCAGGTGCTTAATCCCACCTCACCCCTGCCCCCCACCATCTCCCGTTGGGTGTTCGGATGTGCAAGCGATGTGATTTGCCTCCCATCAGTGTTGTGATCTGTGTGACGGTGATTTCAAACTACCTTTCTCTTCCAAGCCATATTAATTCACATGAATTATCTTACCCTCCTTCAAATCCAACCAGAAAAATTCGTGTATTTTGAAGAGCACAGGGCCAGAGTGGCAGCCGATAATAGACATCAATACAAGGGAGTCTTGTATTGGTCCACAAATCAGAGCCCACCAATCCGGAACTAACAAAATTCTATCTCCAGGCACCCGTGGAAACCTAAAATGCTAAGAAATCCAGGCTCCCCGAAGTAGAAGACATCAGATCTCTTCTCCCTGAATCCCTCTGCTAATGCTGGAGCCCCCCAGTAGCATGCCTGACTTTAGTTGGATGCCTGGATGATGGGGAGTTCACTCCTGATAAGGCAATGTATTCCATGTTAGAAAAACAAAGTTCTTTAGAATAATAGGACATCTTTAATTAGATAGGTAAGCGGTCTTTGTGAAAAAAAAAAAATTTTTTTTTTTGCTTTTTGAGAGAGACAGAGCACGAGCCGGGGAGGGGTAGAGAGAGAGGGAGACACGAAATCTGAAGCAGACTCCAGGCTCTGAGCTGTCAGATGTGGTGTTCGAACTCACGAACCGTGAGATCATGACCTGAGCTGAAGTCGGACGTTTAACCAACTGAGCCATCCAGGCGCCCCTTTACAAAACTCTTGTTTATCCAATTTCCTGTAACGTTCTTGGGCCTATCGAGCCACAGAGGAGGGAAAAACTAATGCAGCTTTTTCAGCGGAGTCCTATAAATATTTGATGATATCCATCATGCCCCTGCAACATCCAGTCTCTTTTCCCCCACATTTATCTCGCTTAGATGTTCTTGAAAGTTTCAACTAATGAATACCCATGTGACAAGATTCCAGTGTCAGGTTCACCCATGTTATAGCATGCATTAGTAGTTCATTCTTTTTTATTGCCGTAATATTGTATGGTTGTATTACATTTTATTTATATGTGTGTAGACATGTTTTCATTGTTTTCATTTTCCTGGGTATATGTGAGGAGTAGAATTGCTGGGGTTATGTTTACTCTGTGTTTAACCTTTCGAGGAACTGCCAACTGTTTCCAAAGCAACTGCACCATTTTACATTCCCAGCAGCAGTATATAAGCGTGCCAGTGTCTCCACGTCCTTGTTACGATCTGTCTCTCTGATTCTAGACATCCTCCTGAGTGCGAGTTGGAATCTCATTGTGGTTTTGTGGCTAATGACGCTGAGCATTGGCTGGAATAGTATCTTTTTAAAAAATGTTTATTTGAGGCAGAATGAGAGAGAGAGAGAGAGAGAGAGAGAATTCCAAGTAGGCTCTGCACTATTATTGGCACAAAGCCCAATGCGGGACTCGATCCCATGAACCGTGAGATCATGACTTGAGCTTTAATCAAGAATTAGCTGCTAAACCGATTGAGCCACCAGGTGCCCTAATATCTTTTTTTTTAAAGTTTATTTGTTTATTTTGAGAGAGAGCAAGGGAGGAGCAGAGAGAGACAGGGAGGGGAGATTCCACCAAGAGGCTCCGTGCTGTCAGTGCAGAGCCCCATAAGGGGCTCGATCTCTCAAACCGTGAGATCATTCCCTGCGCTGAAACCAAGTATGATGCTTAACCAGCTGGGCCTCTCAGGCCCCTGGGCTAGTAACTTTTAGCGCCTGTCTGGATCAGTCTGGTTGTCCTCAGGTTGGCAGTATCACGTGGTTGAGACAGTATTGCTATGGGGCATTCTGAGCGACTGGGGCTGTTTTTAGAAGTGGCTGTGAGCTGAGCCGGAGAAGACGACTTCATCCGGGCTGGTATGAGTGTCTGGGAGTTGCCCATGAGGACACATGAGATCTTAAAACCCAGTGAGGAGATAAGATGGCCAACATCTCTAGGTGTGAGGGGAGAAGAAGTACAGTTCTTACAGCCTTGGGGACTCTGGGAAGGTAAAGGCGAGAAGAGCAAGTGGAGACACCTCATGGAGATCCACTACCCTGGTTTGGCCATGGGGAGGGCCAGGACCTGTCCGGGTGGGAAGGAGATAAGGCTGCTGACGTCTGAGGGTAGGGAAGTTCCCAGCAGGCCACAGGCAGTGTTCAGGAATGAGACCTCTATCTGGGTGGATAGGTCAAGGCTGTTAGGGGCCTCATGTCTTCTTCTGCTGTCCTCACTACTGCCCTCTGGTGGCGTGTGCCTGTCTGTGGCAGGAAGTTGAGAAGTTCTTCAGCTGGAAGCGTCAGAGCTGAGTGGAACCCAGGCCTGACTTAGTCCAAACCCTGTGCTTGTTCCAGGACAGTATACTGTCTCAGTGTCCTGTGGTGACCCGACATAGGAAGAGACTGTTATCATTTGGAAGGAATTTGGGATGGGGGTTTTCAGCTTAAATGTCAACTCTTCAGAAAGACTCTTCCTGGGGCACCTGGGTGGCTCATTTGGTTGAGTGTCCTACTCTTGATTTAGGCTCGGGTCAGGATCTCACAGTCATGGGATCGGGCTCATGTGGAGTATGGAGCCTTCTTGCCATTCTCTCTCTCCTCCATCCCTCCCTCTCCCACTTTGCACTCTCTCTCTCAAAAAAAAAAAAAAAAAAAAAAAAAAAAGGGGGCCCCTGGGTGGCTCAGTCGGTTGGGCGGCCAACTTCAGCTCAGGTCATGATCTCACAGTCTGTGAGTTCGAGCCCCGCGTCGGGCTCTGTGCTGATGGCTCAGAGCCTGGAGCCTGCTTCAGATTCTGCATCTGCCTCTCTCTCTCTCTGCCCTTCCCCTGCTCACGCTTTGTCTCTCAAAAATAAATAAACATTAAAAAAAAAATTTATAAGAAAAAAAAAAGACTCTTTCTGAATCCCCATGCAAAGAATCCCCCCTTATTAGTCTTACCAGCACTCAACTTGTTTTCCTCATTGCCCTCATTATCATTCATGATTTTATATCGTTAAAGAAAGCAAACCACAGGCCCAAAATGGTGTCACTTAGACCAAGTTCCCAAACCCAATCTAATTGCAGTTTCAACACCCCCCCCACCTCCCTCACCAAAATATGGCCTTAACAGGTCAGTCAGGAAATTTTTCTTTCCATGAGAGGCGATGCATCTGCCATGTGGGTTTTCTCCATCCCCCGAAGAAAAATGAGGTGATCTGCCTGATAAGACACCGTATGTTTTCCCCTAGCACACAGCCTCCTCTGGAGCAATCCTTTTCTTGCCCCACGCTCCATCTAGAAAAACCTTCCATTTTGTACAATTCCTCTATTTGCTGGAGGGGTGCTGCCCAATTCATGAACCATTTCATAAACCCCGGCGGGTCTTCAAATTTACCTGGTCGAATTTTGTTGTCTAAGCACATTAGTATGTGAACATAGTTTACTTTTATTGCAAACTACAAATTGCAGAAAAAGGACCATACTCGTTGTTCCCCATTTTATTCCTGGTGTCTGGAGAGGTGCCGGACACACTAGGCGCTCAGGAATTATTTGTTGGATGGGTGGGTGAGGCCACGTTGGGAAAATGGAGGCAGGTAAGGGGTGTATACGCAGGTCAGAATTCTCGAGGGAGTCCGTATGAGCTGACTTCTACCTTCCACACCCACCAGGGTGTGACGGTGGGCTTATTTGCTCAGGGATAGTAGAAAAATGATATTTATATTACGCGGATGAGGACCAAGGTTGAGGAATCAGGAAGTAGGTGTGGGTGAGGGTGTGACTAGCAAGGGTGCCTGTAGATAGAACAACTGAGAAACTTGGGAGAATCAGACACTTTGGCCACTTAGCACCAGGGCAGGTCCTTGGCAGCTGGGGTTGGGAAACTTGGGTGGATCAACAATTCACTTCTTCCTCAGAGGAACTTTCCAGAAAGCGGCCTTCATGAGCAACCTAGGGAACAGTCATGTTTACCTAAGAGATTGAATGTGGCCTGAGGAGTAAACATATGAAGTCAGCTATGCTTCTGTATTTACTGTCATCTTTCCTTTTCTGCACATTGCGTTGAGAAAATATTTGTTGGCACCTAAGTGCTAAGAAATTCTGTGTTTGGTGGTAGGGATACAGTAGGAAACAGTCCAGGTCTGCCTTCAAGGAGCTCCGGGCCCTGCAGGACACTTACAATACAAGGATGTGAGCAACATAAGGGCAGAGGAACGGACTGTCTCGTTCACCATGGTATCCCTAAAGCTTTTAGTGCTGAGTAGGTGCTCCAGATGGTTCCTGCCCCAAAGAAGTTCACCGTCTAAAGGGAAGACAGACAAGACAAAGGGCTGTTACCATGAAAGGTAATAAGGGGGCAAATAAGAGTCTTACGGGAGCCCAGAGAAGATTGTTGGGGAGATCCGAGAAGGGTCTGAGAGGGAGTGACTTCCATGTTAACGGACCAGGAGGTGGTCAGTCATGGCTCAGTATGGTGGAGGTGGAGAAGTGGGGAGTCTGTAGGCTCAGGAAGCAGCCTACGCCAAGGCCTGGAGGTAAGAGAGCATGAGCCTCTAGGGGAACCCAAAATAGTTGAGTGTAGCTAGAGCACAAAATGGCAAAAGATTAGGCGGTAGCGCCAGGTGGCAGGAAGCTTTATAGGCACCAGCTTAAGGAGGGGCTTCGCACAGTAGTCCTGGCCACTGGGGCCTCAGACTCAGGGGTCTCAGCTCTGTGATCTGGGTCTCCCTCCTCTCTCTACCTCCATCCGCATGACACAGCACTCTGGGTTACCCGAGCTTCTCCAAGACCAAGTTCTTCCTTGCCCTCTCCTGCCGATAACAACAACAACAACAAATAATCTCTCACTGGTTTTGTTTTTAAGACCTTCCCACATTGCTTTCATCCGTGTCTCCATATTGGACAGTGATTCACTATCCAAGCAGAAAAAGCCACAGAGAGCTCCGGAAACTGGCTTTTTAAAAAAGGGAGAATGAAATGAAAACCATGTCTTTTCCTCCTTCCTATAGTAAGATACAGGGCTACTTTAATTTACTGAAGGCTTTTAGGTCATCACAAATAACACCGGCCTAAAGTGCTTTGTGGAGTGGTTATATTTTTAAATATGATTGCACTTTTTTTCCCTTTAATTTTCACTTATTCAAAAATTATTCAAAACCATAATGGTGTTTTTTTGTTTTGTTTTGTTTTTTAGCACTAAGTGCCTGAGTTCCTTTAGAGCTGTGTTTAATTTTCTCTGTAGTCAGGGTCTGTTGCTCAGCCTCCCCCAGGTGCTGAATGCCAGTTAAACCGGACAGAACACATGGGCCACCCGGTCTAGCACACCCACATACCGCGGATGAGTGAACCCCTCTTTCCTTTGGTTGCTTCCTCCTGGCCTCCAAAGCCACACTTCTTCAGAACCCCTCAACTCTGGGACACTGTAAAGCCCAGGGGCCCTTGGCCATCTGCTTTTAACAACCGAATGTGACCCAGAAAAGGTCTATTTTTGTGCCTTCTGTTTCCTCACCTCCCTTGGCCAACAAATCTGCTATCTCCAGCAAACCCCTTGATCTCCAAGTTCACTGGTCTCGTCTTCCTATTTCTCCTGGACTGCTCTGGGCGTTCGACCCTGTGGGTCTCCCCACCTCAGGATCACCCTAGTTCTATCACCTGCTTCTAGTCTCTTCTCTCCATTCCTGCCTTGGCATCTGCCCAAGCCCATTCCCCTGCACGCACGCTCCTCCAGCAGTCTAACCACCCTTGGTCTTGTTCTTGCTCGGAATGGCTCAGGTTTTTCTCTGGCTCAGACCTCTACTCACTCGGAGCCTCAGACCTGCCGTTCCCCCTACCTGGTGAGCAGTTTCGCCTGCATATTTATACTAACCTGTCCCTCTTCTCACCTTCCACCTGGAGATGTCTCCTCCTTGCCTTTCTCTTAGTGTTGTTACTTTGCGCATCAGTTCTGGTAAGTCAAACTGGAAATCAGTGTTTTTTTCTTTTCTCCAAACTGTCTCTTATTTCTGTACTTTGTCTGCAACTTAACATATTGCAACAGTCGTAGACTGGGAGGCAGCCCAGGGTTTTGGTCCCAGCTCTGCTCCGGCTTTCTGGATGGCTTTGGGCAAATCAGTTAACTTTTTGAACCTGTTGCCTCTCATGTAACAGGAAAGGAGACCACTTATTGAAACCTTTCTACAGGCCGAGTACCTTGATCGAAGCTTTCTATACATCATCTCGCGAATCTATATCATTTTCCCATTTCATGGAAAAAAGAAAATAACGTTCAGAAAGACTATTTACCATCAAGAGCTGGTTAGTGGGAGGGGCTGTGCTCAAACCACCTCTGTAATTCCAACTCCAGAATCCGTTTTTTCCATTACACCGTAGGGGCTCACTCTCCCCACGCCCAAGGCAGCCGTCACCCTACCCCTCCCCGCGTCCCTCCTCGGGAATATTTGCTAACGGGTGCTTGCAGGGAGGCTGCAAGCAGGAGTGAGGGCCCTGGACCCCTTACCACTAGTCTAAAGCCCAGATCTAGAGAACAGAGCCGGCTGGGTTTATCCCGTCCCGTCGCACCGCCCACCTCACGCGTGGCTCCGCCCCCCTTCTTCGATTGGCTGACGGAAACGAGGTGGGGCCCGCGGATTGGCTGCGCGGCCGCGGGCTAACGTGGCGGAGCTGACGTGGCTGGGCAGGCCTGTGGTCCCCGCTGGGCTGCGGACCGGACTCGAGGCAGGCAGTGCGGCGCGGGAGCGCGAGCCGCCGCGATGCCGCTGGAGCTGGAGCTGTGTCCCGGGCGCTGGGTGGGCGGGCAGCACCCGTGCTTCATCATTGCCGAGATCGGCCAGAACCACCAGGGCGACCTGGACGTGGCCAAGCGCATGATCCGCATGGCCAAGGTGAGGGCAGAGCCCAGGAAGAAGAGGGCGCCGGCCGGGGCCGGGGGCGGGGCCCGGGCTGGGGGCGGGGCTGCGGGAGAGCAGTCCGCCGGGAAGCGGGACCACTTTCCTCTGCCTCTCGGTGCCCCGCGTGCGACCTGGCGTCCAGCTCGCAGTTGCATTTCTGAATCTTTGGAATTCTCCTAATCCCTCTCCACCCTCCTGACTTGTCTGCATTACTGCAGTTGCCTCCTAACCCGGCCTAGCCCCCTTCTGATGGCACAATGATCTTAACTAAAACACAGATTTGATCAGGTCGAACCCCTGTCTCACACCGTCAGTGGCTCCCCGCTGCCCGCGGGTAGAGTCCAAACCCTTTAACGTAGCCTTCAAGACCTTAATGACCTGGTTCCTTCCTGCCTATCATTTTTCATCTCTGATACCTTTCAGCGATCCAGGAAGTTCTGGAAGTTCCTGGAAGTTGCCGTGGTCTCTCGCACTTGCCTTTCTTTTGTGTTTGGAATATGAAAGGGTTAAAATGCTAGGCCTCTGGGTTCAAATTTGGATGCCACCACTTAATCAGCTGTGTGAACGTGGGATAACGGTTACCTAAGCTCTGTGATCTCCAGATTCATCATTAGGAAATCGGCTTGGTGATAGTACTTCACCGCAGAGTGGTTAGGACCAAACGGGATGATTTATGTTACGCTCTTAGCACAGCACTTGGCACAGAGGACTCAGTAAATGTAAGCTATTGGCGACAGGAGGTTTATGGGTGTTATTAACTTCTTCTCGCAGTTTTCTGTTCCTGTACAGGTCTACTTGGATGCTTTTTCCAACCCTTCCCCTCAAGGATGGCTCCTGTCCTTGTTCCCGTCAGATTGCATTGTCTCTAAGTTTCTTTCTTTCTCTTAGATTGTGAGACCCTTGAATGGGGGGACTGTCGTGTCTTTATTGTACTCTAGCCCCCAGCATGAGGTCTGCACTAGAATTCCTTGATTTAGAGATGGCTCACTCCATCTTTTGTTTTCCTCTTCCCTGCAGTCAAAGCCGTTCACCTGATGTCAGCAGTTGTGATTAGGTTTTCCCTTCCTCTTCTTTTCAGGGTATTTATTTGTTTTTGAGAGGGAGAGCAAGCGGGGTAAGAACAGAGAGAGGGGTGGGAGGGAGAATCCCAAGCAAGCTCTACACTGTCGGCGCAGAGCCCGATGTAGGGGCTCAAACTCACGAACTGTAAGATCATTATCTGAGCTGATATCAAGAGACTGAGCCACTCAGGCGTCCCCAGAAAAAACACTTTTAAAGAGTGACAGCTGCCGATGTTTTTGAGTGCTATCAGATACTGGGCTAAGTGCTTTAAACGCACCCTCTCATTTCATTCCTGCAACACAGTGTATATGGTAGATGCTCTTGGTCTCATTTTAAAGGCTCAGAGAAGTGACTTGCCCAAGGGCACACAGCTAGTAAATATTAGATTGCAGAGCTTTGCTCCTAGCCAGAGGGCTCTAAGCCTTTATGCCGTAACATTGTTTTCTAGGGGGAAAATTCCCGCTCTTAATTTAGGGAACAGCCTGTTTGTGGAGACGTGTCTTCTGAATGCTGAAGTCGTAAAAATACCTAGAGATATTGAAGCCATGGAAACAAAGGTGGTTTGTTTTGTTTTGTTTCCCTTCTCTTTTAATTTTGGAGGTTAGTAGGGGGGCGGGGGAGGAGAATGAAGAGGTCGAGGCTTTGGTATAGTGGAAAGAACCCTGGACTGGGGTCAAGATAACCATTTACTCACTGAATAATCTTGGTGACATTTCCTCTCTAAGCTTCAGCGTCATTTATTTCATAGTGTGTGAGTGTGTGTGTGTGAGTGTCGTTTTAAACTTAAAGCAATGGAGTCTTTTGAAATGTTTTGTATTTTCGGATTTTTTTAGTCTTTGTTGCCGAACAAGGTCACGTTCCACGTTCAGGTCCCCAGAGTTGCTGAGACCATGAGATGGATCTAGTGGCAATAGTAAAAGTTGAGTTCGTTCAATTATTTTTCTTTTCTTACAGCAAAATATAATTATATATGCTATATAAGATAGAAATGTATTATAATTAGAGATTGCCCAACTGAACGTGCTTTTAACTGCCAAATACTGCGGCGAAGGAAACATCACACCTTGGCCCATCTGGAGTTCTGCCGCATGTCATTCGCCAGGAAGGAACCCGAAACCCTTGAACAGAGAAACCAACAGCCTTTTAGTAAAACAGGGGCAGCGATCGTGTTTTCTGAACCCGGAGTTCGCCATAGAATTAAACCGTTTAAAGACGCCACTCAGTTTTAGGAAGACCCAGCTCTCCTCCCCATGCAACTGGTGTCCTGTGGAATGTGGTAGAACTTTCTCTGACCTCTTGTCTTTAGTAGCCTCCGCTACTTCCCTTTTCTCATCTTGCCGTAAAGGAAAGGTTTGCCCAGGGCAGACAAGCGATTCCTCTTCTCCAAGGTGAGTCCCCTCCTCCAGGTAGAGCTGAGAGGCAAGGGGGGCGGGAGGCGGCGCTCCGTGAGGCCCCGCCCCGGAGCCTGCTGGAGGCCTGGCCGGCGCAGGGATCCAGGTGGCAGTCGTGGGGCCGGGAGACACCTGTTCTGCAGCCTTAGGAAAAGCAGGCTGTGCAGCCGTATCAGGTCACTCTGGGCCCGAGAATCTTCCTCTAGGCAACGAGAGCTCTGTCGCCCAAGGTCACGTGCAGTTCTGTTGGTCGAACCTTCCTGACCATGCCATCTTGTGGTCTTTCCAGGAGTGGGAGCGGCGCTGTTAGCCCAGATCTTTCTGGAGCCGAGCTTTCCCGCAGCGTGTGTAACTCTGTCCCCAGAAATGTCAGTGAGCCGAGACTTTAGAGGGGTTTCCTTCATCTTTCTCTGGAGTGGTTTTTTCAAGCAATTTTAAGAGATCGGGGGCTGACTGGCAATAGAATTATGGCTCTTAGGGTCGGACCACCCAGCTTTTATGGTATGGTTTCCGCTCAGGAAGACTGGGGCTTTTCTAAGTCTCGGTTGTTTGCGTTTTGCCCCGGAGCCTCTTGTTCAAACGAGATGCCAGGCAAAATTCACAAGTGCAGAACAGCCGAAGCAGAGTCTGTTTCCTGTCCCATAAGGGGCCCCTCAGAACGGTGGAGGGTCCTGGAGCTGGCCCGAAGCTGCTGTTTGTGTAGACGGAGACACCGACTTCAGAGACAGGAAGGGATTTCTCCAAGAGTCAGCAGATTCTGACTTCCCCTCAGTTCTGGCCTAGGGCTCATTTTGCTCTTCTCTGCTGAGTTACCCAACTTAAAATCTCGTTTAACCGTTGAATTATTTTTAATATTCTAATATAAAATAAAATGAAAAAAGCCCCCAGTTTTTTCTTTTTGCATTTTAAGGGGGTCAAATGACGGAAGCCCCATCCCCAGCCTTTACTTTAAGATTTTCTCGCTTCTCTTGCCCCTTTTGCCACTGTCAGTCAACGTTATTATTATTTTTTGTAATACGTATTTATTTATTTTTGGAAGAGCACAAGCTCCAGGGGAGGGGCAGAGAGAGGGAGGACAGAGGATCCGAAGCGGGCTCTGTGCTGACAGGCTGACAGCAGCGAGCCTGATGTGGGGCTCAAACTCCCCAAACGTGAGATCATGACCTGAGCTGAAGTCCGATACTCAACCACTCAACCGACTGACCACCCAGGCGCCCCTCAGTCAATCTCGTATTTAAACATACTGATGTCAGAGGAGCCGCCCCAACATTTCTCTCTGAGAATCCACGACAGGTCACCGAAGGAGCCCTGCTGTGTGTTGCAGGAGTGTGGGGCCGACTGTGCCAAGTTCCAGAAGAGTGAGCTGGAGTACAAGTTTAATCGGAAAGCCTTGGAGAGGCCCTATACATCGAAGCATTCCTGGGGGAAGACGTACGGGGAGCACAAGCGCCACCTAGAGTTCAGCCACGACCAGTACAGGGAGCTGCAGAGATACGCCCAGGAGGTTGGCATCTTCTTCACTGCCTCTGGCATGGATGAGGTGAGTCATGACTGCCACTCTGTCATTTGCCACTTTAGCAGACCCAGGGGACAGCAGGCGGCCTGGTGGCTTTTGGCCTAGAGTCAGCTCCAGCCCTTGCTTGAGACTTTGGTGCTTTCTGGACCTAGAGTTCCCCATCACGTTAACCATATCAATGCCGAACTAAAGGGGAGGCCAGTGGGAGCAGAGGCCCAGTGAGGTTCTGTGAGAGGAGTACCAGAAGTTTCCAAACGAGTCGTCTTTGGGAGTCGGGGGCAGCCACGCCGGAATCCCTGAGTCCCTCAAAGCTTGTGGGAGACCCGATGGACCAGTTTTCTCCCAGCAGAAAATGGCCTGGACTGGGAATCAGGAAACCTCTGTTCTGATAGAGATCCGGCCCTTGCCAGGCAGCCTCGCTTGATTTGGGTGGGGGACATTGGTGTCCTCCAGAGTGGCTCACAGAATGGCCTGCTGACATCCTGGAAGAGTCCAGCCGGTGCCAGGTCTCAGGTCCCATCCGCTCTGTGACCTGCCTCTCCGAGGTTCTTTCACGAATTCCTTTTTCAATGTAAAAACCCTAACTCTAAAAATAATAGATATCACAGAAAGTTCAGAAAAACTGACCCATAATCCCTAGAGGGTGGTTCTTTTTGTAGATTTCCTCCTGAAGTCTCGTATATGCATGTTTTAATGCCTGGTCGCTACATTTGTGAATATTTAGTTCTCTGCATGCTTTCCCATTTCCCATTAGACCGCCAGCTTTTACCCATACCTCGGTGTTTTTTTTCCAATTTTGTTGAGATATAATTGACATATAAGTCTCCACATCTTGTGCTGAAAGCTTTTAATAGCAAGGCAATGCTGCTTTTGAGGATTTATAATGTACCTCACCATTTCTCTACTTTTGGACACGTGGGTCAGTTCTTGGTGCTTATAAATAATGCTGAGAAGGACAGCGTTTTCTGTGTTTCCTCAGGACGGCTTTGCAGAAATGAATCATTAGATGAAACCTATGAACGTTTTTGTGACTCGAAACATTTGGAATTCTTTCAGGTGATCAGAATGTTTGAAACCCTTCCATTTCCTTCCGTGGGCCTCTCTGACCATCTGGGCCGCTGTTCCGACCCCAAAATATGGCTGCCGATTGAGTCGAAAAGAAACAGAAGTCTAGCGTAGGCTGATGGTAGTTTTTGCTTGTTTGTTTGTTTTAATGTTTCTTTATTTTGAGAGAGAGGTAGAGCATGAGCAGGGGAGAGACAGAGACAGGGAGAGAAAGAATCCAAGCAGCCTCCTCACAGTCAGTGCAGAGCTCAGCTTGAACTCACGAACCTTGAGATCGTGACCTGAGCCAAGATCAAGAGTCAGACGCTTAACCAGCTGAGCCCCCACCCGCCAGGCGCCCTGACTGTTGGTAGTTTTAACGGGCAGGGAGGCAGAGAACCTGGGCGTCTCCGGGAAATGACACACCCGGGCTTCGGTTCTGTAGCCCCAAATTCATCCCTCAGTTTGCAGCTTTCATAACATGACATTCTTCAGATCCAGTGGTGCGTTTGATAATCATAATTTTCTACTTTTGAGTTATATGTTATGGCCTACAGAGCATCTTCCCTTCCAGTAAATATATTTTATCCCCACTGTGCCCCACTCTGCAGATGAGGAAATGGAGGCTGGGAGGGGCTGGAGGTTTGTGCAGAGTCACGCAGCGAGGACCTGGGGTTTGAAGGCAGACCCGATGTGTGGTGCCGTGTGCTTTCTCTGGTCCTTCAGCTCTGCCCGGGCAGCTGTGCAGCTGGGTGTGGTCCGCAGAGCTCGGCCGAGCCTTTGGGCTTCCCCTTGCCCTTCACCGCCTTGACGTTGGTGGCCCGGGAGTCTCGAGGCCCAAGAGCTGCCCTGGGGACAAGGGGACAGATTTTTCAAGGAAAGAGTTCCTAAAGAGGGGGCTGGGCATTTTTCTGGTCCCAGTTGAAAGAGCACTTCCTCCGGGAATTCTTCCCATTCACTGGCTTGCTTCGGGCCCCTCCAGTTATAGTCTTCTGTGCTCTCGTGTACTCGTGGGTTAACGCTGCCTCCTCCCTACCAGACTCCGAGCCCACAGCGGCCCTGGTGCCTGGCGTGCAGCAGGGGGTTGGGAGATACTTGTTGAAGGAATAAACGAGGGAGCCAAACAAAAGAGACGGTTAGTGGTTTTGTTTGTTTGTTTTTTTAATGGTTCATTTGAGAGAGAGAGACAGAGAGAGCATGAGTTGGGGAGGGGCAGAGAGAGAGAGAGAGAGGGGAGACACAGAATCTGAAGCAGGCTTCAGGCTCTGAGCTGTCAGCACAGAGCCCAACATGGGGCTCAAACTCACGAACGCTGAGACCATGACCTGAGCTGAAGTCGGTCTCTTAACCAACTGAACCACCCAGGCGCCCTAGTGGGTTTTTTTTTAATTAATTTTTAAGGGGCACCTGGGCGGCTCTGTCGGTTAAGCGTCTGACTTCGGCTCAGGTCGTGATCTCATGGATTGTGGGTTCAAGCCCCACGTTAGGCTCTGTGCTGACAGCTTGGAGCCTGGAGCCTGCTTTGGATGCTGTGTCTCTCTCTCTCTCTCTGCCCCTCCCCTGCTCATGCTCTCTCAATGTCTCTCAAAAATAAACATTAAAAATTTTTTTAGATTAATTTTTAAATTTTATTTAAATCCAAGTTAGTTAACATATAGTGTAGTAATGATTTCAGGAATAGAATATAGTTATTCATCACTTACATGGTTTTTATCAGGTTCTTAAAGGATCTGTAAATCAAAAAAGTTTCAGCAGGAAAGAATGTGAGTTTTACGATCTGAAAGACTCAAGTGTTGTTTTTGGTTTTGGCATTAACTAACATTTCTTGAGTATCTACAATATACCAAATTCGGTGCTAGGTATTTTAAACATATCAATTCATTTGTTCCTTTTAACCTCTTCAGATAGGACAATTAAAAAAAAAAAAATTTCCTCATTTTGAGAGAGCATGAGCGAGAGAGGGGCAGAGAGAGAGGAAGACAGAGGATCCAAAGCGAGCTCCGCGCTGACAGGGGCTCGAACTCCCAAACCGTGAGATCATGACCTGAGCCGAAGTCAGAAGATGCTCAAATGACCGAGCCGCCCAGGCGCCCCCAGTTTTTTGCATATTCACAGAGCCATGGTGACCATCGCCGCAGTTGATTTTGGCGCATTATTATCATGTACCTACTAACAGCTGTTTCTCAATCCCCCCCCAGTTCCCTGATCCCTAGGTCACCGCTAATCTGCTTTCTGTCTCTCTAACTTTGCCTTTTCTGGACATTGGTCTGGAATGAGACCATAAGAGGTCCTGTGTGTCTGACTTCATGCACCTAGTGACACGCGGTCAAGGTTCGGCCCTGTCGTAGCGTCTGTTAGCACCTCACTCCTCGTTATTGAGGAGTAATACTCCGTAGTATGGGTATGTACTACCTTTTATGTACCCATCTGTCACTTGATGGACATTTGGATTGTTTCTACTTTTTTTTTTTAAATGTTTACTTATTTTTGAGAGAGAGGGAGAGAAAGAGAGACAGAGCATGAGTGTGGCGGGGGGGCACAGAGAGAGGGAGACATAGAACCCGAAGCAGGCTCCAGGGTCCGAGCTGTCAGCACAGAGCCTGACGTGGGGCTCGAACTCACAAACTGCGAGATCATGACCTGAGCCAACTTCGGACGCGCAACCACCTGAGCCACCCAGGCGCCCCTGTTTGTACTTTTTAGCTAGTAATGCTTCCATGAACATTCTTCAGGTCGTATGGACGTGTTTTCATTTCTCGTGAGGATATGTGGTAACTCTATGTTTAACGCGTGAGCAGTTGCCAGACTCTTCTCCAAAGCGGCTGCACCTCCAAGCCTCCTGGCAGTATGCCAGGGTTCCGGTGACTCGACATCCTCACCAATCTGACTTTCCGATTCTAGATCTCTCCCAGCAAGTGTGAAACAGTATCTGACTGCGGGTTGGATGTGCTCTTCCCTGATGGCTAATGATATTGAGCGTCTTTTCCTGTGCCGTTGGCCATCCGTATACCTTCTTCGGAAGACTGTCAGAACCTTTGCCCATTTTTAATTGGGTTTTTTGTCTTTATATAGTCTAGATATGAGTCCCTAGTCAGATACAGATTTATGGAAACGTTTCCCATTCTCTGGATTGTCTTTTCACTTTTCGATGGTATCCTTTGAAGCATCAACATCTTTAATTTTGACGATGTCCAGTTCATCTTTTTTTTTTTTTGTGCCCGTCTATTGTGATTTAAAAATTTCTCAATTTTAAACCACCTTGTGGTCTTGCTACATAGCTGTCAGTCTGGCTAAAAGGAAAAATGACAATAACTCCAAATGGTGGCCAGGATGCAGAGAAAATGGATCGCTCATACACAGCTGGTGGGAATGTAGAACAGTATAATCACTCTAGAAAATACTGTGGTAGTCTCCTTTTTTTTTTATTTAATGTTTATCTGTTTTTGAGATGGAGAGACAGAGCACAAGCAGGGAAGGGACAGAGAGAGAGGGAGACACAGAATCCCAAGCAGGCTCCAGGCTCTGAGCTGTCAGCACAGAGCCCGACGTGGGGCTCGAACTCACAGACCATGAGATCATGACCTGAGCTGAAGTCGGATGCTTAACCGACTGAGCCACCTGAGCACCGCCGGTAGTCTCCTTTTTTAAAACACAACTTTATTTTAATACAATTCACAGGTAATATATCACAATTCACTCACTGACAGGATACTGGTAGTTTCTTATAAAACGGGTCATGTAAAAGAATTTTGTACCTATGTGTGAGGGTGGATGTTAACTGAACTTACACTGGGAACCATTTCATAATGTGTCTGTATATCAAATCATGTCGTACACCCCGAACTAATACACGGCTATGCGTCAGTTATATCTCAATGAAAAATAACCATTTATTGCACACCTGAAAAAGACACAACCGCCAGCTAGACATGTGCTCATCACGCAGCCCCCATGTGTCATTCGGTAATTTCTCCCAAAAGAAATGAAAACGTGCCTTCACACAGAAACCTGTACGTGCGTGTCCATACCAACTTTATTTGTAACAGCCCCCGCTAGAACAATCCAGAGAGTTCTCTGGCGGGTGAATGAATGGTTCCAGCCTTGAAAAGGAATGGAGTGCTGAGGCACGCTGCGGCTCGGACGTATCTCCAGGGCATCACGTTGCGTGAAAAGGCCAGTCTCAGGAGGTTGCGGACGCTACCGTTCAGTTCATGGAGCGATCTTGCGCTGACCAAACTACAGAGGCGGAGGGCCGAGGAATGGGTGTCAGGGTTCAGGGAGGGGAAGGGAGGCAGGGGGACGTGGCTATAGAAGCGTAACACGTGGGGTGCTTGGAATGACGGCCCGGTTTTGGATTGTGACACTGGTAGTCGCGAGTCAGTGCACACGGCACAACTGCATAAAATTAAATACACGCGCACGCCAACGAGTACGTGGGACAGTGGTGAAATCGGAGTGAGACCGGGAGACGCTGTCGAGGTCACCTTCCCGGTTGTGATTTTGTGTTCTGGTTTTGCAAGATGTCACCACAGGGGGCAACTGGATGAAGCGTACGTAGGAGCTTTCTGTCTTATTTCTTACAGCTTCATGTCAGGCTATAATTACCTCGAAATAAAAAGTTTCGAGTTAAAAAAAAAAAAGCCCCAACTCCTTAGCTTTCATTTTAATTCGGTAAATGTGAGGAGCGAGAACCTACGTAAACAAAAGCCCCGTAGAGGCCACAGCAATTTCGAAGAGCCTAGATACTTAAGCCTTTGAGACCCCACGCCGAACGGCACGTGCCCACGCCGTTTGGGCTCACGGCTCAGGGCACGGACTCCGGGGCCAGATTTTGAGTTTGAATGCCGTTCCGCCCGTCAGTGCTGGGGAGTCCGCGTGGAGATCGTTTAGCCGCTTTGTGCTTCTGTGTCCTCGGCTGCCGAGGAGGGTTCGTGCCCAGACCCATCTCGCAGGGCTGTTGTGAGGCTCGAACCTGGCTGTTGGTATAGACTAGCCCACAGCCGGCGCTTAGCGAACGTTAGCCGCGGCGAAGCGAGGCGACCCGCGCCGAGTGTCAGGGCGTCTGGCTTCTTGGCCTGACTCTGCTCTGAGTGGATCTCATGCGTGAGCTCGGCGAGGCCCTTCCCTCCCTGGGCCTCTGTTTCCTTCCGAGTGTGAACGAGCGGCTCTCCCGGCTCTGACGCAGAGCCGGAGAAGAGGTCACTGAGGCCACTTACACCTGGAGCGAGGACTTTGCTTCTCAGCCCGTGTTGCCAGGACGCGGCCTCTGAGGGAGAGAGGGCACCCCCTTGCATCGGTGAGGCTGCCTGGGAAAAGGCGCCTCTTTAGATCGTTCACTCGTCGGTGGCTTGGAGCTGGAGGTGGGAGCCGCTGGGAGATGGAGGAGAGCCCGTGGGTCTGGGTGGGGGGTGGCGTCTGCCCCTCAGCCTGTCCCTCTGGTTCCTGTCCCTCTGCTCCCCAGGACGCCCTTCTGTGTGGTGCGTGCAGCCACACTGAGTTCAGGTTCTCGAGTTGACACTTGGTGGGTTCAGGCGTATCCTGTGACCTTGTTGAGCCGCAGGTGTCCCATCTGGACAAACAGGATGACAAAGGTGCCCACCCCACTCGGCAGTGGTGAGGTGTTGGGTGCGAGGGCCATGCGAGACCTGCATTCACCGAATGATGGCCGTTCTGTCATTCAGAACGCTGCGGAGTCGGTCTGCTTCACCCTATGTGGACCGGGAGGCTTCCCTGTCCTGGGGATGCCATTTGTTCCCAAGCATCCTCCCGGCTGACCTGGGCGTAGACAGTGAGGGGACATGCATTCTTAAGAGCCCTTACAAGAGTTAATTTGCCTTGCTGACCAGGTCCCTTCGCTGAACCGGCACGTCCTGTCTGCCTGGCTGTTGGAAGTGGGTGGGTCCCTTGTTCCGTGTTTACGTGGCAGGTGGCTGAGTATTTACCACCTTAACTTCCTCGTGGACCGTAGCCATTTGCGGAGTGCCTGTTGTCTCCACTCTGTGCTGTCCCGGGGTGCTCTTCATGTGCTGAGGCAACGGTGTGGTGTGGTGGAATTTTATTACGGCTGAGAAAACTTCAGGGCACCTGGCCAAGGGTGCTGAGAGGCTTGCGGAATGAGGCTGAAATGAGAAGAGTTTCTTTGGTCCAAATGAGAAAGCAAATGGAGGCCATGACGGTCAAGGTGGCTCCTGACACACAGGTGCCCCGTCCTGGCAGCGCTGCCCTTTGAGGCGCCTTCTTTCCTCCTCTCTCCTTTCCTTTACCACCCCTGCCAGCAGGGCGCCCCCTGTCCAAGCCGTGGCGCACTCTGACAGGGCCACCGGGAGTGTCATGTCCCGTGCTCCCCCCCCATCATTCTTTCACGCTGGGCAGCTCGCCAGGACCCCGTTCTCCACAGCTCACCGCTCTGGGCTTCTTTTCCCTTTTCCACAGGATCGAAAAGCTGAGAGCAGGGCAAGGAGCTTTAAAAAAAATCCCAGCTCCTCTTCTTGCTTCTGTTGCCCCTCAGCGCAGGGGGCCACGATATGGAAAGGGGGCTCTGTGGGCACACATTGTCGATGCTCATTGATTAAGAATTATTACCAATTAAGTCTTGGTAATAAAGCCTCTCCCCCCCTCCAATAAGCAAGTTCCGAGTTGAATACGTTTGGGAAACACTGAGATTAAAAAAAAAAAAGCTAGACAAGTGTATTCATTGGGAGTCTCGAAGACGGAGTTCTGGCAGTGCGGCGCTTCACGAAACCAGGTTGCTGGCGGGGCTCTTGTCTGTGTATTTAAGCCAGCTGGACGCCCAGGGAAGGTGGTGTCGGCAGAGTTCCTTCCAGACAGACTCTGCGAGCCTTTGTGCTGCGGGGTGGGAGGGAGAGGTTGTGAGACTGCCTGGCCGCGCTGTACCCCCAGATGAAAATTGGATGGACAGCGGGGTGGGCAGGACTAGGGGAGGCCAGGGAGTCCTTGCAGAACGGGGCGGGGGGGGGGTGGCGGCACCGGCACTGACCCAGCCTCGGGGGAGCTGGGCACAGCAGCACAGCCTCAGGATGGAAGGCTGGGATCTTCCCCGTTACTGAGGCTGGCACCCTTTTTGCAGAGATGAATGGCCCAGTGGCAGTGTTCGGAGTGGCCGCTAGGTGGGGCTGGTTCTCCAAGAGGACTGCAGACAGGCCCCTTTCCCTCTGGAGAGGAATTTGCCCCTTTTCTTCACTAGAAAACTGTAGAATTCCAAGCAGATTTTCCAACCTTCGTAGGTAAGCTTCTGCAAAGCGTTTTCTCTGGCATTTGGTTTCTCCTTGCTCCTGCCGGCCCTGTGCCTCTCCTGAGTGGGCTCGTCCTCTATATATGCCCTTGGGGGCTTTTGCATCAGGAACCATTTCTCTTAGAAGTTGAACATTCTAAGGGGGAAAACTTTTATAGTGTTTTCCCTTTTACAGTAGAACACACTCTCCCCATCTGCCAGATAGAACGAGAAAAGTGGGGGAGGTCCACTTTGTTCAATAAGCACATTAGAAGGAATGGTTTTCACTTCCATCTTAGGGCCAATCGGCAGTGTGAGAGACACGTGAACGGGAGGGCCCAGGTGGAACAGCGTGGAAGGGGGAAGAGAGGTGAGGAAGGAATACAGCAGAGGGAAGACCGCGAGAACTGCAGTACAGGTGGTTAACAGGCGCGGGAGTGAGTGGAGCTCAGACTACGCCGGCCGGTGTCTCTTGGACCCAGGGCGTTGTGGACTGCCTTTGAACTGTTCACTGGCTGGTTACCCGCCGGGTGTGGCTCTCCAGCGGCTCTAAGCTGCCCGCTGTTAGAGGATTTACAGCTGAGGAAAGTTAGTCTCTGAGTGCAGCCAGTGATTGGAGTAACTTATCACCTGCCCGCAAGACGGAAGGAAGCTGAGGCAGCAGCAGGTTGACTTAAAGAGCCTGCTGGCCGAGTGACCTCATGCTGTTCCTGGCTCCCCCCACCCCCCGCCTCGCCGTGCCCTCTGGATTTTCAGGCATGGTGACCTAGCTCCTTACAAAATAGGATTCACGGAGCAGCAGCGGCGGTCTCACCCAAGAACTTAATGGAAACACAGACCCTCAGGCCCCACCTGAAGCCGCCAGAATCAGCATTAATGCACGTCATCTGGGCAAGATCCCCAGGCGCCTGGTGTACCGTGTTCAAGTGTGAGCAGCTGTGGCCTAGCCGATCGGGCCTTCCAAACCTACCTCTGAAACGCAGGCAGCGCGTTAGAATAGATCGAGCTTAGATACAGGGAAGCGTTCCGAGAGCTTGATTCTCCCCGGTCGTGATTTCCAACTTCGATGTTTAAAAGTAGTAACAAGAGGTAGGTTTTGGGGGTTTGATAATTGGCAATTTGATAACCCACGGAGATTTTTGCTCTTAAAACTTGTGTCTCACCGGTTCCTTTAGCAAGCGTTCCCTGACCCTCACCCGTGTCCTGACCCCGAGTCTTACTGACGAGTCCCGGCGGAGGTGCAGGGTGGTGAAGGGCCCTCCGTAGGTAGCCTCGGGCCGTGATGGTGTGTCAGAAAAAGTGACCGAGCTTTGTTTTTCCTGTGGGCAGCATGGCTTGGGGGCTGAGAGGGTTTGGGCTTGATGGGCCCTGCCCCGTGTGGATTCCTGTGTCAGGGCCGGCCCGTAAAATGCTTGGTGTTTTTTCCCCGCTTTTGGCAAGGATCGAAATGGCCTCTTTTCCTGGCTGTTTGGTTTTGAGTAAAGGGTGAGGCCTTCGCGAGCCGTTCTCTTTCTCGCCACCTGGTTTTCTGGGTCAAGATTAGGTCATGACCCTTTTGCAGTTGTGCCCCGGGCCCCTTGGGAAGGAAGGCGTGGCCTGGGTGTGATTGCTTTGCAGCTCTCCTCGCCAGCGCGGGCCAGCACGCAGTGTTGTTGGACAAATGCATGGGTGCCTAGGAGTGAGAGAAAGTTTGAATGTGAATGAAATGACTGGTAACACGTCTTTGCCTGCTTTCAAGTTGTCGCGAGAGTCCCTCTTGCTGGGCAAGATGGGGCGGGGTGGGGGGGGGGTTCTGTTTGTGGCCTCTTGCCTGACTTGAGGGCAGTGATTTTGAATAATGGTGGGAAAGAGCTCACCTTTGGGTTTTTTTGTTTTTTTACCACAATTAATAGAAAATTACGGATAATGGAATTATACATCAGTATTTTTTTTTTTTTAACTTTTTATTGTCAAATTGGTTTCCATACAATACCCAGTGCTCATCCCAACCCGTGCCCTGCTCAGGGCCCGTCACCCTCTCTCCCCCCTCTCTCCCCCCTCTCATACCTGTCTCAACCCTCAGTTTGTTCTTAGTATTTAAGAGTCTCTTATGTTTTGTCTCCCTCCCTCTTTGTGGCTTTTTTCCTTCCCCTCCCCCATGGTTTTCTGTTAAGTCTCGCAAAATGTACCTATTCGTGGAAACATATGGTATCTGTCTTTCTCTGACTGACTTATTTCACTCAGCATAATACCCTCCAGTTCCATCCATGTTGCTACACATGGCCAGATTTCATTTTTTCTCATTGCCATGTAGTAGTCCATTGTATATATGTACCACATCTTCTTTATCCATTGGTCAGTTGATGGATACTTAGTCTCTTTCCATGATTTGGCTATTGTCGAAAGTGCTGCTATGAACATTGGGGTACACGTGCCCCTATGCATCAGCATTCCTGTGTCTCTTGGGTAGATTCCTAGCAGTGCTATTGCTGGGTCATAGGGTAGCTCTATTTTCATTTTTTTGAGGAACCTCCACACCGTTTTCCAGAGCGGCTGCACCAGTTTGCATTCCCACCAACAGTGTAGGAGGGTGCCTGCTTCTCCACATCCTTGCCAGCATCTATAGTGTCCTGATTTGTCATTTTAGCCACTCTGACTGGTGTGAGGTGGTATCTCAGTGTGGTTTTGATTTGTATTTCCCTGATGATGAGTGACATTGAGCATCGTTTCATGTGTCTGTTGGCCATCTGGATGTCTTCTTTGGAGAAGTGTCTATTCATATCTTCAGCCCATTTCTTCACTGGATTATTCGTTTTTCGGGTGTGGGGTTTGGTAAGTTCTTTATAGATTTTAGATACTAGTCCTTTATCTGATATGTCATTTGCGATGATCTTTTCCTATTCCATTGGTTGCCTATTAGTTTTGTTGGTTGTTTCCTTTGCAGTTCAGAAGCTTTTTATCTTGATGAGGTCCCAGTAGTTCATTTTTGCTTCTAAGATATATTGAGTAAGAAATTGGTGTGGCTCAGGTCAAAGAGGATTTTTCCTGCTTTCTCCTCTAGGATTTTGAGGTTTCCTGTCTCACATTCAGGTCCTTCATCCATTTAGAGTTTATTTTTGTGAGTGGTGTAAGAAAGTGGTCTAGTTTCATTCTTCTGCATGTTGCTGTCCAGTTCTCCCAGCACCATTTATTAAAGAGGCTGTCTTTTTTTCCATTGGGTACTCTTTCCTGCTTTGTAAAAGATTAGTTGGCCATATGCTCGTGGGTCCATTTCTGAGTTTTCTATTCCATTGGTCTATGTGTCTGTTTTTGTGCCAATACCATGCTGTCTTGATGATTACTGCTTTGTAGTAGAGGTTAAAGTCTGGGATTATAATCCCTCCTGCTTTGGTTTTCTTTTTCAATATTACTTTGGCGCTTTGGGGTCTTTTGTGGTTCCATACAAATTTTAGGATTGTTTGCTCTAGCTTTGAGAAGAATGCTGGTGCAATTTTGATTGGGATTGCATTGAATGTGTAGATTGCTTTGGGTAGTATTGCCATTTTAATGATATTTATTCTTCCAATCCATGAGCATGGGATGTTTTTCCATTTTCTTGTGTCTTCCTCAATTTCCTTTAGAAGTTTTTTATAGTTTTCAGCATAGAGATCTTTTACATCTTTGGTTAGGTTTATTCCTAGGTATTTTATGGTTTTTGGTGCAATTGTGAATGGGATTAGCTTCTTTATTTCTCCTTCTGTTGCTTCATTGTTGGTGTATAGAAATGCCACCGATTTCTGTACATTGATTTTGTACCCTGCAACTTTGCTGAATTCATGGATCAGTTCTAGTAGGCTTTTGGTGGATTCTGTCGGATTTTACATGTAAAGTATCATGTTGTCTGTGAAAAGTGAAAGTTTGACTTCATCCTTGCCAATCTTGATGCCTTTTATTTTGCTTTGTTGTCTGATTGCTGATGCTAGGACCTCCAGCACTATGTTAAATAGCAGTGGCGAGAGTGGACACCCTGTTGTGTTCCTGATCTCAGGGGGAAGGCTCTCGGTTTTTCCCCATATTAGCTGTGGGCTTTTCATAAATGGCTTTTATGATGCCTAAGTATGTTCCTTCTATCCTGACTTTCTCGAGGGTTTTTATTAGGAAACGATGCTGTATTTTGTCAAATGCTTTTTCTGCCATCTATTGACAGGATCATATGGTTCTTATCTTTTTTTTGTTAATGTGATATATTACATTGATTGATTTGCAAATATTGAACCAGCCCTGCAACCCAGGGATGAATGTTACTCGATCATGGTGTATAATTCTTTTTATATGCTGTTGAATTCGATTTGCTAGTATCTTGTTGAGAATTTTGGCATCCATGTTTATCAGGGATATTGGCATGTAGTTCTCTTTTTTTGCTGGGTCTTTATCTGGTTTGGAAATCAAAGTGATGCTGGCTTCATAGAATGAGTCCGGGAGTTTTCCTTCCGTTTCAATTTTTTGGAACAGCTTGAGGAGGATAGGTATTAACTCTGTTTTAAATGTCTGGTAAAATTCCCCAGGGAAGCTATCTGGCCCTGGACTTTTATTTGCTGGTAGATTTTTGATAACTGATTCAATTTCACTAGTTATGGGTCTATTCAAGTTTTCTATTTCTTCCTGTTTGAGTTTTGGTAGTGTATGACTGTTTAGAAATTTGTCCATTTCTTTCAGGTTGTCGAATTTGATGGCATATAATTTTTCATAGTATTCTCTGACTATTGCTTGTATTTCTGAGGGATTGGTAGTCACTCCTTTTTTGTTCACGATTTTATCTATTTGGGTTCTCTCTCTTTTCATTTTGAGAAGCCTGGCTAGAGGTTTATCAATTTTATTTTTTCAAAGAGCCAGCTCTTGGTTTCATTGATCTGTTCCACTACTTTTTCGGTTTCCATGTTATTAATTTCTGCCCTGATTTTTGTTATTTCTCTCTTTCTGCTGGGTTTGGAGTGTCTTAGCTGTTCTGCTTCTAGTTCCTTTAGGTGTGCTGTTAGAATTTGTGTTAGTAATTTTTCTTGTTTCTTGAGATGGGCCTGGACTGCAATATATTTCCCTCTCAGGACTGCCTTTGCCACATCCCCAGAGCGTTTGGATTGTCGTATTTTCATTTTCATTTGTTTCCATGCATTTTTTAATTTCTTCTCTGATTGCTTGGTTAACCCATTCATTTTTTGGAGGTTGTTCTTTAGCTTCCATTTTTGGGGGTTTTCCAGACTTTTTCCTGTGGTTGTTTTAAAGTTTCAAAGCATTGTGGTCTGAAAGTGTGCATGGTATGAATTTAATTCTTTTATATTTATTAAGATTTCCCTTATGCCCCAGAATGTGGTCTGTCTTGGAAAATGTACCGTGTGCCGTTGAGAAGAATGTAAATTCCTTTGCTTCTGGATGAAGGACCCTGAAGATGTCAGTCAGGCCCATCCGTTCCAATGTGTCGTTCAGGGCCATTGTTTCTGTGGTGATTTTCTGTTTTGTGGATCTATCCAATGCTGAGAGTGGAGTGTTAAGGTCCCCTAAAATTAGGACATTTTTATAGATAAGGTTGCTAATGTTTATAATTAATTGTTTTACAAATTTGGGTGCCTCCGAATTCGGCGTGTAGATATTTATAATTGTTAGCTCTTCCTGCTGGATGGTCCCTGTGATTATTATATAATGTCCTTCTTCATCTCTTATTGCATCCTTTACTTTAAAGTCTAGTTTGTCTGATATAAGTGTGGCTACTCCAGCTTTCTTCTGACTTCTGGTAGCATGGTAGATAGTTCTCCATCCCCTCACTTTCAATCTGAAGGTGTCCTCAGGTCTAAAATGAGTCTCTTGAAGACAGCAAATAGATGGGTCTTGTTTCTTAAGCCATTCTGTCACCCTGTGTCTTTTGATTGGAGCATTTAGTCAATTTACATTCAGTGTTAATATTGAAAAATGTGGGTGTAGAGTCACTGTGTTATCTGTAGGTTTCATTCTTGCAAGGATGTCTGTGGTGCTCTGTGTTCCTTGTGACCTTTCCTTCATAGAGTCCCTCTCAGGATCTCTTGTAAGATTGGTTTATTTGTGATGTATTCCTTCAGTTTTTGTTTGTTTGGGAAGACCTTTATCTCTCCATCCATTTTGAATGACAGGCTGGCTGGGTAAAGGATTCTTGGTTGCATATCCTTCCTGCTCATCACATTGAAGATTTTCTGCCATTCCTTTCTGGCTTGCCAAGTTTCTGTAGATAAGTCTGCTACAACCTGTATATGTCTACCTTTGTATGTTAAGGCCTGTTTTTTCCTAGCTGCTTTCAGAATTCTCTCTCTGTTCTTGTATTTTCCCAGTTTCACTATGATGTGTTGTGCAGAAGGTCTATTCAAGTTATGTCTGAGGGGAGTTCTCTGTGCCTCTTGGATTTCAGTGCCTGTTTCCTTCCTCATGTTGGGGAAGTTCTCAGCAATGATTTGTTCAATTACCCCTTCGACTCCTTTCTCTCTCTCTTCTTCCTCTGGAATTCCTATGATACAGATATTGTTTCGTTTGAGTGCATCGCTCAGCTCTCGAATTCTCCTTTCCTGTTCCTGGATCAGCTTCTCTCTCTTTTTATCTGCTTCCTCTTTTTCCATAATTTTATCTTCTAATTCACCTATTCTCTCTTCTGCCTCTTAAATCCACCTGTGGATGCCTCCAGTTTGTTTCACACCTCATTTAAAGCATTTTTTAATTCCTCCAGACCATTTTTAAGGTCCTTGATCTCTGCAGCGAGGGACCCCTGCAGTCTTCTATGCTTTTTTCAAGCCCAGAGATTAGTTTTATGTTTATCATTCTATATTCATGTTCTGTTATGTTGCTTATATCTATTTTCATCAATTCTTGAGCTGTCACTACTTCCTGTAATTTCTTTTGAGGAGAATTCTTCCATTTCGTCGTTTTGGCTAGGTGTGTTTTGATTTGTTTCCTGAGGTCACCCTGGGAAGGAAAACAGACAGACAAACAGGAAACAAAAACACACCAACGAACCAACAAATAATACAGACAAGCAGATCACAACAGAAAAAATAACAAAACGACACTTGCGGGGGGAAGAAGAAAATGAACTTTGACCAGGTAGAGAGACTGAAGGGCTTAATCCAGAAAGCGAGAAATCAGAATAAGGATGGGTGTGAGGAAAAAGAAATGAAGATAGATGTTACCCAGATGCACTATGTGGCCTGGTTATTCCAGAGAGAGAGAGAGGAAAGTACAGAAGGAGGTGTAGAACATGCATTGAGAGAGTGGGTTTAAAATCTGTTTAAGTCAGCCAGTACCCCGGATGACCAGCTCAGGGGTGGGGATCGGTAAGAAGGAGAAAGGGGAGCATATATTTAAAAAAGAAGAATTGACCTGGAGTTACTCTAGGCAGCAGTCTGAACTCTGCGTCGTCACTCCTGCAGAAAGGCGTCTCTCCTATGACGAGGGGCGTGGTTTGGTGTGGGTGGGTCCCGCCGCCGCGGATGGATTCCTGCGGCCAGTTTTTGTGCGTTTGCGAGACAACAATGGCATCCCCCCAGTCCCTTCTTCCCGGTATGGGAGTCTCAAATCGCCCCTTTGTTTCCGTCCTCGCCCTGCCCGGGATGCAGGCGTGGTGCAGCCTGTTGGGCAGTCGCGTGCCCCATGCTTATCTGAGTTTTTAACTCCCCACGCTTACCAGAGTTTTTGAATCTCTTCACCTGCTACACCCAGTTTCACTGTAAATTGTGTCCCTGGGTTAGAAGTGATCTGGAGGCGGCTCCGCACCTCTGCTGACGCGGGCTGCCTGGGCCGACGTGGCCCGCCCCAGCGCGAGGAGAGTTCTGCTGTTAGCCACAGAACTTCCCTTCAAAGGCCCTGCCGTTAGGGACTGGACGATGATCTCTCTCTCTGTCCCGTTTTTCTCTCGTTCAGATGTGGCCCGCTCAGCACTTTCCCAGATTTCTCTTCCCTTTGTCTTTCCGCAGAAGGCTCTCCCTCCCCTCCGCACCCCCGCGGTTCATTTTGTCTCCCCCAGGTTGCACTCAGGCCTCCTTGGGGGTGCTTTCTGGATTTTGCGTTCTCTTCCTTGTAGACTCCAACTCCTTTTCTCCCAGACTCTTGGGGTTGAGAGTCCGTTGGTTTCGGTCCTTCTTAGTTTGAAAGACACGGGGAATACCGGGTCCCCCTACTCCTCCGCCATGTTCTCAAATTCCCTCCTTTGGTTTTTATAGATGGCAGTTGAATTCCTGCATGTGCTGAATGTTCCGTTTTTCAAAGTTGGATCTGGGGACACTAATAATTTTCCTTATCTGGAAAAGACCGCCAAAAAAGGTGAGTGTTTCATTTTTGCCCTCAAATGAGGGAGTCCAAGCCTTCTCATTTTTACTCCTTTAGTAGAACCCGCTAATGAAGTCTCCTGAAGGCCGACTTTAGAAACCTCTTGTCAGTTAGCATATACTTCCACTGTTCCGTGTGGCTACTTGAAAGAAACCAAGAATAAGTCAGTTTTTATAACAACTTTTAAAATTAAACATTCTAAAAAAATTATTGTATTGTTTTTATTCAAATGAAATTGAGGATATGGCAGTACAGAGGCCGTTCTGACTGAGAGATAGTCCCGTACACGTAGAGTATACTATCTTCCCTCCCATTATGGTTCGTAAAGTGGTTTCGCAACACGAATCATCTCATTCGATTCTCATAACAGCCCTGGGACTGAAGTCGGTTATTTGATTATGATCAGTTCATAGAGGAGGCCGCTAGGCCGCACAGCTGGGAGGCGGCAGCTCCGGGGCTCCCACGTCTGCTCTTGGTTCAGGGGAGCGCTCACCCGACCGTGCTGTGTAACCTCTCAATCCAGTAGATGCTCACCTTTCTCTGAGGAGTGTGCGGTTCTTCTGCGTCCTTGCTTCAGTTCACTTTGCTAAACGGTCATACTGAGGGTGGGGGGGGGGGTCTACGTTTCCTCCCGGGTGAGGGCAGGACTGCACCAAGCTCCCCTCCCACCCCGCAGTGGCCGGCACAGTGTCGGAGAGGTGTCTGTGGAGTTCATTTGAATGATGAGACCAGCAGTTTGGGGACTCTTGAGGGAGAGTTGGAACCCCTGAAGAGAAAGTGACCCTGGTGTTGGTGTTGGGTCACTCAGGCCGCCCCATGGTGATCTCCAGCGGGATGCAGTCGATGGACACCATGAAGCAAGTCTATCAGATCGTGAAGCCCCTCAACCCCAACTTCTGCTTCCTCCAGTGCACCAGTGCGTACCCGCTCGCCCCTGAGGACGTCAACCTACGTGTCATCGCGGTGAGCAGGCCATTTTCTGATTGGGCCACAACAAAATGGCTTTTCTTGGGTCATTTATTGTGGGAAAGATGGGGCCTCTGTTGTGACCAAAATTCTAACCAACCTTGCCTTGCTTCGTGTAATTTGAATCTCCATGAACAATCTCATAGTTAACAGAATTAAATTAGAACCAACTGTGCAGTTAAGGAAGCAGATACATTCTAAAGAGGGTGATTATAAATGACATTTTCTGAAAACCAATCTTAATTTTTCCCACTATGAAATTTAAGGTGTGAGTCCTCATAGGCGTCTCTATATATTTTCTGTGCTGTGCGTATTAGTCATTAGAAGTCCCTTGTCTGTGAACAGTTGGTTCATATCCCCTATTCGTATGTTGTCTTTGTATATGCGTGTGTGATAAAATACAAGATTTACCATTGGAACTGTTTTTCAGCGCACACTTCAGTGGCAGTAAGTACATGCATTGTTGTGCCAGCCATCACCGCCTCCAGAACGTTTTCATCTTCCCAAACTGAAACTCTGTCCCCGTTCCCGTTCCCTTCTCCCCCAGCCTCTGGGAGACACCATTCTCCTTTCCGTCTGCATGAATTTGACTCCTCCAGAGACCTCATCTAAGGGGAATCCTACAATATGTGTCCTTTGTGTCTGTCTCCTTGCACTTAATATGTCTGCGAGGCTCATCCATGTTGTAGTGTGTGCCAGTATTTCCCTGCTTGTTGAGCCTGGAGAACATTCCATTGTGTGTCGATACTGTGTGCTGTTGATCCATCTATCCGTCGATGGCCATTTGGGATGTTTCCACTTCTTGGCTATTGTGAATAATGCTGGCAGGAACACTGGTGTACAAATAATCCGGTTTTCTTCATACTGAGTTGTAGGAGGCCTTCTTGAAACTTCTGGCTTTTCCTTCTCCATGCTGTTTGCCAGCTCTGTTGTTTTCTACCTGTAATCCTGAGCCTCCCTGAGGCCCACACTGGTTACAGCGACAGCCTCGAGGGAGCCTTCTCTCTCCCAGGATTTGGTCTCCGCCACCTCAGTCATCTTACGGATGGTGAAGGCCAGTCCCTGAGGGAAAATGACTCACTGACCTGAGCTTTCACAGCATCGTGGTGCAAAGCTGGGACTAGAACCCTTTGTCCCTTCTTGTCTCAGGCCGTCTCCGTCCCTTTCCCCTGGTAGCACTTGAAGCTTCACTTAATTAGAAACATGGATATGTAATTATCATACAAAAGCACTGTAGTGATATTAGAATTCTAAATACACACACACACACACACACACACACACACACACGATCTTGATACTGCAATTAACCAGTGTCCTTTTATGTTTTCCTTCTGGTAACAGTATTTGACGTTCTGGCTTTTTCCACGAGAGTTATAAGCTTTTGTGCGTGTTGCTACCCAGTCTTCATATTTAACCTAAAAAAAAAAAAGGTTAGCCTTTTCTGCAAACGGACCCTGCTATCTCTGTGCCCACATTTGTGTCTCTCCCAGTTGGTAGTTTTTTTCTCCACATCCAGCTTATCTCTAAACTATGTTATGTTAAAAATTTAAACGTGATTTTTAAAGAAACTCAAACAGCTCCGCAACACCTAACCTAGAAAGTAGACATGCTCTGTCATCTCTTCCCACGGAGATGACTATAATGGACAAGTTACTGTTCGCGACTCCAGATACGTCCCTGGATTTTCCTCCTCTGTGGAGCATGGCCCCTCTTCCCATTCTCGCCCAGGGTGCCGCCGTGTCCTCTCTCGATACCCGGGCACGGCGAGGGTTCAGTTGCCCCCCTGCCCCGTCCCGGGCCCAGTACAACCAGATTACAGCCGTTTGACCCTGCCACCTGCATTCCTTTGTTCACTGCGCACCCCGCAGCCTGGTTTTTGGGGCCTTTGCCACTCAGCTGCCCTAATCTTCTATTAAACCCCATCTGGGCCTTCCTACTACACTTAAGCTTTCTGGTCACCTTCAGTGACAAGACTCGCTTGACGAACGTCTTTTGTTGCATTCAGTGAATTATAGATCACAGATTAGTTAACTATTTAGCGTTTCCACCAAAGGATTGTTTCGAGATTGGGCCGTATATATTATTGATGATGATATTTGTGCATACAGCACACTCGCTTTCAGCAGTTCAGGCTAATTCAATGTGACAGCTGCTTTTTGAATGAGTTTCGGCCACTGGCTATGGTTCTGTTGTTATTCCTGGAGGTTCGTGCAGTGGGAAGCCTTCTTAGAGTGCATTCTTGATGATGGGAGCCATTATTTGGGGAGCATTCCAGCACGCGCGTGAGTGCTTTTCATGCATCCGGAGCAGCCCTGGACAGGTACCACTGTTATCCCAGGAAGGAGAAGCTCAGAGCGCCTCAGCGTCTTGCCTGTAGTTGCACAGATAGTGGGCAGCTCAGCTGCGACTTCAGCCTAGCTCTTCCTGAGTCTGCACTGTACGCGTAACCTTTTCGCATTTTTTTCTATTTTAAAGGAATATCAGAAGCTCTTTCCTGACATTCCCATCGGGTATTCTGGCCATGAAACAGGCATAGCGATCTCCGTGGCCGCAGTGGCTCTGGGTGCCAAGGTTTTGGAGCGTCACATAACTTTGGACAAGACCTGGAAGGGGAGTGACCACTCGGCCTCGCTGGAGCCTGGAGAGCTGGCCGAGCTGGTGCGGTCCGTGCGCCTTGTGGAAAGGGCCATGGGCTCCCCGACCAAGCAGCTGCTGCCCTGTGAGATGGCCTGCAACGAGAAGGTGGGTTCTACACCACCCTGCCAGGCTAGCCTGTTCCGAGTGGGGCCGCAGACAGGCTTACTTGCCAAGGGGAGACAGTACCAAGCCTGCCTGAGTCCAGGCTGACCGTCGGAGGGTCTCTGGGCTCATGTCAGCAGCGGGAGAAGCTTGTCACGTAAGGGAGCTCCAGCAGTTTCTCCAGCCTCCTAGAACCGTGTTACGGTTTCCCACCAAGTCTCCGAAGCCTGTGGTGCCAGTGCTCTAGATGCTAGGAGATGTAAGGGGGTGGGGGTAGCCTCACAAGGCACCTGGGTGGTCAAGTCTGGGGCCACTTGGAGTAGGTAGGTAAGCCTTGAGAAGCAGTTGGCCAGAGGGGTTCCGCGAGGTGGCGGGAGGAGGGCCCGTGATACGCGGCGGCATCTCTAAGTGGAGGAGGCCCTAGGTGGACAGGGCCGTGCGTGGTGCGGGGCTTTGTGGTAGGGACGGTGCCAGTCCCACCTCAGGAGCAGTGTGAGCTGTGCAGCATTGACCTGCGGACAGAGGGGATGCTGAGGCGAAGGACTGCCAGGCTTGCTGACCACCCGGGCTTCTTGGAAGCCGCGGCCTAGACCTGTCTTGGTCTCTAGTCATACGGCGCGGTGTCTGGGGCTGCCAGGACCGCGGGCGCTCCTGGTCTGCTGGGGCTGTCTGGGTCGAGGCCAAGACCGAACCCCAGTCATGTGTGAGAAACGTTTTCATCTTTTATTCTAGTGGGGCCTGATTGCCTCCCTTAAATGAAAGATGCGGAAGTACCAGGAGATGAAAATAATAGTAAAAAGAAACAAACGGCCTTTCAGAAGAAAAGGGGAGAGAATCGCTCCAGGAATGCAGGAGAGTTGAGCCCTTATTGTGGTTTTGAGCCTCCTGGCTCCCTGGGCAAACAGTGACGGACGGCGGGATGCGTAATCGGATAACATCCGCTGACAGACCTTTTGTCCTGGCACTTAAGTTTAGACTTGATTCCTCGGCCCTTACCCGGGGCAGTGATTTGTTCAACAGCATTTACGGACGAGACATAGAAAGGCTGGTCATGACCTTCCGGTACCTTCATTCCCCTCCCCTGCCTGTCCTGCCTGCCCCTTCGTAGGTGGCCCCTTTGCCCGTCCACTGAATAATGGCGCGCTCAGCCTTGTGAGCCTTCCATGTTCCTAGTTTACTGAGCCCGGTGGCCGTAAGGTTTGTGTCCCCTAAGAGCAGTGGACCAGGAGTCATAATCCCGGTTTCTTGCCACTTTGGCCAAGTTTTCTGCCCTCTGTGGACCTCAGTTTAGTTTCCCCACGTTTAAAAGGAGATGTTGAGCTGAATGATGATGACAAAAGAAATCATAATTTTCACATATCGGGAGCATTCTGTGTTCCAGACAGATCGCATACATTATTGTCGCTAATCCTTCATAGTCGTCCGATGTGCCGGAGGGCTATTATTTCCCATTTCACAGAGAAAGTCAGGCACGGCTCGTACCCACCTGAAGGGGATTTGGACCTGGCTCTGTTTGGCTGTATAATCTGAGCCCTTCCCTTTGCACTTTACTGTTAAGGCCCCTCTTTGAGTCTCTAAGTTCACCCCCCACTGGCTGCGTCCCCACTCTGTGCCAGGTTCCGTTCTAGGCACCCGTGCGAGAACAAAGTCCCTGCTCCCAGGGAACCCTGTGAAGACCGGCCAGGGACCTTGGGTATAAAACAGCATGTTCCAGTGAACTCCTGTGGAGCTGACACCGGGCCTTAATTTTATCCACAGCTGGGCAAGTCCGTGGTGGCCAAAGTGAAAATTCCAGAAGGCACTGTTCTAACATTGGACATGCTTACTGTGAAGGTGGGTGAGCCCAAAGGCTACCCTCCCGAAGACATCTTTAGTCTGGTGGGCAAGAAGGTCCTGGTCACTGTCGAAGAAGACGACACCATCCTGGAAGAATCGGTAGAAAATCATGGCAAAAAAATCAAGTCTTAAAATAAAGTGCCATTCTCCAAATTCCGAATTGCCTTGCTGGTACTGTCGGGGGAGGTGGGGGAGGAGTGAGCGATGGTCTCCAGAAACCTGGCTTTCACCCACTCCTCCTCCCTAGACTTGGGCCAGGCCCTGTCTCCAGCACGTAGGAGGGATACAAAGAGCAAACGAGTCCGTCTCTGCCTCAGGTCGGCTGGCCCAGAAGGGGAGGTGGGCTCAGAAGTAACTCGCTGTCGCCTAGCTGCCGTGTGGGTACACAGAGGGGCGAAAGCTCACCGAACGAGGCCCTCTTCTTTAAGCCTTCTCTCATCCTGCCTGTAAAGCTGGCCCACGTGACCCCAGATCTCCATTCCTTCCTGACCTCCAGCATTCTCTTCGCCATTGCCCTTATTCCCTACCCGCCCTCCCCCCCCCCGCCCCGGCCCCGGCCTCTGTATCCAGTGAGCTGTATAGCGATCGCTGGGCATCGGAGAAGGGGTTGGTCAAGCACCTTGCAGGCAGAGAAATGTTAAGAGCCCGCCTATCTCTGTGAGCGAAGAGAGGGAAATGACATTCATGCCTTCAACAATGTGGAGGTTCTGCTCCGTGCCAGGCCGCTCGCGATGCGGCGGCGAGCAGCCCACGGTTCTTCACGGAACTCCACGCAGATGGGGGGAGACGCACAGCAAACCAGACGCATAGTAGGTAAATGACAGTAAGTTGGAAGGTGGTATGTGCGGTGGGGGGTGGGGCGAGCGGGGAGTAGGGCTGGGTAAGGGAGGCGAGGGTGTGGGCTTGGGGTGTTTGTAGCCCGCGGTGATTTTCTGCTACGGTGGGAATGCTGAAGTCAGCCCTTCCCTCACCCATACTGCCCATACTAAACCCAGCTAACAAGAGTCTCACTACTTCACGAATCTTTGGCAGGGAGTCCATATCAGACTCTCCTGGGTTCTTTCGAATGAGTACTGAGATGAACAATTCTTTCCAAATGGACTTCCAGATTCTTGACCTTTGTTCGTATATTTTGACCTTGTTCACTATCATTTCGTGTTTCAAAGTGTATCCTTGAAGTCGCTTTCGAAATGCATATAATTAGCCTTCGGAAGTTTCTGCACTTTTGAGTTTAGGGTCTCCCTCTCCTGTGGATCCCAGAGCAGTTTCTGGAAAGGCACTGATGTTTGTAAGTGTCGGGGGTGGGGGGAGGGGATCCTGGGTTGTACTCCTGATGTGTTAAAAATGGACGTGCGATAATACTGACTTCTGGCTGGTGTTGACTTCCTTTCATGTCTCCCTGTAAGTGGGCCTTGAGTAGATCATCGTTTCTGATTCCATAGCCTTTTTCTCTACGACAGCAGAGAAGGTGACATCGAAGCAAGCAGCTGTCACTTCCTAGCAAGAAGAGACCTAGTATGGTAGTAGAGGAATGTTCCGGGGCCCGGAAACAGCTTGTGGGTCTGGGAGGCAGGGAGGGCTGGGCCTGACCTGGGCTCTGGCTGAGAATGCGGGGCACCTGGTTGCCCGCAGGGACCCAGTCCGCTGCCTCTCGGTCCTGGCAGACACTCGGAGTGTTAGCGGGGCCCCGGCTGGACTTCCCTCAGGGCAGGAGTGAGGGAGGCTCAGAATTGGAAGAGCCACTGAAGTCGTAACTCTTACCTCTGCTGTGTGTTGGAGGGAGTTGTGAAGGGGGCCGTCGTCCGGAGCACACCTCCTGGTGGCGCGCGTAGAGAAGGCGAACGCCTGCGTGTGACACGGGTGCGTGGACTTGGCGTGTCCGCTGCACTCGCGGAAGGACTGACACCCCAGCACACCTCTAGTCCGTTGTGGGTGGGGAGCCCAGGTCTAGAAGACATCCCTGACCACTCGCCAGGTGGGAGAGGCAGGGCTGGGCCCACGGCGGGGCAGCAGACGCGCCGTTGGGAGAGCTCGCGGCCCGGCGGGTGCAGGCACCTCTACAAACAGCACCTTCCGCGTGCGAACTGCTGAGACGTTTTCTAGAGGTCGTGGGAGCCGTGGACGGGAGCAGAGATGGGAGAGGACGCATGGCCAGGGAAGGCCTCCTGGTGGCACTTCAGTTCCACTTCGCAGGTTGAGGTGACAGAGGGAGGAATCTTGGGATTTGAGGCACAGGCTCGGGAAGTGCCAGAGTGTCCGAGGACCAGCAGGTGGTGGTTTGGCAGGGAGTGGCCCCGTGGGGAGGAAGGTGGTCAGAAAGGAAGCAAGGGCCTAAAAGCCTGCAGAGTTTGGACTTTGTTCTATAGGCAGTGGGGAGCCACGGAAGGCTTTGGAGCAGGACACGATGGACTCAGACCTGGCCCCTAACTTTCATACTTACCCCCACCCCCACCTCACAAGCCGTGTGGCTTCTTGGGCAGGCTGTCCCCTCTTCAGAGTACAGGCTCCTGTCCTCCAGGACCGCACTGTGTGCCCTCTGCTAGGCTGACCTCACAGTCCCTGCTCCCTGACAAAGTGGAATTGCAAAACCAGAAGGGATGCAACAGGCAAGGAAGGGTCCCTGAGATCGCTAAAAATTAGTGACCACAGATGGCGTCAGTGTATCAAAAAGACGCCAAAAGAGACGGGGTATTGTCTTGGATAGAAATAGCTAGGAGGTAGGACTTGTTTGTACATAGGCAAGAACTTAGTGAGTTATCTTCAGAAGTAGTGAGCTCCCCATCCCTGGCACTATTCAACCTGGGACCGGTGGAGCTGAGTACCACAAGAAAGTTGCGGAGGGGACGTGAGGTGAGTGAGGCCCTGTCCAAGCCTAGGGGCTGCGTACCTGAGGCAGCGGAAACTCCCAACGAACAACACGGCTGAAAGGTACAGTATTCATCTTTATTAAAACAAATCACATATTAGAAAATTAACGTCATTCAAAAATACCTGCAGGCGGTTTGCTGTATTAAGGAATTTCTGACGGGGCGCCGGGGGGGGGCTCAGTCAGTTAAGCTTCCGACTTCAGCTCGGGTCATGATCTCGCGGTCCACGAGTTCGAGCCCAGTGTTGGGCTCTGTGCTGACACCTCATCAGAGCCTGGAGCCTGCTTAGGATTCTGTGTCTGTCTGTCTGCCTCTCTCTCTCTGTCCCTCCCCTGCTCATCCCTCTGTCTGTTTCTCTCTCTCTCAAAAGTAAATATTAAAAAAAATTTTTTTTTAATTTCTGCAAGTTCATTAGGTAAGTGACTTTATAGTCACGGACCCCAAGGCAGCTTTAATCCTTATGGGGAATATTCCAGGAGGTTCTGGCTACTGCCGGATGGCTGCTAGGAGTATCTGTTGCCCCAGGACTTTGCCAGGCACAACAGGAATTTCACTGAGGATGCTAATGGGTTCTGGCATGGTACAGTACTGTATGGTTTTTAAAGCAAGTTCAAAACCGTTGGCTCATTTGAGCCTCCCAGCACTAGGCAGGGTCATTACTCCCATTTTACAGAGGACTCTCTGGGAGGTAAATGACTAGCCTGAGGTCACTGGATTGTGTACCAAAACTGCAGTTTTCTGGCTAGCGCAAGTCTTGATACAGAGTAGGCATCTGAGAAGAGCCAGTTTTGTCCTTTATAATCCAGCTCTGTCTCTGATACATGAATTCCAAACTCTCAAGTTCCTCCCCGGGCGCAGGACCTCATCTCAGCCCAAGGAAAGTAATCCAAAGGTAGGCTCACGTCCCACCGAGTAACCAGGCCAAAGCCAAGTATCACAGGCAAAACAGGAGCGGGAGCGAGCAGGCCTTGGCCAGAGACCAGCTGTGTTCACCCAGACGGTACAGCCTGGTGGACATGAGCGCAGACCCCAACTCCACCACTGGCTGTGTGACCTTGGGCAAGTTACCCACTCTAGCTCAATTTTGCCATGTGTAGAACTGGGGTAAGTGTCCACCACCTAGGGATGATGTGAGGATCAAATGGGTTAATAGTTGTACAGCGTGAGAACAGGGCCTGACAAAACAGCAGTGCCGCTAGTACTCGGCCCTGGCCGCCCTGGGTCTGGGAATGTCTTTGCAGGGATGAGAGAGAGACAGGGTCCCGTGACTCCATCTCCTTCTGTCAGGAATGCCCCGTCAGAATTCAGACCCGGGTCACCCTCAGCCGAATTCATTCTGTTGTCAGCTTTCCTGGAGCAGCGTGCTTAGACACTGCGCCATCTGTCCAGCTGGGGTGTAAGTGATTGGGTTAGAACCGAAGGCAGGCACTCTTAGGGTTCTTTCTGCCTTGTATTCTACCTGAATCTCACTGCCCTATAAGAAAGTGGCATTGGTAGGTTAGAAAGTGTCAGTTTTATGTGGTTCAAGCTAATTAATGCCCTGAAACCATAAGTGGGTTTCAGCTTTGCATTTTCTTCACCCTAGCACTGCCCTCTTGCCAAGCACCTAAGACCACACTTTAACACAGGATGGCTCCAGAATCGTCGAGGGGATTTGACACATAATGATGCTAAATCTTCAGAACGGAGGCACAGCCCCAAGAAAGACGCCTTTCCCTTCCGGGTAGAGAAGCTGGCCTGTGAGGTCCTGCTGGTTTGCCCGTCTCTATTTCTCTCACTTCTCTGTCGGAAAATGGGGTTCTCCGGGTTTCCGAGGGGCATGAGGAGCACGGGCTGTCCAGACCTTACTTTCGGCTCCTCTTCTTTTGGTTCCAAGACAGCTGGGGAGAACTGCCTGTGATTGCTAAGCAGCAGCCACCTGCGGATTTTCTTCCCGGCATCCCCTGAGGGACGAATGAGAGGTAAAATCTCCCAGACTGAAAGCTGGGCCTGAAGAGCTGGGCCAGGGCTCCGGCTTGGGGCTGGAGCGGGGGGCGGGGGTGGCCCAGCCCTTAATCACTATGGGTGACTTGAAGCAACTTTCTTCCAGGACCTTAGTCTCCCCACGTGTACAGTGGAGTCAGGCTGGGGGACTCCTGTGGACCTCTCGGCCCAGCTCTTTGGGTCCATGATAGCTGGCTGTTGGTCATTCACTGCCTGGGAGGAAAGGTACATGCTGAAAGGTCCAACTTTCAGGGCACGGAGGGTATAAGACACGGCTGCCCTTGGAAAACTTCCAATCTAGTTGAAAAGCAAGGCCCCAGACTCGTGGTTCTGATAGTGAGAGAGATTCCCGTGGCTTGGGGAGACTTCCTGGGGCAGGGAAGGCTGAGACAGGGGAAGGCTGAGACAGGATGATGAAAGGGTTTTCTGCATCAACGAGTGTCTGGGGCCAGTAGCAGAGGGCAGAGGTGCAGACAGCTCTAAGTGGAGGGTCTCTGAAAAGAGCAGTAGAAGCCAGATGAGGCATAAGGAGTTTGGGGCAGACTAGAAAAGCCTTGAATGCTAAAGTAAAGTGCCTGCTTTTCTTCTCCCTGTAGTCCTTGGGACCTCCTGGTAGTTCTAAGGTTAAGTCAAGTTTTCAGCACATGGCTCCTGCCGTACAGTGGAGGATGAGGATGGGAGGGGAGAGGGTTCAGGCCATGAGGCGTCAAGATGCTCTTGCAGCTGCTCTGATGGGAAGTGACATGGACAAGCTGAAGTAGAGTGGAGAGGAAGAGGCAGATCAAAGGGACATTAAGGCAGAAAGTGAGAGCTGGATGACTCTCACATATCTATAGTGTGCCTCCTAAGTGTCAGGTACTGCTGACTGCTGTGTGAGGGAGAGGTCTGAGGCTGAAGATCAGGTATTCTGACATAGGTGGCATCTGGACTAAAAGCAGTGTCGTGTAAGTGCCCTGGTGGTGGTGCGGAGGTCCGATGAGAGAGCCCCGGCAGAGGGTCTGGGTTTACGGCATGTCTGAGAGTAGCCGAGGAGAGGAGACCTTCAAAGCACCTGTGCGGGACCGGCGGGGGAGAAGATTGGGGTGCTGAGAGAGCAGGTAGAGCAGTCATATTGGTGGGTGACACCAGAGCAGCGGAAGGCCTAGGGCAGCCGGGAGATGCTGATGGCCCCTTCCCAGAGCCGCAGGGCCGGGTACAGCGGCTCCTGGAAAGCCGCGCGGAAGGTGTGCAGGTGGCTCATGCCACCAGACACGTCGTAGAAGGCGAGGACGCCGGCCTCGTAATCCAGGAAGACGCCGAGGCGGTCGGGGTCGTCGCGGGGCCGCAGGCGGCTGCGCTGGCCGTCGTGGAAGGCCCAGTACTCCAGATCGTAGCGCTTGAGACACCAGGACTGGCGATTGCAGCCGAGGCGGGCGGCGGGCGAGGCCCCGCAGCGCCGCAGGGAGGCGTAGGCCGCGCCCACCCACCAGCCGATGCCCGCCTCCTGCACGTCCACTTCCCAGTAGTGGCGCCCGGCGGCGAAGCAGTCGCGACCCAGCACCTGCCACAGCTTGTCAAAGCGCATTGTGGGCGCAGGTCCCAGGCGGCCCAGCAGGCCACAGCTCACCGTCAGGCGGTCCGCGGACAGGCGCAGGCGCGCGTGCATTGTGTCCGGCTCCAGCGTGGGCGTGCGCGCATCTGCGGAGGGCGGGGACAGCGGGGGGGGGGGTCACACGAAGTGGGCGGGGCAGCGCGGTGCCCCGCCCCTGGGAACCGAACAGGCTCGCACCGCCCGCCCAGATTGGGAATTGCCAAAAGGTAAATGAAAATCCACCCTTTTAACCTTGACTGCCTCTGGGGAGGTGGCTGGGGGACAAGGGAAGGGGTGAAAATGTCACTGAATTTTGTACCATCCATGGAATTTGTTGCCAATTTCTAAAAATTTAAAAATCCTATCCCTATTAACACAGGTGTACATCTTTCCAGTTTTTATCTTGCCATTTTTTAGTTTTTCTTAACTTTGGTATCACGCCATACATGCTCTTGGGTAATCTGCTTTTTACAATTTATTGACATACATACGAACATTTTACCCTATCAAATAATATTCTTAAAATCTTTTTTTTAATGTTTATTTATTTTTGAGAGAGAGAGAGACTGAGCATGAGCAGGGGAGCGGCAGAGAGACGGAGACACACACAATCCGAAGCAGGCTCCAGGCTCTGAGCTGTCAGCACAGAGCCCCATGCGGGGCTGGAACCCACCTACTGCCAGACCATGACCTGAGCCCAAGTTCGAGGCTTAACCGACTGAGCCACCAGGTGCCCCCTTTTTTTAAAATCTTTTTTTTAATGTTTAGTTTTGAGAGAGAGCATACCCTATCAAATAATATTCTTTCAGGGCGCCTGGGTGGCTGAGTCGGTTGAGCGTCCAACTTCGGCTCAGGTCATGATCTCGCAGTCTGTGAGTTCGAGTCCCATGTCGGGCTCTGTGCTGACAGCTCAGAGCCTGGAGCCTGCTTTGGATTCTGTGTCTCCCTCTCTCTCTGCTCCTCCCCCACTCATGCTCTCTGTCTCAAAAATAAATAAACATTTAAAAAAATAAAAAAAAAATAATATTCTTTCATCAGAGCACTTTAATGGTGACCCTAAGATTTTGATATATTGGATGTATTATAATTTAACCTATCTTCCCACTTTTCCATATTTAGGCTTTAAAAAAAGCTTTTGAAAATACTAATATAATTACACCTTTATGTATCTGATTATTTCTTCAGGATATATTCCTAAAAGAGGAATTGCTAGGTCAACACGGATAATTTTGCTTTTAAGGCCTTTGGCAAATACTGCCCAATTGTGTTCCAGAAACGTGGTGCTAACTTAAACCCCCGATAATCGTTCTCAATGGTTCTCGCTGCATTATACCACGGACGTAGACACGAAGTGAACAGTCTCCAGGGTAGGATACTTGGATGTCCAGCTTCACTAGATCCTGCCAAATCGTTTCCTTAGTAATGTTTTAGAGTTTCCTGTAGTGAGATTTTGCAAGTCTTTTGTTAGATTTATTCCTGGTTTTTAAAAAATGTCCCTGAAAATAATGTTTTTAAAAATTCATTTTCTAGGGGCGCCTGGGTGGCTCAGTTGGTTAAGCATCTGATGGCTCAGGTTCATGAGACTGAGCCCCGCTGCTTGGGATTCCCTCTCTCCCTCCCTCTCTGCCCCTCCCCTGTTCATGCTCTCTTACTCTCTCTCAAAATACGTTAAGTAATCTTTAAAAAGAAAAAATTCATTTTCTAATTGCTTATTGCCAATACATAGATATATGCTTTTCATATGCTGATATTACATCCAACGGTTGTTCTAGATTTACTTAGTAATTGTAATTTGTCTTTTGAGTATTTTAGATTTTCTGTAATCATGTCATCTATGAATAACGATCTGTTTTCCTTCCTTTTCTAATCCTTACAGCTTTCATTTTTTTCTCACCTCAAGGCGCTGTCTGGGACATCTTAGAATAATGCTGCAGAGCAGTGGTTCTAGCAGGCGTCCTTTTCTCCCGCACCGGGTAAGCACCCAGCAGAAATGCACACACATTTGCATCACAAGACATGCACAGGAACGTTGGGAGCAACCTCGTTCGCTACAGGCTAGACCGGAAATAATCCATGATGTCCTTCCACAGTGGTCTATTCAGACAATGGAGTGCTATATACAACAGTGAAAATGAACCAACGATCACTCTGCACAATTATATGGATCAGTCTCCCAAATATTATGTTGAGTGACAGAAGAAAGACACAAAAAAATACAATCTGAGTGATCTAGTTATATAAAGGCCAAAGACAGGCAAAATTCTAGTGTCAGAAATCTGGAGAGTAGTTAACCCTCGGGGAGGAGTGAATAGAAGGCCACAAAAGGGGGACCTGGGTGACTCGGTCAGTAAGCGTCAGACTCTTGATTTTGGCTCAGGTCACGGTCTCTCAGTTAGGTTCTTGAGATTGAGCCCCCTGTCGGGCTGTGCACTGACAGCAGGGAGCCAGAGGGGAAAAGCCTGCTTGGGGGTCTCTCTTCCTCGCTCTCTGCCCCTCCCCCACTCTTGCATGCAGGTACGTGAGCACATGTGCTCTCTTTCTCTCTCTCTAAAAAATAAACTTAAAAAAAGGCCACATGAGGAAGGCTTCTGGTGAGCTGGAAGTTTCCATTCCTTGGTCTGAAGGAGGTTATAGAATGTGTTTACTTCTTAAAAATAATTGAGCAGCACCCCTTTGACTTCTGTGCTTTTCTTTATTTCAAAGCTTACTTTAAAAAGTACGTGCCCAGTAATTCCACTTTTGAGAAATTACTCCTATAAAATAATCCAAAAATGAGCTAAGGTATGTCCATTCACTTATTCATTAATGCAGCAAACACGTATCAGAATGGATGCTTGTTACAGGATTGTCTATAGAAATGAATATAAAGCAGCCTAAATGCACAGCGTTATGAAGTGGTTAAATATAGCATATTTGCTCAATGGAATGCTCTGCATCCTTTAAAAATAGAGACGATATTTAAATCTATTGAAACAAAATTGTTCAAACTACACTGTTAAATAAATTTACAAAAGAGTATCATGATCCCATTTTAAAAATCTGTACACATAGGCGCTTTTTAAAATGTCTGAAAGAATGAATGCCAAAAAATAGTATTTATCTTTGGGGAGGCAACTGTTTTCTTTTTATGAATCTGTAATTTTTTTTTAATGTTTCTTTTTTATTTTTGAGAGAGAGACTGAACATGACGAGCAGGGGAGGGGCAGAGACACACAGAGAGACACAGAGCCTGAAGCAGGCTCCAGGCTCTGTCTGTGCTGACAGCTCAGAGCCCAATGCGGGGCTCGAGCTTGTGAATCGTGAGATCATGACCTGAACCGAAGGCAGACACCTAACCGACTGAGCCACCCAGGCGCCCCTGAATCTGTAATTTCTAATTTTCTGTAGGAAGCATGCATTACCTATATAATTTTTTTAAGGAAACAGAGATTTTCACAAGATATCCGTAAATGAAAACAGGTTACAAAACAGTATGTATAGTATGATACCATGTTTGTAAAAAACATATATATTAAATATATCCTTGTATGTATATAGAGAGAAACCAAAAAAAGCTAACAGGGCAAATAATACTAGTAGTTATCTATGAGAAAGTGATTGTCTTTAAAAAATTTTTGTTTTTGTTTTCTAATTTTTCTACAATGAATATGTATTACTTATTTAAAAACTAAAAGGTTAAAAAACCCCAGGTTGGGTCTGCTAGGAAAAAAGGGGGACCTCCATTTCCATCACCCCCCCCCCCACACACACACACCCAGCCCTCTCTACCCACTCCCGGGGCTTACATTTTAAGAAGAGTGATCGCTCCGGTGAGGGGCTTGTTTTCAACAGGGAAACCAGCTTGGTGGCGGAGGAGCCCGCGAGCCGGCAGTTCTCGTCTGTAACAGATTGTGAGACATGAGGGCCTGGCGCTCGTCTCCGCAAGAGCAGACTACAAAACGCACTCAGGATATCACAAAGCTGGAGATTCGCGTCATCTCCCCACAAGAACCACGCACAGATGGAAGCGGTGGATGCAAAGTCGGGAGTTGGCAAGAGGAACACTGGACGACACCTGGACCTGAGGAGAGGCGTGCTTTTGAGGGTACGACTTCCTCCACCTCCTCAGGCGGTTTCTGCCCCGCACAGCCTCAGCAGTGGGCCTGGATTTTCTAAATGCGGCTTCATCACTCTGCAGACCAACAAAGTTCACCTCAAAAATGCAACCCGCGAGGGCCCCAGATGCGATTTCGGCGCCTCGAGTTCTCGTCTTGGCTCCCTGCACACCTTCCCTCAGGTGTGTGTGCTTGCAGCCCACCGTGGTGTTGCTCAGAGAACCAGAAGGGCCCTTCCCTGCCAGTTCGGAATGCTCCTTCCCATCACAGAAGAGGGCGGCTTTCTTCTCCCAATTGCTCGGGCCAAAATCCTTGGAGTTCCTTGGTACCTTTCTCTCTCTCTCTCCTTCCCTCCTCCCACCCACATTCACCTCTGCTGGCCCCTTTGCTGTTCCTTCAACACGCCCAGCTACTCTTTATTGTGCCTCAGGGCCCCTGCACTTGCTTTTCCCTCTGCCCGAAAGAACTGTCCCTCAGATGGAACGACTACAGCAACAATAATAGCGAACGCTTACACAGTGCTTATTCTGCCTGAGCACGGTTCTAAGCAGTTTACGTGGGAGATGTTAATCCTTACACCGACCCTAGGAGAGGGGACTTTATTATTGTCTCCATGGATGTGGAAACAGAGGCACAGAAAACTTAGGTGCCTTGTCCAAGAAAGGAGGCTTAGGAGAGGTGGACCTGGGTTAGGAACCCAGGCGGTCTGTCTCCAGGGTCCATGCGTGTGACCACTACCTTCTTCAGCCCTCCAGACCTGCAGAGCTTGCTGGGGGCTTCCTTCGGGCCAGCTCGCACGTCCCCTTCTCAGAGATGCCTTCTCCACTTCCCCATGAGAAACAGCTCCTCCTCCTGGGCACCCTGCATTCTCCTCGCCCTGCTGTGTTTTTCTTCAGAGCACTTACCGCTGGCATACCGTTCCTACCTGACTTTCCCCCAGAACAGTGAGCGCCAGGAAGGTAAGCTCTTTGTTTTGTACCCTGCCACGCCTAGCAGAGAATAGGGCTCAGTGAATGTTCTCAGTGAAGCATCAGAACATAGGCAAATGAATAGAAAAAGGATTTCTGAGCACCTGCTCTGTACCGGGCCCTTCAGGGACCTCAGAGCAGGACTCGTAACGGCTCCTGCCCTTGCGGCATTTACCTACGAGAGGCAGGGAGAGGTTCCTGGGTCCAGCTCGCACACAGCCCCAGGCGGGAGACGGGGAGATGGCCAGCAGAGCCAGCCCAGGCTGGTGTGGAAAGGCCTCCCAGGTGAGCACCGCTGGGCTAGCCCCGCAGGGAATGGCGGGCCTTGGCCGCACAGAGCAAGAGGAGGAGGGAGAGCTGGCTACTCCAGCTGAGAGCCCAGAGCAGGCCAGTATAAAGTGTGCCAGAATCCTGGGCGCGACTCGGGGGCAGGAGCACAGCAGTATTCCTGCGAGAGGCAGGGCAGGGTCTCAGAAGGGGAAGGAGCTGAAGTCTGAAGGGGGGTGGGGCCTAGGCCCAGAGTCCTTGACGGCCAGGCCCAGGGCCTCTGTGTGGAGAAGGTGTGAGTTAGGTCTTTGCAGCTGTCACTGGTCAAAGGGCACTAGGGGAGTTAAGGACGTAAGGCTGGCCACCCAGACTTACTTTCCTTGAGGCGAACGTCCAGTGGCGTCTGTAACAGGCTCTGCATGGCTTCTGCCAGGCCCTTAAAGAAGCTCTTGACGGGCTCGAAGGACAGGGGCACGGGGTAACACAGCTCTCCCAGGCTCATGTGCTGCTGCACCTCCTGCTCGGTGGCCACGTACGCCTGCGAGGGTGGCAGGGGTTCAGGGGGGCTCTGGTTACTGTGGGTGCCGTCCCAGCCTCCACCACTGCACCCTGGAACAAACCCGGGCCAGCAGGTTCTCTCCCCCATTCCCCCCCCACCCCCGGCACCTGGGACCAGCCCAGGCCGGACCCCAGGAACAGAGCTCCGGAGAGCACGCCGCAGGCCCCAAGGTGACAGACAGGTGGAGGTCCCACTTTCGGGCCTACGCTGTTGAGTTCCTCCTCCCATCCGTGTTCACTGGGGTCTCCTGCGCTAGGCCGCAGGGGCAGAGGGAGGAGGGAGGCTGGCTGATTGCACCTGCCCATGAGTTGCTCACCACCTTGCGAGGGACCCTGAGGCTTTACAGACACTGCGACAGGGGTCGGCTGGAGGTACAGGGGAACAAGAGGAATGAGGGTCCAGTTTTTCTGGGGAAAGAGCCCCGTGGGCACGTCCAAAGGAGGGAGCAGGAAGGAGGGAGCACGTTCCAAGAGGGAAGCCAAAGACCCTGCAAGTTCAGCTGGAATGCCAACCAAGGGGGAGTGCCCACCACCGTGGGGACCTGTCCTGTTTTCTGACTTCACCCTCTGAATAGCCTTCCTGTGTTAAGCGTAGCTTTGCTAAGGAGAAGCTAGAAAACTCACTTTCCCAGCCTCCTTTGTACCTGGGTGCAGGCATGTGACCAATCCAAGACCTGGATGTGGAAGTGACGGTGAGGCAGTGGCAGCAGCAGCAGCCGTCAGGGACAGCAGGGCTGAAGGCTTCGGGGCGGGGCCCGGGTCAGTGGCCCAGTGGAGAAGCAGTGGGGTCTACACTGGAGCGCACCCGTGCCGTGGCCTGGTCTTCATCCTGACTTTCAGGCCTCCTGGAGATCCTGTGACCTGCCAGATACTCTTTCCTTCATAAACCCCTTTCCTGCTTCAAACAGCTGCAGTGGACTCTCTTGTTGGCAGGTAGGAGCCCAATTTGCACTCTCTCAAGGGCCGGCCGGGAGGGCCTGGAGCTAGCAGGCCCTGGTTAGTGGGCCGTGCTGCTCAGGGCGAGATGGGCAGGCGGACACCTCGGGAGGGAGCGTCCGCTGTCGGGCAAATGACGAGCCCACCAGGCAGGGTGCTGGGCCTCAGGAGGAACGCAGGTCAGGAGGCCAGTCCTAGGCCCCGTGCAGCTGAGGGCGTGCCAGCCTGGCCTCCATCCACCTTCGGTGGGGAAGAAGGTACCTGTGGGGAACTAGGGCTAAGGTCACTCCCAGGGGGGCGGAGTAGAGCTGGCCAGGGTCAGAGCACTAACACGGGGGCCAGGAGGGTGGCTCAGAGGGCAGATGGGGGGCAGGATGGGGGAGGGAAGGTGAAGGACAAACGCCACCACCTGGTACCCCCAGCTCCAGCATCTAGCACAGGGTGTGACACATAGTAGGCTCTTGGTAAATAGTTCTGATGGAATAAGGAATGAAATCAAGCACACCTGCTTCTCACCTTTGCCAACTCAGGCAACAGCTCTTATATCCCTCCCTCCCTCCCAGTTTTGAGAGAGTGCAAGAGTGAGGAGCAGAGAGAGAGAGAGGGACAGAGGATCTGAAGCAGGCTCTCCGCGGACAGCAGTAAACCTGATGTGGGGCTTGAACTCACGAACCGTGAGGTCATGACCTGGGCGGAAGTCAGATGCTCAACGGACTGGGTGTCCCATCTTTCAAGCCAGAAGCTGGGCATCATCTTGGATTCCCCCCGCTTCCAGTCACTAATCCTGTGGCCTCTCTCAGACCTGCCTGCCTCTCCCCACCCTCACGCCCCTGCGCCAGGCCTCCTCAGTCCATTCTCCACTCTGTCACCAAAGTGACCTTCCAAAAGCATTAACCTGACCAGGTCCTTCCCCGTTCCCAGCACTCCTCGGGCTCACAGCTCCTTACAGGACAGTCTAAACCCCGTGGCCAGCCACACGCGGCCCTGGGCTCAGCAGCCCTGGCTTCCCGATGCAGCTGCATGTCCCGACGCCCCCTCCTCCCTCGTCGCCCGGCCCCGCTCTCGCAGGCACTCGATTCCTTCCTGTCCGGGAGGTCCTCTCTGCTCCGTCCCTCGGTATATCCCCGGTGGGCTTCTCCTCGTGCTCCCACACTGAGCGCCCCTGTCGCCTCCCTTAGAAGTCTTCCCCGACCCCCCATACAGCATCGGCCATTTCTTGGACATACTTCTGCTCGCTCGCTTGGGCTGTGTTGTAAATAAGTGTTTCTGAGCATGTCTCCCCCGCCCACGAGCTCTTCGCGTCACCCCACGCAGGGGCCTGGCGCGGACAGGTCGCTCGGTCCGTATTTGACGAACACGTGAATGAGCGAAGAGAAGGAGCGATGCCTGGTGAGCCCGAGTAGCTCTGGCACCAGAGAATACAGAGATGACAAAGCCCTGAAACCGTATCTATGATAAGAGTAACATTCTCCCCGGAAGCAGCCCCTGGCGTTAGATAGCCCTACAAAGTACCATTATTTTAAAAGTAACAAACGTACCCACCGCCCCCGCCCCTGTGCCTTTCGCCCCTTTTACGGCGTAACATCCAATGTGCCCAGGACAGCACCTCGCGCAGCATTTTTTGTTAGATTTAGTCTTTTGTTAGCTCACAAGGACACACACAAGCCAAACTGACCAAGGCCACGTGAAGGCACAAGACTAGAAATATCTGCCAGGACTGGCTGCACCGGTTTTGTACTGACCGACTGATTTGTCTTCCTTCCGAGCCACGGCCTAATCTGTGATCAGACTCCGTGACACTTGTATTTAGTGGTACCTCGCCTTCTCCCACAAGCCTGAAAGGCATCTCACGAAGGCGACCTAATACTGTGAGATTTTCCTTTATAGTGAGAAAAATCAGGCGAAGAGAACACCAGGATGAGAACGTAGGCGGGAAGCCAGAGGGGGACGCGGCACAAGGTGTACGCCGCCCAGCCTTCGCCGGGCCGCTCGAAACACACTTAGCGCTGAGCTTCTCGGAAGCCACGGCAAGGCTTCCCCGAGGAGGAATCAATCCAGGCACCCCGGAGGCGGCATGGGAGCGCTGACGGGAGAAGGGTCTCTCCCGCGGCTCCTTGGAAACACGGACACCACTCGCAACAACATGCGTTCGCTGGCATAGCAGTGACTCCCAGGGGGGCCATTTCTTCGACTCCCCCTCAGTGTAAGGACTCTCTAACCGAGCCCGGTGGCCGAAGAGGAGGGTCCTCCTCTCCCCGTTGAGCAAACTGTGACTCACCCCGTGGAGCCTGCTCAGGAGCTGAAAGTACACCTGCCCTCCCCGGAGGGCGAGGGTCTCAAGTAAGACTGTAGAGGCAGAGGGCCAGGCGGCGGTGCCTCGTGGCTCCAGTGTCTGGCGGACCTGGGCTCTTATCACAGCCCTGCCACCTACCAGCTCAGCCGTGTGACCTTGGACAAGTCACTTCGCCCTCCCCGGGCCTCAACTTCTCATTCATAAAATAGGGTGAGAATGTCCACGTTGCAGAGTTTCAGTAAATATTAGAGCTGAGATACACAAAGTGCTTGGAACATAGAGCCCCCGCCCCCCAAATGGTAGCTGTTGATGTTATTTAATTAGCCCAGGATGGATACACTCTTCCTAACGGAAGATTTTCTTCCCACTTCTGTGGGGGCAAGAAAGCTTGCCTGCTGATTCTCTGTGTATGTGCTGGTATGTAAACACTGTGTGCCAGTGACCAACGTGAAACGCCGGGGGCAGGTGTCCGCCGTGAGGGCAGAAACCCAGCATTACCTGCAGCAGCTGGACAGGACTGGGCTCCTGGCTGATCCTCCAGACCCTGCTGGAGAGTTCGTTCACGACATCTATTTGCTCTCCGCAAGACTCCGTCTGCTCCCTGTACGCCTGGAGGCTAAGCTGCGTGTTTTTATCAATGAATTTCTTGGCCAGCAATTCCTCTTCATCAAGGAGTAATCTGAGTTCAGTGAATTTTCCCGTCAGCCAGGTTTTGCTTGACTCTGCATGAGCCTAAAGAGAAACCAGTTACAGATGACATCACTGCCAGCCAGGAAATCCGGAATTGTCAACATGAAAAAAATTCTAACTTCTAAAACATGAGTTCAGCACGGTGGTCAGGCAAGCAGAAGATCGGCTTGTTAAACCTCAAACTTTCCAAAGTCTCCAGCTCTAACCAATTGGAAAATACATGGGGAAATAAAGATGGTGGGGGAAAAATAGCAAAACACCTAAAAAGAAATCTAATAAAAATCGTAATGACCTACATAAAGAAAAGAAAAAATCATACTGGAAGACATCGGAAAAAATACAACACCAAACCTCAGAATGTGTACAAGAAAAAAACCATTATCTGTGGCTAGAGATGCTACTTGTCTCGAATTGGTCTACAAATTCATTGTAATCACGAAGTCTTAATTAACATGCAGATTAAACAAACATTAAATCATGGTAGGGAAGAATAAGCACGAGAAAAACCAAAAAGATGAATGAAGGATGAGCTACCTTATTAAATATGAACACGAGGGGCGCCTGGGTGGCTCAGTCAGTTAAGCGTCTGTCCGACTTCGGCTCAGGTCAGGATCTCACAGTTCCTAGATTCAAGCCCCGCGTCAGGCTCTGTGCCGACAGCTGGGAGCCTGGAGCCTGCTTCGGATTGTGTCTCCCTCTCTCTCTGCCCCTCCCTACTCACCTCCCTACTCCTGTTGTCTCTCAAAAATAAACATGGAGAAAAAAAATTTTTTTAACAATATGAAAACAAACTATAAAGCCATAGCATGTAAAACCATGTGGCTTAGGCATAGACAAAGATCAAGAGCAAAAAATAAAGTTTAGAAACGAACTGTGTGTGTGATAATGATGGCATCTCAATTACTGGGAGGAAAGAGTAAACCATTCAGTAAATGGTACAACATGCAATTAACCATGCATATTAAAAACATGTTAGATCCATATCTTATACCATATAAACAAACAAATGCAAACAGAATCCCACCTAGGAAGCTGTCTTGCCAAAAAAAATAAGAATCTGCGTTTGATCACTAAATTTAACTTAAAGATCCATTTAGAGGACATACAGAGAACAGAGGAATCTGTTAACCACCAACTTAAGAAATACGCCAACCAAATGCATTTTGGAAACTTTATTTCGCTTCTTTACTGTTTGTTTGTTTGTTTTTCTGAGAGAGAGACACACACACACACAGAGAGCGACTGAGAGAGAAAGCAGGCTTCCCAAGCAGGCTCCACACTCAGCATGGGGCTCAATCTCACAAACTGCAAGATCGAGGCCTGAGCTGAAATCACCAGAGTCAGAGGGTTAACCGACGGAGCCACCGAGGCGCCCCTTGAAAACATTATTTCACTTCTAATTCGAACAAACAAAACGTGACCTATGTGACAGAATTGGGAACGTGACCACTGGCTGGAAACTGGATGATCAAAGGGAACCGTAGTGGATTTTCACAGGTGTGACGATGACAAGATGGCTGTGTATTTTTAAAAAATGCGTCATTATCTTGTGGCGATAACACAACTGAAATTTTTCACAGATAAAATATGCCTGGGATTTGCTTCTAAATACTTGTGTATGCTTGAGGTTTTCTGCAATAAAAGGTAAACAAACAAAAAATTCCACGTGAATTAAAACACTATACATTAATAAATCTATTAGAATAGACCACGAGACAATTTTATTTCTAAAAATTTGAGAAGAGATTTCTGTAATAGAACCTAAAACTCAGCCAAAAGGTAGCCATAGTAGGTTTGATTGCATAAAAAGTGAGACTTTTCTTGGGGTGCCTCAGTGGCTTAGTCGGTTAAGTTTGTCCGACTTCAGCTCAGGGCATGATCTCGAGGCTTGTGAGTTCGAGCCCCGCGTCGGGCTCTGTGCTGACAGCTCAGAGCCTGGAGCCCGCTTCAGACCCTGTGTCTCCCCATCTCTCTGCCCCTTCCCCACTTGTGCTCTATCTCTGTCTCTCAAAGATAAATAAAAACATTAAAAAAATTTTTTAAAAAGTGAAACTTTTCCTAAGAGGGAAGGTTCTGTACACACAGCCACACGACAAGTAACAAACTCCGCAGGTTTGTTATCCATAACTTACAGTAAAAAAAAGAAATCATTCGATTTAAAATGGACCAAACACATGCCAGTGCCAGTAACCGTAGGAAGGGGTACTCGGCCTCTCAAACCATCAAGGAAGTGAGCAACCTAACCGGAAAACACTTTCTGGCCATCAGCCCGGAGGAAGGTTCGCTGGTGGACAGCAGCAGAGTCTGGAACGGCACGGGGAGCAGGCCCTCACACACACTCTCGGCGACGCGCTTTTACGGCGGCGTGACAGTATCAGAGTTTTAAATGCCTGTGTCCTCTGATGCAGCAAGTCCTCTCGCAGGAATTGGTCCTAGAAAACGTTTTCCCGTGTGCGTGAGGTTTGGGTACCAAGATGTTCCCACAGCACCGTTGGGGGTTACGTTGGGCAAAAATGTTCATTTTGGGAGGCGCCTGCACGTATACCGTGCACCTCAGGCGGCACTGCCCCGCGAGGTGTAGGTAGTGAGTGAACAGAACGCAGCGTCCGACACAGGCTGCGACTGGATGAGCCCTGAAGACACGCTAGGTGAAACGAGCCAGGTATAAAAGGACAAATATTTTTATGATTTCCTTTCATGAAATATCTACGAGAGGCCAGTTCGCAGAGACGAGAAACAGATTAGAGGCTGCCCGGGGGCTGCTGGGAAGGAAGTAATTGCTGACTGGTTACAGAGTTTACATTTGAGATAGGGAAAACTTTTTGGAAACAGATAGAGGTTATGAATGCAGGACATTGTGAATGTAGTTAGTCCCCCTGAATTTTACACTGAATAGCTAACATCGTAACTTCTGTGTTATGCATGTTTGCCGCACACACACGCACACGGACACCCCGCACAAAGAATCCAGTGGATGCCCCGGCACGGAAAACTCTCCAAGACACCAGGTGAAAAAGAGCAAGCTACAGAATGAAATGTATAGGATGATCCTATTTATATAAAAGATAACTAAACAAAAATTATATATGGATACAGGTAGGCCCGCCTTCTGCAAGTCTGTTAGTCCACTCTGCCCTTACGAAAGCTACATTAGTGTGGTAATGGTTTTTGTCCTAAAAGCGAAAACGTTCTTCAGGTTTGTTTTGGTTAGGAAACAGGCACTAATGTAGGTCTTTGGTACAAGTGAAGTGGCCTAACTCAAACGTTTGAAAAGCGGGAGATGCTCTTTCCTTTATGCCATTTCTGCCTGCAAAACAGAACACTCCACTCTGGGACAGCGGCGAACGCGGCGTCGGCGTCTGCGTCTGCATTTCGGCGCGTCAGCTCTGGGCATGTCTGGGAAGAGCTGTGGGGCTTAGGGGGATGGTGAAGAGGAACTCCGCTTGGCGGTTTCTCTAGTTCTATGCCAGATTCTAATATACTAGGATTAACGTTTAAAAAAATGAACCTGTGTTCATGTACTACTAGTACAATTTAAAAATAAAACAGAAAATCATTAAAAAAATAAAAGCAAAACATAGGTCTCTTTCCTCCACCCAACAGAATGGCCCTTGGTACTTGGGGAGACACAGGGGGTGGACAGGCTCCCCGTGATGTCATGTTCTCTTGGTGAGGCAGGAACCCGTGATTTGGCACAATCTATGGGATGAGTTCCCGAAGTCCGTTTCGGATCCAGTGCCCTAGGCGGTGGTCAGGTTCGGAGGCTAGCTTATACCACCCGTATGCAACACAGGCTACGCTGGCATTGGGCTAGCCTGGGAATTAGTCTACACTAACAACACGGTTTCTAGGGGCCACTGAACCTGGACACAAACATACCTCTACCGAATGACCAAATGAAAGAAAGAAGAGGTGTTCCAAACTCTTGATTTATAAACTCAGTTTGGAGGCAATGTATGTAATTGGAAGACCTTTCTCTAGAAACCAAGAGAGCAAATTTCGCGACGAAGCTATGCTCCAAGCAGTTTCTATAGCTCTACTTTTCTTTTTTTTTTTTTTAAAGATTTTATTTTTTAACGTAATCTCTCCACCCAAAGTGGGGCTTGAACTTACAACCCTGAGGTCAAGAGTCACATGCTCTACTGACTAAGCCAGCCAGGTGCCCCATACAGCTCCACATTATAACACATTGTTATAACTCTCAGTCCAGGAATAACTGAAAACATCCACAAGAAAACTTATTTAAAAAAATCTTTTTTTAAGTTTGTTTACTTATTTTGAGAGGTGGGAAGGGGCACAGGGAGAGAGAATCCCAAACAGGCTCCACGCTGCCAGCATGGAGCCCGATGCGGGGCTGGAACTCACGAACCACAAGATCATGACCTGAGCTGAAACCTAGAGTCGGATGCTTAACCAAGTGAACCACCCAGGTGCCCCTCCACCAGGAAACTTACGGCGTAAGCAGATTAGGCTGATTATGCAAATGGTTAAAAAGAACAAGCATCTGACTCTTGAATTTGGCTCAGGTCATGATCCCAGGGTTGTGGGATTGAGTCCTCACTCAGGCCCCGTGCTGAGTGTGGAGTCCGCTTAAGAGTCTCTCTCTTCCTCTACCCCTCCCCCCACTCATGCGGTCTCTCTCGAAAAGAGAAAAAAGAATGAGAGAGACAGAGTGAGAGAGACAGACATAAAGACAGAGAAGGAGAGAAGAAGGGGGGGAATTCTGGCCAGGAAACAAGGAAGGAGGTGTCTGGTTTGGGCCACGCTGGCTCAGAGTGAAGCTGGATCCCGCGCTGGAGCAGCCGGGGCTGGGGGACAGCCTGACAGTCCAGCTGGGAAGGGCGAGGGACTGGGGAGAGAAGGCACTTGGGCAGCGATGCAGCCCACTCACGGAGGGCGCTGGCTGCCGTGTGACTCCCTCTCTGCCCAGGGCCCTGGAGGCCCGTCTGGGGCCTGCAGGGGGTGAGGAGCCTGCGAGGAGAACGGAAAGAGCGCTTCTGCTGGCAATTCAGCAGGACTTTGGACAGTGCGTCTCTGGGCACCTGTCGGGGGCACCCCCTCCACCGCTGCGCTCTCCGTGTCAGCGACGCCGTCCTGACCGCTGTGATACGTGGCAGAGGGGAGGCCGCGCCCAGCAGGGGTGGTAGAGACGGGTGGCATCGTCGGTGTCGGCCGCAGCAGGGCTGAGTGCTCATCTTCCCGCTCCCACTCTGGCTGCTTTCTGTCGCACCGCTGGTCCCCTGACCCTCATCGGTGGTTCAGGCTCTGCAGCTCAGTGGGCCACAGGGAAAGGCGGAAAGGCGGAAAGCCGGGAATGGAGGCTGTTCATTTCCCTGCCCGGGGAGCCGGTCTAGGCCCACGTGACTCAGGTCCATTCTCCGTCCTTTCCCCCAGCTCTACTCCAGAAGGAGAGGGGCCGACTCCTGAATTTCCCATTGAAGGAGGATTCAATGGGATCCTCCTTCAGGCTGGGTCCGATCAGTGGGAGGAGGGACTAGCGGGAGGCGAGGGGAGGCAGCGGCCAGGGTGTCCCTCCCACCAGGGCGGTGTCTCCACGAGAGGCTGTATTCCTGCACCCCCTCTACCCTCCAGCTCCCGCAGGACAGGCCCACTCTGCTTCCAGTTCCTGCAGAGGCACCCTGACCCCTGCTCTCCGTGATCCCGTCTTTTCCCTCGGCCTTGCCGGCCAGGCGTAAAGGCGCCTCCTGCTGGCGCTGCTGCCTCGCCGCCCCCTGGCTGGTTCCTCCACCTCCCCCACGCCGTGCCTCCATTCCCAGCATTCGTCCCCTCCAAGTGGCTTCTGCCTTCCTGGACGGGCCCTGATGGATACACCTGTGGCCCCAGGTCCGCCTCTGCCTTCCTGTGTGACCGGAGAGAAGTCACTTCTCTTCCTGGGTGGCCCCATCTCCGAGGGCCTTTCAGCTCTGACAGGCTATGCACATCCTCACTCCCTACCTAGATGTGACGGACAGTAACCAAACCTAACTACATATTTATTTATAGAGTACAGATATTGATATGCTCCCCGCCTTATAAAAGTATCAAAAGCTCCCTGGAGAAAAGTGGGGAAAGGAAAGAACATAACCACTCTCATCCCTGTCTGAGTGAGGGTAGCAGGCGAGTGTTGAGTCTTCCGTCCACCTGCAGGGACTGGCCCTCCCAGGAGCCGCGAAGGGGAAGCAAACAGCCCATCAACAAGGATGTCAGGGAAAATCATTCAGTGGGTTGAGGATGAATGACAAAGGCCCTCTGGATTGTTCTCGGGGAAGAAAGGGGTTAGCTGGGCGCGGCCGTTGGTTTCTGAACAATGGACTTGGGACGGTGTATAAACTTTACTGTTGTTGACAAAGGTTGTATGGATTGATTTTCAGGTGAGTGGCCTTTCCCCTAGTAATGCCTCTGCGACAGCAAGCACAGAGCAGCGTGGTCGCCCCTGACCTTGCGTCCACACACCACACTAGCCACAGTTCAGCAGAGAGCCCGGGAGTCTTTATAAACATTTGTGCCTACTGAGCCCGATGAATCACTTCCGGGAATGTGGCTGAAAGGAATAAATCAAAAACGTTGACCGCAGTGTTATTTTACTTTCATGAAAAACTGGAAATGACCTAAATGCTCAACCCTGGGAAAATGGCTTCATCAAGGTGGAGCCATAAGATGGAGTACACAGTCTCTACTACCGACATTGATAAAGAACTTTTCATGACACAGGGAAGTGTTACGATCTTAAACGAGCCACAACAAAAACCCCATATGTAAAATGACACCGTTTTGGGCAATAAGGGAGAAGGAGCTGATGTGGAAAATCCCCCTTCTGAGTTCAAACACAGAGAAATGCTGATAAAATGAACAATTTTTAAATTCTGTGACCAAGCTCAAAAACCAAAACCAGACCCACAGACAGACAGCGAACAACAGAAATCCCTCGTTGCCCCAAACAAAGAGGGAACCTGCTGTCAGCCGCGCAGAAGCTGAGCGGCCCCTGGGAAGGCTGAAGGAGCGTATGACAGCCACAGCACGCTGGGGCCTGGTCACCTCGGAGGCGGCCCTGGGCACCTGCACCAGGCCAGGTGCACAGCCGGCCCCTCCATCCATGAACTAGGCACTGGGAAAACTCCACCCACTGGCCTGGGGAAGGGGCAAGGAATCTTCTCATCCACCAGGGGTCATGGACGAAAAAGAGAGTCACCGGCGGAACACATAAACCAAACAACAGGCTTGTATGGAGACGAAGTCAAGTCCGAGTTCGCAGACCCTCCAAACTGAAAAAATTCATCTATAAAAACAGGTCTGGAACGACTGAACCTGAGAGAGTACCCTGCAGACGCTCCAGCCTCAGGGCCCTGAAGGCGCGCTCCCACAAGCCGGGGCTACAGGACACCGTGGAGGAAAACACCTCCTGGGGGCAACGAGATGACGACACCAACAGCAAATCACGCGAGGAAACGAGCCGCCGTGCCTCAGCTCCGAAGTGGGGATGTGATGTTAAAAAGCGTCGAGGATATGGCTCCGAGTATATGCGTGTACAGAGAAAAAAATCTCAAAACGTGCATAGTAGTTAGCTGGAAGTGTGGCTGAAGCTTTAAAAATCCCAGCATAACTAACGCACAGTTTCAGGTGCACAATACGGCGCTTCGGCAACTACTCTGCTCAGGGCTCATCACGACCAGCGTGCGCTGAATCCCCATCACCTAGTTAGGTAGGGCTGAATTTTTAAACCTCTGTTTCTTTTTTTTTTTTTTTAAGGTTTATTTATTTTAGAGAGACAGAGAGACAGAGCATGAGCCAGGGAGGGTCAGAGAGAGAGGGAGACACAGACTCTGAAGCAGGCTCCAGGCTCTGAGCCATCAGCACAGAGCCGGACCCCAGGCTCAAACCTACGAACCACGAAATCATGACCTGAGCTGAAAGGCGCCTCTAAACCTCTTTTTCTTGACCAGGAATGGAAATATAAATGCCCCCAAGAGCCAGGCTGCTAAGGCAGCAAGGGAGGGGCTCAGGTGGGGGCTGGCGGACCTGGAGACCCGTGTCCTTCCAGCTCTGACGGCTCCCGTGTGGGAGTGCAGGCCTAGGGTGGCCACATCTTCCTACTTTTCTACATCTAAATTTTTATACAGATCAACCAATCAATCAGTCAATCAGTCTCAGCTTTAAAATGCATTGGGGCACCTGGGTGGCTCAGTGGGTTGAGCATCTGACTTCGGCTCAGATCATGAGCTCAGGTTCGTGGGTTCAAGCCCCGCGTCGGGTTCTGTGCTGGCAGCTCAGAGCCTGAAGCTGCTTGGGATTCTGTGTCTCCCTCTTTCTCTGCCCCTCCCCTGCTTGCACTCTGTCTCTCTCTCAAAAATAAATAAACATTAAAAAAAAAATTAAAATGCTGACCATTAATCTCATTCTTTTTATCACCTTTATTTATTTTAAGAGAGAGAGCGAGAGAGAGAGAGAGCATAGGAACAGGGGAGGGGCAGAGAGCGAGGGAGAGAATCCCAAGCAGGCTCCAAGCTGTCAGCATAGAGCCCGAGGCAGGGCTTGACCTACAAACCATGAGATCATGACCTGAGCTGAAATCAAGAGTTGGACACTCACCTGACTGAGGCCCCCAGGCGCCCCTGTCAGTGCTGGTTCTGATACTGTGCTGTACGCATGCAGGCGCTAACCCCTGGGGTTAGTGGGAAGGTATACGCGGCTCCTCTCTACTACCTTGGCAACATCCTGTGAATCTGGAATTCTCTCACAATGAAAGTTTTGGGGCAGCTGGGTGGCTCAGTTGGTTAAATGAGTCGACTTCGGCTCAGGTCACGCTCTCAGTTTGTGAGTTCGAGCCCCATGTCAGGCTCTGTGCTGACAGCTCAGAGCCTAGAGCTGCTTCGGATTCAGTGTCTCCCTCTCTCTCTCTGCCCTCCTCTGCTTGTGCTCCCTCAAAAATAAAAACATTAAAAAAAAAAGAAAGTTTAAAGGTTGGAGGAGGAGGTTAAAAGAAAGAAAGTTCCACTCCTCAGAGGAAGCTGAAACGGGTCCCCTTAGCCTCTCCACACGGGTCCTAACTCTTTCCTGGGGAGCCCCCAAACCATGTGTGCTCAGAGACTTGCAGACAGTTCTGTTCGGTTCTGGCTGCACAGCCCAAAGCACCTCCCCTATCCCTTCCCGAATCTTTTCAAGCCGGTATTTGCCTGAGGCCGGAGAAATGCTCTTGAAGACACAGCAGGCACTGATAATAATGAAGCTGGGGCCACAGGAATCAACCACACCCGGCCCCAGCACACTGGGGCATGCGGTCACAGACAGTGGATGTGTGGCCAACAGGGAGGGGTCAATTCTGTGGCCTGGCCTGGGCCTCGGCCTCTCCACTCTGCTGTGGGCCTGGCCTCAGGTAGTCTGGGGTGCCAGCTACTCCCTTGGCGGGAGCCGGTCTCTCTGCCTGACTTGGGAGGGGTCAGTCCAGGGTTCAGAGAGCTCTCGGGGGGGCGAGGCCCTGGGATCCCACCCTAGCCCTCATTTCCAGGAGGGGGCAACTGAGGCTCAAAGGGGCCGGAACCGGCTCAGTTCACATTAAAGGACCACAAGACCCAGCAACTTTACAGTCTGATGGCAGCTCACAACGACATCAGCCCCGACTTCCGGTTCAAGCCCACGAAAGAATCCACGTAAATAAACGCTGCTATGAAAGGGGAAGCCTGAAGAAAGTACTGACTTACGGGATACATTTATACCCTGTTTTCTTTCTTTCAACAAAGCAGCCAGACCCAAAGAGCTGTCGGCATGTGCCTCCTGCCGCATTTGGCTTTGTTGAAGGTGATCTGGGGTCCAGGGGATGGATGGCCTTGGCGGTGGCAGAAGGAAAGGCCGGTCCTTTACTTCGTGAGGTGCCGTGGGCAAGGCTGGGGCGCCGGGCAGAGGTGGAATCACACAAAGCTAACACAACAGAAGCTTCGGGCTCCTCACTAGCTGGGGTCTTTCATGGTCTTGCACCTGATTTTGTGTCATTTTTTTTTTTTTAAGTATATTAGAGAGAGACAGAGGCAGCATGAGTGGGGGAGGGGCAGAGAGGAAGAGAGAGAATCCCAAGCAGGCTCCTCGCCGTCAGCGCAGAGCCCGGATGTGGGGCTCGAACCCAAGAGACTGTGAGATCATGACCCAAAACCAAGCGTCGGATGCCTAACCGACCCAAGCCACCCAAGCGCTCCTTGTCTCATTTTTCTTAAAAACAGTCCCCCATCTTATGGAAGTCCCCAGGCCCATCGGACCTGACCTGTCCCTCTGAGGGGAGTTTTAATTTTCCCTTGGCTCCATACTGAGGAGCCCCTTGGGCCCCAGGGGAAGTGTGAACTAGAACGAGGAAGAAATGTCTACTTGCCTTGAGCTTCTCAGCGGCATCTTCTATCTGGGTGATGTTGCCAGCTTGCTGCTGCTTTTTGGCTTCCAACTGCTTTAAATGTTCTTGGATGAGTTTCTGCATGTGAAAGAGCTAGGAAAAATTAATACTGTGACTTTGGAGATAACAAGTCACCCCCAGGGTCATCCCCTCCCACCCCTTTTCTTTCAGCTGAGGTATCTGAGGCTCCGAGGTGAGGCGACTGGCCCGGAGTCACGTGGCAAATTGGAGGATGCGCCGGAACGAGGGCCCCTCTGATCCCCACATGTTCTTCCAACCTTGATGTCCCCCCCTCCCTTTTTTCTAGAACCATCCTGCTTATGACCTGATTTTCCAGCTTCTCAAATAAACAGGACCTTAAGGCAAGCAGCCTGGAGACAGGGGAAGAGCACTCACTTACAGAGTCTGTATTAACTAAGCACCTGTTACAGGCCAGGGAGCCTGTGGCCCTTTCGCTTGAACTGGGGTCCGGAAGACCTGCACAGGTGAGGTCGTGGGGGTTCCAGCTCCCTTCCCCCTGAAATGGCTCCCTTCCAGAGCTCCTTGTTTTGCGACTGCAAAAGGCCTGCTCTGTGAGCCTTTTCTCTGCCAGCTGGAGCTCACCTCTATCCGGAGCTTCTTACAGCTGGCCTTAAACTCAGCCGCTGGGCCCAGGTCTGGCTGCCCAGTCAACTGGAGGCACCCCGAGGGCAGGCCTGCTCCAGTCCCAGCTCCGCCACGGGGATTGCGGGGTGACCCAGGAGTGTTTGCTGAATCAAACACCATGACCAAGGGCTGCCAGCTTCAAGTGGAGAGCTGGGGCCGCCCGGCAAGCTGCTGTGAGCACAAGCCCCAGAGGCACCGGAGGCTTCCTAGGTCTGAGCATCATTACAGCCATTTTATAGATAAGAAAGGCCTTAAACCCAGGACTCCCTCCACCAACCTGACGGGGCCCGCAGGGCCCCTTCTCACCTTGGAGCTCCAAGGCTGTCACAACGTGAGGAAAAAGGGCATTAATCACCAAAAGCTGCTGGGAAGAGGAAGTGGTAATATCAACCTCGCTCAGAAACGGGAGTCCCTGCCTCTCCCAGGGAGGGGGCGGATGTGACCAGAGTCCCAGAACAAGTTGGCCCCAAGGCTGGAACAAGAGTCTGGAGCCCCTGACCTCTAGTAGGATTATGCACAGGTGAGGGCTCCGCGGTGGGAACACGCCAGTGGGGGCGATCCGGCGGTGGAGTCCTGGGTTCAAAGCCAGCCTCGGCTTATCAATAAAATGGCTATCACAGCTCCCCGCCCGGCAGTTAGATGCACGGAATGGGCACTTGCGTGGAGGGGAAGGGCAGAGTGGGGTGCCTGGAGGCCGCTCCCGGGGCAGTCGGGCAGGCAGTCCCCAGCCCCCGTTTGCGTGGCTTTTCAGCTTTGTTTGCAGTAAGACTTTCTCTCCGGCCAAGGGCGGTGTGGTGGACCCACCGTGCCGGCGGAGGTCAAGGACCTCTGCTTATCGGTCCGGGCGCCCAACTTCTCACTCCCCAAACCCACCTCTCCTGAAGCTTAACTGACCGTTGGCAACAGCAGGGGTGCCGCCTACAGGTCCTCTGGGCCACCCTTCGGTTGCAAACCGAAAGAAACCGCCGGCCTCGCCGGCACGCGCCGCCCCGCGCGCCCCCACCCCGCGCGCGCCCCCCGCGTCCGCACCTGCGCGAGCACCGCCTCTTCCAGCGCCAGGCCCACCGGGTGGCCGCGGTGCGCGCCCAGCACAGGGCACAGCGCGCACACGCAGCGGCGGCAACGGCGACAGAAGAGCTCGACCACGCGGTCGCTGTGCTCCGGGCAGCGCCCCGCGGAGCCGGGCGTCCCCAGTGTCCCGCTTTGCGCCCCCGCGCCCGCCATCGAGCCCTCAGGTTCCGGCCCCGGCGCGGGGGAGGGGCTCCCGTCGAGAATCGAAACCCCGGGCGGTGGGGCGGGGCGACCCCGGGTCGGCCCAGCTCCCGGAGGGAGGGCGGCGGCGCGCCCCCGGCGGGGATAGCGGCAGCATGTCCCCCCCCACCCCCCGCCACGTGCCGCCCCGCGGGGGGCCCTCCCGCTCCGGCAGCCCCGGCGCCACACTGAGGTGGCCGCCCCAGCTCAGTGCTGCGAGCGCAGTCACGCTCTGGAAACTGCAGCCTTCTGGATGGGGCCCAAGTGGGCTGCGGCCTCCCCAGGTGGTGTGCGTTACCTACGCTTTTCACTTTCCCTTGATCCTCTCTGCCCTTTGCCCGGGAGAAATCACCATGCCCACACCTGTCGGAATCACTTCGGAAACTCCAGCTGCCCCCAGTCCACCAGTGTAAATTAGCACAGCCATGGTGGAAAACCGCATGGAGGTTCCTCAAAACATTAAAAATAGAACCATCCTGTGATCCAGCCAGCTCCCTTCCGGGTAGACGCACGGAAAGATTATGAAGTCAGTATCTGAGAGAGAGATCTACGCTGGCGGGTGCCTGGCAGAAGTCTTCACAATAGCCAAGACGTGGAAATAACCAGTGCCCTTCCAGGAGCGAATGGATAGATGTGCTGTGTGTATATACAGTGAAATGTTATTCGGACCTAAAAAAGGAAGTCCTGTCAGATGCCACGCGGATGAGCTTGGAAGACATTATGCGAAGGGAAATAAGCCAGACAGAAAAACAAATAGTATTTGGTTTCGCTTATGTGGAATCTGAAAAAAAAAAAAAAAAAGAGTTGAACTCCTAGAAACCGAGTAGAAAGGGGGTTGCCAGGGGCTGGGAGTGGGGGGAAACGGTACAATCTTTTAGTTCTAAGATGCCCAAGTTCTGGGGGGCTAATGTATAGCACGGTGACTATGGTTAGTAATACTATATTGTATACTTGAAATTTGTTGAGAGTAGATCTCCAGTGTTTTCGCCACACGCAAAAGTAAGGTATATTATCACATTGTACACCTTAAAAAATCACGTATAATCTAAGTATATACAATTTGTCAATCCTATCTCAATAGAATTGGAAAAAAATTCTCATTTCCTATCCTTGGCTCTTAATACCCTTGATCTCTGCCCTGTCTATGCTCCACCCTTCAGTTGTTTCCAGACCAGGGAATAGGCAGTTTTCTCTGCTTGGGATCTCTCTTCCCCAAATGCCTTTTGCCCTGCTTACTTCTGTTTATCCTTCAAGGGTCTGCCTAAATATCACCTCCTCCAGGAAGCCTTCCTTGCTTCTCCTCCCAGAGCAGCCCCCACTTTCTCTCTCCTGGCCCTACCCTTCCTTCCAACCATGACTGAAAACTTCAGAGGGCAGGGACCAAGTCGGCTTTATCGGTTTCCCAGCCTGATCTCTGACCCAAACAAGGAAACGCTTCATTGGTATTTGTGGAACAAATCAAGACAAGGAAAGCTCCATGTATTAAAATGTCTAGGCAGATGCTGTTTATTATTTGGTTACATTCTTTCCATTGCACGATTTCACATTTATTTTCACTTTTATTTCTTAATTTTTTTTTTTTACAAAGGTAAAAGGAATTTCAGAAACAACATTAAAACAATCACACGATTTCAGGCACGGTTTCGTATGAAAAGCATAGATCTATTTTTGACTTCCTTCTTCCCTCTGTGATACAATCAGGAAGAAGAATTAGTGTAGAACTAAGGTAGATACCCCTCAATGCTCCTCTCCCAGTGCTGTCTTGGATCTCAGAAAGTTCCTGAGTCAACGGGGGGGGGGGGCGCGCGGGGGGCTCCCAGAGTATGGAGTAAAGAGATGAGTGCACATTCGACTTGCCCTGAGTGTGAGGGCCTGGCCCCGCAGACGCTGGGCAAGTTCCACGTCATCAGTCAAGAACATACGCAAAAACACAAGTTTAAAAAATGGCTTAAAAAAATATTTGATAAAAATTACCTATCCCTCTCCCTTGCAGTGAAATCATTTAAATAATTCTAGTCGTAAAAAACAAAACAAACAAACCCCAAAACAGTTTTGTTCATGGATGCCCTTCATATTGTTTTGAAGCATGAGGTCTAGGTCCCTTAGGGGTAAGGGGAGCTCGAGGAGGTGACGGGCAGAGAGGAGGCATTCGGGTCCCTCCCCAGGCTCAGCCCCACCTCCAGCTCTTTGCAGCCGGCGCCTGTGGGCACGATGCTTCTTCATTCTCTGACAATGACGCGGGGACAGTATCGTTATTCTGGCCACGGGGACTACTCTGGCCCATGTTAGAATTAGAGCCGGGTGTGCCAGCGAGCCGGGGTGGGTGGGCTTCGTAAATGAGGTGGGAGGGGTAACCCCACGCAGAGCAGCTCTGCTTCCCTGACGGTGCTGCGATTTGGTCTTTGGCCTTTGGCGAGCCCCGGTGGCTGAGGAAGCAAGACGGGGGGCGGTGGGCGGCTGGCGTGTGCAGGCAGACAAGGGGCCCCAGCCACGGCTCGGGGAGGGGGCGCGCAGGCACAGAGCCCTCATCGAGTTGCAGCCGGGGCGGGGGGGCCCAGAGAGAGGCGGGATGATGCTTCCGACCCGGACTCAGAGGATGGGGCCGGAGTCCCAGAGCCTGTCTGGCGCTCCTCGTCCTCCTCGGTGCCACACGTAGGCACCGATGGCTAGCGCGGTGGCTCTCCATCCTCACGGTATTGCAGAATCCCCTGGGAACTCCTAAGCACATACACGAAGCCAGGCCCTGCTCTGGAGATGCAGGTCCAGCTGGTCCGGGGCTGGGACGGGGCGTCTGTACTTCTCGAACACTCCCAAGAGCACTCTAACGTACAGCCCGGGTTGAAACCTACCAGGCTAGGTGGCCTCTCCTGCAGTCCCCGCCTTAGCCCCACGATCGCCGTGCCCAGCAGGCAAAACCCCTCATCTGCACCTGCTCGGTACAGCGAGGGGGCATTTAACGGTCCCCACCTCTAGCTGGGCTGCCGTTCTGACCGATGAGAAAGAACCTTGGAGAACAGACTCAGAACACAGGTTCACAAGGGAGAGACACATAAAGACTCTCGGCTGGCAGGGGACTTCAGGGCCATGCGGCCTTACTTCCTTGCCTAATGCAGCCATCTCTTCTCCAGAGGTCCTCAGGAGTGGGTGGCCAGAGGCTCTGCTGGCATACTGCCAGGGCTGGGATGTATTCCTACCTCTTAGAACGAAGTCGGCCAGCACTGGGCACCTGGGACCTCAGGGCCTGGTGTGGCACTCAGCGGTCACGGGCACCACCCTGATGTCTGCTTCCCCACTTGAGGGATAGTGTCTGCCCACATTTGCCTGATTCTGGCTGAAGAGAGGGTGGTTTTGGTCTCCTACTGGTGTTCTAGAATTGGGCCAAACCTTGACTTATTATGTCCCCGAAGTGAAACTCCCTCTGCCCTTTCCCCAGGGTCTTGTGAGTTCCGAGAGCCAACCCGAGTCATCACTCTATAGGTAGTTTCCCTCAGGTCAAGACCACGGTTTCTGGTCTCAGGCGGCAGATCCTGTAGAGGGCAGCACACGCCAGGGTCCCCTAGTTCAGATGGAGAATTCGAGACCAGAGAGGGAGTGACTTACAAGAAGTCACAGAACGAGTCAGGGGCATAGAAGAGGCCGGAACAAAGGGATTCCTGCCCTGTGGGCTGAGAGCGGCTTCAGACCAGAAGCAGCAGGAAGATGGAGCCGGCAGGCCAGAAGCTGGACCCAGCCCTGCCACGAACCCTCTGCAGACCTTGCTTCCTTGCTTCTCTCTGGGCCTCAGTTTCCCCACTTGTACAATGAGGAAGTTGGGCCAGATCACTGGTTTTCCAACTTCTAAATGGTTTTTCAGAAGCAGAATTACATATTCCATAGAAGCCAGTATATAAAGGGGGGGGAGCTGTGTGGTTGGAACGGGTGGAGCGGGGCACAGCCCTCCTGCTCAGCCTTCCTCCCGTTCTACGGCCCGCGGTTCGAAAATCTCTCGGGTCCTTCCAGCTCTAACTTTGTACAACGTTCTTTCCCTTGAGAAGTTACAGCTCGCCGTGGACCCTTAAAAAAACAGAATTAACCAGAAGGCAAGGCATCGTCTGCAAAGAGTGGTCAGTTCAGACAGCGTTGTTTTGAGAAGGCAAATAGAAAAACGGCACCACGTCCCTCCCATTAGAATCTTCCAGCGACCGAGTTTCGTGTTCTGGTAAAAAATATAGAAATGGCGGTTGTTGGTGGGGGGCTCGTGGTTCGGTTCTGGACCTCCCCACGGAGCTGAGCGGTGTCCCTGAGGGCGAGGAGGGCAGACCTCTGTGCTCAGAACCTCTCCGAGCCCATCTGCAAGTTTTTGATCTCCAGTTCCAACTGTTTGGCCTGGACCTCGCGCTGGGTCACCAGCTCCCGGAGCCTCCGGATCTCCTCCTGTTGCCGATAGAACATCTGCAGCAGCTGGGAAAGCAACAGGACAGAGAGAGGGGTCGCTCGGGGCCCCGGGGGCACGTCGCCCCCTTTTCCCTCCGAAAGGCGGAGGCGATCGCCGCGCCTGAGCGAGGCCGCAGGCAGCAACCACTGCTCGGACCTTTTATACAGCCTCGTCTTCACCCAAGAAACGAGATCTTGAAAGACTTGATGTTTCAGACTTTTTTTTTTTTTTTTTTTTTTTTGCCTCCTTAGAGGCACGGAGGAAAGGATCCCCGGCCCTGAAGTGTGGAGACAGGCCTTTCCACCGCAGCTAAACTACGTGGCCTCAGGCCAGTTACTCACCCTCTCTGAGCTTCAATTTCCTCCTCTGGGAACTGGGGGGCCAGAAAACTAACCTCGGCGTTACCATAGTTGCCGCGCCGTATAGATGGGACTAGATGCTGGGTGCCCCCCCTAAGGATCTCCGGACGCCATGGGAAGCTCATGACACCCCTAGAGGGTGGTGGTGGTAGCACGCCACTGTACCACTGTGAGGACCGAGGCCAAGAGAGACTCAACCCCTGGGTCTCAGGTCCTACAGTCAGTACCCGGCAGAGCCGGGATCGGACTTGCGCCGTGAGACGCCCGCCCCTGTGTTTTCGGCGATTCCGTCCTGACTCCCAGGGCTCTGGAGAGAGTGCGGTCGGGTTATGCACCACAGTGCCGACTGCGGGAGCCAGCACACAGTAGGCGCTTTACAGAAGTGGACTCTGAAAGCGCAGAGAATCCTGGTGTCAGAACTGGAAGGGGCTTTGATGTCTCATCAAACCCTCCGCATTTCAGAGATGGTCCTTCCACCATCCTCTGTATGCAAACCCACAGTCTATCGTGGCACATAGATGGTGCCCACTGCCTGTCCGTTGAGTGAATTCACAAAGGGAGTTAAGTGGCCAGGCCAGCGCACACGGCTGGTTTGTTGGTTGTTTTTCTCCCCGCCACCCCAGTAACAGCCCCCACCCCTCGTTCTCACCTCGTTCTCTGTCTTTGGCGGCGGGCACTCGAAGATGTCGAAGCCGTTGGTGAGCCGCGTTTTCTTCTCGTCCAGCCTGTGTTCTGCCGCCCGCCGCGGTGCCTTCTCCTCCCGCAGGGAGGACGGCCGCTGGCCCTCTTCTACGGCCGACTGTTCTGCCTGGTTGATGGAGGGGGGTCTCTCTGGGAGCGGCGGCTGGGGGCTCAGCGGCTCGGAGCCTGGCCTCAGGGACACCAGGACCGGCCCTGGGAGGGAAGGAAGCAGAGGGCGGCCTGAGGACTGAGCGTTCACGAGCACGCGCTGCCCCGCGCTGGCACACGGAGCCGCCCGCGGACACGCAATGCAGCTCTGGCCACGCGCAGCCACCAGCCCACGCGCCAGGGCACCAGGGGTGCAAACACACGAATGCACGCAGCGGGTCCTCTAAGCGAAGCCTGGTTGGCAGGAGCAGCGCGTGCTGCCCCGAAGCACCGGGAGTGCCTCCCTTGCTCTGCAGGGACAGTCCCACACGCTCTGCCATGACCGGTTCGTGAACCCTCCCAGCAGCCCTGAGAAGCGGCGGGGACAGGTATCACGGTCACAGAGGAGGCAAGAGGCCCCGAGAGGAGCAGACCAAGTGTTGCCTGAAGCGGGGAGGCAGAAGGACAGGGACGTCCCAGGCACAGAGGCAGCTGCTGGGGCGGGGCTAGGGACCACACGCGGCCTCGGCCGGGCTGGCCCGCAGGTGGATAGGCCAGGGAGGGAGTCAGCACAGGGAAGGAGGGCCTGGGGCGGGTGGGGCGGCTGCCGCTTAGAGGGTCTCTCGGGTCAAAGAGGAAGTGCCCCCATGTGGCTGGGAGGAAGGGCAAGGGCATCCTAGCCAGGCACTCGGCACAGCCTGGAGTTTCGAGAAGGTTTCCATGCAACAGAATCCCTTGATTTGGAAGGAGCTTCTTGAGCCGCTTGGGACAACCCCTCTCTTTTTGGACCACACGGACCACCCTCGTCACTGGGGACCGACTGTCCACGACCACTCGCCCAGGCTTACGGGAGAACACAACTAGCGGCCAAACCCCTCTCAGCTACTCGGGGCCGCTGGACGCTCGATTCCCCTCACATTCGCGCGGGGCCTTTTCTCGGCCTGCCTCACCTTTATTCATCCCGCGGAGCCACTCCTGGGCTGACAGAGAGGGCTGGGCTCCCGCTGTGGGGGGGTAGATGTCCTCTTGGTAAGACTCCGACTGCAGGAGAGGCCAAGGCAGTGAGGGCTGGGGTGGCAAAGGGGCCGCCCAGACGGGAGGGCCCTTGGGGAGCCGGGGTCCAGGCTTTCCCCATCTGTGAAACGAGGAAACCGAGGCCCAGAGAGCCAAGGGGCATGCCCGAGGCCACACAGCAACTCAAGAGCGGAGACGGGGCGAGACTCAGGCAACAACACTGCGCTGACAATGCGGAAGGCCTTCCCCCGAGGAGGGGCCCTCAGCCTCCCTGCTGCCGCCCCAGGGGCCTGGGCTCCAGGTTCCAGGAGCCGAGGCCTGGCCTCGCCAGGAGGGGTTCCTGCCTCCCTCACAGGCCACCACCGCCCTTACCCGCCGGGGCACAATCATGGACACAGGCTCGATGAGGCTTTTGGTCGTAATCAGCTTATAGAAGCGGAAGATCTCACAGGAGGACACGTCGAGACCTCTCTTTGGCATGACACCTGCGGGCAGATGGTCAGGGAGGGCTAGGAGGTTCCGGCTGGGCTGGGGTCACGGGGACCCCAGTGTGAGCGGCAAGGCCAGGCCGCACACCGGGACGGGAGCAGAGAGCGCCCTCCTCCTCCCACCCCCCTTCCCTCTACGAAGAGTTCACGAGCAAACACCGACGCGGTCTGGGGAAGTGAGACTGTCCTCGCCTTCAAGGACTTGGGTGACTTTAGCGTGGCGTTTACAGAAACGCGCTCTCTGCTCAAGGCTCTCCGTGACCGCCCCGCGGCCCGGGCCCCGGCGGCTCTGAGCAGAGCTCCCGTTTCCTGCTGATTCGAGTTAGCGTGCTACCGCTCTCCTTCCCTCTGCACTTAACCTAGCTGTGTCCTCGTGTGCGAGCGGGTTTCGTACAGACCACATACAGTCGCGTCTTGTTTTATTGATTTTGTTTTTTTATCCCCAAACACGCTTAAAAAGTATGGGCTCTCCTAGGTCAGTCTCTCTTACACCCCGGCTACTGTCGCCACTGCTCCACCTTGGCCTACGACACCTTCATTCCCTCCCCGGGCTGCGCGCTGTCTCCCCTTCGGCTCCTCAAGTATTGCCTCCTCTGAGAAGCCCTCCTTGACTTCCTGCTGCGTGTGCTGGAGGACCTCTGGCACACCTCCGGCAGGGCTCCCACAGAGTCAGCGTTGATCTACCGTCTCCCCTCGGGGGCAGGGCCCTCCGCTGACTCGCTCCTGTCTCCCCAGGTCCCACTCGGCCTCGCCTCGCGGCCCCACACTCACCAATCCCCTTCTGGGGGTTGTAGGAGCGGTATTCCGTCAGGTAGTTCAGGTGAGGTTTGTCGGCGCTCACTTCGTAGTAGCGGATGTTTCCATCTCCCTGAGGTGCAGGAGGGCCGCTCAGAGCCAGTTCCCAACTGTCCCTCCCCTCCCGACCCCCGCCGCCGCCGTGCGGCCGAAACCTGGCCTTCGCAGTGAGCTGCCGAAGCCGCTTCACACGAGAAGACACCAGGGGACCGCCACCAAGGCACCTGGGGGCCTCACTCCATCCCCCCAACCGCGCCCCGAAGCCCACCCGTGCGCCTCCCAGGCAGAAGCTCGGCTGGGCCTGAATCCCTCTTGCCAGCCTCACACAAAGGTCAGAAGGGGCGGGCGCTGAGGCCATCGGGCGGGTCTTACCCCTGGGGCATTTCTGCTTGTTATGGTCACAATGCCTGGGGGCGGGGGCTGCCCCTGGCCTTGGCGGGTAGGAGCTGGGATGCCAAACACAGGCTGGTCCTACCTGACGCAGACCTGCTCCCCCCCCCAAACTGGAAAATGCCCCTGTTGAGAACCGCCCCCCTCCCCGTCCCTGTCATCTGGGTCCAGAGCTAAAGAGGGACAAGCTAGGGGTGTTGGACCAAAGCCGTGGCCCTGGGTGTTCGCGGGGAGCGAGGCAGATGGGCCAGGGTGCCGCGCTCACCAGAGGGCGAGAGCGGGCAGTCCCGCCCGTCCCTCCCCCCTCAAACCCCCCCCCAGGCCCCAGGCTGCTGTCTGGCTCCGGGCAGGGCCGGGCCTCAGGGGCTGACCTTTCCCACCACGTAGAGCATGCTGGTGTCCACGTCGTAGAAGGGGAACAGCACGCCCGAGGAGCCGTCCAGGTCCTCCTCTGTGAGGGGCACCGAGAGGTTGTCCTGTGGGGGAGGGGAGACCAGAGAGGCCTGTGGGTCGCCCCCGGGGCACCTCTGTGGTGCCCCGAGATGAGAATGCCTGCCAGCAGCTCTGGGTGTGTGTGTGTGTGTGTGTGTGTGTGAGTGAGAGACAGAGAGAGAGAGGGAGGGAGGGAGCCCGCCGCCTTTTCTTTTGCTGGCATTTTGCCTTTAACAAACCGCTTCTCACACACCTGACCCCACGCCAGCCCTCCCCTGCTCGTTTTATTATTTGGTGTGGTGTGACAGATGAAGAAGGAGACGTCGAGAGAGAAAGCGATTCGTCCAGTCTTGGAAACTCTAGCCAGCTGATCCTTCGAATCAATACCGCCTGGCCTGGCCCTCGCCCTCGCCCCCCTGAGCCGCTCCTCTGGCCGCGAGCCTCGGCGTTTCCTTCCAAGCCCTTGCTCCAGCGGTTCCCAGAGCCATCTCCTTTCTCTCCTCCCAGCCCCTGCCCTGCGCTGGTCCCCGAAGTGGCCACCCCCCCCCCGCCCTCCCCCCACGGTCACTCGCTCCTTGAACGAGAAGCTGCGCCAGGTCTGGGCTCGCCCCGCCAGCTGTTGGCATCCCCCCGTTATCCGTCCCTGGGCCCCTAGCACCGGGCAGGCTAAGTAAGTGCTTGAGGAATGAGTCAGGGAATGAATGAATGAATGAATGAATGAAGCCAAGGCTCGGGCGAAGGGTGACAGCGAGGGGCAGGGCGCGGGTCGCCCTGGAGACTCACCTGGTCCCACACGGCCATCTGGCGGTTGTTCCACCGGGATGTGCCTGTGGACAGCAGCTTCTTCAGGTTCCCCAGAAACAGCACCTTGTTGGCCCGGTGCCCCTTGTAGCTGGCTTCCTGGACAGTACGTACAGTCAGGGACTCCGGGGCAGCCAGCGGCGAGGCTCTCTGGCCCCCCTGCCTCTGCTTAGGCGGCGGCAGCACCCAGAATGCCTTCCTCGTTCACTCTAGCTCTGCTCGGAGGATCTTTCCAGAGGGACCACCTCCAGGAAGCCTTCCGGAGATCCCCACCCTCCCTCCCCATCCACATGGAGTCTCTCCCATTATTGTTGGTGAGACCGCTTTTTCTGAGCCAGGAGAGAGGCAGATTTCCGCTCGCTCCATGCTCTTGCTGAAAGAGCGCAGAGCACTCTGCTGCAGGCATGGGGCGGGGCGGGCGCTGTCATCCGGACTGTCTCACTTAATCCTCCAAGGCGAACCGATGGGCCATTGTTGCAGATGAGGAAACGGGGGCCCAGAGAATGGAAAGTGGCTGCCTCGGGCCACACAGTGGACAGCCGGTGGTGGGATGCGTCTTGCCGGAGCAAAGGCACGCGGACGAGCTCTGGCCGTTAGACCAGGTTCAAAGCTCAGCGTTCAGGGTGGGCATGGCACCTTACCTCTCTCCAGCCTCGGTTTTCTCATGTGAAGACCGGGGGTGACATACCCTACCTCCCAGCAGGGCCGGGAGGACAGACGGCTTGGCCAGAGTGCTGAAGCCTCCCCCGGCCCCTCATCACCCCTTGCTCCTCGGTCCCCCCCCCCCACCCCGAGCCAGAGCCCAACCCAGCACCCACCTGGAGGACAGCCCCGGCCCGGGGGTCGAGGATCCGAATCTTGCGGTCTTTACAGGTGGTGGCCAGCAGGCTGCCGTTGGTGTTGAAGGACATGGAAAGGATCACGTCCTGGTGGCAGCAAATTGTCCTCACGGGCTTCACGATGACAGACTCCGTCGTGTCCAGGTTCCAGACCATCACCTGTATGGCCAAATGAGCCGGCTCTGAGCACAGGGCCGCCCGCCCCGCCCCGGGCTCCCAGAGTTGCAGGTCCGCCCGCCAGGCTGCGGCGAAACGTGGTATCCCCAGGAGGGAAGCCACAGATGGCCGTCTGGCCCACTAGCCTTGGGTGGGAGGATGGATCTGCTGGCTGAAGCTGCCATGCGGCAAGAGGGGAAGCCGGGAGGCAGGCTGTCTGGCGGGTGGAAAGAAAACACCATCTGCTTTGGAGCAACCAAACATCCGTGGCGGGAGGACCCTAGGGGACGAGTTAGACTGGGGGGGGGTCTCAGTAGCAGCTTCTACCTCACACAGATGAATAGGGATGCCATGTCTAGCTGCACAGGTTGTGCACTGCACAGCTCCGGGGCGATCCATTCCCATAGCCCATGGTCTGAATCGCGCCCCCTGGAGCTGTGTGCAGAACCACGTGCATGACCATACGCAGGGCCCTGCGGACTCACCCTACATAAACAGGAAAAAGAGCACTTCTGATCAGAAGGAAAGAGACCCTGGGGCGCCTGGGTGGTTCAATCGGTGAACCGTCCGGCCTCGGCTCAGGTCACGATCAACACAGTTTGTGGGTTTGAGCCCCCCATCAGGCACTGTGCTGACAGCTCGGAGCCTGGAGCCTGCTTCGGACTCTGTGTCTCCCTCTCTCTCCGCCCCTCCCCTGCTTGCTCTCTGTCTCTCTGTCTCTCTCTCAAAAATCAAAAATAAACATCAAAAAACGATTTTATAAAAGAAGGGGAGAGGCCCCGCCAACCACTCCTAGCCCACCCTTCCTCCATCACAGAGGCCCCCCGAGAGCCTCTACAAAGCCCCATGTTGTGAAGGGAAGAGTTTAAAAGCCAAGGCTATGGCCGCACCAATTCCATTTGTGTACAGCTAGAGAAACTGAGGCCTAGAGAAGACAAGGGACTTCCCCAGTTCATACTTCAAGGCAGAAACTGGGTCGGAAGAGAACCTAGGGCTCCTCTCCTGTAAATTTGCCCAACCCACAGGGGCCGCAGATGGCCGGCTCGGCAGTCACTGGGGCGATGGGAAGCTTCTCTGGACAGGGCCCGGCCCGGCCCAGCCCCTGCAGGCAGACTAATGGGTTGAACAGTGTCCCCCCCCACCCCCAAATTCAGGTCCACCTGGAGCCTCAGAATGTGACCTTAGGAAACAGGGTCTTTGCAGATGTAATTAGTTGTGATGACGTCATACTGGATTAGCATGGGCCCTATGACCAATGACTAGTGTCATTTTAAGAAGAGGAAAGGACACGACAGAAACGCAGATGGGGCCGCGTAAAGCTGGAGGCAGGTCGAAGCGATACGGCTCCAGGCCAAAGCGCGTGTGGAGCCACCACAAGTCCCAAGAGGCACGGGGGGACTGCTCCCTGCGATCTTTGGGCGGAGCGCGGCCCTCCCGATGCCTTGATTTCAGATTCCTGGTCTCCAGAACAACGTAAAAACAAATTTCTGTTGTCTTAAGCTGCCCAGTTTGGTCATCTGTCAGGGTGGCCCCAGGACACGCGCGCAGGGACCCACCTTGTAGTCGTAGCCGGAGCTGAAGAGGATGTTGGCGGCCGTAGGGTGCCACTCCACCAGGCCCACCCTGCGGGCGTGGCCCACGAGCTCCTTCCTGAAGACGGTGAGGTTCTTCGTCAGCAGCTGCGCGGGGATGTTCCAGACCTTAATCTTCCAGGGGAGACAAGGCCGGGGGCGGGTGGGGGGAGTGTTGTTAGCCAGGGTCACCCCGGCACCCCAGCTGCCCTCAGCCACAGAACTGGCGGTGCCCATCGGGAGGGCTGGGGAGTGGTCTCTGTATCCATCTCTCAGTGGTGGTGGTGGGGGTGGGATGGGAACCCTCAGAGGGACGGAGGCTTTGCCAAGGTCTTCCAACCCAAACAGGGGCTGGCATTGCCGGAGCTGAGCCCAGACCTCCCGAGCTGCCTCTTGGTAATATCTTTGCCATCCTAATGACCTGAGTCGTGGGCAGCTGGGTGGGCCACAGCCCTGAATATCTCTCAAAGTACACTGGTCTAACCCTTCCTTGTCCCAAAGGCCCAGGCTAGAGCCTCAAATGCCGGGAGGAAGAGTCTGTGCTATGTTGTCAGGGCACTAGGGAGCCAGTGCAGTCTCTGGAGCAGGAGAGGATAGGGGGAAGCTCTTGCCTTTGGAGCGGCCTCCTTGGATGGCCTGGGAGAGGAAAGACGAAGGATTGGAAGGCCCGGCTGCATGCGGTCACAGCCTGTGTTCCACAGTGAGGGCCTGGGAGCAGGGGCTGGGGCTTCCCTCCAGAGCAGTGCTGAGGCTGGGAGGGCTCGCCCGCTAGACAGTAAGCTCCCGGTCACAGAAGGGACGGCAGGAACTTGGTATTCTCTGTTGTCCTTTAGGGTTCTCAGGCCCCTATGTGATCATATGTCCCTTTTCCCTCAGAGGTACACAGGTTTTCAGGCAGACTGCTTTCGAGTCAACAAATATTTATTTCCGGTCATCTGGATTGAAAGCCGGAGGGCAGCCCCACGAGGGGAGTGCCGGGGGCTCCAGACGACGAGTTGGGCGGATACTATTACTGCGCAGAACTGGCCCCTGCGAGAGGGCGGGCAGGCTTCGGGCAGAGCCGTTTGGGAGGCGCAGATACCGTCCCCTCAACCCCTCAGAGCTTCGGGGTCATCCCTGCCCCACGGGGTGGGGACAGGGAGGAGACAGCTGAGCACTCTACATGGGAGGGCCTGAAGTTAGGCACTGCCACCCCTAATCTCTGTGTTCACTCCTCCTGCCCCCGGGGGCATCTGGGAAGGAACTGGTGGCAATTGCACAAAGACCTTGAAGGGAGTCTTCGAAGGCCTGCAAAGGCAAGTGTTCCAGGAGTCAGAGTCAGGGGACAGAGTCGGATACTCGATACCTCATGCTTGGAGGCAAGGCCAATTCTCACAGGGCCTGACTGCCCCTTCAGTGAAACCATCTCGGCAGACACTGTCTTTAGGGTCCTCAGCAACCCCTATATACAACTGACACGAGTCCTCCGAGAATCTTCCACTTGCTTCTCCTGACAAACTGGTCTATTTCCTTTAATCAGACAGTAAGCGTTCTGCAATACATTATTTCCCTTTTTGCCTTGACTGCCAGGCAGCTCCGAGCCAAACCGGGAGCTCTGCAGTCGCAACCCTTCCACAGCCAACGTTCCAAGTATTCTTTCCTCACTTCCTCCATCTGTGGCTGCTGCTACTTAGAGAAGTGGCATAGCTCAGTGAAAATATACTGGGCTCCGGAATCAAGCCTCGGTCTGAAGCCTTGCTCTGCAGCCGGCTTTGGACACACTGCTGCGCCTCTCAGAGCCTCAGTTTCTCCATAAGAAAAAAATCCCACCTCCTGGGGCTGCCGGGAAAACAGACTGAAACGGTCTGTGCCGTTGAGGGTCAGGAACACAATGGGCGCACGATAAACTGTCACTATGCCTTTTATCTTTATTTTAACCATCTGATTGTACCTGCGTCTTTTGTTTTAAGCCATACCGCGTTTTCGAGGTGGGAACAGAAGAACTTATAAATAAATAACACGGAACATTGTGGGCAGCAGGGATGATGGCCCCGATACAGAGCAGGGGCTCAAAGAAGTTGGTGGGTCCAAAGCTCTTGGGATAGCTGCGGCACCCATATTCACCCAAGGACCCCACTCTTCTTTTAAAGCTCCCCTCCCCACCGTCTGTGAGATTCAGTGTCCCAATATTTTCTGGCCACAATAAAAAAATGCTCCTTAAAGCATTTTATAGTCCCCGCCCCCAAAGATGGGCTTTTCCGCTGGAACAGGAGCCTTCATTAGCTGGTTGGGAGCTATCTGCCCATCCTCTAAGTGGGGGGAACGAATCCCAGAGAGGAAGCCCCAAGTCCCGGAGCCAGGAACTTCTCCTGCCCGGTCTCGCTAAGCCCCTCCCACCGCGGCGACCTCACCTCACGAAGGGGCAGCGGGTCAGGAGCCTCGGGGCCAAGTACAGACGCGAGCCCATCCCCCTGGGCCCCGACCCCACTCATTTCGGGCAACGGAGCCGCCTTTCGCGCATACTCACTGTGGCGTCCTCGGAACAGGAGGCGATCTCGAAGTCATTAAAAGGATTCCACTTGATGTCTAAGACATTTCCTTTGTGCCCGCAGACCTTCGGGTAGTGGGGGTCCAACTTTCCTGTCTGCAAAACAGTGCCCAGGGGTGTTGGAGAGAAGAGGGGGCTAATTCCCCGTAAGCGTCTGGACGGTCAGTCGGGCAGTCAGCAGTCACTGAGTAGACAGGAAAACGTAACAGCCAGGACTGAGTGCGAAGTAGGCCCTACCCTCTTCTCCGTGTGATGCCCGGGGGAGTCGCGTCACTTGTCTGAGCCTCAGCGTCCTCCTCAGTAAGATGGGGGCAGTGACAGGTATTTGGTAAGGTTCAAACGAGTATCTCGGGAGATGAGGCGTGGAAGAGGCCTGGCACACTGCCTGGCACATAGTAGGTGTTCAGTAAAAGGCTATCTCTCTTCATAAACTGCTGGTGGGAACGCAAAAATGGGGCAGCCACGTTGGAAAACAGTCTGGCAGTTCCTTAAAAGGTTAAACACAGAGTTACCATGTGAAGTAGCAATTCCAGTCCCGGGGATCTCCCCTCGAAAAACGGAAACACAAGCCTGCGAAACGCCTGAACGCCTGTGACTGGAACAGCGCTATTCCTAACAGCCCAAAGGTGGAAACAACCCGAGTCTCCATCAACGGACGAATGGATATGCAAAGTGTAGTATATTCATACAACGGAGGCTTATTTCGGCCAAAAAAGGAAGGAGGAGCCGACACGCGCTACAATAGGGATGGAGCCCGGAAGCACGCGAAGTGAAAGAAGCCAGACATAAAAAGCCACGCGTTGCAGGATTCCACATAAATCACGGGCCAGAGGTGGTTTCGTTGTGAGAGCAAATGGAAACAGCTTCTGGTACCCAGCATTCGGAACGCTGAAGAACCCAGAACAGGGAAATCCGTAGAGACTGAGAGCAGATTAGTGGTTGCCCAGGCCCCGGGTGGGAGGGGACAGTAAGGAGGGAGCTAATGGGTATGGAGTTTCTTCGGGAGGTGATGAAACTGTTTTGAAATCAGACGGTGTGGTGATGTTTGCACAACTGTGTGACTACGTTAGAAACCCACTGAATTGTACCTGTCACCTGTCGTTTTTTTAAATTTGTGTTTTATTATTGATACTTCAATTTCCTATTCATTTGTTTATTGAGAGAGAGAGAGAGAGCATGCATGACTGGGAGAGAGGAGCAGAGGAAAAGAGAGAGAGAATCTTAAGCAGGCTCCATGCTCAGCACGGAGCCTGGGGCAGGGCTCCACCCCATGACCTTGGGAGCCTGACCTGGGCCAAAAGCAAGAGTCCAACGCTCAACCAACTGAGCCACCTAGGTGCCCCTGAATCATATACTTTATTAAAAAAAAGTTTTTTTTAATGTTTCTTTATTTTTAAGAGAGAGGGAGCACAAGCAGGGCAGGGGCAGAGACAGAGAGAGGGACAGAGGATCCGAAGCGGGTTCTGTGTTGACAGGGGCTGGAACTCACGAACCGTGAGATCGTGACCTGAGCCGAAGTCGAATGCTTAACCGACTGAGCCACCCAGGCGCCCCTGAATCGTACATTTTAAAATGATGAGGCGGGCCTGGGTGGCTTGGTCGGTTGACTCTTGGTTGCAGCTCAGGTCGTGACCCCACAGTTTGTGAGGCTGAACCCTGAGCCGCTTGCTGGGCGCTGGGCTGACAGCGTGGAGCCTGTTTGGGATCTTCGCTCTCTCTTTCTCTCTGGCCCTCCCTCGCGTGTGCACGCACAGGTGTGCTCTCGTTCCTCTCAAAATAAACAAATAAACTTTTAAAAAATGGTGGATTTTATGGAATGTGAATTCTACTTCAATTAAAAAGAAAAAAAAAAAGAGGCTTTTCTTCCCTTTCCACTTTGCCTGCTGAGAATCGCTGTCTGGGCACTGGGGTGGGGGAGGGGCATAGGGTGGGGACACAGGTCCCAAGCTGAGACTTCTTGCCCCTGCACATAGACCTGGTTCGCGGAGGCTTCGTGCAGGCATCTTAGTAGCTCTGCAAACAGAGGTAGTGGTCCTGGCTCCCCTTCAAAAGTACCCTGCCCGATTCAGCCCTTACCTCTCTGGAAAGGGTATTAGACACCTTGCCCATGAATGGATCCCGTACTGGAGGGGAAACTCTATACGGGGCATTATTTGATAAATTGGAACGTAAGAGGTAGATTAAAGGATTGTTGCAGTGTTAACCTTGAAGTTGTTAACATCATATGGTTATGTAACAGAATATTCCTCCTTTTAGGAAACACTCAAATATTTAGGGGTAAAGATCAAAGGTATATGTAACTTACCCTTGAATGGTTCAGAAAAGAAAAGTATACCCTCGCATGTACATTCAGGCAGAGAAAAGCAAAGAAGTTGGACATGTGTCATTTGTTAGTGACGTGTGAGTTCCATCCGGGCTTCTCGACAAGGAGAGAGGGGCACGCCCCCTGCCCGTGGAGCCAGGGCCATGGAGGGAGACTGTGCCCCTACAGCCCCGCCCAGGTCTCAACAGGACCGCTGCTCCAGCCAGCGACCTCTCGCCTAAGCCTCCAGGCAGCTTTAAAAAAATTAAAATCTGATCGTGTCCTGCACCTGCTCAAATTCTGCAAGCCTCTTTTTTCTCATGTGCAAAATGTGCAAAATCGTCTCTTCCTGAAGGGATTGTTAGGAGGGGTAAACGAAATACTGTGCACGAAAAGCCAAACAGTTTTTCCTAGAATAAGTGCTCAAATAAGAGCAGCTGTTATTACGTGTATACGCGTGTATGTGCATGCCCACATGTGTACAAAAAATGAGGGAAAAAAGACTGGAAGGAAATGCACCAGAATGTTATTCATGGTTATCTCTAGATGATGGGATAAATGGTAGTTTTATCATCTTCTGTGTTTCTTTTTTTTTAATAATTTTTTAAAATGTTTATTTATTATTGAGAGACAGAGAGAGACAGAGCATGAGCATGGGATGGGCAGAGAGAGGGGGAGACACAGAATCCAAAACAGGCTCCAGGCTCTGAGCTGTCAGCACAGAGCCTGATGCGGGGCTCGAACTCACAAACCGCGAGATCATGACCTGAGCCGAAGTCGGATGCTCAACCAACTGAGCCACCCAGGCGCCCCTGTGTTTCTTTTTTTTGAATTTTTGCAAACTTTCTATAAAACAGTGTGGATTTTGCAATGAACAAAAGGTATTTGTTAACATAAAACTCTAAACTCTGAAAAGATGGGTCCTTCCAGGATTAGCCAAAAATGTGTTATAAAACTGCAGATCTTTTTTTAATGTATTTATTTTGAGAGAGAAAGAGAGAGAAGCAGGTGAGGGGCAGACAGAGAGGGCCAGAGAAAGAATCCCAAGCAGGCTCCGTGCTGTTAAGGGAGGAGCCTGATGTGGGGCTCAAACTCACAAACCATGAGATCATGACCTGAGCCGAGATCAAGAATCAGACGCTGAACCGACTAAGCCACCCAGGCGCCCCTCAAACCCCAGATCTTGAAGGGACCTCAGAGACCAGGAACAGTAAAAACACTTCCAACTCTTTTATCCTGCCCCCATGGCAGGCATCACTAATGGATTACAGCACCCGGCAGGCATCACTAATAGATGACAGCATTCTCGCTGGCCTCACACTGGAGGGACTTACTCAGGGTCCCGGAGTGTGAAGGGCAGAGTGGGGCTGCAGCCCAGGGCTCTGGCTCCCAGGTGTGTCGGTGCTGCACTTGCTGTGCTTGAGGGCTCTCGGCCCTCTCTGAGTCAGTGTCCTGCCCCACTTCTGCACATAGCTCTAAGATCATTTCCTGGGTCAAAGGGCAGGAACAGCTCTGGGTCTTTCGTTACGGCACACCCAACTGCTCTCTGGCCCAGAGCCCTGCCACGATTTTGTCCTGAAGGCTTCTGGGAAGAGCTGATCGTCAGCCTGGCCTCGTCTGACAGGAGGCCAGCTGCCCGGGAACTCCATTCAGACCACTGTGCTCCTCCCCGGCCTCGCGAAGCAGAGACCCCGGCCCCAGACAACAACTTCCCTTCCTTCCCAGAGAACAAGGGCTGGCTCCTCCTCCCCTGGGGCCGGCAGGCTGCTCTGCCTAACAGGGTTTTATGCTGAGGTCCGACGATAATGGACATTATTAGCCAGTCTGATGGGCTATTGACCGAGCCGCTAAAAGCCCTGTCATGACAGGGACATTTATCATCAGGAGGCCACTTCTGCCTTTCAGTTCACTAGGCCAGCAGTCACCCAGGGTCGGGCCTCTGATTTATGGGGACACGGCTTTAAATCAGGGGATGTCCGCCCGCTCTCCTGGCAGACCGCAGGGGACCTGGCTCGGGCGCAGGAGCTGGCTGCTCGGCCTGGAGGGACGCCACTTCCAAGGCTCGGTGGGGCTGCCCTGAGTCGACGGAACCGTGGGACCCAGAAGGCAGAGCGAGGCAGTGGCGGGGGACGCTCCGGGGCCGGCAGACCTCAGCTGCTTGGATGGGATAGCGGCGAGGCCATCCTCACAACGCCTAGCACTCACAGGGGTGCAGCCATTCCCGTGACAGTGTCACAACCCCCAGAGACCCTTCCAACAGCCCCGGGTGGACATGAGAGGCACGGGCGGAGGTGGAGGCCGGCGGCGCAGTACGGAAGAGGGTTAGGCAGGCACGCCGACTCAGGCTCTGGGTTCGAGTCCCTGCTATGGCACTCAACCACCGCACGGTGCTGGGCGAGAGACCTCAGCTGTCTGGGCCTCAGTTTCCTCACCTACAAAATGGCAACCGCAGTAGGACTTCGAAGGGTGCGAGTGATTACACGAGCTCCTACAAGTAAAGCACTTTACGCCAGGGCCTGGTCCCCGGTAAGCTCTCAGTGAATTCACCGGTGTGAGTTCGCCAGAGCTAATCACAAGGACCCAGTTTTATCGTCACTCGAAATGTTTCAGGGGCCCAAGGATGTACTCAGGGTGAGGCCCCGACTGTCCTGCAGGGGAGTCCCGGCTCTCCCTGCACAACTGACGGGCGACGGAGCCAGGGTGCCGTCTGGGAACAAAGCGAGGCCTAGATCATACCCAGGGAACGAACTCACACAGCCTCACGCCTGTAAGGAGCAGGTTTGTAAATGTCGTTCTTCAGAGGTCACAATTGAGGGGGTCATTCGTGTGCCAGGCTCACGCTCGCTGCTTCGCTCACGTTATTTGATTTGCCTCCCAACCACGCCGGGAAGAATCCCCACGTAAGGTGCAGAGCCGGGGAGCGGAGCGGTTGACCGTCAGGCGCTAGGGGCCCCGGGCCCGTCTGCGGCCGAGGCCTGAGAACCGGGGCTATTTCCTCTCACCCCCTGCTCTGGCCGCTTGCCCCCCTCTCGCTGTAGTTATCATCGGCATGGCGGCATCGCGCAGGAGTCTCACTGAGGACCTCCCTGGAACCGGGAGGGACTTTCAAGAACAAAACAAGACAAAACGAAATAAAAAAATAGGAAGCCACGTGCCCACACCCGACACTCCTAGAAAGAGAATCTGAGTGCGGAGGGAATAAATGTATTCCGTGGAAGGTCGGAGGTTCAAATCGTCTCCGGAAACCTGGTGAGAAGGCAGGATTTGTCTGCAGGCAACGGCGGGGGGGGGGGGGGGGGAGCCCGGGGAGGGGACCGAGCAGGGGAGTGACAGGGCCAGACGCAAGCTTGAGAAGTGGATCTCTACTGGCCCCGCAGTGAGGCGCCCCGCCCCTCCTCCCAGGCACCGCAGGGTCGGTCTGACCCCTCCGATCTGGTCCACTCCTAGGGCCGTCCCCAGGGTTCTGCCTGCCCTGCTGTCACCTCACGGCAAAGTCCACCCTGCGCACCCCCCAGGGCTGGCTTGCTGCAGGCCGGGCCCCAGGCTCTGGGCGGGCCTGTCTCCCCACCTTCCTAGTTCCCTGAGCACAGCCCTTGTTGCTGAGGCTGCCAGAGCCTCTCTCTAAACAGGCTTGCTCTGGATCACAGTGAGGGGAGGGAGGCTGCCCGCAGAGTCACCCAGCACCTGGGGCCGCCCGGTCCTTCTGAGAATAAATTCTAGGACACCGTGGTGGGGCCAGGCACCTTCCAATACTTGCGCTCCTGTACACACTCCGTTAAATAACTGGCTAGCTGCCACCTCCGTTCCTTCTCATGGAACTAGTTTACCGACACCCTTCTGCGCCTGGCGGGGATGTAATCCCTGGTCTCTGACGAGGAGCCCACATAAACCAGAGCCCAAACGGAGAAGCAGCACGCAGACGAGTTTAGCAAGAACAAGGCCCCGTGGCCACATGCCGGTCCTCACCCTCTGGGCTCAGGGCCCTCTGGGAAGTCATGAGCCTCAGCACCCGCCTCTGTACAATGGGGCAAGCCTTCCTACAGACAGGCTAACGAAGGGATCGGCATAACCGATCCTTGGTTGCCACACGAAAGAGGGCCCCTCGGGCCTGTCCGCCGGAAGTGCCGTGTCAAAGGCCCAGCACGTGTGACCCCTCCCTCTCCCCTCTGGTCCTCCTCGAGCAGGCTGCCTGTGGTTACCTAAGAAAATATCAACCGTGGATGCAAAGCGTGGATCTTTCTGGACCCTGATTCAAAGGAGCCCAACACAAAGAGGCATTTATGAGGCAATCAGGGTTGTGTCCACACGCGCCGGAATCAGGTGACACAGAAGCCATTGTCAATGCAATCCTGGCCTTGCAGTTATGTCAGAAAATGTCTCTAGGCATTAGAATTGCAGACTGAGATGTACAGGGGTAAAATGACAAAAATGTCCAGGATTTGCTTTAAAATACCTCAGGCGGGGGGGGGGGGGGGGGGGGGGAAGAAAGGCAGATGAAGCCAGAGTGGCAAAGTCTTGAAAATTCTAGAATCTGGGTATGGAAGAGTTCATACCACTGTTTGTGTCTACTCTTCTGTTTGAAATTCTTTCATAATTACAAAAAGGACCAGATGAGAGACGAGGGGCTGAAAGTGCAGTTTGTAAACCAGCAGCGTCGGCATCGCCTGGGAGTGTGGATGTCAGAACCGACGAATAAAAACACAGGACGCCCAGCGATATTTATATTTCAGATAAATGACAAGAAATTTTTCCAGGGTAAGTATGCTCCGTGCAATATTTCCCTTGCACTAAGAAATAGCTGGGCAGCTTCTTATGAACCCAAACATGTCAGGCGACTTTAGGACCCAGCGATCGGGCTTGTGGGCGCTGACCCAGAGAAACGGAGACCTACGTTCACATGGAACCCTATACATGGATGCTTATAGCGGCTTTATTCCTAACGGCCCCAAACTGGAAACAATCTCGGCGGCTTTGGGTGGGCGTCTGGTTAAACACATGGTGTGACCCACACCCCAGAATATTACTCGGCAATGAAAAAGAGGAGCAAGTGATCCGTGCGGCAACCTGGATGGATTTCCAGGAAGTTCCTCTGACTGACCAAAGTCAAGCCCCAAAGAGTACATACTGTATAGGGCCACCTACGTGACATTTCTTAAAACGCCACAAGGATAGAAACAGAGAATGATGAGCTTCTGACTTCGGCTCAGGCTGTGATCTCACCATTCGTGAGTTCGAGCCCCACCTTGGGCTCTGTGCTGACGGCTCAGAGCCTGGAGCCTGCTTCGGATTCTGTGTCTCCCTCTCTTCTCTGCCCCTCCGCTTCTCACACTCTGTCTGTCTCTCTCTCTCTCTCTCTCTCTCAAAAATAAATACACATAAAAAAATTATTTAAAAATATATATTTTTTACTGTTTATTCTTGAGAGAGAGAGACAGAGCACAAGCAGGGGAGAGGCAGAGAGAGAGGGAGACACGGAATCCGAAGCAGGCTCAGGGCTCTGAGCCGTCAGCACAGAGCCCGATGCGGGGCTCGAACCCACGAACCGTGAGATCATGACCTGAGCCGAAGTCAGGCACTCAGCCGACTGAGCCACCCAGGTGCCCCTAAAAAAAGTGTTTTTAAAGAATCAGAGAACAGATTAGTGGTTGTCAGGGGTTACGGAGAGGGTGAGGGTGGAGGGAGAGGCTAGAGCCGCTGTAGGGATCTTCGTGGTGGTGGCAGTGTTCTGTATCTAGACTGTACCTACGTTAATATCTTGGTTTTGATGTCGTACTCTAGTCTTGCAAGATGTTACCTGTGGGGCAAACTGGGAAAAGGGTTCACAGAACCTCTATGTTATTTCTTGCAATTGCATGTGGAGTCTGCAGAGATCTCAAAACAAAAAAGGTTTAATTAGAAAGAAAAAAAATTAGCAAAAAAAATGTATTTCGTGTGTATTTGAAATTCAAATTTAGGGGCCCCTGAGTGGCTCGGTCGGTTAAGCATCTGACTCTTGATTTCGGCTCGGGTTATGATCTCACAGTCATGAGATCGAGCCCCGTGCAGGGCACAGTGCTCTGCACTGGGCACAGAGCCTGCTCGAGATTCTTTCTCTCCCTCTCCCTCTGCCCCTCCCCCACTCATGCAAGCACACACATACTCTCTCTCAAAAAAAAAAAAGGGGAAGAAAGAAAGAAAGGAGAGAAATTCAAGTTTAACTGGGCATTCTGTGTTTTATCTGCCAACTCTGGAGCTTGTTGGGATGCAAATTCCTAGCCCCACTTCTGACCCATGGAATCAGAGGCTGCGTGGTGACACTCAGGTGTGAGCTCTGATTGGTGGCATCCACCTCCTGCTGTGCTTGGGTTCCTAAGAGTCTGTGATAATAGCGATAAACACATGTCCTTGAGCTATTTAAGATATTTCAAAAAGGCCAAAAGGAATCACACACTTTTACCTAGGACCAGGCTATGCAGGACAAGTGAGTTTCAACTCTCTAGTGGCTTCCCACTGGACTCAGAATAGTCAGACCCCTGCCCTGGTCCCCAAGGCCTTCACAGTCCCAACCCTGCTCCCCTCTCTGACCTTACCTCCCACTGCCCTTGCCCCTCTGACACTGTACCAGGTTGTGTCTCAAACCCACCAAACCCAGAGCCCACACCAAACTCATTCCCACCTCAGGGCCTTTGCACTTGCCATTCATGCTGCCTGAATACTCTGCTTCTAAAGTTTCAAGTGGCTCTCTGCTCAGATGTTGCCTCCTCAGAAAGACCTTCTCTAATCATCCTATCTTTCTAAACTAGGTCCACCCTCCCTACCAGGTAACACTCCATCATATCAAACCAATTTATCTCCTTAAATCAGTTGTTAGTACCTGTTTATATTCAGTAGTTCACTGAGTTATAAATTTAGTTCTGGGGGTGCCTGGCTCACTTAGTTAAGCCTCTGACTCTTTTTTTTTTTTTTTTGACTCTTTTTTTTTTTTTAACGTTTATTTATTTTTGAGAGACATAGAGACAGAGCGTGAGCAGGGGAAGGGTAGAGAGAGAGAGAGAAGGAGATACAGAATCTGAAGCAGGCTCCAGGCTCTGAGCTTGAACTCACAGACCGTGAGATCATGACCTGAGCTGAAGTTGGCCGCTTAACCAACTGAGCCACCCAGGTGCCCCAAGCCTCTGACTCTTGATTTCGGTTCAGGTCATGATCTCACAGTTTGTGGGTTTGAGCCCCACGTTGGGCTCTGTGCTGACAGCACTGAGCCTGCTTGGCATTCTCTCTCTCTCTTTCTTTCTCTCTCTCTGACCCTCCCCCATTAGCATGCTCACCCTCTCTGACTCTCTCAAAAATAAACAAAAACATTAAAAAAAAGAAACTGAGATTTCTGAAAAAGGCTGAGTAATAAAAATCTGAAAAACACGTTAATCATTTACTTAATCAAGAATACAGTCTGTTTGATGGATAGACTCTTTCAAAAGCACCCAGAGCTTGGGAGAAACAAGTCGCCAGATGAGTCATCCCTAGGAGACCTTTGAGTTCTGACCTTTAAGTCTTTCCATAAGTCCTATTTTACACTTGTCCCTCCCCAGCTTGAAAAATTTCAGCCCTAGAATACAGTTCACACTTCTCATCCTGGCATTCGAGACCCTTCTAATCTGGCTCCAATCCACTTCCCCAGGGTACTTCCCTTCCTCTCCTTCAACACAGACTGTTCATTTGTTCTGGCCACACTGTTCTCTGCATTATTCTCTGGTCATTCCATGCACAGTCCCACCTCTATGCCTTTGCTGATACCATTCCCTTTGCCAATGACACTTTCCCTATTTACTTAGATGAACAATCATTGGGTAATTTGTTCAATCAGTGAAAATTTATGAGCACAACTGCATGCCCAACATGTGGTATTTAGCTCAAAGAGGTAGCCATTCTCTGCGCTGCCACCCCCCACCCCATTCCAAGTGCATTAGGAGGTACTAGCAGAAGAACACAAATAATTCTAATTCAAAGCAATCAGAGTGTGGTATCCTAAGAAAGGAATATGCTGTAGACTACATCCTAAAAAGGAGAATGCTATGAAGATTTGGGAGAGGGAGAAAGAGAGGCTGTTCATGAACATGGTATACATTTCCATTTACTTAGGTCATCTTTAATACTGGCTTTTCGATAATGCTCTGTATTTTTCTCCTTTTGTTTCTTCATTCCTATGTATCCAATCTTCTTTTATTCCACTGTAAATGTTTACATAGTCTAAGCACTCTAAGTATATAAAAATGCAATTCATTTTTGTATTCTGATTTTTTGTATCCAGTCACATTCCAAACACTCTTATTATTTTCCTAATAATTTGACCATATATTCCTTTGGGTTTCTATGTAGGCAATTATACCTACAAATAAGAGTGGTTTTATGTCTTCCATTTCAAACCTCCTACCTTAACTTATTTTTCAGCTTTAGTGTGCAGGCCAAGACCTTTAACTCACTACTGATTTTAAAGGGATGTTTCTAACAGTCCATCTTTATGAATGTTTGCAGCATATTAACAAAGAGATCAAATATCACTGATATCACCAATAATGGGACAAACTGACAACATGTGTCACATGACATGTGAAATGAGGATTCAATACCATTTGTTTAATATTCTTGCCCAAAATGTATAATATGAATCTGATCAGGAGAAAACAATTTCAAAAATCCAAATTTTAAAATGTTCTACAAATCAGCTGTCCTTTACCTGCTTAAAAACGTCAGTATCATGAAATTAAGTAGACTAAGAGATATGACAACTGAATACAATGAATGGTTCTGAGTTGGATTCTGGACCAGACACAAAATTTCTATACATACACATATGGAGAGAAAGACAGAAAAGAGTTAAAAAGTAAACGTGGCAGAATGTTAGCAACGGGTGAATCTGAATAAAAGGTTTTAAAAAATTCTGTTTCTTATGTTAGTGAAATTCCCTTTTCCTGATTTGCTAAGAATTTGTACCATGAATGGATAGTGAGCTTTATCAAACGAGTTTTCTGCCTTTATGGAGACGGCCATATGGCTTTCTCCCTTCATTTGTTAATATAATGACTTACATTTCTAGATTTATTAATATTAAACTGTCCTTAGTTTCTGGACTAAATCCAACCTGGTTAGAACGTATCCTTTAAATTCACTGCTGGATTTCGTTTGCTAGCCATTTTGCATACATCTTGAGCGAGACTGGCCTGTCATTTTCGTTTCTTGTTCTATCCTTGTCTGGTTTTGGCAATCAAAGTTACATTAGCTCATAGAACAAGGAGGGGAGAAGTCCCTCTTTTTCTTCTCTCTAGAAGTGTTTGCACAAGTCTGGAATAATCGGTTCCTTGGAAGTTATATAGAAATTGCCTATAAAACCACAGGAACATCCTATCATCCTTCTGTATGTGTTTGCGTAAAATGTAGCACATAAAAAAAGGCATGAAATGTTAAGTGTTCAGCTTAATGCATTGCTGGAAAAGAAATCACCCATATATCTGCATTCTTCTCAGGTTAAGGCATAAACTATCACCAACACAAAGAAGACCCCCCCCCGCAGACATTCTCCAATCATAACTAACCCCCTCCTTCAGGGAGTGATAACTACCCTGGATTTCATGACAGTCCCTTGCTTGTTCTTCCTTAAAATTTTTCTACTTACTTATATACCCCTTAAGGTAGAATTTAATTTAGTCTGTATCTCTCTTTAGGTAAAGAGAGTGAGATTGCCATTTGTCTGTTTTTTGTCATCTCGGCTGACCCTTCCTCGCGGGAGCTCACATGCTGGGTGCCCTCGGGTTATGAAGTTCCCCGATCTGTCTCTGTAGGAGTCCTGTCCCCATTGGGGTGCCTTCCTCTGGAGAAACTTCCTAACCGCCTCGGCTGTGAGCCAGAGGCGCTACCAACCGCGATCCCTCTCGCTCTTTTGCAGGTTCGGCCTTCAGAAGATCCAGGCTTGGTATCCCGAAAAGGTCCGCTCTTAGGTTAAGCTACACGAAACTACCACTTTGGGGTTAAAAAACTGCTAAATATCAGCAACTGCTTCTGGGCTAATCTACACTGTTAACACCGGGGCCGGCAGGGCAAGCTCGTTTGTTTCTGTTCGCTCACTGCTTACCTCTCTCCCAGTTGGATTTTTGGCTCAAGATTTGTTTCTTTTTTGCTGGGGAGAGGAGGTGGCCTTGGAGATTTCCCCAACGTCTTGTGAGCCCAGCAAGGCAGTACAGATTATATTTGATTGAGGAGGGAATGAATTACTCCGCAGGGGGGTGGAGGAGGAGTCTTAGGAGTAGCTCGAAGGTAGCTACGTAGCTTCAGCTAGAAGCTGAAATCCCAGGATAGGTGTGCCCCCCCCCCCCCCCCCCCAGTGAGGAAACCAAGCTCAAAGAAGTGAAACGACTCAAGGTCGCATGGCTGGTAATAGGCAGAGTTAGGATGTGAACTCACATAAGAGACCGGAAACCCAGGCTCTTCCTACTTCCCCTCTGTGCATCCGTACTGCCTCAGGAGGGCTCCTGGGGCCCGGAACTTAGCAGGCCACCTTACCTGGTTCAAGGGAATGACGAGGAAGGCGCCCCCACCAGCGCACTCGGTCACGACCGCGATGAAGCGGGGGTTCACGGCGCAGAAGTGATTGTCGTGGACGCTGTGGGTGATGGGCACTGAGTCGTAGCAATTCTCCTTGCTGGCTGGTTTGCCGAAGACGTGGCGGAACTTGGAGCTCCGGTACTGGGGATGCCATGACATCTGGGGGAGACAAACAGGACAGAAGGGGCGTGAGGCTCGCCGCCCTGATGCCGGGACGCTCGGGGCGGCGGGGGTGGGGGGGGGGCTCGCCTGGAGAGGGCGCGCCCAGCACAGCGGGCAGTCGGTGTGGACAGTGCGCTGTGAAGGGCAACCCAGCGAACGGTCTGTTATTGTGGCTACTTCTGTGGGTCTGAGGAGACGGTGCGTGGCTGTCACTGGCCTGTTTGCTTGTCATCTCTTGCAGCGTGAGCACAAAAGGCAGAAACGCCAGAGAGAGAACTCACCACGTTCCCTCCCCTCTCCACCATCTCAGCAGGCAGCCCCGCCGCCCCACGCCACTCAGCCCGGCTAAGTGGGTCACACTGTGTCCTCTGGAGCCAGCCTGCCTGGGCTCCAGTTCCAACTCTGCCTCTTAGCAGCTGGGTGAGCAAGTGGCTTAACCTCTGAGGTCTCAGTTTTCTCATCTGTAAAATGGGGTAACAAAATCATCTGTCTCATAGACTTGTCAGGAGGACTAAATTACATGCTACAGGAAGGTCCCTTGATCTACAATAGTAATTACTCCCACTGTGATCATCCAGGCATCTTGAGCTTCTCTAGGTCCTCATACAACTGGGCCCTGTGCCTGGCACCGGGGGTTTGGAGAGAGTAAGCGTGAGCCCAGCCTTATAGGAGCGAAGAGTCCCGTGAGTGAGGCCACTAGGGGAGTCTGGGCCACTGGGACCTGGGGCACTAAAGGTAATAATGGAGATTCGTACATGGCATTCAGGGAAGGCTTCCCAGAGGAAGTGACATTCGAGCTGTGATTTGAAGGATGAGGAGGAGTTGGCTGCATTGCTAGGACAGGGGTGAGGTGGGGGGAAGGTATCCCAGGCAGATGGAACAGCCCAAGCAAAGGCCCGGAGATAGAAGCAAATATGGAATGTTTGGGAAACCACATGCGGTTTAGTAGGATTAGCAAGGTGAGGTTAAGAGAGAGAGATGTTAAGAGAACACAGCTGGAGGGGTGAGCAGGGCTAGATCATGAACGGCAGAAGAGGTCTCGGCCTCATCGGTGGCCAAACACATGACGCGCGTGGCCTCTCGGCCCTGCTGCCGCCCAGGTCAAACCCCTGACCCCAGGCTCTGACCCCGCCGGGCCTTCCTGTCCACGCTCCTCATCTAGGCCAGAGAGATCCTTCTGGACCAAGCCCGCTGTATTCCTCACCACCCTCCCGAAATCACCCTTGGGCACTCCTGACTCACTGGTGCCCTGCAGGGGCAAGGTCAAACCCGGCCTGGCATTTAAGGCCTTCCGGTGAGGTCCCGCCCCATATACCGAGATTCAACTTTTCTTGCTCATCTTCTAAAGGGTACTTTCCACATAAAGAGCTCCCCAGCTTCCTTGTACCCACTCTTGCACTTCCAGTCCTCCGGGCCCTCCCCCCTGCCTTCCCCACTGCTTGGCCTGCCCTTCCCTACCCCGTGTCCCCTGCACCCATCTCCGCCAGTGCGAACCCTCCCTTCTCCAGCGCCCACGTCCTGCTCTGGAGTCCTCCATGACACCACGAGGAGCAGGTCTCTGGTTCTGCTCCCCTCTCTCCCACCCCAACCTGCCACGTCTCCGTGCTGCCTTCAGGCCCGTGACGCGATCGGCTCTGATTCCTGAGTCCGGGGTCAGGTCTCATTTCCTCTCCTGCTTGCAGGCTCCTTGGAGAAAGGCCCGGGGCTCTGCTCCAGGAGCGCCTAGCACAGAGCCCTGCCCACCCCAGGCCCTAGGAACTTCCCAAGGGCAGGCACGTTTGGCTGGGCACCCTCGGGGTCAGGACCAAGGAAGGCACTTGCTCTGTGTTCGGTTCAAAGGCACAAGATTAGACTGTGGACTTCAAGAGGTCACGGTGATCGGGGTCGGACCCATGAGCCCGGAACCCTTTACCGGAAGCCCACCAGCCTCAAGGGACAGGTCTGCCCCGTGAAGCTCCGACATTTCGACTCTCTTTTGGGAACTGCGTTTGCCGGAGCTCCAGGAAGCGGCGCAGAATCCGAGACAGACTAATTAATGTCCATCCGATCCCAGAAAGAATGTGAGAAGCCGTACAGACACGGAAAGCGCACAAGATAGAGGCCCACGGAAAAGCCCTGGGGAGGAGCCGGGAACGGAGGGAAAATCCAGGAACACAGAGGTCCCCTGTTATTTGGGGGAAGTTAAGCTACTGAACGTGTGTTGCCAGGTCCTCCACACTGGAGATGCACTGCAGACTTGGGTCCAAGCTTCCTAGTGGCCAGTTCGATAAGGGAAAGAGAATCAGAAGGGGCGTTAGCCAGCCACCACTTGCTAAGGAGCAGCACAGCTTTCCTCTGCCCTGGGTCCTGAGGGAATTGGGTCCTGGGGGTCCTCTCAGAAAAAAAACACGAGGACCAAGAAGTCCCTAGGGTCTTGGTGATTAATGAGATGGCAGGGGAGGAACCACCTTGGGCCAGGGCTGGGGGTAGGAAAGTAGGGGGCTCGTCAGCAGGCTCAGCCTCCCAGCTCTGCCTCACCTTCGGCAGCTGCAGTGGTGAGGGGGGGTCACACCCGTCTGAGGCCGGTGGCGATGCTCCTCAGCCGTCCTATTGCTGCCCTCACGTCCCTACCTCCTTGCGGTTGGGCAGTCACGGAATTAACTGTAGCACCAACGAAGGGGACAGCAGTGGCGTGTGCCACTTCCAGGCTGAAACATGCAAGACCTGCCTGGGGCCCTCCGGAACTCTCCTCCTTGGCTGGGGGGACGAGAAGGCCACACGTTCTGGATGATGCGGCCCCCACCGTCCTGGGGCCCCGAGGGATCGTGTGCAGAGGGCCTCCCCCTAACTAAGTCAGCTTGGACATACAGTGTGACAGAGAAACAAGCCTGCAGAGCCAACCAGTCAGAAAGCGGGCCCGTCTGTTCCAGAGCGTAGCCTGCTGTCCCGACTAACACGCTGCCCCACACGGCCCCAGCCGATGGTACGCTGGCAAACGGCTGTCCGTGCTCAGTGTGGCCGGGGCTCAGGAACCTGCGGGAAAGAGGCGGCCGAGGAGGCAGGAGCCAGATCACCTCGGGAGCCGTGGAAAACTGAGGGCAACGGGGCGCTGCTGCGGCGATGCGAACAGGGGACCGAGGAACAGAGCTCACTTTGGGGGCAGAGGGGATAGAGAAGAGGGGACAGGCCAGCGAGAGACCCAGGATGGGACAGAAGCCGGCTTTTGGGCTCCAGTGCCGCGGGCCGTAGGGTGGGAGGGCCCGTCGCCGCGGCAGAACTCAACATGACCTGACCATCGGCGTCAGTCCTGGCCCCTCTGGCCACCCCTGCTGCTCTCCCTTCACAGCCTGGGGCTCTGCCCCGCACCTGAGGGACGGCTCTCGGCCCAGGGGCGGGGTCAGGGGGCCTCAAGAGGCCTCCTCAGTGACTCTCCTTCAGCGCAGTCACCGCCAGGGCAGTGACAACTCACAGTTTTGGGGCGCTTGCTACGTGCCAGGTGCCATTCCCGGGATGAACTTAACGGGTAGGTGCTGCCTTGCTCCCCAGTACAGATGCGGAGGTGGACGCGGAGAAGGGAAGTGACCCACCTAAGGATGCACAACTTGTAAATTGTGGAGCTGGGGGTGGAGCCCAGTCCTGCCCCCAGAGCCTCCAGCTTCAGGTTCCTGCAGATAACGACCGTGATGAGGAAATCTCCTTCACGCCCCCCCCCCATCTCCCCTCGGCCCACGAGGGGAGGCGCCATGACCGTTATCACCCCCGTGTTACAGAAAAGCAAAACAGGGGGGCCTGGGGGGCTCAGTCAGTTGGGCATACGACTCTCGATTTCGGTTCAGGTTATGATCTCACGGTCATGAGATCGAGACCCGAGTCACTTGCCTAAGATCCTCTCTCTCTCTCCTTCTGCTCCCCCACCAAAATCAAATGAAAAAAAAAAAAAAGCAAAGTAAAGCGAGCCTCGGGAAACTAAGTGGACACCCTTTGAAAAGAGGGCTGTTTGCCTCCCTCGATGAAGCCAGCGGCGGTGAAACAGACGGAAAACTAAACTCTGTTAGTGACCTTCTGTCCCTCTGCCCCCAAACCCTCTCCCCACCCTACCCCGCCCCAGCACCTTATCTCCACTGCCAAGTTTCTTCCAGACCTGTCGCCATGGAAGGATACGTAGAGAAGTGGGGGATGGGGCCAAGCCGGGGCCCTCCGCTCCCCCTCTGCCCGCGGGATGGGAGTGTGCGCACGCGTATGCGGGTGCAGTTTGTGCAAATGTGTATGCACTGGGTGTGCGCGTCTGTGCACGAGGCCTGCGTTCATCCTACGTGCCCGCGTGCTCCTGCGGGGGTGCACACACGTGTGCCTCTCTTCGTGCCCGTCTGTATCTGTGCACGCGTGAAGTTAGGGACTCGGCGGTTCAGAGAGCAGGAGCTCCCCCTGCTCACTTCCCCCGCCAGCGGGCACTTGCCTGGAAACGCAGCCTGTGGCGGGCGCTCAGCTCTGCAAGGTCCCTCACCCATGGGCTGGGCCGGAACGGCTGATCTGGGCCGGGTTTATCCCATGCCACCAGTCCTGTCCTGCCTGGTGCCATCCAGCTGGGCCCACATCAAAGTCACGGCATGCCTTCTGAGGTGTGGCATCGCTTCTGCTGCTGCCATCCCATGCGTGTTTGGCGGGCCTGGTGCCTTGGGGTTAGGCTTTGTGGACTGCGAATTCCCTGCCCCCCCCCGCCCCCCTTCCCAAATAAGATCTAGTCTCTGGGTTTAACGTCCCACTGAGTTTACTTCTCAACGCCTGACAGCGGAACGGCTCGCCGCCTGTCCCATCCCTTCCAGCTCTCCTGCCAGGTAAGTGGAGATGGTTGTTTCATTTGGTGATGGCAAAACTGAGGTGCCAGGGAAGTGATTTGACCGAGATCGTATTAATAGGAGCATAGCAATGGCAAGTGGAAGCCAAGGCTTGACCCAGGGGCCCCTCTTCCTGCCACAGGCTCCTCTCTGACCTGTTGAGAAAGAGACACACAGAGACACAGAGACTTTCTTGCCTGCCCCCAAAGGCCTGTCTCCGCAGCCCAGCCCTGCATCATTACAGGACAAGGGTTAGCTGCAGGGCGAATGAAACCAAACCCAAACTGGGTGGGGTACGAACCAGCAGAGGAGATTACTCATTAATTGTCTGTTCCTGGCCTCAGGGAAAGAAGGAAATGACCTAATTTGGTTTTAGCCTTCCCAGGTGGGTAGGAGTCTGGCGCTGCCGGCTACCATGGTCCCTTTGTAAATTTGGGGTTCCGCACCTACTATCTGGAGTTTTATTTTCTTCCCCTTACAACCTGACCTTGTGGTCAGTGAGCTGCCCGCATGTTGCCTTGGGAGAAGGTCTAAACCACCATATTTCGGTCAGCGCAGTTAACAGAGGAGAATTAGAATCACAGTTTCCTCGGTGTAGAAAATGACAAGATTCCCGTAGGAGTAAGACCACTCTGTTTGAAGCTGATCTACAAAGACTGAGAGTTAACACCACAAACACCTAACTATGGGCAGGTCCCTCACCGTGACTCCAATCTTTGACCGACTATTACCTATCACAGGGCTTGTCCGGATCCTGACCTTGGCTCCAAACCTGACCAGGAAACCTTCTTTCTCTTTTCTCCTGAATCCTTACCAGGGCCTGGGACCCACCCCAGAAGCCGGATATTTGGTTCCGGAAGCAAGACCCAACTGAGGTCAAGGCTCCTGCTGCCGACCGTGGTCTCTGCTTAGCCGGCCATTCACGTGGAGGCTCCCTCTCCCACCAGGCAGAAGGCAGAAACCACAGGTCTCGGGGACTTCCTGCTAGGGAGAATTTTATCCACAGTCATGTCTGCTCCTCTGAGCCCACGCCCTGTTCTACTTGTCACTTCTCGGCACAAGGTGTCTATTTTCGCCTTCCACAGGCCAGCAACAGGGTCTGCAGTGAAATGGTGCGATGCAGGGACCTGGAGCCTCAGGGTCCCACCCCACAGGCTTAGTTTTCTACCCCCCTTCAGAGCAAGAAGAGGCCTCGCTGCTCTCCGCGGAACTTGGGGGACCACCTGTCCTGGTCTGCCTGGGGTGTAGGGTAGGGGACGGGTGGGGGGCATATTCCCAATGCGGGACTGTCAGGGCTAAAATAAAGAAAGTCCAAGGCAAACAGGGACAAGTTGGTCACCCCTCCCCCCCACTGCCACCAACCACAGAAATCTCCAGAGAACCTTTGTCTGATTCACAAGCGAAGATTTTTTTCTTTAAGTAGGCTCGATGTCCGGCGTGCAGCCCGATGTGGGGCTTGAACTTATGACCCCGAGAGCAAGACCTGAGCTGAGATCAAGAGTCTGATGGTCGACCAACTGAGCCGCGCAGGTGCCCCACGTGCAAGGATTCTATTTTAAGTCACTCATAACCTTGACTCCGGGAAAGAGAAGGCTCTAGAACGAACTTCCTAAAAAGCCCAACATTCCGAACCAGAGCACAGAACTTTCCAAAGCAGGAAAATACACGGTTTGTAAAGGGAGGTGAACCTGGCTCAATTCAATCAGTCATCTTCGCCCGCTATCGGCTTGGTGCTTATTCTGGGCCAGGCCCCGCGTTGGGACCTGCTGGGGTGGCCGGGGCTGGGCGGTGCGCACTGAGCGGCTCTGTCGCTGCTCTCCACGTGTTGACCCCTCTTGGGGAAATGGGGGCAGGAAGACAGGACACGGCATGAGCTTAGGCTGCTAAAGCACAGGGCCGCGGGCCGCGACTTCAAACGCACACGAGAATCATTTACTTCTGATCACTGGGTGTACCGGCCTCATGGCTTCTAAATTCAAGTCAAATTAAAAGGGGGGGGGCATCTGGGGGCTCAGTCAGCTGAGCGTCTGACTTTAGCTCAAGTCATGATCTCCCGGTGCGTGAGTTCGAGCCCCGCGTCGGGCTCTGTGCTGACAGCTCGGCGCCTGGAGCCTGGTTTGGATTCTGTGTCTCCCTCTCTCTCTCCCTGCCTCCACTCATGCTCCGTCTCTGTCTCTCTCAAAAATGAATAAACATTAAAGCTATAATTAAAACAAAAAGGAAATCAGATGTAAAAGGCACCTCCCCAATCACATTAGCAACATTTCAAGGGCTCAAGAACCACACGCGGCTACTGGGTATCTGATGAACAGTGTATTGACAGAGCGCGTCCAGCACGCGCACAGGTTAACTTAACGTGTCTATTTCCTCACCAGTAAAATCAGGCCTAGTAACAGATAACAGCTAACACATTGCTTACTATGTATGAAGTATGCTCTATGTACTAACTTAATGCTCATGGAAATCCACCAAGTACTATTATCACCTCATTTTTACAGATGAGACAACTGGGGGCTCAGAGAGGCGAAGCATCTTGTCCAAAATCACAGAGCTAGTAGGTGGCTAAGCTGGAATCTGAAGCCAAGCTGTTTAGTCCTGGATCCGCAGGGCTGTCCAGACGATTAAATGAGAGAATCCACACAGCACATGGAGTGACCTTGGGTGCATACTTAGCGCTCGACACATTTGCTGTTAAGCCCTTGGGGTGCCTGAGCGGCTCAGTCAGTTGAGCGTCCGACTTCGGCTCAGGCGATGATCTCGCGGTTTGTGGGTTCGAGCCCCGCGTCGGGCTCTGTGCTGACAGCTCGGAACCTGGAGCCTGCTTTGGATTCTGTGTCTCCCTCTCTCTCTCTGTCCCTCCCCTCTCTCAAAAATAAATAAATAAGCATTTAAAAAAAAAGACTGTTGTGGTCCCAATGTTAATAGGACACGAAGATTGGATTTAGTATGTGATAGGTACGTGTCGAAGGCCCAACATCTCGGGGCTCTGAGGAAAAAATCCCGAACCAAAAGGTGCAAAGCAGACTCGAGGCACAGAGTTCTGATCCCTGGCGCTCCGCACGGTGATGGAGGGAACAGACAAGCCCCCAGGAAAAGCTAACTAATAATCCCTCTTAGTCAAGAAGAACCCAAAGAGAGTATGCGCGCGTCTCTGCGGCAGGACTCCTGGGTGGAAACCAGCCGCCTAGCTCAGCCCTGTGCTGCGGTGACCAGGGCTCTTGGTGGGGGGGGGGAAGAGGGGGTGGGGAAGACAGGGGAGGCCTTTCGGTTCTCACCATTAGCATAGCCCATGCAGGAAAGCAGGGACACTGCTTCAGGGCAAGCCCCATCCCCCCTACCCCCTCCCCACCCCTCCCACTTCCCCGCCAGAATTCCAACACCTCCGGGTCGAATCAGCAGTGGTACCAGAGGCTCCCGCAGCCAGAAGTACGGACAGTCCTGTCTCCAGGTTCTCTCTGCCATGTGTACCCTCCCCTGCCCCCGTCTCCCTTCCTCCAGGTCTCCGGTCCTTCTGGTCCAGCACGGACGCCTCCCCGCAGGCCCACAGGAAGTACAGATTGAGTCAGAGGCAGAGCCAAGAAAATGCCTCTCTCCTCCTGATGAGATTAGGCCGAGGGAGCCCCTCCTCCTGACAGCTGACGCTCCCCAGAGCCGGGTCCCCGGCACCGAAGAGAGGCAGGGTACCTCCTGAGACGGCCTCCCCTCCCCTGCCCGCACCCCTCAGCTGTTGCCCCCCCCAAGGGGCAGCCTTTTCTCTGGGTGACTCCATTTCTCCCCTGCCCCAGCTCACAACTCCTTTCCTGCCCTCACTCTGACACTGTCATTTCCCTTAAGACCCACCCCGGGTCCTCTCTGTCCTGACGAGAAAGCTCCCTGCTGGACTTGGGTTGTGGGGCCCCGCATTCCCGCCACCACTGCCCCCCACCGCTTCTCCTCATCTCCCCAGACTCGCCCTTCAGCCAAACTGGTTTGTCTGCTCTCCCCTTGGAGCGTAGTGTTTTCCCAGACATGCTCATGCCGCCTTCACTCTGCCTCGAACCTAATCAGCCCAGGTAAGCCCACGGCTGGCACTTAGCTGGGCTCCTAGGGTGCCCTCCCTCTCACCCCCACTTCCTGGGCCCGGTTCCAATAGAACAGCCGCCATGCAGGCGCACTCTCTACCCTAAGAGGCTGCCCAGGGCAGGGAAAGAGGAGAATCAGGTTGAAGATCCTGGACCTCCACTTGTCTCTGGGCCTCAGCATCTGCATCTGTAAAAGGGTGTCCTAATATCCACCTCGCAGAGTCTTGCCAAGGATTAAAGGAGGTAACGACCGCACGCCATCCTGCAAACGTCCAGCACCAAGCAAGAGCTCGGCCGTGGGTGCCCTCTTCCGTTCTCCGGCCCTGCTGCCCGCGTTTCTACCTACTTTCCTCCATCCGTTCATCCAGCCATTCACCCCGCGGACTGCCGAGTCCGAAGGGTCTTCCCCTCTGCTGTGCCCACACTCGGGTCAGGCTCCATAAGCAGGCACCCGGGAGAGACCCACCCGGCTCCTGGGCTAGCTCCCACTCACGCCACCAGCCTCTCCTGAGCCCCCTCTGGGCACTCGGGGCAGGGGGGGCTTGGCCTGTCACTTCCGTAGCAGGCGTGCTAGTCAGGTCGGAGGGTCTGGATTCTGACGCCGATTTACTCTGTGACCTTGAGCAAACCTCATCCCCCCTCAGGTTTTGTCTTCTCAGGCAGGTGATATTTCTGCCTTGCCCACCTGTGAGGACGGTCCACCGAGGGCTCTCCAGCCCACACACACCAAAGCCCAGGACTGTGAGGGCGACAGAGCTGTCACCTGTCAGCTGTCCCAGTCCCGGGAGGGCTGGCGCCCTTCCTGCCTGGTTCCTCTGGAGACACAGAACACGGCTTCTTCCTACTGATTCCCCCAAATCGGACTCAGATCAAAACTCCATGCAGGTTTATTGCCCCACAATCTCCTTATCTGAGAGTTTCAAGGGACAAGGGTCACTGGGGACTTTCTAAACCCACCTTTCTCCTTTCAGGGAGGTTGAAAATCTGGAGTCTCCACTTCCTCCTCAACGTCCATTCCCCAGCAGAGCTTCTGAATTTGTCTCTGGGCAGAGAGGGACACTGAGGCCCAGAGAGGGAGAGAGCCTGGCTCAGGGCTCCACAGGGAGCGGAAGCCCTACAGCCCCAGTGCTGGACAGCACCTGCCGGGGGCGGGGGGGGGGGGCCCTGCATTCTATTGTCAGCGGGCCCACAAGCCAGCTCCCACCCTGCCCTGTGGCAGGGACCCGGGCCCCAGCGTGACTTCAGCCTGCATTATGGGGGCCCTCCCCGGAGCCTGACATCCCAGGAGGTGGCGGGGGGCCTCCGGGCAGGTCTGCTTGAGTCCAGCCTTAAAGGCTGAGTAGAGCGAGCTGAGCCCAGAGTGAAGGGAGGGCACTCCAGGTGGAAGGGGTGAGCGGCATGGGAACCGCAAGGGTGAAGTCTGACCGGGGTCCGGGCAAGCGCAAGGCAGCAGCGAGGGCCGGGCCAGCAAGGTGCCAGCGAGGGCTCTGAACACTGGCTAAGGACTTGGCTCTTAAGACCACGCGAAGGTGTCAAAGTTTGTAAGCAGGGGCGTGGCGAGGTGAGAGGCGCTGCGTATTTAGCCCTGCTATTAGGTAGCTAGAATGTTTGGCCGGAGAAAGTATTTTCTTTCCTCAACTGTGGGCTCGTGTCTAAGGAAGAAATAAGTGGGTGAAGTGGGTTTGGCTTCCTGCCGGCTCCAGCTGGCGGGAGGGGCTGTGGAGCACAGTGAAGACGAGGAGGGTGAAGATTCTGAGGCTCAGGGAGGAGGCCCCTGGGTGACTCAGTCGGTTAAGCACCCGACTCTTGGCTTCAGCTCAGGGCGCGATCTCCTGTTCCCGGGTTCGAGCCCTGCGCCGTCAGCACGGAGCCTGCTTGGGAGTCTCTCTCTTTCTCTCTCTCTGCCTCTCCCCTGCTTGTGTTCTCTCCCTCTCCCTCGCATCCTAAGGAAGTGAGGGGGAAGAGGAGACGATCATGACCGATCGGGGGGAGCCTGCAGGGCCGCTGATTTGCTGACCGGCAGTCCAAGTTGGCTCTGCCTCCCCAGGTCTGAGCAATTGGAGACAGCAGCGGAGCCAGGGGGCCGCGTCTCAGCAGCTGGGGTTTTACATCAGGAGATGGTTTCCCTTCTTCCCTCAGCCCATTTCCCCCTGCTAAGAGTCTCCACATGCCCGGCAGCCCGGTGCTCCCTAGCTCAGCCGCGCACATCCGAGGGGGACGGGCGGTTCCTTCCTCTTCTCCCTCCCCTGCTCCTAGTGTGGAGATACGTGCTCAGCCTTCATCAACTCCTCAGGTGCTGGCTGCGGCGGTGGCCAGGAGAGGACATGAGGCCACCTTCTCCCCATTTCCAGCCTCCCCGAGCTCCCCCGGGATCTTTTGTTCAGCCTGGGCCTGTGGGCCAGGGAGGGCGGCAGGAGCGAGGCTGAAGAGGGCAGGAAAGACGCCAGCGCCCCAGGCTGAAGAGGCACTTCGGGCCCAAGACGGACTCTCTCTGACTCGCCGGTGATGGTATCACAACTGACATTTTGTGGAAGAATTCTGGCAGTGGGTCTCAACCTGAGCATGCCTCCGAATCCCCTGGAAGGCTGATTAGCTTCCAGACTGCTGGGCCCATCCTAGAGTTTCTGACTTAGCAGTTTGGTAGTGGAGCCTGAGGCTCTGCATTTCCAACGGGTTCCCAGGTGACAATGAGGCAGCTGGTCTGGGGACCACTCTGAGAGCCACCGCTCCACAACCCCGCTCTACGATCCAGAGTCACTGCTCAGTCCATTTCTACCTTGGGGCTTTGGGGGGGCGATTGCCCCCATCTCTCTCTTTTTTTTTAATAATTTTTTTAACATTTATTTTTGAGAGAGAGAGACAGAGAGACAGAGCATGAGTGGAGGAGGGGCAGAGAGAGAGGGAGACACAGAAACTGAGGCAGGCTCCAGGCTCCGGGCTGTCAGCACAGAGCCCGACACGGGGCTCGAACTCACGAACCGTGAGATCATGACCTGAGGTGAAGTCGGACGCCTAACCGACTGAGCCACCCAGGCATCCCCACCCCCCATCTCAAGGATGCAAAAAGCTAATGGAGTCACTTTTCGGAGGCTACACAAATACTGGGCAGCAGGACCCTGTCCTCCAAAGATGCCATGAACACACAACCACTTCCTAACTCGGGGCCGCTTGGGGCTGCGATTCTTGGCTTTCTATCCGTCACGTATTCTCAATATATAAACACGGGCTGAGGCCAGCACTCAAGAACCAGGCGGGTATTCTGATGACAGCTTCACTGTCTGAACAGCAGGTATTGAGGCCAGGTGGCCAAGATACAGGCTTCAGAGTCAGAGACCCAGGTATAAACCCAGACTCGCTCCCTCTCTATCTCGGAACCGCACGGGCACTGACCTCTTCGCCAGGTTGCTATGAAATGGGGCCAAGGCTGAACAGAGCTGTTGCCGGCCTTGCACACAGTGCGTCCTCAATAAACGGTAGCAACCCGGTGGGCCCAGACACGAGCCGGGGAGGCATCTGGGGACAGATACTAAACCTCTCTGCCTTTTCATCTGTAAAGGGGGGGAGGGGTCAAAAACAGAACCTGACTTAAAGGGACATGGTAAGGATTCAATGAGTTTATTAATTTAAAATGCCTTAAAGCCACGGCTGGCATAGGGACGCTCCTACACACGGTCCTTTTGGTCAAGTATGATAATTTTAGCACCTAATGCGCACTTTTCAGTAATACATGTCAGCAAAACCGTTAAAGAATACAGTAGGGTATTGTGACGTCAAAATTTAAATATCAGGGGCGCCTGGGGGGCTCAGTCGGTTAAGCGTCCGACTTCGGCTCAGGTCATGATCTCGTGGTTCGTGAGTTTGAGCCCTGCGTCGGGCTCCGCGCTGACAGCTCGGAGCCTGGAGACCGCTTTGGATTCTGTGTCTCCCTCCCTCTCTCGGCCCCTCCCCTGGTGGCACTCTGTCTCTGTCTCTCAAAAAAAAAAAAAAAAAAATTAAAAAATTAAAAATAGAAATCATGGTGCTGGTTGTACAACAGTGTGAATGTACTTCAGGTCACGGAACTAAAAACGGTGACAATGGTAAACTTCACACTACGCATATTCTGCCACGATGAGAAAAGGAAGAAAAGAGCTAGCGGCACCCAGGTCTCGCTGCCCGGCTCTCCGGAGCGCCTGGGGCCAGCTCCACCTCTGCTTCTGCTACACCTTGGGGGAGGGGGGAGGGGGGCTGGGGGGGCGGGGGGCTGGTCCTCCTGCCCCGGCAGAGCCCTCACCCTTTCACTCCTGGCCCATCAGGGCAGAAGGGGTGCTTCAGGGTGCCTCACGGCTCTCTCGGGAAGGGCCTGGAGGGCCATTCCCCAGGCAGAGGGGTGTCTCTTCCCATCCACTTCCCTCCTGCTCACTGTCCCTCTGCGGAGCCAGCTCCAGCTGCTAACTGGGACTCCCACTGGCTTCGGCTGGGAGCCCCGCTCTGTGCAGGGAAGGTACGTAGACGTTCTGAGACCAGGCGCCCTGCTCCGTCTGCTCTGCCCCCACTCGCCGTGTGACCCTACTCAAGTCATCGTCCCTCTCTGGGCCCGGGTGCTCCGTCCGTACAATGGGAACGTGTATCCCTGCTTGCCACCCTCCTGAGGCTCTAGGGAGGCTCCGCAGGGGGAACGGAGGCAAATGTGCTTTGTTTCTTTACTGCGCGATGCGACCACACGGAGAGGCAGCAGAGACGGTGACAGACACGGTCGGGGCCCACCCACTGGGCTCGAACACCGGTCCCACCGCACACCCAGCTGGAACACCTGGGGCAGGCTAGTCAACCCCTCCGGGTCTCAGGTTTTGTCGTCACGAAGTGGGACGGTGACAGGAAATGAGTTCGTATCTGACAAGCACTTAGAACACTGCCTGGCACACGGCAAATTCAAGATAAATTCAAAATAAGTAATCATAGTAACTTCTCCTGAGTACTCACTGTGAGCTGGGCACTATTCTAAGGTATTTAACTGTACGAAGGGATGGAAATGAACATTTAGCAAAGCTGAATAAGGCCAACAGGGCTCCCAGACTAAACCAGAAGCACAAAGTGTCCGTGTCTTTTCTCTCTCCTCTAAGTGGCAATACTTAAAGATCTAAAGATTTGGGGGTGGGGGGTCACCTGTGCTGGGAGACACCCAAGCCCCCATCGCGGGCTGGAGACAGAGACAGCCTTGTGTCCCTCCTCCGCCCGCTTCGTGCTGATTTAGAGCCTAAAGCTCTAATTCTTATCTAATCTAATTCTTAGCTAGGCACACTAACTCCCTCTCTCAAATGATCTTATTACATTCGGGGCCAAAAAACAGATAAAATATTTCAAGACTGCCCAATGTCAGGGACCCAGGTGGGCATCCAGCCCAGCTCTGTCCCCCCTTTCCACACCACTCTGTCTGAAAAGTCTGAGAGTCTTGGCTTGTACCATTCTAGTGACGGACAGCTCACTCCTTCCGGGGACGGAGCAACCCAACTGTTAGACTTCCTTCCTCCTTCTACAGAGAGGAAATCTGCAAGTTCCCCTACCGCCCTGCTTCCATCCCTTCGGTCCCACCAACCGCGCCCTCTGCCTTTGCCCCCGACAGCCCTTCAGAGATCTGAGGCCCCCGACCACGTGCCTCTGGGATGGTTCCACTCAGGCTGGGGAGTTTTTTCGTGTGACTTCGTGTCCCGACTTCTCCCCATTTTGGTCACCTCCGCATTTTGCTCCAATGGGGAGCTCCCCACCTCTCACCCAGGTTGGAGCCCAGACTGTGCTCAAAAGCCTCCAGACGGGGGCCGAGAACCACTCAGTAGAGCAGGTCCCCCCCAAGATCCTAGATCGCTTCTTAGGATAGGAGCACTGGCCAGACCCCAAGAGCTCCTGGGGTGCAGAAAGAGAAACGGAGTCGGCTTGCCAGGGGCCATCCATACAGGGAAGAACCAGGAACAGGATTCCGATTTCTGGCACCCTAGCCCAGGAGAGTCCTCTAAGACATGAAACAAAGTTTCCTTTGATCCTGTGTCTGGATACGGCACCAAATATTTTGTTTCTTATCTGTATTGCTGTCCTCGGAGGGATAAATTCCAAGGATGGCTGGGGAAGAAAAATCTAATTGTGAAGCTGGAGGGGGGGGGGCCTTCACCCGCGCTGGACCCTCCCGGAGGTCAGACCTTTGTAAGGCGGGCTGTATTCCTCCAGAGTGTGGTGGAGGCTAAGAAAGATGGGGCTCCTTAGGTTCAGGAAAGAAGACAGATTCCCCCAAATCTTTGCTGCTAGAAAGGTCAATGGGGCAGCAGCCCCACAGTGGGAAAGGTAAATCGGGGCACATCGGCTCACCCCGCATTTTCCATGTCTCCAGCTGGAGACAGACCCCGCGCTGGCCTCTGTGGGCTCCGAGATAGCCTTGGGGCCGCTGCCCTGGGAGTGGGTAGAGAAATGGAGAAATCACACCGCACCTGAACAAAGTTTGATCACAAACGTGGTGGTTTGTCAGAAGGGGCAGCTGCGTAGCAAAGACCGGGAGGGTAGAGCCAGGGGACTTTTTTTCTTTTTTTAAATCATATGCTCCTTCCAAAGAGAAAAAAAAATAAGTCCCCACCTCTGCCAATATTTTATATGACATACAAGTAACTATCATTGGGAGCTGGGAGGCATAACATAAACATGCAGCGAGATTCATCACTAACCAGAGTGACTGTAAATCTCAAATAATGTCCCTCGAATTGAAAAACATCTTGGGCTGACTTCTTATCGAACTTGATTAGCTTGTCATTGTTTTTTTTTTTCCCTCATATCTTGTGGCTGCCGATGCAATCTTACTGGAACCCCAAGGGTTAACTTCTTGTTCAGTCTCACCGGTTTCATTAGAACCACTAACAAGCAGCCCACCGATCAGCGAGGAATCTTCTAAAACCACTTGGCCACTTTGTGAGGATTCGTTTAGTTCAACCTGGGTAATATAATCCATGCATCCAACCTGGATTAATTAGTCCGGATTACCCGGGATTAATTAACCAGGTTAAATTCATTGTAACGAACTGCTGAAAACAAATCAGCAAGTAGGGGTGTCCTTGCCATCCTTTCTCAGAGGGCTTTCCCCCTCTCTCCAGAGATTCCTGGAGACATGAGGCACGAGGCTGTCTGACACCCTGAGTGGTGTCAGCAGGGCTATACCCGGCAAACAGGAACAAAGCTGAATGATTTTCTCGCACCCCAATGAGCGTGCGTACCTCGCTTCGGAGGCCACCAGAACAGAAGCTGGGGAACCGATCCGAGGGGATTTTCGGGCCGCACAGGACGGTAGAGATCATCTAGTCTAACCTCCTCACTTTCCGGATGAGGGGACAAGGATTCAGGAAGCAATGTAACTGATCCAAGGTCAGTGGCGGATCCCAGAGAGAACGCAAATCTCTAGTTCTTGAGGCCGAAACCGGCTGCTTCCCTGCCCTGGCCGCAGTCCAGCCTCTACCTGGGCCCTCCGCGGGCCCCTGCGCCTCTCAGCCCTCCGCAGCTGCATCCCCTGTGCCACCGATCACAGGGTGACCCGAGGGTGGCCGTGGGTGGCCTGGAGACGAGTGTCCCCGCAGAGTTACAAATGCTAGCAGAACGGGGGCGCACGGAGCTGTCGGCAGGCCACGGTTCCAGGAGCTCCTCTGCCTCACTCTGAAGCCTTGGTTCCTCATCTGTAAGATGGGACCAATCAAAGCCAGCTCATGGGCTGTTGTCTGGGTACCCCGTGAGGTCCTGCTGACACCTGCAGCCTGGGAAGTAGCTCCTGAGGGCGTTAACTGCTGTCCTTACACTCTGGAAGGTTTAGGGGGGTGAGATCTGGGGCTCCTAGAGCCTGAGAATTCTGCCTTTGATTGCTAGCCACGGCTCTGGACTTGGAGCCTCTGCAGCCCAGTGGTCCCCCAAGTGTGCTGGCCCAGGCCTGGCATGGAGGCCGGCAGCCATGGATGTGGGTCCCAGGCCTTCCGAGACGTGCCTGAAATCCTGCTCCCGTCTCTACGAGACTGTCCTTCTGATCCCCCCACCTGACTTCCCTGAGCTGAGGCCCCTTCGGCGACCAGGAGATGGAAGCGTCCCCTACTCCAAAACCTTCTATGGCTTCTCGGTTGGGCACTCAAAGCTGAGATCTGGCCCAGGGGTAAACCGAGAAGAGAGATGGGGCAAGGTGGGGGAGAGAAAATGGGCAGACAAGGGCCGTAGGCCTGGGTGCAGACAAAAAGGGGGTGCCTTTCTAGAAAGAACTTAAAGACCATACCAAGGCCGACTAAAAGTCTGACTTTTTATTATCACGATATGCCTGCAACTCTAAACAATGTCCATGAAAAAATACTCCTCCCTGCCCGACCAGGCTGCTCCCACCTCCCTGCCCTTGGCGACCGGCCAGCATCTGATACTATTCCCTAGACCGAGCCAAACCGGACCGTATGTTCGCCACGTCCCCAACAGGCGCAGTAGCCGTCCCCACGCCAGCCCTCAGCCCGCACCGCTTCTTCTGCCAGTAAGTTCCTCCCTCCTCCCTGCGGGTTCAGCTGTTACGAGGCTGGGCTTAGCTGCTCCCTCTTTCAGAGTCTCCTGCACGCCCTCCCTCCTGCCTGGCCACGACCCCGCGCCTAGGCCTCCTGGCACCCAGCTCAGGAGGTAGACAGCAGCGGTCTCTCCATGGAAGACTGAGGAGAGGAACCACCGTCTGAAATCTGGAACCCGCCGCACAGCAAACCACCCCGGCAGAGCCACTTCCTCACTGTGTGACCTCAGACAAGTCCCAGATCCTCTCCAGCCTCAGTTTCCCCCATATCATCTCCAAGGGACCTTCTTTCCTTGTCCTCGGTCACGCCCTCTCTTGGCCACACCCTGCACTTTGTCCTTATGTGAAAATGTTTCCACCTGCTTCCATTAATTCAAGCGCCCCTTGCTGACCACGACCTCCCCACCGACGCCTCCTGTCACCGGCCGGATGGGAGCAGGCCTTTGTCAGCACCCCTGTTAGATCAATTAAACAGGTTCAGGCCCAAGAAGAGAGCTCGGGACCACAGACCTCTCTTCAGGGAGGCTTAACCCATTCGGCGCTGCCTCAACTCTGCCGCCGAACTTGGATCCAGCGTTTCTGAAAGGCCAGCTCCAGGGATGGCGTCTGGGCCACGGGACGTCCACCTGCCATGATGCCTGCTTCCTGTGCCTGGTGACCTGGGACACCGTCCCACAGCCTGCACGCGAGAGACGACCCATCGCCGCCCCCCTCCACCTCTTCCCCGCCCGTCTGCTCCTTTCTCCTCCCACAGAGCCATGGCCCCATCGCCTCACCCTCACCCCAAAACCTTCACCCGCTGACTTCTTTCCTAGTATCTGGCACGACTCCGGTGCTGGACGAACCAGGATACCTACCTCGGGCTGGGGGAAAAAAACGGACAGGAAGTGCCAAACGGGGTGACGGCGTTCCCCCTACAGCTCTTCTGTCTCCAGGGTCCTTCCTTCTGCAAGTCGGGTCTTGTGGGGGCCAAGGCGTAGCCAGGCAAGCCAGATCCCAGGGGTCGCCGGTGCGGCTTCCTCCTCCTTGTCCTCACAGCCAACCCATCACTGATGCCTCCCCGCAAACACCTTTTAAACCAGCCACTTCTCTCCACTCCCGCTGCTACCAGCTGCTCTCACCTGCACGCTTAGTCTTACCTACCAACCGTTTGCCCCCAATCTTTTCAAAAGACGTCCATCTGAGCAGGCCACTCTGTGGCCGTTACTCTAGGACCCAAAGGGCCTGGCCACTCCACCTCTCCTGCCTCCTCTGCCCAGGAATCAGAGCTGGAGGCACCCGGTGCTTTCAATTCCTCGAAGGTCCATTCCCTTCGGCCTCGGGGCTGTTTCTTCTGTCGGCATGCTCCCCTGTCCACCTCCGCCTGATGACCCCCTAATAATCCTTCCGATCTCAGCTCAGAAGTCCTCCCCCGAGAACAGCCGTCTGCAGTGACCCTGAGTTACGCACATGCTCCGCTCTGCAAGCTTTGATGCCCTCTCTTCTGCCCCAGGCACCTGTTCCAGGTACTGCGGGACCTTAGGGTTACTGCCCATCTCCTCGGGTCTGCGAGCCTACCTGGGCAATACGTACGTCTGCTTGGCTCTGCTCTGCGTCCCTAGCACTCAGTGACCAACACATGAATAAAGATCTCATGCAAAAAAGATAACTGAGAAATAACGTTGTAGGAAATGAATGAATGAATGAATGAATGAATGGGCCTTTCTGGGAGAGAGTCTAGGATGACCCGCGTGCGGGAGGTCTCTGAGGTCTTTCTCCAGGGTGGGCCGTAGGTCAACCTACCCCTGGCAATGGCTGTAACCCGGATGAGGCTAATGAGCCAACCAAAAAGCTCGCAAAGCTCCTTCCCGCCCGCCACGTGCCCAGCGCCCCTGCAGGACTCATCGCCCCGGGCGTTCAGTGACCAGTCCGCTGGGGCATCCCTGAACTGGAATATGTTTACTCTGCGGTGTGAACACTTACTTCTTCCCAAGGCCCAGGACTCAGGAGCCTCTTGTTTGTGCGGTTGGATGAGGAAAAAGTGATGGCGTCTAGTTAGAGCAGGGTTCAGATCCCAGCTTTATCTTTCCCTGCCTGTGTGACCTTGCGAAAGTCACTTAACCTCTCTGGGACCCCAGTTTCCTTATTCTGCGAAAAGAGGACAAGGATACCCAGCCAGGAGGTTGATGTAGGAAGAAATGGGTATATGTACCTTAAGAGCCTAGCGGGGGGCCTGCCGCATGGCATCTCTGATTGATTCTAAGACACACAGTTTCGGGGGGCGCCTGGGCAGCTCAGTCATTTGAGAGTCCAACTTCACCTCAGGTCATAATTTCACCGTTCCTGAGTTTGAACCCTACATCGGGCTCTGTGCTGACGGCTCAGAGCCTGGAGCCTGCTTCGGATTCTGTGTCTCCCTCTCTCTCTCCACCCCTTCCCTGCTCATGCTCTGTCTCTCTCTCTCTCTCTCTCAAAAATAAATAAACATTAAAAAATTTTAAAAAAGACAGTTTTTTAACATGTAACATCTCTGAAACTTGGATGCAACTTACAGTTTAACAGTCTGCTGTTTTTTCTTTCTTAATGGATTTTAAAATGATGGTATATCTCATAATAGAAGGTACCCTGCATTCAATAAACCATGATTATAGCTTAGTTTCTTCACTTCCTTGGCAAAGAGGCAGGAAGGTGTGGGAGCGCTCCCTGGACCACAGACCGAGGAAGCGCATCGTTCAGGGAAAAGGGCCTTCTGGGGTCTGGCATCCTGGGGTGGGACCCTGACGCATCACGGAATCTGAAGACAGGCCCTTCCCTAGCTGGCTGGCCCTCGGGATCTGCCCCTGCTGTCCCGGTCCCACTCAGGAGGTGGCCCAAACTCCAGCAGAACCCTTACCTTTCTGGGTCTGACCCTGTGCGCCTGCTGACGCAGCCCGCGGGCGCCGGCTTGGGCAGTCCGGTCCCGGTCCTAACAGTGCTCGCGGCCACCTGAAACCCCCAGCCTCTGTCCCACAGACTCCTGGAACCTACCCCAGAGATCTCGTCTTCTGTGACTCCTTCATCGGGCCATCCCTGCACTCTGCTCTCAACTGTCCTGGAAGGCCAGCAGGGGGGTGACATCCAGGCCTCATCCAAGTCCTTGGGTGCCTCGGGGAACCCTCCAGCCTGGTGAGGGGTTCAGATTGTTATACCACCTACGTCATATCGTACCATGTATTACATATGGACAGACTGTCCTAGAAATACACGCCAAATAGCACATAAAAATGGCAAACTATAGAAAGGACAAAAGTGAGCGTGATAATCAACCGCTTTGATGTGTGTCCGTCTGCGTATTTTTCCGCAGTCACGGGGCGTAGATAGATTCTCCTCCCATGTCAGCCCCTAACGGGCTCGGTCCACACGCACGGTTCTCTCCCTCGCTTTTCCAGTCACTGTGACCTCGCAGGCCGCCCTCCACACAGACGCTTTCTTCTCAGTGGTCTCACGCACTCCCTGTCCTCCGCCCCTTCCCCTGGCGGGCACCTCGGCCCGCCTCAGCCAGGTCCCCGAGGCCTGGCCCGTGCTCACGGCCGGACGCCAGACGGCTTTCTGCAGACACTTGTCCCCCTTCGATGGGAAAGGGCTGTGATTGGCTCACGGCTGCCCTCGGAGCCTCCTGGAAGCAAAGCCCCACCCCAGTACAGAAATACTCTGGGGTGCGAGGTAAATGGAAGCTGTCGGCCCCTGGCGGACTTGACTGGAGGCCTGTTCAAACAGACCGGACGCCTCTGCGACCCGGAAGGATGCTGGCCCTGTACTTCCCCAACCCCAGCGGGCTCCAGACTTCACGCTGAACAGCAGTGAACGGGTGGGTGCTTGGCGTTTTATAGTTCAAAAGCCCTTCCAGGCTCTTTATCCGGTTTCCAGCCTCACGACCACCCTAAAAATTAGGCAAAGCGGGTGTTCGCAGTGGAGCCATTTTACAGATGAAGAGGCTGAGGCTCGGAGAGGTGGGCCGCTGGCCCGATGACCTTTCCTCCCCTCCAGAGTCTGGCTGACCCTAACCCCACTAACGACCCAGCTCAGACACGGCCTCTTCCGGGAGCCTTCCCCACCTCCGGCCCCACCCCAGGCTAGGTCAGGTGCCCCTCTCTGAGGGCCCGCAGCTCCTGGGTTTCCGGGAGGGGGTTAATACTCGCCTCACTTTAGGGGTGAGAACAAGGGGCATAAAGAAGGGACGGGACTTGCCTACAGAGCACGTTACGGGCCAGGTCAGGTCTCCCTCCTCAGAGGCGTGGCTTCTTTTGTTCCACTGCGTCTTTTGTTGTCTGCAATCTTGGACTCCAAGCCACTGCCCGAGGTTCATTTCCGTCTCCTCGTGCGCTGGCCGGGCCTTCCCTGGTTCAGCCAGGTGTGAAGGGGAGTGTCGCGGGGGGGGGGGGGGCTCTGCCGGGGGCAGGCTCGATCCCCCAGCCCGAGCCAACTCCCTGGGGCAGCCTCAGGAATAGCAACAGTAGTTGGCCATCTATCGAGCAGCTCTGTGTGCCAGCACTTTCCACCCCCACCTCACTTCATCCTCCAGCCGGCACCATTATGATGCCGTTTTGCAGGTGGGGTGGGGGGTGCGGGGGTGGGGGCAAGCCCCTGGCCCAAGGCTCACCTGGTAAGCTGCAGGACTGCATCCCTAGCAGCAAGCGGCCCCGGGAGTTTGCTGGCACCAGAGCCAGAAAGAAATGCACAGTCAGAGTACAAGAGACAACTCCCCGGGGGCCTGCAGGCCTGGCGGGGCCCCAGCCTCTCCCTCCCCATCTCCTGGCCGCCTCCCACCCAGGGCCGGCGGGAGGGACGAGACGCTTGAGCTCAGGGAACACGGGCCTGCCCTGGCAGTCCTCGGCACTCCCTCTGGGCAGGGTCACGCCACTCGCCAGCCCCCTGCAAGCTCTGGGCTCAAGGCCAGGCTGAAAGCAGCTGTCACGCCAACCCTGCACAGGTTCTCAGCATCCTCTTTCTTACTAGAACGGGACCTCGCATATCTGCTCCCGACTGGGTGAGAGAAGCTGAGCAAGGCCCTGCCTTTCCCTGGGCCTCGCTTTCCCTATCTGTGAAATGAGGCCGGGGTGGGGTGAGTAGTGGGGGGGGTGCGGTGTCTCAATGGAACCCACCAGCTGACATCCCAGGTAGCACAGCCCAGCGATTGAGACCCTGGACACTGGAGCCAGATGACATGAGTTCGAATGTCAGACTCCGTGTAAACTGCCCCACCTCTCCGGGCCCCAGCGTCCTCATCTGTAAAAAGAGGGGCATAGTAACGACAAAGTAAATACGCCGAAATATTTAAATCGATTATCTGAGATGAAAAGAGAAGATATGGGTGATTTATTTTCTGTTTTCCTTTTTTTCTAAATTCTCCATTACCATCGAGTAGTTATGATAGAAAAAAATACACTTTCTCTGCGAATGAACTTCACTGAGATATAACTTATATACAATATAATATGCCCAGTTTAAAAAGCAGTAATAATAACGAGAGTCCCTATCCTCCACGATGCTTTAAGGATTGAATGAGTTAATGTATGTCCAATTTTAGGCGGTGTCCAGAGCGTAAGAAGTGCTATTCAATGTTTATTATATAAAGAAGCCTAAGACCAGCCCGGCTTCCTCCCCTTCCTCCTGTGCCCCTGGGCTGGACCCCCGTTCTCACTCCCAGCACCGAGCTCGGCGGATCCCCTGCCCCTACGGTCACTGGTTCACTGCCTGGCCCAGCTCGTCACCCCACGTCTGGATTAGTTCCACAGCCTTCTCTCTGCACCCCAGAGGAACCACACCGACGCGCAAACCTGGCCATGCCCTCTCCTTGGCTTCCCATGGCTCCCCACTGCCTTCTACCGAAATTTCTTCCTCCTCCGTGAGACCTTGTCTTAGCAAGCTACTTAATGTCTCCATATCTGTGTATTTTTTTTTTAATGTTTGTTTATTTTTGAGAGGGAGAGAGAGAGAGAGAGAGAGAGAGACAGAGTGTGAGTGGGGGAGGGGCAGAGAGAGAGAGGGAGATACAGAATCTGAAGCAGGCTCCAGGGTCTGAGCTGTCAGCACAAAGCGTCATGCGGGGCTCGAACTCACAAACTGTGAGATCATGACCTGAGCCGAAGTTGGACGCTTAACCCACTGAGCCGCCCAGGCGCCCCTGTATTTGTGTATTCTTAACTAAAAAAGAGGAGTGAAAGAGTAACCCCCTTGGGGCACCTGGCCGGCTCAGTCGAGAGAGCATGTGACTCTTGATCTCAGGGTCGTGAGTCTGAGCCCCGCTTCCGGCATAGGGTTTACTTAGGCTTATTTATTTAACAATACCCCCCCCCCAAACTTAGAGGATTCCATGACATACAGGGCGGGGTCCACAACCTGACCACCAGTGGTGCCTCTTACCAGTTTCCTCTGTCTTCTCTGTCACTCTGTTCTAGTCTGCTCTTCCATGAACATGCCAGGCATGGTCCTACCTCAGGGCTTTTGCACTGGCTGTTCCCGCCACCTGGATGGCTCTTCCTCCAGAAATCATCTCAGCTCACTTCCTCACCTCCTTCCAGACTCTGCCCAAAAGTTACCTTCTCAATGATCCTCCCAACCGCCCTACTGAACATCGCAGCCCCCTCCTTCTGTTCCCTGTCACGCGCCCGAAACATCCCCATGTGTTTTACTTGTTCCGTCCCCCTTATCACCTTCTGCTTGACTCATTGTTCATTGTGCCTTTTTTTCTGTATGAGATTGAAAGTTTCTCTAGGACAGATTTTTTTGGGGTCTATCCTCTTTCCTATCAAGACTCCTGCTCCCACCCCAGAGAATACCGAGCATGATGTAGGTGCTTAATAAAACAACAGTTGAATAATGAAATGAACGAACGTAAACCACTCAGGAGAGAATCGGGCCAGTGGGAAGGCGTCAATAAATACTAGCCGTTCTCATTCTTATCCTTATTATTGCTTCTTCAAGGCGAGGTTCCCATGCCCTTCCTCCTGGACCTCTCCAAGCTCGTAAGCCCCCTTTCCTAGTCTCCGCTGCACCCTGCCAATCCCTCAATTACGGTAGGGAGCACGGCGCTCCTTCATGACCCTTTTTTCCATTTAGGCTGAAGCGAATGAGACTGCCGTTTCTTGTAAGTCAAAAACAGCCAGGTATTGGCCATTTCACCTAGTTCAACCGGATATATTTCTCACGGCAGCCTGCGGGACTCCGGAGGGCACCTCAAGGCCCAGGACTCAGTCGGTGCCCAATTAATGTTTGCTCACAGAAGTGAAGTCACCTATTCCTGGCCCTTCCTACTTGGAGGGACTGCAAACACCTCCAAGGAGAGCAGGCACAGCCCATAGACTTAAAATAGCAAACGGAGGGTCCTGCTGCATTATCTCCTGGTCCCCCTGAAAAATCCCTGTCTCCTGATATCTGGCAAAGAAAATAAGAACAAAGCTACACTCTATCCTAAAACAATCCAGGTTCTGAAACCAACAAAAGTCTGAGGCTGGATGAAGCCCTGTCCCAGGGGAAAAGGGCTAGCTGCTTGCCTCGAAGGGGATTCATTTAATGATGGGGAAGGAAGGCTAGAACATTCTTTGGTCACCACCGTGTTCACTGTTCCAATACAGGATTCAGTTACAGAGATCTGTTAGGTCCGTAAGGCAGGTTGTCAGAGCTGAAAGAAATTCAGCAATCACTGAATCTACCCCATTTCACAGATGGGGGAAAGTGAGGCCCAGAAAGGGAAACGGACTGACCCAAGGTCACACAGCGGGGTACATGAAGAGTTCCTCCTGGCATCTCTGCCTGCTGATGTTCGTCTTGTGGTCTTTCCTCTGGACCACACTGCTTTTAGGCTGGCCAGACTCCGCAGCGGATGCTTTAGTGCTACTATTTTTTTAAGCTGTACTTTTCAAAGGAATTGTTTATGAAACCTCGGATAAAACGCCAAGAGCTCCCCTATAAGAAAACTTGTTATAAATATCAGCACTACATTTATCTCTCTCTATAGTTACTTCCTTGGGGTAAAGTCCTCAAAGTAGAAGTCTGGGGGCAAAGGGCAGTTAGGATCATTTTCACAGACTTTTGGAACAGGCTGCCAGGTTGCCCTGCAAAATTAAATGCTGGAGAAGCCCCACAGAGAGGCTTAGCCTTTTGCATTCATTGTTGCTAATTTTACAGGAATAAACACAGACTGCTTTCACTTACTATATGCGTGGTATCTGTTTCCTAACAAATAAACAAATACTGTGGTCTTAGAATCAGGGTCCCTGGGCTTGGCTGCTGGTTTGCTGGGTGAACTCTGACAAGTCATATCCCCTCTGGGGCTCGGGGATGCCTATCTAGACAGTGAGGGGTTCGGAGAGATGATTTCTCAAGCCCCCTTTCCGCTCGGATATTCCACCACTCCATAGTACATTTTCAATTTTTAGCACAGGATGGCTTTTTAATAGCCGGAATCTGCCATGCCCCCTAAGTCAGGCCAAAACGGGTGCCTCTTTGCGCTAGCTGAGCAGGAAAACAGAGCCCCGATCATACATACCTAGAGATGACAGGAGGCTTAGGTAGCACTTAAGCGTGTGCATCAGACCTACGTTCAAGGGGCAGCACATATACTTAGTCTGTTTTTACGAGCGGGTAATAATACTCATTTGTGGTCTAGCTCCGGGTTCTGCGAGGCTCCACCATGACCAGAAGGCACAGTCATGGTCATTCTCAGTTGGCTGAGAATGCCAGACTTGCAGTCAAAGGGAGCTCAGCCCTAGCGAGTGCCCATCCAGCCTCTGCTCACATACCTCTGATGACACAGGGCTCACCACCTGCCCAGGCAGCCCCTCCCTACTTTGGGCAGTAAGAAAGCTCTTGGGTGGGGGCAGGTCACGAAGCGGACAAGAGAGACCAGAAGGCCCAGACTTGGTTCTCAGAAGCTAGGAAATGCAAGGGACACATCCCAGCCCTGATGCAGGCGGGTTGTGAGCAAGCCCCAGGCCGGCTACTCTTTGCTCTGGGGCAGACACCTTAGCTCCTGTCTCTGGGCCTGGGGCTGTTCAGCCTGGAAGTGAGCAGATTTCAGGGACCAGATGAGAGCCCCAGGGTGGAGAAAGAAGAGTAAGATGTGGTCTGTATGCCCAGAGCAGGAGTAGAAGCTTCCTGCTGTTTACAGCTAGTGAGATCCCCATCATAAGAGGTGTGCAATGGGGTGGCAAGAGCTTCCAGAGGGGATCTTACTGAGCCACTGGGCCAGAGGCCAGAGATCTTTTTTACCCGGAGAACCTGGAGCCACAGTTCGTCATACACATACTCTGTCCCTGACCCAACCCCACCCAGACGCAGCTCCCTTGGCACTGTCGCGCCTCTGAGGTCCTCCCCCCCCCACACACCAGCGTGACCCAGCCCCATCACACCTGCTGGGGCAATGGAAGGGGAAGACGACGTGCCGTTCCATTCTCTAAATCCAGGTTGGTGCGTGGGTCTAGCCCAGGCAAGTCTGCAGCTCAGGGTCCCATCGTCCCCAACGGAGGCCTCCCCCCCCCCGCAAGGCGGACTTGGCCGGCCGACACTGACCGCCCCACCCTGCGCGCCCAGGCGGGCTCCATAGGTATCTCGGGCAGTCTCCCCCTCCTGTTTCCCGTTTGGGGGAGCCGAAGCCCTGCGGGTCACCTAGCCAGGAGGCGGAGAGTCCAGACAGGGCTCCAGCGGGGCACCCAAGCCACAAGGGGGGGCCGCCGGGACCCGCTCGCCACACCCAGGGTGAGCGGCCCTCTCAGCGGGCGGGAGGGGTGGGCGGTGCAAACAGTGCAGATCCCGGCCCCTCAGCCGTCGGGAGCCTCGGACCTCGGGGTGGCCTCTCCCAACGGCGCGGCGCGGAAGGAGCCACCATTGCGCCCGCTACCCCAGCGGGGAAACTGAGGCCCGGAGGGGGGTGGTGCTTCGTAAGCTCACGCGGAGGTGCTGGAAGCCTCTTCCCCCGCGCCCCGCCGGGTCCCCCGCGGCTCGCCGAGCCCAGCATCCCTCCCGGGGCGCTGCAGCCAGGAGGCGCAGCGCGCACACATCGCGTACCGCGGGAAGCCACGGCTGGCGGCGCGGGGCCGCCCTACCTTGATGACGGCAGCGCAGGTGGCGGTGGCGGCGGCAGCGGCGGCGGCGGCGGCGTCCGGCTCCGGCTCCGCGCTCCTCACCGCCCGCCGAGTCCCCACGCGCAGCTCCGCCGCCTCTTCCCCCCGCAGCCCGGAGGGCGGGGCCGCTGGGCGGGGCTGGGGCCCGGCGCTAGCCCCGCCCGAGCGCCCCGGGGCCGGGGGCACCCCTCCTTCCGCACCCTCCCGACCGCGCTCCTGGCCCCCGGGGCTGGTCTCCGGGCGCGCGCACGCGCACAGAACAGGCGCGCACACGCCGCAGAGATTGGGGCGGGCTGCCCCGCGAGCGGGCGGAGGTTGGGGTCTGGCGGACCCACCGCTCCCCCGCTTCTTGGCACCCGGCGAGGGACTTGACCTCCCCGGCGTCCCGTTTCCCCCTAGGCGAAATGGAAACAGTAACTGTTTCTGCGTCCGAGAGCTGTTTGAGAATGAGATGAGACGACATAATTTACCGGCCGGCGAAGTGAGCGCGCAGAGCCCGCCACCCGGCTGGCGCCTGGCAGACCCCGGCTGGTGGAGAAATTCTTGAGGTTTCCTATTCGGCGGGGACGCCAAGAGCCGGGAGGGCGGTTCTGTAACGTGTGGACCCCGTTCTCTCCGCAGCCAGGAGGGGGCGCTACCGCCCAGTCTCGCTGGCTCTCGGGTTCTGAGCATCCTGGGCAACTGGGAGGAGATGGTGAGGCCCCTCCTTTTAATAAGACTACCACCTAACACTTACTGAGCCAGGCACTGCTCTAGGCACCTTAAATGAATGACCTCACTTTACCGTCCTACAAGCCTACGAGGTTACGCTATTACCTGTTTTACAAATAAGAAAGGTGAGGCACAGGTTAAGCACCTGACTTAAGATCATGCAGCTAAGAATTCAACCCTAGGCAGGTCCGTTCCCAAGTCCAAGCTCCTAGCCACATCACCACACCGGCCCTCTTGAGAAGAGCTCTTTGTTTTGTTGAGCCCTGTATCTTGGAGCACCTAGAACAGTACCCTGCTCAAGTTTTGAGTGAATAACAGAGCACACTGTGAACTTTACATGTTTCATTTAATCCTAGCAGCCCTTTTGTTTAGCTGCTATTATTACCCCCATTTACACGGAAGAAATTTGAGACTTAGAGTGGCTAAGTACGTTGGGGCTCGGGGATATATCCTTGGAAAGAATGGCTAGGGGCAAAGCTTGCAACTCATTCAGTTCCCTGGGCCCCTCTCGCATCCAGAGTACCCTCCCCTCCACCTGCACTGTGGCCTTCAAAGCCAACCCCCTGTGGCCCAGGCTGGGGCTGGATTGCTCAGTAGGCCAGCAGAATGTGTGCTTCAGGTGTCAGCGAGACAGTCAGATATTTGAGGTTTCAGAAAAGCATAGGAAGAAATCAGAATGTGGTAGGAGTTCTTGATCGCTCAATATTGCCTTTATCTTTAATTACTCCTGGGGGTGGGCACCGCAACCTCTCCAAGCCTAAGGCATCTAGGTGTCCTAATTCACTGAGGGCTTGGTCAGTATCTCGGGTGCGTCCCCCCACCCTTCACTCACACACCTCTGCGTCTTTGCTCACACGGCCCCCTCTGCCAGCAATTCTCTTCCCGCATCATCTCCCTCTGTCTAAACCACCACATCCTTCCTTCCAGGTTCATCAGCAGCACGCCTTCCCAGATGCCCTGTGGCCGTGCCCTCCCAGCCTCGTGCCTGCGTCTCCCCACCCTGCGCCATGATGGTGGGCGGCTGGGACTGTGTTTGGGAAAGGCTGGTTTGACAGCGACCCCTGGGGGCCGTGGGCATATGGACGGATGGGAGGTGACTGGAGGGCTCTGCAACAGACACAACCTGGGACCCTTCCTGGGGATGCTGCATGTGTGTGCACCTGTGTGTGCGTGTATGTGTGCGTGTCCTCATTCTCCTGTTCCTTCCCTCCCCCAGCCCTGGTCCCTTTGGAAGGCCAGCCTTTGGTCATCGTCTGAATTGAACACATGGGAAAGGAGGCCAGAGCAGGGATAGCCTGCCCAGGGGCCCCTAGTGAGAAAACCACACAGTAGGTTTGGCCTCAAAGTTGGGCCCATCTACCAGCACCTTATATTGGGCCTTATCGTTGATTGGGAGAGGCCAGGAGACCAATGCCCCCTTCCTTCCCTATGTGTCAGCACGGCCATTTTTGTTTAATCTGCCCCGTTGGGTAATGCCTTGGGCAGGCCAGAGTTTGTGTGAGAAAGGGTAGCAAATTCTTCATCTACCTGCCCAACTCGGAGCTTTCTGGGCAGTATGGCCTGTGCCCTGGGAGACTGAACTAAGAATGAGGGGACAGGGATGCCTGGGTGTCTGACTCTTGATTTCGGCTCAGGTCACGATCTCACCGTTTGTGAATTTGAGCCCTGCGTTGGGCTCTGTGCGGACAGCATGCAGGAGAAACACTGCTTGGGATTCCTTCCCTGCCTCTCTCTCTCTCTATCCCTCCCCTGCTTGTGCCCGCACTCTCTCTAAAAAGAAAAAATAAAAATGAAGGAACGGCAGTGCCTGGGAAGTGAGGGTCTAAGTGTGGGGGATAGTAGCCCCGAGGACTTCATTCTGGAGAAGTCGGTGTACGCCTTCCACTTTGGGGTGGAGGTGGAGGGAGTCTTCCGAAGCCTTCCTTCTCCTTTGAGGAGACCCTTTATTCTTGGGGAGATTGGTCCAGGGAGGTTCCCTGAGTAACTCCTGTCCCCTCCTCTATGGGGGCCTAGTGTCTGGGAGAGGGACGCAGCTTTGAGTGGAGAGGTCCCGTCCCCTGGGGTAGGAAGGTGGGGCTGTAAGGGATCAGATCCTCCAGCCCTCGAAGGCAGCAGCCCCTGGGGATGGGGGGGCGACAGCTGTGGTGCGAGGCCAGGAATCTGACACCCCGGGGGGTGGGCCCCAAACACCCTTTAGGGAGAAGGGGGAGGGAGGGAAGACAGCAGGAGCAACCACAGACCTTCTGGAGGTGTGACCCCCCCACCCCCATCTCCACCGGACCCTTGTTGGAGCCTCCCTGTCAGGTGGATGGCTCTTCCTTCCCTCTCCCTTTGGCCGGAGCCATCCTACAGGGCCCTACCTCACTCAGGGAGCTGTAGGCCAGGCCCGCTCTTTCCCCGATCCTTCTGTGTTCTAGGCCCCAGGGACACTGAGATGAGCCGGGACGAAGCCTCCCTAGTCTGACACTTGGCACCTCTAAGCCTTGAGCATGACTTAACACTCAGCAGCTGTGTGACTGTGGGCAAGTTAGTTAACTCTTCTGAGGCTTCATCTCGTTTCTAAGCTGAGCTTGGCCTGGAGTGAGCGGTGCGCTAGGACAGGCAGTTCTCATTCCGGGCCGCAGCGTCTCAGTTTAGGGCTGGAGGAGGCCGGGCCAGAGCCAGGCCCGCGGTCTCCAAACCTCCTGGTGTAACGCCTGGGCCCCACAAAAGGCTCTGTGTGGGGCCGGCACCAATATTCTTTAAAGGCTGCTTAGGTGATTCGGTGGTGCCGTCACGTATACACCCGAGGTTACGGTGCGCCTTCCCCCAGTCCAGGAGGGGCAAGGCCCAGGCACCCCAGCTCTGAGCAGAGCTTCTCTGCCTGGGGGCAGGGAGGGGAGAGGAGGAAGGGGGAAGAGGGGACAAAGGAAGAAGGGTGAGGACAGGCGGGAGGAGGGGAGAGAGGAGGGAGGGAGGGAGGCGAGGGAGAGGGAAGAAGCAGAGGAAGCAGGGGAGAGATAGGAAGGGAAGCTGGGAGGAGGGTGTGCCGTTTATCAGACAGCCCCTGTCAGATCTGGGATTGTTTATTTTTTGCCGAGGAGAGAATCTAAATTTCAAGGCTGGAGCTGAAGGACCAGCTGGGCCTGTCTTTCCTGGAGCCTCGGGCCTTTTTGAAGCCCTCTGGGTGGTTTTTCTATAAAAAGGCAACTCCCTGCTGGTGGGGGTGCTCTACTCCTGCAAGGTACCTCTCCTGGGAGCTCCGGGAGGCTAGACGCCTTGTCTCTCCGGTGACAGCCCTTAGGGGTACAGCCCCCCACCTGTTGGAGGTGCAGCCAGGGCCCCCGCAGGCCGCCAGCATGCCTCACAGATGCCCTCTGGTGATGAAAGGGTTTCAGCAGATGTAAAAGTTTAGCGAAAATGAGGAGGGTCATCAAGCCGCTATGTGGTGTGTTCACGGGAGACCCGGGCTCTGGGGTCTGCCAGGAGCCCACGTCGTCCGAGTGCCTCTTCCCCAGAGCTGTGTAGGGGGCACGGTGTTGGTGAACTGGGTGCCCGGTGCGCCAGTCCCTCCAAGTGCACACTTGTGGCTGAGCGGGCCAGTGACAGGAACCTCTGATCAGAGCTGGAAGTTTCCAGGCGAGAACCCCCCGCCCCCAGTCCTTCCTGCCGAAGACTGCCCAGCTTGAGCCTGTACTGGCACGGTCAAGGGTTTGTTGAGAAATGAGCTGCCCGAATCACTTATACAGCCTTGACTCCCTGCCTGGAGGGGAACGGTTGGTGGGGGGGGGGCTCTGACTGCTGAGGAAGGGCCCGGAAGAGCCCGGAAGAACAGAAACGGAGTTCCTGCACGCAGTGGGTGCCAGGAGAGCCAGCCCTGACTTGGTGACAGGCTCTAGCCATGTCCCTCTCAACACCTTTTCCTCACCCTCCAGCCAGCCATTCTGCAGAGAGGAGGTGGCGCTTGTGCCCGGGCCTGTGAAGTGGGGAGAGGGAAGTCAGCCGTTGGGGGCGTGACCCAGGGCTCTCTGCCCAACACCCCCACCAAGTTCCTTTTGGTGCGGGCAGGGGTTGCACCTGGGAACCTGTCCCTCCAGAATGAGCGGTGGATGGAGAAGACAGCATGGGTGCAGGGCTCAGGAAAAAGGCCTGGGGAGGTGGGAGCCGGGCCTGGGACGCGAGCCGAAGCAGCACTGGGGAGGCACTGTCGCCTGGGAAGACACACCCTACGTGCATAGGATCCTAGCATGCAGGGGCCCCGGAGCGGGGCTGGCCCTGCAGCGACACCCACAGAAACGGAACCCAGGGGTGTCCCAGGCTGGGCAGGATGGGACACCCTGGAGCCTTGGGCCCGCCGGGGAACAGCTGGCCCCTGGGAATCACTAAACCGCCAAAGGTTGTCAAGTATGTCTAATATTTATGTTGTTTTATACAGACAACACTGAAAGGATGTTCCAGGTTACCCTATAAGACAGCATTCTTGCTGGTCTGTGCGCTAAAGTGCTCTGCAGAAGAAGCGGGAGAGCCGTGGCCCCCCTGTGGCCTCCCTGTGGCCTCCCCGTGGCCTCCCCCGGTACGTGCTCAGGAGGGGATGACCCAACCGAAGGCTTCACAGCAGACAGTGTCTGATGGGGAGACTGAGGCCCAGAGACGGGGAGGGGCCTGCCCGGCCACAAGCCGTCTTCCTGGGGGCCTGCCAGCCAGGGGGGAGAAAGGGCTTTGGGGAGGGCAGGTGGCCAGGTCAGGCCTCGCCCTCCCCCTCGTCCTCACTGGCGCAACCCTCCGGCGCCGCTGGGGCTGGCGAGTTCCGGGTCTCCAAGTACTCGGCCTTCAGCCGCTCCAGCTCCTGCAGCTCGGCCTCCAGCCGCTCCCGGTGGGCCGCCCGAAGCTGTCGCAGCTGTCTCATAGGAAAAGGGTTCATGTCGTTGAAGGCGATATTCATCAGCTTCCTGCGGGCGAGAGCACAGTGAGCCCGGCGCCCGGCGCCCCACGGGGCCTGCCTTCGCCCGGCCTTCCCGGGCACCCTGCATTCACTCTGTCCCCGTGACGGAGGCCCGGGCCCCTGCCCGCGGGGAGCTCACCTTCCGGGAAGGAAACCGCGAATTCGGAGACACCTTCCACCCAGGGTGGTGTGGAGAGAGAGGCGGGAGGAAGCTCAGGGCTACGGGAGCTCTAACCCAGTAAGGAAAGGTGGGTCAAGGAAGGCTGCCTGGAAGAGGTGACACGTGAGCAGAGTTTCGAAGAATGAACGGAGGTTGGCCAGGCCAGGGTGGTGGTGTGGGTGGCGGGAAGGCATTCTAGGCAGAGGAAACCGCAAGACCAAAAAGCCCAGAGGGGGCCGTTGTCCTCGGAACTCAAATGATTCTGTTGGGCCGGATGGTAGGGCATGGGGGTTAGGGGTAGGAAAGCAATGAAACTGCACGGAGGCCTTGAATGCCATGTTAAGGGGCAGGCAGACCGCTGAGGCAGCCGAACGTCCCTTAAGATTTCTAAGCTGTCACGGAGCTTCGGTGGCACTAACGGGGCTGCACTCAGCAAACACCAGCACACCCTCTGCGGTGTGTCCTGGGGGCATGGGAGGGTGGCAGGGGTGCCGGACACAGGCAGGGGCGGGGGCACAGGGGGCTCTCACTGGCTGTCGCAGATGGTCTTGGTGAAGAGGCGCAGGTACTGGTAGATCTCCAAGCTGTCACGCAGCCGCAGGACCTCCTCCTCGTTGTACTTGAAGATGGCCAGGGCATAGCGGAACACCACCTGCGGGGCCCAGTGGGGGCTCAGGTGGGGCGCTGGGCCCAGGGCGGGCCACCCCCAGGGGGAGGAGAACCCACACCCTCAGATGCCGTGGGGCTCCCGGGACAGGCTGGAGGCGACATGTGTGCAGGGAGGCCCGGGAGGGGCAGCCTGGAGACCCTTGGAATCGGGGCATGGGGACCGAGTCCTGGCTCTGCCCCGACTTGTCCCGGGGACCCTGGGTGAGCCGCTAGCCTGCAGGACCTGACGGGGGTGGTACTGCCTCTACGTGGGGCGTCAGCAGGAATCAAATGGAATAACAGATCCGAAGTGCTCTGTAAACTGCGGTGTGGTACGTCACCGTGGGGACACTGGGGTGGGGGGGCGCGGTGAGGGCCTGCCTCAGGTCTCCTAGAAAGGTGAGGGGCAAAGCCGGGACCACACCCGGTATGGGGCTTGGGGCAAACAGTGGGGAGAGAAGGGGGGGCCCACATGACTGGGCGGGCAGTGGACGGAACGGGGATGGGCCCCCTGGGTCACGGTCACGCCTCTTCCCTCGGGAAAGGAAATCCCCCTCAACTTCTCTTCTCCTCACGGGTGCGAAGCGCTTTGGTTTACACAGCCACGCTCCCATGAGGGGTCCTCTACAGCCCTGACAGGGGAGCACTGTCTTCCCCTCCTCCGGGGGCGGAACCGAGCCCGAGGCGGCTGAAGGGCCTTGCTGGGGACCGTCCCGCGCCGCGCCGCACCCTACCTTGGTGCCCTCATACAGGAAGGCGTCCCAGACCTGCAGGAGGATGTTGCTGATGAGGCTGTCTGCAAAGACCACGAGGAACCAGTTGAAGGTGAGGAAGGAGAGGTCCACGCGGTGCTGCTCCAGGTGAGCCATCAGCCTGGGCAGCTTCTCCAAAAGGAGGTCCCGGAGCACCCGCTGGTCCACCTGGGAGCCGGGGGAGCGGGCCGGTCAGCCGCCACCCCCAGGGGACGGGCTGCCTCCCTCCCTCCCCGGCCAGTCCACAAGCGGTCGTGGAGTCGCCCCCCCCTCCCACCAGCCCAGGGGATACAGAGCGCCAGGAGGAACCAGAGCCCCCCTCCGGCCGGGAGACAGGTACATGGCGCCCCGCTCTGGTGCTCCCGGTGCCGCAGCGGTCCTCTGAGCTGGGGCGCTGGGCTTTGACGCGGCGGTCTCGGGGGGCCAAGTCCTTGGCCAGCGGCGTTTTTGGCCCCTCTGCCCTCCTGAACCCGAAGCCAAGCGGTTGGGGCTTGCATTGGCCTGAACTCTACATCCACGTGGGGTCTGACGCACAAGGCGCTCGGGGCATCCAGGCCAAGACCGAGCCCGAGACGCCACCGAGCCTGCTGAAGGACTCGCAGATCGACTGGGGCCACGCCTGGGATTTCTCTCACTGGGAGTGGCTGGGAGTAGAGATGGAACAGCATTTGGGGGCCTGTGCTGATAATTATTCAAACTAGGTCACAGATACATGGGAGGTCCATACAGCATTTTCTCTATTTCTTGTACATTTGAAATTGTCTATACAAAAAAAAAAAAAAAAACAAAAACACAACAAAAAAACCTGCCAACAACCCCACCACGACACACTGGTTACACAATACCCCTCGGTTTCGGAGACGTGAAAACATGCAAGTAAAATATGGGACATTTTCCAGCCTGCCTCGCAGCGAGCGGTGCCTCATGACACAGCTGTGCCCAAGGAGGTGTAAGCGGCAACTGCTGTCTGAAGGGGAGTCAGCCTTTGCCTTCCACCCCCTGCTTCTGCCAGAGCGGGACCGCGGCCTCGGTCCCGGGGCCGGTACGGCCGTCTTGTGACCACGAGGGCACAGCTGTCTTGTGACCACGAGTGGGGGGCTGAAGGCAACAGGCCAGGGATGGCGAAGCAGGGAGTTTGAAGGGGCCTCCAGCTTTGTCGTCTGAGAAAGCCGCTGCGAGGTCGGGCCTCCCTTCCTGCTTCGTGCCCTGTTCCCTTACGACTCCTCAGTCTTGACCTCCAGCCCTGACCTCCCCACCCAGGGGGGCGTCCCGGAGGAGGGATCGGTGTTGGGCGATTGTAAAAGGAAAGAAGAGGAGCGGGGAGGGCGGGCAGGCAGTGGCTTGGTAAGTTTGGGGTGGGCAGGGAGAAAGGCCCCTCCGGCCAGACTCTCTCCATAAAGCAGACAGTGCGGATGCGGCGGGAGCCCGACGGGGGTGGGGGCGCTGAGTGGGAGAGGCGATGGGAGGTCTGAAACGGTTTTGTATTTACACCCGTCCACAAGCCCAGGAAGTAGTACTCCCATCCAAAAGCGAACAAACCAGGGCTTCGGAGAGGGGATGTCGCCTGCCCCGGCCACGCAGCTGCTAGGGGAGGGGTCGGGTCTGAACCTAGCGGCACCGACTCTAGGGCAGGGCAGTGCTCAGGGGGCAGCAAGGAGGTAAGGAGGGAGGGAGACAGCTGTGCTTCTCCGCAGGTGACGAGGGGCGCATGTTTGGATTTGCTCCCACCTCCCGTCCCAGGGCCGGCTTCCACCCACCTGACCTCCGATTTGAAATTCTTTGCTGGCAAAAACCAAGAGACTCTAGATTTTCTTCTCTTTCCCTCCCTGAGAAACCATTTCTAAGGAAGGAAGGACAGAAGGAAGGAAGGAAGGAAGGAAGGACGGAAGGAAGGAAGGACGGAAGGACGGAAGGAAGGAAGGACGGAAGGAAGGAAGGATGGAAGGAAGGACGGACGGAAGGAAGGACGGAAGGAAGGAAGGGGAGAGAAAGAAGGAAAGAAGGAAGGAAGGAAGGAAGGAAGGAAAGAAGGATGGATGGGAGGGAGGGAGGGAGGGAGGAAGGAGAGAGAGAGAAGGAAGGAAGGAAGGAAGGAAGGAAGGAAGAAAGGAAGGAAGGAAGGAAGGAAGGAAGACCAACCATTCCTGGCGACATAGTGTCACCCCTGGAGTAACAGGTCTATCCCGTGGACAGGGCCCCAACAACTCCGAAGGCCATCGCCTCACCAGAACTTCCCGGGAGTCCCAGCGAGGGGTCACTGGCCCCTTGCACAGAGGGAGAAATGGAGGCCTGAGGGGTTCCTGATTTTTCTGATTCACTGGCTTGAAGGAAGCACTCGAGGGGCGCCAACCTGTGTTGGGTCCCGTCCGGCCCCGCCCTGCCCACCTGGGACGACGTGAGCGTCCTGCTGTAGTAGTCCGCCGGCATGATGGTCTCCACGATGGCCACCAGGCACCAGAAGGCACACTCCTCCTCCTCCAGGACCAGCAGAGCAATGGCCGCCAGCCTGGAAGGGGAAGGAAGGAGGCCCGGGGTGACGTGCAGAAGTCACGGCTGGGTGGAGGGTGGCAGGGGTAGCTTCCCGGATCCCAGGGGGCTGTCGCGTCCAACCCTAACGAGGGTAGTGTTCTGGCACATCGGGTGTGGGGAACGTGCTTTTGGGCAGGACTCCATGGGGTTTCCGGAGCAGTGGGGAGATGTGAGTCTCTAGTCCTGGGGCCTAGATGTGAATTCTGCACCTGCTGCTGCCTCGCTGGAAGCGAGTTCCTAAACCTCTTCGAGCTTCAACCTCTTCATACGAATCACACGACCGTTAGGAGGATGAATGGCGTTAACGAGAGATAAACGCCCAGCACAGCGCCTGACGTGTAGTGGAGTGCTTTAAGAATGTCGGCTAACCTCATCTTAATATCCACAGGCTTTGAGACCTGGGCAAGTGTGCTAACCTCTCTGAGCCTTACTTTCACCGTCTGGAAGGTGGGATTAACCATCTCCACCTCCTAGGGCTGTGAGGCATTTTGAGCAAGAAGACAGAACTACAGCGTCTGGCTAACCGTCTGGCATATAGCAGGTGCTCATTACACAGAATTTTTTGTCTCCTTTGCTTCCCCTCCCCCCTCAGTTATCATGAAATTCTAATGAGATCACAGTAAGAAAGGAAAAAGCCCACAGTGGTAAGCGGGGCGCCAGCCTGGAAGTATGGTTTTCTCTACTTCTCCCGTCTTTCCTGGCAGGTCTCACCCTGGGCCAATCCAGGCATACATTTCCCAAAGTGCGACGGTCTCTCAAGATGCCTGAGGCACAAGGTCCCAAATTCAAAGACGTCTGGGAAAGGCTGCAGTGACAAAACCCCACGGCTGTCCGCTGGGGCTGTGGAGCCCCTTTTGTACAGTGCACCCACTGAACACCCTTAGGGAGATGCCACCTTACAGTATTGTGAAGCCTCGCACTCCTGATGGGCTTCAAGAACACATTTCATTGTCTTACTTACCCTTCTCTGGGCTCTTATTAGACTGGATTCGTGACCTCCAGCTTCTTCTGAGGTTCATATTGTTTAAAGAAACAGGGTCAATTCCCCAAAGAAAAAAGAAACCCTTTTCTCTCCCCAGTAGATTGGGAAGGAATTTCTTTTCCTTCTGGCTAACCTATCTGTACAAATCCTCCTGAGTCTGAGCTGAGTGGATGAAGAAAAGAGTCAAAGGTCTCTTTGGAAATAGGAAGCTCTGCTCTCTCAGAGCTGGGGAAGGGGGGCCTTCTCAGGTCATTTAGCTCAGGGATAGCAAATGTATGAAACACTGGCCACCACTCTCTTTTGTCTATGCCCAGAGCAGACAGAACTAATCAATCGTGACAACATTCCCTTTGTCTATGCCCAGGGCAGACATAACTAATTCATCATTGTTTTCTTTCCCATGGACTCTGGAGGCTGCCTCAGAAACTCTCACCAGACAAGGCTCTAGGCAGATGCTTCCTACTGGTCATCCCAGGTTTATTGCAGAGATGGAAAGACCCGAGTCCTGGAAAGCAGAAGTGACTTGCTCAGGGTCACACGGTCAGCTGGTGGTAGAGTGGAAACACAGCCCAGGGCTCCCAAAGTCCCAGCCTGGTGTCCTCTCCACCCTACCCCATTCCACTGGAGCCTCAGGACGCGCTCGGTCCAGGAGCCAGCTCCTGGCCCCGGCTTAGATCTCTGCACACACTAAAAGGTCAGTAATGAGAGGCGGCTGGTACCAACTAGGGCCCACCAAGTGCTCAGGGCAGCAACCAGACTCCAACTTAAGGCCTTCAGGCCCAAGTGTGTCTGCAAAGGAGGTAGCATGGCGATGTGGGAAACAGCTACTTTTAAAGCACTCCACTTACATTTTAAAGGGAAGTAGCTTTCAAGGTTTTGCCCTAAATCAGCAGTGTATTATTACTATGGTCTCTGTCACCCTCTAAACAGGTTGATTTGTTGCCTAGAAGCAGGGCGTGTCCTCTTTTGACACCATGCATGCAGTTCTAGCAGTTGCCACTAGATGGCAGCGCTCAGACAGTGAGAGGGGCCCTGTAGGGTGGGGTGTAAGGGTTGCGCCCTCCACATAGGAAGGGACTCTTCCCATTACAAATAACTTTCGATTTTAAGTCATAATATGGATATTTGCCTAAATACCATGATTAGTTAAAAAAAAAAAGCATTCAGAGAAACAATTAAAGAAATATTCTTGGGTGTCACCCCCCTTTGGTCTGTTATTCCTACAGACCCCTCCACAGCCTTTGTGCTGCCTCTTTCCACACAGGGAAAAGCTTCTTTCCTTCCAGGTTTAACTCAAGATCCTTCCCGCTATAGGATTTCCCCCGCCCCTTCGGCGCGGATTAGCTATGCTGTGGTTGAACTCTGAATTCCCAGTAACTGAACGCGTATATATGCTCAATTTCACCCAATTTAGGCTGTAAACCAAGTATCAGAAATATCTTCCCTTAGGAACCATTCAAACTTGAGTGTAGGGACTCTCTGAATGTTTATTCTGTGTTACAGAAATGTCACACTCCACCTATTTTGAAAAAAGACCAGACTGTCTTATGTAAATTTTGCTTGAGTGTATGCGTATTTAAATTAACTTGAGTCAGAGGGGTGCCTGTGTGGCTCGGTCCATTGGGCTTCGTGGCTCAGGTCACGATCTCACAGTTTGTGAGTTCGAGCCCCACACTGGACTCTCTGCTGTCAGTGCAGAGCCCCCTTAGAATCCTCTGTCCCCCTCTGTGCCCCTCCCCCACTCGCACTGACTGTTTCTCTCTGTCTCTTTCAAAAATAAACATTAAAAAAAACTTTAAAAATAAATAAATTGAGTCAAAACTCGCTTTGGGAAGTGTCTGAGATTACATAACCTCTATCGAGCTAGCTAAGGGCATCCATTAGGGTCCTCCCTAGTACTGAAGGGGCAGCCCTGCCAGTCCGCCCGCCCCGCCTCCACCCCCCACCCCTTATCTCCTGCTGTTGGATCAGAAGCAGAAACGGCTCCAGGCTGGGCCAACTGCATTCTTTCCTTTGGGAATTCGGGCCTGCGGCATGAGGGCATCGACAAGTGGGATGATTTGCTGAAAAGGCTCCGGAGGTAGGGGCTGAGGTCTCCATTCTGAACAGCCTCGACGGGCCCTAAATGGCCCAGGAATGATGGACCGAGGCTGGCCTGCTGAGAAGCCAGAGACCGTGCGGAACAGCAGCTCGTGGTACTGCACGGCGTCGGGACACGGCCCCCCAGACTACGGCGCGATTGGCGCCCCTGGCGGTGTGCGGTGCTGGGGCCCCCGGGGAGAGGACACGCCTGGGTTCCTAACGACCACCGGTCTTGTCCTCTCTTTCCTTTTCCTGGTTTTTAGGAGCCTCCCCTCTAACATTGACAAACTCTCTTTCTCTTGGGTTTCTCTGAATGGATTTCGTTTGAAGCAAATGAGCCTCGACCCACACAGTTCTGCAAAACGTGTGCCGAGCTGTGCACTGCAAAATCCCAGGAGACCACGCGCGAGGCTTTCTGCGTGGGTGGCCCCCACCCTGAGCACAGATCGAAGGAGAGGGCGCGGCACCAACCCGTCCTTGTCCCCGTCTGTGCGGTGGGAATCAAGCCTCCTGGGCTCGCCTCTCCAGGCTCCTGGGAGACTCCAAAGAGGCAGAGGGGTGCTCTAAAGAACAATGGCTGCGCCCGCACGAGGGCCCTGGCGCTCACCTGTTCAGGCCCTGGCAGTAGCCGATGGTGGGGTTTTGCCAGGAGAAGGCCAGCAGCACCCGGCGGAGCTTGTCGGGGAAGCTGGAGGTGGGGCAGGTGAAGTGCTTGTTGCTGGGGAAGGTGCGGTTCAGGTCCAGCTCGATCTGGCGGGCTGCGGGGTGCTCGTGCGCCTGACCCCGGCGCAGCAGCTCCTGGTAGCGGCCGGGGCGCCACAGGTGCTGGACGCGCAGGTGCACCAGCCACCTCCAGACGCGCGGCCGGTGCTCTCGGGGCACGCCTGCCCGCAGCAGCTGCTTGAGCTCCGCGGAGGGAGAGAGCTCGCCCAGGGCGGCCCAGCGCTCCCGCAGCGGCCGCTCCCCGGCCTCGTGGGCCAGCAGGTGGTGGGAGCGCACCTCTAGCGCCTGGATCTTGGCCAGCAGCTTCAGGTCTTCCACCTCGTAGCTGGGCACCGTCAGGAAGCCATACTCGTCGTACTCGCTGCCGGCAAAAGCGCATGTTAGCGACACCTTGCGGGGTCCTTCCCCGGAGAAGGGGCAGCGGGGAGGGGCTGGACCCCGGGCAAGGTGCCTGCCGGGGCTTCACTGTGGGCCGGCCAGGCGGCTTTGGGCAGGTCACGTCGGTTCTCTGAACTTCAGACTTAGGGGCACCAGACAGTGCCTGGTGCACGGCGGGTGCCTAGTAAGGGAATTCTGTGCAGGCAGAAAGGTCCCTCTTCCTCCTCCATGAAGCCCTAGACTCAAGGAGGCCTGCACTGCGGACACGGAATCCCACTTCCGCAGAGAGTAAGCCCAAGGATGGAAGGGGAACAGACAGCATCACTGACAAGCAAGACGGGAGGGCCGGGGATCCATCCCGGACGGGCTTTCGCTGCTTTAACACTTATTTGCCGGGTGTGCGGTGCACGCGCGGCCTCATTCGGTCCCACCGATCCTGCCCAGCAGGGATCTTAGCCCACATCTGATGGAGGTTGTCTATGCAGCCCAGAAAGGTAAAGTGACCTGTCCAAGGTCACACGGCGACAGAGCCAGGTGTGGCTCCAAAGCCTGGGCTCCTTCCACTGAGCCGCCCAGCCTCCAGGGCACCTGTGGACCCCAGCCGCAGCCCCTTTTGTTCTATCTAACTGCCCGTGTCCGCTGTGCTCAGCAAGGGCTTGGCTTGGGGAAGGCAGCTGGCCTGTCTCTCCTCCTCGCCTCTCTGAGGAGCGCCTCCCGGAGGCGGCCTGGGGAAGTGGACGAAACAGGGCTCGGGAGGCGGCCCTGGGGTCGGCCACACTACTGTGCTGCGGGGCCTCGGGGAAGGGGCCGCCTCCTCCGAGCCTACCCCACCCCAGCCGTAAGATGGGGCTCCTCCACTCACATGCTCCTTCCCTGGAGGTGCGAGAAAGTAAGGGAGGCTCGGGGCTCTTACCCGGCTGGCTGGTGGGAACCAGCAGCAGAGCATCTGTCCCCGCCCCCCCCTCCCCCCCCCCCCCCCCCCGGGTCACACAGACCAGGACCCGCCTGCGCTGCCTGCGGGGCTCACCTGACGGGGCTCAGCTCCACGCCTTCCGCCGAGGCCTCCCTGGCTTCCCACTGCAGCGCCTCCTGGACCAGCTGCCTCAGCAGCTCGGAGCGCTCGTCGGCCTCGCCCCCCATGGCCTCCTGCAGCCTCCGCAGCCCTGCCAGGTACTTGCTTTCCACCTGGCAGTTCTTGGCTTGGAGGTAGGCACACTGTGGAGGGAGGGGTGGGGCTGTCAGGCCTCCCGCTTGTACCCGGGCCACCCTAGAGGCCTGAGCGGCTATGGCAGCAAAGAGCTTCTCCAGTCTCATCTCCCCTCCCCTCCCCACCCCCAGCCCATCGTACAGGAAAGGAGATGGGCCCCAGACCCAAGGGTTTATAGCAAGGCAGTAAAGGCTCCAGGCAAGAGAGCCAGGCCCAGGGCTGGAGCTGGATTCAGGAGAAAGAGAGGAGAGGTGGGCGGGGGCAGCGCAGGTCCTTGTCCCTGCCTGCAGTCCCATCCTGGTTCAGCCACTGCTGGCTGGGTGACCTCTGGCAAGTTAACCTCTCTGTGCCGTAGCTTCTTCATTTAAACCACGGAAATAATATGGACTCTGGTGAGGATTAGATGAGCTGATGTGTGCGGAGCCCCTCTCTGGGCACCCGCCCTAGAGCACTTCTCAGCAGGTGGTATTACTGAGCAGTGCCCGGGAGACTAGGCCGGGAGGCCCGGGACACTGCCCTCGGGGCTCCTGCTGCCACGGCCTCGGCTCCTTCCGGTCCTGCTGCGCGTCGCTTCTCTCCCACCAGCGGCCTTCCCGCACACTCCCTGCCCGCCCCTGTCCTGAACTTTTCCATTCTATGTACGTAAGCTGAGTGTTCTGAGCAAGTCGGGTCACTTTCCTAGGCCCGTTTTCCTTCCTCGTAAGCTGGACAGGAGGAGTCGGCCTCCTAGTATTGCTGTGGCGTCTGGGCCAGCCTGGCTCCTGTCTCTTCCTGGGGTGGCAGCGCGGGAGCCTCCTGGCCAAGGCTGCCAGCCCGCCTCGCCCCTGCCCGATTACCATCTCCAAAGCTGGCTGAGCACCAACTCCAGGCCATCGGGGAGGCCTGCTCCCCTCCCCGTTTCGGGCGGCTCCCACTTCCATGTCCCTCTGCCTGCAAGGCTGCTTCCCGAGGCCCCTCCCAGTACTCTCCTCAGGCACTTCTGAGGTCCCCAAACCTCCCTGCTCCCTGGCCCATCTCTGCAAGCCCAATGAGCCCCGGCTTCCTCAAAACATAAGTCTGGTTGAGCACCCCCCCACTCGAAACCTTTCTACAACTCCCAGTTTGCTCCGAGAATGGCCCAACATTCCCCCCTCCAGCCTCACGCTCCTCTCCCACCTTCCCCTTCCTCTCAATCCACAGGTCGTGACCATGCTGTCTCTCTTCTTGAAAGGCCTTTCTCCACTCTGTTTGCCTGGATAACGCCAACTCACTTTTAGGATTCGGCTCAAGAAGGCACCTCCACCTGGAAGCCCTCTTCGACTTTCTTTCTCCCTTTGGGCCCCAAAGAATCCTGTGTGCCCAACTGCATCTTGACTGGATTTGACTCCCTCACTAGTGTGCATGCACCCTCTTTGAACAGTCTTCGAAGGCCTTTTGTCAGTTCTTCTTTAAATGTTCAGTAGAGGGGCGCCTGGAGGGCTCAGTCGGTTAAGCGGCCGACTTCGGCTCAGGTCATGACCTCACGGTCTGTGAGTTTGAGCCCCGCGTCGGGCTCCGTGTCAGGCTCTGTGCTGACAGCTCGGAGCCTGGAGCCTGCTTCGATTCTGTGTGTCTCTCTCTCTGTCTCTCTGCTCCTCCCCTACTAGTGCTCTGTCTCTCTCTCTCAAAAATAAATAAACGTTAAAAAAATGTTCAGTAGAATTCATCAGTAAAGCCATCAGGTTCAGGGCTTATTCTTTGTTGAGGGATTCCTGATTGCTAATTCAGTCTCCTTTCTAGTTACATAGGCCTATTCAGGTTTTCTATTTCTTCATGATTTAGTCTCGGTGGGCTTCATGTTAACAGGGATTTGTCCATTTCATCTGGTGATCCAATTTGTGGGAATACAATTGTTCATAGTACTCTTATAATCCTTTTTATTTCTGTAGAATCGGTAGTAATGTCCCCATTTTCATTTCTGATTTTGAGTCCTCTCTCTTTTTTCCTTAGTTCGCCTAGTTCGATGTTTGTCAATTTCGTTCATCTTTTCAAAAAAAATCAACTTTTGATTTCATCGATTTTCTCTATTACTTTTCTGTTATTTCATTTATTTCTGCTCTAATCTTTATTATTTTCTTCCATCAGCTAGCTTGGGTTTAGGTCTTCTAGTTCCTCAAGTTGTAAAGTTAGGCTGTTGATTTGGGATCTTTCTTGTTTTTTAAAGAAAGTGTTTATAGCTATAAATTTCCTCCTTAGCTCAGAGCCTGGAGCCTGCTTCAGATTCTGTCTCCCTCTCTGTCTCTCTCTCTCTCTCTGTCCCTCCCCCGCTTGTACTCTGTCTCTCTCGCTCTCAAAAATAAACATAAAAAAAATTTCCTCCTCAGCATGGCTTCTGCTGTGTCCCATAAGTTTTCATATGTTATGTCTTCTTTTTCGTTTGCCTTTAAGTATTTTCTAATTTTCCTTGTAATTTCTTCTTTGATTCATTGTTTCCAAGTATGTTGCTTAATTTACAAGTTTGTGAATTTTCCAGTTTGACTTCTGTTATTGATTTCTAACTTCATCCTATTCCAGCTGGAGAAGATACTTAGCATGATATCTGTCTTTTTGAAACTACTGAGATTTGTGGCCTAACACATGGCTTGCCCTGGAAAAGGAGGAGAATGTGTGTGCTGTCGTCACCGATAGAGTTCTGCGTTATGCCTGTTAGATCTAGTTGGTGTGTTGTGTCGTTCAAGGCCACGAGTTCCTTACCTATCTATCTTCTGTCTGGTTGTTTCACCCATCACAGAGAGTGGGGCAGTGAAGTCTCCAACTATTATCATAGAATTATCTACTTCTCCCTTCAGTTCTGTCAGTTTTTGTTTCATATAGTTTGCTGGTCTGTCATCAGGTGTATAAATGTTTAGATTGTTGTATCTTCTCACTGTACTGAACCTTTTATTAACATATAATGTCTTTCTTGGTCTCTTGTAACTTTTTTAAAAATTTAAAGTCGCTCTGGTCTGAGATTAGCATAGCCACCTTGCTCTCTTTTGATTACTATTTCACAGAATATCTTTTTCCAACCTTTCACGTTCAATCTATTTGTGTCTCTCAATATAAAGTGAGTCTCCTGTACACAGCATATAGTTGGATCATGTGTTTTTATCCATTCTGCCAAACTCTTTTAATTGGAGAGTTTAACCCATTTACGTTTAAAGTAATTGTTAATAAGAAGAGATGACTGTCCTTTTGCTATTTATTTGCTATGCCTTATACCATTTTTGTCCCTTATTTCCTGCAATTCTGTCTTTTTTGTGTGTTGATTTTTTTTTTGTGGTGAAATGTTTAAATTCCCGTTTCATTTCCTTTTGCGTATATTCTATAGCTACTTTCTTCATGGTTACCATGGGGATTAATTTAAAATTCTAAAGTTATAATGTTCTAATTTGAATTTATAGTAGCTTAACTTCAATAACATGCAGAAACTCTGTTCCATCCCTACTGTCACAAAACTACATCTTTATACATTGTGAGCCCCAAAATATAAAGTAATAATTCTTTTAAAAGCACTGGTTTCCAAAATTAGGTAGAAAACAGAATATGGAGTTACAAACCAAAGTTATAATAATACTAGCTTTTAGATTATTAAAAAATGTATTAGTCTCTTAAATCGTGTAGAAAACAAAAGTGGAATTATAAACCATTTTTGCCATAATACTAGGCTTATCATTGCCAATGTATTTACCTCTACTGAGATTTGGGTACCTTCAAACACCTCTGAGTTACTGCCTAGTGTCTTTCCACTGCACCCCTGCAGGACTGTCCAAGCATTTCTTGTGGGAATGAAATCTCTCAACTTTTGTTCCTCTGAAAATGTCTCAATTTCTCCCTCATTTATAGAGGAAACTTTTGCCAGATACAGATTCTTTTGCTTTGTTTTTTGTCTTTGTTTTTAGCATTTTGAATGTATCGGCCCACTGCCTTCTGACCTTCAAGGTTTCTGACGAGAAATCTGCTCAGAATCTTCTTGAAGATTCCTTGTCAGGGATGAGTTACTTCTCTTTCTGCTTGCAGGCAGTCGCTTTGTATTTGGATTCAAAAGATTGATTGTAACGTGTCTCAGTGTAGGTCTCTCTGAATTTATTTTACTTGATGCTTTGTTGAGCTTCTTGGACATTTTTATTCATGTCTTTCATCAAATTTGGGAAATTTTCAGCCCTTCTTTCTTCACATATTCTCTCTGTCCCCCACTTCTCCTCCTGGGACTCCCATACTACAATGGGTATGCTGGTCTGCTTAATGGTGCCTCACTTAGGTCACTTAGGCTCTGCTCACTTTTCTTCCATCTTTTTTCTCTCTGTTTCTCAGACTTAATAATTTTCACGGTCCTATTTTCAAGTCTACCGATTCCTTCTGCCTGCTTGAATCTGCCTTGGAATCCCTCTGGTGGATCTTCGATTTCAGTTATTGTTCTTGTCAGTTCCAGAATTTCTTCTTGATTCCTTTGTAGGTTTTCTCTTTATTGATATTTCTCTTTTCCTCATACATTGGCTTCTTGACTCTCCACATCTTCCTTTAGTTCTTTGAACGTCTTTAAGACACCTGTGTTAAAATCTTTGCCTAGTATTACCTAGCATCAGGTCTTTTTCAGGGGCAGTTTCTACTAATTTGTGTTTTTCCTTTGAACGGGGCCATACTTTCATGTATCTTTGTACGCCTTGTGATCATTGTGTTGAAAACTAGACATCTGAATCTAATAATGTGGTACCAGTGGAAATCAGATTCTCTCCATTTAAGAAAAAATTGTTTTGTTTTTTGATTATTATAGGCTGTCTCTGTGCCGAGAGAGGTCATCTCTTTTCTGAGTCTTTCCCTGGGTGTTCATGGCCACTTTCTAATTTCCCCATATATGCTGTTGTTTTTGAACGTCTAGTCTTTACTATCTGGCTCCCAAAAAGGGAAAAAGAGAAAAATGAAGTGGGGCAGCCCCTTGAATCCTCTGGAAGTTACTCTAGCCCGGAGGGGAGGTACAACAATGGCCGCCCGCCCCTTCCTCTGTACTCGTGTGATCAGAAGCAGCATCAGCAATCAGAGCACGGATGCCTGAGGCAGAAAGGCAGCTCTTAAATGGCCCAGTCCAGAGGCAGGGCAGGTAGGCAATAGGACAGAGAGATACAGGGGTGAGAAGGTGAGGGACTGGAGACTGGCTGGGCATGGAGTTGGACTCTGCCTCTCACCTTCATCAGGAGGGCCCTCTCCTTCTCAGCCACCCTTCTCCAGATCTTCGTGACTTGGTGGATCTCAGAGTTGAGGAAGCCGTTCTGGATCCGATATGCTTCTATGTCATCCTGGAGAAGAGAGCAAAGCGTTTGACGACTTGCCGTCTCCCCAGTCCTCACCCTCGCATGAGCTGTTGGTGCCAACACTTCCTTCCTTTAGAAGTTTCTAATGATAACAGAAGAGGAAGTAGGATCACAGACAGTCCCCTTCACTAGTCTTGATCGCAGCATGATACGGTAGAGAGAGCATCAAGCCTGGAGTTCAAGTCTTGGCTCTGACTTCCTGACTGGGAGGCTCCTCTGAACAGCTCTGACACTCTGTTTTCTCATCTGTAAAAGGGGCAGACACTAACCATTCCGCTAGGCAGCTGGGAGACTAGGCGAGGTAACATGTGTCATAACACTAAGTACAGAGACTCAAACAAACAAACATCCAAGTAGTGTTTGTTGTAAAAATAAACATATGCTGTTATATATTTGCAATCATCCTGAAGAATTCTGGGTGGCAAACTTCTACTTAAGTCACTCGGTAAATACACAGTTGATCCTTCGACAACACTGGGGTTTGGGCGCCGAACCCCCTGCACAGTTGAAAATCTGTGTGTAACTTTGGACTCCCTGCAAACTTAACTGCTAATAACCCGCTGTTGACCAAAGTCTTACTGATAACACAAAGAGCACATATTTCATATGCCATCTATATTATATACTGTATCCTTACGATAAAGTGTGCTAGAGAAAATACGAAGAAAATCATAAGTTAGAGAAAATATGTTTACATTACTATCCGATATTTATCAGAAAAAATCCGCCCGTAAGTGGACCCATGCAGTTCAAACCCGTGTTGGTCAAGGGTCGACTGGACTTTTCTATGTTGCTACACAAACTTCCCATTGAACATTCTTAATGTCTGATGACTATTCTGTCGGGTGAATTTACTATAACATGGTTACGATCCCACTGTTATTTCTTATTCGAGCCCTGAGTGTTTCCAGTTTGTTTTCGATTATGAATAACGCTGCGACACCCATCTCGGAGCCTGGAGTTGTCCTCCTGCAGGCTGTCCAGTGACAGAGTACGATCCTGCCGCTGGGGCAGTCGAGAAGCTGACCAAGCGCTGGGGGAGGTTCAAGCAGGAGCCCTGAGCCTCGGAACGGAGCAGACTCAGCACTGGCTCTGCACCTTCCTTCTGCTGGGGTGGGCATCACAGAAGCGATGGACAGCCCATGCTCACAGCGGCACCTGCCAGTTCCGGGCGTCACTAGCGGACACCCAAGCCCTTTGGCTCCTACTCTAGAAAAGTGCTGGGCACATGGTGCACGTGAGAGACGCTGCTGCAGGCATGACTTCGGACAGGCCCTGGTGTACCTGGGAATTAAGAGCATCACACCTGTGATGCCTGCGGCGCCTCGTTATCAGGGATGTGTCACTTGTGCGCAGCTCACAGGCCGTCCTGACCCTCCCTGCGTGGGCTTGCATTCGGGCCAAGATCCTTCCCAGCCCAGAAGCTCCGATTCACCCCCAGGGTCTGCTGCCTTCAGCCTAGATGGTTGACACCGGGTGGGGGGGGGATGGGGAGGTGGAGGGGTGTAGGGGTGCGGGGGGGGGCACAGCTCCCAGGGCTCTTTAGCTAGAACTCAACGCCCTAGGCTGACTTCATCACATGGCCTGTCACCCGCTCCGCCTGGACTCTCCGTGGAGTCTCCCGCCCCAGCCACCCCTGCTTTCGCATCCCTCACTGTGTCCAGGCCGCGAGGCCGGGTGTACTCAGGCGGAGCTTGCTCTCTGCTCTCTCCACCTGGCCTGGACCCGGGTAGTTCCAACTCCCCAGCCTGTACTCCCTCCTACACTCCAACCGCGTCTGTCCTCGATCGAACCCTGGGCTCCCTTTCCTTAGGGGGTGCCAGCTGCTCTTTTGCACAGGCGTCGGCCTGCTTCGTCTCCACGGCCGCCATTTCCTTATCCTTACGTGGAAGGGCAGGGAGCTTGGGGCGAAGCCTCATGCAGCACGAGGACCAACCTCCTGTGAGCATCGGGATTCTCTAGGGCCGCTCCCGCTGCCTGCCACATTCTTCCGTTCTGGTGTCTGGAGATTTGGTAGGTTCATGAACACAGAGGCTGTGCGGGCTCCCCGCACCATCACGCCTGCCTCCACCCCGCACTGAGCACATCATCCCGTTCCATCCCTCCAATGACCCTGAAAGTCTCAGAGGCTCTGAAAAGGACAACTCGTTGCCTGAGGTCACACAGCGGAACTAGACAGGGTGTGACTGAGCCCAGGGCTGTCGGATTCGGATTAAAAGTCAAGGCTGAGCACTGCGCTTACTGCCTAGACACTCCCTCAGCTCTGTCCCCGCTGCAAGCCACGGGACGTGGACGCCAAAACTCTAGTCCCGTCCTGCAAGGCTTGGGCTCGGTAGTCTGGCTGAGCACGCGCAGGCTTGTCTGACCTCTCCGGCTCAGGTTAAATCACAACAGGTCAAAGACGCAGGCGCTGCCCGGTGGTCAGGTCGTGGACTCTGGGGCCGTGCGGCCTGGATGGGAGCCCTGCCTCCACCGCTGAGCCCCGGCACAAGTGCCCCGTCCCCTCCTCTGAAGTCAGAGGAACAGCGCGGCCTCAGACGCTGTCGGCAGGATGTAAATATCGGCACTGCCAAGGCCGAGGACGGAGGGCGGCAAGTGGCGAATACAAAGCGGGCGGCACCTCCTCATCCAGGCTCTCGCCCGCCGCCTTCCTCCTGCGCCTGCTGAGAGACTTCCCACCTCTGCCCTTGGGCATTCTTCCCCAGTGCCTGGGAAAACACGACACGCTTCCAGGCACGGGAGCTGCCAGTCGTTGCCTGAGTCCCTACTGTGTGCCAGGCCCGTTTCCCTGACACACGTTACTGTGTGTCATTTACCTTCCCGACACCGTGGGACGGGTACTAAAGGGCCATCGTTCCCATTTTACGGATGAGAGAACGAGTACAGAGAGGGTACGTTCTCCTCGTCACGAGGCCAGAACGCGAGAGAGGCAGGATCCAAACCCAGGTGTGTAGACCAGGTGTGTCCGGCGGGGAGGGAAAACCACCGCTGGGTGAAAGCGCACCACCGCCCGGTTCTGCCTCCCGGTACCGCCCCTCCTGCCTCATCCCAGGCCCAGGAGATGCTCGCTGGCCTCTCCAAGGCTTTGGACATGTTGCGGCGGGCAGGTGGAGGGGGGGGAGCCTGCCTCCAGCCCAGTCAGGGAGGGTGGGTGCGAGCACCCTTGGAGCGGCAGCAGGGCGGCCTCTGGGCAGCGCCTTCCCAGTCGGCCCATCGCCCTACCTTGAGTGTTCTTCTTGGCTCAGAACTGTAGGGAGGAAAAAGAGAGAGCTCAGCGAAGAGAAAGCCACACGACGGTCGCCGATAAGCAAAGGAGGAAAACACATCTGGAGGAAGGGGACAGGAAGAAGAGAGTCTGCCTGCCTGCCTTCGTAAGGGCAGGAGCCTGGGAATGTTCTCCGGGAAGCGCCGTGTGGACTAGCCCTCGGGCGCATGGGGAAGACAGCGGATCGTTGTGGGGAGACCTGGGGTCTGGCTGCAAGCCTGCTGCTGTGCTGAGAGACCCTGGGCCGGCCCTTTCCCCTGTCCAGGGCTCAGCCGTCCCTGCCAGAAAATGAGGGGGCAGACTAGATCCTGCGTCCCCCAGCTCTGAGACTCGAGAGGCTGATGAATCTGCTCTCAGTTCGACCCCTTCGACAAGGGGGCGCTTCCTTAAAGCTGCGTGTCCTCAGTCACACGGCAAGCAAGCGAGCGTGCTCTGTCCCCGGACTGAAAGACAGAGGAGTTTTGATGAGTGCTCTAGTTTGTTCTAGACCAGACGCGTTAAAGGCTAACACACGAGGAACTCTAGAACTCGCGATTGTTTCTAGCAAAAACGCTGGGCCTCTGAGGCTTGGCTGCAAGGTACGTCTGGTCGATGGGAATCTCCCCACATCTGGGCTCACTGATAAATTCCTGAACATGCAAATCCGGGGGCATCCTCGGTCTCCTGGGGGAGTCCACGCTTCTGGTCAGTTCTCGGGGGCGATCTGGAAGCACTCAATGGATTTATTTTTAGCTCTGACCCTGGAGCTGCTCTCTAGGGTCTTCAACTGTGGATCCCTGCGGGACGGGCACAGAGAGGACTCTTAGCAGGGGAGAGGAGGGTAGGGAAGCAATCTGACAGGAGCGATTTCCAGCCCGGAGAGCTTTCTATCAACCTGGCTCCATCTGCGTTGGAAAAGCTTTTGTTTTTCTGAACTCAGAACAATCTCTGGTCTTAAGGAAAAAGATTCAGAGAGTGGTTATGTGGTTTTTTTTTCATGCCGAAGGAAACGGAAAGGAATCTGGCTCTCCTGTTATCTTCTGTTACCCTCCCATCCACTGCATGAGTAGGAACCGTTAGGCCGTTTTATAGGGAGGTGACAGGACTTGCCCAAGGTCACGTAGCTATTGAGACCAAACCCAGGTCTGCCTGACTTCAGAGCTGGGGCAGTGGCCACTGTACCGCTGCCCACCGGTCTTACGGAAGCATCTGGATTTTTCTTTTTTCTTTCTGCTTCCCCTTTTTCAGCAGTAGTGCTTCGGTCCCGCGGCACAGGAGCCTCCACAGTTACACGTACGTATACACGTGCGGCTGTGAGTGGTGAGGTTTGGGGCAGGACTGGCCCTGGCTATTCAGCTGCCTTTAAGGACAGTGGGGGCTATGGGCGCCAACCCCCAGCCTCGGGACCCCAGTAGGTCCGGCAGCTCCTGTCACCACGTCCCAGAGAGGACACCGCAGTCCACGGCAACCACCACACCTAAAAGCAAGTTCTTGCTCCCTGCACTGCAGTCGGTTTCTGGGGGAGCCACGAGCCTGGGTAAGGGAGGCAGGGGCGGTGGCAGTGGCTGGAAGGCCTAAAGAAACCAGAAGGCAGCAGAACAGACACTAGTCACTGAGTTCCAGTTTCGCACCTCCTCGGCACGGGGCCCCTCGTGGGTCTCAGACTTCGAGCACACAGTGGGGAGCGCAAAGTGACAGCCTCCCAGGGCTGGTCAAGCATCAGGTGAGACGATGCAAGCGGGGCACTCGGGACAGTGGCCGCCCTGCAGCAGAGAGTCTGGCAGGGGCGCAGCGATCCCTGCCGCCGTTACGAGCGCGTCACAGTCAGCCACACATCACACACGCCTACCGTGTGCCGGGGGAGGCTGCCAGGCACCTCGGGGGCTTCAGAGCGCGTCCGCGTGGCACTGAGCTGGTCTGGCATTCAGGAGTTCTGACCTCACCTTGCTCCGCCATCTCTAACGATAATCTAGAGCTACGTTCCTTTCCAGCCGGGGTATCGGGAAGAGGTCACATTGCACAGGGCCTTCTGATTAAGAAACAGCAACATTTCCACCAAGATCTGTTTCAAACGCGAATATTCCCGTATTGAGGGCTATCCCTGCTCTGTCTAGGGAACCCTCAGGGTTGAGAGCAGTGACCTCCGTAAGTGGCCTGTGGGGAGGGGCCCCTACCTTCAGGTGCTCCATCTTCTCCTGCTGGCCCAGGAAGTCTCTGTCGGCAGTGCCTGGGGGCACCGAGGGCGGGAGAGGCGGATGCATGAAGTTCTGGGTGACCTGCTCGGAGAGCTTGCAGATGACCTGCTGTTTGGCCTGGTTCTTGTCCATGAGCAGCTGCGCGTGCTGCTGCAGCTCCCGCACCTGCTGTTCCTGCAGGCTTGCCGTCTGCGCCAGGCTCTCCCGCTCCTGCTCCAGCGCCTCCAGCCGCCTGCCCAGCTCTGCGATCTGCCGCACCTGGTGCCGCACCAGCTCCAGCCGGTCCTTGTCCTCGGCCGCCAGGTACGCGCTGGACGCCCTCTTCTCCTGCTGGGCCGCCTCTAGCGCCTTGTGCAGGATCCTGACCAGCTCCTGGGTCGGGGGGGAAGGGAAACACTCTGTGAACTCGGGGATTTGGCCCGGGATGTGGTGGAGACTCGGCACTGGCTATCCGCGGTTCTCCTGACAGCCCCGGGCAGGGGCTAGCATCATCCTCTCGGCCACCTTGTCTCCTCTTTCTCTGTTGAAGAAAGTTTTACCCAGACGCGTGGTTCCCCAGCAAAAGGCTATATTCCCAGCCAGACTTACGGCTAAGTGTAGGCTAGCGACTGTTCTGCTTAAGTGTGATTTGAGAAATTAGGGGGGCGGCTTGTGGGTCCTACCTTAGAACCACTACCCATGTGCTCCCCTGGTCCGGGTGCCCTTCCTTCTGGCTGGGAAACGGCGAGAACGAGAGCAGCCGCCTTGGGCCCTTAAGCGGAAGGTCTACATCGAGGACGGCAGTCGCACTACCAGCTCGGAACTGCCCACGGACATCCGGATTCCTCCGGGAGCGACAGGAGAGAAATAAACTTCCCAACTGTTTCAGGCCATCGTAGTCTGAGGCTTCTCTGTTGCAGCAGCCGAGCCTGTACCCTGACTAATTCATACACATCCCTTTCGGAAGTGAGAAAACTTTCGTCCCGCAGAGTAGAGTGCAGTGTAATCCCAAATCCCAAGCCTGTGCTCGGTCGTGATGAAGGCAGGGGCGGCAGCACAGTGGCACGCAGCGCTGTTCTCCTCTCCCACTCCCAGGCAGACCTTACCAATTGATCTGCCTATTCCTCCCTGCTAAGCCTCGTTGAGGCCTCAGGATCCTGAATACAGCAAACAAGTAGTTGCTACCGATGGAGCTGGGAAAGCACTGGAGAGGAAACACATGGGCAGCCCTCACGCTAAACCACACAGAGGGCGTGCCCCGTCCACTGTGCCCGGCCCCTTGGGCCACCGAGCAATGCCCGGAGGGCCGCTGCCAGAAAGCATGAGAGCGCTCAGAAGCAACAGACCTCTATTTATTCCATGAAGGGGCACCAGGCTCACACGGAAACTCAAGGTCTGCTTGGCTCCCCACGTCTTTGAGACCCCAACCTCCCCAGGACCTGCGCTGCTCCAAAGCAAGGATATGGATGCACTTATGGCCAGGATCAGAATATCAGAAGCCAGGCAGCCCAGTGGCTGGCCCCGTGTGAACCTCAGAGACTGGTAGGCAGGGAAGGGGTTTGGGGCCGTTGCTACGCTCCCTGCCAGCCTCGTCTGGAAAAACATGGGTTTCCAGGGACAAGTCGCCTGTGTTCACGCCAAAGTATTTAACTAGATGAATCAGCTGGATTGGATTATTGCCAAGAACGATTCCATTTTGGAAGAGAACTGCACCAAACCACGGCTTTATATGAGAAATGAATGGCGAGATAAAATTAGCACACATCTTCTGAAACCTCGGTACCGGAGACCGTCCCTCTTCTGGTTCTCTCCCTTCCCTCCCTCCATCCAAACTTTATGAAGCCCCACTCAGTGCCGGGCCCTGGGCCGGGTGCTGGGGCCTAGAGGGGGATGGGTCATAGCTCCCACCTTCAAGAACCACCAAGGCTGGTGGAAGCGAAAGCGAACCCTGTGAAATGCAGTGATTTATTGCAAGAGGGAAGCAAGGGTGTTTGTGGGGGGCACAGAGCACAGAGCAAGGATTTCTGCCTGGGACGGAGGTGTGGGGAGACCAGTATATTCTACAGAAAGACACAACAGTTTAAACTGACTCGTGAAGAATGAGGAGGGCCCCGGACGGCCAAGCAGCAAGCAGGAGATGAGGGTTGAAGGGCTTTCCACGCATGCTGAGTCAACAGCTCAAGCAAAGGCCCAGAGGAAGCAACGAGCCTGTGTGGGGCTGTGGGCTTTACTGGGCGTGGCCGGAAGGTAGGTGGGGAGGTGGTTGCAAACCAAATCGGAATGTTCAGAATGAATTAGCTTCTCAGGCTCTGCCGAGAGAGCTCCCAGTCCCTGTGGTTCCAGGATAATTGAGCAGCTGAGACCATTTTCTGGCTCGGCTGAGATGTGGCGATTACCCTGAGAACCGCCGGGCGAAATAACCCGCAGACACCACTGTGCAGGCTTGCCCGAGGCTCGGAATCAGGTGGGTATCTTTCTGCCAACGTTGGGAGAGTCAACTCTGAAGCTGCCTCCCCACTCCTATGTCCAGCCCGGGAGGCCCTCCTCCCACCCCAGAATCCCTATGACGGAATGAGACAGGGAGAAAGGAACCAGGGAACGGACAGGGTTAGAGCAGGAAGCACGAGATGAGGAGTATGAATGGACCTTGGATTTGGAAAACTTGGAGGCTGGCAGGCCCGGGGGAGACCACCTGGTCAGGCCGCCTTGCTGTCACGTGAGGACATGTGACAAGACCAAGAACGGAGAAGGAAGAGGGGTAAAGGGACTTGGTGGGTCCCCGCAGGTTGGAAAGCACCGTAAGAGAGGACCTCTGGCTCCTAATCTAGGGTCTCCACTTCTCCGTGATGGGTAGTTAATAGATTTTGCACTGAAACACTTCTTCCAATTTCCTTAAAAACAGAAGCAACCCATTTTCATAGCAGCATTATTCACACGGCACCCAAGAAATGAGAACAACCCACAGGTCTACTGGCGGTGAACGGGTAAACAAAATGTGGCCTACGCACACGACGGAATATTACTCGGCCTGAAAAAGGAAGGAAATCCTGCTCCATGCTACAACATGGATGAACCTGGGGCCATCGTGTCACAAAAATGCACACACGCACCGTACGGAAATACTGAAAACAAAAAGGGAAGCTTGTGACACATCCTCTTCGGAAGCTTCTCTGGGCCCAACGATAGGCTGTGGCACCTCTCCAAGCTGCCAGGATTGAGCCACGCTGTCAGGGGCAACGGTGCGAGGGTGTTCCTCGTACGGATGCACAGGTCCCTTATCCCACCCTCGGGGAGGCACGACCGGGTTGTTTCCAACCCCCCCAGTTATCAGCGGCGCTTTAGGACCAATTCTTGGAAATAGAAGAGCTGATCAAATGGTACTTGTAATATATATGTATTTTATTTTTTGAGAGAGAGACAGAGAGAGCAGAGGCGAGGGGCAGAGAGAGAAAGAGAGAAAGAGAATCCCAAGCAGGCTCTGCACTGCCAGCGCAGAGCCCAATGCAGGGCTCAAACTCACAAACCATGAGATCATGACCTGAGCCGAAATCAAGAGTCGGATGCTTAACTGACTGAGCCACCCAGGGGCCCCGCTACTTTTTTTTTTTTTAATGTTTATTTACTTTTGAGAGAGAGAGAGAGACAGAGCACAAGCAGGGCAAGCTCAGAGAGAGACGGAGACACAGAATCTGGGCTCCAAGCTGTCAGCACAGAGCCTGAAGTGGGGCTCGAACTCAGGAACCATGAGATCATGACCTGAACCGAAGTCAGACGCTCAACCGACTGAGCCACCCAGGTGCTCTGCCCTGCTACTTTTAGTATTTCTTAATCGAATTGATGTTTGGTCCATTTCAGACTTTGATATCTGGCCACAAGTTGTCATTCTATTAAAATAATTTTTTTCACTGCAGTATAGTTATTTAAATTTTTAAAATCCAACAAATCACCTTTTAAAAACTAATCCTTTGCCTTATTGAATACTGACTTGATACTTTCATCACTCACTAAAATCAAGGTGGATGGGCCCAACATTGCTGGGCAAAGAGCACTGGACTGAGAGTCTGGCACTCCGGCCGCTGACCCCTAAGAGGCTGGGCGCCAGCAGGGTGCAGGTGAAGGAGCACTGGTTCCGGAGTCACAGAGGCCTTGGCTGCACTCCGGGTCCATGAAGGGGTATCTAAGGGGGTTTCAGAAAAGTGAACTTCGGCTTTGTCATCTGTAAAATGGAGATCGTGATCCCTGCGCCTCAGAGAGCCACTTGCAGGAGGAGAGAAAAAGGGTGGCAAGTGTCCCTCCCCAAGCGGAAACAGCCAGGGTCCCTCTCGACCCTCCCTCTACACTGAAATCAGTGAACTCTGCCCTCTGTGTAAGCGGAGTGTACACTGAGGTTTCTGGCTGGGGTTCTAGGGAACTACCTGGTTGCACTTTGCTCCCAACAAGTTTCCTCAACAAATTACCCTGAGTGAGCTAAGGTGACCCCAGATAGGGCCTGGGAGGGGTTCGTCAGTCCCAGCAGTTGACAGATGGCCGACATCACCACAAACAACGGGCTTCCGTCTGCCAGAGCAGGCAGCCTGCAGGCTCGGTGCGATTTTGTGAACCCCGAGAGCCTGCATCCCCCCGCCAAGCAGCCATCTGGAGCTATCTCTGGGAGTCCAAATCTCTTGTGGGGCCAGCACCACAAGGGCCTGGGACAGGTAATAGCTCAGGGGGTACTGGAGAGGCCCTCTGGTTTAATATGACACCAGATACAAGGACTGGGTTCGTATTTTCTGCAGAGCACTCATGTCTGATGCTGGGCTGTACCTGGAGACCACGGAGGAGGTAGTTGGGCCGGGCCGAGTCCTGGACCTGGGGAAGGAGGCCAGGGTCTCAGTCTTGGCTGTTCCAGCTGTGTGCTCAGGCCGGTCACCTACCTTCTCTGAGATCCTTACGCATGGCACAGGAAAAAGGGCAAAGTCTCTAGAAGCAGACAGGCCAGAGTGTGAAGCCTGTCTTGGCCGCGGGGAGACCCTGGGCAGTCAGAACCTCTCAGAACCTCAGTTCTCTCCTCAGGAAAAGGGGGCTGAGGACTGTTGTATTAGACATAATGCATGGAAAGGCCCGGCACGGAGCTGCGGCCACACGTAAGCCCGGGCATGCGTGCTCTTATCTGCCCTTCCTTACCCGAGGGCAGGGACCCAGTGTCCCTCTACAGCGTCCAACAGACTTGGAGATACAAATTCCTAGAGAATCACTATTGCTATGGGCAATGACCCCCTGGGTGGCTGAGCCGGGACAAGACCCAGCTCCCCCTTCCAGTTCCCACGTCCTCCTGCACCCTCAGGCAGAAAGCGAGTACCTCCCACTGAAGAGACGCGGGAAGGCATCTTGGAGATGTGGGCCCAGGGAAGCCCAAAGGGCTGCTGCCCCAGCTAAATAACCGGGCTCGGAGAGCCTCAGATGGACGGTGGCCCTCTGGCCGGCATTTCTGCGTGTCTGGGGTGCCACTGGGCGCCCCGAGGTTTTTCAGGCCTCCTCTATCCTACCTCTGGGCCCAGAATCCATCTTTTCTCCCCCTTCTCTTTGGTTTTGGTATCTGGGCTGGAGTTGAAAACCCGAGTCGGTAGGGTTGGGGCTCCTCCCACCTAACGCGGGATGAAGACTTGATCCTCGCCCATCACTGCTGTGCCACTCATTTCGGGGAGGTCCTATCTGTCTTCCCAGAGCGCCTAAGAGGGACGTGCCACTCCTTGTAAGGCCAGCAGGAATCAACAAGGAGGCTGCTGCGATAATAGCCCACACCATCAAAGCCGGCATCTGCCGGGCGGCTGCTGGGTGCCAGGCACCGGGCTTTTCATATCCGGACACGGGCCTCTCCAGCAAGCCCGGCTGTAACTCCACACACAGAGGAGGAAGCTAAGGCTCTGCGAGGTTAAGAAGCTTGCTGGGCCAGAACTGTGCCTGCACCTGCTGTGCTCAGAGTCTCCCACGTTTGGGAGATGGGCTGGAGAACACACAAACCACTCATCCAAGACTTTCTCCCCTTCTGATCGTCTGTCGCAGGCCAGGAAGGTGAGCTGGTAAGAAAGTCCAGGTTCCTGGGGCGCCTGGGAGGCTCAGTCGGTTAGCTGTCCGACTTCGGCTCAGGTCATGATCTTGCAGTTTGTGAGTTGGAGCCCCGTGTCGGGCTCTGTGCTGGCAGCTCAGAGCCTGGAACCTCCTTTGGATTCTGTGTCTCCCTCTCTCTCTGCCCCTCCCTTGCTTGCACTCTCTCTCTCTCTCTCCCTCTCGAAAATAAATTAACATTAAAAAAAAAAAGAAGGAAAGAAAGTCAGGTCCTTTCATGTTTGAACAACTTCCTTCTGTCGGTTTCACTCTGACAGCAGGGGAGCCGTCAGCAGCCTGGGTGGGCCTTACTAATCTCCAAGGCTTGTCTTCATTTACTGAAGAAGGTGCGTTCTCCAGGGTAGCACAGATGCTGGGGGCAAGCCTCCCTGAAATCTACGTCTCCCGGGCCTCTCTCCTTCATTCGACAATTCCTGACGCCTTCGAAGCAAAGGCCAAGCCATGGAGGCTGCCCATACTTCCTGGAAAGAGGGGGAAGGTGTAGTGGAAGGGGAGGGGGAGTTTACGTCCTGATTTATCTTCCTGGCCAAGGTCAGCCTGGGACTTACGCTGCGCCGGTCCGGGGATCGGGCAGCCGCTCCCGCCCAGCTGCACGCCCTCTTAGCTCTCAGGACCGCTGGCCGCCCCTGCGACGGGAACGGGGGGGTGATGGGAGGAAAAGAGACAGCTGGGCTGCTAAGTGGCGTCGAAGGGGACTTCACACCCTGATGATATATGTGGGTGTTGGCGTGCTTACCGCCTGTCTCCGCCATGAAATGTGAGCCCCGCCGAGGCAGGCCCTGCGTCCCTTTCTCACTGTCCCCAGCACCCAGAATACGGCGTGCACGCCACAGGTCCTCGATAAGGACTTGACACAAAGCAAATGGATGAGAACCTGTGAACGAATGAGCTTCCTCCCTTGAGAACTTCGGTCACGGGCTGCTTCGTTATGTATCCGCTGAGCCGCCAGGGGTGAAGCCTCTGCCACTTGCCTTGGTATCAGCTGAGGGCAAGCAAGGGCAGAGGAGGGGACAGCATTTTTCTGGGCTGTCTTCTCCAAACACGGAGCAGCAGAGAGGAGGAGAAGACGTGTAAGAAGGAGACTATTCAGAGGCGAATACAGCATACCCCCCACTTCCCCTGGAGCAAGAGCCAGGCGATAAAGCGGAAAAAGACTCGGGGCAGCCAAAGCACAAACATGAAAAGCTAGGCGTTCTCCTCGGAGGAGGAGAAGTGTGGTTCTCAGTGGGGCCCAGCGAGGCATCACCGGGACCACCCTTGAGGCTCTCGGTAACGGCTGTGCTAACTTAACCACTTTTACGGTGCCGAAAAGAGCCCAGTGCTGCAGTCCCCCTCACCCCCTGCCATGGGACTCTCACTACTTCACAGGGTCACCCCAGAATGTGACCCCGACTCACTCTCTGGGTTCTAGGATTTGGGGATGATTTGAATGTCTGTGTATGGGTGCGATCTGTGCTCTACAATGACCACGTGACTCCTGTTCTAATTAAGTTCTCTACTAAGCCTAAGTCTTCCTCATCACTGTCGTTTGTCGGGCCTGGTCGAGCCCTAGAGCCACACAGACCTGCCTGCTCTCTCTGCCCTCTGACAGTCCTGTGGGGAGCTGCACCGTCACCAGCTGCCGGTTCCTTCGGCGGCCCTGCACCCAGATCCCCCTCCTCCAAATGCTATTCCCCCTTCAGCGTGAGGACAGGTCATGCATAGTCCTCCAGGAGGAGTCCAAGAGCAATTACAAAGTAGGTTCCAGAGATCTGCCCTTGAGGGCCTGCTGTCACCTAGTCTGAGTGTCCACATGTCCCTTAGGAATCAACAGCACAGCATTTTCAACCACTAGCAGTTTTGCTGGCAAGGGCCACAGACTGGCCCATATGCCCGGCTGGGTTAACATACCTGGGTCTAGTTCAAAGGCTCCAGGCCCCGAGGGGTCTACTGGAGCCTGGGGCCTCTTTAGGGCCAAAGCTCACCTTCTGAGACGTTAGCTCCTTGGTGAGCATCAGAACCTGCTGCTCCAAGGCCAACACTTTTTCCTGGGCGGTGCGGTTCCGGGTGAGTCCTTCGGCAAAGAGTGGAAAGGTGTTGTTCTGGCGCTTGGCTTTCTGAATGAGATTGGCGGTCAGAGAAGACTTGGGGGTAGGCTTTGGAGAATCCACGGGATCTTTCAAAAGGAAGAAGACATCGGTTATGATCAGTGGCCTCGCTGGTTCTCAAACTTGAGCCTGCTGCAGAAGCCCCTGGAGGGTGCCCGGGGCAGGGCTGGAGGCTTTGCATTTCCAAGACATTCCTCGGCGATGTTGCTGCAGCTTGCCCAGGGCTCACGCTTGGAGAACCGTTGGACTATATAAACATTATTTATACTGTCCTGGCTGGTCCTTCAGCCCGGCCTCTAAAGTGTGCCTGTCCCCTGCTCTTGGGTCCCCGCCTGCATGGGCGATCTCCCGTGACACCGCTGGTGCAGGTGGCTGTCTCCTCAGGCACGAGCCCTAGCAGGGTGTCTTGTCTCTTATTTCAGGATCCCACCTCTGCCCTCTGGCTGATTTCCAAAGTACCCGGAGCTGCTCATGGGTAGGAGTATGGGGTATTTGTACTCTGCGTGCTTGCCCCAGAGAGTAACCCAAACTCTTGTTTGATTCCTTTCAATTAATTTGAAAGAGAGAACGTGAGCAGGGGAGAGGCAGAGGGAGAGAAAGACTCTTAAGCAGGCTCCATGCTCAGTGTAGAGCCCGACACGGGGCTGGATCCCACGACCCTGGGATCATGACCTGAGCCGAAATCAAGAGGTGGATGCTCAACCGACTGAGTCACTCAGGCGCCCCTCTTGTTTGATTCTTATTACAAGCTAAGTTAGGACATATATTTCCCATAGTTGATCACCCCAAGGCTACACAGTTCTTTTATTTCCTCTAGAGCCCGGGATCAGCAACCAATGGCTCACAGACCAAATCCAGTCCACAGCTCAAATCTAGCCCACAGCCTGCGTCTGTAAATAAAGTTTTACTGGAACACGGCCACACTCATTTGTCTGTGCATTGTCTGTGCTGCTTTCGCTCTGTGCAGGCAGAGTTGAGTGCCGCAACGGAGACCACAGGTCCCACAACGCCTCCAACGTTTACTCTCTGGCTCTTTGTAGAAAACATTTGCCAACTATTGCTGAATTTCTTATTTCACTTTATTTTTATTTTATTCTTAATTCAAATCCAACATCAGAGTCACTCGCCCATGCTGCCTTGTTCTGCCTTGCCTCCCGTCTATCCTTTAGTCAGCCTGCAGCCAGGGACATTTTGGTTTTTTTAACGTTTTATTTATTTTTCAGAGAGTGCAAGTAGGGAAGGGATAGAGAGACAGGGACAGAGGGTCTGAAGCAGGCTCTGCGCTGACAGCCCAGCCCGATGCAGGGCTCAAACTCACGAACCGTGAGATCACGAGCTGAGCTGGAGTCGGACGCTCCACCAACTGAGCCATCCAGAAGCCCGATGCATCCAGGGATATTTTAATGGCCTGATTATATGGTCGAGAGACTTTGAGGATTCTTGTTTACATGGTGCATACATGTCATACCCAATATGAGGTCCCAGAAGAAGAAATTTCCCTCTGTCCTCGGTGCCAGAAAAAACTTTGCTTCTTCCAAGGAAATACGTGTTTATTCTTATAGACACTGGAAATCGTCTAACACTTGCATTTCCCTCTTTGCCTTGGCTGCCGAGAAGCTCCCAGCCACACTGCTGCCCACTCTGCGACTCTATGGGATCTTATCTTGATCTCATTCAAATTTCCTAACCCAAATTACTCATTTACTTTCCCCGGGCGAAAATTTTAATAAGCTATCCCCAACCCTTTTGGAACTATGGTGTTAAATAGAAGGACGCGGTATGGGATCCCGGGTGAGGGCTTAGAGGAGAGCCGAATAATTTAGCACGTTCTTCTGGGGCCAGCCAAACAATCTTGAACAGATAAGAAACTACCCTAGGAGGTGACAGGAAGCAGAAACTCCCTGACCTTGTTGGGTACAAGAACGGAATGGTCTCGTTCTAGATTTAAAAGAAATCTGGCTGTGCTGCATACCAACCAGACTGCAGATTTCCAGAAAATGCAAATGCCTCTTTCACTTCCTTGCCAGGGGGTATAGAAGAGCAGGGGGCTCCCTGGAGCCCTGCTGCCCTCTGATAACTACACCGTCCACTAACCCTGAGGGCAGGCAAGGTCAGGGGCACTACGCCCATTTCACGGTTGGAGAAAGCGAGGCCCGGGAGGGTAGTTTTCAACCAGTGCTGTAGGATTTCATGGGAGCGCGTCAGGGCTGACTAGGAGGGAAGGGGTGGGGAGCCGAGGGGAGCCCAGACTCCCGCCCCTGCCTCAAGTCTGCTGTACTCTGTACTGTATGTGAGACTTTGTTTATGGGGGTCAAGGCGTCATGGCGATCGAAATGTAGTTTGAGGGGCGTCTGGGAGGCTCAGTCGGTTAAGCGGTCGACTTCAGCTCAGGTCATGATCTCACGGTCTGTGAGTTCGTTCATGCCCCGCGTCGGGCTCTGTGCTGATGGCTCATTAGAGCCTGGAGCCTGCTTCAGATTCTGTATCTCCCTCTCTCTCTGCCCTCCCCTGTTCACGCTCTATCTCCATGTCTCTCAAAAATAAATAAACATTAAAAAAAAATAATAAAAAAAAAAGGAATGGAGTTTGAAAAACCACTGCTGTAGAAAACGAGGCTTCAGGTGGTGGCATGGGGCCAGAGCGCTGGGCCCGAACCCTGGTTCCGCGCCCCCTGTGTGGCCGCGAGTGAGTCGCTCCACTTGTCCATCCTCAGTTCCCGCATTTAGTAAATGGAAACAACAGTGGCATCTAGTCAGCACTCAGGATGGCGGAAGGGTTAAAGAGGTTAGCGCGGGTGGGTGCTCAGTGCACACGGAAGCAGCTCAGAAAAGATTCTGGTAAGTGACAGGAGCCAGTCCTGAACGACCCGGCAGTGCAGATGCCATTTATACGAACAATCCGCAGCAGGCAAGTCTACAGAGACAGGAAGCTGAACGGTGGCTGCCCAGAGCTGGAAGAGGCAAGGTTTCTTGTCGGGACCATTAGTGGGCTCTAAAATTGATTATGGTGAGGGGCACCTGGCTGGCTCAGTCGGGTAAGCCTCTGACTCTTGATTTCTGCTCAGGTCATGATCTCGCGGTTTGTGGGTTTGAGCCTAGCATCGGGTTCTGCACTGACAGTGTGGACGGAGCCTGCTTGGGATTCTCTCTCTCCCCCTCTCTCCCTGTCCCTCCCCACTTATACTCTTTCTTTCAAAACAAATAAACTTCAAAAAATAAAATAAAAATAAAATAAATAAAATAAATAAATAAATAAATAAATAAATTAAATAAAATGGATCATGACGAACCTTATACTCCAAATGGGTGAATTGTTTGCTGTGTGAATGATCTCTTAGTGAAACAGCAACCAAAGGGAAAACAGTGCTTAGAGTGGCCCTGGCACAAAGTGGGTGCTGGATGCAGGTGCTGGTTTCATTATCGTTGATTTGACAGAGCACCGATACCCTCTCGGGCTGTTCACTGTGACCTGCGGGGCCTCACCAGACACTGCCCCAAAGGGGAGCTTTCTCTGGAGTCACTGCTCCACACGGCGCAGGGGTCCCCCCTGCCAGAAGCCCCCACAGGGCTGCCTCCGCTGGTTTTCTTCCATTTCTAGGTTACAGTATGTCCTGGGACGGGGTGGGGGGGGGCACCCATGCTAATTCCAAAAGAAGTCCAACCCCCGTGATGGCGTGGGCCACTCAGATTTTGTGAAACAACACAGTGCTATGGAGGGGCCGGGATGGACACCTAAAGGTCGTTTGCTCTGCTTCTTCAGGCAGAGAGAGATCTGATTTCGATCAGCCCACACAGGCATTTTCATATCCTTTCCTTATAATTTAAAAAAAAAGTAAGAAAGAAGAAGTGAGAGAGGTTTTCTTTCATTACTTCAAGAATCACGGCGGGAGTGTCAGTCTGGGAACATGAGGAAGAGTTCTGGAAGTGGGTGGTGGCGGTGGTTGGCGTGAGTGTGCTTAATGCTACTGCACTATACACTTAAAATTGGTTCAAATGGTAAATTTTAGGTATATTTTACCACAGTGATATTACTAAAAAAAGGAGTCATCACTACCAGACCCACGGATACCAGGAGGAGTGACCTGGAGAGTGTCCTGTTTGACACGCAAAAGTGTAAATGCTGGTTTTCAGGGAGGAAGGAGGGCACTGGCTTGGTCTCCGAAGGCGGCTGAAACCTGAGCAGAGCTTACCTGGGGTGCTGGGGTCAGAGGGTGAAGGCTGCTCTGCCCTCTGAGGTTCCCCGCTCAGTGGAGAATCTTCCCCTGGAGGTCCGTGGCCCGTCCCTTGGGCCTGCCTGTTGCCCCGAATATTGTACATTGTGTTTCTGAAAGGAAACAGAGGAGCATGAGGCTGCCATCCTGCCCCTCTGCTCTCCCCGCTGCCGTTGCCGGAGCCCAGGCTGCATCCTCAGCCCCCGTCATGCCCGGAGCAGCCTGCCATGCTCCAGGCACCCTGCGAGATGCATCCCACCCAAGCGCTCCACATCCCCCTCCCCTGCCTGTCTTTTCCTCTTATCATGGTACTTCCTGCCTTCCACACATGATACTGCTAAGAAACAATAGAAGCTTGATCCCTCCACCCCCAAACCCACTGCTGGAGTGGAGGCATGTTTGCCTGTTTTGGTTGCTAAATATTTTGTGTTTGTGTGTGTTTTTAAAAATGTTTATTTATTTTTGAGAGACGCAGAGAGACAGAGCCTGAGTGGGGGGGGGGGGCGGAGAGAGAGGGAGACACAGAGTCCAAAGCAGGCTCCAGGCTCTCTGAGCTGTCAGCACAGAGCCTGGGGCTCGAACTCACAAACCGCAAGATCATGACCTGAGCCAAAGTCTGATGCTCAATCGACTGAGCTACCCATGTGCCCTGTAACATTTTGTGTTTTTCAAGTTTATTTATTTTTGAGAGGGAGAGAGAGAGAGAGCACGTGCACACATACGGGCAGGGGAGGAGCAGAGAGTGGGAAGGGGCAGAGAGAGGGAGAGAGAGAGAGAATCCCAAGCCAACTCTGCACTGTCAGCGCAGAGCCCAAAGCGGGGCTCAATCCCACGAACTGTGACATCATGACCTGAGCTGAAATCAAGAGTCAGACGCTCAACAGACTGAGCCGCTCGGGCGCCCCCAGGAAAACATCAAGGGCGCTTACAGTATACATGCTGAATGAATGCTGAATGGACTTGCCAAATTCTCTCTCCTGAAACCTTCATCTGGTTTTATAACTACTTGCTCACAAATCATCAGTAGCTCCCTCCTTCTGCTGAGGAAAGTTCCAGACCCCTCCTGGATCCTTCTGTGCTTGCTCTCTTTCCCCACTCAGATCTGTTCTCCTTGTGACCCTCACACATCATTTCCTGGCCTCCAAGGAGCTTGCTGCACTTCGTGAATGGGCTACCCTTTGCCCACGTACTTGTCTAGGCTGAATACTGCTGTCACTTCTTCAAGAGCTGGGCACTAACCTACCTGCGTGTCTGTGGCACCTGGCACTGGGCTGCCCATGCCCAGGGTGCGGGCTCAGTATGTGTTGGATTTGCGGGAAGGAGCTAGGCAGCAACAAAGGCTGGCCTAGGACCACAGACCACAGAGAAATTCAGGAGTCGGATGGAAGGACATTGAACTGAGTTTATTTTCCTTTTGCAAAGAGATAAAAGTAGACATATTCCAAAATTGTTATTTTTTTTTTTTGAGAGAGAGAGAATGTGAGCAGCAGAGAGGCAGAGAGAGAGGAGAGAGAGAGAATCCCAAGCAGGTTCCACGCTCAGCACACAGCCTGATGCGGGACTCAGTCCCATGACTGTGAGATCATGACCTGAGCTGAAATCAAGAGTCAGATGCTTAACCAACTGAGCCACCTAGGCGCCCCAACATATTCCAAAATTAGTAACAAGGAAGAGGAAATGATTCAGAGTCCACTAGGTCAGTGTTTTCCAAACGGCAGGTTCTGAACTATTGGTGGGTTATAAAAATCAGTTCAGTGTCGTAAGCAGCATTTAAAATATGGGATGGAAAATATCAGAATGCACCCACTTGGAAAGGGTTAATATTTTATCAATTATATAGATGTGTGCTGAGCTCTAAAACTCAGAGTTTGAAAACCAATGCCTAGGAGGTCATTCACTTAACAGGGAGCAACAGTGCGGTCACAACAGAAGGCGACACGCGGGTCTCCAGATCTGTGACGGAGTCCTGGCTTTGCGGTGTCATCTCTATGTGCAATTAGACTTCCAGCAGCCAGCCAGACAAGTTACCCTGAAAAGCCCTTATTCACAAACACCTAGATGCTAGCGACATACCAAACATATTTCGAAAATAGTTAGCTAAATTCCCAAGCAAGGAAGGGACATTCTTGGGGACCACACAGGAGAAGGCAGTGAAGTTCAAGTGAGACGGAGAATATGTAGATTAGATTAGTCCTCAGCAAATATTCACTCCCATGCCACCAGCTCCGCAGGAGCAGAGGACTTCCTCCTTCTCCTGCGGGCTCGGGCAAGGCGGTGTGATGCGCTTTGGCCACAGAGATATTAGCAGATGCGACCTAAACATAGGCTTGCAATGTCCTTGCACACAGGGCTAGGTCCTCTGCAAGAGCACGTCTCAGGCAGCTGCTGGTCCGCGGCGGATGAGAAATACGAGAAGCAGACCTCGATCTTACCAACGGCTTGGAGCTATGACCCAGTAAACCTAGCCTATAGCAGCTGAATCCAGATGTATGAGAAATAACAGACCACATGACACTGAATTCTGAAGTGTGTTTGTAGCACTATTACTGTGAAAATTGACGTGGGACATGAGTTTGTTCTGGGGTCGGCTGTTTTGTTTTTTTTCACTGAGACATAACTAATACATAACATTCCTTTCAGGTGTACAACAGATTTATTCAACTGAGTGTGAAATCATCACCAGGACATGTCGAGTGAACACCCATCACCACGCACAGCCGCAACACGTTCCCACGGATCGACTGTTGATTCCGGAGACCTAGAGCCTTGGTTGTTGCAAGAGAGGAAAGTAAGCAAAGTGCAAAGTTGAAATTGAAATTCTTACGGACAGCTGGAGTCTCACGAAGAGGCGAGTTAGGAAGACACATGCCTGCTGGCAAAATCAACGCAAGGAAATTCCAGGTGAAGGCTCTGGGTGTTCAAAAAATTTTCGGGGCACCTGGGTGGCTCAGTCGGTTAAGCGGCCGACTTCAGCTCAGGTCATGATCTCGCGGTCTGTGGGTTCGAGCCCCACACCAGGCTCTGTGCTGACGGCTCAGAGCCTGGAGCCCGCTTCCGATTCTGTGTCTCCCTCTCTCTCTGCCCTCCACCTGCTCACATGCTGTCTCTCTGTCAAAAATGAATAAACGTTAAAAAAATTAAAAAAAAGAATTTTCTCATGACATCTCTGTTAGGTTTGGTTATCAAGATAATATTGGCCTGAATGAACTGGGAACTGTTCCCTCCTGTTTTGGAAGGAAGATTTGAGGAAGAATTGGTATTGATTCTTTTTTAAATGTTTGGTAGAACATTTAATTCACTAGTGAAGTTATCTGGTCCTAGGTTTTTTTTTTTTTTTTTTCCTGTGTGTGCGCGGGGGGGGGGGGGCGCGGGGGGGGGAGGTTTTTTTTTTTTTTAGTATTAATTCAATCTGTTTACATGGTATAGATCTATCCAGATTTTCTCTTTCTTCTTGCATCCGTTTTGGTGATGTGTGTCTTGCTAAGAATTTGTCCCTTTCCTCCAAGTCATCTCATTTGTTGGCAGAGAACTGTTCACGGTATCCCTTGATAATCTTTTTTTACTTCTGTAAGCTGGGGAGTAATGTTCCCTCTCTGGATCCTGAATTCAGTAATTTGAGTCTCATGTCTCTTCTCGGTCTGTCGGGCTAGAGGGTTGTCAATTTTGCTGACCTTTGCCAAGAACTGTCGTCTGATCTGAAATTTGTTTTTAAAACAAAATCCAGTTTTTTGGTATAGTTGGGTCCAGAATAAGACAGAATATTGTACTTTAACGGAGAGTACAGCCGACTGATGGAGGGGAAATGAATTAAGGACACAGAAGAAATTAGAAGTCGGCATTCCCAATGCTTGACTTTGAAATCTAGTCTGATTCCTTTTGCTCTGTTGTTGTTGTTAAGTTTTGTTTGTTCATTTTGAGAGAGAGAGAGTGAGAGAGAGCACAAGTGGAGGAGGGACAGAGAGAGAGGGAGAGAGAGGATCCCAAGCAGGCTCTGTATCATCAGCCCAGAGCCTGACAAGTGGCTAGAACCCACAAACCAAGAGTGCAGGAGCCAAAACCAAGAGCTGGTTGCCTAACCGACTGAGCCACCCAGGCGCCCTGTTGTCTGTTGTTATTAAGACTCTCTTGTAAGGTGCCTCTGAGTCCTTGACCTAGTCACCTCCCCTTCCCAGTTCTTACTTTCCTCATCTACAAAGAAAGGGTAGTGGTTGTATTAAAAAGAAAATGGTGCTCCTGAGGAGCACTATTTGCTGAGCACGACTTCGTGCTGGGTCCTGGGCCGAGCCCCATTACACGAATCTCACAAATCCCTGCCACACGGTTGGAGGGGACTCAGGAAGACATTCCTACAGCCAGAGGCACGGGCTGGGTGGGTGACCATCACTGCTGCCTGCATGTCCCCTTGCCTCCCCTATGTGTCCAGGGGCTCACCGGCAGTCATCCCTGGGGTAGGGGAGGGTACAGAAACCCCAACTCCAGGGCAGGAAAGCGCCTCCTAAGCTCTAGCACACATCACCCCCGGAGACGGACGCTCAGTCACTACTGACACAGCCCAGGTGGCCACTACCCAGCCCAACTCTTGCCCTTGGAAGAGGTATCTCCATTTCATAAATTAATTGGCCTTGCATGGAGCAGTTCATAGGTCATTTGCTGTGTAGGCTTTGCTCCAGACCTGAAGGGCCTGGTCAGCACGGGCGGCGTGGCCATGAAGACTTGCTCTGGGGGGTAACCCCGGGCCAGCCGTGTATCCTCCCAGAGCCTGGCCTTCCTCGTCTGCAGTGGGGACGAGGAACACATCCACGACGGGCAATGACTGGACCCTTCCGTGGGCCAGGCGCTGAGCTAACGCTAGTAAGTCAACTCGTTTAATCCTCCCCCCAGCCCGGTGAGGTACTAGTACCACCTCCATTGTACAGAGAGAACTGAGATTCAGCAAGGCTGAGTAACCAAAGCCACAGAGCTAGTAAGTGGAGGGACTGAGCATTAGACCTGACGTCTAACTCCGCGGTCTGAGAACTTGGCCCTTATGATCCCACCTCACCGGCCTGCTCCAGACGACTCCGTGCCAGTGCCAAGCACCTCGCACAGTGCGCCGTTCCCTGGAGCACGACTCAGGGCTCACGGCAGAAGCCACAGCAAGCCGTAAGACCGGCCCGGGCCCGGGCTGCGGGAGACAAAGGCAACCCCGACCTGACGGGGGCTCGCGGCAGCCCGGGGCAAGTAGCCCATTTCTTGCACTTTTCCCTCACATTTTCTGTGGTTTTATTACAACTGTCAGGACGGAAGTCACCAACCGATCCTCTGAAACTTCCTTCCCTTCTGTCTCTGCATGTTCTGTCTTCCACTTCTGCTGTTTGTGGCCTTCACCAGGCACAGATCTGGCTTAAGCTCGGGGAGACCCCCCTGGAGACCCCCTGGCCAGATGGCTGGACTTCTCCGCCCCTCCGCTCCCCCAGCAGGCTCCCAGCACAACCAGTTCCCTCCAGCTCCCCCTTGGGGAGATCCCCTGCAGAGCTCCCTCTTCTCCCCCAGCAGGCTCCCAGCACAACCAGTTCCCTCCAGCTCCCCCTTGGGGAGATCCCCTGCAGAGCTCCCTCTTCGTCCACTCACATGGGGGGGGGTGCTCACCCATGTCACCACCTCCCAAGTCTGTCTCTCCAGCTCAGATCTCCCTCCTGAGTTTCCAGGTCTTTCCATCCAAATGCCTCTTGGGCTACTTCTACCTCCAGCCAGGCAGGCCCTAGAGGACACTTACCGTATTTCTCCTAAAACCTGCTTCTCTCTTGGGAAAAGCATCATCACCCTCCCAGTGACTTGAGCAAATTTGAACGCTGAAGCGGACAGGAAAATTCTGTAAATGAGCCACACAGAGCCAGGGGTCTCTACTCCAAGTCCAGGGGGGAACAATCTATTCTGCCTCCTGAGAGGGCCCTGTCTGAAGTCCACACAGAAGATAAGCACCCCACAGGATCCGTATTGGATACGGTTTGAATTCCCAAAGCTTCCTTCTCTTTGCTTAGATAAATGATGACAGCAGCAAACAGTATTTCTCAAGGGCCGAGCACAGTTCTAAAGCTGTCTGCATGCATTAACCCATTTAACTCCCACACTGATCTTGTAGGGCAAGCATTAAGTAGTCACTTCTACTAATCATTTAAGTGACACGCGGAGAAATCAAACGAGCTGCCTAGGACGGCACAGCCCATGACAGTGGAGCCGGGAGACAAATCCAGGCAGTCAGCGTCAAAAGCTCAGGCCACACCACTATCTTCTTATAAGCTATTAAAATCAAATCCTGCTAGTGGGAAATCGTATACATAATACATGACTAACAAATGAAAAATAGCTTAGCTATGATCAATGTACAGGAAACTACACATGTTAAAAGTGAATTAAAAAAAACCTAAAGGTATCAAATTCTAGACTCCAAGCTTTATTACAAAGTGGCAATAATTAAAAGAGTATGGTACTGGCACAAAAATAGACACCTAGATCAATGGAACAAAATAGAAAACCCAGAAAGAAACCCACAATTATATGGCCAGTTAATCTTTGACAAAACAAAATATGAATGAATATACAATGGGAAAAAGACAGTCTCTTCAACAAAGAGTGTTGGAAAAACCGGACTGCTGCAAGCTAAAGATGAAACTGGATCACTGAATTCAAGACCTAAATGTGAGACCTGGTACCATAAAAATCCTTGAAGAGAGCACAAGCAGTAATCTCTCTTACATCAGCTGTAGCAACATTTTTCTAGATACGACTCCTGAGTCAAGGGAAATAAAAGCAAAAATAAACCATTGGAAGTATATCAAGACAAAAAGCTTCTGCACAGTGAAGGAAACAATCAATAAAACTAAAAGGCAACCTATGGAATGGGAGAAGATACTTGCAAATGACATATCCAATAAAGGATTAGTATCCAAAACATATAAAGAACAGATACAACTCAATACCTCAAAACCAAATAATTCTATTAAAAATGTCAGAAGACATGAACAGACATTTCTCCAAAGAAGACATCCAGATGGCCAACAGACACATGAAAAGATGCTCAATATCATTCATCATCAGGGAAATGAAAAATCAAAATTACAATGAGATATCACCTCACAAACCTGTCAGATGGCTAAAACAAAAAACACAAGAAACAAATGTTGGTGAGGATGTGGAGAAATGGAACTGTTTTATGCTGTTGGTGAGAATGTAAACTGGTACCACTGTGGAAGACAGTATAGAGTTTCTTCAAAAAAATTAAAAATAGAACTACCCTACAATCTAGTAATCACACGATTAGGTATTTACCCAAAAAATATAAAAACACGAATTCAAAGGGGTATATGCACCCCTATGTTTATAGCAGCATTATTTACAATAGCCAGACTGTGGAAGCAGCCCAAGTATCCATCGATAGATGAATGGATAAAGAAGAGGCAGTACACACACACACACACACACACACACACACACAATGGAATGTTATTCAGTCATAAAAGGAATGAAATCTTGCCATTTGCAATAACATGGACAGAGCTAGAGAGTACTATGCTAAGTGCAATAAATCAGTCAGAGAAAGACAAATGCCATATGATTTCACTCCTATGTTTAAGAAACAAAACAAATGAGCAAAGGGAAAAAAGAGAGAGAGAGAGAGAGAAACCAAGAAACAGACTCTTAACTATAGAAAACAAACCGATGGTTACCAGAGGGGGGACGTGGTGGGGGGATGGGTGAAATAGGGGATAGAGATTTAAAGAGGACACTTATTGAGACAAAAAATAAAACGAAACTTAGGTCAAAAAAAATTTTTAAAGCAGGTTGCAGAGGCGCCTGGGTGGCTCAGTCGGTTAAGGATGCCACGTCTGATTTCCACTCACGTCATGGTCTCATGGGTTCGTGAGTTCAAGCCCCACATCGGGTTCTACGTTGGCAGCATGGAGCCTCCTTGGGATTCTCTCTCTCCCTCTGCCCCTCCCCACACTGTGAACGTGCACACTCTCTCGTAAATAAATTAAAAAAAAAAGTAGATTGTATACAGTCACTCAGGAAAAAAAAACGTTAATAATTTGATGTGTTTCCTGTACGAAGCCACCTGTGACACCGCCATCGCATTACATGCAGTCTGCTCTCAGTTAGGCACGTACATGGGTCGAAACATGCAGAGGGAAGAGATATACCACATGCTAAGAATGCTGTCTGGGTGACGGGATCATGGGTAACTGAAAACCTTTCTAGATGTTTCTAATGTCCTACAAAGAATATGCTCTACGTTAACCATCAGAAGCACAGGTTCAATGTTTGAAAGCAACGATGTGATGAATTAAAAATAGAGCCCCTCTGCCTCCCCCGGCCCGCCTCCCTGCGGGGATCACACCAGGTCCCTGCAAGCTCCCAAGGGGCTGTCTGCAACGTGGCCGCCCCTCGGTCCCACGGCACTTACTGTATTTCGGTTCCCAGATGCTTGAGGGAAATATTCTGGAGGGCTAAGGGCATGGCAGGCACCGGCTGCAAGGCGGCCGCCACACCCACGAGCCCGGGGGGTGTTCGCACAGGGCACAGGAACTCCTCCAGCTCCGCTTCCTCTTGCTCTGGGGAACAGAGAGACAGGGGATCATCCACCTGGGTCGCTGCACTTGGACATACGGGGCAGAGGCGCACGGGCTCGGCTCCCGCGGGGAGCAGGTGGGCGTCGGCGGGCTGGTCGAGCAAGCCCTCCTTGCAGGTTAAGAGCGGCCAGAGAGGCAGGCTTTTCATTAAATGTCCTGCATCTTGCTGAGAAAGTCTTCCTGAGAACCTCGCTAAAATAGGCGGAGCTGCCGGTACTTCTACATCTGAGCGTCTACCCTAAAAAAGTTACCTGACGTGCAGACAAAGCTTTGGGAGCCAAGAGGTTCGTCCTGGCCTCACACTGGAAATAACTTCCTCAAACTGGAAATAAAGTTCTGAGGAGTGGTTAAATAAATCATGACCCCTTCCGAAAACGGAATATTCCTCAGCCGTTCAAAACGACGCTAATGAAGAAAGCTTAAAAACATGAGGAACAGGTGTGGGATATAAAAACTGCTAGTAGGGGCACCTGGGTGGCTCAGTCGGTTGAGTGGCCGACTTCAGCTCAGGTCATGATCTCACGTCTGTGAGTTCGAGCCCCGCGTCGGGCTCTGTGCTGACAGCTCAGAGAGCCTGGAGCCTGCTTCAGATTCTGTGTCTCCCTCTCTCTCTGCCCTTCCCCTGCTTGTGCTCTGTCTCTATATCTCTCAAAAATAAATAAATGAAAAAAAAAAACCAGCTAGTAAAAAAATTGGGGTTAGAGCATGGTCTCCACGGTAGAGATTAAGTCTCACAGAAATCCACTCTGTGGTATAGACAGAGGGCAGAAGCACATGGGGGGATCAGAAGGAGGCTGCCCTCACTATCGCTCCGTGTTTTTGCCCAAATAGTCTACACCACACATGGGTTATTTTCTATAAACAGAAAAATAATGTCTACTCATCAAAAGTAGAAGTTGATAAACAGAGTTTAGAATATGGAGGCTTTAGGGTCACGATATGTAGTACCGAAGAGCAAGGCAGGGTATTTGTATTATTATATGACCTGAAATACGTTTAAATAAAAGGCAAGGGACCGGCTGTTGCTGGGTGACAGGATTACGGCTCCTTTCTCTTCCACTTTTCTACTTTCTGTGCATGTTCTGCAAGGATTCTTACACAGCGAGTGCTTCAAAACATGTGACTTAAGAAACATTTCAAGACCAAGGAAACATTATATGAGGTATAAGGCGGGGGAGGTGAAATATTTCGAAGTCAGTTTTGAGTGTTACAAAAAGCAGAGGAGAATTGAGGCCACCTGTTGGGCGGTGGGACCCGGATCAGGCAGCTCCTGAGACAGGGGGGGCAGCGGGCACCTTCCACGGAAGCCCTCTTACTGAGAGGGTGAAAACGTAGTGGGGAGAAGGAATTTTACTTTGGCACTCCATTTTCAAACAGGGTGCAGGTGCAAAACCACTGAATACAACCGCAGGGGCCGGGGAACGGTTCCATCTACTCAGAGACAGACTTTGCAATCAATACGTTTAATTCCTAATAGGCCCTGTCACATCCGGCAGACGGGCCAGGACTTGGCAACGCCACGTCGTTCTTTTGAGCTCCCCTTTTCGATTCCCTCTCTCACCCAACGCTTCTGGCATCCGCCCTGAGGTTTCCGGGGGAGCCGGAGAAAGTGAGGTAAGCAAAGGAGCAGGGAGAAGTATGCACTTCAGGAAGACCAAGTGAGTAGAAGCTGGAGGGCAGGCCAGGCGAAGCGCGGGGGAGTTCTGGGAGATGGAGACAGATGGTTCCGCCGCCAAGTCAGCCGAGACGTCCTGGAGGAAGGGCACTGGCGCAGGGCCTGGAGGGCTGGGAAGGGTTTTGAGCTGCTGAAGGCGTGAGGGAGGATCTTTTCTTTCTGCTGCACAGGCAGCAGCGAGGGGGTTCCAGATCTAGAGCGGAGGAAGCCAGGAGGGAACAGAGGAGTCGGCGCTGGGAAGGCACTGGGAAGGACGAATGCGCCGGGGAGGGCTCATCTGGGTGGACCCACGGGACCCTGGGGGGTTTCAGCGAAAGCCCCAAAGAACCTGGGTTACAGCTGTGGTGTTGGAAGACCTGAAGCCAATCCACATTTCCGTTAGAAGAGTGATCAGACTGGAAATTGCATTTTCTCCTCTGGCCCCAGGTTCCACATTTTTAAAAAAAATTAAAAAAAAAATTTTTTAATGTTCATTTATTTGTGTGTGTGTGTGTGTGTGTGTGTGAGAGAGAGAGAGAGAGAGAGAGAGAGAGAGAGAGAGAAAGAGAGAGAGAGAGAGTGCGAGCGGGGGAGGAGCAGAGAGAGAGGGAGACACAGAATCCGAAGCAGGCTCCAGGTTCTGAGCTGTCAGCACAGAGTCCGACATGGGGCTCGAAACCACGAACCGTGAGATCATGCCCTGAGCCGAAGTCAGATGCTCAACCAACTGAGCCCCCCAGGCGCCCCACGGTTCTACATTTTTAAAACAGGATGTTTACACTCCATCCTGTCTCCTCCAGAGGTAAAGTATGTATCTGTTTTCCTTTAACGTCCACCTTTGGCCCTACGTCTACCCTGAGGCCCCACGAACTAAGCCTTGGGGGTTAACGGCACCCACTGACAATCGCCAGTGAGGAAACAGTGGCTCACGAGGGTTTTCGTGGCCAGGGTCACGCAGCCGGCAGCAGAGCCGGGCACGCGAACACAGTTCCTTGCTTTTCCACTAAAACTGCGTGGCTTGTCAGAACAGGCTTTGTGACCCGCGGATGGTCCCAAGATGGGAGGGGCTGCCCGGGAAGGCCCAGCGGGAAGGCCCCCCCAGTGCAAGGAGGTGTTCGAGAGAGGGGCGGCGCGTGACAGTGATGCCACAGTGAAGGTTGGCACTTCCTGTGGGTAGCAGGATTGGTGACCCGAGGCTCCGGTCTGGGGCCTCCAGGTCCCCCTCCGACCTGGAGATACGTCCTTGGTGAGAAGGCCGCACACAAGGAATTCTTAGCAGCGTTAATCGGAATTCTCCCTTTGCCGGAGCTGCAGGGGCTGCGCCCTCGCCAGTAGGAAGTCGCAGCCCAACCAAAGGGCCTGGGCCGCCAGGTCACTTCCCTGCAGGGCCCTGGACATGGCGGTTGCCTCCTCAGCATAAGGAGGGCGTTATGAGCCTGCAGATTCAGGTTCAAATTTCAGTGCGGACATTTGCTTGCTCTGCTATCTGGACCGGCTAGGTCCATTGGCCTCTGGGGGCCTCAGTTTCCTCTTCTGTAAAATGGGTACAACACTCCCTCATAAGATTGATTTGAGGATCAGATAACATGAAGTATGTAAAGTGTTAGAAACAGTGTAAGTGGTATGCGTATCTTTACGATAATACATACTTACATAAGGGCTATTTTGTGTAAATCGTGTCCTATTTGGCAACACATTATTATAAATCTGTCGGTTTGCCCTTGATCTTTCTCGGCTAAAGGTGTAAACACTTAAAAGCTGCGGACAACATGCCTGTTGAGATTGCTCAAGAGCAGTGAGAGGACACTTTTCACCAGACGGAGTGTCTGTGACTCAAAGGCAGATGTGTTGTCTGTTGGTTTTCACTGTCCCGGGAGCAGGCGCCGCTTCCTCCCAGAAAGGGTGGGGACGGGCTGTGGGGCAGCCGGCTCCACACGGCAAATCCAGGCCTGCCCGCTTGCTCACAACTCCAGAACCGTCTCTCTGGGGGGGCCGGGGAAGGTGTCACGGGGGACCCGATCCGGGAGGGTGAAGGCTTGAGGAGAAAGGCTTCGGGAGAGGCCCGCGTCCCAGCTTCCTGCATCTCCTGCCGGGGTCCTCCTTGGGAGACTGGTGCCCTGGTCATTATGGCAATTGCTCCCCTCCCCGCCACGTCCCCTGCAGGAGCTGGCCCCGAAGAGGCTCACTGAACGTATCAAACCAAAGCCACAGAATTCAAGAGCTTGGAAAGGGTTCGGCTCGGCAGAAGAATCTGCGGGGTCCCAAAGCCATTTCAGTTCCAATTTCAGTTCCAGATACATCAGAATTCTGTCATCGCGAGGCTGTCTTCTTGCTCTGAATCGGAGGCTGATCGCGGGCAACTGTGCTGACTCAGGCTGCAGCTTCCCAAACAGCCAGGGCTGTCTGGCTTTCTGCAGGCTGCGAGTGCAGACGTACGAACAAACCCTTCCCCAAAGAAAGCCCTTACACGCATGAAACACCCAGAAGGTTCTCGGAAGAAATGACTGATAATTACTATCAACAACTCAAAAGAACAGTTCCGTTAAGAGTAGTAACATATAGGTACACATAAACAAGTTATCAGGCAGCTACTATGTATCGAGCGCTTACTGTGCCTGGCATTAGTCTAAGGGCTTCACATTCCTTTCCTCATTTAACTAGAGAACCCAGTGCAATCGCTCACAAATATCCAGTGTCCCAGGCGGGGTACCTGGTACTGGGACACGAGTGACAAAGACCTGGCTCCCTCCCGAGGGCAGGGACCGACAAGGATGCTGTAATGAGAACACGGCGTGACGGGTCTTATTAGAACCATGTGAAAAGAGTGGCGAGGGCTCATACGGAGTCCAGCTGGCACAGCCCTGGGAGACTTTCAAGGGGAGGCTGGCAGGAGCAGGAGGCGACACGGGAGCGTGGCTATGGAGAACGAGCAGGAATTTGCCAGGGAGCACCGAAGCGCACACGGCGTGAGGCAGGCCCTGGGGGAGCGGGCGGAGGGGAGCCGAGGGAGGACGAGCCCCAGGCAGTGGGCTAAAAAGCTGGGCCTGGGTCATGGGTGGGCGGGGCTCCAGGCTAGGACATGGGTCATGTGTCAGGAGGCTACTGTGATCTTCCGGCCAGGGGCTCTGAGGCCTGAGCCATGGCACAGCAGCGAGGAGGCGCCGGCCTGGTGCGGAGGCCAGAGGGCAGACGCGGCCAACACGGTGACCGGCAGCCTGGCTAGCCGAGACTGCCGAAGGGGTGAGGGGGGGCGCCCCGTTATGGAACAACTGGGTAAATAAAGAGCCATTTAATGATGGGAAAGAAACTGGGGGGGCCGGATGGTCAAGGGCAGATGAGCTCGGTTCCGGACATGTAAAACACGCGGGTACAGAGTTCTAGAGGCGCCTGGCCACAAGTCGTGGCCTCGCCTATCCGGTCTCCCTGATATCCGAGGCTGAGGCGTTTTTGACTCGCTGCAGCTCGGAGCTGGGACAAGGCCCCGAGCTCTTACAGGGGCACCTGGGGGTGGTCCGTCCTGATTCTCCACCTGCCAACCGCGTTGCTGGCGGCAGCGTGGGGGCGGGAGGGTGTGAACTCCAGGACTCCTCCACGCCTGGGTGTTCCAGGATTTGGGATCCAGAAATTTCGTTTGCGGGCCACGTGGAGGTGAAGGATTCTGCCCCAAGGGAATACTACGGGTTGAATCGCTGACCTACCGAACTTACACCTGGCAGCGTTTGCGTAGGAGGCAGCAGCGATCCCTGCATCTCCTCGTCACCCTGCTGCACGGCAACTCCGCGAGAGCCTCGTTTCTTCGGACCCTCCCGTGGCGGTCATCGTAACAGCAGCTGACGCTTACTGCGCTCTGACGACCCGCAGCACGCTTCCAACCGCTTACGGCGTATGGATTCGTTTAATTCTCATAATAACCCTAAGAAGTAGGCATGGTTTATCACGCTCATTTCATACGGAAGGAACAGAAGCTCAGAGAGATTAAGCAACTTACTTGAGACCACACAGGATTAGGATTTGAACCCAGACGTCCTGGCCTCAGGGCCCATATTCTTGCCCTTGATGCTACACTGCGCCCTAACGGATCCTGAGTGACATCTGGATCTTTGCTTCTTTAGCAGAGGCTCCTCCCACTCACTCCCAACAGGAGGGGAAAGGCTTGGTCACCAAGACCCCTGGGCCCGTGGGCAGGAGGCAAACCCATTGGGTACCTAGCTCGAGGCGCAGGACGGGCCCGTTCCCAGCCAGGGTGGCGTCAGGGGCGGCGGGAGGCGCAGGCGGGCTGTTGTGGAACTCCCAGCGCTTCATCTGCAGCTGCTGCAGCCAGTACAGCATCGCTTGCTTGGTGGCGGCCTGGGAAGCACAGGGTTAATTGGTTTGGCCCTGGGCCCTCAGCGAGGCACTGGGTGCGGGGTGCGGGCAGGTCCCGGGAGGCTGGGTGATTCTCTCCCTCCCAGGGAAATAAAAGCTGTCACTGCAGATGGGTGCCCACCTCTGAAACACCTGCTTCTTGGCCACGGGAGATCACCGGGCATCGGTCCCAAACCCAGAGGCTCCTTAACCTTTCTGGGTCTCGCTTTTCCCACCTGTGCTCCGGTGAGGATAACACTCATGTCCTGGGGCAGTCACGAGGATGAGATGAGGGAAGGGAAGTGAAATGCCCAGCCTAGTACCAGACACGCTGGAGGTGCTCAAAACGTGCTCACTGGACAAAGGAATTTAGAAGGGATAAGAGAGAGAAAGAACTTGGAGATTCTGACCTGAGCGGGGCCCCGGCGCCATCGCCATCTCACTGTGCGACATCGCGATGCGTTAACTGACTGTGATATTGTGATTTTTTTTTTTTATGTTTATTTCTGAGAGAGATGGAGCATGAGCAGGGGAAGGACAGAGAGAGAGGGAGACACAGAATCCAAAGCAGGCTCCAGGCTCCGAGCTGTCAGCACAGTGCCCGACGCGGGGCTCGAACTCACGAAACGTGAGATCATGACCTGAGCTGACGTCGTACGTTTAACCGACTGAGCCACCCAGGTGCCCCTGTGATTTTTAAGAAACATGCATTTGATCGTTCAAATGACCCAGATATGTTTCTCGTATGTATTTGATCTTTGTCCACGGTTTCTGGCTCCCAGCTCCTAAAAGCCCTTGGAATTTCCTGGGATAGGGGCGAGAAAAGTGACTTTTGTTGTTTTAATATGGTAACTCTTGGAAAGCCTTAAGGGAACCTAAGAGGAGGGCTGGTTGCCAGGAGAACCAACCATGTGATTAGAGGTTTGGAACTTTCAGTCTCACCCCCACCCCTCCCAGGAAGGAAGAAGTTGAACCGGAGAATGGCCAATGACTTAGTCAATCATGACTATGTAATGAACATACAAACCAAAGGACTGGGTTTGGAGAGCTTTTGAGTTGGCGAGCATGGAGACGAGGGGAGAGAGGCATAGCTGGGAGGGCATGGAAGCCCCGACCCCTTCCCCGTACCTCGCCCAGTACACCTCTTCACCTGGCTGTTGACTGGTACCCTTTATCATACCCTTTAATAACCTGGTAAAACTAAGTGTTTCCCTGGGAGTGGGAGCCACTCTACCAAATAATCAAACCTGAGGAGGAGGTCAGTGGAAACTCCAATTGGTAGCCAGCTGTTAGAAGCACAAGCAATAGCCTGGGGCTCGTGACTGGCACCTGAAGTGAGGTGTGGGGGGAGTCTTGTAGGACTGAGCCATTAACCTGTGGAGGCTGGTGCTGTCTCCGGGTAGACGGCGTTAGGATTACGTTGAATTCTTGGACACCAGCTGGTGTCTGAGAATTGCTTGGCGTGGTGGGGGGATCTGTGCCCCACGTTTGAATCGGCTCCAGGAAGCCTAAAAGACTGACTTTTTATGGAATGGAGAGAATCCTTCCTCTGCTTTGGGGATGCGCTGAGATCGCGGATACGGCTGGGGACTGGACAGTCGTGTGCACACAGCAACGACAGAGTGGCACCCTCCGGGGACCCCAAACAAGGTAATGGTTGATACTGGTCATTCATCTCCCAGCACTCGATGGTTCCAATACCCACTTTCACATCTATTACACGGTTGGATCCTCTGGGAGGGAGGCAGGGCGGGAGTGCTCGGCCCTTCTGCAGATGGAGAAACGAAGGCTCTGAAGTTGCCCAGGCAGGTGGTGGCGGAGCTGGTCCCAGAGCCCGGTCTCCCTCTTTGGACCAGAGCTTTGTTGTGGTTTATGGCCAGGGGACTGTGGCTTGCAGGCTGTAGAGATAGGCTGGGATCGCTTGAGCCACAGCAGCCGGGCAGCTCACTGGGAGTGGATGGTGAGCTTCAGGGGGCTGCCCACGATCAAGGCCAGGTGAGAACACCAGCAGGCAGCAGGCTATGGGCAACCAGGGCAAAGTTCCCCCTTCTAAGTGGTCCACACGTGAGGTGTGCATGAGGCCAGGGGGCTCCGTGAGAGAGGCCCTGGGCCTGTCAGGAGGTACCACATGAGATAAAATGATGCCTACCAGTCTTCTCTTTCCATCCACTCTCCCTAAGAGACCTCAGTGCCTCCCAGGGCGTCCCCATGACCCTGTGCTGATAAGCTCCAGCCCATTCCCAACTACCTCGCTTTAGCAATTCATTGGCCAAGTGTATATTCAGCACCTACTATTGATGACATGGCCCCATCTTCTTAGAACTTAAGAGTCTACCAAGGGGGTGTCCTACGGCCTCCCCATCCTGGGCTCCCCAGGGCCATGACGGGCCCAACTGAACAGTCAGCCAGCCCTCCCTGCGTTCCTCCTCCCTCGTATCCCTAGTCACCCCCACCGATCTCCCTCCCCCCATCACAGCTCAAGCTCAGCCTCCGTTCTCTCTCGCTCACCTCCAGACGGACTCCCTGCTCCGCAACCTTGCCTTCTAATGTTTTCTCTGCTCAACAGCCACGCTGAGCCTTCTAAACATTCTAATCTCACAGGGCTTCCTTGCTTAAAGCTCCCAACAATCTCCCACAGCCCACAGGACAAAGTCCAAGCTCCCCGGCCTAAGTCACAAATGCCCCACGCTTGGGCCTCCGTCTTTTGGGCCCCTCTGTACGCCAGGCTCTTGTGATCTCCCCGGACACTCGGGGCTGTATCACGTGCCCTGTCTTTGCTCATGGGACTCTCTTGGCCAGGAAAACCAAATGCCTTTTTCAGGACTCAGATGTCATCCTCTCCATGCTGCCCTCCTGGATGGACTCTTCCACTCAGTGGAACGGACCCTCCTGTTCTCTCACTGGACCGTAAGCTATTTGAGAACCAGGGGGCAGGTCTGATTTGGGTCCGTACCCCGGTGCTTGGCATAGAGCCAGGCACACACGCAGATCAATGGAACAGTAAAAGACGTGTGTCGAAGGCCCCGTAGACAGCGGTCAGCCTGTGGGAGGAGACGCATGGCCCGTAAACCACATGACCTCTAAAATGCCCGCCTTCCCTGGCCTGGAATCCCTGGTTTGCATTAGCCAGGCCCAGCCCTCAGAGGGGAACTGAAGCTGTGGGCTACACACGGGGGCCTCCGTAGATGCCCAGTTGGCTGGAAGCGGAGGTGGAAGGGCGGGAAGTCAGGGTGGGGTCGGGGAGGCTCTCTCCTGGCACACTCTTCTCAGGTGCGTGTGGATCCCAGAATTCTGAGCCCAGGTCTGTCTTTCCACTTAAGTTCTGGGGCAACTCCTCTGAAATGAACATTATGACCTCAGTTCTACCACCATGCAGGTTCGTGAAACAAACATTTATGGAACACCCACTAGGTGCTAGGCTGTATTCTAGATGCTGGGATTAATTCAACAATTTGTAGGTCCCGGATGCTCGGACACACCTTGTTTTAAATCCCACAAACTACCTAGATTCTGAGAGACTAAGTAACGAGCCCAGGGCTACACAGCTAGTCAGTTGCTGATGTAAAATTTGAATCCAAGCCTGTCTTGATTTCAAAGCATGTGACCTTTCCACTATTTCAGGCTGTCTCAGTTAAAGGTGGTAATAAAACTTACTAAAGTTAAAACACGTTTAGACAAGCCTCTACGAACACTCTAGGCTGATCAGTGAAACCGAAGTATTTTATCTCCCGATCCCTGCCAAGGTTTGCTCAGCATTCCATTCTCTTGGCCAAAATATCAGGAAAGGTGATTCAGAGTCCTGGTCTCGAGAGGATTGCACCGCTCATACCTTTTACTCTACTTCAGCCTGGAGTAAGAAAGTTAAGGTAACTGCACTGTTGAGGCACAGCAAAAAGTGAAAGTTCTGACACAGTACTGAGTGGTAGAAAGACTAAGGATTTCAAGGGTGGGTTACAGCACTCACTAGATCTCTTAAATGCACTCACCTGACCTCTTAAATGACTGGCTGGTTACTTCATCTCTCCAAGACTCTGTTTCTTGATTCTAATGTGGGTACATCATCCCAGCCGTTAAGGGAGCCCAATGAGAAAATGGGTGTAAACGCGTTTTGGAAGGCACTAAATCTTGGGTACCTCCCCCTCCCCCCGCCCCCCCCCCCCCCCCCCCCCGGTTCATCTGCGGAGATCAGGGTCTGTGATCCTTGTTCCAGTAAATTTACTGTGACCACCCACACGTGCCCGGCCGTGCCCTGGGAACTCGTCCCGGCTGAAAAAGGAAAAAAACTGCCCCACTTACCTTCAGGGTAATAATCCGGCTGGGAGTCTTGATTTCGAAAGTCCCCTCCTCGGCGTCTGCCTTGCAGTCAAAGACCGCACTGGAGAGGTCGATGCTGTCCAAGGGATTGGCATCCTGCGCGGTCCGTGAATAATACAGGCGACGTTTCTTCTCATCGTAGAAGAACCAGCGGGATTTCCAGCCCCGGATGGGCCCTTTGCCGCCAAATTTACTTAAATAACCGCAGAGTTTCTTGGGGGCCGCCTCCAGGGAACGGGCGCAGCCCTCCGACTCCTCCGGAGGCAACACCTCGGGGCCCCTGGCAGGCTCTTCGGACCCGGGGACGGAGGAGCTAGACTCTGCGGGGTTCTCCTGGGCGCCCTCCATCGCCACTAAAGACCCTCGAGGGACTGGCCGGAGGTTAGCTGCCAGCCAACTCTGGCCAAAGCCCAGAGATTCAGCCGGTACCTCCCAAGAACGAGAAATATGGGCGGGGGCGGGGCCAGTGGTGACCCGCCCCAGGAGACCGAAGGAATGCGGCTGGCTACAGTAAGTTAACCTTTGATGGCAATCCCAGGTGGGGCGGATGGCCACGCCCCCTTCGCAGCCAGGCCACGCCCCGGCACGCCCTCTGCTGGCTCACCCCATCCCACCCGCTTCCGGCTTTCACGCTCTGCCAGTCAGCCATATTTAGTGAGGGCAGCTGCAGGGCGTGAGGGGGCCCTGAGGTTGAAGGCATGGTGTCACTGAGCTAGGTTAATTGGCGGCAGGAAAGCGGAAAGAGATGCCTGTCTCTGTCTAGACTGGCTATATAACTCGTGTAATAAGGTAGAAGGATGGTCCTTCTTGCGTCTTATGGGCAGTCCGCCTTTACCTCGCAGGTGCCGCTCTGGTTACCGTCGGACGGCGCATTCCGCGGCCATTGGCTGGGAGGGACGCCGGCTCGGTGGCGCCACTTCCGGCGTAGTTCGGTAGCTTAAGGTGTAGGCCTCGGTCCGCAGGATTCTATCCCGCGTTAGTTTAGGACCCAGATGACTCCCAGCTGACCACACCGGTTTACCCCGGGATTGTCCCAACTTCCACTCACCTCCCAACGGCGCCGGTCGCAGTATGTAGGGCGATCAGGCTTGGTTGCTGCCGAATGATGATACTAAAATCCTAAATAAAATATTTACCAATCAATTCTAGTATTTTATGAAGAATTATAGACTACACCTAGAAGGAGTTATTTTAGGGATACAGGGATTATTTTAATAACAAGAAAAAAAATTACATTTGCAGTGCAAAAAATAAGAGCATCTTAATATTTTCTAGAAAGGTATTTGACCAAATTCAACATCCATTTCTGAAGTTTAAAACTATTACTATGGAAATGTTTCAAAATTTCTTAAATAAGACATCTTGTTCAAGATGTTCTAGCTAAATAATGATAGCTATTTGAAGGAATAATTATAATATTTTCAAATATATGCCTTACATCTGAAAAACCAAAGAGGTCTTATCCAGATTCTACATTTGCTCATCGTGTTTCCTTAGTCTCCTGTGAACCAGCACATATTTCAGTTTTTCCTTGTTTTTTATGACCCGACATTTTTGAAGGGGATTGGTCAGCTATCGTGTAGAATGCTGTGAATTTGGGGTTGTCTGGTGTTTCCTCATGATTAGATGGGGGTGATAGGTTTGGGGGGAGACCTCGACAGAGAGGAAGTGCCTCTCTCATCACCTAATATCCAGCTATGTGATATGCACATGGTGGTGGTCACCTCTGTCCTTTGGTTAAGATGGTTGCCGCCAGGTTCCCTGGCTATAACATTCCCATTTTCCCCTTTCAACACTCTGTTCCGTGGAAGAGAGTCACTGGGTCTCCACCACAAGAAGCTCCACCTTCTAGGGGTAGGGGAAGGCTCATAGCACTTTTATTTTTTATAGCCTATTAGAATGATTCTGAAGTTTATTTCCAAGAGTGAGCAGGTGAGAATAGCCAAAAATTTGAAGAAAAAGAGCAATTAGGATTGGGCCTCCTAGAGACACAAATTTATTGGTTTGACCAAAAAGTATTTAGTGAGAACCTTCTGCCAGGCACCATTTAAAACACAGGGCTGCAGTGATGGAAGGGACGAGGTCCCATGGGGCTGTCACGGTAGTCCAAGGAGACAGGCCATAGAGAGGTAAACAAGTAAACGAACATGGTGACTTCAGATTCTCGTGCTTTCTAGGAAAGAAGTAAACAAATTATAAGAACGACAGAATTTAGTGTTTCTGGTCCAGGGACAGGCACATCAGTGGAGCAAAGTAAGTTCGGAAACACATACAAGTAAGTGTAGAAATGTAGCACCGGGACACGTTTTCAACCTTTTTGTTGTTGTTGTTGTTATTATTATCCCTAAAGGAGCCTTTTCAGACTTTTCCCCCTGATCACCACCTCCGGTAAAATTTTAACACCACAAATATAATATGAATCTCTTCGTGTACTGCATGTATATCTGTGCTTTATATATACAAAGAGTAGGATTTTTCTTTTGTGTCCCCAGAACCAATTTTGTACCCCTCGGGGGTGACATTGTCCCTATTGAGAATGCATGTTATTAGAGTATAAGATAAAGTTAGAATTTCAGATCAGTGGGGCACATGACGAGCTGTTTATTGAGTAAGTTACTTTAGATATTCACCTAATATTGTGTATAAAAGCAGTGTTCTATAGAACATAATGCATAAAAACAAAACCATTACATACATGCCGTGGAGTGTTATGCAGCCTTCAAAAGGAAGAAGATTCTGCTACATGCGATAACATGGATTAACCTTCAAAGTATTCTGCTAAGTGAAATAAACGAGACCCAAAAGGGCAAATATTGTATAGTTCCACTTACATGAGGTACCTAGAATAGGAAATTGCATAAAGAAAGAAAGTATAATAGAAATTACTAGAGGTTGGGGGAGGGAGAAATGAGGAACTGTTGTTTCATGGGTACAGAGTTTCTGTTTGGGATGATGAAAAACTTCTAGAAATGTAGCGTGCTGGTGGTTGTAGAATACTGGGAATGTACGTGATGCCACTGAATCGTATGCTTAAAAATGGTTAAAATGGTACATTTTATTATGTATAATTATACCACAATAAAAATTTTTTAAAGTGAAACCATGAATATTTAAAGAAAATAAAGGCAAATATTTATATAATCTTGGTTTGAGGGAAGGAAGCCTTTGTAAGCGTAACATGAAAAACAGCACACAGAAAGCTAAAGATTGCTAGACTGTCCTTAGAAATATTCCAAATGCGTGTATCAGAAAATATCAGGAACCACCTGAAAAGACAAGTACAAAGTGTGAAAATTATTTGAAACACATTTATAACACATATGATGCAGGGTTAATATTTATAAGCTGCACACGTGAGTCAATAAGTCAAAGAAGCAATAAAAATAATGGACGAATCGAGAATCCATTCACAAAAGAAAAGGCTAAATGTGTAAAAAGCAAAATCTTTGAACCACTGCAGTAATTTCGACCTATAATTAATGTTGGTCAGCTTTTCTTTTTGTATGTGATCTTTGTCCCTTGAATGGGGGGCACATCAGTCTCCTAAAGGAGGGATCAGAGGAGAGTGTGTAGACTGGGACAAGGGACACGGAAAATAACTTGGCAACTGAGGTCAAAAGTCCTGGGACTTGGTGTGTCCTGTGGTTTAAAGTTCCATCTGCAAGACTGTCAGATGCTTACAAATATGTTCATCGCAGTATTTTTTATTACTTCAAAATTGGAAGCAATATAAATGTCGAAAAATCTGAAGTTGGTTAGGTAACTGATTAATTCTTTTTTGCAGGAGGCTGTGGAATGAGATGGAAAATATTAGGTTAACAAAGCAGACCACAAAACTATTTTCACAAAACTTACTATTTGATAATATACGTACATACATACATATATAATTACATATTTATATATGTGTTATATGTATTATGTATGTGTATAAAAGATTGGGAGCATGATGCATACTATTAGTAGCATTTTCTCTAGGGGTGGGATTAAGAATAATTTTCATTTTCTTCTTTTTGCTTTTCTGTATTGTTCACAGTTAAAAAGAATATAATTTAAATCTTAAAAAAAATGTATGTTTGGGGTACCTGGGAGTCTCAGTCTGTTGAGTGCCCAACTCTTGATTCCGGCTCAGGTCATGGTCTCATGGTTCGTGAGTTGGAGCCCCGCATAAGGGCTCTGCGCTGACAGTGCGGAGCCTGCTTGGGACTCTCTTTCTTTCACTTTCTCTCTGCCTCTGCCATGCTCTCTTTCAAAATAAATAAATATACTTTCAAAAATGTGCGTAAATACACAACTCTTCCTGTTTTTAAGTTGCTCCAAAGTTGAATATAATTTCTTACTTGAAGAATGGGGGATCTTGGAGACTTCTGGGTGTAAAATGAAGAAGTCACGGGGATGAAAAGTGCAGCCTGGGGAATGTCATCAATGGTGTCGTAAGAGCTGCATGGCGACATACAGTGACTACCCTTTTTGTGGACAGCCTTAAAGAGAAAAGTAAAAGAATGGAGATCGTAAACCTTTTCTTTGAACTCCTCTCCCCTAGGAAACAATCGAGAGAATCACATACAAAAAGCAGATTAAGTAAGGAGCTTTCTAGGGAAAGAAATACATCCCATTCAGCTCTCCAGAGTTGTAGATTAAGGACACACGCTAGAACACTGTCATTGTCATGGTCAAGAGTTGGAAGAAGTAATGCAGGTTTCTCAACTTTTTCACTCTGTTACAGATTGAATTGCGTCTCCTCTAAATTCATGTGTTGAAGCCCTAACTGCTCCCTCCCCAGTACCTCAGAATGTGACTATTTTTGAAGAGAGGGCCCTCAAAGAGGTAATTAAAGTAAAATGAGGTGCCAATCTGATTGGTATCCTTATAAGAAGGGAGGAGGAGGACACGGATGCGGAAGACCACGTGAAGATGGAGAGAAGACCTCTAGCCATCTACAAATGAAGGAGAGAGGCCTCAGACAAAACCGGCCCTGTCAACGCCTTGATCTTAGATTTCTAGCCTCCAGAATTGTGAGAAAACAAATTTCTGTTGCTTAAACCACCCAGGCTACACTTCGTTTGGCATCCCTAACAAACGAATACACACTCCTAACAACAAAATGAGTTTCTTTGTAAACCCATCCGAGACACGGCCCGACGTGGCTTAGAGCACCCGGGAAAACTCGCTGAAGCCTTATTTTATAAACATAATCAAACACAAGTTCATATCGGACAGTTTTGTATAAATTATTTACACTAATTTCCAAAAAAAGCAGAATAATCACTCCTTACTCCCAACCATCTCCACTCTGAGGGATGTGGGGAGAGCAGGGATACAGTTCCCAGTTGGGGTGGTGGTGGTGTCAGGATGCCCGGCCACCGGAATGTTCATTGGAAAATTACACCCTTCTTGGGCTTTGGTTTCTTCACCTGTAATACGGGGATTATAATTTGTCCCCAGGACATCCCACCGAATGTTTGTGAAGACCAAGAGATAATGACAGAAAATTTTCTCATCAGTATTCTTAATCTGTAATAATACCAACAGACTTAGTTGCTCCAGTGGAAAAGAAAACAAGAAGGAAAAAAAAAAATAGATTGAAGTTACGGTTTAGGGAAACTTCCGTTGATCTAGATATATTAATTGTTCTGTATTCTAATCAATGCACTTCTGGCGATAACATCAAATATAGTTAACATTTCTCCCCTGCCCTCCTTTCCTTCCCCTTGAGAATACTGTTAGCTGCAAAGCAAGAGTTTGTCAACAAGCGACCCCTTGTGGCCTTTGTGCTGTACTGCCCTTGGGTGTATGGGACGTTCTTGATTTTGTCAAAGAGCTTCAAAGAGGCAACAAACAATACCTCCCTTGCCCACAACATATCCCAAAGAGGCAGGTTAATACTTTCACATCCTTCAAGGGAATATATTTGACATATTCATTCAGCCCATTTATTTAGAGAAGGCAAGAGAAATGAATTTCTATCAATGAAATCATGTATTTCTTTGTGTTCAGTATAAGAATTTATTATATGCACTAATGAACGTTATGCCTCAAGTTATTTGGAGTTGTCTTCCTTGTCAAATTTCTTTCCTCTTCTCACTACGGGATCATTTTAGTTCTCTTATTATTCTCTTATTAAGGAAGGAATCCAGTCTTACTGAAAACACATTTTTAAATCTGTAGGTGTTCCAGTCAGCACAACATCATCATTTACTTTCTAATAGACCTATTTTTGAGTAATATAATTTTCAACTGAGAATAAGCCCGCTGAATTCAAGTTTACTTGGCACATATGATTTTTAAATACCTAATTTTTAAAGGGAATTAGGTTCACTTAAACCCACAAGTCATTCCAAATAGGATTCTCGCTGGCAGTTTCCCTTCAAAATGCTGAAGCAGGTGAACGGAGAGACAGTGCTTAGTTTTGCATGTATCTATCATCACGTAATATAATCTTAGAGGTCAGAACAGCTCCTGAGTTACCTGGAAGGGTCACCATAATGAGTGTCCACCCCTCCTATTTGACAGCGTTTAGCTATAGAATCTGGAAGGAATGACTGGATACTGCAGACATTGAATGCTCTTCTATTTTATATTCCATTTCGAATTCTTGGAATTTGAACGTGAATAAAATTCTGCCAAAGGAAATTTGGTCCCGGGGAAACTTGCTTTTTAATTCATTTTTCAAAATTTTATTTATTTATTTTTATCTTAGAGAGAGAAAGAGAGCACAAGAGGGGGAAAGGGGCAGAAAGAGAGAAAAAGAGAGGGAGGGAATGAGAGAAGAAGAGAGAGAGAGAGAGAGAGAGAGAATCCCAAGCAGACTCTGTGCTCAGCATGGAGCTCGACGTGGGGCTCGATCCCATGACCCTGGGATCATGACCTGAGCTGAAATCAAGAGTTGGACGCCCAGTTTCCTGAGCCACCCAGGCGGCCCACTTTTTAATTTATTTTATATTTTAAAGAATAAAAAAACACAGGGGAATATTTTTAGTTTAATGTTCACAAATCTATAAGCCAGAGAAAAGAAACGAGACTTTTGTGTTTTATGTTTCTGGTATGCTTGGTGAGAAATGTAGTAACATCATTTAGTGGGTGGGGAGGGGAGATCCCATTGGGACATTACGTATCAAACTTGGTGGTACTTTAATCACTTCTCGTGTCTTTGGAGTTAGATGGTCTGGATTTGAATTCTGGCTCCATCATCCCTAGATGTGTGACCTTGGACAAGTTACTTAACCTCTCGTGCCTGAATTCCTTTATACTACTGAAGATAACCATAATATCTCTTCCGCAGTGTAATTACACAATTATGGGACATATTCCATGTAAAGTGCTTACATAGTATCTGGCTATAGAAAGAATTTAAGGAGTGCTCGCTACTAATATTAGTAAGAATTCTAATATTTGAGCTAAGAGGGACCTCCCAACATGCATTTGGTCCAGGTCATTGCCCAAACTCTCTTCTTTTTATTCTAGGCTAGGAGACAAAAAAGTTTTTCTGTTTCTTACTGGTTTCCTTAAGTGACAGGGGTCTCTGAACTTTCCTAAATGGAGTTAACCGGATAGTAATGGCTCTCTGTAATTATTTTTTTTAAGTTTATTTTTATTTTGAGAGAGGTATAGAGCACAAGTTGGGGAGGGACAGAGAGAGAGAGAGAGGGAGAGACAGAATACCAAACAGGCTCTGTGCTGTCAGCGCAGCGCCCGATGTGGGGCTTGAACTTACGAACCAGGAGATCGTGACCTGAGCTGAAATCAAGAGTCGGATGCTTAACTGACTGAGCCACCCAGATGCCCCATAATGTCTCTGAAAATGGAAAATGGCCATTTTCCTGAAGAGGTGGTGCGGCTTCATGAGCCACCAGTGGGAGCATACCCCAGGTGTTGCCTTGCCCCTTCATCTTTCCAGTGGGTTATTGGGAGCTACTAGCTCCAGGGCTGGGCAAACATGGCCTTTTGGTGATTTCCCGTGCCGTTCGCATGCACTCAAACCTTCAGTGTAAGTGGGGAGAAAGGGAGAATCGAGATGAACATAGCTCTATACTATTGTTTCGAATGAAGGTTGAGAGCCATAGAATTTAGCAAAGATCATCCACTCAAATGCCTACAGAGAGAAGGCAGGTAATTATATACACGAGTGAAGAAGGCTGGTGTAAGGAAAACACCCCCACAGTACAAGCAGGATGGTAAAGGTCAATTGACATTTGGCCTTGATGTTGTATAATGACAGGGAGTGGTGCGGCTGTGGTGAATTGGAGAACACATGACCTATACGAAGGAGTACCTCTACTCAGCTCTATGCTACTTTTCCAAAGAAACTAGAAATGCAGATTTTATTTAAATAAAAATTTAAATAAAAAAAACATTTTGTAGGCAAACGTTGCGCTAACAAAAGCAAACACATCTGTTTGTCCCAATACGATGATTGTTGCACGGCGTCCCTTTGCAACCACTGAAACACGGGTCTTCAAGCTTACCCACTTCGACCTCGCACCCAGTGGAAGAATTCCCTCTCCAGGCTCTCGATTTGAACGAACCCTTCCAGAGGTGGTGTGGCCACTTTCTCTCGAGGCTCTCTGTTCCATTATGTAAACTGTTAGGTTTGCCAAGCCAAAACGGTCTCCCCGGGACTTCCTGTGGTCCGTCCTCCTTTGTCACTTTGGAGCAATGAGGAGGATGGCGCCTTTTATATGTGACTGCTTCCCAAAGAAGGCCATTTTTGTCATGCCGTGCTTTCCCGCTGCCCCTGTGACATGATTTCTAGGCTCTCTAGTTTCCCCTCCTCCAGGACTGCCCCTTCGGAAAGCACAGAACCGGAGGTGTGATGGTGGGGACAGGGGGGATAGATGCAGACCCCTTATAACTTTCATCTCCAGAATGCTAAGCACATGGGGACATCCGCCCTGCTGAGCTGGGCATCTTTTTCTGGATGCCCAGGGCTGGCAGCAGCAGCCCTGGGCATCAGACCGGTGGTTCTGAAGTTTTCAGCTAGAGGGCATTGTTGGTCCCTTACTTGGTGGTGGGGAAAGGGTACTTAGGAATAACTCCGGGTACCCCTAATCTTGCGGGGGAGGACAACTTGTCTAATGCCCACCCTGTTCTCCAGGGGATGAGAAAGAGATGGCCGCCGCTCTGTGAACTTCACATCCTCTTGCTTCCTCTAGTTCTGACCCACAGAGCCTGGCCCGCCTCCACCTCAGGCTGTTCGTACAGGGTTGGGGGGAGTGAAGGTGGATGTTGCCGGTCTGTTCTGCAGAAATCACATGAAGTCATGACTTGCTGGGGCCCTGCACTGAGATAACAGCCTCACACCCGGTGGGCCTTAGAACTCAGGGCGGAGGCTCTGAAACCCAACCCAGAAACACCGGTAACATTCCCGTGGCTGTCCCACTGTGGAGTTAATTGACTCCCAAGTGGCCTTCTGCACGGACGCTGGGAAGAGCCTGGCCTGAAGGTGCTTTTCGCAAGTTTCCAGAAATGGTCTAGGTAGAATTGTCGTATGGCTTTCCCCCTATAGGGTGGGCCATTGCAGCAAGAGATTAGGAGAAGGAAGGAGTTAAATGCGTGGCCTTCTGACACTACCTTGATCCCAGAATCTTCCCTCCCCCCTCTCCCTTCTCTCCTTTTCTTCTCAGCCCATTGCCTCGCCAATTTATCTATAAATCTACTCTGTCTTCAGAAACCTGGTTTTACTTTTTTTTTTTCTTGCGACTATAGATTGAATGAGATTTGACATTCACCTCTGTTTCCTGTAGGAAATCTTTTCAGGCTTAGCGTGTTGTGTGCTGTTTGTCTTTCTGTGTGTGTGTGTGTGTGTGTGTGTGTGTGAGAGAGAGAGAGAGAGAGAGAGAGAGAGAGAGAGAAAGAGAGAGAGAGAGAGAGAGAGGGAGGGAGAGAGGGAGGGAATCTTAAGCAGGCTCCGCTCTCAGAATGGAGCTCAACGTGGGGCTCAATCCCACGACCCTGGGATCATGACCTGAGCCGAAATCAAGAGCCAGACGCTTACCTGAGCCACGCAGGTGCACCTGTGTGCTGTTTGTCTGTCTTTATGCTGCAGAATCTTCATAGGCTCTGCATTGACGTTTTTCCTGCTCAGGAAGAGGCATATTTTATTGAGGTATATACTTATGATGTGTGATTATACACATTTGGGTGTGTGGTTATATGCATATGTGTATATATGTGTGTATATATGTGTAATCACACATCATAAGTCTACAGATTGAAGAATTTTCATGAAGTGAACACAGCCCTGTAACCAGTGCTCAGACCAAGAACTTGAACATTACTAACACCCAGAGGCCCTCCTCATTCCATCTTTCCCACTGCCCATCCTCGCCAAGGGTAACCACTGTTCTGATGTCTAACAGATTAGTTTTGCTTGTTTTTGAACTTGATATTAATGGAATCTTATGGTACATCCTCTTTCTGTCTGGCTTCTTTCAGTCTGCATGTTTTTCAGATTCATTCATATTATCACATGTAGTCATAGTTTCCCCCCATTTTCATTGCTATATAATATTCCACTCTGTGAATATATTATATCACATTTTATTTTTGTTCTGTTGATAGCATTTGGTTATTTTCCAGTTTTTACCAGCCTGATTATTTAAAAAATTACTTTTAATGTTTATTTTTGAGAGAGAGAGGGAGAATGAGTGAGGGAGGGGCAGAGAGAGAGGAAGACACAGAATCTGAAGCAGGCTCCAGGCTCGGAGCTGTCGGCACAGAGCCCGATGTGGGGCTCGAACTCACGCACCGTGAGATCATGACCTGAGCTAAAGTCAGTTACTCCACCTACTGAGCCACCCAGGTGCTTCTAGCCTGATCCATTATTAAGCAGTGAATATCATATCCAAGGCCAGTGTTTCTCCCCAAAAAGGGTGAGCATCTTTTATCCTACTTCCTCTGCCCTGGGCTGGGCAGAGTGTTGCTACATGTTGGAGAACTGAGCGCTCCTGATTCAGCAGTCAGGGATGGGGCATCTGGCCAATGGGCAACTTGGGCAGAGTTCCAGCTCTGCGTTAGCTTCTTCCATGTTATTGGCTTGCCCGGACTCCCATAGGGTGAGGGTTTCGCCTGCTCACTTTGTCCAGGCCAGAGGCGCTCAGAATGAGGTTTAGAGCCTCAGGCGATGCCGTGGGTGAATCTCGGAGGTATGCAAATCTATAAAATTTAAAAAGATTGTCTTTTTATTTTAAGAGAATCTAAAAACAAATTAAATAGGCGTCTTCCAGGTCATCGGAATCCAGTTCCTTCCGAAGAGGCAGTTGCAGGAAGCGGTAAAGAGGGTGTGTTCTGGTGTTATCCCTGTTCAAATTCCCTCCCCTCATCTCTGCTGTGTGACTCAGGACGGCACTCATCCTTTGTGCCTGAGCGCCTTTAGCGACAAAAGGGCCGCACTAATCATTCCTCCTCTGGGGGCCCTGCGAGACCTAAATGAGATTATGCCTGCAAAGCCCTTCGCCTGGTGCTTCTTGAACTTCAGCGCTCAGTCGCCATCTGATTTGAGTGTATTACTTGGGTGGCCCCGTCACTGTCGATGGCTCGTGAGAAAACCACAAAGGTGGATTTAACAGAGAAGTGATGGGTGAGAGCCGAGCGAAGGCCAAATGATATCACGGAGTGCTGAATAAATGAAGTGTTCACCGTGGTTTAAATAAAGAAAAGCAGTGTGATGATTGAGTCATCGCACCAGGCAGGCTGAACTCAGCGGTGCGTGCCTGGGAGCAGTCGGTGCTGCGCTCGTGTCGCGAGCTGCGAGTTATTTTTCCGCAAAACCTCATCTATCCCCTGAAATCGATGTTGTTAAGATGATCTTTATTGGGTTTGTCATTTCACTGGCATTGAATTTATTAATTTGTTTTGCTCTTACGTGAAAGACAGAACCACGAGCTTCTATTTAGTTTGAACCCTTTTTGGATAACTTTCTTTATAAAAACAACTGAAAGTCAAGGCTGCGTCTTAAAAGGTGTCCCCATGGTTTTCAGTTTCAGAAACACTGCTCAGGGGTTTTTGTATTGGAATTCAGATGGAGGGAAATCAAAGGCACTTCCTTTGGTTTGGCACAGAGCCTTAACTCACCACGAGTGGGAACTCTCCAGTTGCAGATGCGATAAACCAGAGCCGAGACAGCAGCCAAGACGTCGAGAGTGAAGAGTGCCAAGCCAACAGCCTTCACGGCCACCAGAGCCTGCGGGCTGGCAGCCTGTCAGTTTCACTTCCCTCCAAAGCTCTGCCTTCCAAAGCTCCGGACTTGACTTCGTGATCTAGTCAACCATTGCATTACTGGTATTGCCTTCTAAGATTTCTGCTTTTGCGACCAGAATCTTTGAGATTTATGGCTCAATGGGGTAAAATGCTGTCTGTTACTTAGGTAACCTAGATGTCACGGAACAGAGTTCTCTCCTGGCCAGGATTCAAGAGGCCTGCTCCTCAGCAGGTTCACCATTGAGGAGCCTGCACTAGAAAGCTCCAGCCTGGGACCGGCCTTCCAGTGAACTCTGTAGGCCCAGTCCCACCCCCTGTTGTGGGGCCCGCAGCCAGTCACATGGCCTTGGGCCTCCCTACTCTGCTTTGGCCACCTTGCCTTTGCTCTGTTTTCCAGACCTAGCCACCATGCTTCAGTCAAAATATCTAATTCTGCAAAAGTCTCATGGAAGAGTGATCTGAGCCAACGGGAGGGCCTGATTGTGGGTGGGACCTTGAGGAAGCCCAGGTGACTCCCCCCGGCAGGGAGCTCATGGTCTGGGGTAGGAAGGAGGGGTTAATCCGAGCATGTACCCAGTGCCGTGAGACGAAAGCATCCTGAATACAGAAAGTAGGAAGAGAGGATGTCACGTCGAGGGATCGAGGAGGGTGTTCTGGATGGGACGGTGAAGGATGGTGGGACTTGAGATGGAGCTGTGGGCCTAGGGCCCAGCAGGTGCGGGAAGTGCACTCCCTAGGTGGGGAGGCAGGGGATGAGGATGGAAAGGAGAACGGGTCCCAACCAGAGCGGTCAGGCCTGGAGGGGGAGTTAGGGCTGGGGCAGCACTGAGGCTTCCAAGTTAGTTAGGGACTTTTTGGTGCAACAGGTGGGAACTGAACTTGAACTAAGCTAGGCAAAAAGGATACTTTATTTGGAGAACTGAGAATCCCTCCCAGCATGGGAAGGACCAGGCGCTGCCGCCCTCAGGAACAGCTAACCACCTACTCAGACGCCATCAAGACCCATCTCTTGATCCTCTTTCTCTCCGACTTGGCTTCGTTTTTCTCTTTCATGGCTAAATCTCTCCGCATGGAGATATCCTGGGGACTGGACGTACTGGCCCCGCTCGGGTCAGGTTCCCACCCTCGGATCCAGAAGCTGGGGTCACGCGGTGGCGGGGCTGTTCCATTACCGTCCGCAGAAGGTGGCTGAGGAGGCGACCCGGAGCCGTCCCCCGAGTGTTCGAGCAGAGGAATATGACCAGATCCGACCCCCAATTTGGGATGAGTAGGCATTAAAAATGACAGTGGTTTTTTTTTTTTTTTTACCTTTTATTCATAAAAACAAATTTGCAACAATTTTTTTAAAAATTGATACCATGCAAGAGGGGTACGAGAAATTCCTCATTTACATTTGATTCTGGCAGTTCCAGTCTAATTGAAAGCGTTTGTGCACTAACGTCATTGGAAAATGCCTTCAGGCTCACGCCTCTTCGGAAATGTACGGTGTATTTGCAGCGTATAAAAGAACAGAACCGTTAAATAGCTAGGGTCACTTCTGTGGGTCTTGTTATTTGCAGGGAAATGAAAAAAAAATGGGTGAACCTACAGGATCGTTAAGACAGAAAATGTACTTTGTGGGTTAACCTAGAAGACTGTGCACGCTCGGGGGTCACAACGGGTTACGGATGCACACACTCACCTCCGACTGTCCAATACTTTTGTTTCTTTTTTTTTTTCCTGCTATGCTGGAATAATATTTCTACAGGTATATTTGTGTGTGTGTCTGTGTGTGTGTGTGTGTGTGTATACATTATGTACAATGAATTGTCTCCTTCCCTTTGAAAAATCAATGCGGTCCTTCAAATGAAATCTGGTTTCGGGGAAATCGAGAAAGCAAGTAAATACTGGTAATACACAGTGGGTGACAACACCGATTTTTAGTGCCTAAACAGACAATGACTTCGAATTGACCTGTGATGTGTTGACATTTTTTGTTTTTTGTTTTTCCCTAAAAGCTACAGTACCTCCATAACCTCTCTCTGGGGAAGGGGAGGGGGGAGCTATTACACTACGCGAAAGAGAGTGTTTTGAAATGTTGGCGATGGTAGGATTCCTGTGGGCCCTTTTGTCAAAGTCTGGTGGTGACAGCAGTATATTCCTGACTTCGGTGGTCTGGGAAGAGATTATTGCCTGCCTGTTGAAGCTGCCATTAGGTTTCTTTAGGGAGTGAGCGGCCGCTCGGTTGTGCGGACGTCCAGGACGCTGTCATTCAGGTCTTTCTTTAGCAAAGAACGAACCTGTCTAGGAATGTCACAAAAGCCGCCGGGAGCCTCTCTCCGCCAGGTTATGCTGAGAGAGGGGCTGTGCTGGGAGCTCCTCTGGGCCGAACCCTTGGCGGTCGTGAGGGCCGAGGGTCGTGGTCATCCTGATACCTCATGGGTCAGGGCTGCTTCACCCTGTGTGGTTCGAAGCTTTCCTGGACGAGATCAAGTTTTGATCCTCAGAGTGACCCTGTGAGGTAGGCGGGACGGGTGTTGTTATTTCAACCCCAATCTGTTGGGGAGGGGAAACTGAGGCTCGGAGAGACACTAGTGACTTTCCCAAGGTCATGGAGGGAGTCAGCCATGGAGTGAGGACTTGAGCCCAGGTTTGTCTGACTCCCAGGCCAGTGCTCTCTGGGGTTCGACTGAAAGGGACGAATGATCTTATGAAGAGGACTAGTGTGCTGACGGGTCACCCCCGGGACTCCCAAGCGCGGAGCTCCTGGCCTGTCCGGATGGAAAGCCACCTTCGGGAAGCCAAGGGGAGCCCTCTGCTCGTGACTCTCTCCCTACGACTACAGGGACGTCTTCTAGCAAATGCCCGATTCACTTTGGTCAGAAACAAAGTCAGTGGAAAAAAGAAAAACCAACCCCAGGCAGCCCTTGGGCCCTGATGAGAGGTTAAAGTGCACAGTCTTTCTTTAGCGTGTTTGCTGGGAACAGACATTCCATGGGTAGCTCGGGCGGTCCCCCTGATTACTGGAACACCTGAAACAAACACAAGGACGTGGCCAACGTGGTGGGTGCGTGACCGACTGTCGGCGAACGGTGCAGAGCAGGTCTGCAGTGGCGTGCCCTAAATCCCCACGGTCCCGGAACGGGTGTTATTGTGTTACTGTGCGGCATTTACCGGAGAGTAAGGTCCCACCGGGAAGCACGCGGCTCAGCCTGCTCCCGTCCCCCAGCCCTCGGGCCACCTGGCTGCCCTGTAGACTCCCCGTTCCAGGAAGGCTGGGGTCGGCTGGACTGGCAGCTGGGGGCCCGGCTGCCCTGCCCACCTCCTTCCCCAGAGGGGAGAAGGGCTGGCCTGGGGGAGGGGGGAACCACAGCCAGGGGTGTGGGTGCGGAGGCAGAGACAGTTTCTCCGGAAGCCCCTGGCCTCTTCTCAAGGCTGCTCAGGGACACTCGGTGACTTCTGGCTGGAGTTCAAGTGGTTCTCTCTTTGTCTAGGATTTTTTTGTTTGTTTGTTTGTTTGTTTTGCAAAGTTTCAAATATCCCAGCTCCTCCTTCTTTGCAGACATCAAGGAAGAAGTCATTTCCATTCCTCTTCTTTGTGAAAGAATAAAAACTTCACAAATAAGGCGCGAGGTCAGGTGCCAAGTGCCCCCATCCTGTCCACCTGAGTGCCATCGAGCAGTCCCACAAGGCCAGCCGTGGCGCCCAGCTTCTCCGCGGCCAGAGCGGACAGTGTTCCCGTGGCCTCTGCTCCGTGCGGTTCTGTCACGGGGGAGGCCCCGGCCCCAGGCCTCCCGCCCTTACAGGCCCGAGACCATAACTCGGAAGGAGGGTGGCACATGTCTGTGGCGGGGGCTGGCGGTGGGGCTGACGCAGGGGCTGACGCAGCTGGCGTCCACGCCTCCGATGGACGGGAGGTAGGCGTGGTGGAGGATGGGAAGCTGGAGGGACAGCCGGCGCTGGATGCTGTGGCAGGGGGAGAGAGAGAGAGACAGAGAGAGAGAGAGAGGGGAATGGAGACAGGAGATTCAGCAAAGGCTATCTGGCTGCTCACCAGAATGTTCCGGGGACTCACTTTGGCTAAGAAGCTGATGGTAGGAGAACAGTTCTCCTGAATCCAAGATCTGCCCAACCGTCATCTAACCATTCACCCATCGAGCAGGTATTTGCTGCGGGCCGACACCTGCCAACGACTGCCCTGGGGACAACCCGGGAGATAATGGGCAAGGGGGTCCGGTCTTCCTGAGTGCGCGGTGACCCCTGAGAAGCAGTTTCCCTCATCTCACGCGGCCTTGCTGCTGACACAGAGTTCTCACGCTGCCTGCTCCTGCAAGCCGCCTAATGGACCGAGAGGCTTCTCGCTGCTCTGTCCTTCCTCACGGGCTCCTCTGTCCCCTGCCTGGTTCAGGACCTCAGCTCTTCCTGCTGGGCTGATTCCAGTAGGTTCCTTCCTGCTCTTTCAGCTTCTTGGGTGACTCGTGTCATCTCTCCCCAACGCGGGGGAGGACGTTCAGGGCTGCCTAAGATATGTCTCCTGCCTCATTCTCCGGGTGAAACTTCTACCCCTTCTCCACCCACACCCGACCCGCTGGAGGCGACTTTCTCCTAAATTAAAGTCTTCTGAGAGTGAGCTCCTGCTTCCTCTGAGCTTCCAGAATTCTGGGTAAATTTCCAGGAGCACAGCCAGAAAAGCGCTGGGAGCCAGGGGTGGCATGTGGCTCCTGGCGGCAGGGCAAAGGCAGCAGACTCCTGACTCCCTTCTGGCTGCCATTCTCTCCCGGCCTGCTTCTCATCAGAGTCTCCCCAGGGCGGTAAGACCTTAACCGCGTCCCGTGCGGTTCCCCCGGTACCTGGGAAGCTGCATTCTCGGTAGCCTTAGGCCTCCTTGTGTCCCTGGTGCCGGACCGCTCACGGGGAGAACCCCCCCGCCCCCCAGATCTTCACAAGAACCCAGCAAGTAAAAGAGGTATTGCTATTCCCGTGATAACGACGAGGGACGTGGACGGGGTTTATGTAACTTGCTCACGGAAACGAAGCCGGAACAGGGGAAGCCGGGTCTCCCGCTCCTTCCGGGAAGCTGCAGTGCTTTGCGAGGGAGGGGAAATCAACTTGTGGGGGGCCCCCTCATCCCAACAGGCGTGGCCCTAGTGTGCGTGTGTGGCACCGACGGGGCCTGCGATGGATGGGGACAGAGGCAGTGCCGCCCCCACGCTCCCTATGGACTTGTTCGTTGGAGGGCTCTACCAAGGACACTTCGCATGTGGTCAGTGTGTTGGAGATCTCCTGTGGAAATTCAAGTCGCAGCTCTGTAACCCAAGCTACCATCTATTCCTTAAGGCGAAAGGCAAAAGGCAAAAGAGTCCAGGAAAAGGGGAGCTAAAGAATCAGCTGTGACCTGGAAAATGGCGTCCTCCCCGGGCACCTGGGAAGGGCTGTCTGCCTGGCCAAGGGGGGCATCTGCCCGTGCCTCTCAGAGCCGTCGCATTTCGCTGTCGGGTGGGATCCCCTTGACACTGTCATTCACTCCACAGACACGTGCCGCAAACCTACTCAGTGCCAGAACCTGCCCCAGTCCAAGAGGCATGGGAGGGACTCAAACCTTATCCTCGAGGGAACTAACAAGGAAACCACTGACGACTACCATCTAACCATCGGTAATTTTTCCGGAGTGGTAGCCAGTGAGGCCCTGGAGCTAACTGGGTTGAGAGGCTATTGGCTCCAACACGAAATGGCCCCAAGTCGCACTACGGTTGGCAATTTGGCGGTCTTTGATGGTTGTCACTTCCCAGGGACCACGCTTCAGGGTCGACGTTTCTAATCTCCGCTTCCAAGCGGCCGGAAGCCAGGAAGAACTAACAAGTGCCAGTGGGAACAAAGCTGATGGGAATGTCCAGGGAGGTCTTGGCTGAGGTGTCGCCTCCCCGAATCTTCTCTGATGGCCCTCTTTAAGATTACGACCCCCAACCCCTTTCCCTACTTTGGTTTCCTCCAAAGCACCTACGATTTAATATACCACCATTTTCTCACCGGACAGAACGTAAGTGCCACGAAGGAAGGGGTTTTCGTCTGTTTTCCTCATTTTCGTGTCTGACACACAGTTGCCGAGTCAGTGCATTTAGCAAGATCACATTTTATGCATAACAAATCCTGTCTCGAATCAAATCCTGTCTCCTGCACCTAGACACTGGCTGAGCTTTGACAAGTCACCTCCCCTTTCTGAATATTAGTTTTCTCATCTGCAAAAGGAGCATTGTAATTTGACCCGCATCGTGGGATCGCTGTGGAGTTCAAATAAAACGAGGCATGGGAAAACATGGTGCCGACGGAGTCTGCTGTATGGGAGGCAGGCACTCCTCCACGATAATTCTCAGGCAGAAGGTACTTACTGTTCTGGGGAGTTTATATCTTCTATGGGATCTTTGCATGTTCGCGAGGGCTCTGTTGTGTTCCACTGTAGCTGGGGATTTTGATCGAGGTGATTTTTTAAAATGGCCTTTCCCCCATCTGAAGGTAAAACAATATGGCGACACATTCTGTTAACTTCGTTTTCTAAAAAAATGCAATCTTTTGGGCGTCTGGGCGGCTCAGTCGGTTAAACCTCCGACTTCAGCGCGAGTCATGACCTCGACGTTTGTAAATTCGAGCCCCGCGCCGGGCTCTGTGCTGATGGCTCAGAGCCTGGCGCCTGCTTCGGATTCTCTGTCTCCCCTTCTCTCTGCCCCTCCCCCGCTGATGCTCTGTCTCCCTCAAAAATAAATAAATGTTAAAAAAATGAAAACGAAATGCAATCTTTTTAGGATGCAGCCCATGGAGAGAGGATAGAAAAGAGCCCATTATCCTTCCAGAGCTGTGGTCTCTGCACTCGCTCTTCCAGGACCAAGGCAGTGAGCCCGGAAGCTTCTGCCCAGGCCTGGAAACGGTCTCTTGGGGGATTTCCTTTCTCCAAGAAAAAAGGGGGGAAATCAAGTCAACCAGCGTAGGCAACATAACTTAGAAATGAGATGTAATGTAAAGCCTTTTTAACTGGTACATAGGGAGGTAATAACAAAGGAAAAAACCCTCCAAGGGAAAATATATATCCGTCAGATTGCCAAAGGTTGAGAAGAATAGACTGCTGGTGGGAGTGTAAATTGGCATAATGTTTCCGGGGGGCACTAAGCATCGAACACTAAAAAAGTTGGGACTAATCTGAATTTTTCCAGTAATAATGGATTAGTTACACACTCCTGTATGTATGGGGTCCCCATTCAAAGAAATACTGTGAAGCCACAAAATGTGATGGTTTGGATGCTTTCAGCCCTCTGTTTCAGAACCCCTAGGGAGACTTAAAGAAATATAACATATAAAAACCTGGCTCCCCCACTGGAGGGATCTGGAGGAGCACTGGTTTCTGTTTTGTTTGTCTAGTGCGAGCAAACTTTGCGAATGTCATTTTGCCCCACGTGAAGACAGGGGGGTCCTCCTTGTCCATGGATTCTGTATCTGCACACTCGCCTACTCGCTAAAAGTCGTTTGTCACCCCAAATCAATACCCGTAATGTTTCCGCGGTCATTTGCTGATGCGCACTGTGTTGGAACATTAACCCTGACCTTCTGGTCAACGGCAGGGGGACGCGTGTCTGTGGGCCAGAAGGCTGTGACGTGCCTGACGGAGAAAATCCGCGGGTTAGATGGTCATTCGGGCACGCGTTCTAGTGCTGTTGCCCACGAGGTCGAGGTTAATGAGTCAACAATATATATTAAATAGGATGTCTTCAAACAGAAACACCCATATAACAAAGTCGTGTAATGATTGGTTGGCCAAAATGCCAATCCGAGAGAGCCTTGCAGGAGCCTAACCCTGAATTTCCCCGGGGGCCGTGGTTCAGGGGTCACCGATTAATTCATGGTCTCACAGCAGCTTTGTCCAACACAATCACCATGAATCATGACAGTTGCCTGCATATTCTTAGGATAAATTCCAAAAGTGGGACCGTTGGGTTGGAACAATTTCTAGTTTGGCCAGCCATATTTGCGCATGCCCATTTTCCCAATGGTTTCCTCAGACTCTGCAACTTTTTGATCTCTTGTCTTTGCCAGTCGTCCTGGTGAAAATGGTATCTCACTAATGATGTTATTTACATTCTTTCAGTAAGGAGAGGGAGCATCTTTTCATAAGCATATGCACCTCTTGCACTTCCTTCTGTGAGAACTCTCTTTTGCCCACTTGCTTTCGTGTTGTTGGTCTTTTTCTTATTAACTGGCATACAATTATATATACTTTATATAGATTATATAAAACTTCTCCTTATATTTAAGAAAATAAGCTCATTACTTGAGTTACAATAGTTTTTTTTAGCTTTGTTTGTTTGGTTTTTTCATTACTTATGAGGGCCTTTGTGTTGTTAAAAAATTTTTTTGTCGTTAAATTTATCAATCTCTTCTTTTGTTATTTCTGGGTTTTGCCTCAAACTGAGAAAGGCCTTCCCCTATCTGAGATTATTAAAAAAAATTATCCTGTGGTTTCTTTTAGTTCTTTCATGGTTTCACTTTGTACATTTAAATCTTTTGTCCATCCGGAATTTATTTTTATGTAAGGTGTGAGGTAGGGATTTAACTTCATTCCTTTCCAGATGGCTATGCACTTCTCCCAATTAAACGTATTGAATAATTCCTTTCCCTCCACTAATTTGAAATGCCCACCTTTACCAGATACTAAAATTATGATAATTTTTATTCTTTCAATTTACTTGTTACTGATCTCAATTTCAACTTTTTTTTGCAATCAACATCTTATATACTAAAAATGTTATAATTTGATTTTATAATAAGAATGCTATTACTTAGGTAATACTAAAGAAACTATAAAAAAAACAAAAAAGAAAGTAAAGATTTTTCATCGATTTAAAAATAATTTTCTAGCATATTAGTGAACAGATGCTAACAACAAAATGCAAACAATAGAAAAGTATAGTAAATGAAATGTGAGAAGAATCCTTTCTCCTTTCGTACATATCGTTTCCACTCACACAGGTGGAGACCGTTAACAGTTTGGTGTTTGTTCTCCCAAATGTTTTAAAAAATGCACTTAACACACACAAACACACGCATATGTGTGTGTGTGTGCATTTATGTGTGTCATAATGCTGGCCTTCATCTTGCTATTTTCACTTGGGGAATCTCTCCATATTTGCACAAATAGATTCACCCCACTTTCTAATAGCTGTATTATGTGTCTTGTTTGGTTGTGCCATCACTAACAAAACCACCCTAAATGAGGAACATTTAAGTGACTCCCAGTTTTTCTCACCTACGAATAACGTCGGGATGAACGTCACATGTACACATCTTTGCCCACGTGGGACCGAGATCTTGCTGGTGGTGTTGTTAATCAAGAGGTTTAGCATCTAACGTTTGGAGGTGCCAGACTGACTTCCAAAAGATGGCAGGAGAATGCCTATTTCCACACCCTCTTAACGGCACTGGTGGTCTTTGGAAATGTGGCTGAAACGTAGGCAAAGACTGCACCGTGTCATTTTGGCCTCTGTTTCCCGAGTGGCTGGGGAGGTCGAGTGTCCTGTCAGATCTTATCGACCCTTCCTTTCCTACACATTGAGATGGCACATTCGAAACTGAAATTTCGCTGGGAGAAGTAAGGCAAACTGTTCCTTAGGAACAATGTGCCTCCGGGCAGAGCGCTGGGAATGCTGGCCGCGTCATGTACGTGTGCCGCTGGAACCCAAGAGACTCAGGAACAGAAGCCCCTGCTCTAGGCCGGACACTGAACCGTGGGTTCCAGACGCTGCAGCTCTGCCTGCGTGGCTTCGGCTCAGCCTCGCCCCTTCTCTGAGCCTCAGTTTCTTCCACTGTAAAGTGGAAGCTGGACAGCTGGCGTCCGACACCCAGGTCCCCACACTCCAGGGGCCCCGCCTCCTCCTTACCTGTGCTCTCCGTGAAGTTGCCAAGGTTGAGGATGTCGTTGAGTTCTTGGTAGTGGTTCTGTTTAATGTAGGTGGTCTTTTCCGGTGTGTCCTGCAGCTGCATGGTGACCTCTTCCAAGTCTTTATCCAGCTAGAAGACAGGGGTTCCGGCTGAGTCAGAGCCCCTGGCCCGGTCCCTTCCCCGGCTCACAGGGCCATGGGTCACCACTGCGGGCTGGCCTCGGGAGGGCACTGAGAGCCAGAGAGGCCGCCACGTGCTGGGAGGAGATGCAGAGGGCCCCGGCGCGCTGTTGCTGCAGGTGAAGCCGTGATGGGGAGGGAGTGGGAACGGGCTTTGCGACCACGTGTTCGGTGCAGGCTCACGCCCATCATGACGGAGCTGCTGGCAGGCCCAGGGACGCGGGGCCGGAGCATGTCAGAGCACAGGCTCTGAAGCTGGACGGGCCTGGGGCGAACTCAGAGCTGCCCCTTACTGGCTGTGAGAACTGAGTCTCAACTCCTTCATCTGTAGAATGGGGTAATAACGGTACCTACATCTTGTGGTTATTGTGGAGATTAAACGAGATAATGCATTTGAAGGTCAGCCCAGCCCTTGACACATATTAAGGGTAACCTGCTACTACAGTAATATTACTAGAATTATTGTTATCGAGACCTAGCAGGACCCTTGCCGGGGAGGGAGATCTGCGGTCTGGTTAGCTGTGAGTCTCACACTGACACAGACGCTCAGGCCAGTAGGCGCTCCTCTGGAGGATGGACTGCAGGTGTTTTCAGGTTATAGGAAAAGCAAATGCTAGCCCTGGGGCAGTTCAGCCCTTGAGAAGCCTGGTATGTGCGTGCATGTGTGTGTGTGTGTGGTGTGTGTGTGTGTGTGTGTGTGCATGCATGTGCGCGTGCGGTGTGCGTGCGTGTGTGTCGGGGAGGGGGTGGTAGTTGGGGAAGGCAGCAGGCATTCTACTACAGTATAAGGGACCGGAAGTTATAATCTGTGAAGTGTGGTTCTGATGTCAAGAGCACAGCCATTAATTTTTAACTACCTTTTCCCGTGGAGGAGGAGAGAGAGACTTTTTCTGTGTGTCTCAAACAGCAGGGCTAGGATCAAAGGAGGCCGGATTGTGATTCGATTCCAGAAAAAAACAACCCAACATTTTAGGGCTTTTGACAGCGGCTTTGGTTTCACGTTTCCTGACATGAGTGAACCCTGTTGCTGGAGTGTGCCAGGAGAGGTCACATGTCAAGATACGGTAGTTCTCGGCACAGAGAGATCTGATATTAACGCAGAATCAGCAATGGGCTTTGAGGGACAGAATACCTTCCTACTTTGCTCTGGTGGCAGATGGGGGGCTATCCCATCCTAAAGCAGTCAGCTTTCGATGCACAGACAACTGTGTAATGGATCTTCATGACAGACTAAGGTGAGCCCCCCAACAGGCTACTAGATCTAGCAAAGACAAATACAGAGTACCCAGTCACGTTGGAATTCCAGATAACAATGAATCATTTTTTTTTTTTTTTACTGTAAGTATATCCCAACGACTGTATGGGCCATCCTTATACTAAAAATACCATAGGCTGTCTGAAATTCAAATTTAACTGGGCCTTCTGTATCTACTCGGACAACCCTATGTCTCACCTCTTCCTCACGAGTGTCCAGCTAGAGACTACATTTCCCAGCCTCCCCTGTGTCTAAGCGTGATCATGAAAGTTCTTGCCAAGGTAACTGGAGCAGAACCAACATGCGTGCAAGTTTTGTATTACTGGCTTATCCCTTGTGTGGACTTCCTCTTCCCTTCCTGCGACTGGGGACAGGACCTGCCTTCCACTCAGCTTCAGCTGTGCTGGTCAGGAATCCGCCTTGGGGAATGGCCAACAGGAAGAGTGAACAAACCTCACCCCGCCAAGGCCATGGAGCCAGAGCTTCCTGCCAACCTCATGACTACTACGTGAGAGAGAAATAGTTTCTTTGGGCGGCTTCATTTTGGGGTCTCTTTGTTACGGCAACTTAGCACGTATCCTGACCAACACACTCTCCCTCGTTTCCTCCCTGTCCCACTCACTGAATGAGAAGTTCCCTGTGAAACACACAGCCCGCAGACCGTGGGCCAGTCATACACTTGGACCCAAAGAGAGGTGTGAGGAAGAGAAAGGTAACTTGGTCTCCCCTCCCAGGTATAGACAATCCAGAATCTGAGGTCTGGCTTGGGCACAAAGGAGTCAAGTCGTGGCCTCTCTGGAATCCTGAAGAACCAGTTAGGGACCCTCGAGACAAGAGCAAGGTCTGAAAAGTTTCTCTTCACTCCCTCCGGTCTCACTGTACCTCATATAGATGAGGGTGGTTACTGGGATCGGAGAGTGACAAATTAAGGTGTGGGGGGGTGTCCCCGCACACTAAGGAAGCGCCTATAATCTGGGAGCTCACAAATCTCTCAGAATTCCTTTCTTTTTTAGGATGTTTTGAATCAGGGCATTGCTGGGCCCCATGAACCCGGGCCGGGGGATTCTGTCTAGTTTCTATCCCCCCCCTCTGTCTGGTGGCCGTAACCCCAGCACTTGGGACTGCACAGCCTGATGGGGGGGGCGGGGGTGGTGTTCTGGAGGGGGCGAGGTCAGGAGCGGCAGCCCCGAGAGGCCCGACACTGGGGCCGAGGGCTGCGACCGGGAGGCTGGGGCCCTGGCTGCTGGTGCTGGAGGATGTACCTCTGTGATTTTCATCCGTAGGCGATGGTTTTCGGACTGCAGGCCCTCCAGGCGGGATGTGCTTGCTTGGTTCACGCTGGTGACCGAGGTGGACGTTTTCGAATCTTCCTTCTTCTGATTCTGAGTGAACTGGAACCGCCTGTTCTGGGTTGCTGCGTCTGGGTTTGTTCTCAGAGTGATGAGCTGGAAGGACGAGGTGTGATTGAAAAGAGACCCCCCGGGGTCCTCCCCCTCCCCAGTCTCCCGTCCACTCCGCCGCAGCAGGTCCTGCACCGGAGGCGGCACGGACACAGGCTGGGAGCCCGGAGCCCTGGGTTCAGGCTCCTCTCTGCCACTTGGTTGTGTGCGACCTTGGGCAGCGCTCCCCCCTGCCCACCTTCCCCCCCTCCATGCCCCCCCCTCCCGTCCAGCTCCCCCGCTGAGTCTGGTTCCTTCCTTGTCAGCAGAAGTCTGGTCTCCTGACCCTGACTCCCACATCCCTGACCCCCTGCGGAGCCCTACTCTGCCGTAGGCTTCATTCCACATGGAAAGTAACCCTGAGGATGACAATGCAAGTGAAGGCTTCTGCTTATTAGAACCAGTGACGAGTGTCGAGGACAGACTGGTGACTAGTTCTGTCATGGACAAAAGCATTGTTACATGAGAGAAAAGGCCACCGCCTGATCCTGGTCTTACTCAATTTATTCAAGAAACATTTCTGGTTTGAGTCGGACTCTGGGCCTGCACTGGAGAGCCGGGACTGAGTGAGGCGTGGCCCCTGTCTGTCAGGACCCCACCGTCCAGAGGCTGGAAGTATCCAGGGCAGGCTGGGCCGTGGGTGCTGTGAGCCTGGGCTCTGTGGAGGGCCCGAGGGACGGTGAGGGACGGGAGTTCCAGGGGGAAGAAGAAGCATATGCAAATGCGGAGAGGGTACTGGGACTCGGGGTGCTTATGGAGAAGGACAGTTGGGATGGTGGACAGCGTCCTTAGGGGAGGCTGGAGGAGACCCAAGGTTCCCGAAAGGCAGCCCCGTACCGGGGACTTGATTCTGGAGCCAGGGGGGCAATGAGGGGCCGTTGAGGGTGACAGAGGAGAGTGACACGGCCAGGGCTGGGCTTGGAGCCATCTGGCATCTTTGACTGGAAGAAGAGAATGTCAGAGCGTGGGCAGAGAGGGCTTGGCGTTGGCGTGGAGACTTGGCAACCAGAGAAAGAAGGCAAATATGGCGGCGGCGTTCCAGGGAAGACACCAAGACACCGCCCGGGGACTGACTGGATGGAGGTGCCATGGGCAGCCTGTCCGGGGGACAATGGACCCCGAGAGATCTCTTGTCGCCCCATTCTCCCTCCCCTACTCGGGCCAAGAATTCCTTCTACCCTCTCCACTTCCCGTTCCTCCTCGAGGCTGAGACCAGCCGCCCGCAGGGGCTCCCAAGACACCAAGGCGTCTGGTTCACCCGCCTGCTGATGGGAAGGATAAAGTTTGAGAAAAACCTCTCAGGCTGGTCCTGAAGGTCAGGGCTTCTGATGAAGGGAAAATGTAAGTGGCTATTAAAAGCGGTTATTCCTTCTTACCCATGAACCCTACTTCCGAGACTCCGTCTGAAGGCAGCAGCCAGAAACGGGGATCGTGTGTTATATAGAAAAAAGAAGTTCATTTGGAATATAAAAAATCTGGAAACGACTGTAATGCCAATCAGTAAGGCAATGAAGCAGACAGGAAGACGCAGGGCATCCCTGTCAGCGGTGGTTATGCTGTGACAAAATGCACAGGAGACATTAACAATGAAAATGGCAAACTACAAAGTGAGACGTGGCTCTAATCGCAGCCCTAATGGAAAAAGCATCACTGCCTACCCATTTAGAAAAGACTGGAAGCGGGGCGCGCAGGTGGCTCAGTTGGCTTAGTGTCCGACTTTGGCTCAGCTCATGATTTCGTGGCTCTTGAGTTCGAGCCCCGCATCGGACTCTGTGCTGACAGCTTCTGTGTCTCCCTCTCTCTCTGCCCCTCCCCCGCTCATGCTCTGTCTCTCTCAAAAATAAATAAAACATTAACTAAAAGGAACCGCTTATAAAAAAGACTGGAAGGAAACACACAACACCATGTAGTTTGGAGTAAAAAAAAAAAAAACTCCAACAAAACGTTTGGGGATTATTTTGGGGGGTTGCCACTCTGCGAGGTTTCTGGAAAATCTGGTAACAAGTAAACTCGTTCGCATTTTCCAAACTTTCTGTGATCATCGCACAGAGAGAAAGCACAAAACCGCGAGGAAGCGGAGGAGGCCGGCGCCCCCGCGCGGGGTGGGAGGCCAGGAGGGCGGGCGGCGGGCATACCTTGGGCACGAACACCAGGCAGAGCGTGATGGTGCTGCAGAAGATGATGACCAGGGCGACGATGCAGAACTGCACGTTGGGCTGGTCGCGGGTCAGGAAGGAGACGGCGGCCCCGATGATGCACATGATGCCCACGTTGTAGACGCTCATCCCGATGTACTTGCTGTCGTTGAGGGCGGGGATGCTGACGTTGCGCGTCTCCCAGGCCAGGAAGCAGCCGAACAGCTGAAACGGCGAGCGGAAAGGGGGAAGCTGCGGTGATCGCTCTGGGCAGGGGTGGGGGGGCTTCGCCACGGGCCGGGTCTCCTGAAGGTCCCCCTCGGTCTCCTCCGGCGGCCCGGCTGGAGTCCCGCTGAGGAAATGCACACTGGAGGGTGTGGGAGCGTCCGGGTCTCCCTCGCCCCGTCCCTGGGGCACGTACAGGAGGCTGCGGCAGGAGGGGTCTCCAGACGGGCTCTCCGCCACCTCCCCTCACTCTGGAGAGAACACGGAGGGAGGCCCAGAGAGGAGGAAGGGGCTGGTCCCAGGCGACACAGCAATCCAGTGGCCAGGTGGATTGTTTCTAGTTCAGTCCTGTCTTTTTTTTTCACTGCTAAACAAGCCAGAGCCCCCTGTGTCTGGGACTCGTGTTTACCCCCCGAGGCACAAAGTCACTCGGAAGGGGACTCCATTTCCTAACTGGCCCCGAAGCGAAGTGTGGCGGGTGATAGGTTTGGGACAGCGCCGTGTGGGTGGGAGCGGTGTGTGCGAGTTCTGGAAAGCATCTATTCAGGGAAGCGGTGTTCCTTTTCCTCCTTCCGAGTAGAGGGAGTGGAGTGTGATGGGTGGAGCTTGAGGAGCCGTCTTAGACCCAAAGAGTCATCTTAGACGACAGCGCGGGAGCTGTCTGATAAAGGTCCAAGGGGCCCTCCGCCAGCCCTAGAGGGCTTCTCTGAAGAAGGAAGTTGACTATCTTTTAAGGGTTTTCTGTCACTTGAAGCTCTACCCCCTAACCAGTATATCTCCCAACAGAAATGGACCGGGTAGAGGCCCAATGTGATCTGAAGCAGGGGGTGAAGGCTTTAGCCTTCCAGGGGGGTCAAAGGGGAGGGCAGGTTGAGGAGGAAGTGTGGACGGAACGCCAGGAAGAATGGGTGTGTGTGTGTGGGGGGGCTGACCAAGACCGCTGACAGTTCAAAGCCTTCGGCTGTGGTCCGGGCCCTTCCAAGAGGCCTCTCCCCAAAGGTCCCTCTTCCCCCTGACCTTGTCATCGCAGCTCAGGGCGTCTAAACCTGCAAGAGCCATTTAATATCGCCCCGAGGGCTTCTGTTTTCAGCTTTGACTTAGTAAGCAGCACAACGCCGTGTGGCAGGTGGAAGGGTGGCTGGGCCCAAGGCTGCCGCTCTCCATTGGCTGTGTGCCTTTGGGCAAGTCCCTTCACCTCTCGGGGCCTCCGTTCCACTACCTGGGGAATGGGAATAATAAGAATACCACCCCACGGGGTTTGCGCCCAGATGAAATGGGAGGATGACTGTAGTGCCGTACGAAGCATTTTGTAAACCAAAGTGTCCCGTGCGAGGGTAAGTTTAGGGTCATTTTGTAATCGGTGTTATGTATACAACCATGGCCACTTTCCTCTCCTTTTCTCTAGGCGTGTCACCTCGCAGGCCGATTTATTTATTTATTTACGATCTTATTTACGTATTTATTTTTGAGTAATCTCTACGTCCGCGTGGGGGAGCCTGAACCTACAAGAGTTGCATGCTCCGCCAACTGAGCCGGCCAGGCGCCCCCCAGACCGATTTATTTTTTTAAAGATTCCTTTTAAAATGGGGGAGCCAGATGCGCAGGAAGCAGATGCTGAGGGAGGGGAAGAATCCAGTGCTGTCGAAAGCCTGTTTTGCGGGCCGCCCCTTCAGTCCCGCAGCGCCTGTGCCGGCGGGGCTCTGCCGTCCACATCCTCCAGGGGGAGAAGCAGAGGCTGGACCCGCCCCGCTGACCTGTCTGGGGGCCCGCGACGCCATCACAAGAGTCTCTACCAGTCGTAGAATGTGGGGGAGTCTGGGGACCCGGGGGTTGGCTGCGAATCCCCAAAGACTGTCAGGAGGAAGCCGTGACTTGTTCTTAGACCTTCAAAGGGTAGAATGAAGGTTCAGGGCACGAGTTACATCAAGGCGGATCTTAGTTGAAGATAACGAAGAACCTTCTAGAAAAATAACCCATCTATTGTGGGTCGAACAGTGGCCCTAAAAGATACATCTATATCCTAATCCACGGAGACTGAGCATTTGGAGAAGGGGTCCTTGCAGATGTAATTAGGGGTCTTGAGATGAGATCATCCTAGATGATCTAGAGAGGCCTAGAGTCAAATGATAAGTGTCACTGTAAGAGACACACAGAAGGAAGACTGGAAAAGAGAGGGGGCCCCGTGGGATAGAGGCGGAGACGGCGAGGTAGCCACAAGCCAAGGGATGTCTGGAGCCATCAGCTGCTCAGGAGAGGCAAGGAAGCACTTTCCCTGGAGCCTCTGGAAGGGGCCCAACTCAACCTTCATTTTAGACTCTTCCCAGCCTTGAAATTCGGTGGTTTCAGAGCAGGAGGGGCTGGGAGGGGTGGGTAGAATTTTCGTCACAAACCCTAAGGGCCAGGAGGGCTGTGGGCAATTCCTTGCCTACGCTGCAAACCGTGAAGCACTTGTGCTGCCAAACACAGCGTTCATTGACACGATCTGGCTGAAGGTAATAGCTTCGCTGGAAGAGATAGAGTCATCTCCATCCACTTTTGCAAGTAGGTGGAGAAGATAATGGATGGTCAGAACATTACAGATAAATCCAGTTTAAAGAGTCAATCGGATCCATCATAATCTAATTTCACAGTGTCTCAGGATCAGGGAACACAGAGCTGGAGGCGTCCCGGAGACTCTGGTTTCACTCTCTCTGTTCAGCCAGGGCTGGGGGCCTCCACTCCTGGGTACCGCCATGCTTCCTGTGACAGGGGGCACTTCCTCCCTAGGGGGCGCCACCACATCTGCGGACACTGCTCTGTTGGACAAAATCCTTCTTTAACGTGGACCCGAAAGCTGCCTTCTGGCAACTTTGCCCGCCAGAAGGATCTGGCGGATTCGCCTTCCAGTCCATGCCACTGTCTCTGACAGCCCCGGTGACCACATCTCTTGAGCACCCTTCTCCAAGCCCGGGGCTGTTGGGCAGCCTCAAAGTCCCAGTTCCACTCCGGGTGCCTCATGGGGACACTTTCAGGGTCATTACCTTGTGGGGCCCAGACTGCAGCCCAGGGATCCTCGAAGAATCCCTATGGAAAGTGGTCTCAACTAGTATGAAGTTGGGGGCAATCTTTGCCTAGGGTTGCCTAACTCACGCGCTTCTGGTGTGGCCCCCTCAGGAACGGTTCTCTGAAGCAGAAGCATCCATTCGAGCAATACAAGAGACCCCGGTTTATCTGACCTTCGGGGAGGGCTTCCTTTTTGGCCTCTAAGTGGAAGCTATACAGAGGCGGACGGTGGCTTAACTTTCCCGAACAAAGACCTAAGGAGGGTACGGTAGTTGGTTTCCTGTCACTGGGGGGATTCTAGTGGAGGCGTGGTTTGCACGGGCTGTGGAGAGAAGATTCAGGGGTCAACCTGCGATAAGGTGGGGGTGTGGCTACCCTCTTCAAATCCTTCCGGACGTGTCGGTGGGCTTGGTATGTGATCTTTGGCTCTAACAGATGGGTGGAGTGGAAAGAGTCCTGGGTTCGGAGGTTGGAGGTTACCAGGTGCCCTTTAAGCTCTGTGAGCCCGACTCTCCTCATCTATAGAGGATGCCTCCACTCACCTCCCACAGATTTTGAGAGAATCCAGTAAAATGCGGACGTGATGGGTGCTAGACGTTGGCAGGCCGCTGTTCTGGGAGCAGAACGGTGGCCGCCGTGAGGCGCACTCGCAAGCTTTGGGGTCACTCTGTGGCTGAGCTCTTGAATCTGCCACTTACTAGCTGAGCGACCTCGGGCACGCCAAGCCTCGGCATTCTCAGCGGTGAAAGGGGGCACCGTCCGCACCGGTCTTGGAGGGCTGTTGTGGGAACTGAGGTAACACACGGCAGACCCCGGGCCCGGCAGACAGGTAAGTGCTTAGTCCTGGGGGTTCTGTTTATTTTCATGTTCGCAGAGGCCCCTGGGAGAGAGAGCTCGACAGAGAAGCACCCCCCAGCCTCGGCCTTCTGCTCCGCACCTACCATGAGGAGCCCCTTGTAGGCATAGACGATGCCGAGCCAGATGGTCATGTGGGTGTTCTCGCAGTGCTCCAGGAGAGGCCGGATGGAGATGTCCCGTCCTGCTGGGTCCGGCTGTGCAAAGAGAAAACAAAAACCCAGGGATGGCGCTGGGCACCCTTCTAGCGGCCAGGGCCCCATCTGATGGCCATTTTCCCTCCCGTGAGCCACCACAGCCAGGCCCTTGCCCAGGAGGCCTTTTGGGGCCCCTCTTCTGTGTTCCCATGAGGCTGCCTTCTGTTTGTGGGTCATGATTCAGCCCCGTGCTCTAGTTATCTGAGTCCTTCCGGCCTTTCAAACTTGAGTCAGGTCTCCTGAGGGTAGGGAGTGGGTCACTTCCTGTGCCTCTAGTACTTAGCATAGGCCCAGGCCCAGAGCAATACATCTCAAATGTTTGTGGAAAGAGTGAGAGTGAGAATGAGGCACAAAGTTATGTCAAGAGACCTTCAGGGGTCTTTGGGATTAACCCCAGTAACTACTGGCTAGGCCTTCCTGCCCATCACCCCTAGGGAGGGAGCAGTGGTGGCAGCCATGTTATATATCACATGACCTATCCTGGGCCAAAGCTGATTGGACAAAGAGTGGGTCCCTGATCCACAGCTGCCAATCTGGACTCTGCTCAGAGACTTAGGAGGTTTCCTAGTACAGAGTGCTCTGCCTGAGAGGGATGGTGGAGAGGATCCTACCCAAATGCCTTCTCTCTCTTAATAATTTCAGCTGGGAAACTCTGGGCAAGAAGGAGCCACACGGTGGAAAAAGGAGAAAAACACACCCAGAGAACAACAAAAAAAAATATTCTACATATTTTTTTCCTGAAGGAAAACCTCAACCTTGGTCTCCTAAGGATGAGGAGACTCCCTTACATAACCACATACACTTACCAAACTGAGGAAATTTAACACTGAGACAGTATATTATCTAATATACAATCAGTTTTCAAATTTCGCCAACTGGCTCAATAATATCCTTTAAGACAATTGTGGCTTTTCCAAAGCAGGACCCAACCTGGGGCCGGGTCCTGCATTGACCTGCCTTGAATCAAGGAGATTCAAGTCTCCTTGAATCTTCAACAATTCCTCAGCCTACTTTGGTCTTTTACGTCGTTGATGTTTCTGAAAAATCCACTTTAGCTATTTTGCAGAATGTCCTTCAACTTGGGTTCGTCCGAATGTGTTCTCACGATCGGATTCGGGTTATGCATCCGTGGCCGGAATCCTATGCGAAGCGATGGTTTGCCCGCCTTGGAGCTTCACGCCAGCGGCACTCGATGGCACTTTGTCCCCTTATTGGTGACGTTACTATGATCGTTTGGTTCGGGTGATGTCGGCCAGATCTCTCCACTTCAAAGGGACCATTCCCGCTTGTGATGAATAAGTAAGATGTGGGAGATACTTTGAGCCCGTGTGAGTATCCCATTTCCCACAAGCATCAGCTCAGTGGTTTCGGCACCCGGGGATGGTTTCCACCTGAGGCACGTTCCTTCGGTGGCTGCGAAATGGTGATCTTCTAACGCTGTCATTTCCTTTAAATACCTGGCACGCCACTGTAAACAAGATCTTACTTTGCCTTCCATTTATTTAGGTAGATCGGCATGCATTAAAGGTTCCTTTTTCATTCGGTGTTTTTTAGGTCCGTACAATCATGCATTTGGTTGCTTGGGTTTTCCCAGGTTTGGCCAGTGGGAAACTGGCTACTTCCTGCAGCCTTGGGTGTTTCTTCAATATAGCCCCATGATTTTTTGGAGCACTTTCCTACTTCTCGGCGCGACAAGGACTTGCACTTTTTTGTACTTTCCTTTCCCCAGTTTAGAATCAGTCATTTCTCTGAGGAGTCTTGGTTCTTTTTAGTGGAGAATGGTATTTAGAACCAAGATCTGGGCCCTAGATGCGTTCACTGTTTCTAGGGTATCATTATTTCTAGGCCCTCCCTCCCTCCCTCCCCCCCTTCCTTCCTCCCTTCCTCCCTCCCTCCCTCCCTCCTTCCCTCCCTCCCTCCCCCCTTCCTTCCTCCCTTCCTCCCTCCCTCCCTCCCTCCCTCCCTCCTTCCCTCCCTCCCTCTCTTCCTCCCTCCCTCCCTTCTCCCCTTCCTCCCTTCCTTCCTTCCTGCATCTATCTATCTATCTTGCTAATCTACCGATCCATCCATCCATCCATCCATCCATCCATCCATCCGTCCGTCCGTCCATCCGTCATCATTCGATGTATCTATCCCTATCTCTCTACCACCTGTTTATAGACAGATAGAGATAAAATCCTACACTAAGGAGTTCTTGCTTCTTCCCATTCCATATTTGCATCTTTCTTTTCTGGTTTCCCACAATATCAAAATAGTCACTCATTTGCTCCATGCTAAACAGACACAAAATAATTTTAGGATTTCTGCATCCTTACACTACCAACAAATTTACTAAGTAAGGTCGAAGACGTACGTGCAAACCTATTTGCCTTTAGAACAGATACCCACAGAGCGCATCTCATCAAAGAACTGTGTCCAGGATGGAGTCGTCCTGGTGCGGCCCAGGGTAAAGCCATACACCTGAGGGTAAGAGGTAGGCACCCCCGGGGTCGCTCCCCAGGAAGAAGGGATCCAGGGATGTGGAAACCCAGCCTTAGGTAACTGGGAATGGGAACCCTATTTCTCTTGGCCCTCTTCTCTAGACCAATGGCCTGGACTCCTGTGGTTTGGGAAATGATGGTGCTTCCGCAGGGAAGCCGGGAGAGCTGGCGAGGTGAGCCTGTGCACTCAGCCCCTTTGTAACCTGATCATCCAGCCGCATGCTCTCTTAAGCTTCATTTTCCTTTGGTCGTCCCAAGCCACAGAAAGCCTTAGCTCAGACGCTTCGGTTCCATGGTCACTGAATCCACACACAGACTGGAATGGATCCCTGAGGCCTCTCAGTGGCAGCAGTGAGTACTAGGGAGAGTCAACCCAGCAGGCGATCTCCAGGAACCACAGTTGGAGTTGCCGGGCTAGAAATCTCCCCTCCGCTGCTACCCGCCCAGGAGCTGGGCTGGATTCTGGTGAGGGCGATGGGGGTTTCCTGGTGTACTCTCACTGCTTAATTGAGGAGACTGAGAAAGGAGCTGGTCCCAAGGTCAACGGAGACTTACAACAGTGAAACCTGGGTTTCTCCAACATCTGACAACCAAGCAGACATCAGAATGCAGGAGCACAGGCCCATTACGGTCAGGCATGAAGAGCAAACCCATTAATGATGATAGTATCTGCTGTTCTCCAATGAAAGGCAATAATTTATGATGGCCTCTTAGATGCTGTGTATAAAGGACTGAAGCTGTCATACACCATTGTTCAATGTTATGAAAACTCTGTTTGCGGGGAGGCCAAGAATAGTCGTCTGGCTCTTAGAGCCCCAGTGACAGAGAGCCCCCTCCCACTCTCGGTGAGCGGCTGCACCGCTCACTTATTGAACCAGAACGGTCTCCTCCTGTACCTCCGCCCATTGGTCCTTGCCTTTCCCCTGGATCCTCAGACATTCTAGCCAGGTTACCTTTTAACTTGCCGGTAGCCCGCTCGCTCCCACCCCTCCCTGCTCCCCATCCTGAAATCCTAATCCCTACATCTGATCTTTTTGTTCCTTCCACATCTCAATAAACATAAGCACGGCCACCACTGGAGAGGTGGGAGCGCAGCAAAAAAAATCAAGGACCCGTTGAGAGTTCGGAGACGTCAGTGGTCCTGAGGGGGGGCTACCCTATCTTCCCAGGGCACAGCTAAGTCACAAAAATCCTGGTCATGAACACCACCCTCTCACAGCCCCATGCCTGTGCACGCTGTACATGGATCAGAGAGGCAGGGGTGGGGTGGTTTTAGGAGGGATGAGGTTCATGCACTCCTGGGGCTAGGGGACGGGGAGTCTGAATAGTCAGTATCCCTGTACTGAATCTCAAAGCCAACTGTAAAAGCCAGGCCTTTTCTTATCTGACCTGTTCCAGTCGTGCCTGGGACTTGCATTCGGAGTGGTCTGAGCAGTCACACACAGGGGGAGAGATGCATTTGATGATGCAAATGGTGGGGGGCTGGGGGAGGAGGGATGGTGGGGGCGTGGAAGGGCGCCACCACCTGGGCGCCGACTTGGAGTTGTCGCACACCAAAGTGCCACTAGAGGGCACCCAAGACCTGCGTGGAGGCTCTGGACCGGCGCCCTGGATCACCCTCTGCTGAGGACACAGCCACTTTGGCAGCTCAGTGGGGCTGCAAAGGCGGAAGCAGCATCCCGGGCTACTTAAGAAGGCACCCAGCGGTCTCACAGGAGGCCAGCTTTCCAGGCACCTTGGAGGACCGCCCCCCTCCCCCCTGCCCGCCCCCCACTTCCCGGCTGTGGGAGTGGTGCGGGAGGGTAGAGAATACTGGGGAAGGTGGGGCTGAAGGACCCAGGCCTACCCGGCCCTATACTCCTCCACACTCCCAGAGGGGGACTTGTCATGCAGTCCAGGGCCAGCGACCACAGGGCTCTGACCCCTGCGGATGCCATGCTGCGATCTCGTACCAGGGTCTGAGCCAGGACTGCAGCCTTGCTTCTCCATACTTTTGGGCAATACGGCATTTCCCTGGTCTGAGTCAATTTCCATGGATGACTAGCCTACGAGAGCTTTCAAACCGCTTTCTTCTCTATTTTTCTTCCTTACTCGCTGTCCGCCTGGGCAGTTACCTAAGTAATCATTCGTTCCTTCCATACAGAACGATGGAGCACTACCATTTGCTAGGTACTGCTCTGGGCGTGGGGGAATACAGCAACAACCAGGACTGACAACAGCCCTGTCCTCAGGGTTCTTCCATTCGAGTAAGATCAGGACAATTCCACGAGGAGCAGACTCAGAGGGCGATTGAGTTGACCTCACCCAGTAACGGCCACCCTAACAACACCGAGTGCTCTTGGCACAGGCGACGGCAGGGTGCTAGGCACCAAGCTGCGAGGTCTACATATGTTGTCCGGTTGAAGCCTCCAACAGAGTGTTGCATCCATTTTACAGATGAGAAAACGGAGAACGAGTAAAGAACTTGCCCCGAATCTCCAGCCAGTACCCGTTGGCGCCGGGTTCAACCCCAGGTCTCTCTGCCTCCCGAACCGGTCACTGCCTTTCCTCCCTCACCCTAGGCTCTTCCCAGCCTGCCCTGCCTCTTACAAGCACCTCGCCACCTTCCAAGGAGATGGCGGGTACTATCCTACAACCGTGAGGTGCTGTTTGTGGGAGGAATGGCTTAATTGCTGAAGGTTCAAGAGCGGCCTCCTCCGAAGCCACCGGGGAGTTCTGGGAAGGCTGGGCCTTGGCACCGCCAGCAGAAAGAGAGCTGATAAAAATGCTCTCCCTGCCCGACGGGGTGCGGGGCCCGGCAGAGAGGCCGCGCCCGTCCGCCGGGGCCAGCGGCTGGCAGCGCTCGCACCTGACTCCGGGGCCGGCCGCCGCTCGGCGGGAGGCCTGCCGAGGCTGCCCGGGAAAGCCTCCCCCATCTGTGCGGCGAAAGGCGAGCAGCTGGCCCGAGAGTCCCTCCGCAGAATGCAATTACTCACAATGTAGGTCAGTGGCCCCCGCAAACATCCTGTTTTGTCAGGCCGCACAAACGGACAGGCAGGCGGTCCGCGCGCGGGTGGCGGTGGCGAGTCCTGAAAGGCCGAAGGCTTTGGTCTCGCCGCGCCGTGGGACTTGCTGGGCGAGCGTCTGGCGCGCCCCGCCCTTCTGTAGACCTCAGTTTCCCAGTTGCAAAGGGAGTCCAAGCGTTAACGCATGCTCGAGGGATGATGACTACCTTGGTCCTGTATTTCATGACTGTATTTGTCCTGCACTCGCTCATTCAGAATCGACTTGGTCTTGTGTGCCTGCTGTGTGCCGCGGACCATGCCCCACGCCCGGTCCAGTATAGAAGGCCGACACGGCGCCTGCTTCTCGCAGAGGGCATTCTAGCGAGGGCGAACCGCACAGTACAGCTGGGAACAGAACAGGGATCAGCACTGCCGAAGAGAGATGCGGGGAGGTGGGGGGTGGGCACCGACCGCAGGCCAGGCAGTCCGGGAAGGCTTTTCGGAAGTGGTGACATTTAGTCTGAGGCCTGAAGGGTGAGCTCCTAGGGGGAGAGCATTACCGAGAGAGGGGACAACAAGCAGGAAGGATCTGAAATGTCGAAGCCGTCGGCGTGTTTTAGGGAGCCAGAGGAGGCCGGTGTGGCTGGCGTGCTAGGTAAGTGAGGGGCCGGCACTGCCGCCTACTCGGTACTGTGCGCCCGAACCACCCAGGGAGCTTGCCAAGGTGCCGATCGGGGCAGCACGTCTGGCTGGGGCTCAGGATGCTGCATCTCCAAGCAGCTCCCGGGCGACAGGGACGCTGCCGGTCCAAGGACCGCCTTCTGGGCGGGGAGGCCTGAAAGGATCTTAAACAACAGAGGGACGTTTGGTCCTTGGCCTCGCGGACCTTTGGTTAAAAATGCGGATTCTCTTATCACTGGCACGGCCCCGACGCAGAGTGACGGCTTAGCACCGGCGCAGCCCCCACACGGCTTGTCTGTACGTTCTGACCCCGGAACAGGCCTCAGCTGAACTGGGCTTCCGCGCGCCTGCGTGGGGCTGGCCGGGGTTTCAAGTGCCGGCAGGGAGGGGCGGGGGGCCGGTCTGGATGGTGGGAGCGAAGGGGGCCGTGTGCCTCACCAGTGCTCACGGGGCTTTTGGTCCCTTGGACCTTTTATGCCTGCCTCTGCTCTGAGCCCCACTCGGCCTCTGCTTCTTTGAAGGCGGGCGTGCCTTCTACCTTCTGGCCAGCAACCAGAAGCTGGCTTCCAGAACTTTTTTTTGCTGGGCCATTCCTGTTGCTGCTGCTTCTTCCTCTTCCTCTTCCTCCTCCCCCTCCCTCCTCTGCGTCTTCCTCTCCTTCTCCTTCTTCCTCTTCTCCTTTTTTAATTTCAAAGTTGATTTTTGAAATATATGGTAAAATTGGTAGTTTTTTCTACCGGAGGAGAGTATCTGTGTGTACATCAGAGTGAATTTGAGTGTGTGTGATGAGCGGAGGGGAGGGGAGAGGAGGGGAGCGGGTCTGGCCTTTCTGGGCTGCATTTCAGAATCCTGAGATGCTTCTCTTTTCCTTGGAAGGCAGGTGAGTCAACACTGCCTGTTCTGGCAGGGAGATGGTGAGGGAGTCTCAGCAAGGAAGCCTGGGCAGGGACTGGAAATGGCCCTGGGTTCAGACCCCAGGTCCCCCTTGCCAACTGTGTGACTTTAAACACATCCCCAAGCCTTTCTGAGCCATGATTTGCTCATCCGCAGCCTCCCAGGGTTGGCAAGACCATCAAAGGAGGCAAGCGGTGTGTTTAGCAGGCTCGAGAGGCTGGAAAGCCTGCTCCTTGTGCGTAAACCAGCATCATTATCTCCAGCTGCAGAGCCGCAGAGCGCTGGAGCCGGGGGGGGGGGGGGGGGGGGGGGGGGGGGGGGGGGGGGGGGGGGGGGGGGGGGGGGGAACCTTCTGGATCCCTCTGGGGCTGGGCTGCTTATCTCAACAGCAGCAGCCCCACACCCCTGAGGCGCCAAAGCTAGGAGCTGTCATTTCAAGGTAAGACTTTCTTTTTAGAATGTTCGGTTATGAGTTTGGGTGAGTGTTTCTCAGGATCCGCGATCTGGAGGGGACCCGTGGGATCACACGCCGGGTTTCTCAACAGGGAGGCTTCCACACGTTTTTCTTTGGAGGGGGTACAATTCTTTGCTGGGAGGGACGGTCTTGTTCGGCGCAGGGCGCTCAGAGCCCCTAGGCTGTGGGCCCTAAAAGCCAGGAGTGGCCTCTGGTCACTGAAACAGTGCAAACCTCCCTCCCGTGGCTCCCATTTCCAAACACTAAGCACTGGTCCAATTCCTCTTTTTACAGACGGAGAAACTGAGGCCCGCAAGAGCACTCGCGGCAAGTGGGGGACTGAGTAGAGACCCAGATGTCCTGGGCCCCGGGCCCTGGGTCGTGCTGCAGGCTGGCACGGGAGGGGCCAGCCTTGCCGACTGCCCACCCCAGCCCCCCGGAGCTGGCTCTCGGATGTCTCCGATCTGTTGGTGCTTTGTACCCTTGCTCACGTAGGCCTGGAGCAACTTCCAGAACGACATGCACGGGGCCCAGAGCCGCTCACCTGCTGCCCCCTGGCCACATCCGCATGGAGCCCTGCTTCGTGGAGGGGAGATGAGGTGGGGGAGGTGGCCAGGACCTCGCCGAGGAGGGCAAGGACCCCGGTCAGCCTTAGGACACCATTAGGACAGCAAGATCCCTCCTGGCCCAGTTGGGACCGGCATTCTGTGTTTGGAATCTCGTGGGAAATCTCGTGGTTGTGAAAAGGTCATCGCTGGGGTGAGGATTGTCTTGGGGGAAGTTGAGGGCTGACAAGTGCCCTTAGGTCCGAAGGGCCCTCAGGAGGTCCCTCCAGCCCTTTGGAGCCCAGATGTGTTCGTAGGAGAATCTCTCTTTGACCTTGACCGCAGGGCGGTCTGGTGAAGGAGCCAGCAATTTTATACCCAGGTTATTTACATAGGTGAGAAAACAGGAGCTCAGACAGGACGAGAGACTTGCTTAAGGTTACGTAGCGAGCGGAGGCGAAGGCAAGCCCATCTCCTTCTTGCAAAGCAGGTGGGGGCAGTTCCACTTCTTTTGTCCTTCCCTGCGGCCTCTGCTCCCCTCCCTGGGGAGGCGGGCCTTCCCAGGTGCCCCCGTGTTCCTTGGGCCTGGGTCCGAGGCCTCCAGGGCAAGCCTGGAGCAGGAAGAGCTCTCGGGTGTTGCCGCCGAACCCCAAGCTGGGCGGCGCTTGATCGTGACAGCGCTTTTGCCAGGCACGCGGTGAATGGGGGGTGGCCCCCCGCTTCTCGGCTGTCAGCGTCGTGGTCTGCGGTGGCCCCCCCTCCGCACGAGGGTGCTGGCCTCCTGCACTGCTCCCCACGCCTGCCCGTGCTGGGGAATGAGACCGGTGCCCGAACACGCACCTCTCCAGATGAATCGATGGCCTAGCGGCACATCCTCGAGAGGGACGGCTGGGTGCCGGCGTGTGGGGTCTTCCCTCTGCTCGAGGGCCGAGAGAAGCTGGCGGCCTTCAGGCGGTGTGAGTGCCATCGGCGTGTTTGACGTGATCTGCGCGGCACTTATGTTTTTTTGTCTTCAGAAGCAGGATTTAAAACGCAGGTGACTCCCGGGAACACCCAGAGTTTTGGCTTCTCTTGAATGAGACTCTGGGCAGCACAGGGCCTGGCTGCGTGAACTGGGTCTGTCTGCCACCCCTACGTCCATGCTGCTTGTCGGGAGGGTCCCCAGCTGGGGGGTCTGAGGCTGTTCTTCCCAGATCTCAAGGCCCACGAGGCCCCGGCTGACATTGGCATATGTGGAAATAGGGGTTAACTATTCACACAGTCACCTGCGTTTCCTAGAAGCAGCAAGTCTGCTGGCCCCTTAGCCTCCGAGCCCCTCAAGCGCCAACATTCAGTAATTCCACGGTGGCAGCACCAGATGGGACGCGGGGTCGTCTGCCTGGAGTCGGGCTGGCATCCACCTCAGCAGGGCCAGGATGCCCCAACCCACGGGCGAAATCCGCAGGACGGCATTTCCCGGGGTGCGCGTGGGAGCCACCGCTGGGCGTCCGAGGCAGGCAGAGGCTGGAGGGCCCCGGGGGGGGCCCTGACCCGGTGGGCGGGGGTGGAGTGGATCAAGGAAAAGAGCAGCGGAGGCGAGAGGGGCCCCAGAGAAGGGAGGCCTGTGACCTGCAGAGCCCACAGGAGCGGTAGGATTGGGAGCCGTAGGGTGCACCCTGGGCATAAACAAAGCCCAGAGCTTCATGAGGGAAGAGTCACTTGGTGTGTCCCCAGCACCACCTGGACAGTGACTGAGGGAAGGGAAACCTCTGGCACGCTGTGCTCCTGTCCCCCTGGGGAGTGACCCCTCCCCGCCTCCACCCCAGTCCCCGGCCTCATCCCAAACTCCTCCTGGGGCCATTTCTGTTTCTCCAGCTAGTTGTCCCTCCTTCTTGCCCTGTAGCCGAGCTTTCTAAAACAGGTGTCTAGAAAGCCATCTACATTCTGTACCTGCCACCCCTCTCCCCGGGCCACTGCGATGCTCCGCCTGGTCTCTGCAACCCGTCCTAGTGACCAGAGACGAGGGACCCTACTTAGTCTCCGCCCCCAAACGCCACCGCGGGCCTGCCACTTCCGGGCCTGGCCCTCTCCCGGATCTTCGGATCTTTGCCTTTCTCGGCCGGGGCCCTCTTGCTCCCCTTCCTCCCCTGGAGAGGCAGCTGTCTGTTGGGCCCCCCTTTCCTCGACGTTCCTGGGCCTCCAACCTAATGTTTCCCAACTGAACTCATCACTCTCTCTCTTCAACTTGCCCTTCCTCCCACTAGCTCAGAGAACCACTCCACTGTCCACCCCGGTGAGACCAGAGCCCCGGGCGTCCCTTCTTTTCCGATTCCACCCAGGCCCCCAACTCAGAGCCCTTCGGCGCTTCTCAAACCGCAGGAAAGACGCGCGGACTCGTGACCGCAGGATCGTGACCCTCTACGGTGGGCCCCACATAGCTCTCCAGCCTTGACACCCAGCATCAGCCTCATCCATCCATGGCCAGGCCCCATAATGTCCCCTCCAGGTCCTGGGATGAGCCTCCTCCAGCGCCGTGCGACCGGCGCCCGGTCCTCCCCAGGCCAGACTCCGGGCTAAGCGTGTCCACAGCCCGCTGTATTCCTACGATCACCGCAGGGGTGAGCTCTAGTGAGCCCCTATGCAGGGGTGCTAAATGAGTAGAGGAGAGGCTGAGTGCTGCGCTCAAGGTCACACAGGCACTAAATGATGAAGCCACAACCTGCTCCCTGGTCTGCCCAGCTTCCCAAACCTTTGCTTTAAACCACAAATCCCGAACTACACCAGAGAGTGCCCTGGACACTAGAGTGCCCGCGATGGGTTTCAAGTGTCCGGAGACGGTGCTCTCCTCGGCTCCAGGGCGCCTGGCTGGCCCGGCACCTCCAGCCACAAGCTACCTCTGCGGTCACTCTGGTGCCCTGCCTTACGTGAGACTTCGTCCTGGCCCGAGTTGGCCAAAAGCAGCCTCCTGTACATTCCAGCCTGGCCTGGGCGTGCCCGCTGAAGTGCCCACCCACCCACATCCTGCTCTAGGCCAGCACCCCTCAGGCCAAAGGGTCTCTCTGTGGGGGTAATTGGCCCTGGTCTGGGGAGAGGTCTGTGGCCCCAGAAGTGAGCAGAGCTCCCAGAGGGCCCCGTTTGAGCTGCCTGGTCCCCGTCCTTGGCAGGCCTGGCGTCTCTCCTGCTCAGCCCACACCTCGAGGCCGCCAAGCTGGCCCTACTCGGCCCCGGCCTGGCCACGCAGGTGTGGTGCCTCTCATCGCCCTCTCCTGGGAGCCTGCCGCGTGGCCTGGCTGCTGGTTCACAGCGACTCCCTGCTGTCAAGTCCACGTCCAGCCCGGTGTGAACAGGGAGGGGACACAACTAGGGTGTGAGGAGGCTCTCATCAGGAAGCCGGAGCCTGCGGAATCCTGGACAGGACACCATTGCTGGGCACGTGCACTCGGTTTTGTGGTTTTCGATGCCATTAGATCTGCGGGGTCCTCAGCCTCGTTCCCATTTTGCGTTGAGAACGCCTAGTCCAGGAATAGGCTGTAACTCACCCGAGGGCACATGCTTGAGCCCCACGTCCTGACTCCCAGCCCGGGGCCCTCTCTGTCGTTTGTGCTTCCCCCGGACCCCTGGCCCATCGGGCGTTCTGGGAGCCCGGCTCACCAAGGAGAAAGGAAGGTGGCTGCCTGGGCGGCCGTCGCCAAGTGCCCCGTCTCCTGTTCCCCGCCGCATCTCCGATTTTACCGTCTGCCCCTGGCCCAGCGGCAGTAGGGCGACAGCACAGGGCCCTGGGGCGACGGATGGCCACGGGCCCTGCCTCTGGATGAGGGTTCTGGCCGCAGCTCTGTCGCGAGCTTATGTGGAGCCTCAGGTTCTCCTGGAGGAGTGCCAGAGTCACCTGCTTTAAAGGGCTGCTCCGAGCACGAGCAGGGAGCAGGGAGCAGGAGCCGGGTAAGACAAAAGACTACAAAGCCCAGAGACACGCACGCCCCAGGGTAATGCAAGCGAGAAGAGAGCATCCAGTTCGTTTTCCTGCTGTCATTCAGGGAGGCAGGCGGATTGGGAGCCTCCGAAGCGCAAGGTTGCAAAGACTGTTCCAAAACAGGATGCTGCCTCCGCTGGCTGGCGGCGCGCGGGATCCCCCAGCGGGTGGGCGTGCCCCCTTCCTCACCGACCCCTCCCCCCCCCCCCCCCCCCCCCCCCCCCCCCCCCGCCTGCTCACTTTCCTAAGGCCTCTTCTCCTCTTGCCCGCCCTCGTCTCCTTATACACACACACACAGTCTGCCGAGATCACACTGTTCCGGTTTGGGGATTCACACACCTTTTGGGCTTGAAGAGACTCAAATATTTTCTTGCACTCCCATTCCTTAGTGTATACTCTCCGCCAACGGCTCGTCTTCGCACACCTCTGGCGATGAGACACTCACGACCTTCTAAGGAAGCTCGGTTCATTTTTTGGGATAGGTCCGATTACAGTGGGAACGTTCTTCCTCATCCTCAGCTGAGACCTCCCCCCTGGTCGTGGGCTCTGCCTTCCGGGCCCCTGCAAGCCGAGGCTCCTTCCCAAGCTCCGGGGTTGTGCTCCTCGGAGACCTGTCTTTGGAGGGGTGACATCGACCATTTCTACGTGGCACAGTTTTTAGCCCTTTTCCTATCCTGGTCACCCTTCCTCCTGTTGCTCTCTGCGTAGGGTCTGGGTCCCATCTGAGACACAGGTTTCCCAGGGGGTCCGAGTCGGGCAAGGGTGTTGTCCCCTCCCCGCACCTGCAGCGCTGCGCTCTTCGCCGGGGGCTGTCCCCTGAACTTGCACTGGTTATTTGGCAGCTGAAGCACACCACAGAGCTTGGCGGTCCACACTGTCATTGTCCAAGTTTAAGGGAACACTGGTGCTTGAAACGGTCACACACGCACATGCGCACACACACACACACACACACACCCCGGCCTCTGCTGCTCCTTAGGGATCTAAGGAGCCATAGATCCTGGGACGCAGAACCCCTGAGAGTTCTCTCTGCTGTCTAGGAGAAGTGCGCTGGTGGCCCCTTTACCACCCCTCACGACACTTCAGGGTCTCCTGTCCCACGCAGGCTGTGCTGCCCTAGTGTGCCACGGCCACCAAAGGCTACCGCGACCTAACAATCTCCCTGAAAAAGAATTAAAAAGGCCCGAATGAGGGGAGGGAGCGAGCAACCCAGAGACAGGATGCGGCAGGGGGTAAGCACCGGGGACAGAGATTTAAGGAGGGTTGTGGCGGTACGTGTTTCCTACGGCCCAGAGAGGGTGACAGAGCTCGGGCACAGGCAAAAAGTAAGCATTCGATCGCCACTCACGTTAGTGTGGCAATTTCCGCCAACACAATCCCACGTGCCCTCATGACAATCCCACGCAAGGTAGGGCAGGAAGTAGGGGCCCTGTTTTGCAGACGAGGAAACCAAGGCTCGGAGAGGTTAAGTGGGCTGACCGAAGGGAAGGAAGGAGTGGCAGAGGCAGGGGCTCCCCCGACACCCCAGCTGCTTGCCCACAGTCCTCAGCCCCTTTGCCAGTAGGTGGCGGACACGTGGCCAATTCTGGCGCCTGCGCTGTGCGGGAAGCGCCACCCGCCCGCCGTGGGCTGAGGCCTAGAACCGTTGTTGCAAGGCCGGCACGCTGCCTGGTGGTGGGACCCGGATCGCTGAGTGGCCTCGCGGAAGACGGGGACCCCTGGGGACCCCGCGGAGTCACCGATAGACTTGGACTGAGTGAGAAATAGACGTCTGAGGCGTTCGGCTGCTGAGGTTTAGGGGTCCCCGGATTGAGAGGGTTCCTGCAGCCCGGCGCAGCCTATCCCCGCTAATACAGAAGGGCAATGACGCTGGTTTTATGGTGTCACGTGCAGGCACCCCGCTAAAGACTCTGCACGTGTCACCGCACGCGGTCCCCGAAGCTGTCCTGGGAGAAAAGGATCATTCTTCCTCTTCCCTGTATGGGAACATGGAGACCCAGAGACGGGAGGCCACCTGCCCCGGGTCACAGAGCCATGAAGGTGTGGAGCCGGGACGCGAGTCGGGGTCTGTCTGATTGGGAAGCCTCGACGGACTCCAGCAATCTGCAGAAACAGATGGCCATTATGCTCCAACACCCCGTTGGGCTAAACGCTTCCTTTGAAGACGGAAGATTGCAGAGTGCTTTTCTCATTCAGATTTTATGCCTGAGTAAAATCCTCGTGCTATGATTTATTATAGCAACACTGATTTTCCAATTTTAAGACAACAATGCGGCTTGAAATAAAAGAGAAAGAAAACAGTGAAACATTTGAAACCTTTGGTTTAGATCCTTATTACGTCTTGCTCGAAGGCCTCGGGGCCTCTCTCTCTTCCCCTCCTGCCTCCAGTCTCCCCCATTGCGACGGACTGCCAGAGCCTCCTTCCTTCCTTCCTTCCTTTTTTTTTGAGACAGAGAGAGGAAGGGAGAGAGAGAGAAAGAGTGCGGGTGGGGCAGGGGGGGCAGAGAAAGAGGGTGACACAGAATCTGAAGCAGGCTCCAGGCTCTGAGCTGTCAGCACAGAGCCCGATGCGGGGCTCGAACTCACGAACCTATGAGATCACGACTTGAGCTGAAGTCGGAGGCTTAATGGACCGAGCCCCCAGGTGCCCCCAGAGCCGTGTTTCTCAAACAGAGTCTAAGCACGCTCCCTCCTGCTTGAAGCCCACGAAGACTCCTTCCTCCCCTCTGGCAGCACGTCCTAAATTGTATTCGTCAGAACACTTAAATGTCAACATGACCCATGAGAAAAGGATTCCGTGGCCAAAGAAGGTTTGGAAATGCGAATTAATTTTTTTATTATTAAATATTAAAACGGTTAATTAAAAAAAATTTAAACTGCAGGACTTTTCAGAGCCTTATAAATATGCTAAGTTCAAGTCCATTGTACATTTCCAGATGTATAGTTTCTGGGATTTGTTAAACTGTCGGACCACGAAATGCCCCATTCCCTCTTATCTTGGGACATCTCCTATCGTGTACTTTGGGAGGATGTTGGCTTTTAGGATAAAGTCTGAAGTTCTCAGCTTAAGGCTCAAGTCCTCCCGGGGTGTGGATCACCCCGCAGGCTCAGCACACAAAGCCCTGTCTCCGTCTCCCCCAGGGTTCAACCTCGGGACCGTTTGGCATATCACTCAGAGCGAGGTCGCGGGGTTCTCTGAGCTGGAGCCCGGAGAGACAACGAGGGTTGAGGAGCAACGCCAGAAACCTGACACGAGGCAAGGGGGAATGTTAAGAACGCTCTATTAGTGACGTGGCCGAGACGAAAACGGGAACGAGGGCGGCACGACTAATTGAAAGCCATGTGTTTAACGAGGCTCAAAGAATCCCTTTTAGAAACAGGCACTGGGCCCGCGTGTGCCAACGAACAAGGCGAAACGGGTGCGTGTTGGAAACAAAAAGCACCCAGATATGCTGGGCCGAACCAAAGAGATCAGCGTTAATAATAAAGTAATTAACATGCACGGGAGACGCGAAAGCTGCCGGGAAGCTGATAAGAGAGAGCGGTATTAAAAAAGAATGAGCAGGGCAGCAGAGAAGGGAAATTAAGGTTTGCATTTCTTTTTTTTTTATCACGGACCCCCCAAATACTCCGGGAGTAATAAATAGGTCTTGACTTACTGCAGAAATACCAACGAGGCTGGGGCCGAAGCTTGCGATCGACCCTCCGTCTGGCAAAATAAACAGATCGATCATCGGCCAGCCGGCCGGTCACCGGGAACATGAGGAAGGGCGTCAGTCTGGGACAGGAGACCCACGCCGGGTGGTGTGGTCGACGGCGCGGTGGTGGAACGTGCCAGCTCTGGGGCCAGACCGCCTGAGTGCCAGTCCCAACGCTGTCACTTACAAATGATGGGACCTGTAGCAGCTATTTAACCTCGTGGTTGCCATCTGTAAAATGGGCGTAAGCACAGTGCCTACCTCATGGGATTGAGCATTAAATGGACTGACGCGGAAAACCGCCGGACAAGTGCCTGGTTCCAGGGGAGGGCTCCGTCGGGGCCAGCAGTTACTCTCGCTACACCTCCATCACCCCCGCTGCGATCCACCCCCGAAATCTACTCCCTGACGAGATAGAAGAAGTTCAGAAAGCATTTCAAAGGACTCATTAAGAAAAGCAGAATGGGGCTGTCTGGGTGGCTCAGTCAGGTTAAGCGTCTGACTTTGGCCTGGGCCATGATCTCGCCAGTCTCGAGTTCGAGCCCCATGTCGGGGATGGGGGTGGGGTGGGGGTTGTGCTGACAGCTCAGAGCCTGGAGCCTGTTTCCGATTCTGTGTCTCTCCCCACCCCTCCCCCCTACTCACTCTCTGTCTGTCTCTCTCTCGAAAATAAATAAACATTAAAAAAAAAAAGGCAGACCACACTCTTGGACCTCAGGTCATTGCTCCTGTGTCTGATTCCCAGGGCGGACAGAGGAAGAGCAGGAAGGTGGAAACAGGCATCTGAGAACTGGTTTAAACTGGTTTAAACTGGCATATTATCCTCAGTCACCTATCGGACTCTGAGGCTTTAAGTAAGTCTGTGCCTTGGTTTCCCCATTAGGGACACGAGGGGTGTGTTTAGGTGGTTTCTTAGATCATTTCGGGCTCTGAAATTCTGAGTCGATCCTAGTCACACAGACAAACCCTGAGTATAGAGTGTAACATCGGCCCTCCTGGGAGGGCCCTTCTCCTCTTCCTCGCCATCTGTTCCTGGTCCTGGGGTCCTCCTGGGCCCTCGGGCTGGAAGCTGCCCAGTGACTGGCCTACTGTGCCTTCCTCACCAGCATGTCACCCGCCCTGAGCACTGTGGCTTGAGTCTCTGCCCATCTCGCCCCGTCCCTAGGGGCTCACACTCTCTCGCCCTCACTGTGCCACCTTCCCAGCCCGTCCCTTCCTCAGGGAGGTCTGTCCCCCGCCCCCACGTTTCTCCTTTGCTCTCATTCTTATGAAAACATTTTTCCCCAAACATACAGAAGACGAATAGTACAATGAAGGCTTGTGTGCCCTGTCCTCCGGGAGCCAATAGCTGCTAACGTTTTGCCATATCCGTTCCCTTTCTCTCTTTCTGCCTTGCTTTCTCTCTCTCTCCACACACACACACACACACACACACACACACACACACACACACAATTTCTACCCCCGCCCCTGTAGACCATTTGAAAGTACATTTCAGACTCCACGACCCTTCAGCACGAATAAGTATGTGATCCTACACAAGCACGGTATTTTCTGCGATCATACCTAAGACAGAGGTAGAAAGACCTCATCATGTTGTTCCACGGTTCCGACCCCTTCAATGGCTCCCGACTGCCTCTGAGGTTTAAGCCCAAGCTCCTTCCAGCCCTGTACCTGCATTCTACCGAAAGAGCAGCCTGAGGCTTTGCCCGTTGTCTGAAGCTCAGCTAAAATCCTATTTTGTCCAAAAAAAATTTTTTTTTTAAATGTTTATTTACTTTTGAGAGAGAGACAGAGAGACAGAGGCGTGAGTGGGGAAGGGCAGAGAGAGAGGGGGACACAGAATCAAAAGCAGGCTCCAGGCTCTGAGCTGTCAGCACAGAGCCCAACACGGGGCTTGAACTCACAGACTGTGAGATCATGACCTGAGCCGACGTCGGACGCTTAACCGACTGAGCCACCCAGGGCGCCCCTTATTTTGTCCAAAATTTCTCGATGAAATGCATCTTTCTTTTCATATCTCCACAGCACGTGGGAAGCGAGTGTGATAACATATTTCACGCACGGAGGAAGGCAGGGGCGAAAGAATCACAGAGAAACGGAAGGGGTTCCCGATGAAACTGTGTGGCCGAAGGCCACGTTACCTCTGCACCTTTCCAGGACGCCAGGGTGTGGCCTCCACTGTGTGTTCCAACTTAGTTACTTGCAACTGAAAATATCCTAATGGCTACGGTAGGGATTAGGGCGACAGTCACTCCTCCGAGGCCGCGAACAGCAGCAGCAGCAGCAGAATACAATGCATTGTGCTCTGGCTGGATTGGAAAGCTGCTGTTCTCCAAAGCATTTCCGGCTCCCTACTCTTGCTTCAGAGGGCTCTTCACCTGGCGTGCCCCTGTCTGCCTTTACTTGTCTTTTTTTTTTTTTTAAAGTACAGATAAAATTCACATCACCAAAAATGCGGCGTCTTAACCATTTTCCAGTGTACAATCACTGGGTTTTCTTGTATTTACAATGTTGTTCAGCCATCACTACTGTCTAATTCCAAGTCACAGTCACCACTCCAAGAAGAACCCCCCTAGGCAGTCGCTCCCGGTCCCCGCTGTCAGCCCCTCATCGACTCTCTGCCCCCGTGGGTTGGCCCACTCTGGACATCTCGCGTGGGCAGAATCGTACCATACGTGGCCACGTGGCGTCTGGCTTTTCTCACCGAACATAACGCTGTTAAGGTATAGTGTGTGGGCAAGCTTCATTCCTCTTTAGGGCTGAATAATATTCCATCGTCTGGATACCCCCCATTGTGTGTACCCCTTCACCAGCGGATGGAGGTTTGTGTTGTTTCCGCCATTATTAGCGTGCGATTGCCGTCTCTCTTGAGTGCAAATCCAGGGGTGGGATTGCCGGGTCCGGTGGTAACTCTGTTTAATTTGTTGAGGAAATGCAGACCGTTTCACACAGCGCCTGTTCTCTTCAACCAACCAAGTGCTTCTCGTTCTTTCCAGAACTTGGGGAGAAAAAAGTCCCCTCTCTCCTTTTTTTGGTGAATTTGGTGAACCATTTCTCAAAGCAGGACGGTGAGCCTCCGCGATCCCACAGGGCCAGGGGCGGAGCTGCTCCAGCGCTTCCACCTGTCCCGACATCGACGGTGACCATTTCGGTGTCCCTGGTGCAGGCGGAGTCCCGAGAGCAGGGGCCGCGCCTCCCCCCGCGCTGCGGCCCCTGCATCTGGCACACGGCAAGTGCCTAGTAAGTGAAGTTCGGGCAAATGAATGGGTGGCTCGTCTCTCTAGCGGCCTGCTGGTGCAGCTGCGCGACCCGAAGCCTTCTCCAGAACAGAGGGCAGGTGGTGCTGAGAGCCTCCCGGGGGCGGGAGTGAGCGCGTGTGGGAGGGGCCGGGGCAGGGGGAGGGCGCATGCGCGGGCGGGTTAGGACCACACGTGCTCACGGTCCCAGACGACCGTGCGATGGGCCGTTTGATGCTGATCCAACTGGTTTATGCCTAGAATTTATTAAGAATATATGGCAGCCTTCTGGAAATGCATTCGCAGGGAGGACGGTAAATGCGGACAAGACGGCAGTTAGGATGCCTGGTGACAGATGAATGCTGGAGACAGTGACGGGAAAGGCTTCACCCTGGGGCGGAGCTCTGCTCCTTAGGGAGCAGTTTCCCTCCGTGGTCTCATGTGAGAGTCAGCGTGGAGCACCGAGGGAGCACGGCTTTGGGGAGCAGCAGGCCCGGCTTCGCGCCTCGGGGCCCCACCAGCTACCTGTACGGTCCCTTGACTCCGAGTACCTTCAGGTGCTCACCTGCAGACTGGGAACAGGACCCTCTCTGCTCGCCGTGACCATAAGGATTAAGTGAATGGATTTGGGTAGAAGAGGGCTGGGATGGATGAACCCACCTCACACGCAGCCCTGCTCCTCAGGACTTCCCGGGACGCTGGCAGGGTAGTTGTGTCAATTTCCGAACGGAGTCAGGGAGTGAGAAGGAAAGTCACGATAATAGAATGCCTTTTATGGGTCAGGCTCCGTGATGTTGTTCCAGCGAATGGTCCTGGTAAACCTGGGAGGGAGGCGTGGATCTTTCCTGATAGGCGCGGGGGCTCAGAGAGGGTGAATCTCTCACCCGAGGTCACACAGCTAGGAGCTGGCAGAATACGGATCGGAACCTCGGGTCGTGGTATCTCTCGGCTACCTCATCACGCCTCCAAGGCCCACAGCGCAGGAGCCTGGGTTGTGAATGCATTCCGCTTCCTTGGCCTGCGAATGCGTCTCCAGAAGGCTGCCATATATTCCTAATAATTGGTATGAACATGCGATCTCTCGTCAGCTGGCCTCCCGTCTGCTGTAGGACACAGATAAGAAAGAAAGAGCCGAGCGGACGCAGGAAAATCCTCCACAGCCGTTGGCAGAAATCGCTCTGGCCCAGAGTCACCTTTCTCGATTTAATTCTCTGAGCCTTCTGTGTCTGACTCATGTAAGAAAACGACTTCTTGGGTGAAATATTAAAACGCGGGCATGGATGTTCGTCGTCTCGCTCTGACGGCTCTGGCGACGATGACTCGGAGAAACAGGCCACGCAGCCTGGGTTTGGGCATCAGATTTGATTCCTCTGAGGTTCCTGAGCCAGGGACGCGCTGGTCTGGGCTCAGGGGAGCCAGTGACACGGAGTCAGACACAGGGAAATGGCAAGATGAGGACTAGGTCTCAGGCGACTGAGGGGCAGGGTGGCCAGGGGCCGGATAATAAACAAGGCTCCGTGAACAGCTAACCCTCATCGAAAGCCCTCGATGTGCTGGGCGCGGGCGAGTCCTCTCCAGGGACTGGCTCTTCTAATCCTCCCCGAAGCCGTGCGCGGCAGGGATATTAAGAGCGAGACCCGCCTCACGGATGAAGAAACCGTAGCCCCCAGAAGTCGCCACTCACCGTACGTGTCAGTTTCCTACCGCTGCTGTAACACATTTCCGCAAACCGGGTGCCTTACAACGAGAGGAGTTTATTCTTTGCCCAGTTCTGGAAGCCAGAAGTCTGAAAGCGAGGTGCTGGCAGGGCTTGCCTCCTCGAAGGCTCGGGGGGGTGGGGGAGAACTCTGAACATCTAGCTCCCGGCGGCTGCAGTTCCCTGGCCTGTGGCCACACACACCTCTCCAGTCTCTGCTTCCCCCGCCCCACGGCCTTCTCTTCTCTGTGTCTGTCCTCCTCTGCTTCTTATAAGGCTGCTTGCTGCTAGATCGAGGGCCAGTCCCGGTAACCCAAGACGACTCCATCTTAAGATCTTCAATTACACCTGCAAGGACGCTTTGTCTAAATAAGGTTGTGTTCATAGATTCGGGCGGTAGGGATGTTGCTATTATCTTCTGGGATCACAAGTCGACCCGCTGTACTAACCTAACTTCACGGAGTGGCTAAGCGGGATCTGAGGCTACATCTAATTCCAGAGTCTGTTGCATAACGAGTAGGGACCATCCGCACCAGACCTGCCTGCTGTGTGACTATGCGCGTGTTGCTTAACCCCTCTGTGCCGCAGTTTCCTCGTCTGTAGATAATGGTAAGAACCGCATGGGGCTGTTGTGAGGACGAAATGAGCTGGCAACATAAAGCGTCTGAAACGGGGCCTCGCACGTAGTATATGCACTCGGCCCACGCCGCTATTATTATTTTTGCTGTTGTTATTACCAAGACAACGCAGCTCAGCTGCAAGCCTGCCTGAAGGCAGAACAGACCGCGACCGAGGCCGGGCCGGACTGGGAGGCGACGCTCTCGGCTCTAACTTTGCTCTAAACATCCGATCGCAAGCGCTCCACGCTTACGAAACAGCGACCAGATAATCACAGATGGAAAAGAGATTTAAACATTTATAAGAGAACACGAGGCACAGTGGATGCTAAGAATTTTGAAAGCGGCAGGGAAGAAAAGGTTTCTTAAACACAAAACAAGGAAAACACGGGATCGAGGCGAAAAGAAAAGAAAGAAGCAAGCAGGAAGTATCGAGAGACAGCCCCGTCCTAGCAGAACGGATCCCACGTCATCTGACACTGCATGGCCGGGGCTGGGGACGGTTTTGATAGGTAGCAAGGTCACCTCAGGCTGGTCGACTCACCGCTCCAGCCTCAGTTTCCTCATCGCTAAAATGGGGATGTCCAGGGGTTTCGTGAACTGTGCCATGCTGTGGAAATATGAGGCACTGTTGTTTTTATAATGTGGTTGCCTGTGCCCGCTGTGGGAGAGACTTGGGGTCAGGGCCCCCGTTCCCAGAAGGGCAGGAGCGTGGGCTGGCCGGGCACTGAGACCTGGGCAGGACCTGAGCAGTTACGAGGGGTCTCTGCTCTGGGTCAGTGTCCTCTGAACCGGACTGAGCGTGTTTAGGTCACGTTAAGTGTTCCGTCCTATGTCAAGGTCGAAACGATTCAGTATCGGACATTTAATCCGCTGTCGCTTTAGGGAGAAACTTCAAGCCAAACAATGGCCCCAAATGACAAATATTCACCAGGTGGCCGATGGTTCCATTTCAGAGCCACTGTGAGCGCCGAGGTGCCCGGACGCTGTGGTCCCGATGCCCCTTGCTTTCTTGTCGATTTCTGCAGTTGGTGGCTTCCTGCAACTGCGGGGCACGGGGTTTTTTGGTTTTATGGTTTGTTTTGTTTTGTTTTTTTACCTGCCTAACATTTTGGCCTGGAACTTGCTCACCTGCCTCTCAACTGCAATGAAAAATACGGCAGCTACAGAAATTTTGTAGCTTCTCCTTTGTCCTATCCCGCGCGCTCTCTCTTCCACGGGGGAAACCATCGTTTCAATAATGATGAAGGCTTTCAGAAAATCACGAGACTGGTGTTGCTCATTCAGCTCTGTCGGGTTCACACACGTGAGCCTTCCCAGGTGGCCCTCTCTCTGAGACAGCGTGTCCTTCGTCACCGTCACATCCTCTGACTGGAGGTCAGGGTGGGGGGGGGTAGGGGACCATCTGTACTCGAGGTCTTCTGGATTCTTCTTCTCTTACCTTTTTAGCCTTGAATGTATAGTCCTGGGTCTCTATCTAACTCTGGCATGCACAGTTTGGTCCCGGGCCCTTCCTAGAGACCAGCGAGAGGCTAGTCCGGAAGGTGGCAACCCTGGCTGCACACCAGAACCCGGGGCAATTTAAAAAAAAAAAATCCCAATGCTCGGGACCCCTTCCGATTCTGATTTCCTGGGGCGCGTGACCCGAAGCCCAGTGTTTTACCGAAGACCTTTCCTGGGGGACGGAGCCACGATCGAGAACCACAAACGGAGCCTATCTTTAAAATCATTTAAAACCCTTCCTCTTTAAATACCACTTTAAAATGTGATTTTCCTTCTCAGGCTATTCACCCAATAATTCAAGCCAGCGGTGAGCAACTGCATCAGCGGGTCAGAGGTTGAGAAAGCGGAAAAGAGTCGTGCCAGGCACCCACGTCCCTTCATTCATTCGTTCAATCCTTCACTCGTTCACATGCGCATGCCTTTGCTCTTCGTTCACTTGTCCATTTTCTCAACATAAATCAAGCACCTCCTATATGCCTGCCCGGCGCTCCGCTCGGCTATAGGGGTAGAGCACTGAGCAAGACTGGCAAGGGCCCTATTTCACGGAGCTGGCACTCCAGTGGAGGAAGAGAGAGAACAGGGGAGACAGTGAGGGATAAATGCCGTGATGGGAAAACAGGCTGAGGGGAGACAGCGTGCTGGGGGGCCATTGACGGTTTGGTAACTAGTTAACATGTCAGTACCCCCCAAAATGATCGACAAGCTCAATGGAACCCTGAAGAAAATCCTAATGGTCTTTTTGGCAAACACGGAAAAACCGATCGTACGCGCCTGATGGAACCGCGGGACCCCGAGTGGCCAAGACTGTCTTGAAAAAGAACAAAGTTGCGTGACTCACGGTTCCCGATTTCAAAGCCAACCGGAAGTGACAGTAACCAAGACAGTGTGGTGTGAGCATCCGGAGAGACATGGAGAGTGACGGAATGAGATTCAGTGTACATCAGTGGTCAATCGATTTGGCATAGGGGTGAGAAGACTATTCAGTGGGGGAGAGCGTATTGTTTGTTTCAGCAAATTTTCCTTGGACGACTAGAAATCCACATGTAAAGGAAGTAATTTGTATCATTACCTCACACCGCGTAAAGAGTTAACTCAAAACCGATCAAACGCCTAAATGTAAGACTAAGACTCTCAAGCTCTTAGAGGAAAACAGAAGTATAATAAGGCCACATGACCTCGAAGCAGGAAATGGTTTCTGAGTTAGGTTATTGAAAGCACAAATCACCAAAGAAAAAACTCAATTGAATTTCATTAAAATAAAAAAAAGTTTTTGCTCATCACAGGACGCTATTGAGAAAGTGAAATGACAGCCCACGGAATGGAAGACAATAGTCACAAATCATCTACCTGAGAAGGACCTAGTAGTATCCAGGATACAGGAAGAGCTCTCGCAAATCGACACCAAAAAGACAAATAACCAAAAAGGTGCAAAAGGACTCCAATAGATTTTTTCCAAAGAAGATATATGTATGGCCAACATGCACGTGAAAAGATGCCCGCCATCATTAGTTATTTCATAATAATTCTCATCAAAACCACAATAAGATGCCACTTCACACCCAAAAGGATGACTAGATGCAGAAAGACGGATAAATACATTTTTTGGTGACAACGTCGAGATGCTGAAACCCCCACACGCTGCTGATGGGAATGTAAAATGATACACCCACTGTGTTCCTACAAATGTTAAAGAAAGTTACTATATGACCTGGTAATTCTGTGTGTGTGTGTGTGTGTGTGTGTGTGTGTGTGTACCCAAGAGAACTGAAAGCATATATTCACACAAAACCTTGGACATGAATGCTCATGGCGGCATTATTCATAACAGCCAAAACGTGGGAAAAACCCAAATATCGATTAACTGGCGAATGCGCAAGCAGAATGCGGTATATCCATATAAGGGAATATGATTCAGCCCTAAAAGGAAAGAAATACTGACACATGCTACCTTAAACACAGTCTGCTAAGTGAAAGAACGCAGAAACAAAAGGCCGCATGTTGTAGGATCCCATTGATACGAACTGTCCGGAGTAGGCAAATTCATGAAAGAGAAAGGGGGTGGAGAAGAGGGGAAATCTGGGGTGATGGGTAAAAGGAAAGGCTATTTATTCGTGGGTGACAAAATATTTCTGGAATTAGATAGTAGGGATGTTTGCCCAATCTTATGAATGTATTAAAAACCCACCATAGCATACATCTGAAAGCTGAATTTTATGGCATCTGAGTTCTCATCTCAAAAAAAAAAATACTCCACCAAAAATGAATCTCTCTGTCTGCCGTGTGGAGAGTGGCTTGGAAACGGCAACGAGCGGGAGCAGGAAGCCTGCTTGGACAGGCCGGTGGGCAAGATTACACACACACACACACACACACACACTCTCACGGAATGAATTGTCGCCAACCGCATCCTCTCTGTGAGACACGCGTCCAGATTCTTGGTGTAAAGTTTAAGGTACCGTGCTGAGACGGTGGCTGACTTTCCTAAAGGGTGAGCCAGGAGCCTGAGGGAGCCTGAGCCTGGCAGACACGGGGGTCCCCATAACCGCTGAAGGAGCACCCTGCAGCCACAGAATTTACAAAGACTAGGTTGCTTGGAATTTTCCCCGCTAAGAAGAGGGAAGGTCTCTGGGGGTGCAACAGCTACGATTCTGCTGACGTGGAGGGGTGGGGGTAGGGAAAAATCACCCGGATTTAACCGCTCCTTTTGCTCCAGAATGGTTTCACCGAGATACCCGGTGGTCAGAGGACGCCGGGATCACGGACAATTTTCCAGGCATTCTGTTCCAGGCACGTGAGAATTTCTAGTAATCAGATCACCCCCTGGAGGGCACCTGGACAGGTAGGGACCAGAGACTTCCTAATCTCAGGGCTGTGCCCTGGGGTTGTGGCTCTGTGTCTTCTGCTTCGTGTCCCGAGGGGCCTTCAGAGCCCGAGTGCCTCGAGGGAATCCATCGAGGAAGATGAAATAAACTGATACCTCTCACACATCTCGGATGCCTTCTGATGCTACAAGAGGTTCCAGAAGTGCGGCTGTGGCCGGCAGAACCTGTCTGTCCACACAGGGGGCCCGCGACGTTGACGACAGTCGGGGATGAGCCGGGACCCACGCCAGAGGGCGAGCACCCGTGGACAGCCCTCAATGTCTCTCTGGCGTCTTCTTCCAATTCCGTCTTGCCCTGCATTCTCATTTTAATAACTTAATCTGGAATTTACACCCTGCCTCCTCTCCCGAAGGGCCTGAGGCAGCACACAATAAAGCCCAAACACAAGAGGACAGTGAAAAATAAAGACGAACGATCGGAAAGCAAGATAATCCTCCAGGAACCTGCGATAAGACGGTTACTGCGGCCAGAGTGTTGAATTTGGTTCCTACTTTCTGGCAGCCAAGGTTAAAAAGAAAGAGTGGCTTATTCAGTTCCGATTGCCTGATCGAAGGGAGGAAGCAGCCACGAGTTCACGGGGAGAGCACAATCCATTTCCTGGCGCTAAATTCCAAGAGGATCTACCCTGCAGATCTTCGTCTCAGGGGCCCGAAGTCACAAACTGAACAACCGTCCTTTAGAGAAGATGCTGAATCATTCTTCAATTGGCAGCTTCAGCCCCATAAGTGGGCCCTTGATAAAAGGCGAGGGTGTAATATTAAATTCAATTGCAACTCGGCGAAGACATTTCTTGGAGGAGCCGGCTTAATGGGCCCAGACAGATGGGTTGAATTTGGACATATGGAGGCATGGGGAGAGAGTTCCAGGTGGAGGAAACAATTTATTCAATAAATATTTACCGAGCACTTACTCTGAGCCAGGCCCTGCCAGGGAGTGGGTACTGGGGACACACAGATGGCCTTGCCCTCCAAGGAGGTCACGGACTGGGGGGGGGGTGAGTGCGCAGACAGTCAATTACCGGTGTTGTGACCGGATGAGGGGCAAACAGGGTAAGGGGCTTAGGCAGATGCATCCGGGGCTGTCTGCGTGTTCAAAAGGCTACCGGAGAAGATGCTTCTGAGCTGCTTCTTGAAGGTCGAATAGGAACTTTGTGCATGAAGATGCACCTGGATGGTGTGGAGGCTGTCCTGGGGAGAGCGGACAGCACGCACAAAGGCGTGGAGGAAGAGAGAGGGTGATATTTTGGAAGAACGCTGATCATTCCGGGTAGCTGAGCACAAGGAGTGAGGAGGGGCTCCGAGATGGGGAGGCGAATGAAGCCAGAATGTCGAGGTCCTCTGGGCCGGCTCAGGAGTGTGGGCTTCATCCTCTAGCCGATGGGGAGGATTTTAACCAGGAGAGCAAACTGGCCAGAAGCTTAGATGGTGCGGGCATCTCCGGGGAGGGGTTAGGCGGGCTAACCGGGGCCCTAGCTGACTCCTGCTGGAGGTCCTCGTGGGGCCCCGCTACCCCGTCTGGGAGTCCGTCTACAACGGCAGGGCCCCAGACCAGCCATCCACGACCCCATAGATGACTATGGATGATAAAGACCCACCCCGCTGTCCAGGGCTGGCGGGGATGACCCCCCGCTTGGAATGTGACCCTGTGCATCAAAGCTTTAGGCCACCGGGCCACCTGTGAACAGCCCACAGGGAAGAGAGGACCCCGATCCTAAGCACTGCCCTCACCCTGGCCATTCTGATATCTCTTTATTTCAAAATGAATGGGGTGAGATGGAGCTTGGACAAGCTGTATGAGGGTACCAGATGTTTCCAGAAAGTATCTGCTTTGTGATTGGATTTTCTGCAGAGCAACTGTAGAGGGAGGTAGAAGATAAGAGTGAAAATTATTTAAAACTCTAGGTATTCGCTTCTTCCAATATCTGTTTCCATAGAAACACACTGGAATAAGCCACCAGTTTCAAAGCCAAGTGTAGTCTATGACTTTGAAAGCCCTGGTTTGCTTCCTTATAAAGGATGGTAAAAAGCTTGGGATGTGCAGGAAGTTTGAAATACCCCTCTCCTCCAGACTGCCCTTAACTTGATTACTGCCGAAGGGCCAGAAAGCCACAGAACTCGGAGCGCTGGGAATTCTTGACAGAGGCCGCTTGCGGCCCATGGAGACAGCCTTTCACCATTTCCGTAAATAAACACCACACACATGGCTCCCATGGGTGACTGGATTCCACACGATTCCCTTTCTTATGGCCACCTGCCTGGGAGCAGATGGGGGAATGTCTTCAGGGAGGGCAGGTGGTCTAAGGATGCTGCCCCGTGGCGCTGTGGGGTGTTCAATATTCAGCGACTTTTAGTGCTGCCCGCCATTTTCTCTTCATTTCGAAACCATTCCAGAGGGGGTCAGGTGGAGGTGGAGGCGGTGGTCTGGCATAAAAGGGAGGCTTGGGATTAAAAAACAACAACCCAGAAAACTCTTCCACCTAGATTCACAGGCTGTCTTCACACCATCAATATATGCCGCTTTTACTTCCGGGGGAAATTACCTCAGATTATTTTCCTGAAAGAAAAAAACATCCCACATGGGTGTGTGTGTAGGAACACACACCGTGTCCGTTCTTGGTTTTCAGCTTACTTGATCTAAAAGCAGCCATGATACATGTGGGCAAAACTTCCCCCCTTGAAACACCGTCTTCACTTGGTTTCCTAGACCCCAAACTCATCTGGTTTCCTTCCTGTCTTGGTGGCTTCCTCTTCTAGGTCCTTTGCTCTTTCTTTCCTACCTGCCTGGTGTCCAAACACTGGAGCGATTGCGGGTCTGTCTTTGTTTCCCTCCTCTTCTCCATCTCTATGGCCTCCCCCTGCAGTGCTCTCATCCAAGGCTTTCGGTGCCATCTGTGTGTTGACCATATCCAAGTTCCCGTCTCCCCGAACTCCAGGCCGCGTATGCAACACCTATTCAGCATCGCCGCTAGTAGAGTAGTATTGAAAGACAAGTGTTTTCCCTTTTTTCTCAAAAACACAAATCATGGTTAAGCACCCCCTCCCCCCCTTTTAGCCTACTTGGCAGATTTGCCCACACCTGCTATAGCTGAAATGCAGAAATGGCCCATCTTCCCGTCAGACTCTGTAAAGCGGAGGAAGAGAGGGCGGAGAAGCAATGTGGGAATACTAAGCCCGGGGCCAAGTTAGGGGTGCGCCTGTCAGCCCTCGCCTTGGTCTGTGGTATTTGTCTCAGAGATCTTGCCCTCCTTTGAATGCCCCTGTGCACGGGCAGCTCTCTCTCCCGTGGCCCAGCTTGTGGACAGCTCTCTCTCCTGGCTACTCCCTTCCTTCCTGACCGCTGCTTCAAAATTCCCTTCCCAGGCTTCTCCTGTCCCCATCACTGCTTTGTGGTTCCTCGGGCTCCAGTCAGGACATCTTTGCCTGTCACTGCGCCTAGTCCCTGGGTGGCGGCACTCACGCCCACAGCCCCCTCCCTCCAATCTCTATCTACAGGACAAACTACTCCCTTGTGTTTTAGGACCCTGTATCTGAGATGAGCCCCTCTGCCCAGAAGCGAGCCCCTCACATTCCCTCTCGAACCTGCTCCTGATTCTGCACCCTGCCTCAGTGTAAAAGTCTGCCATCCACCATCCAGAGATCTGGGCACTGCCCTTGCCGTCTCCGTGCCCCATCCCTTAGAGTCAGTCAATCACCAAGTCTCGTCACATCTGCTTCCTTAATCTCTCTCAAAGCCACTGCTCTGCTCTAGGTCACCATCAGCTCCTGCCTGGATTACAGCAAAACCCATCTCTGAGCCATCTCTGGGCCTCCAGCCTCGCCCCTCCATCTGTTCTCACCCTGCAGTCAGGGCAAATCTGATCATGTCACTCCCCTGATTAAATGTCTTTAATTTTGAAGTTTAACCTCCTCTGTTTAGCACGTAATGTCCCTAACGACCAGCTCTGCCCACATCTTCATTTATCTTTCCTGTCACCTCCCTAAAGGCACCCTTGACTTTGGCCAGAAGAACAATTTCTCACACATACACACACACACACACACACACACACTCTCTCTCTCTCTCTCTTTTTTTTAAAATTTTTTAATGTCTATTTATTTTTGAGACAGAGACAGAGCATGAGTTGGGGAGGGGCAGAGAGAGAGGGAGACACAGAATCTGAAGCAGGATCCAGGCTCTGAGCTGTCAGCACAGAGCTCAACGCGGGGCTCGAACTCACAGACCGCGAGATCATGACCTGGGCCGAAGTCAGCCGCTCAACCGACTGAGCCACCCAGGCGCCCCCCCCCTTTTTTTTTTAATTTTAATGTTTATTTATTTTTGAGACAGAGACAGAGCATGAGTGGGGGAGGGGCAGAGAGAGAGGGTCTCTCTCTCTAAGGAAAAAAAAATAATATACTAACATCATTAATATGGTGAGAAGCTAGATCTTTCCCTCTAAGATTGAGAATAAGGTTGGAATGCTCCCTTCTAACCATTCCTATTCAACATTGCACTTGGAGCCCTAGCTAATACAAAGTGTAGACAAAAAAGGAAATAAAAGGTATACAGATTGGGAAGGAAGAAATAAAATGGTCTGTTTGCAGTTGACATGATTATCTACGTTGAAAGTTCCAAAGAGTCAACCAAAAAAACCTCCTGGACCTAATAAGCAATTAAATAGTAAGGCTGTAGGATATGGGTTAGTATACGAAAGTCAATTGCTTTCCTATAAGCCAGAAATGAGCAATTGGAATTTGAAATTAAAAACACAATACCATTTGTACTTTCACCAAAAGCAAAATAAAATACTTAGGTATAAATCTAGCAAAACACGTATAAGATCTATGTGAGGAACTCTACAAAGCTCTGATAAATCAAAGAAGCTCTAAATAAATAGAGGGACATTCCATGTTCATGGACAGGAAGACTCACTACTGTTAAGATATCAGTTCTTCTCAACTTGGCCTATAGATTCGACACAATCCCAAACAAAATCCCAGTAAGTTACTTTGTGGATATTAACAAACTGTTTCTAAAGTTGACACAGAGAAGCGAAAGACCCAGAATAGCCAATACATACAATGTTGAAGAAGAATGTAGTTGGAGAGCAGGCACTATTTGACTTCCAGACTTACTGTAAAACTGTAATAATCAGAACAATGCAATATTGGCAAAAGAACAGACAATAGATGAATGGAACAGAATAGAGAGTCCAGAAATAGACCCATATGAATACAGTCAACCGATATGTGACAAAGACACAAAGGCAACCGAGAAAGGATAGTATTTTTGATAAATGGTACCGGAACGACTAGACATTCACATGCATAACAATGGATCTAGAAAATGACCTTGTATCTTTTCACAAAAATTGACTCGAAATGGACCACGGACCTGAGTGAAAAAGGCAAAGCTATAAAACTTCTGAAAGATAACAGGAGAAAACAGAGGTGACCTTGGGTTTGGCAATGAGGTTTTAAATATGGCACAGAAAACATGATCAATGAAAGAAAAAAAAAGATAGGTTGGACTTCATTAAAATAAAAAACTTCTGTTTTGCAAAAGACACTGTTAAGAGAATGAAAAACAAGATAGCGACTGAGAGAAAAGATCCTCCAAACATATTTGATAAAAGACTTGCATCCAAAATATACGAAGAACTTTTAAAACCCAACAAAAAGAAGACAACCTAATTAACAAGTGAGCAAAAGATCTAAGCAGACACCTCAGTAAAGAAGATACACGGATGGCAAATAAGTACATGAAAAGATGCTCCACATCATAGGTCATCAAGAAATTGCAAATTAAGGGGCGCCTGGGGGGCTCAGTCAGTTAAACTTCTGACCTCGGCTCAGGTCATGATCTCGCAGCTCATGAGTTCGAGCCCCGCGTCAGGCTCTGTGCTGACAGCTCGGAGCTTGGAGCCTGCTTTGGATTCTGTGTCTCCCTCTCTCTCTACACCTACCCTACTCATGACCTCTTTCTCTCTCTCTCTCAAAAATAAATAAACTTTAAAGTAAAAAAAAAAAGAGAGAAATTGTAAATTAAAACAGCAATGCGGTATCACTTCATACCAATTAGAACAGCTAAAAGCCAAAACACCGACAACACCAAATGCTGGCAAGGATGTACAGCGAGAGAAATTCTCATTCATTGCCGATGGGAATGGAAAACGGTACAGATGCCTTGCAAGGGAGTCTGGCAGTTTCTTACAAAACTAAACAGAGACTTAGCATATGATGCAGTGATCATGCTTGTAGGTATTTAGCCAAATAGGTTGAAAACTTATGTCCACCCAAAACCCTACACAAAGATGCTGATAGGAGCTCTATTCATCATTGCCAAAACTTGGAAGCAACCCAAGTGTCCTTTGATGGGCAAACAGATAAACACCGTGACACAGCCATACGATGGAATATTACTCAGTGATAAAAAGAGATAAGCTGTCCAGTCGTGAAAAGACATGGAGGAACCTTCAACGCATGTTGCTAAGTGGAAGAGACCAGTCTGAAAAGGCTACCTATCGTGATTCCAACCCTATGACATTCTAGAAAAGACAACACTATCACGACAATAAAGAGGTCGGTGGTTACCAGGGGTTGGCAAAGCGTTGAGGATATCTCAGACGGTGACACTGTTCTGTGTGACACTGTAATGGTGGACACATCGCTTTTGCATTTGGCAAAACCCATAGAATATGCGACACAAAGGGTGAGCCCTACCTAACGATAAATTATCGACTTTAGTAAATAATAATGACTCAGTATTGGTTCATCAATTGTTTACAAATACATCGCACAATGCGAGATGTTAATAACAGAAGAAACTGTGGGGTGGATATGGGGACTCTCTGTACTTTCTGTTAATTTTGTAGGTAAACCCAAAACTGCTCTAAGCAACAAAATCTATTAAGTATACAAAAATTTTAAAATGATTATATATATATATCCTCCATTCTCTGCTTAGAATAGGACCTGGCACATAACAAGTGCTATATAAATACTTATTGCGTGGAAACGAATAAGGGTGTGGAGGTGGGATGTCTCCAGCAGGACTCCGGAATCGGATTTCCATTCTCCGGCCATTTGCACACACTCTCACCGGGAGCATCTCCCCGGACGGGTCCTTCCCATTATTCGCCAACTCTTCATCCTGCTTATTACTTCTAACTGCTATCAGAATCTAATTCCGCTATGTGATCTAAAGTGATCGTGCTTCTTTCTGTGTTTACTGTCTGCTCATCAACTAGCCCGTGGGGGTCATGAGATCAAGGGCCATGGTTACTGTGCTTACCCCTGTGTGCAGAGGTACTGGCTGGGCAGCGTGTGCGTGTGTGTGTGGGGGGGGGTGTCTCTCTGACCTGGCTCTGTCCTGGAGAAGCTGGTGGTCCGGCAGGGGCAGGGGCAGGGGTGCACTCAGCAGAGATGAACGGCACGCTAAGTGTCCCGACAGAGGAAACGTCAGGAAGCTAGGGTCAGGAGTGGGGAGGAGCGGCAGCTTGCATCTGGCAGGGCGAGGGAACTCAGGGACACACCCCTGTAGAGATAACACGGAGGCCTGGAACTGAAGTTCATTTCCTTGTCAGAGAAGGTTCTGGAAACGGGGACGGCACAGGCAAAGGCTTGGAAGTGTAACACAGAGCGAGGCCTATGACTGGAATCCTGAGGAGTTCAGAGTGTCCAGGGCAACCGAAGGCATCAGGGGAGGTGAGGGGAGGTGCGGACAGAGGACAGAGAGCTTTGATCGCTTCTCCCCCAAGCAGAGACCTTCTGTCTCACTGGGGGGTGCTGGGAAAAACGGCGCCTTGAAGGCGAATTTAGGACACCTCATCCCCCAGGCGCACTGTTCAACCACCGTGTTGTGTCCGACAGAGGAGGGTCTGAGGGAAATCAACCGAGACCGCTGGTGCTGTTTGGTGGAAACCCGACAATAAGCCTACAGGGCTGTGGGTCGACGAATCAAAGGGTTCTGCTACCATGGCAACGGAATGACAGGGCAACCCTAAAATAAGAGGAGAAAAAGAGGAGCAGGCCAGAAAAGGTTCAGAGACAAATCTCGGCAGATACCTGGAGGGAAACACAGAGACGGCGCATCTGGGCAGACAGCCAGGGAGCTGGCTGTCCTCCAGGCCCCACCTCGGAAACTCTGGACGCCCCTGGGCAGGCGCATCCCATCCCCGGACTTGGTCCCCTCGTCCAGGCAGTGAGGCAAATTTGCCCTGAAAAGTCGCAAATGGGCTGCGGTTCTCTGCACAGAGCCTTTGAGAGGCCTCGGTCCTTGTTTCAGAAAGGAAGGAAGAAAGGTAAGGTCGGTGATAGCAAACTGTCACTTAACACTAATCGGGTGGCACAAAGGTCCGGGGGACAGGCTTCCCGGCTCCACCTCCAGAGTCTGCTGACTCAGGCTGACGCCGGCCCTGCGGCCTCTCTCTGACACAGCCAGAGCCTGGGGGACCCCTAGTGTGTACTTGACCTCCACTTTAACCTCCAGTGGAGGTAGCGACGCCCCGCCTCCCCAGCCACCCACGGCTAGGCTTCAAGCCAGCAGGGTCTGGCCTCTGTCCACCTGCCCAGATCCGGGTCTTGCGGCTGGCTCCGCCTGACTGGCTTTCTCCCTCCCTGACATCCTGGCCCGCCCCCTGTCCCTTTTCTGGCCTGCGCCCTCATCCGATCCCTCATCTGCACAACGTGAAAGCACCCCCTTGCCCTGCCCACTTCACAGATCTGTGCCAACGGCCAAAGGTCTACGAGGGCCCCTAAAACCCGCAAAGGGCCGTCTGTGTGTTGGAAGGCAGGGTAGGGTGGGGCATGAGAGGGTAGTTCGTGGGGTTGCTGCTAGCCTGCCGGGTAATCTGTTTAAGTAAGTTAAATCTCTCTGGGTTTCTGTCTCTTCATCATTAAAACGGGGTTGAGGATAGAACCTGTTCCGTCATTATTGTGAGGATCTAGTGAGTTAACACGCAGAACTAGCTGTCGCCATCATTGCTGTTACCATTATTGGCATTAGGGCTCGTGTTTAGCACCCACCCTGGCTCTCCCCAGCCCGGAGGCCCACCTAGCCACCACGGTTCTTCCTCCCGTTGACCTCCTGTCTGGATTTCCAAGTCCTGGCGGTGGATGAGGAAGTCCCCGGGGTGAACTTTGCCAACCGTGCACCAGGAGTGGTGGCCAGGTGCCACGCCTCCCCTCTGGGAACGGTCTGTCTGCCTCTGACCTCCCGCCCCCTCGGCCCACGGGCACCGCCGAGTAAACCCTCCAGGTGTTCCCCTACAAACGACGCTGGGCGTCTCATCTGCTAGAAAGCCTTCTGGTCCAGAGGGGTAGACACCTCTGTCCCCAGTGCGTAAATGACCACTTCCACGTTAGTTGAAGAATCCACACCACTGTCCACAACGAGCTTTCTCTAATAATGCCAACTCCAGTTCTCTCGACGGAATCCGCTCCGTGGTGCGAGATCACGGCGGGTGGCGCGCCCGCGTCCGATGTCCAACCCGTCCCAGCCCGGCTCTCTCCCACGAAGGCGAGCTGAACCGCTCTAAGAGCAGGACAACTAAACCACCACTTCCAAAGGGTCTGGAACTTCCCGAATTCGGAGCATCCTGGGAAGGCCGGTGCAAACAAAGGGCAAGGCTGGACGCAAGGCTTTAGAATACATACTTAACAGGACTTTTATGTGAGGTTCTGTATTTTAACAGCACTTACCGCTTGGAAGATCCTACGGTAACGAGAGGGAGCTGTCAGGATGTTTACTCCCTAGCGGCGCTCCTTAGGGAGCTTCCCATAAAGATGGTTGGATGGAACGCAATTTCATTTCTGGACCCACGGATCATGCAACTGGGGGCTTCTGCAGCGTGCAGAGAATATACTCATTGAAATGGCCCGGTGTTTCTTATTTCTGCATACAGTAATATCACTAGACACTTCTTTCACTGTTTTTTGTTTTTTTTCCCCCCATAGGAGTGAAGACTTTATATTTGGCCTTTCGGAAAGAGGTCTCAGACGGAAGGAAACAGAACTAAAGGAGGAGTTTCTGATAGGGAACGTGGGCCCTCCTGGAGCCGTGAAGATTCCCTGGGACCGGCCTTGAGTTCTTGTTGGGCAGGGCACTTCGGGCGGCCGGGGAGCCGCGCCGCGCCCCTGTCCCCTCCGGCGGGGCCGCGCTTACCTCCATGCTGTACCGCTCCACGGTCCTTCTCAAGGGATCCACGGCCTGCCAGCAAATCAGGATGCACAGGTCGATCAACAGCATGCCCCCCACGATCACCAGCAGCTTCTGGTCCTTGATGATCTGCAGAGAGGGCAGCGGCGGAAGGGAACGGGCATGAGAGAGGTCCCCGCACGGCGGCTGAGGCGCAGCGGCACCGTGTCACCCTGCGTTTCAGAATCTCTCAAGACTCTCCGTCGCCCTCAAGATACATCCCACCCAACTCCTTTGCTTGGCATTCGAGGCCTTCCATGAGCTTGGTCCGACCCCTCCCCCAAACACACGCGTGCACTTAGTTAGGTCTGATGACTCCTAGTTTCTGGACCTGCGGTGATTTTTGCCGCCCCTCCCCCACTCCTACCCCCCCGGGCTTTTGTAGGAGCCAGTTCTGTTATCTGAAACATCCTATTCTTTCTAAGTCTGGCAAACTCTCAGTAATCCCTAAAGACCCAGATCCATTGTCCCCTCCTCTGTGAAGTCCCCTGTAAGTCCCACGGCAGAAGTAATTACCCCCATAGCACTTTGTTCGCATACTTCTCAGAAGTAACAGTAGTAACAAGGAGCAGAATAGCTAATGTTTAATGAATACTTACTCTGTGCCTGGCTCTAGGTTGATTAATGGGTTACATCCATTATCTCTTATACAGGCAGATACTATTATTGTTCCCATTTTATGAGTGAAGAAACTGAGGTTTGTGAGGGGCTACGTAGCTTGCTCAGTGGAATACAGTTAGTAAGAGGTGAAGTCCGGATTTGAGCCAAGCTCCTCCTCTCTCCGGAGTCCACGCCCTCGAACACTTACAGCACGAACCAGATGCTACGGTGACCACATGCTGTATTGTTTTATATGTCTGTCCTCCTCAGTAAACCAGGGAGACCCTCACGGAAGGGAAGCCGATTTTATTTTTTTGTGTATCCTCAGTACCGAGCAGGGCCTGGCAAGCAGTAGACACTTAAAAGTTTGACGGATGGGATTGGGATGAAGGAATATAAGAGGAAGAAATATCATTCTCATTCCTCTTTGCAGCCTGGGATGTCTTTATTACACTGTGAAATTCCCGCCCCCCTGTACGTCTGGTTGCCAGGGACTGGCCCTGGGGACAAATGCGGCCAGCACCAAAGACAACCTGCGTTTCGCTCATTGCACCTTTATGTGCCCCCTCCCCCAAAAGCTAATGTGATGAAGTCACTCTGGAAAAGACTATAGAAAAACAAACCAAACTGAGGCAGAAGCTTAAGAAATATCACCAGGTCTGGCTTTTAATGAGTAAGGCCATTTTAAAAAGAGAAATAGAAACTGGAGAGCTCTCTCTCTTGCTGAATTGTAAAAGAACCCAAAGTATTGCTGCGTTCCTGCCAAAGAGATCAAATCCACCCGAACCGCTTTACCTGGGGGCTGGGCCCTGGAAAAGCCCCCGTCCTTGAGATTTTCTAGAAGCATCCAGTGAACCATCGATGCTTTATAGAGATCCAGCTTAACCCTGGCTCTCTGGGGAACTGGGCAACTCCCTGCTAGCCCTGAGAAACTGGGGCACAAGGAAGACATGCCCAGGTTGCTGAGGGCGCGGGGGACAGGCTGGAAGGCGCCTCCCTACTTAATATCCACCCAGAGCCGCTGGAGCCGCAGGCATGTGCCCGCGCTGTCCTGGACCCTGGAAGGCCCTTCTCCCACCTTCCTGGCACGCCCTCCTCCCCTGACTTCAGCACTGAGCCCGAGGCGCTTCTCAGGGAAGCCAGGCCTGCCCTGCACAGGGGTCATGCTACGGCTGTGTCCCCATCCGACTGGAGGCAGGGACCAGCTAGTCTCCCCTCTGTGCCCCGGTGTCAGACACAAGGACCGGCTCTCAGACTTTCTTGGGGGATGTTTGGAGAAAGAATGAATGAGCTTTCAGAAAGAGGACAGGAGAATGTGGCACTGTGAGTTCAAGGTCACTGTCTCCTGCCCAGGGCTCAGGTTCTACTCCCCCCCCGGGGCATCTCCTGCTGCAGGTTCCTGCCCTCCTCACCAGACAGCCTCCAAAACCTTCAGGGAATGCGGCTTCTTCCCCCTGTCCTTGCTACAAAGCTGGGGGACATTTCGCTGTGGTTGATGGCCACGTGCCTCGCCTTCCGAGCCCCTACGACAGGTGCAACTTCGCATTTATATGTGGGATCATTTGATTTGTGTCTCCACTCCCTTCTAGACTGTGAACTCCGTGTGACTTGGTTTTGCTCATGACTGTATTCTTAGTGCCTGTCTGAGGCCTGGCAGAGACAAAGTGCTCAAAAAACACTGGTTGCTGGGTGACAGCCCAGGACAACGTGCCCTGAGAGCCCACTCAGGGCCAGGCCCCGTGCTGGGCATTGGAGACGCAGAGATGGACGGACCCCGGGCTGCCCTCCAGGGCTGGGAGGACAGACAGACTTGCCATGGATGATTACAAGAGGGTACCGGGAGGGGCGGAAGTGGCTTCACAGAAGAGTTGCTGGGGGCCACTGGGGAGAAGGGAATGTCAGACAGAGAAGTAGCCGGAAGAGCTAGGGGCTGGGTCAGGGGAGTGACCGCATCATGTCACCCCTGCTTCAGGATTCTCCTAGGACTCCCCATCACTGGGGGGGATAAATCCAGCCAAACTCCTTTGCCTGGCATTCAAGGCTTTTTCCACGTTTGGCCTGACTCCTCCGCAAACACACACATGGACTTGTTAATGCTTAACCACTCCCTAGTCTCTGGCCGAGTCGTGATTTTTGCCCTCCGGACCTTTGTAGGTGCTGGTTCTTTTGTCTGAATCTTTCCGTGAGAGACTTTGTGTGAGTGGGGTGGGTGGGGGTGGCTAGAGCGGGGGCTAGTGAGGTGGAAAGCCTGCGCGACATGGCGCCGCTGGAGGTGTAAGCATCATTCAGCAGCGGAGTGATGAGAAGCGCGCGGCAGCATGGAAGGGTAGACCTGAGGCAGGGAGCCTGCAGCAGGACGCCAGGGAGGAGCGAGGCCAGTCGTCCTGGGAAGCAGGAAGGAGGCTTGATTCAGAGACACCATGATCTTCAGGAGGACGCCGGTGCCATGAATATCAGGTAGGCGGAGTGGCTGGCTTCAGTCTCCGAGTCCTCTCCCTCCCCCAAACTCCCCCACACGCAGGCGCTGGCATGTCCAGACCCCGGGAGACAAAAGGTCTGTCACTCTTCCCACAGTCTCCCTTCTAGGAGGCAGTGACCTTGAAGGTGCTCAACGCTGATTATGGCAGCACGCACTGAGGCCATCACACGGAGTTCTCTCTCGGAAGCCAGGAAGTGACTAGCACTCCGCTGTCACTGAGTGCAAAGGCATCCAGTGATAATGACTGAGCACAGGTTCTGGAATCGGATCTGAGTGTGACTCTTACTAACAAACTGTGTGGCCTTGGGAAAGTTTCTTAACCCCTCGGAGCCAGTTCCCTCATCTCTCATTGGAGGCAGTCACCACATAAACTGCATTAGATTACCAAAGTCTGTCTTCCGATAGCTGCCAATAGCTGTCGGCCGTCTTTATCAGATGTCGCTTTCCATTGTTGTCTAGAGCAGGGATCAGCAAACTATGGATCTGGCCCGCTGCTTGTTTTTGTCAATAAAGTTTTATTGGAACACAGCCATACCCATTCATTTATGTATTTCTCTAGGGCTGCTTACATTCTCCAACAGCAGAGTTTTAGGCGTTGTGACAGCAGCTCCGGGGCCTGCAAAGTCTAACGTGTTTACTATCTGGCTTTTTCCAGAAAAAGTTGTCTGACTCCTGGTTTATAGAAAAGAACGTTCCTGGGGCGCCTGGGTGGCTCCGTCGGTTAAGTGTCCGACTTCAGCTCAGGTCATGATCTCACGGTTTGTGGGTTCGAGCCCCGCGTCGGGCTCTGGGCTGACAGCTCAGAGCCTGGAACCTGCTTCGGATTCTGTGTCTCCCACTCTCCCTGCCCCTCCCTTACTCCTGCTCTGTCTCTCGTCTCAAAAATAAAAAATGTACATTAAAAAAAATTAAAAAAAAGAGAAAAGAGCGTTCCTTTATTTCTTCAAGAGACTCAGGTATTTTGACTGATTCAGATTTGCCTGCTGCTAGGACCAACTCATTGCCTAGTTCCAGGGACACCATTCCAGGGGAAAGAGCAAATGGCAGGTGCCCCCTGGAGTTGTGCAAAGCATATCACTCGGATGACTGGTACCCTCTGACGAAGCTGCCAAAAGCCAGCTCTTGGCATCTTGCTGAAGCTAAGCCCGTAGGAAGGTCCGAGGCGACATGCCCGTGGCAACAGAACCAAGTTCTATTTGTAGCAAACTTTCTTTTTTATCAATTAAAAAAAAAAGTTTTTTTAAGTATTCTCTACAACCCAACGTGGGGCTCCAACTTACAACCTCGAGATTAAGAGTCCCATGCTCCCCTGACTGAGCCAGCCAGGCGCCTCTGTAGTGAACTTTCTATGTCTTCGAAAAAAAATCACCTGCCCCCAGAACAAAAGATCTCATCTCTGAGATCTCAACCCAGTGTTTCAGTCTGGTCCAAGTAAGAGGCAGAATAAAAAGTGCAGTCAGTCTTCCAATTCAAGATTTTATGATTGAGCTTTAGAAGAACCCAGAACATGCTATAAAAATATCAGATTTGGAAGCATTAAGTCACCGCCTGTCAGTACATCCTTTAATAAGCTCCTTTTTTCCTTTTACGTCTTTTAAAAATGTGGCCATATGGGGTGAAGTTTGTGCACGTGTGTCTGGGAGGATATGTCCCTGTGGATGGAGGGGGAGGAGGCGGGAGCCAGGGAGGGAAGAAAAGGACAAAAAGACGATGAAGGAAAGTGTATATTGCCTTTACAAATTTACGTAAGTCTAGTAACCGTGTCGGTGAAAAAGTTAAAGGGCCCATCTTAAAATAAGTCTAGAGTTAAAAAAAAAAACAAATAAAACAAAACAACAACAATAAAAACCAACCTCGGCTGTATGAAAGGTTGGGATCACGGAGAATTCAATCCCAGTTTTGACCTGTAATTGCCACAACCCTTTTAAGACTGTCTGGTTGCTGGACTTGAGCTTATGATCCCTATAAGGTATAAATTTCTCTACTACACCTTTAACCTCCTCTTATTTGTTGATAAGGGATGCTCGGTGGCAGCACTGCAAATGTGTTCTGGAAAATAACTAGAAAGCAAAACTAGAGGAAAAAGTGTCTCGCCCTGGAATAGGGCGTTCATCTGGCTTTAGTCACTTTTGTACCAGACAAAACTAGGGACCAAACCTTGTGCGCACAGCCTTTGACAGTTTGTCAGATAAGCCCCTTCCCTTACCCCCCCAACCCCCCCACCCCCCCCCCCCCTCCGGCAGCCTGCGTTCTGATTGCCCAGCTGCCCTGAGTCTCCCGGCTCAGGCAGCGCGGCGGGGCGTGGCCACATCACGGCTCCGCCCCCCTTGTAGCTTTCAGCCAACTCAACTCTGAAGCCTTCCCTGACGTGTTTTGCCAATTGTTGCCAGACAATCCGAGTGTTCTTGCTCAGCGATCACATGAGTAATGGAAAATAAAGGCTGGTTCTTGATTACAGATGACAATATGGATGAATCATATATTGACACAAAAGAATCAACATTGTGATTCTTCAACACCAGGATGGAGTTGTCATAAATGGCAGAACGCCTCTAACCACAGCCACCGCACAGGAGCGGCCCCTGAAGTCACTTGGTCACTTGGAGCCTTCTCAAACTCGGCCTTGCACCAGCAAGGCTGGGAGGGCTGGGCTCCACCCGGGATCCTGATTCTCAGGGCTGGAGTGGGGCCTGAGAATCTGCATTTCTAACAGGCTCCCCGGTGATGGCTCTGCAGCTGGCCCAGCCCACACTCGAGTAGCCCTGAGGCAGATTCGAGATCTTTCACCCTGGCTGTATATTGGTATCATCTGGGAAGGTCTAAACACTCCCGATGCTCAGTTCCAGCCGCAGAGAGGCGGCTTCAATTGGCCTGGGCTGGGTTACTTCTTGGAGTTTTCAAAAGCTCCCGCTTGATTGAAATGTGTAGTCAGGCCTGAGAAGGACTGGGTGGCCAGGCTTCTCATTTTATAGATGGAAAGGAGTTGTCACCAATGCTGCCGAGGCCCACGAGGGAGGGCCCTTCAGGTGAGCACCGGCAGTGGGTGGCAGAGACAGACTCTTCCCTCCCCCCGAACATAGCCTGCAGTTTCCCTAGGTGGTCCAGGTATGGGGCAGGGGGCCGAGGAGAGGACAGCCCTCTCTCATCTGGACAGCCCTGGCAGGTGGGGGTGCTGACGGATGAGTGGGGCCACTGGGTACCAGGCAGAATCACAGCTCAGGAGACAGTACCATTTTGATATGGCCCCATTTTACAGAGAAGGAAACAGAGGCCCTGAAACATGAAGACACTGGCTGAGAGACCCACAGCAGGTCGGTGGTGGGGACAGCAGGGAACAGAAGCTGCTCTTCTGCTTTGCCTGTTGGCCCCGCTGCCTGGCTGTCTGCCACAGGTGCCAAGGCTCACAACCCAGGCAACCGGATGACAAACGCAAGTTTAGGGTGAAGACTCAGCCCCACGCCAAATGGGATATGGGCACAATGCAGCATTTGCAGAGGAGAGATCTGTAAACAGGTTATACCCGCATCGAGGGTTTAAACAGTGTGTGTGTGTGTGTGTGTGTGTGTGTGTGTGTGTGCGCGCGCGCACTGGGGTGGGGTTGAATCAAGAAGAGGATTTTTGGAAAGAGGTGTCATGATGCTGAGATCTCTCCCCAAAGCGAGAGGATGGGGGGTTATATTTCCTCCTTGACCTCAAATGAAGATGGAGGCTGTAAGGAGAACACTCAGATGGCCTGACCGATGGGTTCAAGCCTGAGACACCCGAGGACCCCGAGGTGACTGGTTGGCCAGCTGCTCAGGGGCGGGACAAGGGGGCGGCTATGCAGCAGGGTCAGCCTGCACTCCTGGAGTTCGTACGAGCAAAGGACACGTGCGTGCTTCCCTGGGCGCCAGATGTGGGCCGGGGTGGAGGGAGAGCTGGCCCCGGCCAAGACACGCTAGAGGGGCTAGGTGAGCCCATGAGTGCAGAAGCTACCACAGGCCCAGGGAAGAAGCCACAAATGGCCACCTGGGGGAGTATTTTGCCCATGTCATGGGCACCCCAGGAGGGGAAAGTCCCAGTCCTGGGGGTGGGAGGGGTGCTTTCAAAAGCCCACAAACACACCCTACAGACAGTCTAAAGCATCTGCTTAACCCCGTCCAGACCCAGTAAGCCCAATGGCAGCTCCTGGCAAGGAATCTTCCACCCTTCTGCCACTCTGAGCTCTAACTCCGGAGGGTTCGGAACCCTTGGGGATGGGACATCAGGGAAAAAGCTCAGGCTGGCAAAGGAGAGAAGCCGCCTGCCACACCTCCCCTCCCAGGGCAGGTGGCTGGCCCGCTGCAGGCCTGAGCTGGGGGAGGCAGAGGCTGTGCCTTCGATGCAGTCTGAAGTTCTGAATATTATGATGGACTCCCTCTATTAGCTGCCGACCAGAGGGCCTTCGAAGTCATGAGACTTGCCCGAAGTTTTATCTAGGAGCAAGGGAAGGACAGCGCCACCGGCTACGTTAAAACGACAGCGGCGGAGGAAGTTTCTCTGGGAGTTCCTCCTGAGAGTCGAGGCGGGCCAACATGCTGGCTACACCCAGCCGCATGGGTGCAAGTGTTTCCCACCCACACGAAGGGGTGGGTAGAAACAGTAAATTTGGTCTGTGTCCTGTTTCACTCCCCTCTTTCAAGGGCTCCTCATTGCCCGGAAGTTCAAGGTCAGACTCCTTACTGTGGCTCCTCTTGCACCCTGTCCCGGCGAACACCATGCCCCGGCCATAGTGAGCCTTTGCCAGCTCTGTGAACACACGCATACCCAACTCAGGCCTCACACACACGGGTCCCTCGATGGGCCGCCGCCCAGCTAACGCCCACTCCTCCTCCGGGCCTCGGCACCAGCGTCCCTTCCTGCATGAAGCCTTGTCTGCGTGCTTATACCCCCGTCGCCCCTATACATTCCCAGGCAGTCCTTTTCATCATGTGTGGTAAGTGCTTTGTTTCCCTGCAAGGCTGAAGGTAGAGGGGTGGGCATTGTGTTTAGCTTGAATCCCCAGCAAATAGCCCGCTGCTAGGTATACTGTAGGTGCCTAATAATATCTGCTAAATAAATGCTAAGCGAACACCGCAAACATCCTGAAACAGGAGGGCTTACCTTCTTCTTCATCTTCACGTTTTTGAAGATGGCGTGGACCCTCCATGTCTTTGCAAACATTGCCCCAAAGGCGGTGGTGTAGCCCACGGTGAGAATCCAGGTCCTGACCTAGAGGCCGTGAGAAAACAGAGACATTAACAACTCCTGGGTGGACTGAGCTCACCATCTCTGAGAGCGTCCCGCCAGAGGGATTTAGGTGATAGACACTCAGACACTCTATTCTACGTCATGGAGACTTTCACTGACTGTCAGGACTCCTTCAATCACATCTCAATTTGATAGACATTTAGTTCTGTCAGCCACATGCCAGACCCAGCGCCCTGGGGACAGGGGCCTGTGAGATTCAAATTCTGCCTTCCATGGACCCATCGTCCAGAGCGGTAGTCAGAGGCACAGAGGCCCCCGGGACCACCGAGCGATCATGAAGGGGTGACAGACCAGCTTTCTGGTCTTCTCTCCCTTCCTTCCTTCGAGTCTTCTATGTGAAGAGACAGACCTGCAGCGGTGAACGAAATGGCTGACTTCTGGGCTCCTCACCTGAGTCTGTAGGAAGCCAGATGGCTCTGGGAACCTCTTCTTTTTTTTTTTTTTTTTTTTTTAGCATTTTTATTTTATTTTTTGAGAGACATAGAGACAGAGAGTGACCAAGGGAAGGGCAGAGAGAGAGGGAAATACAGCATCCGAAGCAGGCTCCAAGCTCTGAGCCATCAGCACAGAGCCCGACGCGGGGCTCGAACTCACAAACCGCGAGATCATGACCTGAGCCGAAGTCGGCCGCTTAACCGACTGAGCCACCCAGGCGCCCCTGGGAACCTCTTCTATGGGGCTCCCGGGTGGCAGGTAGGGGGGTAGGGGAGGGCACTGAGCCGCAGCGAGTGAGACTGGGCAGGAGAAGCAGCCTGCTGTGGCCCTTCTCCAGTGTTCGGCAAACCCGGCACTCTGGTGGAGCGGCGCAGGACTCAGCCAGAGCCGGCCCCGGGGTAGCCACACCCAGGCCAACCCCAGGCCACAGCACGGGCTGCTCAGCTCGGGAGGAAGGCCGGAGGAGAAGGGCTCGCTACGGGCCCGTCTCCTTGGGCCTTTGGAGAAGGAGAGGAGCGAATGCCGCCTGGGTCCTACCATCCGGCCCCATCCGCCACGGTCAGGCCACGTGGTTCCTACTTCACTGTGTGACCCTAGCGTCTGGATACTCAGCTGTTAGGCCAGCCTGGCCCACGAGCCCATACTTGGGCCTTGGGTTCCTGCTCAGGACTAAGGCCCTATCTGGTTCTCACCTGTTCCCCAGGACTAAGAGTCTCCCGATCCCCAGCCCTGGGCTGCTGAGTGGCAGGAACTGCCAGCCCTGGCTGGAGCCTACGGCCTAGAGCCCTGCAGGCTGGGACGGCCGGCCACCATCTGTTAGGTCGTGGGGGCCTCCTGGGTGCCTCTTCCCTGCCTGCATTGCCGCCACGGCCAGACCCCAGCGTCTCCAGACTCCACGCTCACCGGCTGGTCTGGACACCCTCCAAAACCTGGGACACTGGCCCAGCTCCAGGCCACGTGCCACCGAGTTCTAGGGCCCTGCTCACTGAGGTGAGCAAGCCGTGTGTTTTGTGAGCTCCAGTTCTAGGCTTGGGTCTTCCCTCTGCTGTCCCTCAGCTCTGCTGAGCTAAGTTCCCTCCGGAAGACCCCCCCCCGCCTCCGCTGAACACAGCAAGAAGGCCAATGCTAGTAAGAGAGAAAGGCAGACAGCCAGGCTGGAGCCAACAGGCCAGACCTCAGCGTCCAGAGGAATCGGACACAGCAGCTTTGCCCGGCCGTCATAGGCCCTGCCAGCCCAGGGGTGCCGTCAGCACGGGTAAGAAGTTCCCAGAACGCTCCCAGCTGAGTTCCTTCCTAGAGTCCTCTCACTCTGCCTTTCTAGCAGCTTGGCTCTCCAGACTCCAGGTTCACAGAGACAGAGCATTTCCCCTTTTCATTTTATTTATTATTATTTTTTAAGTTTATTCCTTTATTTTGAGAAACGGAGAGAAAGAGAGAGAGAGAGAACATGAGCAGGGGAGGGGCATAGAGAGAGAATCCCAAATCAGCACAGAGCCTGACGCTGAGCTCGAGCTCATGAACCGTGAGCTCATGACCTGAGCCGAAATCGAGTGTCGGTTGCCTAACCAACTGAGTCACTCAGTGCCCTTCCATTTTATTTGTAAAAGTAGAACGTGACTGGGTGGGTGGCAGGGCCGGCCCCCTAAGGAAGGACAAGAGCATCACGGCGATGGTTGAGAAACACGGTCCTGTCAGGCGTGGACGCTGACAATAGGACAGGTGGGGGCTTCGCTTTTAGTTTTTAATTTCAAAAGCAAGGATAGTCAGAGAGGCAAGAATGAACCACAGTGTTTGAGAGAAGGCACGGGAGGGCCACGCTATTGCCCATGCTATAACACAGCGATGCAAGGAAAGTAAACAGAACGGGTATGGGAGGAATAATTCTCAATTACTGGGAATTCCGACCGGAGCTTCATCAATGACCAGATCACGCATCCCCGGCCTGTCAGAATCGCACAGGACCTTACAGAGCACTCATTCATCTGTTTATTCAATAAGGATTATTAGGCCAGAGGTTAAGTATATACTGATAAAAACAACAAATAAAACAACGATGGCAAAGCAGAGTGTTTTTTCTGAGCCACCAGGTGAGTTGGGAAAACCATTTTGCAGACGAAGAAACTCAGAGACTGAGGACATTCAAGGTATTTCTCTCAACTGGGGCGCCCGGGGAGCTCAGTTGGTTGAGTGTCTGACTTCAGCTCAGGTCATGATCTCATGGTTCATGGGTTGGAGCCCTTCATCGGGCTCTGTGCCGACAGCTCAGAGCCTGGAGCCTGCTTCGGATTCTGTGTCTCCCTTTTCTCTCTGCCCCTCCCCACCCTCCTATCTCAAAAATAAAGAAACATTAAAAGTATATTTCTCTCCACCATGCCATCCAGCTGCAGAGCTGAGCCTGGGACCCGGTGCCTTGCCCCGGCCCAGCCCTCCTTCCCCCACGTCCAGCTGCCCCCTGCTCAGATAGAGGTTCCTGACTCAAAGCTGGTTCATCCAAACCCAGAAGTCAGCTGTCGAAGGGGCGGGACACAGTGGGGGTAGCTGCCACACACTTCCCATGCTAGTGGGTTGGCAGACCGTTAAAACCAATGGCCTCCAAGTGTTTCCACCATGTTCTCCTGCCAGAAAAACAATCTGAAATGTGAACATAAACGCAACGTGGAAATTTACAGAAGCATGGTAGGAGAGGAAATGGTATCGTTTGATTTTTATGTGACTAACGAAGGTCTCTTATTTTGGGTCGAGGGTCGCTACAGTTGCTTTGACTCATGGGGTCTCTGAAGTAATCATTTTCGGGCATCTTGTCTGTTTTGGAAGGCTCAGTTCGTTAAGACTCAAGGATATAAATTAGTCAAGTTAAAACTTGATAATATAAATCTAACCTGACATCTGAAAATGGCAACACGCCACCATGAAGATAAAGCGAAGAAAGGCTGGGGGGGCCCGGGCAGGAAGGGGTTATTAATGGAGCAGGCCCGAGACTGTCCTTAGGAAGTCCTGCTGGCAAGGTTGGCTCTCCGCTGGCCTGCCTGGGCACTTGGATTTGGGGACAGTTCCCACCATTCCCTCAACGGTCAGAGGTGACTCTTTGCCTGAGCTGTCTGTGTACCCACCGTGGTCTATGCTGTGCACCTGGAATATTGGTATGTGCTAAGCAGGTAACTGGTCCCCACGGAAAATTCCAGAAACAGCCTCTAGTTAGCCTCCCTGGGAGATGGCATTTCACATGTGTTGCCACCATTCATTGCTGGGGAATGAAGCGTGCCCTGCGCGACCCAGAGGGGGAGGCTCTCGGAAGCTTACGTCTGGTCTCCCTCGGACTTTGCCTCGTGTGCCTTTACCTTCTGCTGATTCTGCTCTGTGTTCCTTCCCTGTAATAAATCACTGCTGTGAGCACAACCATATGCTGACTCTGTCCAGTGAACCACCGAACTGGGGGTTGTCCTGGGCACCCGTGGCACAACGGCCCGCTGCTGTCTGGGATAACGGATTGGTCGACCACGCCGCTCTCTGGAGACTTCCTGCCTAAGACCGCTGGACACACCCGCTGCCCCGGGGGCTCCAGGGCCAGTCCAAGCAGTAAACCTCAGGAAGGCTGAATTTCTTTCCTATTTCTCTCTATAAAAAACCAAGATAAATAACAGCTGTGCTCTTCCGCAAGACGGTCCCGGTGGGTCACCCTGCACACCGTGGGGTTCACATCGATTTAAAGACAGCTCTTCAGGCCACGATGAAGTAACACGGGAAGAAAGAGTCAGAAAGCAAGACAGTGGGACCCCCGCCAGCAGTGGGACCCCCGCCAGCAGTGGGACCCCCGCCAGCAGAGCCGCCCTTCCGGGCTGGGCGAGACCTGGGCAAAAGGGATGCGATTTCTCTCTCCATTTCTCCACCACCTCTTTAAGATGCAAATGGACCCTTGGGCTCAGACCTGGGGCCTCCTGGTCTCTAAGGGTTTTCTCTGGGTTATCATCTCCACTCTCAGGCTTCTGTGCTGTGCTGTCACCAGAGACGGAGGTGACACCTAGCTGTGCCATAAAACTTCACACCGCACAGCCAAAGCTGAGCCCACCAGTTCCATTTCCTCCCAACTCCGGGAGCGGTGCCACTATCCACGCTATCCACTGTCACCCCGGTCAGGGACCCTGAAGTCCCCCAGGGGAATCCTCCCCACCCTCACTCTCCCATTCCAACCCTAGCCCAGCTTCCGTCTCACTCTCCGCCCAGAATTTCAACCCTCGCCTCTCATCCATCCTCACCCCGCCTCCTCCCCACCCCTGGCCCCCGGGGCTGTTCTCCAATGCAAATCTAAGCAAGTCTCCTGGGTTTGAACCCCTTACTGCCTCACTGAACGTCAGGTTAGACTCCGGATTCTTAGCAGGGTGTAGCCCCCACCTCCCCACACCTTTCCTGCCACCCCGCACGGGCCCCCCACTCAAGCGATTCCACAATGCTTGAACATCCCTCCCCTGCCCCTCCCCCCCACCCCCGGCTCAGGCATCAGCTAGTTCTTTACTCAGGACGCCATTCCTCTCTCTGATCTTCATAAAGTCTTATTCCTGTCTGTCCTCTGACGTCCGAACTCAGGAGCCACCTTCTCCGCGGAGTCCTTCCGGACCTCGCAGGGAGATCACAGCTGCCTCCTCTTGGAGACTCCTGCCCTCACACACGTTTCTGCCGTGCTGGTCACACTGAGATACCGTCTGTCTGCTGATCTGTCTGCCTCTCCTGCAGGAGAGTGCCACGGGGGGGACCCGGCCGGCAGCGCTCACCTTAAATCTCTAGAGCTCACGCTGGGTGGGGAGCAGGTGGTCAGGCTGCGTGCGCCTGCTGGGGAGGGAACGAGCTCTTTGTCGCCAAGCACACAAAAGGAAGACCACAGAGGGAACTGGAGCACTCGAAGGCCAAAAAAGGCTGAGTTCATGGCATCAGCGGTCCCCTCTCCCCAAGCTACGCTGTTAGGTAGTGAGATCCCCATCACTCTGCATATACAAGCAGGGCTTGGCAGACCCCCTGCCGGAACACTGTAGGGTCATCTCCTCCACCGAGGCATTTCCTGCACTTACTTATGAGGCCCCCGAGTAGCTCCCTTCTGTGATGCCAAATAAACCAGAAGGTTCTGAGGGGCTCTCAGGGTGTTTTCTCCAATATGTCGCCTTTAATACAAGTCTCTGCTGATTGATCAGCACAAGGCGAACAGCTATGTCTCTCAAAGCCTTAAACCTATTTACTCTTCCGAAGTTAAGGTCTTTCTTTTCTTCCCTCAGCCATAAGGTACCCCCCTCCACCCCCGCTCCCCTGCACACTGCTTGAACACAGACGTCCGTGAAGCAGGGAAGGCCTGAGGCAGGGGACGCTCATATCAGTCTCAACTATGCAAAAGGGGGAAAAAAATCCCCAATTAGACACATCTCCAAATGGCAAGAAAAATCTCTGCCCAGAACAATTCGGCTCAGCTGCTTGTTCAATTGATTTCGGGAAGGCCCGCCTGGCAGCGGGAAGGGCTTTTTCATTGTGCTTTGGGGGCACCAGCGGGCAAACGGACGCACGGCCTCTCCTGCAGGTCTGGGGCTGGGGCTGCCGTGTGCCGGGCCTCCTGTTACCTACAGACGCATGTGGGCCCCGGGCTGGGAAGTCACCCGGTGGAGAAGTTCCCGTGGCTGGTTGGAGGCTGCGGGGCAAGCCGCTTTCCCGTTGTCCAGAAAGGCTCCAAACAAAGGGCCTTTTGTTTCATTCTGATTGTTAACCCAGGCAATCGATGGATGGTGAGAAGGCAGGGAAAGAAGACCCAGACTGTCCAAAAGCAAGACCCTAGCCTCTGTTAGAGACACCTCCCTGGGGCCAGGGGTGGCGGAGAGATTTGGTGTGTGTCCTCTGACGAGCACGCTCTATACACTACTCCAGAGGGCCCCATCTTGCCCAGGGTCCTGTAAGCAAGATCTGAGCAGGAATTACCCTCTGGGGTTTGGAATATGGCAAAGCCTTTGGAGGGGGGTACGATTCTGGGGGCCATGGGAGATGCAGGGTGCAAACGGGACCACCGGAAGCATCTTAGGAGCCCTGGGGCGAATCAGAGAAAGGCCTCCCTTTTGGGAGGAGGAATTTCTGAGAGGCACCCCCTTGGGGCCCTATTTGAAAGAACCCCCTCCGGAAGGCCCTCCCAGCTGAAGAACCGAGCAGCTCACAGGGTGAAATCCAGCCCCCACCGCCCCTGACGCCCACACCCTTGTAGAGTGCCCCAAACGTCCAACTGCATTTGGGGGCCCTGGCTCAGGCCACAGAACTCAGAGTGAGGGAAGAGAGGCCTTCCTGCCCCTTCCCTCCAGGACCCCAGCAGGTGCCTCGGCTGCTGGAAGCCCGTGTATTTTCTGGATGTGCGACGTTTTGGAGATGGGCGGTGGCAGCACGGGGTGTGGGTGCGGGCTCAGTGGGGCCCCTCCCTGCGGCTCCGGGGACGTCTAGGACGCAGATGAGTAGATCTGGGTCAAGAGAGGAAGTGAGACTGGATGTACCACAGTATCGTGGCAGCCACGAAACGTGTAGGCAAGTAAGAGGCATCCTTTAGGACTTCCGAAAATTCTGAGGGGTCCCCTCATTCAAGTCTTCCCTGACTTGTCCCTTCGCTTTTGGACCTCACTCCCTCCCGTAGGCCTGTCTTCACCGGGGCATCCAGCGTCCTGAACGCTGCTTGTTTGTTTACCTCCTTCTTCCTGTCTATGCTGCCGGTTCCCGCAGGGCAGCGGTCTACGCAGTCCGGCCCGGTGCCCGCAGGCCCTGGCATAAGTAGGTGCCTGGGAAATGTAATCGTGTAAATGACCGACTTCTAGGACGAGGGTGTGCGGGCCGGGAGCACAGCATCTGGCCGTCATCTGCTGGAGAGTCTGGGGAGCCCCTGGGGTCCTCCTCGAAGCCAGAGGGAGCCCCTCACAACTGAAGGTCTTGGATGGTCCAGGACAGAGCGGCTGGGGCGGGGAGGCCGCTGCTCTAAGAGGGGAGCTGCGGCCTCTGCAAGACTCCAGGTGGCCCCCAAAGGCGCTGTCAGCTCGGCTCCAGTCCGCGTGGCTGTCTCCCTCTGGTGGTCTGAACCCGCCAGGCAAGGCCGCCATCGGACACTCCGGGCACCCCCTGGCCCAGCCTTCCAGCCACCGTCTGAAATCACAACGCACGCGACGACGTTGGCCCTGCTGGGCCAGCCACAGAAGCACAGGACCATGCACCGCAACAGCCCCGACCACACTATTATATCCGGTTATCTCTCAAATGCTTCGAAAAGAGTCCTCAGGGCACCTGGGTGGCTCACTTGGTTAAGTGACCGACTCTTGGTTTCAGCTCAGGTCATCACCTCATGGGTTCATGACATCAAGCCCCTCGATGGGCTCTGTGCTGACAGTGTGGAGCCTGCTTCAGATTTTCTCTCTCTCTCTCTCTCTCTCTCTCTCTGCCCCTCCCTATCCCCCCCTCAAAACAAATAAATAAACTAAAAAAAAAAAAAAAGAAATCTTCAAGCAAAAACTATCGCTGACATTTCTGGCACTCAACTGAAAACATCACTCATTCTTCCTGGACTTGAATGTATTGGGAGGCCAGGTGGGCGTTCTGGGTAGCCTCTGGCTTTTGAGTCAGAGTCAGAAAATCCTAGCCTCCCGGGAGGGCTAGAAGATGGCCCCTGAATCCAGGGCCTGGGCCCCCCCACCACAGTCCCCTCCCAGCCGCAGGCCCATCCTGAGATCATTCATACACCTCTCATGAGCAGGGGTGTGGACGGCTGAGAGCACACCTCAGGGCCCAGATCTAGCCCTGCGGCCCCCAGATGGGGCCACTCGGCTTCCAGAGGTTCCAGGGGGGAGGCCCGGGGGCCCCTTTGCTCCCCTAGCTGCTGCTCAAGGGACGCGGTTTCGCGTGCCTCCATTTCCCTTCCACGGCCAGAGACAAACACAGAAAGTCATGCAGGGTTCTGCCCTTGACCTTTGTACTCTAGGTGTGGTCTGGGAGTTTGTGGGAGATGTGGCCTTTCGGGTGCACCCCAGACCTGCGGGGCCAGAATCCGCGTTCGCCGAGGTCCCCCGGGATGCACGTGCGTGTGGAGCTGACTATCTGTGCGGGCAGAAGACGGGGCGGCAGTGACCCTCGAGGCGGGTGTGGACTGGAAGAGGGCGCTAGCGATGGTCCGTCTCTTGATCAGGATGCCGGATTCACGGCTGAGTTTGGTTTGTGAAAATTCATTGAGCTACACGCGTGCGTGTGCGTGCATGTTGTGTGCTTTAATGAAAAGTTAGAAAAAAAAAAGGAAGCAGGATTGTCAGCAAGTGGAGGGAGATCTACGGCGGAGCCATGGTCCCCTGAGCTGCCGTGACAGTGGCCCCGGGCTGAACCCGCTTCCCCCTGGCTCTCGGGTCACATTCCAATGTCTGGGGACTCAGGGACTCACGTCAGAGAGCCCTGAGGCCTCGCCTGCATCATTCTTCCCTCCCTTCTCCGTTCTCCGTTCTTCCCAGCCTGCCCCGCCCGAGGCCCCTTTCGGCACTCAGGGCTGGTTTCCACTTAGGTCCAGAGCCTGTCCCCGCCCCAGTTCTAGCGAAGCCAGGCCGCACAAGGCCAGAAGTCGTCCTGGACCTACTTACATCCAACGGACCAGCACTAATGCCAGTGTTCTAGCCTCTTCTTCAGCCCAAGTTCACTCGGCTTTATCAGTGTCTCTCTGAGCCGTGTCCACAGGGGAACACGATTACCCGTACACACTCCCATCATTCACTCACTCACTCCGTCTTTAAAAATTTTTTTTTAATGTTTATTTATTTTTGAGAGAGGGAGAGAGACAGAGCTCAAGCAAGGGAGGGAGGACGAGAGAGTGAGGGAGTCACAGAATCCAAAACAGGCTCCAGGCTCTGAGCCGTCAGCACAGAGCCCAACGCAGGGCCCGAACTCACAAACGGTGAGATCATGACCTGAGCTGAAGTCGGAGGCTTAACTGACTGAGCCGCCCAGGCACCCCACAACCCCATTATTATACCCATTTCACGGAGGCGTAAACTAAAGTCCGGAGATGTTAAGAAACTTAAAGGCGCACAGCCGGGAAACAGCGTAGCTGGGATTTGAACACAAGCTTGCTGTAATTCTCCTATACGCTAGGTACTCTGGAATACTTGGGGATGTATCCAAAATGAATGAAAAGTGGTTTTCTACAAAAACCACTGAATGTACACCTTTGCGGGGTAAACTTTATGGCATGGGAATGATATCTCAAGGTTTAAAAATCTGAATGGACACAATTTTGGGTTGGGATAAATGTTGGCCACACCCCTAAGAATTTGGTGCACCTGCTTCTCCAGTATGAACCGGCTAACACCCAACAGATGTATATATTTCCTAAAAAACCCGAAACGAACAACACGTCTCAGGCACCTCCGTGGTCCAGCAAAGCTAGTTCCAAGCTTCAGTCCTGTCACCTACCCATGTTTGGCAGAGTTTCAGTTTTCTGTCCTGTGAGGCGGGGCCAATGATGCTCACCTCGTCAGGAGGCTGGGGGGATACGAAGGGACATCCTCAGGTGGTAGCGAGCTGGGCCAGGGGCATCACAGAGAGAGTGCTGAGTGTCGTGAGGGCTCGGGCCTGGGGGGTTAACACGGCATTGCTGGCTCCCTCCACCCCCAGGCACGTGCTCTGAGAGCCCCAGAAACTGTCGAGGCCTTCGTCGGATCTCAGGCCCACCCGGGCCTCATCCTCGCTGCAGGGCCCCTCCTCACTCATCCACACTCATGTGGGGTTTCTGCCTAGGATTCCACAAGGAAGAAAGGTGCCCATTCCCTTCCCCTCCCACCTTGCTCCCTCTCCGGGCTGCCAGGGGCGGGGATTCTTGAGCCAGGTCAGCGAGTTTTTTTTTTTTTTTTAATTTTTTTTGACGTTTATTTATTTTTGAGAGAGACAAGCATGAGCAGGGGAAGGGCAGAAAGAGAGGGAGACACAGAATCCGAAGCAGCCTCCAGGCTCTTATGAGCCATCAGCACAGAGCCCTACGCGGGGCTCGAACCCACAGACCATGAGATCATGACCTGAGCTGAAGTTGGCCGCTTAACCCACTGAGCCACCCAGGCGAGTTAAAATTAGAGCCGCCCCCCCCACCCCAGCCCACCGAGCCCCGGGCACGGCTCTGGCCAAGGCCCAGCACTGTCCTCCTAGGCAGCCCACAGGGGCCACGTTGCTATGGCGATTGCACTACCCACACAGTGTCCAGGGAGACAGCACAGTGTAGCTGGAGCTGTTTGCAAGACTTTGCTGAAACCAGGCTGGGAAGATTCCTGAAAGGGTCAGCGGGAGTGGGGGATGGGAACGAAGGGTAACTGTTTCCCTAGCAGTAGTTGCGTGTGTGTGTGTGTGTGTGCGTGTGCGCACGTGCATGCAGGGAGCACACACTCACACATGCAGCCAGCCCCCACCCCGCCCTATAATGGCCCTTCTGAGCAGAGGCTCAGCCCCCGAGAGGCAGAATCTCATGACCGTCCTAGGTTTCTTCCTGAGGTGGTGGTCCTGGTTTTTCAGGGTGTGCAGTTTCCATCTTGAAAACGGAAAGAAAAAAGGGCAGCATTCATATGGCAGCGGGACAGACCGAGCTGTGACTTCGACGGCTCCCCACCTGCAAGGGGTTTGTGTTCTGCCTTGTCCTATACAAACCTCCTGCAGGACACCAGGAAATGGTAACGGTGACGGGGGAGAAAGCTGCCCACTTCCTGTCCCCCAGGCGCCTCCCTGGAACCATGTCATTTAGCCCACACCACTATCCGGCGCAGGGATTTGGTCCGCTCATTTTCCAGATGATGAAACTGAGGTTCGGAGAGGCCGGGGGCCAGTGAGAGTAGGCCGTGGGAGTCACAGCCGGGCTGTTCCAGATCTGCGCTCACTGCACTAGACGGCTCTGTTTCTGCCTCCTTCTCCCTCTCGCTCCGGGCTTACCAGTGGGCAGGCCGTCAGGCCCGGAGAGAACAGAATCCGAGGCACCGAATGAGATGAAGAGCCACGACCCCTCCGGAAGAGCAGGTTGGGCACAGCCCGAATCGCCCTCCCTGGGGACTGGTCTTTAGGCTCTAAATTCAAGAGCTTTCGGTTCCCCTTCCCGCGCGAGATTGGGAATTATTAAATAGATGACCCCAGTCCTCGCCCGTGGACACATTTGCGCTGACCCAATTCAGTCCAGAGTAGTTAATCTATGCCGCTTCCCCGCAGTCATAAATGTGGGCTCCCCTCTGCAGAGCCTCGGAAACAGCCCTGACTGCAAATAAATGAGTCCTCGGGGATGGCGAGGACGGGGGCCTCACATCTCCCGAGCCCTCGTGTTCGGGGCTAATGCTGATTTGTAAAGCGCTTTATGATTTATTCATACCGCCTCGCCAGGCTTCCCAGGACAGCCTTCCCCTCACACAAATGAGCGCGACTCCCAGAACGGAATGTCAGGCTTCATTAAAAGAAGAAGAAGAAAAAAAAAACCCCAGTGTGGGGGATGTCCTTTTTTTTTTTTTTTTTTTTTTTTGCTCCCAGGCTTGCGTCACCCGGTGTTTGTAGGATTCAGGTCAAATTCCAGAAAGCACCTGCGCAGTAACAGCCTTCGGCCCCTGAGCAGGGAGGGTATGAGGTGTCAGGAGCTTCTTTCCGGGAGGAAGGGGCTCTCTCTGCATAGGATGGAGTCCTGATGGTCCGGGGCGGGGGGCGGGGGGCGGGGTGCCGACCTCCAGCGCGTGGAAGAAGTCCTCCACCTGCTGCCGCTTTGCAATCTAGAATGTACGGGAGTGGGTGACTCAAGACCCAACAGCCTCAAGTATCACCCAGAAGACTGCTGTGCCCAAAAGGGCCCGCATGGCTCTTAACGCCTTACAAGAAAACCAAAGAGTTGCTTCTCGATTACTCAGGCCAACACCGACCCTTCGGCCACCCCTTCTGGCGCCGGCCCTCCAGGCCGGGAATTGGGTGAATTATTCCATGTGGGACAATACAGAGACCCGAATGGCTAACCCAGTTTCGAGAGACCGCAGTGGTCAAAGTCCAGAAATAAATCCCAACTGCTCTTTCTCATTCTACAAAATGAGCCAAAGACACTTTCAACCGAGAGTTCGTTCTCTGCAGTTGTTCACGGCGAAAGCAGAGACTCCTTTAGAAAACAACCCGATGACAACAACGAGGCAGCGGATATTTAAAACGTGGTAATTAATTTTCAAAATAAGATTGCCAAAATCGAGTAAATAAACGACCCTGTCTTGGGCTCCCTTAAGCGTATGCATTCTCAGTGGGGGTGATATAGTTCCCAAGGGGCAAACGTTGGTTCTTAAATGCAAAATACTTCGCTTTCGTGCACGAACTATAGATGAACATACAGCACATAAACAAACACCCAGTACATCTTTGGTATTAAATTTTCATGAGGAGATAATTAGAAAAAAAGTCTAAAAAGTCTTCTTAGGGGAGCAATAAGGGGACAAAAGGGTTGAGAAGCACTGCTTAAATAGAAAACAATGGCCTGGGGCGCCTGAGGGGCTCAGTCGGTTAAGCATCCGACTTCGGCTCAGGTCATGATCTCGAGGTTCATGAGTTCGAGCCCCGCGTCGGGCTCCGGGCTGACAGCTCAGAGCCTAGAGCCTGCCTCAGATTCTGTCTCCCCCTCTCTCTGCTCCTCCCCAACTTGTACTCTGTCTCTCTCTCTCTCAAAAATAAATAAAACATTTGAAAACATTTAAAAAAGAAAATAATGGCTCTGATTTTTTCTATATGACTCAAAGTCACGCACACAGACAGACATACAGACAGCTCTCATTATATCCTATCATAGTTATTGAGATAGATGGGCAGTCTGTCCCTTCTTAGGTGGCCCTGACCCTGACCCCAGGTACTGCTCCTTCTCTGGTTGCTCAGTTTTCCTCCCTCCCTTTCACAGGCTACCCAGCGGCCATTTCTCAAGCGGCCGTTTTCTAGCAGTGGCCCGCGAAACCCACGATCTTAATGTCGCAGGCAATATGGACGCCCCTTCCGGTCTGCCGGCAACGACGCACTGCCCTGTTGAACTGCAGGAACGGCTGAACAGGCCTTTTGCCTGTTCACGTATTTCCATTCATTTCTGGGTTCGACTCTATGTTTCCGAGGACGGAACACCCGGAAAACCTTCCATCCTGTCCATTGGAACATGCAGAACGACTTACGGTGCAAAGTGTCTCGAAGGTCTTTTCAGACACAAAGGATCCATCAAGGCCAAAGAGAAATATCGACGCATAGGAAAGCATCCCTCCGAGGATAATGAGGTTGTTCATGTATGGACTCGACATCTTGATCAGCCTGCCGAGAGAGACAATGCGGTTAAGGGCGCTGGTGATGCCGTTACTCCTCCAGCAAACCCATCCTGGGGGCCTACCACGTGTATATTGCTGCGAAGGCCAAAGGAGACAGAAACGTAAGCCCCGGATTCCTCCGCTCCCCCCGCGTCCCCGCCCCCACAAGCCTGTGCCAGCTGCTTTCCCCTCCCTAAAGGAGCCCAGAAGCTATCGGATTCTAGTCATGGATTTTTTCCTCGGTCAAGTTCACCTATCACTTCCCTAGGGGCACCTTGTAGGTTTGTTGAGGCTGGGGCCAGGAAGATATGCTGCATCTAGAGAATTCTACATTTTAGTTGAGCAGCCATAGCGGGGAGCAAGGCAGGGAGAGAAGGCCACACTCCCCTCCCCCTTGCTCTACGGGTGAGCATTCAGGGCTGCGCAGGAAGTGTGGTCGCCAGGTGGTACGTGAGCATTCGCTTTGGCCGCCTGAAGCTCACATGGTCTTGTGCACAAAGAGGGTCACACACATGGATAGGAACACCTCCCATGGACAGTGGGGGGGGGGCGCCTGGGTGGCTCAGCTGGTTGGGCGTCCGACTTCAGCTCAGGTCATGATCTCACTGTCTGTGAGTTCGAGCCCCGCGTCGGGCTCTGTGCTGACAGCTCAGAGCCTGGAGCCTGCTTCAGATTCTGTGTCTCCCTCTCTCTCTACCCTCCCCCGCTCACACTCTGTCAATCTCTCTCTCTCAAAATGCAATGAACGTTAAAAAAATTTTTTTTTAAAAGAATAGTGGAGTCCCCCACCCCCCAACCCCTATCTTCACCAGGCTGCTGTTGGGGGCATTTTTTATACTCCCACCTCTACATGCTTGTCTCTCGCCTCCTTCAGGAATCCTGCTTTGGCTCCCAGCTGCCCACCTGGCTGGGTTAGCCCATCGGTCGGCTGGAATCCACCCCGGTAGTGCCTGGCTGCCCCAGCACGGTCTATTCCGTATGGCCTGGGTTTTCAGGCGCCCCATGGTCCAGGCACTCTTTGGAATTATAGTCCGTTTCCTCCACATTTTCTTTTGTACTCTGCCACTCTATTAATGCTTTCACATTTCGAAAATGCGATGTGTCAAAGTGGGGGAGAGATAAAAAGCCTGGTGTGAATTATGGATCGCACCTGGCTTCTGAGCTGGGATCACTGTGGTGGGGGGGGGCACCCTCACACGTGCACCCTTGGCCGGCCACTCAGCCCTGGCAGAGTCTCCTCACGGGTAAGACGGGACCACAGATCACGCTGCCCAAGGCACATGTGCGTGAAGCTGACGCCAGACTGGATTCCTGGAGGTCCTTTTGCAGACCACAAACCGCTAAGGCCCCTTCATCCTTATTGCCACAGGAAGTGGGGGAAGGGAGGGGCCGGGAGCTGGGCAGGTTCCCTGCAGGAAAAGGACCTTAACGAATAGGCAGCATTTAGGAAGATAAAAGCAAGGGGAGCTTGGAACTCCTGTGACATTTATTCTGATCTCTTTCAGATTTTTTAATCTGCGCAGCCGGTCAACAAATTCACATAGATGCCAGCCTCCTGGAAAGAGAAAGAGTCATTTTCCACAGGAGGCCAGAAGAATTGGTAAAGAATTAAAGGAGTTTAGTCTTATGATAGGGGCGGCGTGCTGTTAAGATGGGTATTTTGGAAGCTTGTGGAAAGGGAATCTAATATTAACCGAGACCTGTTATGTGCCCAGGCCTTGTGCCAAATGCTAATTGGTACAGTCACTGGTTGGGCGAAACTTTCTTCAATGTTTTTGGGGTGGTATATGTGTTATCGATGATACAGAAAATAAAACGACAGGCAAATAAAAATCTTTTCGTTCTTCAGGAAATAGGTTTGACCCAATCAAAACCCAAAACAACAACAAAATCTAGAGCTTCCAAGCTCCTCCTTCACCAGCAGGGAGGGAAACAAACAAACCAACCCTGTTCTCTGCAGGAGGTCCCACAGGGTGGCTTCTGGGCTCGGTGGCACTGAGGCTGTGCCCCGGGCGGCCCCGGCTCTGAGCCCCTGCTCAGTGACTTCCCAACAACACAGAGAGCTGGGTACAGGGATTTGCTATGGAAACCACAGAAGCCGGCTGCGCTTGGTAAGCACCACCACTTGGGTGGTGGCCTGTTCTACCCACGACTGACCAGAATAACTCAGACAGTGAGCTGCTCTCCTTCAGAGAGCGAAGAGCATGCGTGGTGGAAAAGAAATCAAAGGGGCACTTGGTGCGGCTCAGTTGATTAAGCGTCCGACTTCAGCTCAGGTCATGATTTCACAGTTGTGGGTTCGAGCCCCGTGGCGGGCTCTGCGCTGACAGCTCAGAGCCTGGAGCCTGCTTCGGATTCTGTGTCTCCCTCTCTCTGCCCCTCCCCTGCTCGCGCTCTGTCTCTGTCTCCGAAAATGAATAAACATTCAAAAAAATAAAAAAAAAAACGTAAAAGAAATCAAAGTCAGAAACCCCGGGGACAGGTTCTGCCACACATAGCAGTGCGGCCTCGGACAGCAGCCCTCCCTCTGTCACTGGGCTTCTGTCCTCTCATCTGTCATCTGGGGAGGTAGCTCAGGCTCAGGTGAGGATGACGGGAGGGAGGAGCTTCTCAGACCCTAAAGTGCCTTACTAACGGGTAGTGCCCCTTGCTGAACTCAGCGATTCCCTCCGGGCAATGCATCTCCCCCCACCTCCCCCCCATGCGAGGGGGCGGAGCAAAGACTTCAGGGAATTCCCCTCTTCTGCAGTTTTCCTTCTGGGCAGGAAGGAAATGGCCAGCCTTTGATTTTCTGTAACCCAGCCTTCCCGTGCCACCAGCGGCCCCGGCTCAGTGCGTACGTGCGCGCGCGCTCGCGCACCCATACGCGCACGTGACGCACGCGGAACACCTAATAACATCCCAGTGACTGAATGACCGCTTTAGAACCCTGGCCGGGAAACGCCTTCTGTGCCCCTGGGGAATCTGTCACATGGTGCCCCTGCACGCTGTCCGTGAGGTCGGCCATTCCAGAAAGCCTCCTCCGAGAGGAGGGTGTGAGCGGCTTACTTCTGATTCCGGTTCTTGATGTTGAAGAAGAGGAAAGCGCTGGCCATGATCATCCCCAGGATGGTGAGCGCAGAGAGGATGCTGTAGAGGGGCAGGGAGATCTTTCGGAGCTGCTCCAGGATGATGGTCTTGTCTTTCGGTGGCTCGGATCCTAGAAGGCCAAGGACAGACATCGGCTGAGCCCCGTGTCCGGTCCGTCCTCGAGAACCTCTCCACATGCACGCTCTGGCCGCCCGGCACCTGGGCGCAACTTGCACGCGGGACACGTCGACCGGGGGAGAGGGCCCCAGCGCTGGGCCGGTCTCCTCGGCGGGGAGCCTTTGCTAGGACTTATTTCTTTCTCTAAATAGCATCCATCAGGAATTTGTGAGGCATTTAATGGCCATTAAAAGACTAGAGTTTGATTTGGTCTAATTACCCTGTTGAAAAACCACCCTCGTTTGTCCCCGAAGGTAACAGTGGCTCGGAAGGCACGGGGCCGGATGCCGTGAGTGGGTACCACTGGGTGCCACCGGGGGTGAGGAAGGCGGCCTAGGCTCTCACAGACTCTGCTGCAACACATGACAATGACCACCCTCGACAGGGCGGACGCCTTGCCTATCGGTGCCACGGAGATGTCTATGTCTCTGGCCCGGGGTTTCCTGCCTCAAGGTCATTATGTTATAAAAGCTCTTTCTGGTTCTCCCTTTTCATAAGACTCACTAACTGTGGGAGGCAGAAGCTGCTGGCATGCCTCTCCCTCCCTGCTGCGCCAGGACTGGACCCAGACCGTGGGATTCCATTTCTCTGTGTGGCGGCAGAGCCGTCCGGGCTCATTCTCCAGGGGCACCAGGAACCGAGTGGGGCCCTGAGGGCCTCAGAGAAAACTCATCTTTGGGGTCGCTGGCAAAATTGTCCAGAGGCAGGCTGGCATGGGAGAAGGGGGACCGGGAGCCTCCCCACTCCACCCCACTTCTTACAAATCCCTTTTTTCTCAGCTACTATTTCAAGCCGGGTCGCTGCTGTGGACTTGTGAAATGCTGGGGCTTTTCTCTCCAGCGGGAGCCCAGGGAGACCCACAGGGGTCATGATGACCCCACCGTGGCTGTTCCATGGGCGCCCGCCTTGGTTATACCCCCGCTCCCAGGAGACAGAGGATGTGGGCAGGTGTGGCCGAAGGGTGTGAGCTCTCCCCTGAACACCTGGGTTTAAAAACCTCTGCAAGCCAAGTTCAAATGTGTTTGGCAACATTCAGTGGATAAAAAGAACTTGAACCATCTAAGCAGTCTAGGGAAGTTGCCAGGCTCGAAAACGGCAAGGAACCTGCTGGCATGGTTCACGTAAAGCTTGAAGCAAAATTCCACGTCAGGCAATATTTTTAAGGAGTGGCTTCAAGGCCCGAGAGTCGGGGCAAGAGCAGACACAAGGTGGATAAAGTAACACCACTGCTTGCTTCCCGAAGTGAAAGCTCTACATCTGAAGGTGTCTTTCCCGTTCTCCATCTTCCTCCCCCTGCCCCCCCCCCCGGGTGAACCTCCGGCTGCATGAGGCCCCCTCAGGTGTCTTCCGGTTCCCAAACACAAGAGCCATCTTGGGGGTGCCCATGAGCTCTCGGCTGGGGACAAATCCCTCTCTGGGCACCAAGGAAGGGGCTGAGGTTTGGCCTAGCGGCGGGTTATATGACGATTATGACCACTCGTTGTTCATGTGGGAACAAAGTCAATTCTCCTGTCCCGTTCTCCACTTCCCTTCCACCCAAAATGGCCGCTCCACACGGCACGCCTTAACTAAGACGTTACGGGAGCCACACGGTAAGGAACTGACCGGAAGTGTTAGTAGCAGCAGCCCTGAGTTTTCTCTCTTGCTCCTCCTCCAATCCAGTCACTCATTACTCATCTCTTCTTCCCTATTCCTTCATCCCTCCTTATGCCTTCGTTCACCATCATTAATCATGATCGAGCATCATGAATAATCACTTTCTCCCTGACAGGCCTGGTGCCGGGCGCCAGCGGTTCAAGGATAACCAAGAAACAGTCCCTGTATTCGAGAAGCTTCTATATCAGCCGTGTGAAAAGAAGAAGGCAATAATAAGCAATCGTATTTACTGAATGCTTACCACGGGCCGAGCACTTGACAGGGATTTTCTCATTCGATCCACCCAACAGCCTCATGCGTAGAGATTAGTCCCATTTTACAAAGAGGCAACAGTTTTCTAGATGGGAAGCGACTTCTCTAGCTAGTAAGTGGCAAAACCAGCAGGATTTGAGCCCAGAGCTGCCTAACTGAGTCCTGCGCTCTAACCGTCATGAAAAACCGCCTCTAAAGACAGGGTCCAGGTGGTTGTAACGTCAGACACAGAGAAGCCTGAGCACGGAAGTGTAGTTCTCCCTGATGGAGTCTGGAGAGGCTACGGAGAGGGGAGCTGACCCTCAGAAGACGAAGAGTTGGCTGCCCACAAGGAAGACAACGAGGAGAAGGCATTCTGGGCAGAGGGCCCAGCAGGGGCAGAGGCAAGGTGGCGTCTTGGCATACCTGAGGAGCCGGGAGGAGCTCGGCTGGGGAGATCCGAGAGAGGAGGAGGAGAAGTGGGGAGGGGTCCCTGCAGGGGGGCTTTGAGGAGGGCTCTGAGCAAAGGTAGAGAATCTTCCGCACAGCACGGCGCTGATGGCAAGGGTGCTTTGGCCGTTGAGGGCAGAGTGGACTTGAGGGAATTAAGAATCGTGAAGCCCATCCACGGCCCACCCATCCATCCACCTATCCGTCCGTCCATCCACTCACTCATCCTTCCATCCATTCGTCCACTCACCCACTACTTAACTGCCTCATATGCTCACCTGCTCATTCACTGATTCACCCGCCCAGTCACCCCCTCGCTTGATCAATCATGTATTTATTTTTTCATCAAACGTGAACCTGCAACACGTGTCAGACCCTGGCTGGCATTAGGGGCTTAAAGTCAAGTGGAATCCAGTCAGGGAGCTCGTGGTCCAATAACCTAGAGATTTCCATGCAAAAGATAGTGACTATCGGAAAGGCAGACACTAGGAAAGCCGAGAGAAGGGAGCCATTAGCTCAGCTAATGGGAGTGGGGGCAATCAAGGAAGGCTGTAGGGAAGAGGTGTCATTTGATGTGGTTCTAGAAGCTGAGGAAGTGTTCTCCGACAGAAGAGGGAATGGTCTTCCGGGAAGACCAGCAGGTGGATAGCCTTTATTGTTAACCCAACCATGTCCTTTCCAAAGAAGGAGATGGAGTTAATTCAGCCAGGCCATTCAAACAGAATTACTCCCGGCCACGGACTGGTTTAAACGCAGACGCCCCAGGGAGAGCCAGCGCTCCATGCAAATTCCAGTGACCCCACTCAGGAGCTGGAAACCCAGCTCCCACGTGAGTGGTGGGGACACTGTGCTCAGTGAGTGTGTCCGATAAGAGGAAAGGAGGTTCCCTCTTCCCTAGGAAGCCGAGGACTCTGAGCTTGTCCCCAGCCTCCAGACAATATCCGGGCCTGGGAGCAACTGAGCAGGCCCCCTCCTGCAGGCAGCGCGCCTGCCTTACCTTGGAACCTGATGGTGTCGTTGATGATCTCCAGCGTGTCGGCCACGGCGTTGTACTCGCCCACCTTCACCTCCCTGCTGTCTGCGGGCGCAAGAGACAGTGGCTAGTTAGATCGGGTCCTGTCCCGCTCTTGCTCCCCGGAGGCCCTGGCTGTCTTCTCACGGGCTTGGCTAACCAGGGCCTCTTCCAGGCAGAGTCGCAAAACCTCCAACCTCATCGGGGGTGGAAAAGACGTCCTCCTACCCCATCTCACCCACCACGTTACCCGTCCTTTGCTGTATGTCTCATGGAGGGGGGCCTGCTCCCCTCATAACTGGACTTCGTTACCAAGTCCTTCCTGGTCATTGAGCTGAACGGTCTCTCTATAACTTTCCCCTGGCATCTGGCTGTCATCTAAGACCACACAGACCACCGCTGCTCCAGGATGGCCCCAGAGACTTGAAGACAGAGACAGATCACTCCCCTGGTGCGACACCCCAACCTCACCTTACAGAACCTCATTTCCAATTCCGCCCTCTCCAGGTCCCTCCTTGGGCTACACCATACAATGTCACGGTGTCTGATAGAGTATAGACTCAAGGACCCACCAATGTACTTCTTTAGGCGTGATCTGGTCAGCAGCAAGGACGGGGGACTGTCCCCTCCTTTATTGCGCATGTTATATTCCTATTAATGCATCCTCGGGTGGAATTAACATCTTTCTGAGGCCACGTTGCTCCGCCGTGTCATACCTATCACAATCTCCTTCATATACACTTGTTCAGGTGTGTTTTCAGACCCAAGTGATTCATTTGAATTTACTGTCATCCCTTGATACTATTTTATTGATGGGTTTAGGTCATGGTTTTGGTCCTGGCCAGGAATAAAGATGAACTGGACTGAGCTAGGGTGTCGGCAAGAAGAATGAAGAACGGGGGTATCAGATTTGACAAAGGTTTCTTTTTTCCAAGTCGAATCCGGACAACTCGGTGGCTGGATTGGGGGGGATGTAGGGGACAGGGCTCGCTGCGGGGCTCGGGTACCATTCCCCAAGCGGGCGGCTCAGGAGAGGGTCAGAGGAGTGGGGAAGCTGCTACGCGCCGGTTTGGGCTGGCTGAGCCCGCCGTGCTTATGGATCGTGAGAGAGGAGATGACGTCCTTGGGTCTGAAGACAGGGGAGGGGTGTGGGCTGCGGAGAGAGTCAGGGCCGCCAGCACGTAGGCTGGGAGCGGGAGCACGGGGGCGGGGGGGGGGAGATCCCTGGGGACGGTGGCGAGGGGAGGAGAGGACCCGGGGCAGACTCCTGGGGAGCACCAACCTCCTGGGGGGTGGGCAGGGTAAGGATGCTGCCTGGAACTGGGAACTCCTGGCCAGGATGCCGGGACAGGATGGTGGAGAGAGTGGGCATCGTGGGAGCCAAGGAAAGGGACCAGGTCCCGTGTCACCGAGAGACTAGCGCAAGCTCCTTGAGCACGGGCTCGGCAGATTTGGAGTGTAAGGGTACTGGTGTCCGGAGACCGAAGCACGTTCGGGGGAAGAAGGGCCAAAGGCAAGGAGTGTGGGAGTAGAGCGAAGCCCCCAGGGCGGAACAGGCTTTGACGGGGCTGGGGAGCGGGCGGGGAGGCCCACTGCAGAGTCACCGACCCCTGACAACGCGCCCGGGTCCGTGCCAGGAACTTCACGTGCCTTTTTTGCTCAGTTCTCATGGCTGGGGTTGGTGGCGTCAGGCCCGCCAAACGGATGAGGAAACTGAGGCTCAGCAGGCTGTAGCTTTGCTGCCCCTCCCTCATTTTAAGAGTAGAACCCAGGCTCCAACCCAGGACGTTTCCCGCGGCCCATGTTCCCAGGGGGCTGCTTCAACGGGATCCCTGAGCGGTGACAGTTCTGTGCCAAGCCGCCCACCCCGTGGGCCACGTGTGCCTCCCGAGTGTACTAACCGCGGAGAGCCGTGCCCACGTGCCCACGTGCCCAGCGCAGGGCGAGCGGGGCTCCTGAGCACAGACGCTGGCCATCAGAATGCCCAGAGGTGACACAGTGGCGGGGCTGCGGGAATTCCAGACGCACCCCCGGAGGAACTGCCAGCTGGCTGGGGCTGGGGCTCTGAGGGAATTTCTTTGCAGAGACACAGACACGCTGCTGGTCCCTTATAAACATTCAGGGAGTGCGACAGGGAATCCCGCCGGCCGCCCTTCTGCCCGTGTTCCTTTGACTGCGGGGTGGAAAACACTCCCTTCTCCCCGCGACGGTCTCCCTGCCATTTGGGGGGTGTCACACTCTGCAGGTGGCTGTCGCTTGCCTGGGTCACGGCTCCTAAATGTCACATTAGCAGACTCTGCTGGCAGCTCCGGCATCCCTGCTCTGGCCTTTTGAAGTCCTCGGCCCCAATCCGCTCCCGCCGCTCAGAGGAGGCCCTGATTTATTTATCTGGCGCAGGGAGGCGGCTCATGAAATATGCAGGGTGATGGAAACAAATCACCAGGAGCCGGGAAGCGGCGTGGCTGGAACCCCACCGCTCCCCACCGCCCCCCGCCCCCCCGGCCAAACAGCCCGCCCCTCCGGTTCACACACCCTGCTGTACTGTCCCGTGGCATCAAAATAATACTCGGCTTCCCAAGCAAGCCCCAAGCACCGTAAACTCTCCCTGGGGTACCGCCTGGGGGATCATAGGTGCTTCTCGTGTTCTTGCATTTCAGGCTCATGGCAAACCACAAGCTGGGCTTGACTCGCCCCAGTCTGTGGATGGGGGAGGGGCCTCACAGAGGTTAAGAGAACACTCAGAGTCACGTGACCAAGCGACCTGAACTTGGCTCCCCCACTTCTCGATTCAGACCGCTTTCACCACCCACCCTGAGCAGAGCTCACGCTGGTCACTTAGTCCGCATTTCGGAGCGCCCCCTGCAGGCCAGTTCCAGGTATTTCGTGATGAAGAATCAGAAGCTGCCGTGTGAGTGGTGGAAGATTAGGTTCTGTCCTTAACCCGCGGTCAAGGCGGCCTTGGCCGTCCAGGTGCTGCTGGGTGCTTATGCTAAGTCTCTTAATCATGCATTCGCTCATTCAACAAACATTGACTGGGGGCCTGTTATGTGTCAGGCTCCAGGCTGGAGGCCGGAGACACAAGTTAAAAAAAAAAAAATTCATAAAATCTGACGCTGTAGTTTAGAGACTACAGCCTCTCCCATCCGACCAGGGAGGTAACACTGTTCTCATCTGCAGATACGACTTCCCTCCGGCCTGCACTTCGTTAGCTGTGAAATGGGAACTCTCAAGGTGGCCGTGAGGACTAAAGAGGAGGACCCGGCAGTTCCCGGCTTGCGACCTAACTCACAGAAGGCGTTCGATACATTGTCGTTCGCTCGTGATAAAAAACACTCGCTATGCTCTCTTCCCGCCATGGGTCCCCACCATGGTCCCTCTGCTCGGAAGGGGGCTTTCCTCTCCCTCTACTAAACCGACAGGGCCCACCCTACACCCGCCTCTTCCAGGAAGCCTTCCCTGAGTCCTGCCCCTCCCCTGTGGGCACCTCGGTTTCTGGGGGCTGAGGGCATGGGTGTGGGAGCTGCTCCGAGGTGTGCCCAGGCCTTATGATTCCCGCCGGCCGGTTAGTTCCTGAGCGGAACCTGAAACCCTGCTTCCGGCGTCCCCAGGTAACACAGAGTCTCGCCCCCGCCCGCGCCGACCCGTACCCAGGGCCGCTCTCGGTCTGCGGGCGGAAGGACAGTGCCCCTCCGTGCTCCTCCATTCACCCGCGGCCCCGCTGATGGAGATCGTGAGAGGCACGCGGCGCTCTCAACTGCTAATTCCTAGAGTTTTTGTCAACTCCATGGTGCACACAGCGTTAGCCGCTCATTTGGTTACAGGCTGGGCCTTGCAGACCATGGACCGGGGGATCTGTGGACAGACTAGAAGGGTCCGCCAGGGGGTGGGGGATGGGGATGAAGGAACTGAGCAGAGGGCTGCAGTACTGAGTGTGTCACTCGCTGGCCTCCCCGCCCCTACTACGCTGCTGCGTTTGCCACTGACGCACCGCATGACCCTGGACACACTGTCCCTTTCTCTGGCCTCCGTTTCTCCACCTGCTAGCTGCACTGCGGGGCTTCCTTCCAATGGGTTTGCAGCCCTGGCCAGGCGTTCGTATCACCTGGGGGAACTGCTAGAAAATACATAAGCCTGAGCCCTAATATGGGCCCATTATATTAGAACTTCTGGGGGGTGAGGGGTGGGTTCTGGGCAGCAGTATTTTTTTTAGAGGGGGTGCAAGTGAGCAAGGGGCAGAGAGAGAGAGAGAAGCAGGGCTCACCCTAAGTGGCGCTTATGCTCACCAGAAACAGGGCTTGAGCTCACCGGGAAGTGGGGCTCGAACTCATGAACTGTGAGATCATGACCTGAGCCGAAGTCCATGCTCCACCGACTGAGCCACCCAGGCGCCCCGGGGCGGCAGCATTTTTTAAAAGGCCCCTAAGCTGAGCCTAACGCACAGCCAGAGTCAAGAACCACGACATGTGACCAAAGGCTTTTCCATTGCGGACACTTTCTGTTCTAAGAGGCTAAAAACAGCGCGGAACAGAGAGCCCCTCTCCCGAGGAACAATGCTGCTTCCTTTGTTGTGGGGCAAAGAGAAGGGTTTTCTTTTAAAAGCTCATTCTTCATTTCAGATTTTATATTTGGATGATCCGTAAAGAGAATAGGTCCTATTGGCGAAAATTGGGCTGCCGAAAAAAGTCCAGTCTGAAAATATTCTCTGGCTGGGGGCCTGGGAGCGCGCACGAGACGCCTGGGAGACAGCTTCTTATCCGAGCGATTCTGCCTCCTCCCGGGACCGCAACCCCCAGGCGGGAGGACGAGGGGTGGGCTCTCCTCCCTCACCCCTCCCCGTCCATTTGTCCTCATTTGGCTCTAGATCTGAATGGAAGGAGGTGTGTGTGTTCTTTAAAGTTTAGCTGTCACAAGCCTACAGACCCCACGTACGACTCTGAGACATAAAACAAAGGATGGTTTTGACTCAACAAAAAATAAAACATGAGAGCCTTCTACAATCGCTCCATTCCTTCTGGGACCCCCTACCGAAATCCTCAACTCAGGAGCAGGAAAGGGCTCTCGCTGGCAGACCGGACCCTCGGAGCCAGCCTCGGCTCCGCCGCCACCTCAGTGAGGAGCCCCCAGGAAGTCGCGGCCCCTTCATGGGTCTCGCTTAAAGCCAGTGGGCTGGACGGGGAGATGTCCGTGGCCTCCAACTCTTGTTCGGTGGTTCTGCAATCGCTTTGAAGGTCCTCCTCACTTCCTCATTCCAAGCTGAAATCTGCCTCCTGAGATTTCCTTTCCCAGGTCCTGGCTCTGCCTGGGGGGCGGGGGCCGCACGTCCCACGGACCCCTGTTGCCGCTGGCTCTCCAGAGGTCGGAGCACAGCGACCACGGGCTTTGATTCCACTCCTCTCCAGATGGCCAGCCGTTCCTGGGGGAGTGATCCCCGGTCTGGTCACTGCCTGCGGGCAGGCCCTAGAGGGCCACTCTCCTGTCATCCAGCGAGCTGAGCCGCACCTCTAGGCAGCACCTGAGCAGACGGCCTTTGTGCTTCCTTGGCCCGAATCCTGCAACCGCTCTTCTCTGTCTTCACAAACAATACACCACTGCCACAGTTTTAACAAATGAATGTCAGTGACCTTTGGTTGGAGATTTTTAACCGGCCAGGGGGACACTGGCCAGGTGGCTGGAGATATAAGGACCCTGGTAAGGGCAGATTTGTGTATCGACTTGGGCAAACTGGGCCAGGGGCAAAAGCTAAGTATCAGGGGGTGCACGGGACACATCCCAACACGGCAGGTTATCTGTCCTAGAACACCTTTCCTCTCCTCTTCTTGGCTAACTCCCACCTGGCCCTTCAGAATGCAGCTCAGACGCCACCTCTCCCAGGGAGTCTTCCTGGAATCTTCCAAGGGGAGCCAACTGCCCGTCATCTGAACGCCCTCACCACATGTCGCATGCACTTGAGGTTCTGCCTCGGTGCCCCCTGGTGCCTTGCTCTCTGGGGGCAAGGGCTGCGTCTTACCCGGCTTGGCACCCCGCTGTGTCCAGTCAGGACCTGGCGTGAAGGTGCCAGGAAATGATTTTTAAGAAACCTCGAGAGCCCAAACCATAGAGGAGAAACAGGACTTCAACCACGTCAAAATTAAGAACTTCTGTTCAACACGTACCTTAGACACAAGTGGCTGAACGAGAGAAGACATCTACAAAGCCTAAAGTAAAAGGCGCCTAAGGCTTAGAATACATAAGGATGGCTAGCAAGTCAACAAGGAGACAATACCCTCAAAACAAAAGTGGTCGAAGGATCAGAAAAATCACCCAATGACTCCTAAGCACCGGAAGAAAGGCCCAAACATTGTTAGTAGCCAGAGAAACGATATTTAAAACCACGATGTGATATTACTTTATACCTTTGGATTGGCAGAAAATGAGAGAGCCAGGAACTGGCAAGTGTTTGTGGGTGGAGGGACAGGAATCCCCATGCTGGTGGCAGTGGAGATGGGTGTGGGTATGGAGAGAGCCATTTGGCAGATCTTAGACATGTTTAGGGTTCATGTGCCTCCCCGTCCAATAATTCGGCGCCTGGACAGTCGTCCTAAAGAAATGCCCAGTCGGGTTCCTAAGGGGACACGAACAAAAACACTCATTATTTGTACAGGCGGGGAGCTGAAGGCGGCCTGTGTATCTGGGAGAGTGGATGGGAAAAGCACGGATGCCCCACCCCGGGGAAGGATCAGTGAAAGTCACAGCTCAGATGTTCACACAGGACCTGGAAGCATCTCCGAGAAACAAAGTGCTGAGTGGAGAGGAACGAAAGAGAAAGAAACAGAAGAAGAAGATACACAATCCAGTTGATAAAAATCAAAATATATGCATTCAAGACATCAACCCACATTTTGGGAGGACATACCGACGGATGCATTAAAACACTGAGTGTCTGGCCTCGCCTGGGGGAGGTGGGAGTGGGGATGAGGACAAATGCTAGAGATAAGGGCATAGAGAAACGAACAGAGATGGGCTTTCCAGGACCAGTGGTAACGATGTCCCATGAAATGAGGAACAAGAAATGCATCCTAAGGGAGGAAGATCTTAACTTTAATTCTGGAGAGGGGCAAAGCTGAGGTTACGGTGGCTGCGGCCCTTCTCTGGGCCAGTCACCGAACCGTTCATAGCTTCACGTCACCGAATCCTTGCCATCGCTCAAGGCAAAGAAAGTGATCTCCTTTAATTTTACTATTTTAAACTGAATGTTGAAATGATGGCTTAGAGAGATTAAGCCGCAGCACCCAGCGACTGAGGAACAGGCATCGACTTTCAGCACTCACAGACTTGCCCCCTTGGAGGTGATGAGTTCCCCATCACTGGAGGCATGTAAGTAGAAGTAATGCTGCAAAAGGGAGTCAGGGCTCCCTTCAACACGGAGAGCCTATGGCTCAACGAAACACAAGGTCTGCTAAATAATGCTGTCTTCCGGGCTACCTTCCCTGGGCTCTCTGAAAGGTAAGCCTCGGATCACAAAGGCTGGGCAGTGTCAGAGTCGGGCTCTCAGCCTCAAGGAGCCCACGTACACGTGTGTCCTTCCATTCCTGCTGACCCACAGCCGTGCACGGTGTCCTGCAGGTTAGCGGACTACGTCTCCACCTTAATTACAGCAAGTTGAGTGGCAGTCCAGCCAACGGGCCTTTCCAGACCCCTGGCTGGGTGAAGGGAGCTAACTCGCTCCTTGATGTTAAAAACCAGCCTCGAGCATCTCAAGCTAGAGTCCGAGTAGCTCCGAAAGTTTTCTAACAGGTTCCGGGAAATTATCTTCCCACTCTTATCGGCCCTGGCACTCTGCCCGAGAAATCACGGAGCCCCTGGGAGGCAGGGACTGTATCTTCTTCACCGTGGCTTCCCTCAGAGAACCTGATAAAGCGCCGGGCAGGTGCTCGGGAAATGCACGCTGCACACAACCGTATCTGTTACCCCAGAGACCAAACGGTAATGAATGGCGGCCAACGGCGAGGACGAGCCCACATGTCACGAGGTCCCTTCTCAATGACATCTATGCGGCTGGTGTGGTGGGAGACCCCAGCCCTTCAGAGCAGGTGCCGAAACAGAAAAGTCCGAAGTCTGAGCCCTTTAAGCTGCACGGAAGCCGTGTGACATTCGAGCCCATCCCCGTTTGCCGCGACTGTGACAAACGGGCCTAATGAAGGCAGGGCCGGTGAGGGAGCGAGCACACAGATGCTCAGCGCCGCCGAGGAGCACAAACAAGGCGCTAATCATGGCTCCGCTCGACTTCCTCCCCTGCTGCCAATTCCGAACCGTGTTTAGACTTCGGCAGGAACATGGATTCTTTCTTCTCTGGAGAGAAAAAAAGAAGCCAATTCCCTGGCATTCATCCTCCTCCCCACGTGGCTTCAGGGAAGTCAGTGACGGCATGGGGGTGAGGGCGGGGTGAGAGAACGTGGGGGCGGTAGGGGTCCAGGCCTTGGCCCCACTACACCCAAGATGGGCGGCCAACCGGATGCTAATGTCTGCTCTGACCACAGGTGGGTCACTCAGAACAGCGCCTGAGGCAAGAGTAAGAGGGCATGGAATTTACTGGAAGGGGGATCCTTGGGCCACCTGAAGGGGTGTGGGGAGGTGAGACAGGAAAGGGAAGGGAGCCAGGAAAGGGCCATTAATGAGCAGGTTTCTGGGCGGGCAACTGAGGCAAAATCCCACTGACGGGGGCGGGGGGTTCCCTGGAGACAGAGCAGAACACACCTTGCAGCTTCCTCACCCAGGAGGGAAGGACGCTGAGAGGTTTATCCTCTGCTTCTCTTCCTCCTCGGTGCAAGGCTGTCCCTGGAAGGGCTAACTCCCTGGACGTCTGGCCTGCTCCTTGTGCGGGGTGAGGGGTGCAGGTGCTTTTGATGAGATGTTTCTCTGGAAAGATGAATGCTCAGGGAGTATGGATGTGTCAGGCCTCCACCACCCTCACGCTACCCTCGTGCTGCAGGGAGGTAAAAGCTCTGGGAATCCTGGAAAATGAAGTAAAGGGAGAGAAGCTGGGGCTGAGGAGGACCATTCATGAGGATCTGAAGCCTTTCCCGGGTGAAAAATGCCTCCGTCTCCAGAGAGGCCACGAGTCTCACCCTGGCACCTTATTCTAGAACAGTTCTGTTGATCCAGCTTTCCGAATTTGACAGAAGAGGTAGTTCCTCCAGCCTGACCCAACGACGGCCACCATCTTGAATTAGCCTTGGTTCGCACTCCGTTGTGGTCAAGGCTAACTGCCGTCTGCCAGACGAGTCCCCGGAAACCGCAAGTAAAGGAAGAAGTTCTTAAATTTCCACAAGTCCTGTCACCGACGAATCCGGGGAGCATTACCAAGAGCTGGCCAGAAGCCAGGCGCTGTGTCAGGAATGTGACTAGCTTACCGGCTCTTGAGAATTTATAGAGCAAGAGCTCACGGGGCCCTTTCCCCGGCCCGGGTGGGCAAGGGCCAGCTTTCGTGCCATCCCATTTTCCAGAGAGTAAGCTAAGGCTGAGGGAGATGATGTGACTTGCCCAGGGTTACCCTGCTGCTAAGTTTCAGTGCGAGGACTTGAATCCGGGTCTTTTGCCCCCAGATTAATTCGAGAAACTTGTGTTGGAGGCCTATGGAGTTCCAGCCATTGGTCCTCCCAACTCTACAGCCTTGGAATCAAAAAGTGCAGGACGACGGTTTCTTGGCTCCCCTTTTAGTCTTCTCCCCCAAGCTGCCTCCCATTTCCAACTCACTTGTGTTTGAGTTTTGCAAAGGAATTAACGGAGCCCCCTGCAGAATGCTTCCTGTCTGGGAGACACAAGGGTCTGGAAGGTACCAGGAACTCTGCGCATATGAGGAGCCGGAAGAGCATCTCGGGAGGTCTTCAGAGGGAGGGTGCGATGGGCTGCCTTCTGAGGTCAGGTGAGTGAGCTTTGAGACAGCCCGGGGGGAGTCTCGAATCAGCGCCCGCAAGCAGAGGCCCCACTGCTGGGGCTGGCTGGCTGTGAGCCTGCTCTGCGGTGAGCCCTGCTGTTCACTGTCCCCTCTAAATCGAGGGCAGGAGGTGAGGGAGAGAGAAGCACACAGGGAGAGAGACAGCGTGAAGGACACGGCCGGTAGAAGCGTGTAGAAGCCTTTTTGAAAGCTCAGTGGCATGAGGCGATGCAGGAGCAGGTAACCCCAGGATAGGGGGCCGGGCCCTGTTCTATGGGTAAATCCTGGAAAGTTCCAGAAACCAGAGCCTGGACCAGCCCCGGGGAAGCACGGGCCCAGAGACTGGAAGGAATGGACTCGCCACGGGATGGGCCTGCCCCAGGCAACTCCCTTCCCTTGTCTGGGCCTCAGTTTCCCCTCTGTGAAATGAGATGATAGCCAGGCCCCCTTCCAGGTTGGTCAGCCTATTCATTAATGCCATGCCCCTCCGTCCAGGGCAGACGGTGCACCTCCGACGCCCTTTACACTTGGCAAATGAACTCTCGTGCTGACACGAACATGCCCCCAGCATTCCGGCGTCTCACTTCAGCCCCCAAATAACAGAATCCCTCTATCAACAGGATCTAGGTTTTAAAAATCTGTAACAGGGGTGCTTGGGTGGCTCAGTCAGTTGAGCATCTGACTTCGGCTCAGGCCATGATCCCGTGGTTCGTGAGTTTGAGCCCCACATCAGGCTCGCTGCTGCCAGCCTGTCAGCGCAGAGCCCGCTTCGGATCCTCTGTCCCCCTCTTTCTGCCCCTCTCCTGCTTGTGCTCTCCCCAAAATAAATAAATATTAAAAAAAACATATAAACAGGCGTATCTCAGGCCCAGCTCTGATGTTCAATAAAAACTGGACACAGGGGCGCCTGGGTGGCTCAGTCGGTTAAGCATCCAACTTCATGGACGTGATCTCACGGTTCGTGGGTTCGAGCCCTGTGTCGGGCTCTGTGCTGACAGCTCAGAGCCTGGAGCCTGCTTCGGATTCTGTGTCTCCCTCTCTCTCTGCTCCTCCCCTACTCGTGCTCTGTCTCTCTCTCTCAAAAATAAATAAACACTAAAAAAAAAGGTGTACACAAATGCGGTGAAGGGAGAACAGGTGGAGGTGTGCCTGTGAGCACAGGGGGGGAAGCTGCGGTCCAGTCTCAGCCCTGCCACTAACCGGCCTGCGTCCCTGGGCCTCAGTTTCCCGTTTATACCAGGAAGGAGTGGAGCAGGATCTTCTCTAAGATAGTTTCCATGTCTGACATCCTACACGTGGCTGAGTGCGGGGAGAAGCTATGAAGGACAGGCAGATAGACGGAAAGGCACCTGGGGGGTTTCCACACACCGAGAAAATCTAGATTTGCCCCAGAGAAGACTCATAATTTTTGACACAGTGCTAATCATAATTGCTACTACTTGCTGAGCAAGAAATGTATGCACATGTTTCTATGCGTTAGCTTATCGAGACCTTCCCATATCCCAAGAAGGGAGGTAGGGTTATATTCCCATTTTACAGATGAGAACTCCACACAAGTGAAGTCACTTGCCTGACGTGCTATGTGGACTTGAGCTACGGTGGGTCAGACCCACCACTGAACTTCTGTTGGCTCCACTGCTTTCCTTACCGATGTCTAAAACTAGTCCCTGGGGTTGGCGTCTTAGCCTAACATATGAAAAAAAAAAAAGGCAATAAAATTGGCACGCACTTGTAGCTGTGATCAGCCCACCAATATTTTATAAAATATTCTCCCAGAATGATATAATTTGAGAACTGGAAGTGTGACAAGAGAATTTAGTTACAATCACTCAGAAAAAGAAAAAAAAAGAAAAAGGAAGTCTCGTTGCCAAGATGCTTACTTGGTTCAACCAATGAAGAAGCAAGACTTAACAAATGGGAAAATAATTACGTTTGCCGAAAATTACATCTCTTGTGCGTGCCAGAGAGCTGACACGCGTTTCAATGACCTGCCATCGGAAGACGGATGGGTGAATCTACAAAATGGCATTACGGAGCCATAGTACCAAACACCTCTCCTCACTGATCTCAACCCGGTGGGATTTGTCTGAATGAACCCAAGTAACTCGATTTCATTTCTTGCTTTCCCTTGGATGGCTTCGGGATCTGGCGCGGAAGGCGCTGCCCTTCTTTCTGGATTTTCCAGAAACGTCCAGATGCTAAAAAGAAAACTGCGGTAAGGAACAGCGCATCTAGTGGTTTTGGCTAACGAGCCTGCCGATGACTGACGGAGGTGTCTACCTGGAGGAAGGCCCCGTTCCACTCCTCACAGATGCCCCACGCTCTCTGACAAGCCCCTCCCCGTCCCGGGGCCTCCACCTCTACCTTGTCACGTGAGGAACGTGGTCGGGCAGGTTTCTGAGCCCCTTCGAACACGGACAACAGAAAAATCCAACACATGACCTAGTTTCTTAAAAACATTAAGGACTTGTATATAACGAGCACGTTGGGGATGACTATGGGTTAAAAGAGATTAAAGAGAAACACCAACCGGACGCAATGAATGGACCTTGTGTAGATTCTCCCACAAACCAGGAAGGCATTTTGGAGGAAATCAGAGGACCCACATAGACTAGAAGTGTCTAAGAGTCAACTAAGAATCACTGCCGGGGCACCTGGGTGGCTCCGTCGGTTAAGCGTCTGACTCTCGATCTCAGCTCAGGTCATGATCTCGAGGTTAGTGACACTGAGCCCCGAGTCTGGCTCTGGGCTGACAGCGTGGAACTTGTTTGGGATTCTCTCTCTCTCTCTCTCTCTCTCTCTCTGCCCCTCCCCCTGCGTCTGTGCTCCCTCTCTTTCTCTCCCAAAATGGATAAACTTAAAAAAAAAAGAATCTTTGTTAAGTGTCTTGGGTGGGATAATAGGACCACGGTTATGTTCTGAAGGGCCCTTATCTGCTGGGAACGCACATTGCAGTATTTATAGATCGAAATGAGATAATGTCTGGGAGCTGTTTTAAACATTACAGAGGAAAAAAAAACGGTGAGGTGGGTGAGTAAAGAAAAAGCCAGATTAGCAAGCTGTTGATGACGGTTGAAGCCGGGTGATGGGTATACAGGGTTTATTATGCAATTCTCTCAACTTTAGGGTCTGTTTGAAAATTTCTATAATCGAAAACAAAAACAATGCAAGCTTTCAGAGAATACTGGAACGGGCTCAGCCCCCACCCCCCATACTTTCGGGAGCCTCTCGGAGTCCTGTGGGAAGACCGAAGAGCCTGAGACGGCATGCGGTTGAGAAAAATATTCTGAATAAGTTGAAACTAATGTTTCCACAGAGAAGTGTTTTCTATCGACTCTACTCTCTCTTAGCTGGAACGTCGTACTTTTCATTTCTTTGGATGTATTGACATCCCCGAATGTAAGAATCCATCGACTCGAAAGAATAAGCATCAAAAAGCCTACCTTGAAATTGAGTAAATTTAATGGTCCCCATCCGCTCCCCATTCCGGAACACAACTTGACCCTATGAACAAACAAACAAGAATGAAAGAGAAATACCACGTTAGCTCAAACACTACGGATCGCAGCTGAAACGCGTAAATCGTACAATGTGACTATGAACGTCGAGAACAAAAGGTTCCCGCCAGACTGTGGGTGTGAAATTAAACAAATTGTTTGAAAACTGGGTGTGGCTTCATCCGGGTCATCTGAGGAGCACAAAATCAATGGTGGAAGCAATCCATGCGAATTAAAGGGGAGGTATGCACCATTGTTATTCTCACGATTATCCATTAAACACCCACGCGTCCTGTGCTCCCAGGACAAGGTCTTCCGGGGTGCTGGAAAGGTGGAGGCGGAGATGGGGCCTGTGGAGCCCGGCCCCGACTCTGCTCCTGCGCCCTACCCTTGAAGGTGGCTCTGCCGAGGACTGTTTGGCGTGAGGACCAGAAGGGGGTGGAGGTCGGTTCGTATTTCTTACTAAGGATAGAGAATGTTTTTCTAAGTGCTTCTTGAGCGGTGACATCAGCCCCAATTATAAATGGGCCATGGGGCAGCACAAAATTAAGCTTCTTGAGCCGGCGAGACCTGCCTTGTGTCACAGGCAGCTGAGCATCCCTCATTAGGGACCCCGGGGGCTACACACAGCATCGTCTGCTGTATTCGCCTTGCCGGCTGATACCGGGCTTCCGTGTGCCGGGCTCAATAAATCAGGAACATGAAGAGGGGGTGGGGTCTCTCCTTGCCCTTGACCCGCGACCCGTCAAAATTCGGTCACCGTGCAAGGAAATCGCCATGTTCTATCAATGAATCTTTCTGACAAGCTTGAGTGGAGACCTCTCTTGGTCTGTTTCTTTTGATCTGCAAATGAGGCTCATTTTGCAGATCAAGAAACTGAGACCAAGAGAGGTTATGCACTCTGTATTAGGTTGCCGGTAAATGCGGCTGCTGGGAGCCAGGTCCGAGTTTGATGTTAACGCCCAAGCCATTTCTCTACAGCATGTTGCTCCTACTTCAGAAATACATTCTTTCCTACCTTTCCATTACCATGCAATTAGAAAAAGAAATCGTCTTAAAGAGACACCACTTCGCCCTCACTCTGCTCTTGCAACATCAGGGAAGAGCACAGATGATACTTTGGATCCCACTCAATTCTCGGGAGACCGCACCAAAAAGGATCTTCCTTTGCTGGAAACCCAAAGTCTGAGGCCCTGCGGCTTTTGCAACAAAGAAAATCACTCAACCTCTTCTCGGAAGGAGAAACACCTTCTAAGGCCACTTTTGACACCTTTTTGAAATCCTGGAGACAGCTGCAAGTAGTATCATTTTGAAACTAATGCCGACTGAATTCCATATTCAGGTGATGGCAAGTAATTCCCTGAAGTGTGAAAACATCTCAGCGGAAGGTGAGACAGGAGCGGTGGTTGTATTTCTAGGGATGATTGAAAGGCGCGTAACGTCTTCTGAAAGGATCGCTTTTATGCAAATAGACCACTTTGCGCAGCTGGGAAAGCTGCGGCCATTGTGGACAAGAGGACATTTCGTGTTTCGATAAAGGTGGAGATCTAATTTACCCAGCTCCTGCCAAGCTTTGGAGAACTGCAAAGACTTTCGGATATAAAATGTGGGAAAATTCCGCAGAATCGTTGTAAAAATTTTTATTTAAATTCGAGTTAGTTAACATACAGTGCGGTATTGCTTTCAGGAGCAGAGTTTAGTGATTCATCACTTACATACAACGCCTAGCGCCCATCCCGACAAATGCCCCCCTTAATGCCCGTCATCCATCTAGCCCATCCCCCATCCACCTCCTTCCACCAACCCTCGGTTGGTTCTTTTCGTTAAAAGTCTCTCATGGTTTGTTTCTCTCTCTCTCCCTCTCCCTCTCTCTCTTTTTCTTTCTTTCCCCCCCTTCCCATATATTCATCTGTTTTGTTTCTTAAATTCCGGGGTGCCTGGGTGGCTTTAGTCGGTTGAGTGTCCAACTTTAGCTCAGGTTATGATCTCACAGTTCGTGGGTTCGAGCCCCACGTCAGGCTCTGTGCTCACAGCTCCGAGCCTGGAGCCTGCTTCAGATTTTGTGTCTCCTTCTCTGTCCCTCCCCTGGTGGTGCTCTGTGTCTCTCTCTCTCAAAAATAAACAAATACTAAAAAAAAAACCCCACATAAAAATTATTAAAAATTCCACATATGGGTGACATCATAATAGTATTTGTCTTTCTTTGACAAATACCATGTCATATATATATATATATATATATGCACACACATATACATTTATGCATATACATGTATTATATATACATACGTATATGTCTTCTTTATCTCTTTATCAGGCAATGGACATTGGGCTCTCTCCATAGTTTGGTTATTGTTGATAATGCTGCTATAAATATCAGGGTGCTTATATTTTTGTATCCTTTGGGTAAACAGCCAGTAGTGTAATTGTTGGATTGTAGGGTAGCTCTATTTTTAACTCTGAGGAACCTCCATACTGTTCTCCAGAGTGGCTGCACCAGTTTGCATTCCCACCAAGAGTGCAAGAGGGTTCCCTTTCCTCCATTCTCATCAATCTGTTTTTCTTGCGTTGTTAATTTTAGCCATTCTGACAGGTGTGAGGTGGTACCTCACCATGGTTTTGATTTGTATTTCCCTGATGATGAGTGACGTTGAACATCTTTTCGTGTGTCTGTTGGCCATCTGGATGTCTTCTTTGGAAACGTGTCTATTCATGTCTTCTGCTCATTTCTTAATGGATTATTTGTTTTTTGGGTGTTGAGTTTGATAAGTTCTTTATAGATTTTGGATACTAACCCTTTATCAGCCATGTCATTTGCTAATATCTTCTCCCATGCCGTCGGTTGTTTTTTAGTTTTGTTGATTGTTTCCTTCGCTGTGCAGAAGCTTTTTAGCTTGGGGAGGTCCCAATAGTTCATGTTCACTTTTGTTCCCCTTGCCTTCGGTCATGTGTCTAGTAAGAAGCTGCTTTGGCCAAGGTCAAAGAGGTTGCTGCCTGTGTTCTCCTCTAGGATTTTGATGGCCTCCTGTCTCACATTTATTTTTGTGTCGGGTGTAAGAACGTGTTCTGGTTTCACGCTTCTGCGTGTCACCATCCAATTTTCCCAATCCCATTTGTTGAAGAGACTGCCTTTTTTTTCCATTGGATATTCTTTCCTGTTTTGTTGAAGAGGAGTTGACCGTATAGTAGGTGTGGGTCCATTTCTGGGTTTTCTATTCTGTTCCATTGATCTATGTGTCCGTTTTTGTGCCAGGACCACACTGACCTGATGACTTACGGCTTCGTAATAGAGCTGCAGAATCTTTGTGAGTTAAATGTAAAAGTATATACTGAGATGGTCTTCCAAGCTTGGACAGAAGGACACTGGGTTGGAGGACGAGGTGGAGTTGAGACCATCCCTTTACTTTGTAAACAAAACTAATTAGTCCATCTTTGAAGTAAGAGAGGTCACATTTTATTTTTTTCACAATAACTATTTTTACTAACGGTAGCTCCTCCTCACTCTCTCGGGTCATGTCATGGAAGGGGGCCGGTGTCCGGGTATCACAAACCTGGCTTCGATGCCCCGCGGGGCAAATTCCTGGGCACTTGAGCTGGGGCCCTAGCTAGGTTTGAGAAGACCTGACCTATAGCAGGTGCTCAGTAAACGGCAGTAGTAATTCTTATTGAAAGATGTTTAATAGCAGAGAGCTTTCATCGAAAAGATTTTAAGTACCAGGAAGCTTTCCAACCCCTAGGCAGAAATTTTCTATAGCATATGATTCCATCCGTCAAAGGGATAAACTGTTGGGTCTTTGGCCAAGGTGTCCTCACCTCTCAGAAACATCAGCCCCCAAGTGACCGAGTTCTCCAACCACATGAACCGTCGCGTGCTTCACCAGTGCGTGGTGAAGAACGCACAGATACGTAATGGGCTGTACAGGGGGTCTGCGCAGAGAAGAAGCCAGTTAGCTCCATGAAGCCCCCTTCTGAGGAAGATATTCGATCTGATCCTTTCCTGAAGGAGTTACCGTGGCACCCGCTGGGTCCGACCACTAACGCCAGTGTGCTACCCTGCCCATGGCTGCCTGGGGTGGGGGCCACTATCCCAGTCCGGTCGGTGTCAGTAAGACTGGACACGCAGAAACCCGCATGCCGATCGGGGTGAATTTCACGAAATCCTGCCCAATAGGTGTCCTTCCACGACTGTTTGCCTGTTCTGGGCCAGGTACTTAGCTTCCGGGTGCTGACTCCTATCCTTGGAGAGACTGATATTTGATCAGGAGGGACAAATGAAACGAGTTCGCCACTAAATGAACAAGCTGACTTTAGTTTGTGAAGAGTGCCATGAAGACAATAAGAGGAAGTGGCTGGGCGAGGGCGGAGGTGTGTCGCACAGTCAGGAAGGACCTCGCTGAAGGGCTGACAGAAGGGCTGAAGGCTGCAGCCGAGAACCGAAGGGCAGAGTCAGGGCGGGAGCAGGAAGGGCCAGCATGGGGAGCACAGCCACAGAGCGGGCAGGTAGGCAGGGCCGGGTCACATCTGACCTGGAGGCCAGGGAAGGCTCTGGAGGGGATTTTAAGTGCAGGAAAAAGCCCCGGGCATGAGGAGGTTGAGCAAAGCAGTACTACCATCTGATGTGAGGTTTGAGATCAATCTGGCAGCTGGGTAGAGAATGGATGGTAGCGGCGAAACAAGGACACAGAGAGACTGGGAGGCACTCATTCCCCGGCTGCTGCTGAGTTGCCCAGCACCCCAACGGAGCTGTGCCAATGGCGGTCATGCCCCCTGCCTGGGGGGCAGCCGACGTCATGGTCAGTGCGAAGGGACACAGTTCTACCCCCTTCGCCAGTTCCGGACAACTGTGAAGGACCAGGGGATCCAGCAGCCCCCGTGGGATGGCCGAGGTCATGGTTACAGCCGATTAACTTCAACTCGTCCCTTTGCCCGACCCTGCTTCACTTCCTCCCTCCGGGGTTTGGTTCCCGATCAACTTCCTGTATGCAAATCTTTGTCTCAGAATCCGTTTCCTGGGCGACCCACCCCAAGACACCTGCCATCAAAGGGCACGGGGACTACGTCTTTCTTGCCTCCTGAAGGAGCCTGCACGATAAGGGGACGGGAGCAGAGGCGATGGGTTCGGCGTGAAGCCCCTGCTTCAGCCTGTGGCCTGGCATTTCAGCCGGGGAAGCTGGGCTGGCCTTGCCTTTCTCAAACCCCAGGCTGAGCAGGGATTTGTCGTGCTCTTCTCCTCACGCACGTATTCTTTAGGTCCATACAAACGCTGTGACTCTCCTTAAGCTTCCGTCGCGTGCGATCCCACGACCATCACGTGTACTCGAGACCTGTGCCTATGACGTGCTGCGTTCCAAAGCGGTGGCGTTTGGTAGCTCTGGCTGGCGTGGTGGCCGAGTTCTGTCCGGCGGCTCACAGTCTATATCCTCCTCTGTGTTGCATCCAGCTGGTTTCCATTTAGGTTCTGCTAATGAGAAGCATTCACGGGAGATTAGAAAGTATGCAGAAGGGAGAAGCTATATTTTTCCTGCTTCGGCTGTAGCAGCAGGAGGTCTGAGCGACTGCAGGCGTCTGTGGACCCCAGCATCCCTGCACTGCCGGCGTCGGGGCGGGGGCGGGGGCGGGTGGTGGCGGCTCGGAGCTGACTGCTCAGTGGCCAGTGGTAGGGTCCCCACCGTAGTAGAAATGGCAGCAGCAGGAGCCTCAGAGACCGGTGTCCTTGGGTCCCCATTATTTTATTTGCATTCCTAGTCTGCCCTGGGGTCATCCTCACAAACTCCTCAGAAGTTAGAATCCGTTATCAATCAGCATGCTGTCTCGAAAATAGAAGCCGCTTCGTGCATTTCAGAGTCAGTGCTAATACCGTCTCCCTTTTGTTCCTGCAGCCCAAGGGGCTTAGTAGTTTCTGTAAATACTTCTCTCCAGTGACAGCACCTTCCTGTGTTGCTCCTCCATCCTTTTCAACAAAGTTGTAACTGATTTCCTGTATTAAATCTCCTTCTGAAATGCCTGAGGTGGTTTCTGGTTCCTTGACGGCATGCTGATTGATAACGGACTCTAACTTCTGAGGAGTTCATAAAGAATGACCACAGAGCAGATCCGGGATGCAAATCAAATAATGGAAGCAAAGCTGCCAAGCGGATCGTTTATAAGGGATTATTTTTTTTTTCTTCCTGAAAGAGACGTTGCTAATGTCACAGAAAGCAGTTTGTTTCATAAAAGTCGATCCAAACGAATAGTTCAGGTTGAATCGTTCGGGGGCAATAAAGCTGCGTTTCTTCGTGGGAGAAATCTTCGGAATGCGCAGGAGAACACATGGAACAAGCTTCCCTTTCGGCGTTCGCCAGACGAGAGTCAACACCGCCCCCATTGTGACCCCAGAGAGTCGCTGGGTGTTTCTGAGCGTCGGTTCTCCTACTCAAAAAACGGAAAGTGCCATACTTACTCGTTGGGATTGTTTGTGAGAGTTAAGGAAGGTATTTATGAAAAAGGCATAACCCAGGGCTGCTGCACGTGGAGGGTAACTCATATAGCCTCCTGGGAATCCGAGTTAGCAGGATTCCACCTGGTGTCGGCTCAGAAGCCCCAGGAAAGTCAGAGGAGAGTGAAATGTACGCAAACGATTCCAGCCGCCAGCAGGATTCGGCAGCCGCTTCTTAGAAACATTAATTCTGTCTCCATTGTTCATCTTTAATGTTTCACTACTAAGTGAGGAAGACTGATTCCAGGAGTGCCCGGGCGGCTCAGGGGGTTGAGCCCGACTCTTGAGTCTGGGCTCAGGTCATGATCCCAGGGTCGTGGGATTGAGCCCTGTGTCCAGCTCGACACTAAGTGCTTGAGATTCTCTCTCTCCCTCTCTCTCTCTCTCCCTCTGCCCCTCTCCCCCAATTGCACTCTTTCTCTCTTCTAAAAAAAAAAAATTTGTTCCCACAGCAGTTTATGAACTGTATGGGTCAAGCCCTACATTGGAACTTTTATTTTGGGGGGGGGGGTGCTTTCAATTTCACAGCAGGGGCCCAGACACGATCTGATGTCGGGCTGGGGCTGGAGGCTGGACAGAGTGAAGAGTCGCTCATCTCAGCCTAACCGCCTGGAGCCCCGGGCTCACTAAGGGGCATAGTCTCTGCAGGTCGTGATGCATTCCCCCTGTATTATGACCCTGAGTGCACTCTTGTCTCTGGCAGTTGGTTTGTCTCCGGGAGGTGTGAAGAAGCGTGCTCCGCTGAGTGCTTGGCTTGCGCTCTGGGGAAGCAGGATGTGCCCTGCCGTGTCACACAGGCCGCGGGATCTCTGAGATGGAAGCGGAAGGGGGACAGGAGATCCTGGTCAGGACCCTGCTGTCTGGGTAGATGTTCCAAGCCGACCTGGGACAGTTCTGCTGCCAGCCCTCCAACCAGGACAAGGCTGGTTTCCAATGAACAATGAGGACTTGGAGAAAACCCTCGAATGCTGGTCCATCGAGGGCAGAGGTCCTGGGTGGGGCGCCTGGGTGGCTCAGTCGGTTAAGCATCTGACTTCGGTTCAGGTCATGATCTCACAGTCTGTGGGTTCAAGCCCCGTGTCGGGCTCTGTGCTGACGGCTCAGAGCCCGGTGTCTGCTTCGGATTCTGTGTCTCCCTGTCTCCCTGCCTCTCCCTGAATCACACACACATACACACACACATTCTCTCTCTCTCCCAATAATAAACAAACATTAAAAAAAGTTTTAAAAAGGCAGAGAGGTGCTCTTCATGTAGGCTTGAGGAAGAAGGTGTTTTCTGTTTTCCAAAGGCCGGCAGACTTAAGAGAGAAATATCAAACAACTGTGTGTGTCTACCCACGTGCTCTACACGGTGACAAATACTTTTTTTCTGCCTGAGCCTGAGACTAATAGAAGTCATACTTTGCATTCTATTTGCCCTATTTTCTTACATAAAAATGCTTTTGATGGGCCTGGGCCCGGAGAAAAGTTTGATGACTCCATTGAGCTTTGAGCAGTGGGTGTGCGGGGAACTGAGAGGAGGGGCCGGATGGGAGGTGTGGCCGGCCCACAGCCTCCCTTCTGCCCGTGGGTGCGTAGCAAGTGGAGGGGCATGCTTCTGAGGGGCCGCGATCAGACGCTCCAAAGGGTTCCAAGGGCGAGCAGCCACAAAGCAAGCGGTAGCCGGAGGCGGGGCTGGGTGCAGGGGAGAGGAGAGAGATCACGAGAAGACGGTTTGCTGGATGTAGGGCCCGGTCCTTTCCTTCCTGTTCTGCTGCAAGAGCCAAGCTTGTTGAGACTCGGGAAATATCAGAAATGAACACAATGCCCCCAAAGTAGAGCAAGAGCCAAGTACACTGTGATAGACACGTTATAACATATTACGATACATGCATTCAACCAACCACCACCTAACACCCGTGGGGCACGTGCCGGGCAGGCACCCGGTGAAGGCCGAGCAGCGCCAGCCGGGTCCCAGATTGCACGGATTTCGTGGTCTGGCGGGAGATGGTGACACCACACGGTAGACCCGCTGATGCACATGTATCCACAAACTACGACAAGTGAGATGAAGGAGAAGAACAGGGCGCTACAAGACAGAATGACGGCGAGAACCTAATTTAGACTGTGGGTCAAGGAGGGCTTTTCTGGGGAGGCGGCATTGGCAGGCATTGGCACCAAGATCTGAAGGGGTTCGCTAAGAGTGAGGGAGACAGGGTCCTGGGAAGACGGACTGCAAGCGCAAAGCTCCCAAGGAAGGGGAGAGGCTGAGAAACAGGAGGAGCCGAAAGACCCCGGTGGAGCCTAAAGAAGTGCCCGAGGAGGCGGCGAGCAGGGAGCGTGATTGGCGAGGCACACAGGTGCAAGGGCATGTGGAACCTTACAGGCTGTAAGGATGCCGAGCTTAATTCTCAATGCAAGGGGAGCCACGGAAGGGTTTTACCAAAGGGGGTCCTGAGCCGAATTATACACACTTGAGCTTCCTATGGTACAAATTACAAAAGACTGGAGAAAGTGATTTGTGATTGTGGCAGACGATGGCTAGCTGTTCGCCAAATCCATTTCTTTTTCCTCCCGGGCACAGGGTTAAATTGCATTTTCTAACCTCCGTTAGAGTAGGTGTGGCAACGTGACAGTTGCAGCCAATGGCATGTCGGGAGAAGTAGCCTCCGGTATGCCCATCCTGGCTCATAAAAATCTCCCATCATGTCCTTCATGCTCCTTCGCTGCCCCCATCTGCCACCTGTGTTCACTGAAGAGTGAACTCTGAGGCCTCAGGAACAGAGAGCACCCGAGACGGAAGAGCCTGGGTCCATGAACCATCATCCGGTAAGGCTTATCACCAGCCAGGAACATCCACTCTGGACTTTGCATACGAGAGAAGTCAGTTTTTACTGTGTCAATCCACTAAGATTCTGAGCTATCTTTGTTATAGCAGCTGGCGTTATTTATCCTAACTAATAACATAAAAAAAAATGAGTTAACAAAAGGGTAAAAATTACATCGATAGTATACTCACAACTGTGTAAAAATCACTCCCACCAAATAAAACTGTTAAACGCCGGTTGGTTTTAGGTTGTGTGATTATGGCTTTTTCTTCTTTTTACTTTTCCATATTTTCCAATATCCTATGATGTGTGTGTATTACTTTCATAACGGGAAAGCTTTACTAAAAAGTTTTTTTTTGAAAAGATGTTACAAGAAGGCACATGTACATATATATTTTTTACGGGCAAAAATAGCGACATCATCGCCAAGGAAATAATACTCCCTCCTGGAATAGATTAATTTTTGCTGACAGCTTTGAGTTTTTCGTGAATCAGAATCAGATCTATGTAAGCGTGGCACATTCCCCCGTCAACTTGGAATACTGAAAAGAGCATCGAGCAAGGGGTCTGAAGACACAGAAGCAGGCTGTGCCCTAGGAAGTGTACCCGGGACAAGGCCTTTCTCAGCTCTGTTCCCGGGCTTCCCTCCGCAGAACACGCCGAGATAACATTCTTGAGGTGATTTTTAGCTGTGCTGAAACATTTGTGTATAGTAGCTGAGGGTTTTTTTTCCCCTGGGGTTATTCTTCATTAACCAATTCTCAACAACAACCCCAGTGGGATGCACCATGTGTTTGCATTATGTCTGTTTTACAGATGAGGAAACGGAGGTGCCGAGAGGGTAAGAAATTTATCTGGGGCCACGCGACTAGTAGGCAGGACTGGGATTCGCTCTCGATGTGTCTGACTTTAAGCTTCCGCTTCTAACCATTCCATCCTGCCCCCTTGTGCAAGAACCAGTCACTGACCTGAAAATGAGCTCTTTGCGAGGGATCAGCTGAGTCCCAAGCAGCCTTGGTGGAGGGGAGGGAGTAGGGGTGGAGGAGGAGGGAGGTGGAGGGAAGGAAGAAGGCAGCTAGTTAGGGATGTGTCGGTAAATGTTTAACAATGGGTTCTTTGGGGGAGGGCCATGGTTTGTGGCGTTTTGAGAATTTCCATGGTGTAAATACTCCCGGCAAGGCAGATTTCCAGCTCTCAACCATTCCACGGCTGGCTTATCAACTCTTAATAATTTAACCAGGGGCTCTTGGCTCTCTTGGGAGCCTGGAGGATCCGGCTCCAGCCCTTTAGTGGCCAAGCCAGCTCCCTAGGGCTTCCATAGTAAAAATGGGAGGAGGAAAGCAAAATGCTTAGTTGTTGTTTTTAAAGTTTATTTATTTTGAGAGAGAGAGAGAGAGAGAGAGCCTGAGCAAGGGGAGGGTAGAGAGGGAGAGAGAATCCCCAGCAGGTCCACACTGTCAGCAAAGAGCCTGATGCAGGGCTCAATCTCATGAACCACAAGATCATGATTCAAGTCAAAACCGAGTGTCGGACGCTTAACTGATGGAGCCATCCAGGCACCGCCCCCCACACCCCCGGAATGCTTAGTCTTTACCTACACGAGGGGTGGGTGAGAATCTCTTCTCAGCAACGGGGCAGGGGGCTTCACATCAGAGCGGCAAGAACTGGAGAGGAGGGACTGGTACTGCTTGTCTACTCTCTTGGCTCCCATGCCACCCGGCTCCGCTCCGCTCCGCTCTGGACCGAGAGAGACGAGGAGCCCGCGCAGAGGAGCCGGTTACCATGAAGCCACAAAGGGTATCACAGGCTGGGAGATCCAGACACCCCTGAAAGCCGTCGAGACTGGGGTCTGTGTCCCCTGGGCCGAATGACATCTGCTGAGACTGTTTCTGAACAGTGAAGCCGGAAGGGGCTCTGGGCTCGGAGGGGAAAGTTCCAGGATTCTAGTTCTAGTGTGGTCACCGACACCTGTTTGCCCATAATTTGCCCCCTCTTCTCTCTGGGCCTCAGTTTCCTCACAGAAAATGAGGGAGCAGTTGCTATACGCTGGGTCTGTCGAGGGCTTACCCTGGGACAGGGCGCGCTTATGCTAGCCCCTGGGGAAATGCAATGATTGAGGCACAAAGTCCTAGTCTTCTAGAAGCTCCCAGTCTAATGAAGGTGACGGGCAAAAAAGAGAGATAGTTACCAGGCAGGAGAGGCTGGGTGCAGACGTATGAGCACAAAAGGAAGGGCACTCTCTCAGGGAAAGACATGGAGGGGGCAGGAAAGGATGAGTGTGAGTCAGCTGGGCAAAGAGGATGAGAGAGGAACGTTCTAGGCAGAGGCAAAAGCATAGGCGAAGGCCTGGAAGTAAGAGAGAGCTCAGCTCTGTGAAGGTCCTGGAGGAAGGGCAAGGTGGCTGGTGGGTGGCGTGCAAGGGGCAGGGAGGTTGGTGTAGGCAAGGACGGCAAGAGCCATGTCAGGCAGGGCTTTGGACCTCCTGTTGCTAACGGGGGCCGTAGAAAGCTTATTATAAACCAGGAGGTGACTAGTCCAACGCCCTCTCTAACAAGAAGGAAATCCTCTCATTTGTGACGATATGGACGGACCTGGAGGACACCATATCGCTCTGTGTAGTCTCCACACTAGTCGAATTTAGAGAAACAGAGCAGAATGGTGATCGCCAGGGGATGGGGGGAAGGAGAAATGGGAAGATGTTGGTCAAAGAGTACAAACTTTCAGTTACGCAGAATGAACGAGCTCTGGGAATCTAACGTACAACATAGTGACTGCATGTAATGAAATCGTACTGTATATTTGAAAAATGCCAAGAGGGTAGATCTTACGTGTTCTCATCACAAGAAAGGGAGGGAGGGAGGGAAGGAGGGAGGAAGGAAGGGACAAAGAAAGGAAGGAAGAATGAGAAAGAAAGGAAGGAAGGAAGGAAGGAAAGAAGGAAGGAAGGAAGGAAGGAAGGAAGGAAGGAAGGAAGGAAGGAAGGAAGGAAGGAAGAAAGAGGAAAGAAAAAAAGAAAGAAAAAGAAGAAAGAAAAGAGTACGGAGATGGTCTGTTAATTAGCTTGATTGTTGTGACCATTTCGCAATGTATTTATATATCAAATCATCAATGAGTACTCCTCAAATATATAAAAATCCTAGTTATCCAATATGGCTCAATAAAGCTGGGGAAAAAAAGCTAGTTTGGTGCTGTTTGGGGCAGGAGGTGGGGGACTGGATGCAAGGAAGCCTGTTAGTAGCTGGTGTGAAATCCAAGTGAGCGATGAGGGTGACAGAGCTGGAGAAGGGTCCATAATTCAAAAGTTGGGGAGGAGGTGGAATCCACAGGGCTTTGCGATGCCCCATTTGAGGGCTGGGGAAGGTGACGTGAAGGATGGCTTTCTGGTTTGGCGGACGGATGGCGGTGCGCTCCTTCCTTCCTTGCACCGTGGGCAGAGGGGAGCCGCCCCGACCAGCCAGTGGGGTCTTTGCGCAGCTTCCCAGGTGGCTAGCTGAGCTTTGTAGCTCTAAAGTCACAGGCCATGAGACCCTCCTCCAGGCTTTTCGCCCCCACCCCCAACCCCTCTTCTTTCCTGGTCATTCGCAGATGCAAGCATCCCCACCATGAGAAATCCTTAATTTTGCTTTCCTGTCCGTTCTATTTTTGTTAAATACATTCGTCTCCACCAGGAAAACCAAATTGCTGACCAGCCAACCTGAAAGTCGGAGACATGCAATTTGCAATCTGTTGGCATCTTCACTTTCGGCCGGGGCCTGGAGGGGGTGGGGCAGGGCTCGGACGAGGCAGCTGGCACAGTCCAGATGCAAGGCCCGCGGGCTCGGGCTGCAGGGGTGGCCAGGCGGAGTGAGGGGGGCGCCGCGTAGTAATGCTCTGGGAAAAATGGGCAGGATCACGGAAGGGCACTCTGCCGGGAGGCGGCCGCCTGGGTTCTCTCCCCTCATTACTTCCGTCTCCCACTCCCCGAGGAGAGGTTTCCTAGTGTGTGAGGAGGTAACGTTCCTTTTATCCTACCCAAAGGCTGGGCCCAGAATTCCTCCTAAGAGGAAATGATCTTCGTGGAGGAAGGAATCTTGATTAGCCTCCTGGGGGGAAAGGAAGAACCTCAGCAGGGGAACAGAAGGCGCTATTTTCTCTGCAGAGGAGGAGGCCCAAGAGGGGTGGGAGGCCCGGAGAGACCACCGCGGAGGACGTGGCCCCTCGGACGGGGAGGGCGGCGAGCACGAACGAGGTGAGGAGTCAGTAAGGTCCGATTCGAGGTCATTCAAGTGATCTTCCCTGGTACAGACCCTCTCCGCTCGACCCCCGAATCTTCCCTGGAACCCCTCACCAGGCCTTTAGAAGGGGATGGCTTTCAGGTCTGTTTGTTCTTGTTTGGTGTGGCTGTCGTAATGGAGGAGGGGTCTGAATTTCCCGCCCGGGGCGACGGGGCCCAGAGCTGAGGATCGTGGGATGGCCCGCACCCTGAATGAATTCAGCACGAGCAGAGCCACGAGAGCGCAAGCCTGCAGGAACGTGAAGAAATCTCGGGAAATCGCTGAAAGGAGACACGGAGCCTTGCTGAGAACCTTTCCAAGATCCCAGCGGCTGACATCAGGTGACACGCAGAGGCTGGGGTCAGGCAGGAGGCGCGAGGAACAAACAGTGGGTGTCCAAAGCCGTTTTCAGGGCTGGCGTGGGGCCAGCTGAAGCTCGGAAAGATAAATGGAGGCATCTTTTTGCTTAAGATGGGTTTTCTCTTCCCTTCCCTTTCTGGCCTGGGGCTGAGGGGCTCTTCTAAGACCCCTGCTCAACTTCGGGCTCCAGCTAGTGAACTTGAGACATAATGCCTTATTGTCGCTCGGGTCTGCAGCTGGTTTATAGCTGTCGAACATTTTGTAGTGGACATTTTTCTTGCTCCGACGGATCCCCGTTTGAAGGATAATAGTACCCTGATTTTAATTTAGAGACGACGTTTTCAGGGGCTGTGACAGCCACACTCTAAGATGGCCCCAATGACTCTCACCTACTGGTATTCACGCCCTGTATTGTCTCCTCCCGCATGGAACAGGGCTGGTGTGTGTAACCAGTAGGATAGCACAGAAATGGCAGAGTGTGGCTTCCAAAACTAGATCATACAGAGACACTGCAGCCTTGACCTTGCTTTCTTTTGGATCGCTCCCGCTGGTGGAAGCCAGCCATGTGATGAGGACACTCAAGCAGCCGTGCGGAGAGGTCCATGTGGTGAGGAGTGAAGTCCTTCCACCTATAGCCACCGCAAATAAGCCAGCCATGGCAGGGAGCTATCTTGGAAGCAAACCTCCACCCCCAGCAAGCCTGAAGATGATCGCAGTCCCATATTGCCTGCAGTTACAAATATTAAAGCCCTCGAGCCAGACCTTCCAGCTAAATCACTTCGGAACTCCTGACCCGCAGATACTACGTGAGATAAGAAATCTTTATTGTTGCTTTATGCTATCACGCTTTGGGATAATTTCTTATGAAGCGATAGATAACAGATACGGGTCACAGGAAGTAAGAGAATTGACCCTGGATGGTTCCAAGGAAGATGCTTTATTAAGGGCTACCACAGAGTGGGGGAACAGATTAAGGGAACAGACACAAGACAGGGTTGTACCCAAGGACTAACAATGGCAGGGGATGTTACATACCTCAGAGCGGATGAGCAAGGGAATAAATAATGTCCTTGGAGCTTCACAGAAGCGGGAGGCAGAGAAGCCATAGCCTTGGAGAAAAGACATGGCTATTTCAAGAGATAGCAAAGCAAAGCTGGGGGCTGCCCCCTGACCTCTCTGCTCGGTGGCTTCCAATCTCCTGCCTGCACTCCCCACTGGCTAAACACAACCAGAAACTCGAGGCCAAGGGATCCCGGGTGATGTCGACCACGGGAACAACTTCTCAGGGCACAGAGAAAGGCAGAGAACGGATCTGTTGGAGGGGACACGGAGAAGAGACAAAAGCCAACCCAGAGATCCACCTGGCCCCACTCTGACTTTAAGTTTTATGAAGCCTCCTCTACGCAGGGCTGAATCACATGACTTAGACTGACCCAATCAGCGCAGTCTTCTAGTTACAGTGATTGGTTCAGGTACGGGCACATGACCCAAGAGAGCCAATCAACGCAAAGGGGACTCACTTCCCGGGATTTTATTGGCACTCCTGGGGAAACAGGCTCCCTGTCTTGCCGGGCTTGGTGCGTGACGTGGGATTCACCAGCGACTGCGCGGAGGCCGAGAGTGGCGCTGGCGCGGAAGAAAGCAGCCCCAGACGCGGAGGGATGGGGAAGCGTCACCCTGGACTTCACCGTTATCTTTGGGGAAGGATGGTTTTCTATCACTTGCGCCGGAAGAGGCCTGAGTGACCCATTCTCATCCGCAGCCTTGATGATCTTCTTAGCAGCTCTCTGGGGTAGGCGGGGCGGAGATCATTAATCGCACTTTGCACGTGAAGAAAATGAGGTTCCGTGCTCTTCATCACTTGCCAGCCAGTTCATTTAAATTCATCATTAAGTTCACTATCCCAGCCTAGGTTTTTGGAGTGTATTTCGCCCTCATATTGCATGATTTAAAATTTCTGACTTCTGTTTCCGTGGCCTCGCTGTGTCTATGCCTGGAACCGAAAGTTGCCCCAGACGCTCACAGAAGTAGGCGCTCGATTATTAATTTTAATCAAACGAGCAAGCAGGTCATGGCGGTCAGGAAGATTTTCCAAGGTCGCACGTCTTTCAGGGGCTGGATCGGAGACTGGGAGGCAGGACTGGAGCAGGTCCCCAGGCCCCTTCTTGTCCCAAATGGGAAATGTCCTTCTTTCGGTACTTCCTTCGTTTCCGTGCTGAACCGATACTCGGGGGGAGTACAATGTAGTGGGCAGGTGTGCGCTCAAGGCTACCTTGCAAAGGAGAGGCCAGGTGCTCCATGGTCCCCAGGGAGTCTGGAACAAAGCAGAAGCACTTTCCCTCTGGTAGGGGAGGCAAGAAAGAAAACATCTTCTCCCAACTACCGAGTTAGCCAAGGGTTTACTAGGATCCATAAAATATGGCCTCCGATTTCTCTGGCGGGGTCTCTGCTTCTCCCCTCACGGACACCATTCCAACTACAGTGCCCCCGCCCCACATTTCCCACACTCTCCAGCTTCTTCGCCTGCTTCATAATTTTTATTAGAGACCAGACCCCTGGTTGGGTGCTAGATATTTTTAAAATTCCTTTAAATGTTTTAAAGCTTTGGCTGGGACATCCTTAAGGTACTCGAAATGAGCTTGACCCTTTTGAGGCTTGCTTCTAAGCTTCGTTAGCTGGGACCAGAGCCACCTTTAGGGTTGATTCTGCCCCGACTGCTGAGATAGTAGCCTTCTGGGGCTCTCCCCATGCGCTGTGAAGTTTTCCCACCCCAGCTGGTGTGACCACGAATGATTCGTGGCCCTGCGTGAGCTCTGTGGAGCCTTCTGTCTGTTCCCTTCTGCCGGTGCGGTCTCTAGTCTCAGGGGTTCCCTCCCTACACCGGCAGGTGCCAGTAAGCCCACAGCTGAGCAGGCAGCCCCTTGCAGCTCTCTGCTACCCTCCCTCTCCACGTGGCTCTCTCCCTTCCGCTCCACAGCCTGCACATTCTAGCCTCCTTGGTCTCTCTTAATTCAAATTTTCAACTCTGTCTCAATTCACGTTGTCAACTCTGGTGGACGGTGGGGCTCTGTGGGGGCTGTCCTTCCTGGGCTGCAGCCTGGAAACTCTCCGGGCATTAAGCTGGGCAATCCTAGGGCTTCACGTCCTCGGTGTCCCTTCTCTCAGGGGTCACTCTCCTCTGCTGTCTGTTTCCAGTGTTGGAAAACCGTTGTTTCACGTGATTTGAGCGGTTTGTTTGCTGCTTCAGGCAAGAGGGTAAATCCATTTCCTGTTACTCCTCCGTCTTGGCCGGAAGTGGAAGCTCCCCCTCCCCCAAGCGCTCTGGACACTGTCAACCGAGGTTTTCACACTGGCGGTCCATCTGTCTGGATCGCTTTTACCCCAGTCACGGCACGGCTCACTCCTGCTGCTCCTTCAAGTCTTTTCTCACGCACTGCCTTCCCAGGGAGGCGTCCGCTGGCCGCCCTGTTTAAAACTTCTCGGGGCACCTGCGTGGCCCAGTCATTTGGGCGCCCGACTGTTGGTTTCGGCTCAGGTCATGATCTCACGGTTCGTGAGTTGGAGCCCCGCATTGGGCTCTGTGCTGACAGAGCGGAGCCTGCTTGGGATTCTTTCTCTCCCTCTCTCTCTCTGCACCTCCCCCCCCCCAACTTGTGCTGCCTCTGTCTCCCTCAAAATAAATAAATAAACTTAACTCCACCCCCCACACACATTTAAACTTCTCCCTGCTCCCCCTCCACTGGTACCATTTCCAGTTCTCCTTCCCTTCCTGCATACTGCTTTCTTTTTCCTTCTCAAACAGCAACTGCTGCCTTCGAACCCACGATATAATATCCTTATTTAGTATGTCGATTATTGACTCTCTCCTTGTACTGGGTTGTAAATTCGTCGAAGGAAGAGATTTCCGTGTGTTTGGTTCACCGCTGGATTCCTGGATTCCAGGACAGTGCCAGGCCCATAGTAAGTTCCCCAGAATTACTAGTTAAGTGAATAAATGGTTGAGAAGATGCTCGAAACCCCACCGCCTGCCAAGAGCGCAGCTATGAAGGTTGAAAATTGGATGCGTGTGTGGGAGAGGAGCTAATATCCCTTCTCTGCGAAGAGCAGCAGGAGGAGGAATAGCTGAAAACACAGGTTACGGCTGGAGGGAAGGCTCCTCAAATGCCAGCCTCTACCCTGTAGGCAGCGCGGAGCCATGGAAAGTTTTTTAATGAGGAATAACACGGTCAACAATTATTTAGGAAGAATAATCTGGTAGGTGTAAACGCGAGAGCCAGAATAAATGAGCAGCAGAGGAGAGAGAGCAGAGAGGTGGTAGTTGGGAGTTCACAGACTCGGCAGAGCTCAGCAGGTGGGGGGAGGAGTCGAGATGATACCTGGATAGATTTTTCTGTCGAGACATGGCAGGTGTGACAGTGCAAATTAGGTTCCAAAGGGTTCCGCTGAGGGAGGGGGCGGGAGAGCGCATAGGTGTAAAGGAAAAAAAAAAATGGGCATTCGAGGTGGCTGACATCAGGCCGGAAACCTGGACTCTACTTCCCCCGCTTGTGAACCTGGGCAGGCTACACAGTCTCTTGAACTGGGTTTCCTCATTTATAAAAGGGTACCAAGTACATCTCCTTCACGGGCAGGCCTTGCTGCCGGGAAACTCAGTGCTTTGGGCGCTTCGTAAATGTTGGCTGCCATCTTGAAAACCGTTTCTCCTTCACTACCTCAGAGTCCCAAGAGGCCTTGGGGATGGGAGAGCCCTTTCTCTGACCGTGCCGGGCAATATTCCCATGATCTCACAGGTGAACTGAGGCCAGAGCTCAGCCCCAGCTGACATCCACCGACTGTCCCGTGTGTGTGTGTGTGTGGGGGGGGGGTCATCGGATAAATCCCACTGCCTGTCATGGTCACCGCTCCTAAGAGTTGGGGTGAGGAGTGTGAGCCCAAGGAGGAGAACACCAAGCCGGCCTCTTCTCCACATCCCGCTGCCGGGGGAAAATAGGACACGTTTCCATGACCCCGAAGTTTAGAACCTCAGGATACTCTGTTCACAAGAGGCTTTAATTCCCAAGACAGCTGTCCAGTGGCTAAGGTCATTACATGTGGATTACCGAGGCAGCTCTTCCTAAGCTAGTTGACAGAATTGCTAGATTTGAGGATGAACAGGGAATTTGTTTTTGGGTGCATTTCGGAAAGCACCGTAGAGCCCGTGCACACCGCGGGGACCCTGCCAGATTGCTAAAGGGGGATGACAGTGGTTATGCGGATTAATGTCGCTGCCTATGGCCTTCCAAGGTCCCGCGTGCCTGACGGACAATCTAGGTCACCGTTTTATCACATACCATGGCCCTGTAAAAAACATATACGTACATGTTTATGTGTGTACCTGACACACGCGTGTGCAAACACAAAACTCTGCATCCTTCCTATTATTGCACCAGAGGGCCACTGGAGCCACAGTTTTGAGCCGATCTACCACAACAGTCATTAACGGGATGCGCCCTAAGGTTTCAAGCCTCGAGCGTTTCCAAGCTGGCCCCTGGCCTATGTTAGGCGAGACCCTACGTATGTGTTTCTACATGCTCAAGATTAAATTACATAATATGTCCTCAGTCAACTGGGCCGCAGCTGGTGGGGATCCAACTCACTAGAGTCTGGCATGGAGGAGGAAGCAGTTCCTCCGGCCTCAGAAACTGGAGGCTTGCACGAGAGCAGGACACACTCAAGGCCTCTCTGTTGGGTCTACTTGCACCTTGTCTCCCCTCCCTGCTCCGTTTATTTCTAGGGGAGACTCAGGGTCCGTCGAAGATAGAATGAGACAGAAAGGAGAAGAGCGTCAATAATGGCCGAGAGCCTACGGGTGCCAGGAGCGGTCCCAGGTAGCGACGTGTCATCTAGTCCTCGTGACGCTCCGAGGAGCCAAGTGTTCATACATCCTGTTGCACAGACGGGAAAAGTGAGTCCGAGGGCTCACTAGCTAAAGTCCCTGGACTAGTAAGGGCCAAGACTGGATTAGGGTCTAGGTCTTTTAAAGTTAATATTATTTTAGTATTATTTCTAAGTCTTCCTTTCTTTTTTCTTTTAAACGAGGCCTAAAGGACTACATAATCACTGTAGAAAATTTGGAAGGGAGAAATAAGCAAAGAGAAAGAATTCCATCCAGAGACGCCACTGTTAGCATTTTGGAGTACATTCTTCTAGTCTTCATTTATTGTAGTATTTAAAAATTGGTTATGGTTATCGAAAGTGAGGATTAAAAAAAGGTTTTTTAAGTGAGGATCTACCATAAAAACCTTTGTTTTATATACATATATATATATATAAATATATATAAATGTATATATATATAAATATATATAAATGTATATATATATAAATATATATAAATGTATATAGTACTTTGTGCACTTAGTAAAAGTTGGTTATATATATATATATATATATATATATGTTTATTTTTGAGAGATACACAGAGTGCAAGTGGGGGAGGGGCAGAGAGAGACACACACACACAGAATCCAAAGTAGGCTCCAGGCTCCGAGCTGTCAGCACAGAGCCTGGCGTGGGGCTCGAACTCATGAACTGTGAGATCATGACCTGAGCCGACACCAAGAACAGGACACTTAACCGACTGAGCCACCCAGGCGCCCCTACCATGAAAACCTTTCTAATCTGCCCCCTTTGCACTGAAGAATATATTACGAACAATCTTCTATGTCATTCGCGCTCTAAAACAACGATTTTAATGGCTGCCCTGCCAACCCTCTAGCTGCCTCCTATTCATTCTTGAACCTCAGCTCAAAGTCATCTCTTTAGGAAAGTCTTTTCTGATCCCTAGCCTCCGCCAGGCCTCCATGTTGTAAGTTCTCAACACACCCCATGGCTTTCTTTCCAAGCATTTTCCACAATCTATATTCAAATAGTTATTGAGATGAATATCTGTTTAGTGTCTGTCTCTTCCCCGGCACAAGGAACAAATCTGCCTTGCTCGGCGCTGTAGCCATAGCATCCCCCCTCCCCCCGCCTCCCATGCTGTAGGTGGTCGTAAATATTTATAGAGGAGATGAATGATCAGAGGGAAACGGTCCCTTCCCTGCAGTCACGCCGGGTGTGTTTATGCTGTGGTTCCATCACTGACAATAATTCCATGGCCCAATGTCGTTAGTTCTCGGACATACAGTTAATCTTTTCCCTATAAATACCTGATTTCTCCTGTTGTTTAAGCCAAACCATAAATAAATAACGTGATATATATGCGACTGCAATGAGGGCGCCCGTGAAAAAGCTGGTGGTGGAGGGGGTCAAAAAAGAAAGGAGCGAGTTCTGAAGTTTACCTCTGCCTGCGCCCACCCTGTAGAAGGTGGGGGTCGTGGATGCTGCCCATTTGAAGCAGTTTCTTCAAGAGAGACTGCAAGTGAATGGCCACGCCGAGGGTCTCGGGGGAGGGGTTGTAACCACGGAAAGGAGCAAGAGCGAGATTCCTGTAACTTCCGAGGTGCCCTCTTCCAAAAGGTGTTTGAAACATCTCCCCCAGAAAATATCTGAAGAAGAAGAATCTACACGATCGGTTGCGTGGCGTTGCTAAGAGCAAAGAGAGTGATGAGTTGCAACGCTCCCAGGTTACCCAGGTTGAGGAAGAGGAGAAAGGTGAGGACTGAGATTCGTTTATCTGGAACGTTCTGTAGGAGTTCTGGAATAAGACTTAGGAACCAAACCTGAATAAATAAAATGATATTGATGAGTTATGGCCTTCTTGCTGCGTCTACTGGGGAGCCCTCGATTGTACACGGTGCTTTATAGTTTGTAACGCACCTTCCTTAATTCACCTTCAGAGCCACCCAGCAAGGGGCGCTTGGTCACTAGTTTCCTTTTGCAGAAGAGAATGCAAAGATTAGACACTTCCCCAAGGTCACCACTGCTAAGATGTAGGAGACAGCGCGGGAACCCAGGTCTGCCGACGCCGTGTCCCGTGCTCCTGCTGCCACCCTGAGCTACCTGTCCCCGGGAAGGTGAATGAGCCACCCGAATGAGACGGCGTCACTTCAGCTTTGCCCCGCGTTTTCAGCCGGGGCTTTTGGAATCATTTTTGCAACCGGAACATTTCTTAAAGGAAGAAAACTAGTTCATCACAGTAATCAAGTCTGTCATAGAGGATGCATGATGATGTTTGAAAATATAATCCTATGAACATCAGAACTGACAAGTCTGAAACATCTCGAGGCTAAATCTGCTAATAACGGTCTTTAGCATTCAGGTTGGCGCTCGCGTCGGTTGGCGTGATAAATTTCACAGCAGCAAGGCCCTAACAAGGAACTTCCTCAAAGAGCGACGGGGTAGAGGACAGTTTTTAATGAGGCCCGATCCCCGAAAGGGTGAAATGTGAGTGGAGAGTAATGGCATGAAATGACACGTGGATTTCCACGAGTCAGATGCCAAGAGGGGGGCTCACATCAGAAAATGCAGCAAACACTTTCTGAAGGTCGGGACTTGTACAGAAGAGGAGTCAAGACGTCGGGGCCGTCATCTCTGCAGATCCTCCCAGAGAAAATGTGCTTTGATTATTGGAAAGGAGCAGATGCATAGGAATTGCAATGACCTCTCCTAGGCCTGCTGTTCACCCTCTCATTCATCTTTGCCTAACCAGTGGCCTGCCCATCCACCTGCCTGCCATCTATCCATCTGTCCAGCCTTCCGTCCGCCTACCCCCACACCCCTCCATCCATGCACCCACATACTCATCCGTTCATGGGTCTATCTATCCTTGTATACGCCTGTCTCGCTCCATCATCATTCATGTGTGTATTTGTTCATTCACCACCAGCGAGACTCTAGTATAGGTCAGGCCGTGAGAACATTCACAGAGGTGCATCTCAGAAAGACCCCACCCTCAAGGAGTGGGTAGGAGAAGCCTCCGTCCTAACACTAACCAACTACTTGGGAGTCAGGGTGACGGCACGGTGGGGGCGAGTGCCAGATTTTCCACGCTGTGCTGCCTGGGGGCCGTGAGGGAGGCAAGTTTCAACAGCCACCACCGGCAGCTCACCCAAAGCAGCGGGCTCTTGTCTGTGTAACGGACACCCCACTCCCTGGCCAAATGCCATTTTGTTCTTATTACTAAAAGCGCACAGAATGTGGTGAAAGGGCATTCGATGGAAAGAATATGAATCCTACCACAGAAATCTCCTGTGTGAAAGTACAGTACCGTTGGCTGCTTTGGTAACTAGACAGGCTGCCCAAGAAAACCACTGTTCTGTTGCTTTCTCTCTCTCTCTCTCCCTTCCCTTCTCTTTCTCTTTTCTTACTTTCTTGCCCACTCGTTTATGATTAATTTCTTCACCTTGGAAGAGGACGGCCAACGTGCGTTTCCAGAGACAGAGCGAGCGAGAAGAGGCCGCCATGCTGTGGATCACCTCCGTGATGTCTGCAGCATCCACGTACCATCTGTGCTTCCCCTGACGAAATATCTGCCTCTTCGAACTAAAAAAGAAACCTTATCTTGCTACCTCAAGTGCTAGTTATATTTTTATCGCACGCATTAACATCAAACCCAGCTATGAAATGAAGAGCGTGGGTCCGGGCCCCAGCTGAGACCGTCCCTCCCCCGCCTCTGGGGCGCTGTCACGGGACGGGACCTGCCGCCATGGTGTCTATCCTTGGGCCCCCCCTGGCGGGGGGGGGGACCCTGACCGGGGTGAGCCGACCTGAGGCCCCGGGCCAGCCGCCCCGTTCGAGGGTTCGCTTCCTCGTTGTTACTGCGGAAACGTGCTTAGTTTTCCATCAGCAAGGAGGGTTAATGGAGGAGCCTTCCAAGGAGCAAGTTTAAAAGAAAAAAAAAAGGAAGGTTAAATGTAATTTTAATGTTAACGTAAATATTAAAGGAGGGCCGATGATACTGGGCTTATACGTAAGATCTCTTTTGACAAACAGGTTTGAGAACCAGCTTGACAACGAGCTGTGTACTTGATGGCGATGAGCACCCGCAAATCGCATATTTAGGGGCGTGCGCGCGTACGAACCTGTGAGTCCACCCGAGTGCATCTGGGTGCCTCTGAAGGTGAGCGCGCGCATTCCCTAAGACGGTGAGAGCTGCGAGAATGCGGCCGGAGCAGCGACACTGGGGCCACCAACCCCTGTGCCTCCTGCAAACTTAATCACAGGTGTCGGAGGCTCTAGAGGACTGTGTGCAGCTGGTGTCCAAATGCACCCTTCCTTAGCGTCCCCGTGATAATTCAGCACGCATCGTGTCAGCACCCTACACGGATAAGCCTCTGTCAGCCCCACAACCCTGTACAGTAGGCCCTGTTGTTTCCTGTAGGGTAATGGGGGGGGGGGCTCTGGTCGGCTCTCCTGTTTATGGTTGAAGCCCCATCCTCCAGCTCCCGGGAATACTGGTGACGGAGGGTCCCAGCTGGGTCTCAGAGCCTAGTTGCAGGAAGCCCGATGTAAGGCACTGTGCCCATTTTACAGACAAGGAAACTGAGGTGCAAAGAGATTAAGTTCTTGCCCAGGTTTGCCTGACTAGCAAGTGGAGCCAAGGCGTGACCTTAGGAAGTCTGTCTCCAGGGTCCGTGGTCCTCGGCATTTCACGCTATTGCCTCTTAGGAAGGTGAAGGCGGGCGTGCCCCCGACCCCCACCGATCCCGTCCGTCCCACGCCCCTTCCACAATTTCCAGTGCCCTGACCGGACTCCAGGCCTAGGAACCGAGTAATTTGCCAATTACTGTTTAAAGAGGAATTCTAGAAGGCTTCCATTCCCTTGAGAAAGAAAAGCGGTGGGGAGGGCGTTGCAATTCCAGGAGGAAATGGATTTTCCCAGCTGCCTCTGCCCCCCGACACGGGACTGGCCTCACGCAGGGTCACGTCCAAGTGTGTGTGAGTCACCGCTGCGCGAGGGCACACGGGCAGAGCTGGCAGCCATCGGTGTTTAAAGCTGGGTGTCTCGTCAGCTGAAATCTATGTCAGCCGTCCTCCCCCGATGGCAGAAGGCTTCCCTCCTACTTAGCGAGTGCACAGGCTAACACACCTTGACACACACTGAGGGGGTGTTCTGGCCTCGCGCAAGGAGGAACGCATGTGGTACTTCACGGGGCTCTTCAGATACAGATCTGGGTCTGTCTTTCCAGAGTATTTTTCTCTACAGTGGGGACAGTGCTAATACTCAACTGTACTGTTTACTTTCAAAATTCTGCTCACTCTTCTCAACATTTTAAAATGTACATTCTTTTTCTTAAGGTTTATTTATTTATTTTGAGAGAAAGAGAGAGAGTACATGCCCATGAGTAGGGGAGGGGCAGAGAGAGAGAGAGAGAGAGACAGAGAGAGAATCCCAAGCAGGCTCCTTGCTGTCAGTGCAGAGCCCAAGGTGGGGCTCGAACTCGTGAACCATGAGATCACGACCTGAGCCGAAACCAAGAGTCAGACGCCTAACTGGCTAGCCACCCTGGCATCCCTAAAATGTACATTCTTTTTCTTTCAATGTTTATTTATTTTTGAGAGAGAGAGAGGGAGAGGGAGAAGCAGAGAGAGAGGGAGACACAGAATCTGAAGCAGGTTCCAGCTCTGTGCTGTCGGCACAGAACCAGACGCAGGGCTGGAACCTCACTCAAACCGTGAGATCATGACCTGAGCCAAAGTCGGATGCTTAACCGAGCCACCCAGGTGCCCCTAAAATGTACATTTTTTAAGTTTCTGTATGAAACTCTGGCGAGGCTACTGGCTATTTGGTTAACAGTAGCTTGCCCATACTATAGAAACTTCTCTCTAAAATTAGCAAACTGCTTACAATTCTTTGCAAATAATTTTCAGTATAAATAATAAGTAAAGAAGATCAGCTTTCTCATAATAAATAATAGCTGGAAAATGATGGGCTTGATAGGGAGTTAGCATTTGACAAGTACAGAGCTTTAGTCCGGGAAGATGAGGGGTCCTGAAGACGGGTGACAGCGATGGCTGTACAATACAGTGGGTGTGTTTAATCCCACCGAACACCGCACTTACAAATGGGTATAATGGCAAATTTCTGTATATTTTATCACAATAAAAAAAGAAAGACGGGGTTAAAATAATGGAGAACCGTTGCCACAGAAAAAGCTTTATAACGTGAGGGACCAAAACAAATAGTTGAGAATTGGAAGAAAAAAAAAAAAGATCACAGCTGAGTGTGAAGGGTGGTGCTCAGCCGCCTGTCGGAACGAAGTCATGGGCGACTTTGATTTTCTTTGTGGTGCTTGTCTGTACTTTTTACATTTTCTTTCTGATCGCGTATTAGTTTTGTAACCTGAAAGGAAATGTATATATTATTTAAAAAAATTTTTTTTAAACTTTATTTATTTTTGAGAGAGAGAGAGAGGGCACGAGCCAGTGGGGGAGGGACAGAGAGAGAAGGAGACGCAGAATCTGAAGCAGGCTCCAGGCTCTGAGCTGTCCGCACAGAGCCCGACACGGGGCTCGAACCCACGAACTGTGAGATCACGACCTGAGCCGGAGTCGTACACTAGACCGACTGAGCCTCCCTGACGCCCCTATGGTATTTTTAAATACGTGAAGGAGACGAAGGAGCGCGGGGTTGTAAATACCCCCAAGGAGCTGCTTCCGGGACTGGCTGGCCAAACGGAGAGGCTCAGAATTTTCTCCTTGCGGGGTGGGGGGTAGAAGCGGGGCGGCAGGGGTGCCACCCCCTAGAGAAGAGGGGCCGGGGCCCTGGCTTCGGCCTTGCGTCTCACCCCGCCTGGCCAGTGGCTGGTGAGACGCGCTGGTCTCACTGGCCCCTTTCAGGTCCGTCCTCCTCTGGCTGGGACTCTTTTGCCCCCTGAGGGAAGACAGCTTGTGAGGGCGGAAGATCAGCCTGTGTCCTGTGTCCCACCTCGGGGAAGCGTGCTCACCTGCCAAATGCTGACCACAACGGTCTCCGTTCGGTGGGGCTGCCTCAGTTTGCTAGGACCGCCCTGACCAAATATCACAGAGGGCGGCTTCGATGCTCAAAACTGAACGTCTCACGGTGCCGGGGGCCAAAAGCCCGAGATGAAGGCAGCGGCGGGCTGGCTCCTTCCGGGGGCCGCAGGGGAGAGTCAGTTCCGTACCTCTCTCTCCACCTTCTGGTGTTGTGCTGGCGTCCGTGGTGCTCCTGGGCCCGTAGACGCATCGCTGCCTTCGTCTCCATGTGGCGGTCTCCCTGTGTGTGCGTGTCGGTCTCCGTCTTCCCCTTTTCATGAGGACGCTAGTTATATGGGACTATGCCCCTCCAGTAGGACCTCGTCTTAACTAATCACATCTGCAATGACCCTATTTCCAAATAAGGTCACATTCTGAGGTGCTCTGGGCGAGGAGTTCCACTATGGATTTTTAGGGGGACACAATTCGACCCATAACCAGAGTTATTATAAGTATTAAATGAGATAATGCATTTGAGAGCTTAGCATAGCACCCGGCGTATAGGGAGCATTAGACACTCCAGTCATTCCTATTATCATGACATTTATCATGACAGTAATTGTCACTATGACCGCCTTGTCACCGGCTCCTTCTTCTGTCTGTTTCTCCCAGAGACCTGGACGGCGTCTGTACACAGGGCTTCTGTCGAAGTTCTCGTAAGACGATACACTCCCCCACACTGCTTTTTCATGAGGAAACAGCTATTTTTTCTCCTGACTTGAGGAAGTCAAACCTGCAAGCTTTGGAAGGCTAGGCATCAATTGAAACAAATTGCTAAACCACATTATTTTGATCTTTCAAATTTATCTGACAGCAGAAGGAGTAGGTTTCTTTCCTGTGCTGTACGTTATCTGCCGACATTTGTAATTGTGTTTAAAGAAACACGGGGAGGGCAGCCGAGCGGCGCCTAGGAATGCAAGATTTGGAGACACCTGCGTTTAGAACCAGAGCACCCCGGATGTGGTTCCGAGCTAGGCTCGCTGTTAACACCGCGGGGGCCCTGCAGAGCCTCTTTGCCGCGCTGAGCTACAACTTCCTCACGCATTCCATCCACGAACGTGTTTCGAGGACTACGAGCCTGTATTTTACAAGGCATCGGAAGTACAGAGAGAATTTTGGGCCCCAGGCCCAGTCAAGGGGCTCACGGACTCACCATCCACCGGGAAGGAGCAGATGGACGCAGGAATAACCCAGCTCGAGAGGGGAGCCCGTGGCATCTCCGCTGTTAACCCGGGAAGAGTGGTTCCTGCTCCCCGCCCACGCCTCTCCTAAGGTTGTTCGGACCGGAATTCCTTGGGAGCAAACCCTCCCTATTACTCCTCCTGCCTGGCCCAGCTCTGGCTTATAGGCAGGGCTGCGAATGCTGGTTGAATTAATGGAACCCCTAAATGGTGAAGACCATGAGCTTCTGAGCCAGCCAGATTCGGCAGCTTTGCATAACTCCTGTCACCTGCTACCTGTAGGATGCTGGGTACATCATTTATCTTTGCTCGACCTTATTTTTTTTTTAAAAAATCGATGACATGGCCATGAATGATCTAAATCCTTCGGTCATTAAACAAATATTTATCGGGCACCTACTGTGTCCCGGGCACCCAGCTCTAAGTCTCAGGGGTGGGGCGTCCGGTGGGGGTAACTGCCGAGAGGCAGAATGAGGGGGTGGGAGCTGTGATTTTAAGCAGGGTATTGAGGAGGCCTCACTGACAAGGTGACACATGGGCGGAGAGGGGACACAGATGAGAGAGCCGGACGAGGCTCACTGGGAGGAGGCTTTGGGACACTTGCAACTACCCATCCCCCACCCGGTGGCTCTTTTAAGCGTCACATTCAATAACGTGTGTACAGCGCTTAGGATGCTGCCTGCAGTGCTGCAGGAGCTCATTAACTAATAGCTATTATTAGCATTATGTTAATAAATGTAACCGCGTGGAGAAGCGAAGGAGATAGACTATACACGTACTCTGTGCCCAGGGCGGTCACACATTGGCTATCATCATTATGATCGTAGTTGTTTATTTCTAAGCAATCGCCTCGAGGAAACGCTCCTGACCATCAAGGATCTGCCCTCCCCCTCAGGCCCTAGGACCTGAGCGCCAGAGAGATGCTGATGGGAGAGATGGGGGTGAGGGGTGGGAGAGGGCGGGTTTCTCTCCTGCCTCAGGAAGGACGCAGCAGGAGCCCCCATCCCTGGCCCAGCAACACATGGCGGGGAGATTTCCCCAGCCCGTGCGAAGCACTGACGCCAGCCATCACGGCAAGAATTTGGGGATCGCTATTAGCAGCTACGACAGCTATAGATTCTGTTAATACTTCTCCTGTCAGTTCTGATTATTTACTGGGCAGAGAAAGTCTTTCTAGTTTCTAGAAGGCCGGAAGGCGGCAGAGTGGGAGAGTGTGACTGAATTTCTCAATCGTGTGTGGATTCCATCCAACAAAGTGAACTGAAGGTTAGCGGTGGTTAAGAGCGTCTAGCAGGCGTGGGTGCCAGGCGCAGAACCGCGGGACCAGGGGCCTGAAAAGCGGTGCTCCCTGCAAACGTGGGAGCTGCTACGTCATCAAGGAGGCAAGTGCGGCTCTTCCACGGGCTGCCTGCAACAGGCAGGGGCAGGAGCAAAACAACTGAGTACAGGAGAAGAGTCCAGAATCCTCTACCCGGTGTGAGGGAGGCGACGGGGGAGGGTGACCGCTAAACTGAATGCAGAGATGACAGTTAGGTTCCCCATTGAAAATGCTTCAATTTCCCGTAAGGATACGTGGGTGTCTTCATCTGCTCTAGAGGCAGAGCCCAGGATGGGGAATCGCACGCAAGTGACTTTTTAAAGATATGTTCTCAGGAGAAACTTGTGAGGGAGGGAGGAGAGAAGAAGCCAAGCCAGGTGGTTTCAGGTGAGGGCCAGCCTCAGTCTAATCTCGTGGGGAACTCAGGAGCGTGAATGGTCCTGGAGTCATTCTACCATACTAGCCAAGTCGTGGCTGCAGGCCGCCGGGCTGGGGCGTAAGTCCCAGACACCTCCAGGCGGGGAGGCTCTGATCGCCCAAAGTGTAAGCCACCAGCAGGGACACCTGCACAGCTGAGGGATGGGCAGACTTGACCAAAGCCCTAAAAGAGGTCTCAGGAGATCTGGCTGGGACACGAACAGCATTTGCTGTAGTTTTCATGTGTAATGCTGAGCGATGGTTCCTGGGGACGTGGGAGCATGAGCCAGGCTACAGGGAGGAACAGAAGGGCAGAGGGGTCTGAGAGCAAAAGTTCCCACCTTTGGGGCACGTGGGTGCCTCAGTCAGTTAAGCGTCCGACCTCGGCTCAGGTCATGATCTCAGTTTGTGAGTTCGAGCCCTGCGTCGGGCTCTGTGCTGACAACTCAGAGCCTGGAGCCTCCTTCAGATTCGGTGTCTCCCCCTCTCTCTGCCCCTCCCCTGCTCATGCTCTGTCTCTCCCTGTCTCTCAATAATAAATAAAAATGTTAAAAAAAATTAAGAAAAGTTTCCACCTTTAAGGTATCAAATCCCCCGAGCGAATGGCAGCAGGTAGAAACTTTGAAAGTGTTCTCGCTTACAGAGTTTACTCCACTCCGCTTTGATATTAAACCACTACAACCTTAATACAAGTTAATTGGTTTGTTTATTATTGAGAGAATTAAGTGAGATAGTAGATGTGAAACAGACTGGCCCTTAGCAGGTACAGAAGGACTGTTCTGCTGGACTTGATTCTGAATATTGCCTGATGAGACCCACATAAACTTTGTTCTTTGAAAAGTCGCCATTGTAATATCGGTAGTAATAATAATAGTAATAATGATGATGCCATTTTGGGAGCTAAACACCATCATTACTTATCATATCGACCCTAGGAAGTAGGTTATATTTCCCTCCATAGATGAGGAAACGGAGGTAGAGAGAGGTAGATAATTTCTCTGAGGTCACACAGCTCCAAGTCGTGGACTGTGATCTCCTTTTGTCTGATTGACAAATCTGCATTTCCTGTTGCGGTTCATCACTGCCATGCCCCAGGCAATGGTTCATTTTATCTGTGTTTAAGGGGTGGGCCTGTTAAGTTGATGCATAATGTAATTCTCCTGGAACTCCCAGACTCTGGGATGGGGTGGAGACAGGTAGGGTGCAGAGGAAGTTCTGGGAGGGTTGGCTGTTGCTCCTGGCAGCGGCCAAGAAAGGCTCGTGAAAGGGAGGCCTTGAATAGGAAAGCCCGAGTGGCCCTGGGAGTAACACGCTGGAGTCAATGGAACAAGCCCCATTTTTTAGGACGTGCAGCAGACACATCACCGTTGGACTGTTGCAGAGCTTCTGACAGGTTCCTAGTCATAGCCTCGAGTACAAAATTGAGAAACAGGCAGAATCACGATGGTCCAGGGGATGGAGTTGTGACTGGGGGGATGACCAGTCCCAGAAGAGGTCAAATCCTGGACCGGTAGAGTTTTCTCTACTTCCGGATGGACTTCCCTGTGCTCGGTTTCTTAACTCACTCATGATACCAAATATAAATCACAAATGGGGGGCTGGTGCAAAGCCTGTAGGTCAACTTGTCTTAGAGAGTAAAACCAGGAGTCCAGAAGATCAGACGGCAGGAGAGATGGGCGAGTTCTAGCAAGATGATGCTTAACTGATGTGTGTGTGCCCGCGCGCACATGCGTGGGGGTGTGACGTTTCCTATCTGGGTAAAAAATCAACTGCACACCTTCAGCACCACCGTAGTAGGGGGAGGCGGCAGTGTGTGTGACATGGACAGGCTTCAGCCACACTTCCCCAGGACGAGGGTCTCGCTGGCGTCCTCTAACTGCCTGTTCCGAGCACCTGCAGCCGCTGGATTCCAACCAATCCGAGTGTACTCTACGATGCCCTCTGTTCAGGTGAAGTGTCGACAGGGGGGAGCAGGTGGCAGTATTTGCGTCTTAGTGGAGATAATTTCATTTCACAAGTCTCGCACGAAGACGCGACGTTTAAGGCACACACCAGCAGAGGCTGGATTCCTGTTCGCCGGTGACAAAAGCAAATAGATCAATAAACGGCAAATCACCGTCTGCTGTTCTTCATCGCCTCCTTGGTGAGGTCGATTAGAGATAACAGCCGTTAGAGGCGACACAGCCGAACCTGAGGCCGCCGGTCACTTCCCCACAGATGTGACGTCCAGACCTGCAGCTAGATGTGACGTCCAGACCCGCGGCTGGCTGCCTGAGAGAGGCTGGGCAGAGGATGAAGGATGGGGCCATTACTCGGAGGAACTCTGGATCGTTTGTACATGAGGTCCGTCCACGGGGAGTGAGGAGGCAATCACAGCAAATAGTTTAGAAAGAATGGCCTTCTTCTCAAAATCAAAGATATTCCCGCAGGAGCTTCTTTCCATTTCTCTGTGTCCAAATGCTCTTGGAAGCCTCAGAGTCCCCATGCAAACCTGGGGTGCCTACCCTCAGGAACTTTCCAGGAAAGACGTGTCATGTACTAGGTTTTCATCACAGAGTATAAGGCGGTTCCATTACCTTAGCCTCCGTCCTAGGCACTACAAAGTAAACATGGTGTCATTTTAAATGCAAATCGGAAGAAACATTTACTAAAGGGGCTAAACTACTGGTTGGAACCATCGTATCTTACTGTGATGTGCCCAAAGGATTTGTCCACTTGAGATCTGGTATGTTATCCTTGTTTTAAAAGACTGGAAACCGGAAAGAAGTAAAAAGTGATCACCTGAAGAAAATGAAGGCGTTGGTTGTTACCTGAATTCTTAGCACGTTCCCAAGCATGGTCGTTTCTTTTTGTAAGCTTATTTATTTATTTTGAGAGAGAAAGTGCAAGTGGGGAGGGGCAGAAAGAGAGAGAGTTCCAGACAGGCTCCACGCCACACTGCCAACGCAGAGCCCGACGCAGGGCTCGAACCCACAAACCATGAGATCATGACCTGAGCTGAAGTCGGATGCTTAACCCACCCGGCCACCCAGGCGCTCCCCCAAGCCTGTTTTGATATAAGCTCGTCGATGAAGTTAATGTATCTCTGGTTAAAAAAAAAAAAAATCTAATGAGAGGAGTCTGTTACGTCAGAATGTAACAGCATCAGCGCTGGGCACGGAGCAGCCTGGCCCTGCATCCTCACTACCCAACCCGTGGCACAGGGCGGGAGCGCACGGCCCGGGCGCCCTGCCGTTATCTGCACGCGGAGTTTCGCTTACTGAACCACAGGAAGATGGAGGACAGCTCCATCACCGCCCTAAGCAGAACGCAACCCTCCCTCCGAGGGCCTTGCGCGGGACCTTGGAGAGTGACCCGCAATTTATTCATCTACTTGTCTATACCCCACGCTGGGCAGGGAGTTTTTGAGGGACGGACCACACATCATTCTCTCTATGCTCCCAGCTCCCGGCACCCGGGCCACGGGCTCCTGGAGGAGTGAGTGAATGTAGTGAATACATCTCTGACAGGTTTAAAAGAAAAGTGTGCGTGCGCGCGTGTGTGCACGCACGCATGCGCACATCCACCAGAGCCCTGAGCAATTCTCGGTGTTCCTGTTTGACAATCGCCGGGCCTGCTTGTGAATCGTATGAATTCCCTGGCCCTGCCGCCAAGCCATGGGATCGGCAGTCGTGGGTGGGGCTGGGAAACCTGAAATTTTAACGAAGCCCCATGGGAGATTCTCCTACATTTAGAAGTTTAGGAATGCTGCCCTCGACCAAACCCGCTGAGCTGGGGTTCTCGGAATGCTCTGGGCTTTTGCCACCTGGACCAGCCAGTGCTAGCCTGAGCTTCTGTTCAGGCAGAAGGGGGGTTTCCACGTGGGGAAGCATTCTGAGATTCGCGGGCCAGAGAAAGGTAAGAGGGAGTAACGGGGCCCAAAATCAGAGCAGCGCCCTTGGAATCGGAGGCAGGCGGGACCTCCGCCAGGCTCTCGGGGTGCAGGCGGGGACGTGGAATTCCATCTTCCAGGGTTCCCTGGGAAGGGCGGTTGGGAGGAGAGCTCCTAAGAAGATAAAACAGAGCTGGGGCCCCGGCGGAAGCCAGATTCCTGGCCTCGGAGGGGAAGAAGTCCCTGCTTTAACACGCCAACCAGGGACTGCAGGCCCGGCTCCCAGACGCTGTGCACCCTGCATCCACTGACACTGAGTCACGGATATAATTCATTTAATGTGTTTAAACGATTTTCGGTGGAGTAAACATGCTGAGTGCAGGTGACCGGGAATAACGTGCCTGCCCGCGAGTGGAAAAGTGGACGCCACGTGTGCCATACGATGGAAACCCTTCAGCAAAGAGAAAATGCTTCGATTTATTTCCACCTCCCATTCCTTCCCTTTCCAGCTCTTTATTTGTGGCTGAAGTTGGCCTTCCGTGGTCTCCTTGGACCACAGAGGCCCTTTTTCTTTTGTCAGAAGATGTCCTTTCTTCTCCGCTCAGAAGACAATTTTAATGAAACCTGTCTATAGCCCAGTGACAAGCACTTACTAATATGTGACGAAGGGGATTGGGAGGAAGGGGGAAAAAAGGGCGGAAATCCCTTTCACAAGGAAAGGGGAACTTGCACAATGGGAAGGGAGGTGCCACCAGGTGTGGCTGGGACGGGGCCCCTCTGAGCCACCATCCTGGCTCTGCCAAACCATCCCTCCGTGTGACTTTGAAAGCTCCCTCTCTGGAGCTCAAACACTCATCTACAACACGAGGGGGTTGAATTTGAGGAATTTAAAGAGCGCCGTCAGTCCACGGGGCGCCCGGGTGGCTCAGTCGCTTGGGCATCCAACTCTTGATTTCACCTCAGGTCATGATCTCACGGTTTGTGAGACTGAGCCCCAAGTCAGGCTCCACGCTCTGCATGGAGCCTGTTTGGGATTCTCTCTCTTTCTCTGTTTGCCAGCCCCACCCCCCGCCCTCTCTAAAATAAAATAGGCAAAATAAGAGTGCTTTCAGTCCTGATAGTCACTGAATTACGAATCACAAACCAGAGCAGGCATACATATGCGTGGAGGAGTGTCTCGTTAAAAAGAACCTCACCTTCCAGCTCTGTCAAGTGTTCGGACCGTCTTACCGAACTGCTCCTCAGGCAGGGATTATGTATTATTTGGCTCCGATGAAAGGGAGCACTTGGAAATAGTTACGAATGACCTCCCACTAGGTACGTCAGGCATATGGTCAAAACGCCGAGTTCCAGGAAGAGGAGGCACGCAGAATGCCTCCTAGATTCTGTAGCTCTCTACCCAGCCGTTTGGGCTAGAGGGACTACGGATGCCTTCTGTTGCCTAAGAAACAAAGTGTGGTGGCGACAGCTCTGCCACGGTGGTGGCCACAGGTGAGTCCCACCCTCTCTAAGGCTCAGTCTGTGTTTGTACCAGCAGAGGGAGGACCTCTGGGTGGGGGGGGGCCCTTTGGAGGGGGTGGCTCAGGGGCTGTGAGAAGGGAGGCTGGGCAGGCAGGGCCCTGGGTTCCTTTTCCTTGTCAATGGAGGGGCTTCCCTCCAATCTGTATTACACAGCAGCCCCACGTAAGATTTTATACGAGGTTCTGAGGACAAAAGCAGGTTGTTTTTTTTTTTGCAACCGAATCGCTGAAAGCTGTTTGAGCGTCATGTCCGAATCCAGGCTGCCCTACAAACGCGGGCGCTGCCCGTAGCTCCTCAGAGCCCTTACTCTGAACCGCGGGAGCAGAGGCCAAGGGCTGTCAGGTCAAGGGCAAGGGTGGCTCTACTCCGGGCTCCTCCTTTTCAGCAAGCCTCATCGGCTGCCCACTGCCCGGCGCGGTGTGTGTTGGCTTCGCCCGCGGGGTCTGTTAAACTGCAGCGGCTGGGCCCCTACCTGAGACTCGCTCGGACTCAGTGGGTCCGGGGTCGGGCTCGAGAAGGTGCGTTTCCAACCGGCTCCGAGGGGACACCGGCGCTGCTGGTCGAGGCACGCTTTGAGAATCCCGCGCCCATGGGATAAAGGCCGGCCTCCTTCACTTGTTCCTTTAGAAGCGCCCGACTTACCTTCCCAGCCTCGCCCTCCTCCTTTCCAAGGACCCCGACAAGGCGGCCGTCCCTGCGCACGCTCACGGACATCTCCCTCGCTCACCACGCTCCGTCTGGCCGGGCTGCCAGCCCCCACTCTCCCTGCACGTCTAAGGCGCGGCACCAAAGCTACCTCCTCCGAAATGTTCCCTGACATGTTTGCCGACGGTCCCAGAAACCCCTTTGGGTTCGCATGGTTTGTCCCACGGTGCTGAGCCCTTTTAATTCTTATCAGCATCGGTGTCCGGCTCGCACACCTGCATCTGGACCGCGGGCGCCAAGACAGGGAGCCCATATTTTTCACCTCAGCCTCCACACCATCGTCTACACCCTCGGCACCTGCGCAGGCCCTGCCCACCAGCCGGCAAGCCTGAGCACGCACACAAACATAGATGAACATTTAAGAAATACACCAATCACCCCGGCCTGTCCGCTCTTCTCCATATCCCAAGATAGAGACTGATTCTCTAAACGGCTCTTTAAATTAGAACACGAGATAGGACGTTGGCCATTTCAACCTATTCTTGAAGCAAATTTCCCTTCTTTTCTGAGAGCAGAGTCAGTGACACATACATCACCATGAGCCACAACTAAGTACCACGCACGCCCATTACCGGAAGGAAGCGTGATGGGGCAGTTAAGAGGTAGACCTAGGTTCAAACCCCAGCTCTACCTCTGGTTAGCTGTAGAACTTAAATGCTCTGAGCTCCAGCCTCCTCACCTTTAATCGGGATAATAACAGCATTTACTTCCTAGGGACGGAACGAAGATGCAACGAGATCGTTATTAGCACGAACAATCCTAGCATTTATCGAGAGCCCACCATGTGCCCAGCCTTAGGCACACCTTCTTGCATCTAACCTACAGGAAGCGCTTAGCCAAGTACATAGCACATAATAAGCGGCAAAGAAATGTTAGCAATCATCATCCTGGCTTATTTTCACAACTTCTATGCAAGACATCTATTATTAGCCCCATCTTCCAGATGAGACACTTGAGGCTCAGAGCGAGTAGCCCGCTCAACAGATACCAGCAGATACATTGCTTTGTAATGGTTCGTCTTTTTACCTACCTCATAAGGGAAGTATCATTTCTATTTCGGAAATGAAAGCTCTACGGTTTGGAGCAGGTTAACTTGGAAGACTCGGGATTTGAACCTGACTTTGGGTCTGGAGCTCTTGCGGCCCCCCTCCCCCACCCGTGGATTTCAACCGCTCTGCGGGCAGTCAACTCACTATGCCCTTGGTAATCCACGAATTATAGACAAGCATTTTCCCAGCGCGTCAGGGCGCACCACCGAACCCGTCCCTGCAATCTATGACCCACGGGAAACTGCCTCAACGAGCAGAGAAAACGGACCTCGTATCAGAGGGCGTGTGGCACGGCCCCGCTCGCCTAGTACATCTCGAAGGGGCGCAACGGAAAGCAGAGTCTGGGGTGGGGGACTGACCGTGACCCCGAAGAAGTTGGTCTCGTTCATGGCGTTGAGGATGATCTTGCCCAGGGTGTGGTCCGTGTAGTTGAAGTCCTGGATCCGCTGGTGCCGGCTGCTGGCGTGCAGCGTCTCCATGGCCCTCTGCAGCGTCTTGGCGATGACCCAGATGCCGTCGTAGGCGTACCCGTGGAACTTGCTGGGCCCCACGCCTGACCGCTTGTTGTTGTACTCTCTCTCATACTGCTGAGGAGTCTGGAAGACAGGGGGGCGGGGGGACGCCAGGTTACAGCCGGCAGGGACGTCGGGCACGTGGTGCCGAGAACTGACACCCTCCAAGGCGCCCGGTGAGCCGGGCACGGTGCCAGGTTCCTGACGCACATGGTCTCGTCAAATCCTCACGACAGCCTCCTACCGCGTAGGAGCTATGGGAAGTGGGCTTGTCCAAGACCACGTGGCTAGTGAGTGGCAAGCCAGACTTGAACCCTGGCTGCCTAGCAAGGCTAGGGTGAAGGAACAGTGTGCCCAAACCAGGCCTCCCCGTGATATTTGCAGGGTCGAGTCGCCGTTCCATATGTCTAAACAGGTAAGTTACAGACAAGCAAATAAACCGTTCGATAAAATATTTTCCATTTCCCCATAATAAGTATACCTTCCTAACGATACGGAAGGCCAAGTTTGAATTCAGAATTCAGGGGCTCCTCAGAGCTTCATGCTGGATACAGAGGGGGGAGCCAGCCTTGCTCTGGGGCCACCCCTGCCGCCCAGCCCAGCTCGGTCCACACCTTCCCCTGCTCAGGCATCAGAGCCTCCTGACCACCCCAGAGATACGACCCAACCTCAAGAGGGCTGACCCTGGCAAGAGGCTCTCCTGGCCCTAACCCTAACCCTGGAAGTGGCTCCAGCTGTTTGGGCAGGGAATTCAGGGCACAGGAGGTGGTGCAGGAGGAAGGGGGTGTAGGTTGGGGGCGGGGAGGGTGTGTCTCAGTGGCCTTATGGATTCTGAGCCCCATGGGGCCCGAGCGAGGCCTTCCTAGAGCATGGGGCGTAGGCTGGTCCCAGGCGCTCAGACATAAGGGCTCCTCTGACCCTACGTTGTGCCCCTCTTTCTCTTCCGTAATACAGCGAGGTCTGTGCATAATTCAGCATTGTTTAAAAAGAATCAGATGGAACCGAATTTCATAAAAGAATTTCATTGGTGATGTTAACGTTCTGAGCGTGGCCACAAAGTAATGAAAACCTTTTTACATCAGTTACTGAGGCTCACACATCCAAATGGACGCCACCCCACGGGAACACGTCACCCTCGCCTTTCCGTGGGCCTCTCGAGTCACTTCTGAACTCCTCCGCCGGAAAGGTCAGCGGAGCCCATGGCTTAGCCTTTGCAGAAACCGTCTTTGGGGACAAATCACACCTAGAAACCATTGACTCGTTGTCAGTTTATTCTGGGAAGGGCTCTTAGAGATGGTCACACATGCTCCCTCCGCCTGCAGCCTGAGGCACAGAGAGGTCTGGAGGCTTGCCCAAAGTCACACAGCTTGTGTGTATGTTGAGGGGGGGTGTGTGTGTAGCTGGAGTGGTCCCATTCCATCTCTACTACTTCTCCCATTTTTAACTTTTGAGGACATGGCCACTTTTTGAAAACCACCCCAAGGGGCGCCTGGGTGGCTCAGTCGGTTAAGCGGCCGACTTCGGCTCGGGTCATGATCTCATGGTCTGTGAGTTCCAGCCCCGAGTCGGGCTCTGTGCTGATGGCTCATTAGAGCCTGGAGCCTGCTTCGGATTCTGTGTCTCCCTCTCTCTCTGCCCTTCCCTGCTCATGCTCTGTCTCTATGTCTCTCAAAAATAAATAAACGTTAAAAAAAAAGAAAGGAAAACCACCCCAAGTTGTTTGGGGCCGAGTCCAGTGCCCGAGGACAGTGGTGAATGAGGGCTGGAGACCGAGGGAGTCTCTTGCCCTTGGCTCAGGACGTTAGCACGACAGGGTCACCTACACTTGCCTGGGGACAGCCAAGTGCCTCAGTCTGTGGACCCTGGAGGCAGGGAATTCTGCCTGACTACACGGGAAAGCTGGCGTCCCGGCAATGACTCCCCCTCCTTCTTTTTCGCTGCCATCGGGTGACTCAGGTCTCATCCCTGTTTACAGTTCTCCTTGGAAATGCGTCATGTCCAGCCGTCACTTTTGTTCATCACTCAACACGCAGCACAGGAGCTCCTCACATCCGAAGGGCCTTCGAGGAGGCAGCGCCGTCTCTAGCCCAGCTGAGGTCCCCTCCCCCCTCCCTGTCCCTCCCCCCTCCCCCCTCACGCACTTCCCTGGGTCTTGGGGGAGCACGCCCGCCCTGAGACCTCCTGGTCCTTCGGTCACATCAAGTTTGTTCGCACTTCAGGCTTTTGCGGGAGCTGCTTCCTCTGCTAGAAACCCTCCTGAGCTCTTTGCATGATATTCTCTGCCTTCCAACGTCAACGCTGGCTCATCACTTCTCAGGCGTGGCTTCCCTGACCCACCCTTTCTACAGACTCCTCCCTCCAGGCACTCTCTGGCCACTGGTTCATCTTCTTTACTGCACTTCTCATGCCCTGCGATGTTCCTACTTCTGTGTTTATTTGCGTATTATCTGTTGTTCCAGCCTTCCCCCCTCCTCCCCCCTCCCAACAAAGCTAGAACTAAGCTCCGGGGCGTCAGGACGTTATCTGTCTTGATCCCTGAGGTATCCCCAGACCCTAAGGCAATATCTACAGAGATCTTTCCCAAGTCTCCATTTTTCCATCTGAGAAATGAAGAGGTTGGATCAGGCGATCTAGAAGTTTCCTCTCGGCAACATAGGTAAAAGCCTGGCACAGTGGTAATGACAGAGGATTCGGAAGCAGGCGGGCCTGCCCTCCAGCCCTGGCTCTGTGGGGTGCTAACTGTGACCTGGGGTGGGGTCCTGTCTCCTCCAGGTCTTTGTGTCTTGCCTTGCCGGTTGGCCGTGAGGGTTCGGTGACATGAAGCGTGCAAAGTGCCCAGCCCAGTGTCCAGGACATGGAAGGTGCCCTACAAATGCCGCCCACTGTTATTAATAGTAAAGGGGTCTCGCCCACCCCGGCCGCCCAGCACGGCACGCCAGGATGCCCTGAAGGGCCAAGATTCTGCTCACATCTGTGCTGACGGGCCAACAGTCCTCCAGAGCATGTGTGTCCTACCTTACTTCCTTTTTTAAAATTTAAATCCAAGTGAGTTAACATAGAGTATAATGATGATTTTGGGAGTTGAACTTAGTGATTCATCACTTACGTACAACACCCAGGGCTCATTCCAAGTGCCCCCCGTTTAATACCCATCACCCGTCTAGCCCATCCCCCCCACCGCCTCCATCATCCAGTATTCTCTGTATTTCAGAGTCTCTTATGGCTTGTCTCCCTCTGTTTGTATCTTATTTTTGCTTTGTTTCCCTTATGTTCAACTGTTTTGTTTCTTAAATTCCACATATGCATGAAATCATATTATTTGTCTTTCTTTGACTGACTTATTTCACTTAGCATAATACACTCTAGTTCCATCCACGTTGTTGCAAATGGCATGATTTAACTCTTTCTCATTGCCAAGTAGTATTCCATTGTATATATGTACCACATCTTCTTTATCCAACCATCAGCCAATGGACATTGGGCTCTTTCCATAATTTGCCTTTTGGTGATAGAGCTGCTATCAACATTGGGGCGCATGTGCCCCTTCGAATCAGCATTTCTGTATCCTTTGGATAAATACCTAGTAATGCAATTGCTGGGTCATAGGGGAGTTCCATTTAAAAAAAATTTTTTTTAATGTTTATTTATTTTTGAGACAGAGAGAGACAGAGCATGAGCTGGGGAGGGGCAGAGAGAGAGAGGGAGACACAGAATCCGAAGCAGGCTCCAGGCTCTGAGCTGTCAGCACAGAGCCGGACACGGGGCTCGAACTCACAGACCACCAGATCATGATCTGAGCCGAAGTCGGACACTCAACCTACTGAGCCACCCAGGCGCCCCGGGAGTTCTATTTTTAACTTTTCGAGCAACTTTCTTACTGTTTTCCAGAGTGGCTGCACCAGTTTGCACTCCCACCAGCAGGGCCAAAGGGTTCCCCTTTCTCCGCATCCTCGCCAACACCTGTTGTTTCCTGCGTTGTCGATTCCAGCTGCTCTGAAACGACCTGACGTCCGTAACCAAGCTTCAGTTACTGGACATTTACGCTACTTTGAATTTGTCCCAATTCTTGGACCGCAGAAAGCATCCTTGTATCTAAATTTTCTGAACACATACTGGGAGCTATTTTTTTTTTTTTCAGAATAAATTCCCAGAGGCATAAATGCTGAGGTGACGTATATAACAAACTTAAACATGATTTACCCACATTTGGGCCAAATCATTCTCCCCAAATACGGCAAATTAAAATCCTACTGTGGGTGCACGTACCCGGTTCCCCGCATCCTTGACAACAATAGGCATTTCGATTTAAAACATCATCATCGGTTTGTTAGGTTCAGAAAAAAAAAGGCATAACTCCTTTTAGTTTTAATTTGGATTTCTCCAATTCACGATTAGAGTGAACGCCTTTCAAATACCGATAGGCGCTTTTTATTTCTTAGGTGCACTTTTTTTTATGCTATATTGCTATGGCGATAGTCACACCTTTTGATGTTTTGTTTTAATGCATCCTGGTGATTTTTCCACTTTTTACTATTTAGCTCTATTTTCTTTGATTGTCAAATATGATTTGGATCTGTTTCTGGTTATTAATTTAGTTGTTGGCTATGTTAAAAGTATTACAAATTACTTGAATTTTTATTTCTCTAAATGCTTGAAGCATCAAAGGAATGAGGCCCCTTGGACTTCTTCTCACTCGGACTTTGCTCCTATGAGCTTTCTCTGAGGCACACAAAAGCATGGAGGGCTGGTGGTGTCTGTATTTGAGCCCCGTTCGTGCAATCTAAGCTCCGTTCGTGCAATCTAATGATTATAGTCAGATGATATTTCCAGACCTCTTCCCTACCCAGAATATGCCACTGAGTCATTCTTCCAGGTTTCTATGACCCTTTTGAAGTCAGGGGTCCAGACCCAAGGTGAACATTCTCAGTGTGGTCTCCTCAGGGACTAAATGAGTATAATTTTTTAAGTTCCTTGATACACGCTATTGGGGTTATTTCTTTGTGGGGACAGGAAGGGGACCAAAATCATACCATTTAGTTAAACCTTGGGGCCCCTATGCACACTTTTGACACGGGTACTTGTAAAGCCACGTCCTGTCTATTGCATCACACTGTCCTTCATCCAGGGGGCGAGGGGGTAGGAGGTGGGGGGAGAACAACGGAAATACGGCTCTTGACCTCATTTCTGCGAGAAGAGTCCTTGGAATGGAACAGGTGTCGCTAAGCCCGGAAAGGTGACCTCATTCCTACTGTCTCTGCAAGCACAGAGTTGATGTCATGGCTACCACATTCTATCCCAGGCCATTCATCACTTCCCGGGTGAAGCCAGCACCAAACTCCCTTGGGCAAAGCAATGACAGCAGGAAGAAACACTCTCGCAACTGTCTGAGGAAAAAAATAGGAGTCGTTCTTCAGGCAGACCTCCGATCATTCAGGGCAGAATTGCTTCACTGTAGGGCGGACACTGAAGGCTGATTAATTACTCATTCTCTGAGGTCGGCTTTATCGTGAGATGCTCAAAGTTTCTGAGAAAATCACCTTATATAGATAGTCCCAATTACTGACAGGTTGTGCTCCAGCATATTTTTGAAAGGCAGTTGTTGGAACTTGGAACATATTTTCCCACAGAAACTATGGTATAAATAGTGGTTGGGCTCCCAGGCTAGCCCACACAAGCTCGCTACCCCACAGTGTGACTAAACCTTGTGGGTCTGTCGTTCCCCCAGAACCAAGCAGAGTCCTGCTTTCTGGGAGAGGGGAGCCTCGTGGACAGAAGACAGGAGAAGGTGAAGAAGCCATCCCCTTCCCCATCTCCAGCCCCCACCCCCAGGGTGGCTACGCTGGCCGAGTTTCTCCAGCGTCTAGGATCTGGGGACCACAGGGTCTCATCCGGAAGGTCCAATGGGGGGTATTTAGTCTCTTTGCTCTTGAGTTCCAGTCTGTGGATCGCCTTGGGACCTTGTGAAATGCTGGTGCGGGGGCCCTACATTTTGATTCGGTATGTCTATGAGATAATTTAAGAATCTGTGTTTCTAAAAACCTTGCAAGATCTCAAGAATACGCAAATTGGTTACCACGGATGAAGCCCCTCCTGCCATCTGATTACTGGATCTTCTCAGTAGCAACTTCCAGATGTTTGCTGGGCGCCATCTTTTAGAGTCCTCTGGCACTGAGCAGCTGTCTCTCCAGGAAGGGCCTTCCACTTAAGGCATGCCTGCCCTCTATGAGACCAATGCAGCGTCTGCAGCACGCCTATAGCCTGTATTCCACATGCGACGTCTCCTCGCGGAGCTGTTCTCTCTTATGCTCAAAGGCCTGAAGACAGTAGCATGCTACCCTGTCTCCAGGGTGCTGTCCTCTACCTTTTAGGCAAAATAGTCTCCATTCCGATTTCCACCCTGACTGTGATGAAATGGCTTCGATCAGACCAAAGCTCCCATGAAGAAACGTTCAGAGAAGCAGAATAAAATATAAAAATAGCTATTCAAAGGCATCATAAAGCAACCAGGCCATCTAAGACTTGAGGGGCAAGATGCTGGAGAGAAGAGAATGCTCTGATCAGAGTCTGGCATTATTCGCTGTTTCCCCTGGGGGCACTTGCTGATTTGTAAGTGGGAAGGCTAGACGCAGGTAACCCAAGCTCTGGGTCCGAGTTTTCAGCAGTCCCACAGGAGAGGAAGACACAAAACTGTAGTTCAAGGCTATTGGGGTTGCAAAGCTTTTAGGCCCAAGATCTTGGAGGAAAAGGAAGTACAGAAGCGTGAGCCCAGTTTTCAGAATAGCATTTGCACCTGAAATATTTCATGTAACTAAGGGGCATAAAGCAAGAGGCCGAGAAGGCAAGAAGAAGTGGTTGCTGAGGGGGTTAGAGATTAAGCAGGGGTGTTTGGAGTCTCACAGGATTAGGAAGACAAAAGTTAAAACCCAGGGCCAGTAAGCACCCCAGGATTTCAGCTAAGAACACTGAAGAACAAATACTGGGAATGTGGGCAAACCAAAACAGACCAGACCTTATAAAAACCAAATCCAAGCCTGGAATCAGCTCAATTCTTGAATGATGGGATTAAGTGACCTTCCCCTAGTCTAACGGCCTTCTTGAAGGAAATAAATCTTCTCTGAAGAAAGGAAACACATTCTGTAGTCGCTACACTTTTCCACCTCCAATTAAATTAATAAAATATAAAAGATACACCAGGAAATAGGACCAAATAATAAAAAAGGAAAGGAAGGAAGAAAGGAAGGAAGGAAGGACAAAAGGAAGGAAAGATGGACAGATGGGAGGAAAGGAGGCAAAAAGAGAGGAAGAGAATAAAGAAGGAAAAAAATAAAGGCAAGAAGAAAAATAGACGATAGAAACAGACCCACAGGTGACCCAGATCCTGACGTTATTAGACATGACTTTAAAATAGTAACATTTATATGTTCAGGAAAATAGATTAAAAGATACATAATGTTATCAGAGAACCAGAAGCTATGAAAGAAAAAAGAATAAAACAAAAAGTCTAAAAACGAAAGATATGACAACTGAAATTAGGAACTCCATAGATGGCTGAAGCAGCATATTATCAGAGCAGAGAGTAGGTTAGTGAGCTGAAGAAAGGTTAGTCATAGCAAATAGTAATAAATATTCAGACTGGAACGCAGGGAGGGAAAAAGAGTAGAAAATAAGAAAGGAACATAAGAGATATAGGGACTGTGTTGAAAATGTCTAACATATGTATAATTGTTGCCTTGGAGGATGAGGAAAGAGAGAATAGGCAGGAACAATATTGAAAGGGATATTATGCTAGAATCTCTCCAAACACACATTGATCCACAGACTCATGAAGCTGTATGAACTCTGTGAACTGCATTCAGGACAAACACAGAGCAAACATCATTTCAGTACAGCGTAGTAAAACTGAACACCAGAGCACAGCATCTTAAAATCAGCTAGAGAAAAAAAAGATGCATCGCCTTCAAAAGAGCAACAACACAACAGGTGAACAAAGGGGCAGGGAAGGAAAAAATAAGATAAAAATAGAGAGGGAGGCAAACCAATAAGAGACTCTTAACTGCAGAGAAGAAACTGAGGGTTGCTGTAGGGCAGGTGGGTGGGGAGAATGAGCTAAATGGGTGATGGGCATTAGGGAGGGCATTTTTGGGATGAGCACTGGGTGTCATATAGAAGATATGAATCACTGGGTTCTACTCTTGAAGCCTAGACTACGCTGTATGTTAACTAACTTGAATTTAATAAAAAAAAGAACTTCATAATGGAAAAAAAAAAAAGAGCTACAATAAGTCAAGCAGCTGAGTTAACAGAAACAATGGAGGCCAGAAAACAAAGAAATCATCTTACAATAATGAAAGAAATCATGGACCACCTAGAATTCTACACCTCGCAATTAAAGGTGAAAGAAAGAAAATTTCAGACATCCAGAAACGGAGAAAATTTGTCTCTAGCCCACCCACAGGAAAAGAAAGACCAAGAAGAGTTCTTCGGGTAGAAAGAAAACGATCATAAAGAGGAGAACAGAGCTCAGGAAAGAAGGAGAAGTAATAAAAAGTGCAAATGTGTGAGTAGCTCTAAATGAAAAATGGCATCAGGGCCAAGAACATCCGGGAAAATCTTAAAGAAGAAGAACAAAGATGAAAGATTACAGTACTAGGTATCAGGTCTTATTATAAAGTTTCGGTTATTAAGACAGTGGTATTAAAAGATATGCAAATGGACCAATAGCGAGAATGGAAAGTCCAGGAACAGATCCGCAATCCACACTATATACGTGACAGAGTTGACGCTCTAGCATGGGGGTGCTGGTGGTGAGGATGGCGGACGTTTCAATAAATGGTCCCGAATCAGAGGGCTATTCATATCGACAAAAAAATGTATCTTGATCTTACCTCAGACCATACATAAAATCGATTTCAGGTGGATTCTAGATCTAAAGGTGAAAGGGAAAACAAGATTTCTGAAAGATAAGATAGGAAAATATTTTCAAGAGTGTGGGCGGGCAAAGACGCTTAAACAGAACACAGACATACTAATAATAGAGAAGACTAATAAACTGGACTACATTCAAATTAAGAATTTCTGTTCATCGAAAGATGTCATTAAGAGTGAAAAGGTAAGTTCAAGAATGGGAGAAGATATAAATAATACCTACAGCCACCCAAGGATTCATGCGCAGAATATAAAAAGAACTTCTATGAATCGGTAAGAAACAGACAAGGAATCCAAGTAGAAAAATGGGCAAAAGACTTGAACAGGAGATTTGTAAAAGAGGGTATCAAAATGGCCGGTGAAGATATGGAAAGATACTCGACTTCATTAGTCATCAGAGAAATGCAAATTAAAACTCGAAGGAGATACCGCCACACACCCACTAGAATGGCTAAAATTAAAAAGCCGACAATACCAAATGTTGGTGAGCATGCGAACCAACTGGAGCTCTCGACCACTGCTGGTGGGTGTGCAAATTGGTACAACCACTTTAGAAATCTGCTTGGCAGGTCTACGGAGCTGAACAGATGCATGCCTAGTGACTCAGAAATTCCACCCTGCATATGCGCCCAATAGCGATTTGCACACAGATCCACCAAAATACATCAAATACCTAGAAATAAATCCAACACAGTATGTGCAAGAATCCCGTACAGAAAAATTACAAAACGTTTCTGAGAGACATTAAAGATGACCCAGGTAAAAGCAGGGATATACAACATTTATGGATTGGAAGCTTCTACTACGAAGTTGATTTTTCCTAAATCGATCTACAAATTCAGTAGAATCCCAATCACAAGCCGGAGCAGATCTGGGTGTAGGTGTGTGTAAACTGACTCACTACTCCTTTCTCTGGCCCTGAGGCTGCTGTGCGAAAGGAGGCAGAGAACCACCAGTTTCTGAACACCTAGTGCGTGTTTGGCACTCTGCAAGAAACTTTTCTCCGCTTCACTTTGTCTAATTCTTATATCTTATAAAAGAGACATTAGTATCCCAATATCGTAGATGAGAAACAATTTCAGAAAGACCAAAGGACTTGCTCAGTGTCACCGTATCACTAGTAATTACGATCACTATGTCATCTGATTCAGCCGTATATAACAGAAAAAAAAAAGGATCAGTGACTTAGACATAGTTTTTTTTTTTTCCTCGTGTAAAACAATGTCCCTGGGTAGGCAGGGCGTGGCTGCTATGGCAGCTCCACAGGGCAACCGGGGAGCTAGCTCCTATCCGTATGCAACACCACCCCAGAATGAAGTTTCCTTCTCGCGGTCACTTCTTGGCCCAACGTAGCAGCTAGAACTCTAGCCATCCCATCCATATCCAGCCAACACACAGGAGAACGGAAGCTCTCCCATTAAAGGAGACTTTCATATAACACTTCTACTTATATTCCACTGGCCACACTTAGAATCCTGGCCATATCTAGCGACATGGGGAAGCCGGAAATGTCCCTTTTCGGCTAGGTGGCGACATGCCTCCTTAAAAACCAGAGTTGTGTTACCGAGGGGGATGGGGGGTGTGGATGTTGGTATGGACAACTAACCATCTTTCAGAGTCTCCCAGTTGGGAAGCGGTGGGGCCAAAATTCAAATGTAGCCAGTGCCCTTATTCCTGAAAACCCTCCGTAGGCTACCACGCCCTTCCCCCGAGCCTGTGTTTCTCTGCTACACTACCTGTCCCCCATCAAAGCGAAACGAAAGGGAAGAGGAGCTTCTTGGGGAAGCGGGAGGCGGAGGCAGTGGCACTGGGAAGGACTACCCCCTCAGGGAGCGTGACAACTTTTCCACAGCCCCTTCCCTTCCTCCTCTCTGGAGCCTAGAGTTTCCCAGAAGTTGCACGATCTTTGTCGGGGGGCTCGCAGGGCAGAGACAATGAGATGGCGGCAGCTGTTCCTGGGCCGTCGGCTCTGGCGGAGCACTCACTTGATTTGTGTTTCCTCCGGTTCTGCCGAGTCCAATCAATCATCACGGGCGGTTGCGGGAGTTCTTGCCGGAAAATATTACAAAACTCCTCCGAAGGACGAGCCTGTGCATTTGACGGGGGATTGGGGCCACCGAGGAGGTCCCCAGGGATTCCAGGGCGCTGTGAACACTTCCACCTGGGGCTTCGGTCCAGCTCTGTGTCTCGGCAGGAGGACAGGAAAAATGTCCAGAGAGGCTGAGCCATCACCAGAGAAACCTCGCTGGAGTTTTAAATGCTCACGCTGGAAAATGAAACTAACGGGACTTTGAAAAGTGAAAGCCGACGATGGAAATCACCCATGTCAAAGAGTCTCTGAGAGGGAACGGAGTGGTCATGGGGAATCTCGGTGAGGAACGCGAGCCAGACGGTGGAGCCAAAGCAAGTGCCCAGAGACTGTCCTCACGAGGTTCCAGAAGACCGAGCTCTGGAAGTGCTCGGGGAAGCCCCGAGGTCTGCACTTGCCCCGTCGCTGGAAGTTCCGGTCGGAGGAGAGGGATGGACGTGCTCTGGAAGCCCGTGACCTTGTTATCCTTCCTACCAGAACTCGCCTGGGTGCCGGTGAGAGAGTTGGCGATGTGCTGACACCGGGGGCAGGTGTGTGGAAGAGGGAACCTCAGAGAACACGTCCCAAGTGGGGCCGCTGTTCTGTCTGGTTCTGCAACTTTCTCTGCCGGGAGTCACTTGGGGATTCCAAGGTTTAAGGTCCCAACCTGCCACAGAGCTCGCTGTCAGAAGCCGGTACATATTTACACAGAGCCAGAGAACTTAGCTGTGGCAGGACCCCTGCAGCTACTGGGTTCAAATCTCTCGCTCTCAGTCGAGGAAACTGAGGCTGGGGTGGGGGCGGGGTGACTAGCTGTGGAGGCCGATGAATCGGGGGCAATGCCAGGACTGGTGCCAGGTCTCCTGATCACCGGCCCTACGCTCTCCTGTTATGTCACTACTAGAGGCGCCCCGCTGAGACAGAGGGCTGATTTGGGTGCATTCTGTTTGAAGCCCGTCGCAAGGCTAGGGAGAGAGCGTGGCGGAGGGGAATGAGGGAATGAGCAGTCCTGGCTTCGGGTCCCGGGGCTGTCCCTGACCTGCTGGGTGACTGTACCAATTTCCTGGGGCTGCCATGACAAATGTCCACCAACAGGGTGGCTTGACACAACAGAGGTTCATTCTCTTCCAGTTCTGGAGGCCAGGAGCCTGAAACGAAGGGCTGGTTCCCCCGGAGGCTCTGCGGGAGAATCCGTTCCGCGCCTCTCTCCCAGCTCCTGGCGGCTCTCACAATCCTCGGCGCATCCTTTCTTCAGGATGGGTCATTGCAGTCTCTGCCCGTGCCGTCCCATGATCTTCTCCATGTGGCCAATGCCCCTCCGCCTTTCTCTTACAAGGACATTCACGACCGGATTTAGGGTTTACCCGAACAGTCTAGGACGGTCGCATCTCAAGATCCTTACATTAATTACACCTGCAAAGATGCTTTTTCCAAGTGAGCTCACGTTCACGGCTTCCAAGGGCCAGGACATAGACATACCTTCTGAGCGGCCACTATCCAACCCACTACGAGAATCTTGGGTGTGTCTCCTTAGCTCTTTCTGCCCCTTAGCTTCCCTGGTGAGGCCGGCAGGGGCTCACTGACTTGGTTCTACAAGTGTCTGTCTGTCTTCACGGGCACTGATGGACCCCCAAGTACGGCATCAGCTCAGCAGCCTGTGCCGGGCTGACTGCAGTCCCCAGCACCCATGGAGAACACCAATTCAAATTCAGGAACCATTTCCCACCTCTCTAGGCTTTCCTTTGACCGGAGACTCTTGGCGGTTAGTTGGGGAACTTGGCTGTGGTCAGACCACAGAGAAGAATGCTTTAGCCAACCACGGGCCCCACCCCCCCGGGAGACAGCATTCAACAAGAGTAAGCACAGAGGATGGGCTAAGCACGGAAGGGGCTGGATAAACACGACCTGTTTAGGGCCAGGACCAGGAGGAGGTGAGCGAGGCGTAACACTGAAGAGGGAGCCAAGTACCTCGGTAACCGAGATAAGTGACATTTCAAGCAGCATTTTAAAAAATCAAAACAAATGCAAAAAAAAAAAAAAAACCCACGAGGAACAAAAACATCAGAATTTTAAATGAACACAAGATCTAGTCTGGCCACTGCGTGACCTAAATCACTGAGCTCACTCTAATTCCAGTCCTGGGAACTTATCTTCATTTAAAGTTTTGGTGTTTTGTTCATCATGGAGTTTCGTGGGTGTTAGTTTTGAATTTTAAAAGATATTGCATTTTTCATCTTGATTGCTGAGGATTGGAGCATGGCCCTGAATTTTGCCCTTGGGTTCTGCACTGGGCATGTGAATTCCAATTGCAGGGACTGGGGATGTTTGGTTTGGACAAAGGAGGTCTCTGGAGATACGGTCACCACCGGTGGGACCTGTGAGGGTCCTGGGGGGGACCAGTGGGGGAAATTAAAGGAGAAGTAGCATGTCCTCGGCTACTGGAATGATCTGAGACTCTGACAGGAGGCTGGTCTAGATGGGCCCTAAACCCTCTGCTTTCAAGGGGCCAATGCTATGCTGTCAGCACAGAGCCTAACTCAGGGCTTGAACCTACGAACCATGAGATCACGACCTGAGCCAAAACGAAGAGTTGGATGCTTAACCAACTGAGCCACCACGGTGCCCCAGAAATGCTGTCTCTTGCTTCAAACCTTAGAGACAGGGACTGGGTGTCCCCGGAATTTCGGACGCTCTCTGTGCCGGGAGTCTGGCTCTACCCTAAGGGCACTAACTCCCTCCTGGGAGGCCCGTGGGTGAGTAACCCATACTGTGGAGTGCAGGGAACAGCCCCAGGAATAGCCACAAAGTGTTCCATTCCCAGGCACAGAGCTGCAGGGGTGAGGTCAGCCTCCTCGCTAGCTCCAAATCAAAATGGTAACATGAAAAAAATTAAAGTCAGTGACCCGGGAAGTGCTGTTATAAAGTCAGTGCATTTGCTCCAAAAGACACTACAGAAAGTGACCGTCCCCAAACGCACTCCAGTGCGCTGCTCACATCCGTGCATGGCTCACCCACCCCGCAACATCCGTGCTAAGAACGACATTCGAGGCCCTTCTCATGGCGTCTTATGACCCCTGCGCCCCTCGGCTTCACAGCCCTCGTGTTTACTCATTTCTGTCTTTGGGCTCCTAAGTCCTCGGTTCGGTTATCGTGCTGCCTGCTTGCATGGAACCTTTTACTCAGCCTTTGTATTCTCCCCAAATATTACGTTATTTCGAGGTTGAGTCTAGGGTGTCTCTGGACTCAAGTCTCTTCCGATAAGCTACAAACTCTGACACCTTTAAAAATAACACGGAAATAAAATGAGCTGTTGCTGTGCATTATTCAGCATTTCAAAAAACTCTCTCTATCCTCATTGATTTTTGTATGAAAATATTTCTTCCAGCATTTTCTAGCCAGAGTGTTTTTCCAGCTTCCCTCAGGTGCCAGCATGATCTAAAGAGTTGTTTACAAAATGTGTCCTAATGATTTGCCATTTTTTTGAGAAATCAATAAATCATTCTTATAGAGCTGGCTCTGATTGAGATTAAATAACGGATAAAAAATTTATGTATAAAAGATTTTATATACGTATATAAAATCTTTTATACATAAATTTTATATATTTATAAAAACCGTGAATTTTATAAAAATTTATAAAAATTATAATCTTTTATACATAAATTTTATATATTTATACAAACTGTGACGTTTAATTTCTTCACCGGAACTGTGGTTGGGTGGGGAAATTAACCATCTGAGCTCAGAGAAGACGGAAAAGAATTACATGTGCGCTGTTCTGAATTCTGGCGGGTGGTTAGAGCGAAGGGACAGATGTTACTATATTCATTCACCAAGGGCACCATCACCTGATTCTCGCTACCCCCCTGACAGGTAACACCATGAACTTTTAAAATACGTAGGAAAACCACATTACTGGCTCTCTCACGGCCCTCTGAGATAAGCAGGGAGGGGTTAGTAATGCCTCTCCCCCACCGTCCCCGAACATGTGGAGACTCTGTCCATGGTCCTGCTCTCAGTTACAACAACACTGAAGGGCCGGGCACCATGCCGGCCACCCTGTACGATCTGCCACAGGAGGGGAGTTTTCCTGCTACTATGCGGATGAGGAAACAGTGACTTGCAGCACCCAAGCTCAAGGTCACACAGCCAGTAAGTGGCAAAACTGGGGCTCAAGCCAGTCTGGCTGGTCTCCGGCACGTGTTTCCCAAAGTCTCCCTGAGGGGTTCTGTCCTCCCCTCTAGGCTGACAGGAGCATCGGTGAGCCTGAGAAATGACATTCCAGGCCAGAGGTACGGGCAGTGAAATTCTGGCAGGGTCTGAAAGGCAGGGCCCGTAGTTGGTGCTATGAAAACCACAACTCTAGCACTCACACGAACACTGGGTTTTGTGCTTGCAAAGCACCCATACCTCATTTGATCCTCACAGTTCCTTAGAGGGGCATATAGAGGATGGATGCTGGCTATCCCCATTTAACAAGCTCAGAGAGGTCAAGTGATTTGCTCCAAGTCACACAGCAAAGGCTAGCACCAGAACTGGGTACTTTGTACCAACGTCATCAGACGAGATGATCGAAAGGGAAGGGCCTGGGGGCCGAGGTGGGCAGGCCGCGGCACTGACCTTTCCTGAGATGGTCTTGATCTGCTTGGAGCTCAGGGGCTCGAAGTCCACGCCGATGTAGCCCTCCATGGCGGCCAGCAGATTCTTCCGGAGACACCGGGAGGAGTTGGCTTCTGTGTGCACCTGCTCCCACCAGGAAGGCTCGTACCAGCCCGGGATGATCCACTGGTACTTGCTACCGTACATGTTCTCCTCATGCGCCTGCAACAGACGGGGCGACCATGAAGATACCAAGAGTCAAACATTTGTTCGAGGCTCTGAGCCTGTGAGACAGGCGGAGGGGGCTCGGGCCGCCTCGGACCAGAGAATTTATTAATTTTTCTACGATTCGCTTTGTCATCTCTTCTTGTTATCGCTCAAGAGATCCGAGGTAGTTTATTGGAAACACAGATCATAAAATAATAGACCCTGAATAACAATTTAAATATTTAAATTTAAATATGGCCTGACCGAACCCAGAGGAGGACGCTAGAAGAAAACTATATAGACTGATATCCCTGATGAATTTAGTTGGAAAAATTCTTAACAAAATATTAGGAACCTGAATTCAAGAACACATTAAAAAGAGTCTACACGATGACCAAGTGGCATTTATCCCTGGAATTCAAGGATGGTTCGGCATTCACAAATCAATAAATGTGATATACCACCCTAGTGGAATTAAAGATAAAAATTACACGGTCATTGCACTAGATGCTCTCTGGGCACTGGGGTGAGCTGTGCACACTTTATTTACTTATTTATTTTTTTAAGGGAGGGGAGGGAGCACAAGTGGGGGAGGGCCAGAGAGGGAGCGAATCCCAAGCAGGCTCTGCCTGGCCAGTGCAGAGCCCGACGTGGGGCTTGAACTCCCGAATCGTGGCGCCCACGACCCGAGCCAAAGTTGGAGGCTTAACTGACTGAGCCGCCGGGCGCCCTGGAGCTGTGCGCACTTTCAAACGTGAACCTTAAGTGATCCTGCAGTTCGTTCTGGGGAGCCGTGAAATGTTGGGAAACAGTTGATATCACAGCCCTCTGTGCCCCTTGGCCTTCAGCAGCAGCAGGAGAATGTGGCAAGCGGAGCTTGTGGGATTGCTTTGGACTCCCGGAAGATTCTGGTTGCCCTTCCTGAGGGCCTCGATGCCAAGCCAGGGTCTGCCCACAGCAGGGTGGGGCAGAGCCCCTAAGAGCACCTGTACATTAGAGGAAAGTTAGCGTCAAGTCTGAGAGTCGGAGGAGGGCTCCTCTATCCCTGCATCTCGGGAGGCGACTCTTCTTGAACTCTCTTAACGCCTAAGGAAGCCCATCTTGCAGCGTGAAGCATCTCATGGGGTACCTGTGAGTTAGAATGTTTGTTCCTTAACTTAGCTCGGAGCCTATGTCCACAGCCTCTGCTCGTTGGCTCGTGAAGTCTCTGGAGAATAAACCGAAATGATTTCATGAAAAAGCCCTTCGGCTCCCTCAAGGCAGTGATCACATTGCCTTTTCTCTAGACTCCTCGGATGATATGGGACTTTCACCTCCCCAATTCTAGATGATATACTTCTCATAATGCATCCTCAGATCATAGTCATTTCTCCAGCAGCTACATTATAAATGATGCCCCCTTCACAACTGGAGAAAACGCAGACAGCCCTCGTGTCTCAATTACATCAACCAAGGCAGGCGATCTCCTGGGCTTCCCTCTAACGAAAGAGGGTTAGTCCCCAGAAACTTTCTTTTAAAGAAAAGATAATCCCAGATTCTGTCTGGAGGCTAGACTTTTGAACAAAAGGCTCATCGTAGTGATCCCAGGTCACCAAATTAACGGCAGAGTCTGTGAGACCTCGCAACTCTCCTCTCTTATTGAAAGGGAGGAACTCCCGTATCTTGAGCCCCTGTTATGTGCTTGGCCAATTACACATATTATCTTACTTTATTTTCACAACAACCCTATGGGGCGGTATTATTATTTCCATCTTACAGATGAAGAGGTTGAGGCTCAGAGTTTGAGGAATTTGCCCAAACACATACAGCTAAGTCAAGGGGACGAGATTCAACGTCCGCCTTTGGAAGTTCCCCTCTTTCCTTAGCAAAAGAAATGGAACTTTTTGGAAGCTTTCTAAGTCCTAAAAGGCGGAGGCGGAAAGGCAGCCCCTCTTATTAGGAACGGCTGGGGAGAGAGCAGTCAGCAGACACAGAGCGAGGAGAGGAGGTCTAATCGGATACAGGCAGATCCGCAGGCCTCTCTGAGGACAAAGACCTCGTGATAATTCAGAGGCGGCCCAGAGCAGGAAGTCAGGAGCCTCCCAGAGACCTGCCGTGACAGCTCTCTGACCTACCCGGGTCTCATCAGGAGCTGTTCCTTGCGAGTGAATTTTCCAGAAAACAGAAGCTTGGTCCATCTGACTGACAACGCATTTTGTTGAGAATATTAGTCAGTTTGGATGGAGATAAACCTTTTTCTACCGACCTACTGGAACTAACGAAAAGGGAGGTCACAGTCAGGCGGCACTAGGTTCTCCGCCACACGCCGGCTGGGTCACTCTGGCGCACGACTCCTTGGGTCTCGGTTTTCCTATCGACGGCCTGTGGCGGGCAAAGCCCATCTCACTGGGTTGGCGTAAGAATTAAATGAGATAATACGCACACCGTACCCGGCCGACACGACATTCGGAACATTTTAGGAACTCCTTCCTGTTCCCTTCTCCTTTCCGGAACGCGTAGTTTTTTTTTGAACCCGCCACTGTTGTGGGCTGTGCACAGTAATGCTGCTGGGTCTAGGGTGTCACTTTTCACAGCTGTCAAGTCCCTGTCCTCTGCATGTGCTCTCTTAAGCTGCTATGGCTTGGAGAGCGGGGCGCCTGGGCTGTTAAACATAGGTGTAGAACAAGAGTAAATAGGCTTTGAGTGAGGGCCTCTCTAAGCAGGTTTCCTGCAAGGGGGGTGGACTGGGTTAAACATACCATCCGCCGACGAAAGCTACTGAGGGGAAGGTTCCGGTCGTCCACTCTGGCATTTCCGTCTTCAGAAGGGCTGAGGTTGTTACGCTAGCGAGCTGGGAAGGGCTGCTGGGAGGCTAATCTGTCTCCTTCGCCAAGGGGGGAGTTTTTGTAGGGTGCGGTCCGCTCTTCCCTGGGCACCCCGGTGCTCAGCACAGTGGCCGGTGTGCACAGGGCCCGACAAATGATCGTGGGGTGACTGAAGGAACGCCCTTCCGGTGTACGTGGTCACCTCAGTTTTCACTTTCTCTGCCTTTGGCGGGAAGGCGATCTCGGGACGTGCGGGCCACCAGAGGGCCCTGCCACGCGGCTACAGGCAGTCCCGAGCTCACCTTCAGTCTCATGGACCCCTTTGGTTCTTATTAGCTGCCGACAGGTAACCCTGATGTGAATTATTTTTTAAAAATCCAGTGTCTTCTTTTTACAATGTTTCCTTTTGCCTCCTCCCCTCTCCCACCAAAGAAGGACATTTCCCTTTTCCTGTTACAGTTCACAACAACGGCAGTAAAAAACCCTCGCATCGGGAAGGCAGGTAACCGTTGCGAGGATGGTCTCCCTTCCGTGGCCTTCTTTAGGCCGCTTGACGACCCCGGGAGGCCGATCGGGCAGGGACTGCGGCTTCCATTCTAGAGGGGAGGCAGCTGGGGACCAGAGGTGTCGAGTGACCTGCCGGAGGTCACACAGCTGGTGGGGCTAAAACCAGAACCCGGGCCGGAGTGCGTGAGAGTTTAGAATAGACCCCCGAGGCGGGGGGAGGAGAAGACAAAAGCACCGAGACCCGCTCACGCTGTGCTAAGCCCAAATGAACATTTTGCCACAGGGCTATAAATAGGTTTGCTGGAGTCTGCTCTTCCATTGGGCGGCGGTTCCAGGCTCAAGAACACAGCAACACGCTGCGAAGTTTGCGATGCAGCATTCGTATGGCAAAGACACGGGCTGTTTCCCTCTGAGCTGCACTCCGACCCCAACACAGGCAGGAAGGCTTTTTCGGGGGTGGGGGGGCTGGGGGGAGGTCTCTGCTCTGAGCAGCCCCTCCCTCTGTCACCCGCCGGTCTTGATCCGGGAGGAAGACACTGAGCAGACTCTCCTCGGGAACCTTCCAGACCTGCCAGAAGAATTGCTTCCTGACCATGTAAGGCTCCAAGCCCTGGAGGGGCAGGTTCCATCCGAGGGTCTGACACTTGGAATAAACAGCCAACAAGAAAAGCTGTACGGAATTCCTCAACAAAGCCGCCCGCGGACCCTGAGAAGGAGCCCGTCTCAACACACCCACCATCCGATACGAGGAAGGGGGAAAGTGGGGCGAGGCGGTGGAGGGCGGCCCTTGCCATGTGGAAGGCAGGCAGCCCGGGGTTTTGGGTCAAGAGGCAGACAGCCGCTCCGTCTGTTCCGAAGCAGAAAGCATGGCTGGAAATGCCACCCAGACAAGGCTCCGAGTGCACGGCCCAGAGAGAAATCACAGCCGCGCCTCCACTTGGGTTTGGCTCAGAGCAGAACACGAGGTCTGTCTGCAGTGTTTGGAAAAGGGAGACGGCCAGCGACCAGTGCGGTGTCTGCAGGGATTATTTTTATTAATTTATTTCTCCCGGAGTTATTACCCGCCATGTGCCGGCTGCTTGCAAGGGCCCGTGGATGCGGAGAAAGGTGGCGGGGACAGAATCCAGTTTCGTCCCCCATAAGAGATCACGTTCTCCAAAATAGAGCATTATTTTCCTTTTCGAAATGGGCCATTTCTGGACCTCAGATGCTAACGCGCAAGGTTTTATGAGGAAAGGGTTATAAGTGAAACTTGACGAGCAAGGTTTTGAAGTAAATGCATTAAATCAATGGGCTTTATTTTTTTCAAATTTTCTCATTGGTCGTCCTTAGATTTTCCTTACCAGTTACCGTTAACTGGAGCACAGAATGCTTAATACGATCTCGTGGAGACCACCTGACAGTGAACTCGCCAGCCCGACAGCGGTCGGTTCTATTCTCAGATGGCCGCGACTTTACGGAGACCAACGGAGGAAGACTGTGGGCATTTACCGCAGGCTCGCTGTCCGCCAGGCGCTGCGCGAGGTGGTCTTGCTCGTCTCATGCTTACGACGACCCCACGAGACAGGTGCTTTATCGTCCCGCTTTACAGACGAGAAAACCGAGGCTCCCAAAGTGTCAACGACAAGCCCAAATTCAGCACCCAGGCTGCAGACCGACTCCTGAGCTCTAAATTCTGTCCAGGGTCCCCAGAAATGTCAGCCTTGTGGCCTCTCCCTCCTCCCTGGCAGATGGAGAGACGATCAGACGGTCCTCATTTTGTTCCTGAGCCTTTGGGATAAAACAGCTCTGTGTGACTGCGGCTTCGGGTCACCGCTCTCTCCTCACTCCAGGTGTGTCTTCGGGTCCTGCGTCTCTCCCGAAATGCGCGCCAGGAGCTGGGTAGGACACCCTACGCGGTGTCTCTCTAGCAGACAGCCGAGGGACCACCTTCCCTGGGTGCGGACGTGCAGCCTGGGGTCCCCTTGGCTCCTGGCAGCTCTGCTTACACTGGGGACTCAAGGCGGCCTTGAGGTCAACCAAGACCCCAACATCTCTTTTGTTCTAAATGCACGGAGCTCCTCAGCTGGGCCTCTCCCACCGTGGACACGGGCAGCTTGATTTGTGCCAGTAGAACCTTCTAGAAGGACTGCTAGATTTCATTAAACATTCCCGCCTGTTACAGTTCTTTGCACCTTGGATCTGTCATCCAACATATTTCACGACTTCCAAAATTCCTCCGAAGTCTGCTTTTTATAATCTCATCCAAGTTCCCGACGAAAGAGCAAAGCCATCATGAGAGACCCCACCTAGAAGAGGCTCAGTCTAAGAGGAAGGGCTTACTGGGGCGACGGTGACTCACATGACTGGGCTCCCGTTCTGTTGATTTTTCTCTCACCTGGTGTGGGGGAGAGGGTGCCAGGGTATCAAAACTGAAAGGGCTTCTGTGACTTAGGTCGTGTGTTAGAACTCAGCACAAGTACTTAGGTTGAAACAGCATATGAAAAACGATGATTAGACTGGGAATCAGGTAGGGCGCCTGGGTGGCTCAGTCGGGTGAGCATCGGACTTCATGATCTCACGGTCCGTGAGTTCGAGCCCCACATCGGGCTCTGTGCTGACAGCTCAAAGCCTGGAGCTTGCTTTGGATTCTGCCTCTGTGTCTCTCTCTGCCCCTCCCCTGCTTGTGCACACACAGACTCTCTCTCTCTCTTCTATAAATAAATATTTAAAAAAAAAAAAAAGACTTTTAGATTGGGAATCAGGAGAAGGAGGTGGAGGCTTGGCTCTGCCCCAAACTGGGCCTCTATTTCCTCATCTGTAAAATGGGATAATGATAGTTGTTTCACATGGTTATTGGGAAGACTGAATGCGAGAAGGCATAAAAATGTACTTTGTGGTCAGACAATTGTACAGAATTTGGGGGTAGACACGGAACGGTTGAGAGAGTATTCTAAACTTAAGGCTCTGAGCCCCGTTCCCGGGTGGGGAGGGGGTCTGAGGCACCTCAGCCTGGCCCTGAGGTCTGGCCTCTCCGCGGGAGAGGCGGGCAGGAGAGCAGGCCCCCGTCGAGCGCGGCTGAGTAGACGGGCAGAGAGTCGGCCTCCAGGGCTTAGCCCAGGAACTGGCCAGGAGGTTTGGTCCGCCGAGGTCCCTAGCCTCCCACGACCGCACTGTTCTCAGTCCCCGAGGCTGAGCTCCCCGAAAAGAGGAAAGCGCAGAGAAAGTAACACTTCTGCTTCCGCCAGCTGCTTCCAGTCCCGTACCCCGCTCAGCGCAGGCAGTCAGAACGCGTCTGAGAAAAAGCTCTGTGAACCCCCCTGCCCCCCCGAAGACCCAGCGCCAGTGACCAAAGTTTTACTTACACAACAGAACACTTTCGCCGCCATGTTCTGGTCGAACTGGCCGAGGATGATCCTCACGTCATTGCCCTGTGGACGGAAGGACACGGACGTGAAGGGGAGTGGGCGACGGGCACACCGGCGGGCGGGAGGCCACGGGCCTGGAACGTTCCAGCACCCCCAGCTCCCCGGCCAAGAGCTCTGCCCTCGCCCCAGCCCAGCCTGGGTTCTCCGGGCCTCTCTGGGGCCGGCTTCCCCTCGGCTCCCGGTGTCGCCCTCCCCGGTCTCAGGGGCACGCGCCGGGACGAGGCCGCACAGGCCCGCGGCCCGGAGGGGTCTCGGCGGCACGCCTGAGCTCCTTCGCCGAGGGCAGGCCGGCCCGGCGGGGCACTGAGACAGCGTCTAAACTCCTTCCTCATCCGCGGAATCCTGACATCCAGGGAAACGAAGCCAGAGGAGAGAAAGGAGCTTCCAAGGTCCCCGGGCGAGTTGGCGGCAGAAATAAGATGGCGGTGCTCCCCCCCCCCCCCCCCCCCGCAAGCCCTCAATTCCGGTATCTTAGACTCTTCTCTACATTCCCGGAGCCCACGGAGCTTCCCAATTAAGATGGGCTTTGTTCAAATCTCAGCTCCACCGACAAGCCTCAGGGTATCTCGGGCCCCTCCTTTCTCCGTCTTAGCCTCAATTTCCTCACCTGTACAGTGGGGATAATGGCAGTGCCTAATTCCAGCATCGCCGGGAGGCCTCACTGAGACGACCCTCAAACTGTTTCACACAGTTCCAGGCATGCCCAGAAGTGCTAGCTTAGCGTTTTTATAGCCTCCTCCCAACCCGTCTTTAACTCCAAGAAAAACTTCTATTTGAAAACTCCATAAATGAGGCTGCACGAATGATCTCAGGGTGTGCATGGAATGGCAGGTCCCGTGACTCATGTATTCATTCGACAAACATCTGCTGGGCATTTGCCTGAGGCTCCCTCCTGGGTCAGGGTCGGGGCCCTCGGCTGCTGTGTGGGGGACAGGGATCCACGCAGGGCCCCGGTCCTGAGAGAACAGGCTAACGGCGGAGGCGCCGGGCAGCACCCGGCCCCCCCGGCTCGCGCCCCACCCCGGGCACATCCTGCCCTCCGCCCTGAGGCTCGCTCGGCCTTGCAGGGGGTGCTGCCGGCCCGCCGCGCATCCCGACCTCTCCGGCAGGCCTCAAGGCCCTTTGATGCATGAAGAAGAAAACACGCCTTTCAAGATCGGTTTTTAGCATCTTTCAAAATTGGAAAGTGCTGACTGCGAGGCCATTTTACTCATCATGTACTTTAGCAAAATAAAAAAGGCTTGGATTCTAAAATCATCCTTCGTTTGCAAGCAAGAATGGAAAGAAGAGGGAGAGAGAGAGAGAGAAAAAAAAAAAACAACCCTGCTCTGAAAGGACTTTAAAAGATTGTTACCAGAGCAGTTGAAGGAAGGCGAGCCTTTGTCACCACCATGTCTGCAAGGCTATAAAAAGTTCCAAGCTGCTTCCGTTCTATGGACATGCTCCCAGGCACACTCCAGGGTTTTTCGGCTTGTTTGTTAAAACCTTTTAGCCTTTCTGGCTGCTAATAGTATTCGTCCAGCCGGCCAGCCACCACACACTTATTGAGGATCTAGTTTGGGCCAAGCTCTGTGTTGCTAAGCATGGTATAGGAGAAATAGCTTATTGGATTTTAGAGTTAGAGAGACCTTAGTTCCAATCCCAGCTCTGCCACTGACCAGCCGCGTGGCCTGGAGTCTTAAGCCCTTAGACCCTCAATCTTCTCATTTTCCAAAGAGGGATAATCCTACCTACCTTGTCGGGGGGGCCGTAGGATGCATGCTAATGAAACCCACTCAGTGGCTTCCATGATGCTTCCTCCTGGTTCTTTCCAACCTCCCGGTCCTTCCCGCTCGGACTCTGAATCAGCCCATCATCTTTCTGCCCGTCCCTGACTGCTGGTGTCCTACATAGTTCTGCCCTTAGCTCCGTGCCCTCGGTTCTCTCCTCGGGTAGCCTCATTCATGGCCCCAGATGCAAGTGCCCGCCCGCCGTGCAGTGGAGGCCCAACCACGCTCCCCAGCCCCGACTTCTCTCCAGCTGCCTGCTGGACCCCTCCACTCGGATTGTCCCGGGTACCTCAAGCTCAGCACATCCCAAGCTGGACACATCGTCTTTCCCGACGAGCCCTTCTGCCTTCCCCGTGTTGTCCATCTCTGAGAACAGTGTCGCCACCCTCCCACCCACCAGGTTCACTCGCCTCCAGCTAAGTCATAGCCAGGACTCTGCTCCCCGGTGCCACTTCAGCCCCATCCCTGCAGCACCCCCATCCCACCCCACCCCTCCCGGGGCTAGCCACCATCATTCCCAACTCGTTGAACTACGACGGCCTCCCGGCTGGCTCCCCATCCTTAGTCCTGCTCCATTCACCCCAGTCTCTGTACAGCAGACAAAGGAATCATTCCAAGATTCAAATGTGGTCGCATAAAACCTTTCCGTGGCTCCCTGAGCTTTATAGGTCAGCTCTGAGCTCTGCAGGAGAACATACGAGACGCTCTACCAGCAGACTCCTGCTCATGTCTCGAATCCCACTGTTCTCCTCACCCTTCCTGGGTATCAGAGCGGGCTGCCTGCGGTGTCTAAATTTTTTTTTTTTTAATGTTTATTTATTTTTGAGAGACATAGAGATAGAGCATGAGCAGGGGAAGGGCAGAGAGAGAGGGAGACACAGAATCCGAAGCAGGCTCCAGGCTCTGATGAGCCATCAGCACAGAGCCCGATGTGGGGCTCGAACCCACAGACTGTGAGATCGTGACCTGAGCTGAAGTCGGCCGCTTAACCGACTGAGCCACCCAGGCGCCCCTGCCTGCGGTGTCTAAAACAGCTCTGCCATTCATGCATTCTGTCATTCGTCCATCCCCCCCCCCCGACTCCAGCCCCTTTCTCTCTGCGAGTTCGTCCATCTCAAATGCCCTTCCCTCTCACCCCACCCCTTTGCCCGGAGAGCTGCCTACTCTGAGAAACCATCTTTGTCAGGCTTGGTGGTCATTTGCTCCTCTGTGCACCCAGGACACTCTGTGCCGCCCCCTATCGTGGCACAAGTCCCCTTGCTTGTCTGTCTTCCCCACTGGACTGCGGGTAACTTGATTCATCTCTGGGTCCCCAGTGCAGGGGGACAGGGCATGACATATATAATAATAAAATATAGGTGTCAAATGCACGATTACGTGGGTGAACGCTATGTGAGCTACCGAGCACAATGCCTGGTCCGCATTCCTTATTCAGAGACTGCCGTGGTCCCCGCCACGCTAATATCCTGCTGGCCCAGGGCCTCGGCACTGCTGGGGTCACCATGTCTGTTTCTGGAATGGACTGAGGAGCCCACATCGTCATGGCTGACCACCTGACCACCTGCCGATAGATAAATAACCAGCTCTACCACTTATGGGCCATTTAGTGTCTCTGTTGCCATGACAACCAAGTTGCATGGACCACTTGGTTCTGTGCTCCCAGACTGGTAGTCCTGAATGGAAGCCAAGGGGTCACAGATCTAGCGAACCCCTTCCTAAAGAGGCAAAAGGCTTCCCCCGAGGCTGCGCAGCACCCTGCGCCCAGTGCTCTCCCCTTGGTGGCCCTCCGAGAGTCAGAGGAGAGCGAGCCTAGCCAGAGCCAGGCTGTGCCTGGTGTGGGGAGCTGTTCACGCCCACTCTGATTCTAGCCGGTGAGAGCTGGCAGGACGCCGCGGTGTCTGGGAGGGAAGAGCCGGCCCCCAGTGCAGCTGGAGCCTGGAAACCCGGGGCGGGGAGTGGACAAAGGGAGATGCAAGTGGCCTGGGATCCTTAGCAGGAGCCTTGAAAGCAGCAGACAGAGGTTGAAGGGCTTCTCAAAATGGCGCGTGTGTACTCCAGGAGCAAGCGGACTTCTCTTGAGAATATGAAAAGCATGGGTATACCCGGTTCTCCTTTCCCGAGGAACAATTTACTGGAAGATGCAGGGGTGAGGGGAAAGGTTTGAGACTCCGGAGTCTTAAAAATACTTAACACACACCCGCTCTCACAAAAGTTCTAGAATCACGCTGTTCGGTGTTACATAACTTGTATCTCTTCCTGAGAATCCGGAAAGTAGAAAGACAAATTTTGCCTTGGCAGGGGTCCCCGCTTCTGGCCACGCCCCCCACCTCCCTGCCGGGGTGTAAGCGTGCTCTCCTTTGTGGTGGGGAAGGACTCTGGGGCAGTATGAGGAGTACTAGGGGGTGCGGGAGGAGAGTCATGAATGTCTCTGAGGACTGAGGATAAGAGGGACAGAACAGAGTCGTGATGGGACGGAGAATCCAGAACGTGACAGAGGGCAGGGTCCAAAACTCCTGTGCCCTTCCACAGACCCTTGATTCTGCAGGGGACCGCCAGGGGTGAAAGATGACATGAGGTAGGACAAAGGACAGCTTGTACTCAAATGGTCAGATCTGCGGTTGGAGACCATATGGAGGCCTATGTTCACGACAGAGGCCTCGCCTACAAGGAAGGGGCAGAAATGGAAGGAAATGACGATAGGCTGGGAGGGCCAGGCTGGGAGGGCCAGGCTGGGAGGGTCAGGCTGGGGTGCTGGGCCCAAACCCTCAGTGGATTTCCTTTCCTCCTTCCTGGATCCTTCTCATCTGCTGTCTAGAGTCTCTTTGTCTCTGGGACCCTTAAAGCAAGTTAAAATCACACACGCACGTGCACACACACACACACACAGAGCACATAAGAAGGAAAACCCAATTCAAAGACCTTGTGTATGACCATACGTTGTATATATATATATATATATATATATATATATATATATATATATATATATAAAAAGAATGCAAATAAAGGGGGAGTTTTAATACAAGATTATTTTCAATGAGAAGAAAAAAAAAACGAATATAACCTTGTATGTCAACTGTACTTCGATAGAAAAGGAAATTTACGTACAGAAACAAAACAAAACAAAACAAAGACCTTGGGTATAACCTCCAGTGTGCAGGGGATTCTAGTAAAATAAAAAGCAAGGACAATGCCTGAGTTCTTTCTCGCTATGGTACTAAGCGGTCGTCTGCCCCCCCTGAGGAGATGGTTATTATTGTGTCCAGTCCGGAAAGTTTCATGAGCGAGATGAGCGCCAAAGAACAAAGGAACTTTCTTACGGCTCGCTCCCTTCTCTGGAGAAGTGCCCCCAGCTACTGTGAACTTCCTGGCCCTCAAGGCCACGCTGTGCCCTGTGTTCTGCAGCACCCGGTGACTGACTCGCCGAAAGGCGGGACCAGCCGTGTGGTCCAGGCACCCGGTGGGGCCAGGCTAAGCCGGTCTCCAGCTAAGACGGCCCTCCGGCCCAGCTCCCCTCTTGCCTTTTCCTGCCTCCCTCCCTTCTCCTGAGCGAGCTCTCGATAAATCACCCTCACCAGAACCTCAGGCTCCGTTTCTAGGGAGTTCGACCTAAGACGCCAGGCCGCGCAGGTAGGAAGTGGTGGTGCCGGCCTAGACCCCGGCCGGGCCTGGCCCCAGAGCCTGAGCACTTGCCCACTGCCCCTGTCTGTTGCCTCCCAGGCTGAGCAAGCCTCCAGCCTGCAGCAACGACTCACAGAGGGACGTCGACTTCGACGTGGAGGCCCTGGAACGGCGGATGAGACCCTGAGGCGTTAAGATGGCCCGTATTTATTTCCAACAGCAGGAAGGCAGAAGGCCGCCCCGTCCTGCCTTCCCCGTGGCAGGGGCGTGGGGTCCCGCCCGAAAGGCAAGGTCGACAGTCCGGACACTGCCGGCTGGGTTCTCTAGCACCTCCTGCTGCCCGTGCACCCATCGTGGCCCACAGGTAACAGCTTCCTGGCTTCTCAGGTGCCCAGCCCCACGGACCCACTGGGGCTGCCAAAAATTCAGATAAAACTGTGTACAAAGTCATAGAAGGGGAGGAGGTAGGACAAGCCCCAGGGCGGCCAAACTTTTAGAGGCTGGTCATGGTGGGGCTGGTAGGGGGCTCGGCCTGGGCCAGTGGGCCCAGGGGAAGACGGCCGGGGCCCCAGGCCATTCCCGCCCCCAGACTCTGGCCATGAGACCCCGTGGCAAGTTCTGTGGGGTTAGCCCAGATGCTCCCCGAAGTCCCTCCTGGCCCTGATGCACTGGCTCCATTCCTAGAATGAGTACTTTCATTTGGCTCAAGTTGGTTTTTCTTAGACTCTTTTTTTCCCTCACCGGAGAAACGTCCCTAAACACAGAGAAGCAGGAGATGTATATTCTTGTTGTTGTCGTTGTTAAGACAATCTTTTTATTCTGATTAGCCCTCCAGTTATTTTTCATTTTTATCTATCTTTCTATCATCTATCTATCTATCTATCTACCTACCTACCTACCTACCTACCTATTGGAGTATGGTTGACACACAATGTTATATTAGTTTCAGGTGCACAACATAGCGATTTGACAACGCTGTACCTGAAGGAGACACACATTCTCAAAGAAGAGAGTAAAGAGGGAAGAGCCACAGCAGCCCACTGGAAAAACACGCCCTATAGTTTATTATTTTATCTTGAAAATTCGCACACACTTGGCATTCCAATGACGTACCTGTGTTTATCTTGAGATAAAAAGAATGCCCTTCTTCCCATGTTTCTGAGCGACACTGGCCTGCTGGGAAGATGTACCATGTTTATTCTGTAGCTCTGCACCCCCATGGGGTGCCTATATGAACCCTACTTTCCGGGAGTCAAGCAGGCTCCTGGCCTATGGGGTGGGGTGGGGGGAACTTCCCACGAGGCCTCTCCCATAGAGTGCCGGGGGCAGTAGTCTACCCGAAAGCCTGTTTTTTGTGGTCTTCTATGTTAGGCAGACAAATGGTCCCCCCAAAATGGTCCATTTCCTAATCTCCAGAACCTATGACTATGCTCGGTGACATGGCAAGGGGGAGTTAACGCCGCAGATGGAATTAAGGTTGCTAATCGGCTGGCTTATAAATTAGGGGGATTTTCCTGGAATCTGAACCCCGAATGATAGGCTAGTGGCTGCTCCGGGGAAGGTAGATAAAGCAAACAAAATGAACAGAGAGGACACTGAAAGCCTGGCTGTCTCCCCCACACGGCCCAAGACTTCAGAGCCAGCACCACAGAAATACCCAGGGACAGCCGCTGTCCCCCTGCCAGCCTAGCCTGGCAACAGTTAACTTGAAAGCCCCATATTCGGAACCGGCCTGGAAGGAGCTTAAAGGCCTCGGGTCTTCATCACATAGAGATGGTTTTTCTTGACTTTCTTTAGGCGAACTTTGGTACGTATCTGCTAAATCGGCCTGATTAATTTCATTATTTGGTTCCTCCGTGTTCTCGCTTATTTTCGCCTGGGTGATCCGTCCAAGACTGAGAGAATGTTATGGCTCCCAATGCTATTGTGTTTCTGTCAATTCTCCTTTGTATTTTAACAGGCTTTTCTTTATATATTTCAGGGAGATGTAATTTAGAGCAATAATGGTCCATGATTGTGTTATTCTCATGGTGAATTGTACCCTTATCTACAGAGAATGACTCTCCTTAATCCTGTTTAATGCCTGTACCTTGAATTCTCTTTGGGTCTCAAATGAACACTGGGGTTCTTGCTTCAGTTGGGTTTGCTTGACCTACCTTGGCCCGATCTTTTGCCTCTGACCTTTCTGTGTCACCTTCTCTGTTGTCAACAGCTATAGTTAGTTCTTCAAAAACACAGTTCTCTGTCTTTGCCTTTTAATAGGGAGTTTGACCTCTTTGACTTTATGGTCAGAAGGACTGTGTTTGGTCTGCAATTACATGTTATGCTTTCTGATTTTCACATTTTCTGTTTTTCAATACGTGGACTAGATTTTCCCTGCTTCCCTCTTCTGTGCTTCGGAAGCTTTGCGTTCTGTTTGCATTAGAGTCTATTTACCCTTAAGTTAGCCGAAGCCTTCTTCAGCTTGTATGTTTCTCATTAGGAAACTCAGGAACAAAATGGTCTCTGCTGAGTCTCTCTTCTACTTAAGACCAGGAGGTTCCCACCCATATTTTTTACTTATCCACTTCTTTGGCTACGTTAATGGCATATGGATTTTTACATCTCAATTATTGTTATTACCAGATCTATTTTTGCACTCCATGTAAATGTACGTTTGCTTTCCAAACGAACTTTTGCATCTGTATACCCTTTTATAACAAGACTCTGAGTCTCTAAGGCAGAGACTTGGCTCTCTGTCTATGGGTTCTGGGGGCCCCTGATCAGCAGTTTCTGCCGCGGCCTCGGCTGTGAAGTTTGCCATTGTTCTTGGCTGGCTGACGTGGGACTTCAAGGATTAACTTCGAGAAAGGCACCTGGCTAGTACGCCACGTGAGCCGCACACCTGGGAGAAGGCCTCCCGCTGCTCCATTGTCTCTGGGATTGAATGCCGCGGAGGAGTCGAGGTGGCCTGGTTTTGGCACCTTTGTGGGAAATGTGCTTTCTTCTGGCCTAGATGCGTGTAGATTTCCCCCTTTATGTTTGGACTTCAAAGCTTTTGCTAAGATGTGTGTTGGTATGACTCTCTTTTCACTCCATCTGCTAGAACGTGGAGAGGCCAGCTAGACGATGCATCTACAGGGGGCACATTGTACATTTCCTTATGAAATTGTCGATTTGGTACATTTCCTTATGCAACTGTCGAACTGTCGACCAAACTGCTAATGGCTGACTATTAGCAATTTTGTCAGTTCAATCTGGTAGGACCCTCTTGAGCTCCCTTAAATGGGTCTCCTGTTTAAAAAAGAAACCTCTTTTTTGAGAATAGTTTTCAATAGAAAAATGACAAAGATAGAAGATTCTCATATGTTCCTCCCCCAGGCTCCCCTATTACTAATATTTTACATTCATGTGGGACATTTGTTATAATTAATGAATCGATATTGATTATTATTAGCTAAAGCCCATACTTTATTCAGATTTCCTTAGTTTTGTTTTGTTTTGTTTTTCCTCTAACGTCCTTGCTCTATCCCTGGATTGCATTCAGGATGCTACATTATATTTAGGTGTCACGTCTCCATAGGCTCCTTTTGGTTCAGACATTCCTTATTTTTGAAGACCTAGACAGTTTTGAGGAGCGTTCTGGAAAAAGGCCTTTAACAAGAATTTGCCGAATCTTTTCCTCGGGGTTAGGCTTAGGGCATGGGTTTTGGGTTTGGGGAAGAAAGACCACAGAGGTAAATTGCCCTTCTCATTCCCTCATATCAAGGGTGTATCCTATCAATGTGACGTATCGGTATTGATGCTGACCTTGGTCACCTAGCTGAGGTCGTGTTTCTTGGATTTCTCCATCATCAAGTTACTCTTCTCCCTGCTTTCCACAGCGTACTCTTCGGAAAGAAATCACTTAGGAAGTGGGTTGTTCTTGGGGCGCCTGGGTGGCTCAGTCGGTAAAGCGTCCGACTTCAGCTCAGGTCATGATCTCGCAGTTCATGAGTTCAAGCCTCATGTCAGGCTCTGTGCTGACGGCTCAGAGCCTGGAGCCTGCTTCAGATTTTGTGTCTCCCTCTCTGTCTGGCCACCCCCCATTCATGCTCTGTCTCTCTGTCTCTCAAAAATAAATAAATGTTAAAAAATTTAAAAAAAATAAAAAGAAGTGAGTTGTCTTGCTCTACCTCCATGAGCCTGAAATACCTACATAAGTTATTTGGACTTCTTCCAGGTAGGATATTTGTCTGTTCTTTCCCATTTATTCATTCAATCATTCGTGAATCAATCATTCATAGCAGTAGGGACACATGGATATTCATTTTATACTTTGGGTTATAATCCAATACTACTTTATTTTATTGCTGAAATTGTCCCAGCGTTGGCCACTGGGAGCCCTTTCACTCAGCTGCACTCCCTTACTTGCTGGTGCTAGAAGATACTCCTGGCCCTTCTTGTATATCCCCTGCCCATCCTGGAATCCGCCATTTCTCCAAGGAGTCCTGATGCCTTTTCCTGGAGAACGGTATTAGAAACCAAAATCTGGGTGCTAGGTGTGCTTGCTGCTACCGTGGTGCCTATTTCGTTTTGATTTTGGTTCTGTTTTGCCTGCCTTGGTTTTCCCTTAGGATCGCCCTTCTCCGGTGTCCACAACTCTTCCTCCTTCCCTCAGAAGATTGACTGTTCTCACCATTTCCTCTGAATTCTGGGAGATATCTCGAATTTGTCCTTCATCCTATTGATCTTTATTTTTCTTGGCATGAACTCTGCTCTCTAATACCTCCAACGCAGATTTTCATTCTGCGATTTGGTATTTAGTTTTGTCCCTTGTCCTCTGAGCCTCCTTCTCTCTCTTATCTCACAGTAAACCAGAGATTTGCTTTTTCTCCGAACTTTCCAGAAGTGACTTCGCTCTATTTCTGGGTATTTTATCCTTGGGTTCTCTGTTGGCTTTGTCTGCTTGCATTTTATTTACGCACACTCAAATTCATTTGATTCTGGGTGATGGGGAGCAAGACAGTGAGCACGACAGACAGAATCTGTTGCCTTCTCGAGCTTGTGTTCCAGTGGGGGGAGACAGATGATCAAACAACTGGGCAAAATAAATCGTCGGTCAGACGCTGTGATGGCTTGAATTGTGGCCCCCAAAGATATGTTGAATCCCTAATACCTTGGAACGTGAACTTATTTGAACACAAGGTCACTGCAGATGGAGTTAGTTAAGATGAGGTCATACTGGAGTAGGGTGGACTTGTAATGCAACACGACTAATGTCCTAATAAGACGACGACGTGAAAGGAAAGGGGAATATGCCACACGAAGCAGGGACTACAGTTACGCAGCTGCCAGACAAGGGACACTAAGGCTTACTGGCAATACCAGAAGGGAAGAGAAAGGCACGGGATAGCCCCACGACCTTCTAGACAGCATGGCCTTGCCGACACCTTGGCCTTGAACTACCGGCTTCCAGAATGTGGAAGAATACATTTCTGTTGCTTTAAGCCACCTAGCTTGTGGTACTTTGTTACAGCAGCCCTCGGAAACGAATACAGACGTCTGTCAGTGAAATGGCAAAAATCAGCAGAACGTGGGCAAGGATTTAACTTCTAAATGAAGCAAGCAGGGAAGGCTTCTGGAAAAAGCGAACAGCTGGGCAAAGACGAGAAGAAGGCTGGAGAAGGAGTCAGGCAGGTCTGTGGGGGAAGAGCGCTTCCCCCAGAAGGACTCCTTTGCCAACAGACGGACTGGGCTCTGCACCCCCCTCCCCCCAGCTTATGCGATGCCGTCATCCTTTCTGGCAGCAGCTGTGTGGGGCGGTGGAGGGACCTGGACCCACCAGATCCAGGCTTGAATCCAACCCACCGCTTTCCAGCTGGGCGACTTGGGGCGATCCTAACCTCTTTGAGGCTCACGTTCCCCATCCGTGATCCCGGGATGCAAAACCTCTCTCTGTCCGAGGGCTCTGGGGAGAGCTGAAGGAGCCAGTGGAGGTCAAGGCCTGTGCATCGGCACCTGGCTCTCGGTCAGGACCCTGGACAGGTGGGCTGCTATTTCCATCATCGGTAATGTCACTCCTGCTCCCGGTGGAGCTAGTTGGTTGATGAGCAGAGCATCTGGTTTCCTCCCTAATTTCTCTGCAGACTTTCAACCAGTGCCTCTGCTCCACACACAAAGGCTCTTTAAACTTTAAAGCCCACAGAACTCCGCCAGGCCTCTGAGGCGCAGGAAGCTATTTCAAGTGCCCACCCTGGGGAGACGCTGCCCTGTGTGGCGGGAGAACATCACGGCACTGGGCTCCTCCCTCCTCGCGCAGCCCCACGTGGCCGGTCCCCGCTGGGCAGGCACTGTGCCGCTCTGGGTCCTCCGGACTCCGCAGCGCGACTGGACCCTCGGACTCCACAGCCTGGGGCAGGGGGAACGGCGTGGGCAGATCCAGCCCCGGCCACCAGGCCGCCAGCAGGCCCTCCCAAGGTACTGTCTCCTCATCTGCAGAGGCTCGAACGGCTGCAATGTCACACACGGGCACGGTGTCGCTTTCCTTGCTCCCCGTCTCTGGGCCTCGGTCTCCCCATCTGTGAACTGAGGGCTCGAAACTGCCACCTGCTCTGACCGGGGTAACCTGGGACCTGCCCAAGATGGAAGGGGACTTATCGGCAGTTGGCATCTGCGGTCTCCATGCCAGCAGCCCTCAACGTGGCAGGAGGAGTGGAAGAAGACAGGGAAAGAGGAAGGTGACAGCTCTAACTCTGTCTGCACCTGCTTATAAACCCCCCAGCACCTCCCACTGCCCCCTGGATAAAAAAACCGAACTCCTTAGCTGGGCGGTCAAGTCTACAGAACTCCTTCCAGCCCCGATACTCCGGCCTCTGTGGGATTCCTGCTGATCCCCGCTGCGCAGTGGGCATGGCTGCCCTGCCCTCGGATCTTCGCCCCTCCTTCCCTGCTGGGCTCCTGCAGGGCCCCGTCCCACTTATCCATTTGCAAGGTGCAAACGCCGTCCCTTCTCCAGAGCCTTGTCTGAACCCTCCCTCTCTCCAGGGAGGGATGAGTCACTTCCTCCCTCTGTCCCCAGGCCCCTCTGTTCCTGTTCCCCAGAGAGGTAACTGGCTTCCTCCCCAGCTGTGAGCAGCCTGAGGCCTGATGGTGTCTGCGAGCCCAGGAGGGGGTCTGGCACAAACCAGGTATTTGGAGAGAGCTTGCGGGCTGAGGAGGCAAACGGCCGACAGAGACCACTGCCAGCTGGGCAAACTTCTAGTTGGCCCTCTCTGTTCCTGGAGTGTCACCAGAGGGGTCAGAAGCCTGGGCTTTCAGTCCGAACAACTGTACTTCCTTGCTGGGGCTTTGGGCAAGACAGTCCCTCTCTCTCAGCCTCTCTGCGAATGAAGAAGGTCATACCTGACACCCTGCATGCCTCTTAGGCTCGACGGAGAGACCCAAAATCAGCCAGGGAGCCCTCCGTGGCTACGCACCCAGTAATCAGACCTTTGGCCGTTGCTGGACAAGCAAGGGGAAGGCCGAGGGAAGCCAGCTCCTGGGAGCCTCTCCCCACCTGTGAAATGCCAGGATGAAATGAAACAGCCAGAACTCAAGGCGCTTTCACAGTCAGGGATGCGGGGAAGCCTGGGGCGTGGCGTCGGTCTGTCCCCCAGGCTGTGGCCGCCGGCACTCACCTTAAGCTTTTTGACACTGGTGCAGGGATCATTGGAGAAGCTCTCGGTGTCCGAAATCTCAATGTCCTCACCATACAGAACCCCAGTCAGGTCGTTCCTCACCTGTCAGCAAAGAGAAAGCAGAGGGTGGGTGTGCTGGCAGCCCCAGGAAGGGTCCGTTCGGAGGGGTCGTCCTGGGGAAGCGGCTTACCTGGGCTGGTTTTCTCCACCCACGGTGCAAAAGGAGCTATGTTTTCCCTTCATTATGAATGAGAGGGCCCTGTGAGACCTTGGGGATCCAGCCTGCAGGGGACACACGGGCGCACGGATGCTAGACTGGGAAGGGGCTAAGGTTGTGCGAATTTCCTGGGAGAGACTCAAAGCGGGCGCCTGAATCCCCAGGCTTGCCTGCTGGGGCTTCTCTGTCTCTCCGCGCGGTCTCTGAATCGGACTGTTGGCATCCATCTCTATCTCTACTGTACACTATTTACGTGCAATATTATTTCACTTCTAGGGTGAAGAGATCGTAAGACACCCAGAAAGTTCAGAATGAAGAGTAAGGGGGTACGGCACCAGCCCGTGCTGTTACGTGTAACCACCTGTCTGCCGACACGCAGGATGGCTAACGTCTATGTGCTTTGAAAGCAGAGACCTGCAAACTCCAGGGTTCACGGGTGCAGCTAGCGTGTGAAGCAGTATGTACGGAAGGATATGAGGGCATGGTGGGGACAGTGGCACGCTGGGGACCGGACATCCCATATAAGATGGCAGTTGCTCCTGCTGTGCCCCAGAATGCTAGACTAGGGTCACTAGACTTTCCGATTTTGGAGGGAGAATTCGGAAACCTAGCCTTTTTAAAATATAAGATCCTTCCATATTTCACAATGTTGATACGATTTTGAAATATTAAACAACAAGAACAAAAACAAAATCGGGACCGAACCAAAGAAATCCAAAGTTCGCCTCTGGCCGTGGCCACGGTGGAGCACCCTCCGCCATAAAGCAGTGGAAACCGGACTGTGTGTTTCAGTAAAAACTACCAAGTTGGGGTTGGGGGACCCAGGTCCCAGATCCTGCTCTGTCACTGACTTGCTTGTGACCTCTGTATCTCTGTGTGACCCTCTCTGTCTCAGGGCTTCAGTCTCCTCTTCCTTAAGAGATGATCCTTACAAGCACCTCTTGTTCACGCCCGGTAGGATGGCTAGTATCGAAACACAGGAGACGGCAAGCATTGGCGAAGACGCAGAGACAGAGTGCCTACAAGGGTACAGCCACTGTGGGACACAGGACGGCGGTCCCTCACACACCAAGCACAGATTACTACACGGTCCGGCATTCCACTTCTGGGTATATCCTCGAAAGAACTGAAAACGGAGTCTTAAAGACATATTTGTACATCAGCGTTCTTTACAAAAGTGAAACGATGCAAGCAACCCAAGTGTCTATCAATGGATGAAGGGATGAACAAAGGGATAAAGACGTGGTGGACACACGCGGTGGAACATTATCCAGCCTCAGAAAGGAGTGAAGAGCCGGGGCGCCTGGGTGGCTCAGCAGGTTAAGGGTCCAACTTCGGCTCAGGTCATGATCTCACGGTTCGTGAGTTCGAGCCCCACGTCAGGCTCTGTGCTGAACTCAGAGCTTGGAGCCTGCTTCGGATTCCATGTCTCCCTCTCTCTCTGCCCTACCTCCGCTCATGCTCTGTCTCTCTCTCTCTCTCTCTCTCCATCTATCTCAAAAATAAACATATATATATATATATATACACATAGAAAGGAATGAAGAGCTGACTCACGCTACAACATGGATGAAATGAAGACATTGGGTTAAGTGAAGGGGGCCAGATACAAAAGGACAAATACTGTGGGATTCCACTTACAGGAGGTTTCTAGAGGAGTCAAATTCGTAGAGATAGAAAGTAGACCAGTGGCCACGAGGGGCTGGGGAGGAGGGAATGGGGAGTTAGTGTTCGATGGGTACGGTGTCTGTTTGGGAGGATGAAAAAGATCTGGAGACCGGTGGTGGCGGTGCCGACCGCACAACAGTGTGAATGTACTCAACGCCACCGGATGGACACTCAGAAATGGTCAAAATGGTAAATTTCATGTCACGTATATTTTGTCACAGTCAAAAAAGCGCTTCTTGTTTCAACAAGTGGTAGATTCTCCCGATGTACGTACCGAAAGCGTTTTCGAATCATTTGGCCCTAAAGGTTACAAGACGGTCACTGGGAAGCCACCGCCCTGGAAGGGGAACCGAGACTTTTAACGGGAACTGCTCTATTTTATTTCTTTAAGAGAAACATGACATGAACAGGGCAAAATGTGAACGAATTAACTCTGGGTAGCGAGTCCGTGGGTGTCAGCTATTCTGTGTTTTCGGAATGTTTGAAATACTCTGAGACAGATGTCTTATACGAAGACAGACACCTGTCGCGGTCAGTGGCCCTCCTTGGTTTTGAACTGTATTCTGATGGAAGACTGGGAACCAGTCGATTGGGGTAGAAACGTGGACCTTGGCGTGACAGTGTATTTCTGCGGCCACGAATCTTTTCCGGACGCAGGTGGAGATGCGTCGATAGTGTTGTGTGTCGGGAGTGTTGTGGAGCGGCAACAGTGACCACACGCAGAGACTCTGCAAAGTCGCGGCCGCCGGAGGCAACGCGGCTGACGCACACGGTACGGGCACGCACAGCGGCCCTCTGCTAACTCGCCGCCCAAACTCAGGGGAGCTGTCGGAGCTCTCTTGGGTCTCCGTCTTTGCACCTCTGAAGTGGGGGCAATACAGCACGTAACTTACGGGGCTGTTGGAGGGCCCAGCAAAAGCGCTGAGGATGTGGGATGGCTCTGTCAACTCTAAAGTCTTTATGCTGCTTAAAAGCTGCAATGATCGGGGCGCCTGCGTGGCTCGGTCGGTTGAGCGTCCGGCTTTGGCTCAGGTCATGATCTCGTGGTCTGTGAGTCTGAGCCCCGCATCGGGCTCTGTGCTGATGGCTCATCAGAGCCTGGAGCCTGCTTCGGATTCTGTGTCTCCCTGTCTGCCCCTCCCTGGCTCACGCTCTTTCTTTCTCTCTCTCTCAAAAATAAGCAAACATTAAAAAAAAGAAAGCTGGAAAGATCATGTCCAGGCTTAGGGCAAGGCATCGAGGCGGCCGGTGGCTTGGGGTATCTTTCTGTGAATAAGAATGCGCGTGAAAGCTGTGTTTAATTATGGCAAATCAACTAGGTTGTAGGCAGCCGGAACTCAGAACAAACAAAATGAAAAGACCCCAGAGGTCACCTCCTTCTGCCCCTAATTTCACAAACGAGGAGACTGAAGTGTCGCTCCCAGCCCTGTGCTCTCCGCAGGCTCCCAGGCTGGCTCTTCTGGAGCCTGCCAGCTGTGGACAGTTCTGGAAGCCTGATGAGCCAGAACGGGTCAGAACAGATGGTGGTGCGATCAGCCGCCATAATTTTAGCACCAAGAAGTCTGAGCTCAGCTCAAGTATTTATTCTAATGGACCCTTTCAGAGAAAGCAAATGGAGGAAGTCGGTAATAAATGGTAGTTTTAAGTAACCAAAGCGTGGAAACGAAATAATATCACTGATGTAACTCGTAAGGAAAAAAATCCACAGCGTCGTGTGTGGACAGGAGGACCATTCAGCTCACAGGTCAAAGCTGCACTACATACATTTGTAAACGCCTATTTTTCCTTCTGGAACTGCAGGTAGCTTTCGTTTAATGGGGCCAATGTCTTCTTGCAGCTTGCTATGAACTGCATTTCTACACGGCGAATCCTATTTTTTCATTCACCTCCATTATAGAAGCAGAAATACGTTCTTCTGGGAAAAGAATAGCGCTTAATTTCCAAGAAAATACACACACACACACACAACCACACAACCACACACACACACACACACACACACACACACAATCGCGTATACCTGGGGTCTCGCTGGGGGCCTAATTTGCGTGTATGGCTGTGGAAGGGACAGACGGGAAAGTTGTCCCATTACCTGGAAGGAAGGGCCAGGACTGCCGGGGTACGAGCGGGGCCCATGGGCTGGGTCCCGGTGTGCGAGAAGGATGATCAGGAGGGATGGAGTCCAAGCCGGAGCCTTGGGGCCAGCTCCCAGCGGGGAGGCTACCTGAGGGGAGAACTCTCTCTGCTTCTGGAGCAGTGGATACGAATTCAGGCTACAGAAGGAGTCCCAAGGACGCCAAGTCACTGGATGGGAACACCAGTGGGTCAGAGCCCCAGGACTGAAAAGTCTAAGATGGGCTTGGAGGCAACAGCTCTGATCTGCCTCCCCAGCCTCAAGCCTTGATACCGACTGGGACAGTAGCACCAGCATCGCCTGGGAACACGCTAGCAATGCAAATTCTCAGGCCCCCCCCAGACCCACGGGGGGGTCCGAAGCTGTGCCCAGCGGTCCAGGGTTTACTCAGCCCTCCAGGCAATTCTGATGCACGCTCAAGCTTGAAAACCACCGTCCTCAAGGAAGCAGGCTTAAGTGTTACAACAATCAGTGATCGCAGCGCGAGAATCGTTCCAGGGGCTTGGATGTTCCCCCTTTGATTAGAAGACCAGAGTGCGTTCACTGACTAAGGCGACTGCTGAGGGTGTGAGCGGGACTGGGAGCGACATCAGAAAGCATCGCATCTAGAATGAAGGACGGGACAGTTGCCCTCTGGTCTGTCCCTCTGTCCGTGTCAGTCCACACCTGAAATGCTGGCCTCCGTTCTGGTCGTCTGTAGGAGGGAGAATGACAAAGCGGCTCAGGCTCAGAGGAGAGGGGCGTGGCTAGGAACCGTCAGGAGGCCGCAGCCCAGGGGCTGGGGAGCGGAAGGGCTACAAGGGATGACAACAATGTCTCCTGAGGGACCCATGCAGCCTTGGGAATCCAAGCTCCAAACCCAAGAATTTTACCATTTAAATTCAGACTTTAAGCTCTAGGGTAGTCCATCTATTTTTAAAAAAATTTTCTTTAACATTTATTTATTTTTTGAGAGACAGAAAGACAGAGCATGAGCAGGGGAGGGGCAGAGAGAGAGGGAGACACAGAATCTGAAGCAGGCTCCAGGCTCCGAGCTGTCAGCACAGAGCCCGACGCGGGGCTCGAACTCACAGACCGTGAGATCATGACCTGAGCGAAGTCGGCCGCTTAACCGACTGAGCCACCCAGGCGCCCCTAGGGTAGTCCATCTTGAAAGAAGTCAAGAGCTAGGCAGAATCCGTGGCTCTGGGGACAAGCCCAGAGCCGTGGGGACAGTCCCGCCCAGGGTGCGCATGGAGCAAACCCCGTCAGGTCAGCTCGGCCCTCAGAACAGCAGGCCCAGTAGGTATGCACGCAGTCTCCCTCCCAGCTGGGTCACGGGGCCGTGGGGGAAGGGGCCACGGGGACTTGTCACTCCAATAAAGCCATCCCAGTGGCCTCGCTCCTCCCACCGACTGAGCGCTTCGGGACACAGCCAGTCCTTACCCCTCTTATGAGACGCGGGGGGAGAAGCAGACGGGTTGGAGGAGGAAACGGAGACCGGAGGAGTAGGTATGTCGGCTGGCTGGAGACCCTAGACCGCAGGCTCTCAGTCTGGGCTCCTCTCCTGCTTCATTCCTGGGGCTGGAATTCCGTCCGATGCCAGTCACTGCCCGGCCTGAGGGCTGAAGTCTCTCTCTGGACAGCTCCCTAGGGCTCTGGTTATTCTAGAGTGGGGCTCTGTTTGTTCTTGCCAGTCTCTCATTTATTTTCTCATTCATTCATTCATTCGTTCATGATACTGACATCTCTTCTATTCTGTGTGCCATGTGAGGTAGCACTAGGGCTCTGATAGTGAGCAAAACCATTCACAGTCTGTATCTAGTGCGGCCTCATGAATCAGACAATCACCCTGGTCCCTACCAGGACCGGGGCTCTCACGTTCAGAAACACGCTCTGGGAGAAGCCGTAATGGCGGAGTTGGATCCAGGCCGGGAGGTAAGGCAGGAGAAGGAGTCCAGGTTGAGAGGCAGCACATGCAAAAGTCCTGTGGCGGGAGAGGGTAGTGAAAAGCTAGAGGAGCCAGGCTGGGCTACAGCAGAGCGTGGGCCAGGGAGGGGGGAAGGTTGTGGGCATGAGGTGAGGAACAGGCCATGAGGGCCCGACGATTTACATCGAAGATGCTGGTCTTGCACCTGAGCACAGTAGGAGGCTGTTACAAGATTTCGAGGAGGGGTGACATGACTAGAACCGTGTTTTAGGCCACTGTGGGGCCAGTGCGGGGCAGAGGGGAACAGGAAGGCCACTGAGGCAGCTCCAGCAACCATCCGGGTGAGAGATTCTGGAAGGTGGAGACAGCGGTGCAGGGCGAGAAGCAACCCACTTAGCGGCGCACCTGGGGCAACTAATAATCTGTATCAGTCACCCGTTGCTGTGTAACAAATTATCCCAAAGCTTGGTGGCTTGTCAAACAAGACACATTTATTATCTCACACGGTTGTTGTGGGTCAGGAATGCGGGAGCAACCTAGCCGGGTGGTTCTAGCTCAGGGTCGTTCATGAGGTTGTAGCCAAGGTATCGGGGCTGCAGTCACCTGAAGCCTCCTGGGCCGCGAATCAGAACCACCTGGGGAGTTTTTGAAAATACCGGTGCCCTGGCTACATCCTCAACCAACGGGAATCTCTGGACTAGCACCCAGGCATCGGCGTTTCTAGATGCCTCCAGGTGGTTCCAACGTGCAGCTAAAGATAGAAACCACAGGCTTTAGGGATAAAAGCAACAGAACCGTCAGGATCCCGGTTGAGTTGCCAGCCTGCCTGAAAGTCCCCCCCCCCCATGTCACTGTCCCCACTTTCTCCAGGTCCAGGGCACCATCCTCCTTTACAGTTTCCCGCACCCCTCCCCCGCCAGCCCCTGCCCCATCCCGTAGTTATGTCTCATTTTACACCCCCAGATCCTTCTATTCCTGGCCCCCGGCGCCACGAGCAGGTCCTGACCACGTCAGAAGCAAGAACAGAAAGAAAGGAAGGAGGGGCAAGGCATAAGAGAGAAACAGTAAGAAAGGGCCGAAGACGAAAGCACTGTACTGTCACAACTGTAAGCCGTCACGTTCTGACCACAGGTCCCAGGCAGCGAAGACTCTGATGCAGGACGTGAAATGCAAAGCAGACGCCACGGGGAGCATCAGAGACTCTAGGACACTTGGCTTCTGTGGCCAGTGGTACCCGGCTGCCTTCCTTAACCAGGCTGCTGCCCCAGCCGAGGAACCATCTAGAAAGGCAGAGATCCAGGTAGAGATGGGGAGAGCCGGATCCACACCACACACACTTTACAACTCTTGGAAAATTCTAATTAGGTTACAGAATGAACTTGAGAGCAAAGCGAGTTCCCAGCTCGCCTATGGAAGTGGAGGTAACCTACTTTGTCATTCAAATGTACTCGCTATATATAGCCCCGGATTGTGCCAAAATGTCACTCCTCTTACCTGACTAAAGCGTATAATTATAGATTTACTTCTATTCATTCATGAAATGTGTCTTCATTTGATTAAACAGTTCATTCAAGTAAAATCCATTAAAATATGGAACATGGTAAAATGTGGCTCGTTAGAGGCAGAGGGCACCGCTGCCGTTAAGATGCTAATTAGGATAAACAGGCATTTGAAACACTCAAATCTTTGAATAATTCAGGTCACTTTGACTGGAGCTCGAGCTCCCCAGGAACCACCATTAATTTACGCTAATTAAAAAATTAGCCCAGAGACTAGAAGACCAAGGCGGGAAGCGATGGCTGGGTCCAAACTCCAAAGGGCTCTCACGTGGAGGAGAGGGAGCTTGGTTCCGGGCGCCCCTGTGCAGTTCAGGGAAGCAAACTTTAGCCCAAAGCCAAAACAACTTCCTAATGATGGAGACGGCTGCTTTGATTGGTAGTGAGCTCCCCATCGTCAGAGGTGTGCAAGGAGAAACTGGTCGTGATACTAGAGAAGGGAGTTTTCTCTGACCACCAATGCCCACCAACGCATACGGTTCTAAGAAAACAAGTCTTTCAAACTCCCACCTGCCCCTACCCTGCTTTTTTGAATTTTACGGTTGCCGAAGTAGCCCTCTGCAGCTCTGAAGTTTTTCGAAAATTTGGGGCACGCACTGAAATTCCCATAGAAATTCATCAGTGTGGTTGCACTTCTGCTTTTCCAAACGTGTGGACATTCATTGAAGAAAATGTTCCTTTTAAATTATTCTTTATTTTTTTAAGCTTATTTATTTACTTTTGAAAGAAAGAGAGAGCAAGCAAGCATGTGCATGCAAGCGTACACTAGTGGGGGAGGGGGCAGAGAGAGAGAGAGACAGACAGACATACAGACAGAGAGAATCCCAAGCAGGCTCTGTGCTGTCAGCGACTCGGGGCTCGATCTCACGAACCATGATATCATGACCTGAGCCAAAATCGAGAGTTGGATGCTAACCAACCGAGCCACCCAGGCGCCCCAAAAGAGTTCCTTTTAAAAAACAGAGCCATCTAGCTTTCAGATTTCTAGAAATGTCAGCTCTTAAAATAATTTTTTTAATGTTTATTTATTTTTGAGAGACATAGAGACAGAGCGTGAGCAGAGGAAGGGCAGAGAGAGAGGGAGATACAGAATCTGAAGCAGGCTCCAGGCTCTGAGCCATCAGCACAGAGCCCGATGCGGGGCTGGAACTCACAAACCGTGAGATCATGACCTGAGCTGAAGTCGGCCGCTTAACTGACTGAGCCACCCAGGCGCCCCTAGAAATGTAAGCTCTTAATAAGCTATAACCACAGTTGAATATGAGTGAAAGTTTTCCACAAGGGCAAGTCCACACGTAAACAGGTATTAGCACTACTGTACACATGCTTGCGCAGGGTCACACCTGGGGGTCCACGGACAGGTGTGTCCATGGATAGGACTGCACGTGTGTGGGACACCTGTGTGTTCACACTGCAGAGCCAACGTGCCCCCCGAATATGTGTGTCCAAGTCCCAAACAGCGGAATCTGTGAATGCGACCTTGTTTGGAAAAGGCGTCTCTGCAGATGTAATTAACTTAAGCATCTTGAGATGAGATCGGCCTAGACCACCTCGGTGGGCCCTGAGTCCAGTGACAAGTGTCCCTCTAACAGAAAGGTGGAGGGAGATTCGGGACCCACGACGTGAAGGAGAAGGCACGTGAAGGCAGAGGCAGACGCCGGAATGATTCGGCCACAAGCCAAGGGACACCTGGAGCTGCCAGAGGCTGGGAGAGGCCAGGAAGGAGCCTCCCAGGGAGCCTTTAGCGGGCACGGGGCCTCGCTGGCACCTTGATGTCAGGCCCTTGGCTCCAGAACCGTGAGAGAAGGAATTTCTGCTGCTTTAAGCCGCCCAGTTTCTGGTGATCTGTTATGGTGGCCACGGAAACAAACACGCCTGGGGCCTCCTGGGACCTGGCCCCTTGCGGGTCCCTAACCGCGGTCCCCTGGAGCCGCGGGGCTCCCTGTCCCGCCTGAGCCTCACAGCGCAGGCCAGGTCTGCCTCCACTTGACGGCCACTCGTCTGTCCCAGGGAGCTAAGTCTTCCTCGCTTCCTCAGAGTTCCCAAGAGCGGGAAAACAAGAGGAGGGCCGGGAGCTGCCGTGTCCGGCGGTGCGGGGGCCCAGGTGAGGCCACCCGCCCCGCGGGGCTCAGCGGAAGGCTCAGCAGTCCAGGCTGCTGGCTTCCAGCCGGCTCGCAGAGGGCCGACCGTGAGAACCGGGGCTGTCACGTCCGCCCCCTCCACTAACAGGGCAGCCCCTCGAGGGGAGGGTCCCGCGTGGAGCCTGCAGGCGAAGCTCTGCGGCCGACGAGAGGAGGAAGGCGTGGACACAGGAGGCGCCGTGTCTGTCCGGGCTTAGAGGCGGTGGGTCAGTACCCCGAGCTCCTTCGAACTCCAAGAGCTCATGCTGAGAGCGTTTGAGATGGTCTTGCAGGGAGGGGCCCGTGCCCAGCGGCTGCCCTGGATGCCTCGGCCTGAAAACACAGGAACCGGCTCGGGGGACAGGGCTGCGGTGTCCTCGGGGGTGGCCTGAGGGCAGGTAGACTCGCTGGGGGCAGTTCTCTGCTTTCCTCACTCAGGCACAGGGTGTGGGGACCTGTGACCCGAGTGAGCCTGCCTAACCACTCGCGTCCAACCCCTAGGACAGCTCCCACCTGCTGGGGGACGTCTGGCCGGCCCACGTGGCGGCTGGCAACAGGGACCCCAGCTGGCACGGCTGGCCGGCGACAGGCTTCCGTGCCCCAGGTGCACCCAGGACAACTCCCTCCTGCCTTGGGGCCACTGCCACCGTCACCCGTCTCAGCAGTCCTTCAGAGGGAGAGGACGGAGGCTGCAGGCCGTTGTCTTGTGTCCCGGTGCCCCCCAAGCTCCCCAGGGGCCCGCCTTCCAGAAGCACACCTTGTTGGGCAGGGGGCACACCCTAGACCAACTTGCACAGGGGCAGAACAGCTGACGCGAGGGACCTAGGGGCCTCTGCCTCTCCAGCCCCTCTTACCACCACCAGCCTTGCACGGTTTTAGAAATTCCAAAGAGGCTTAAGTGCGACACGCAGAATAAGGGCCCCTCCCCAAAGAGGCTCACATCCTCGCTCCTGGAATCCTTGACCTCACAAGGCAAAGGGCTATGGGATGGGCTTAAGTGACGGGTCTTGAAATGGGGAGATTGCTGAAGATTGCCTAGGCGGGCCCAGTGTCATCACGGGGGTCTTTACAAGGGAAAGAGGGAGGCGGTCCCAGAAGGAGACACGGCAGCAGAAGCAGGGGTCTCTGAGAGAGATGGTCTGACGAAGGCACGCCGCCGGCTTGGAGGGGGGAGGACGGGGCCACAAGCCAAGGAATGAAAGTGGCCTCTCGCGGCCGGAAAAGGCCAGGGAGCAGATAGATTCTCCCCTAGAGCCTCCGGAAGCAACCGGTCCTGCCCACACCTTGATTTTGAACTTCTGAGCTTTTATTTATTTATTTTTTAAGTTTATTTATTTTTGAGAGAGAGACAGAGAGAGCGAGCAGGGGAGGGGCAGAGAGAGAGAGAGAGGGGGGAGAGAGAATCCCAAGCAGGCTCTGTACTGTCAGCACAGAGCCTGATGTGGGGTTCACAAACCATGAGATTGTGACCTGAGCCAAAACCAACAGTCGGACGCTTAACCGACTGAGCCACCCAGGTGCCCCTGAACTTCTGACTTCTGAGCTTTGTTACCATAACAACCGATTGTGATGATTTGTTACAGCAGAACAGGAAACTCGTGCAATCAACTCTGACTTTAAAATCCTGCACATCTTCAAATGCCTCCTCCCACGGGAAGCCTTCCCTCATTCCCGAGCTTGTGGTGACCCCGCCTCTAAAGTGCACGGTCCTGTGCAGACCGCTCTCTCTGGCTAACCAGAAGCTGCCTGGGGAGTCCACGCACCCTCCATCTGGGGCCCTCGGGGCCCAGCACGGGGCTCCCCGAGTCCCCCCTCATTCTCAGATCTGCACAAACCCCCGGGGCAGCCGTCTTCCCTTGGCCTGCCACTTCTGCGGCGCTGCTCGCCCTGGGAAGGCGGGCTACGCTGAGCGGCCGGGGACCGAAGTCAGCCGGCAGAGCCTGGCCGCTTTCCCGCGACACGGCGCCCACTGCTTTAACTGCAGCAGGCTTGTGGGGCCAGACCACTCGTTGGAGAGTTATTTGGAGATTACTAAAACAGGGATGTTATCCAGTAAAGGGGGGGGGGGTATTAGAGACACCGCACCTGACGGCCCTGGAGGAAGCAGAAGGCAGAGTCGCTCCCTGGCGTTCAGAGCCCCTCCCCTGCTCCTTGGCACCCCAGGAACCGCAGAGGGGTCCTCAGGGGCAGAAAGTCCCGCCTGCAATTCCTGAGGAGCTGTCACTGAGACCAGGGGGCCAGTGTGGCACCTGGGCCCCAGGGGGATGGCCAGAGCCAACGAGGGAAGCCACCAGCAGCAGCTTTCGGCTTCCTCAGAGAACTTTCTAAAGAAGATAGGAGGAACTCCCCCTGAAGGAGAGTGAGCTTCCCATCACTGCTGCTATGCAAGCAGAGGTGGGGTTGCTATAGGAGGTATTCGGGCCTCAGAGGGAGGGGCAGGAGGGAGGGCTGGAACCCCGAGGAATGCCTCAGATTCTCGAGCCTCTACCCCAGTTACGAGGGCCCGGGTGCTGCGGGCAGCCCCGGTGGGACCTACTGTCACGCCTGCAGGAACAGGACAGCTCCGGGCAGCTCAAGAGGCCAGGGAAGCAGGTGGATCCGAGTGTCCACCCTGTCACTTCAAGGTGGAGCTGAAGGACTCCTCAGAGACCCTGGGACACCACTGCCTTCCCGCGCGGCCTTCTCTCCAGCCCCATATATGCCAACGCGGGCTCTTCGTCCTCCAGTCGGCCATCTGCCCGATGACCTACGGCCCTGGCGTTTGAATCTCTTGCTCTGTCTCCGCGGTCTCCCGTGCTCCTCCGGGACTGCAGATGTGCGGTGTGGGTGGGGGAGGAGGAGAAGGCAGAAGAGCCCGCCCCTCGCTCCAAGCCGTCGGGGAGCAAGCGGACTTGGGGCCCCAGCAGGGTGACCCGGGGTGCATTTCTCCCCCTCGACAATCTCACAGAGCAGACATCACTGTTGCCCCCACTTCACAGATGGGGGGCCCGAAAAGCTAAGTGGCTTACTGCTGGAGGGAGAAGAGAGGCGAGGCCAGGGGCGGCACTGCCCTCAGGGTGGCTCCTGCAGTGACAGGACCCAAGAAGGGCTCGATTACTTGAGTGTCCCCTACCCAGACTGGGAGGGCCGAGGGCAGGACTGTGTTGGGGCCTCTCCAGGTATCCCTGTGGGACCAAAAGCGAGCGATCAAGACATTTGGGAGAGAGAAGACGGCGGAGCAGGGCACATCCGAGGGGTGGGACATAGAGATCAGAAGGTGACAACGAGGAGGACGTGGCACATGCCTGAGAGGCGCTTCACCTGCTGGCCCCAAGGTCACTGCAAAGGGAGCCTCTGTCCAGCGGGCAGAGCTGGCCTGCCACCCTCGAGCCCACTCCCTGCACCTGTGACGCATGAACCCACCAGCCCTCACTGGACAGCGGGGGAAACTGAGGTCTGGAGAGGGCTAGGGACTTGCCCCGAATCGCACGGCCGTCTGGGGGCAGAGCTGGATTCAGACACAGTTTCCTGCCTCCCAGACGGATGCTGCCCAAAGACGAACCTTTAACCCCACCGAGAGCCGCCCTGCCGGGTCCCTTTCCCGCACCCCCGCGAGCCGGCAGCCGCTCGAGGGCAGTGCGCAGCTCGATTCCTTGAGGTCTGGCCCGGAGCACAGGGCTCGGCCCAGAGCAGCTTCCAGAACTGGAAATCTCCCTGACCTGACATCAACCCCACTTGGGGTCGGGGTCTGCAAGAGCAATGGCTCCCAGGCTGCTCGTGCTGGCACCTCCCCGGGAGCTCTGCAGAAACACCGGATTCCCGGGCCACCCCCCGAGATTCGAACTCTAGTATGAGCGGAGGCGAGGGAGACTGGAAAACGCTTGTATGAAGGATCCTGGGGTCTTCGTGACACATCTGGGGACTGCTGGCCAAGGGATGCCCTTTCAGCCGTCCATGTATCTGACTTCTGTGGACGTGCCACTTGAGCCCCCTTGTCCCTGGACTTCCAGATGGGCTCGGCCAATGGGAGGTCCCAGCGGACGTGGGAGGGGGGACGAGAGAACTCGGGGTCTCTCTCCCCACCGGCCCCGGCAAGCGGCCCCTCCTGCTGCCTCCAATAACTGCCCCCTCCCCCGTGTCCTCCAGGGCACATGGCAGGGGCGGGGGGTGTCACGAGGCGCTGGTGCTGCATTAGCCCTAGTTGGTCACCCTGGTCCCGCCCAAAGTACTTCGTCTAAAGTAAACTTTCTTCACCTCAACCCCCTGATGACACCGCCTGTTTCCTGCTAGGACCTTCACCGACACAACGAGGTCTTTTATGGAGAAGTCATCCATGTCGGCCATTTTGTATCCTGATTTTTTTCACCTCACGGTTTATCATATACCCTCACAATTCATTGTTACCACCAAGCCCATACACCAATCCCTTTAAGTTCTGGCCTCTGCTCTCTTCTGTCAAAGGCCTGCTTGCTGTTTAAGCCCCACTGCAAATGGCCCCTTCCTCCACAAAGTCCTTCTGGGTTTTCCAATGAGCTGCTCCTGAATGCTCCTTCTCCCAGGCCCACGCGTTCCTGGCCCTGTTCTGGAAGACCTGGGAGTTCTTTGGATCATCCGCACCCCCCGCGACAGCCCACGGCACGGGGTCTCCTTTGACCTAGTGTAGGTGGCTAGGGGAAAAGGTCAGCCTCACGGACCGATGCAAAGGAGCTAAGGTCAACAGCTCCTCCAAGGTCAGGAAAGATGGTCCGCCCGCGCCCTGGCCCGGAGCCCGTGGAGCCAGTCCCAGCCTGTAGAGGTTGCTGAGTGTGTGTCCTGGGAGGGAGCTGGCGGGTCAGGTGAGCCGACCGCGTCCTGGGGCGGACGCCGCACCAAAGTGCTGAGCAGGCCAACGGCCTGGGAGTGGGGCTTGAAGCTGTGCTGAGCGAAGCAGTTTTTCTAATGTGTCTTCCTAGGAGCGGTGTCCAGAGACTCCAGGGAGCAGGTATTCACTCTGCACCGTGCAAGGGGAATTTTCCAAAGGGGACCGGAATCCGGAGGCACTGTGGTTATGGTTACTGTCATGGCCTGTTATCCTGTCCGCCTGCCCCTGGGCTGAGAGCTCCGGGAGAGCCCGAGGCCCCGAGTGTCCCGTCAGGTTCCAGTATAACGGCCTGGCTCAGCCGACACTGGCTGCACGAGACCGGCCGTGTCCTGCCCCCGTTCGCCTGCCAGAGGTGAGCGCCGCTTCCACCTGCTGCCCGGCCTTCTGGGGAGGCTTGAGAAGCATCTGTGTTTCATTTGTATCAGAGGGTATCAGAAAAGATGACGGGGTCTTAGACAAAAGCGCCAGAATGTTCCAGAAAGGAAGCCACAGAGAAAAAGTGGAGACTGCTGCACATCTGGGTTAGTGAGAAAGGTAACAGTGACAGGTCACATTTCCTGAGCATCCGTCCTACGCGCAGCCCCCGCCACATGTCACCTTACTCCTCTTGACCATGGGGTCCAAACCCAAAAGGCATAATTCTGACCAGTCACTTGCCCAAGGTCACACAGCTAGGACATAGCGAACCAGGGATTTAACTTTTCATGTCTCTTTCCACGGCGCCTGCTGTAAACCAGGGGTTGGCAAGCCTTACCTGGAAAGGGCCGGACAATAAACACCTTAGGTTCTGCAGAGGCCACGCGGGCTCCATCACAACCGCTCAACTCTGTCTTCACATTGCCAAAGCAACGCCGGACAATGTGCAAATGAGCGGCTGTAGCCGTGTGCCAATAAAACTTTATTTAGAAAAACAGCGAGCTGGGTCAGGCCCATGGGCCCACGGAGGCAGACCCCCTGCTCTAGGCCTGCCAGAAAGGGCCCGTGGTTCTATTTTCCCCTCCAGGGAGGCAGTTGGGAGAGAGGCAGGAGCACACATGGGCGTCAGGTGGCTCCAGACTGGAACACTGGCTACGCCCCCACGGGCTGGGCCACTTCCAGGGAGCAAGGAGACTCTCTGGGAGCTTCTCTTCTCTGTACACGGGGGCATCTCCATGGTTACCTGGGCAGTCAGGAAGGTTAAGGGAGGCTAACGCACGCTCAGGTCCGCCGCAGCCGACGGTCAGCCAACCGCTGTCCCTATATCAGAGGCCACAGAGTCAAGGAAGCGGGGCTGGAGCAAACGCGACGGGAGGTTGGAGAGGGGCAGGGAGGGCCGGGGGCGTCGCTGCGACTCGCCCCCATGGGCGTGTGTCCTCGTGAAGGCTGGCTGAGGGCTTTCTGCCAGAGATGCTATTCTGTGCCCCGTGGAGCCCCGAAGGGAATCCACAAGCACCGCGGCGGGAGGACTCTCCGCTGTCCCCGGAAGGAGCAGAGGCATGGTGCTCGGTGACTCCCCATGAAGGGTAGGGGGGCAGCTGTCCGTACACTTGATATGGCAAATTGTGTGATGTGCTGTCTTCCTGGGGCGGGCGGCCACGCGGGGATGGGTGGGGGGCGGCCCGCAACCCCCTCCCTCCCCGTCGCCGCTGGCTGCCCACGGCTGCTGATTCACGCGGGAGGGCCCGGGCGTGCCGGAAGGAATCTGCAGGGGCTCTCCAGTGAAACGCGAGGCTTCGCAAGGAGCCGGTGGACCTGGGGGCAGAGGCACGGTTTCTTCTCTGTTTCCACCCGAAGGTCATGACTTTGGCAGAGGGAGGAGGATGTGGGGAGATTCCATCGATACCGCTGAAAGCCAGGACGTGGCTTCCGATGCCAGGCAACGAGCCCCTGGCAAGGAACGGTGCTCCCGGCCCCGAGGCGGGCAGTCCCATGCTTGACAGCATCCCTCACCTGATCGAGAGGCTGTTACTGACACCTGAGAGGGGGAGGAAGCGTGCAAAGGAGAAACTACAACCCCAGATGTGATGGGGGCCGGTACGAATGGGGAACTCAGAAGGGGGCCACGGGAAAGGGAATGTTCTGGAGTTGACATGTATCTGTACGCCCAAGTACAAAGTACGGGCAACAATGTTAACTACGAAACTTTTGGGAAAGATGGGAGGGCTGAGCACAGATGTCCAACTCCCACCTAAGCTACCTCCTTCTGAAAAAGTGACAGAAAGGACCAAGGGAGTCTAAAAATAGGGGGGAATGTGCTTCGGCATTGGAGAACGGGAGAGGGTGCCATCAACATGCCACCAGCTTTGAGGAATTTCTGCTAGGTACAGTGCCAGCAGAACCAGACTGAAGGCTGACTCATAGCTTTCCTTCCCGAGAAAGGGAGCGTGGCCGCGCTCCCAGGACCAGCCTCACAGCCTCTGAGGCTGAGTGAATGAGGGCCGGAGGCGAGGCGGGGTCGCAGGAGGGGTGCAGAGCCCACCCTGGGGAGCCCAACCCTCAAGTGCAGCCCTACGGCCCTTGGAGGTGGCTGGGCCATTACAGCCGAGAATGAACAAGCGAAGCCCATTCGAGCCCGGCTTCCCCACGATAGACAGGCCTGGGCATCTCCCACCCGCGGCAGGCAGGGGAACAAGGGGACGGGCCGGAAGGAACAGTACACATCTGGAACAGTAGTGCCAACAAACTAGAAAAGTGATGCCCACAGCACAGAATGTACCGCGCCCCCCCATCACCAACCCCTCCCCTCGGGCTGCCGGTCCCTGGCGGGTCACGTGAAATTTCACCATCCACTCTTCCAGATTAATATTGGAGATGAGGAATCAGAGAGCATCTAGGTCAGACGATGAGGGGACCCCAGGATAACTAACCCCGCTCTAAGCAAATACCGGGTCCCGGGAAGCCCTAAAATACACATGGGGCCTGGGAACGCTCCCTGAAACAGAAAGGGAGCAAACAGAGAATGCTCACACAGGAAGAACACTGACCCCAAAGGGTCTGCTAGGGGAACTAGAAGCAAATTGTAGCGGCTGTCTGGTACTTCAAGGAGATTATCAAGACCCTGGTCTCTAAGATGTAAGAAGTGGAATATGCAGTAAAAGACAGAAGCAAACTAAAAGAAAGCTGGCAGTTCAGAGAATAATGACGGGAAATTAATAAGGTTATGAGAATTTTAAGAAATGTCTGAAGCGGGGAAGAGCAGAACCTCACTGCAGAAAACTGATGGGTGCTGTTGGGGGGCCAAGGGTGAGGTGTCCTCTCAGAACGCAGAGAACAGGGACAGAGATAAAAATGACCAGAGAGAACAGAACCATATGGAGAATACATGACAGAGACTTGCGTGTGAATTACTAGTTTTTCTAAAAGAGATACCAGAACCAAAGAGCAATAATTAAAGATATAATAGAAGAAAACTTCTGCAATCTGAACACTCCATTCTTCAGATAAAAATGGTAATCGCATTTTAGACAAAACAGACAAACATTCGACATGTACTGTATTTTCTTTTTTTGATTCCAAGGACTGGGAAAGAATCCTACAAGCATCCAGCATGTTTGCGGGGGGTGGAAGGGGGCTGTTTGGAAGAAAAATTAAGACTCGTCTACAAAAGAATCAAATCAGATTGCATTCAGACTTCATCATAACATTGATGTAATGCCTACAGAGGTTTGAGGAAGAAGATTATGATCGTAAAAATCTAAATTTCAGAGCAGAAGCAACAGAGAGAAACTGTGATCTGCAGAAAAGCATGGTGGGTATAAAGCCCCTACAGTCTTCCTGAAAAAGATGACTCATGCCATGGAGAGACAACTCAGAACACCCAACTTGTGAAAGATCCGTCAACAGAGACTGAAGCCTTATAAAAATGGACCTGAATCTTAAAATCATAGCTACTATAATACAGTTCTAAAATAAAATTGATATCTTGGAGCACTTGGGTAGCTCAGTGGGTTAAGAGTCCCACTTCGGCTTAGGTTATGATCTCACGGTCTGTGAGTTCGAGCCCCACGTCGGGCTCTGTGTTGACGGCTCAGAGCCTGGAGCCTGCTTCGGATTCTGTGTCTCCCTCGCTCTCTGCCCCTCCCCTGCTCATGCTCTCTCTCTCAAAATGAATAAACATGAAAAATTTTTAAAAATAAAATTGATATCTCAAATAACAACTGAAAAAGAATATCTGCAATGTAAAGAATAAAGTGAAATAAAAACTCAAATTACGAGTCTAAGACAAAATTCGAGGTGATGAGAGATGGGCAGTTAATAAAAGTGCTAATTTCTGTAACATCTTTACATTAGATTGCACCTTGATGTTTTAGATTATCTTTTATGTACTTAGAGGAAAAAAAAACCTACTATTTTAAGCTGAAAATGCAATGACAGAGCAGTCTCCTTACGTGAGGATGGCATATCGTTTACTAAATGTATAGGATTTGGCCAAAGCTGTGATCAAAGACAAAGGTTTTAGCTTGAATACATTTGACAGCAACCAAAAATGAATAAAAAATAAGTGTGCAAACCAAGAAGTTGAAGAGGATGTCAGGGGCACCTGGGTGGCTCAGTCAGTTAAGCGTCCGACTTCAGCTCAGGTCGTGATCTCACCATTCGTGAGTTCAAGCCCCCCATCCAGCTCTGTGCTGAATAGCTCGGAGCCTGGAGCCTGCCTCGGATTCTGTGTCTCCCTCTCTCTCTGCCCCTCCCTCACTCATGCTCTGTCTCTCTGTCTCTCTCTCTCAAAAACAAATAAACAATAAAAAAAAAAAAAAGGATGGCGAAACAAGTTAACTTAAAGTAGGAAGGGATTCATAAAGATAAAAGCAGAAACAAATAAATTAGTAGGTAAATAGAAGCAGAGCCAATAAAAATCCAGGGGATGGTTCTTTGGGTTAAAAACAAGACAATGGGATCTTGATCTTTCACTAAAGATTTACCTTATGTTTTTCTCTTATTTTTGTTTTGTTTTGTTTGTTTGTTTTTTCTGTATGTTCTTTAACGAGAGAACTATCCAGAAAGTTTGTTTATCTTTGGTAAGAGGACTAATCTTTGAGGGAGGGGCAAGTAGATCCTCCAGAAGCAACCAAGGTGTCTGCTTCGAGGAGGTGTCCACCCTGCTGCCGAAGAGAACAGGACCATTGAGGGGCAAGCTGCTAAAAGAAACCCTCGCTGGCTCTTGGCGATGCAGCTATCTGAGAAGAAAAAGCAAGAGAGAGGTTCTGGCTCCAAGGGAGGAGACGAGCAAACCACTCCTGACAGAGTGTCCTTGCATCCTGGAGCGGCTCCACGTGGAAGTAGAAAAGCCTTGGGTAGAAAGTCGCAACCCGGGACCTGGACCAGCAGCGGCAACCAGTCCGACCAGTGTCAACAGCAAACGGCCACAGGAAGCACAGGCTGCGGAAGGCAGGATTTCTCAGCTTGGTGATGGAAAGACCGCCGGGGTTACTGGCCACGCTGGCAGAGGGGGCCGCTTTAAGAGGTGGGAGGCTGACCCTGGCGAGTCTGGGGACAGATGGGGTACTTGATCCAGGTTCAATTTAGTTTGGAAAACTAAGAAATGTGACCATTTTTTGCACGCCGAGTTTAAGATGTTAATATCAGTTAAATCAATAAAAAAGCGAACTAGCTAGTTTAATCGGGGCGAAAAGAGGGGAAACATGAGAGAGAAAGAGCACACGACAGAAGACACAAACCAAAAATAATGGTACTCAAATATATGCTAATATATTTGAAAATCTCAAAAAAATGGACTCTTTTCTGTAAAATGCGAGTTGCTAAAATTCACACAAGAAGTATAAACCTGGCCAACGAGCATGACGGAAGCCACAAAAACAACTGGTATCGAGGATGAGGTCGGGGTGGGGAATCCTGGACGGGTTCGTAGCTTCATCTTTTGATTTTCAAGGAGCAGCTCATTTGTATGTTTTATAAACTATTCCAGGGCGTCTGAAAAGCCGGGAAGCTTTCTAATACTCACTGTAAAACTAGAAGAACTCTGTCAACCCAACCCGATTAAAGATGGCTCCATCAGAGTAAAAGATAAACTATTCCATGTGTACTAACAGAAAAAACAACTAAGTAATTAAACTGATGAAAAGAATAATGCAGCATAACCAAGGCAGGTTTACCTCAGAAATGCTAACATGGTTTAACGTAACCCGTGACCCGTGAATTCCAGATCCGTCTGTCCAGCTACCTGGTCAACCTCTCCATCTGGACACCCAACAGGCAGATCTAAACTCAACTGTTGAGTTCGTCTCTAAAACTCGCCCCTCTGCATTCTTCCTCAAGTTAAGAATAGTAACTCATGCCTTCCAGTGGCTCATACTGGATACTGGGCACCATCCTTCATGCCTACTTGTTTCACACCACGCATACCTTCCATCAAGAAACCTTAGCTTGTCAGCTCGACTGCCAAAAATGATGCAGAACCTGATTGGTTTGCCTTATCTAGTCCAAGTCACCGCCTTCCACTCAGCAGCCCTGGCGATCCATTTAAAATGTAAGAGATCAAATCTTTCTTTTAAAAAACTCTCCAGTAGTCCAGAAATAAAGCCCATACTACTACGACCAACTGATTTTCAGGAAGGGTGCCAAGACCACTTAATGGAGAAATATTAGTCTTTTCGACAAAGAGTGCAATGACAACTGGACAGCTGCATTACAAACGATGAAGTCGGACCCTTACCTCACACCACGTACGGAAATTAACTCAAAATGGACCAAAGACCTAAATGTAAGAGCTAAAACTATAATACTCTTAGAAGGGAACATAGCTTTGAGGCACCTGGGCGGCTCGGTCGGTTAGGCGTCCGACTTCAGCTCAGGTCATGTTCTCATGGTTCATGAGTTTGAGCCCCACATCGGGTTCTGTGCTAACAGCTTGGAGCCCAGAGCCTGCTTCGGATTCTGTGTCTCCTTCTCTCTCTAACCCTCCCCGACACGCGCTCTCTCTCTTTCTTTCAAAAATAAATAGTAAACATCAAAAAAAATTAAGAAGGAGACAGAGGTTTAAATCTTCATGATGTTGGAGTAGACAATGGTTTCTTAAATATGGCACCAAAACACAAGAAACCAAGGGAAAAAACTCCCCAATAAATTGGACTTCATCAAAATTGAAAACTTTTGTGCAAAGAACCCATGAAGAAATTGCAAAGACAACCCACAGAATGGGAGAAAATATTTGCAAATCATCTGACAGGGGTTTAGTATCCAGGATATATAAGAACTCCTAACTCAATAGCAAAAGACAAACAACACAACTGAAAACTGGACAAAAGATTTAATAGGTATCCCTTCAAGGGATAAGTTAGACACAATATACCCCTTATTTATAATTTCTTTTTTCTTTGTGTTATTGAGATGCAACTGACTTAGTGACTTACGCAATTGGCATTGTATAAGTTTAACATATACAAGCTAATGATCTGACATTGCCTATATTGCAAAATGATCACCACAGGTTCATCTCGCGTAGTTATCAGTTTTTTCTTGTGATGAGATCTTCCAAGACCTACTCTCTTCAGCGACGTTCAAATACACAATATGATATTCACTACAGTCACCATGCTGTCCATTGGATCCCCCCGAATTCGTTTACCTTATAACTGTAAGTTTGTACCTTTCATTCACTTCCCCTACCTCTCACTCCTAAGATTCCATTTATATGAAATGTCTACCATAGGCCAATCCACAGATACTCAAGGTAGATTTGCGGCTGTCAGGCTGGGCCGGGGCGGGGAAGTGAGTGACTGTTATGGGCGTGGGATTTGTTTTGGGGTGATAAAAATGTTCTGGAACTAGATAGTAGTTACGGCCCGCATCATTGTGTACCTACCAAAACCCATGGAACTGTAGACTTTAGAATGGTTAAAATGGGGGAGCCTGGGTGGCTCAGTTGGTTAAGCGGCCGACTTCAGCGCAGGTCATGATCTCACGGTTTGTGAGTTCCAGCCCCGCGTCGGGCTCTGTGCTGATGGCTCAGAGCCTGGAGCCTGCTTCAGATTCTGTATCTCCCTCTCTCTCTGCCCTTCCCCTATTCATGCTCTGTCTCTATGTCTCTCAAAAATAAATAAACATTAAAAATTAAAAAAAAAAGAATGGTTATAACGGTGGATTTTATGTTATGTGAAAATTTTCTCAATAATAATATAAAAAAGAGTGCCTAGGAGGCTTGGTCAGTCGAGCGTTGGACTCTTGGTTTGGGCTCAGGTCACGATCTCACGGTTGGTGGGATCGAGCCCCGCGTCGGGCTCCATGCTGATAGCGCGCAGCCTGTTTGGGATTCTCTCTCCCTATCTCTCTCTTTCTGCCCTTTCCCCATCTGGACTCTCTCTCTCTCTCTCTCAAAATAGATAAATAAACAATTAGAAAAACCAAAAAGTACCCAGTAGATTCTCAACTGACTCAAAGTATAAGCCCAAGTCCTCACAAAAGTTTTGCAGGGGCTGGAAATCCCCTCCCCCCCCCAAATAGCTCTACTCCCCTCTCACCCACTCTGTTGCAGCCGTAATGGTCTCTGCAATGTGACTCCAGCCCTGGCAGCATCAGGACCTTTGCACATGCTATTCTCTCTATCTGGAACCCTCTTCTCACAGATATCCTATGACTTGCCTCCCACTGCCTTCAGGAGTTTGCTCGAAAAGTCACCTTATCGTTGAAGCTCTCCTTGACCTCACCCCACCCCACGTGGCATGTCCTATTCCCCTTCTCCTACTTCAATTTTCTCCCTAGCCCTTATGATAACCTGACATGTTACACATTTATTTTCTTCTTGTTTTCATCATCTGTGTCCCCACACCGGAATGCAAGTTCCTAGAGGGCGGGGACCTTGTTTCATTTACCAGTGTGTCACAGTGCCTGGAACAGTGCCCAACACATGCCAGGGACTCCATAAATAAATGTTGCATGAACGCATTATAGAATGAACAAAGGAAATTGATGACTATGACGTGTCACATGACTAGAGCAAAGAAAAAAAGGCATGGCTATTGACAGAGATTCTCAAAAGATATCTAATTTCCTAAGCATGCGTACCTGTTTCAAACACCGAGTAAATAAAACTAAAAGATCCCTTAACGTGATGAGGAATATCTGTTCTTCTAACAGATATCATACCTTACAAATAGCATTCTCATTAAAGTCAAGAAGAAGATAAGAATACCCACTATTATCGCTATTTTTAAATATAACTCTAGGATGTGTAGTGAATAAGGCAATAATAATAACAATAATAATAGTTAATATATATGGGGTACCTTTTTGGTCACTGTTCTAAGTCTTAAGTACTTTATATGCATTAATTATTTTAATAGTCACAACAGCTGAGGTACTCTGAGTATGGCTCCATTATGGGGGACAAGGAAAAGGTCAATAATTTCCCAAGGTCACGCGGGTGGAAAGTAGCTGAGCGAGACTCAGAACCCAAGCAGTCATTCTGTTCTGACTATGCAGTACCACCTCAATGCAAAACCGTGAAGATAAAGATGCCGTAACACTGGAACACAGAAAGCAAATTTATTCTTGTTCCAGATGGTATTGTCATCCGTCTAGAAAACCCAAGGGAATTCAGTGAGGAAAAACTACCAGAAGTAATAAGAATTCAATATGGCCGGTCAAAATATGTATATACACCGATCGACAGCTTTCCTCTATTCCAGTGATAACAACTTAGTAGCAAGGAAAATAGATCCCACTTCCCTAAGGCAGTGGTAACTGTGGAATACTTGAAAATAAGCCTAGCATCAAATGGAAAGGACGAATAGGAAGAAAATGACAAAAGTTCATTGAGGACCTAATTAGAAATTTTGAATGCAGCGATGTTCTATGTTCCTGAATGGATAACTTCGGCATTATAAAGATGTCCGATGTCTCCCAATTTAACTCTGGAGTTGCTAAAATTAAATAAAAACACCTATTGCATTTTTAGAACCTTCTAAAAATCAAATCGGTGAATAGAAAGACATTGCGAAAAAAGAAGGAAGGATTGCACATCGCATTGTACTACACATGAATAATATTTAAAACGCAGAGACGCCAATTCCAGAGTAGACAGATCAATGGAGCACAATGAAATGGAAACCCAAGAACAGTCTTACGCGGCGCAGCATCCAATATGGTGCCCGCCAGCCACGTGTGGTCACTGAGACTTTGACACGCCTAGTACCGCATGCGGCGATGATAATACTTTGGATACACTGCATTCAATAAAAGAGATCATGAAAATTATTTTTACCTATCTCTTTTTCCTTTTTAAAATGTGGCCACTAGAAAATTTAAACTCACAGGTGTGGCTTGCATTGTATTTTTATAGAACTGGTCTAAAGTATAAAAAAATGTATATTATTTTCTAGATACAGTTTAGCACAGGCATTTTAAATGAGTCACGGAAAATATACTAATGAAATTCTGGAAGAATTATTGAGTGACTCTGGGGGCAAGAGAAATAAAGTTCTGATATTTCAGGCCACATGCCGAAATTCTAGATACACTGAAAAATGAAATTAAAAAAAAAGAAAGGAAGAAAAATGAAGTAATAAAAGTACTAGAAGAAAAAGAAAACGTAGGTGAACATTTACAAAAATTTGGGGATAAGAAGAGCACGCCAAGCACAAAATGAAAAATGAAAAAAAAAAAAGGTCTTGATAAATTTGACTACATAAAATAGTAAATTTTTCAATAGTATTGAATAATATCAAAAACAAGGTTGAATATAGCATGAAACACAGTAACCAAAGTAATGAAGGGGAGATGCCCTTCGCTTATAAAGAGCTCTTATAAATCAGTAAGAATAAGAACTCTCCAATAGGAAAATGTGCCGATAATATGAAGAGCCAATTTACAAAAGGAGAAACAGAAATGAGAAAGATTCCTAGTCAAAAAGAAACTCAACCACAGCGGTAATCAAAGAAATGCAAATTAAAATAGCAATTGCCAAGGATCAAAAAAGAATAATATATAACGTTGGCAGTGAGTGCTGTCATATACTGCTCTGCAACTCCAAATTGGTATGATCTTTCTGGAGGACAATTTGGCAACACGTACCAAAGGTTCCAGAATGTGCTTCCACTATTTCTAGGAATTTATCCTCAGAAACTAATCAGAAATGTTCACACAAAAATACAAGTACGCGTTTCCTGCATTGTTGTTTGTAATCCGGGAAGATGGGCGACCTTCTCCAAGTTCAATAGTGGGAGCTTCTCTTGAGTGATTACAGCATGACCAGAGAGTAGAATTTTTTCAGTTGCTGTTTGAAAAAACGGCAACGGAGAATATACATCTACTTCCTGTCCCATCTCAGATTCCTCAAAATGGCAAAGATTTTTAAAAAATTTTTTTAAATGCCAATTTATTTTTGGGAGAGAGAGAGAGGGAGAGAGCAGGGGAGGGGCAGAGAAAGAGGGAGACAGAGAATCCGAAGCAGGCTCCAGGCTCCGAGCCGTCAGCACAGAGCCTGATGCGGGGCTCAGACTCATGAACTATGAGACCATGACCTGAGCCGAAGTCGGACGCTTAACCGACTGAGCCACCCGGGCGCCCAAAATGACAAAGATTTTTTGAAGAAAAATATCTGTAACCACTCTGGAAAGCAGTGAAAAGACCACCAGTGGACAGAATATTTGCAGAACTCTTGGAAGACAGGAAAGAAAGGAACGGGCCATAGGGTGAAATAGGACTGAAGGGAAACTGCTCAAAACACCAGAGAGGGCTGTGGCAAAGATCGGGGAGCTTCGTAGTGTCACTGGACCCAGGGGACAGGGCTGTCATGAGTCACAGTGGGAGAGAATACCCACTGGCCTGGAAGAACATCGCTGGATTGCCAAATTATAGAAGCTGTTTCTATCGTCAGAACACGTATCTGTTTATACCTACTCACTCATACACGCTGAAAAAACTATGAAGACATATGCTATCGATGTTAACAATGACCTTTCAGGGACTAGCTTATGGCTGGTTTTTAAATTTCCTTCTTGCTTTTCTGTGTTTTCCGAGTTTGCGGCCTTGAGTACATAGTAATATTAGGGTTAGAAAAGCAATGTATTAGTATTTTTAAATAAAGAAGCAAAACATGAAAACAAAGAGAACTTGACATTTTTATGTAAGGAAATAATACAATCTTGTTAGTTTTCTTTCGAGTCACTGCAGTAACCTCCTGGCTGGTTTCCCAGATGGCTACCATCTCTCACTCCCTGCTTAAAAGCCTTCCGTGGCTCCCTACTGCTGATGTTCAAGTCCAAACATAGTCATGCAGGGCCTTCACCGTTCTTCCTTCCTCCCAGCCCACTCGTCACTTCTCACATTACACACCGACTATCCACCTTTCCTGAAGGTTCCACGCACCTTCCAACTCTACTCCTTTGCTCCTACTGCCCTGGCACTATCCAACGCTGGCAGGTGGTCCTTGGGGGAAAGTCCACAGCCAGAACGTACCAGAACAGCTATGGGGACCTGCACACTATACGATGCGCTGCCCCGTCAGCCAGGAGACCCAGCTGAAACAAAGCATCCTGGGATACTTCAGTAGGAGCCAGTGTGAAAAGACGGAGCCGGGCTCTGAGATTCAGAACCTGGGGAAATAATGGAAATGAAATGTGGAATTCCATGACGAAAATGGCAGGGGACTTCAAGGAGCTCCCCTTGAGTCATGAATTGCTTGGTCTATATATCCAGCTCTTTGCTCCTGCGGTAGGGGGTTGGGGCAAGGGATCCTGGCCCTGGCTGGCACAAACCTGGGTTCACACCTCCACCTGCCACCTCGTGGCTGTGAGACCTCGGCAGAGGGACTCAATCCGTCCTGAGTCTACTCTACGAAACCGAGGTAGCCTCGTGCTGGGTGACTGTACCCTTCCACTCGCTAAAACCCAACAGCTGATGTTATAATTACATTCCCCTCCCCCCCCCACACACACACACAAAGGTTCTGCTTTGTGGGGCTAGAGTCATGCTCTGGGAACCAGGCCCAGGGGCTGTCGGGAAGGCCCTAGAAGTGTCATTGATGAGGGCTCCGAGGTTGGTGTGGATGGCAGAATCTGCCCCCCCACCTCCACCCAGAGACCTCCGGGAGCTCCTTCTGGGCCCTCCCTCACCGCTGTGCTCCAGGATCCACGTGGCCTGGGTGGAAGGCGTATTTATCTGGTATCACAGCCCTGGCAAGCTGGAAGACTGACACCGTGTTCCCACATTCCCTCCTCTTTTCCTTTAGGAGGAGGGCTGGGTGTGTCAGAAGGATGCTCGGCTCTGGGGACCTGGTATGGGATGCTAGGGAGGAAGCCTCTAGCACGTCCCCAGGGTCTTCCTCCCATACCATGGACGGGGCAGCCATCTCCTTCCTGTTCTGAAGTGTGTGGGGGAGGGGGGGAGAGGGTCTCCTGAGGGCAGAGCCTCTGGGCCAGACCAAGGGCATCTAGGTTGGAGGTCTGTCTTTTCTTCAGGAGTCTTAGTCAGCGCAGCCACTGCTGGACAAAAACCCCACAGAACACTGCCACCGGCATGGCAGGGGCACTGGAACCCGCAGAGCTGGCTGCGGATGGTTCTCACCCACTCGGGGGGTCTTCCCATTTTGGGGGGGATGATGGGCATGGCGGAGCACCTGCTAGGGGGCTGTGCTTTCCCCTGGGGGCACTCGCAGGAAGGAACAAGCGTGGTTTGAACTCTAGAGTCTGGCCCACGGAGCTTCAGCTGGAGGTCTTCAGGTCCAAACCTTGACCTTGACCTTGACCTTGAATTTCTCCCACTGAATATCTGCACTGGGCCAGGGCTTCGAGGAAAAGCCTATCGCTTCTAGTACCAGGAAAGCCAGTGCTACCCTCCACTCCTCACCCACTGCCGTGTGTTAAACGAACGGGCAGCCCAACGGGTTTCCCCCATCCCAGTGGTTCCCAAACTTCAGTCCCTCCCAGACCCCCGTAGAGGCAATTTCGCCACCTAAGTGCACCACCTGTGCTTGCAAGCTTCGCTTTTACCTTAAACAGCCTCACTTTTTAAATGAGGTTTCCATTCTCAACAATTAACATCACCGAAGTGCGGTTCTGACGAGCTAGTCATCTTGTCCTCCCTGGTCTGTCACAGCACAAACACACGGCTGTTAAAATGGCACCAAATTCCTATCCCATATACGTACACCCTGGGAAAGAACGGACCCCCCTCCTCCTCCCCCCACAAAGGCCAAAGAGGCTGCTACAGACGGCTGTGTTGGTGTGGGCAGGATGGGTATGGAGCCGTCCCCGCTGGCTGGCCCGCAGGCCAGGTCTCTCCCAGAGCTGGAGGTAGGAGCCCAGGGAAAGAGAGGACGTTTCTTGCCTGGGGCCAGACAGCCATCGCCTAAAAGCGGTAGCAAGTTTTCAGATGAAAGTTGGGCACAGGCTGGGGCGCGAGGACCGTTAGGATAAGAATCTGGTCTGTCGGGAGTCCCTTCCCGCCTGCTAATGGTGGAAGATTTGCGGACGTGTGGGCTGCCCTGGGGATCCTGCAGCCTGGGGGGAAGCCAGGGACAGAGACCAGAGGTGCCTCAGTCCTCGCAGCATGCCTGTCCCTTTTCTCAGATGAAGTAGACCTGGGAGCACAGTGACCTCAGCTGAAGGCTTCCCATTCCTCCAGCATAGCGGTTCGAAAATTCCAGCAGACTGGGCCCCACCCCAAAGGGTCGGTTTCAGGGTGGCCGGGTGGAGCCCTCGAATTTGCTCTTCTAGCAAGTCCCCAGATGACAATGAGGCTAATGCCGCTGTTCCAGGACCGTACTGCCAGAACCACGGTTCCAGAGCTTACCTGGGACTACCCGAAGGGTTGACCACTCAGAACGAACACCCCAGGACGACACAGCCGAGAGAAAGAGGTCAGGCACAAACTACAATGTGTGCGTTTCCAGTGCCTGACACCGCTGCCGCCCAGAAGCAGCCATGATGCAGATCCTGGCCACTGCTGCTTCCAGCGGCTGGCCCAGAACTTTCCAGTGAGATATCTAGAAGAAGCTCCACCAATAAACAATGTCGCATCCAAAAGAATGACCCAGGTGAGGGACCACAGAACGGCCCGGCCGAGGTCTGTGGGAGCATGACCTGCTGATCTTGCAGCCCCTCCCTTCTTCCCCGACGGCCCCGGTGACTCAGGCTGGGATTGGGGATCGCTCTGCACCCCTCCCGCCACCTCACCATCCTAGGTCCAGGCAGACTAAGGGTAACAGAGGGGACATCACTGCGTTTGCCCCGAAGAATTTGGCCTGATGGGTTGAGAGATATGGACTGAAGTCCTTGCTGAAGACATACATGCCAGGCAGCATGCAGGGGTGAAAGGGACAGAGAGGTCGGTGTGGCTCGTGTCCACAGGGGCTCCCCCGCCAGTGATGGTGAGCGATGGGCGAAGAAGCAGATGGCGTATCGCACTGCATTGTGCGAGGAGCTGGTACGGAGAGCCGGGGTGGGGGGAGGTGTGGGGAGCACAGAGGCAGCACGCGTCATCCAGCCCGGGGAAGGAAGGTTGGCCAGGTGTGGGGGAGGACCTTCCTGCAGAGCGAACATGGAGCCTGGAGGTGCGGCTGCACCAAAGGGAGAACGGACTAGAGTTGAGAGAACGAGGCCTCGGGGAGAGAAGGGTCTCTCCAGCCATACTTGGTTCATTCCCGCATAGGGCGGCGGAGACGGGCTGATGACTCGAACCAGGCTGGCTCCTGGATTTGAGGCAAGCACGAGGCCCGTCATCCACTGCTCTGTTATAAAAAGCAGCAATTTAGAAGAAGTGACCAGAGACCCCTCTGGTGGGGCAGATGGTGACTTGGCAAGCCGGAAAGGCTTCAAAGGGCCATGGAGGGCTGCGGAGGGCTGACAGGGCTGTGGCTTCCAGGACGGGCTCTACAGATGGTGCCCTTTTGGTGCTGGACAGATCAAGGGCCTCGGCGGATCCCACCACTTGGGGGAGGTCTCTGGGCTGGAAAGGTCAGCCCCAGAAGTCCTGAGATCACTTGAGGACCAACGACTGAGCAGGGAGCCTCAGAGCCTGCTTGGAGGGCGGGGAGGAAGGGGAGCCATGCAGCCACACAGCTGGGCTCCTGAGCGGGGGCAGCCACAGGCTTCAGCCGGATTCTAGATGATAATAAAAATAACAGCCACCCCTTGCACGGTGCTTCTTATGAGCCAGGCACTTCAATTAGCACCTTAGGTTTCTAAACACAGTTCATCCTCACCTCTATCCTAAGACTTAGGGACTGGTATCATCACCCCCATTTTCAAAGGGAAGAAATCGAGGCACGAAGTGGCGAAATAGCCCTTGTGGCCACACCCCCAGGAGTGGCAGGATCAATGCCAAAGACCAGCTCTCCCTGGGCCCTCATCACAAATTCTTTGAGTTAGGAGAGACAGTAGCAGTCAACTGGCCCCACTCCTGTTATCTTACAGAAAGGGAAACTGAGGCTGCTTCGCTGGCTAGTTGGGTCGCGGAATTGGGAACCTACATTCGTAGACCACAGGACCTGGAACTTGGAAGGCGGGGAGGTCCGAATGTCCCTGCTGCTGTCTGCTGGCTCCCCAAGCAGCCTCGCTTGGCGCCTTCGTCTCCACCCCAAGCCCTGCCTCCACCCAGCTGCTGCCATGCCCACGTGGCTGTCACTCAGCACTCTGGTCTCCCACCTCCTTGCCCTCGATCCCAGTGACATCGACCCCCACTCCGCTTCAGCTGTTCACACAGAGCCGGGGCCTGGCCCCTCCATCCTTCCTCCAGTTCTGACCGCCCCTCCCATCCTTCTAGCTCCCTCGCCCCACACCGCCAAGCTTCCCAGAGACTTCCAGAGAGCTCCACTTCCTCCAAGCCCACGGGCCATCTGTCTGCCCATCCCTCTCCATCCCCAGCCCCGTGGAGCACCCACTCAGCAGCGCCCTCAATCTTCATCACCCGCCCCCACCTTTGTCTTCCACCTGGCAGAGCCCCGCCCCCCACCTTCTCTACCCTGCCTCCCAGGTACCCACCAAGTCACCAGCCTGAGGAGACCAAGGCTGCCTGTAGACCAAGGCTGCTCTGAGAGCAACGGCCCCCACCACAAGAGGGCGCCATTTCCCACCCGGACTTCCTGGCGGAGCCAACTGGGAAACACATATTCACATTGGCAGCGCGTTGAAATCACCTGGGATTGAACAGATTCTAACACCAGGGTCATCTGGATTTGCGAAGCTCCCCAGAAGATTCTAAAATGTGCCCTGGCCACACAGGGGAATACTACTCAGCTGTATGAAGAAACAAACGACTGACACATGCTATGTGAATGAACCTCAAAAACATCATGCTGGATAAAAGAAGTGAGAGGCGAACAAAGTACATGTTATATAATTCTATTTATAGGAAATTTCCAGAACACGAAAAACTATCAAGCAAGCCAATGGCCCTGGAGCCGGGGGGTGGGCCCGACTACAAACCTGCATAAGGGAAATTTGTCGAGTGATCTGCGAGCTCTAATGCTGGATTGTGGTGACGGCTGCATAACCATAGCAATTTGCTAAAAATAATTGGACTGTACACTAGCAATGGGTGAACTGTATGGTATATAAATTAGAGCCCAGTAAAGCTGTTAAAAGTTGTGGGGGGGGGACCCAACTTTTTAAAAACCCAATTCCCAGGTGATTCCAATGAGCTGCCCTCCCCCTCCCCCTCCCGCTTCAGGACCGCTCTCATTTGGCCATCCTTCCGGCGAACCGGCTGGGAACAGAAGGGCTTGACGCTGCTCATCGACCAATTTCATAAAAGGAATCCAGTTTCCCTCGCGCTCCCGAAAAGCTGTTAGCCCCTGGCGAGCCTCCAAGTGCCCGCGTTCCAGCGACGCAGTCCAGACACCGGGGAGAGGGATGCCAAAACCCCAGGGCACACAGAGGAGTCAGCTGGCCTGAGAGCTTTAAATCGAGAGGGGTCCTTGCCAGCAATACCGCCGAGCAACATCCTGTCCTCAGAAGAGAGGTTTCCCACTGCAGTGTTCTGAAACCTCGGCCGAGGGCCCTCACACACAGCTGTGTGGGGACGGAGATGTGGTCCCAAGTTGTCAGTACTCCACCCCCGTGAGGACGGCGGAATGGAGAAGGCAATGGCCGACAGCTGGGGGGTCAGGCTGGCAGCACCGGGCGGGCCCTTTATCAGCATGTGCCCTGGAGGAAGAAGCTACGCGCCCTCTGCAAGCCCCAGTTTCCTCACCTGTAAAATGGGAACATACCCCACGCCCACCCCTCTCACCCCCACCAGACTGTTTCTGTGAGAGTGTCTAAGAATCTACAAAGCCCTCAGCTGAGTGGGGACTACTAATTTATTTTCTTTCAGCCAAGGCTTTGGGTACTTCTAACCTCCAGAGTTACAAGCAGTTCTCGAGTGACAACAGGGAGCTATGGATGGGAAGAAGGAGCAGAGGGAAGTCTGGCTGGGAGTCGGGATCCCAGGATGCAGTCCCGACTTTCCTCCGAACAATCTTTCGTGCCTTCGGAGGTGCTCTGGGCCTCGGTTCTCGCTTCTATACATGGAGGAGGTTGGGGGAGGTGTCCCTAAGGGTCCCTCATGCTGCGACAGCCGAAGACCCTACTGGGAACGAGCAGATGTCTCCAAGTCGTTGCAGAGTCCGGTGCCGATGGGGCCACAGGACCGGGCGTCCCCACCCTCACCGGCAACCTCTTTGACACTCGTTTGAGAGCACCGGCCACTGCCCTATAAAAGGCATAAAAGGCGTCCTTGCAGCCAAAGCTTTTGCAGCCTTTGGCAATGAGTCACTCCCGCAGGGGGTCAAGTTTCCTTTATGCCTCTCCCTGGGGACTGAGGAACAGCGAGGTGGGAAGATGAAGTCCAGCTCGGCCTGGGAAAGGCCTGCCTTGTTTGGATAAGCACCGACCAACCGTGGGGCCAAACACTTCTCCCTTTCAAGCACCTCTGAAAACACCCCTCTCTGTGCGTGAACCTCACAGCTCCCAAAGTTCTTTCAAATCTATGATTGATGTTGGCAAGGACCCGCAGGGAAGGCTATTGTCCCCATGTTTACAGGGGACGAAACCACAGCTCAGAGAAGTGAGGGGGCCTCTCCAAGGTCACACAGGCCAAGGCGGGGAGTGGGCTCTCCTGCCCCCTGGGAGAGGTAGGGAGGAGCCTCAGAGAGTAAGTACAGAACCGCAGCGGAAACAGGTCTGGTGGTCCCCACTGCTCTGTACCCACCTTCCCCGACACACGTCCAGGGGGGCGAGTCCTCCCCGACCCCGGCCGCGGAGGCCCACCGACCCACCCCTTTCCTCCCCACGCAGCTCGTGGGGTCTTTCTCTCGGGGTGCTAAGCACGTGTGGGGTGGCTTGCTTTGCTGGGACACTCCAAGTGCCCAGGGCACGCGAGGGAGAAAAGAGGAAAGTAGGAGCCACACGGCAAGCGGGGAAAAAAGGCACGAGATCGTTTTGCACACATCCGAGCAGGGAAGACTTTTTTAAACGTTGGCTAATATCCGCTGGTAGCGAAGAAGCGTGGAAATGGGAATTCTCGCACGACGCTGGCGGGACTAGAAGTCGGAACGGCCTCCCTGGGGGTCAGTTTGTCACAATATTTTAAATGATCCCATAATTCCGCCTCTATAAATCTGTTACGGAGGTGCCCACCGAGGCAGGAAGGCGCCGGCTGTGATATCAAAAGGCTGCATTCAGGAAACTACCGTTTATCTGTCTGACAGAACACCATGGCCCATTACTAGGAATGGGGTCAATCAAGACCTCTAAGATCCGTGGTAAAGTGAAAAAGGCAAAATATATAGTAGGAAGTCACTTGGGTTTAAACCATAGACTGAAAAAGTTCTGGGCCGATGAGCAGTAAGCTCAAAGCAGGAGTCCACGCGGCAGAGAGAGTGGGATTTAGGGGGCAAAGCAACGGTTTTACCTCTGTCACTCTATATATTCCACTTTTTTATTTTAATTTTTTGCAGCAAAACAAAATGAAGCAAGACAAAACCCTAAAACGCCCCATACGATGTGTGTGTGTAAGGCATTAAATAAACAACCCAATGAAACCCCGAACGAACCCGCCCATCCATGGGGACGCTGGAGCCTTCGTTGCAAGCGGGCCCTCCCCACGTACCCCTCACTGTAGAAGCGCTCTAGGTGGGGTGTCGCGATTTTAGATGGTCACCCGGCATCGGTAACAAGGACGACAAACCGACAGGGGCCGCAAGGGAACTAAGTCGCGCGATGTAGCTGGCAGGCACGACAAAAGGGACAAAGGTCTGGCTCCCGAGCTTTCTCGGATGGAGGGTGTCACCTCTCCCGTGGGCACCAATTCCTCAGCCGCCGGCTCTGTTCCGTCAGGGGTACAACAGCTCCCCACCTGCTAACGTGAGCGCGCTTACCCGCCCTGTGACATGACCGCTCCCAGAGCTGCGTCGCACCTCGGCGGGAGAGGACAGCCGCTCACGGGTAGGCGAGGACGGCAAACCTACCTCGGAGAACCTCTGCACGTCCTGGGTCAGCGTGCCCACTCGCTTCCACTGGTAATGCTTCAGCAGCTTCAGGATGGCGGGGTTCACCGCGTTATCCGACGGGACGGTCCGAAAGAAATACGGGTATTTTTTCTTATCGGCGAGAACAGGCGTGGTGGCAGCGAAGGAGAGCTGGAAAACACAAGAGAGACAACACCTTTACTGGGGGGCTCACGGCTGGGAGCCCCGGATCTTCCCCGATGCCGCCGAGACCCTAAGCCTGATGGGGGGGAGGGGCGCAAACACACGGGGTGAGACATTTTTTAAGCCCTTTTATTGTGACAGTAACACATTATAATTGAAGAGAAGGTTTTAAACATGCAAAACAAGAAGGAAAGCAATGCACCGATAATTTATCCCTCGCCAAAGAACCACCATCAACATAGTTTTCATCTCCTTCTGGTCCTTTTTCCAGGCACAGTGATTTTAAAAAAAAAAAAACGATTCGTGACATCATTTCTACACACACAACTGAACTCCTCCCCACCCCTTAACATCATCCTACAAGCGTCGAAACCATCCTGTTAGAAAAAACTCCTTGCAAACATTTTAATAGCTGCACAGTATTCCAGCAAGGAGCATACCATGACTTACCGAATTCTCTCCAACTTGGGGGCATTTCGACTCTTCGTAATTTGTCATTATGGTCGTATTATTCTACAAGCGTCTCTTTTCCACAGTTTAGGCTATTTCTGTAGCATAGAGTCTATGCTACGGAGTGATAGAAAATCTCCCAGATAAAAGACACGAGCTTTTAAGGACTGAATACTTATTCCCCCCACCCCCCCTGCCCAAACTGTATCAATTTGCACCCCCACCAGCCAGGTATAATGAGAGGGCCTATTTCACCACGGTCATGGCCATGGAGAGAAAGAAGACACTTCCCTTTATAATCTTATAATGATCTATCACTAAAAAAGGGCATCCTATTGCATTCATGGATTATGCAGAATGTCGAGCCCGGTTCCACGGGATTGTTAACTACTAGTAGGATCTATTTTAGGAGTTACTTTGTCATGTCTTTGCTTATTTTCGAGGGGTGTTCTAATGCTTTTTCTTACTGAATTTAATGAAGACTTTTTTATATGTGCGGCATCCAAACTCAACTATTGCAGAGCCTACAAATACCCGTTTGTTTGCTTTTCATTGTGTGTGTGTGTGTGTTTTCATTTACACTCGGTAGTCAGATCTGTCTTCCCCTTTATTCTTCCTTCTCCTTCTTTTAAGTGTCGGTAAGTTGCTAAATTGGATTTTAATGATCTGTCCTCCAAGGCCCAGCTGAAATGTCGCCTCCTCTGCAGCATGCCCTCTGGTCTCTGCTCTCCCTCTCCTCCCGGCTTCCCCCACAGAAGGCACGTATCACGCCGTTTGATCGCTGCTGGGTGAAGGTGGAAACGCGGTACCTTCCTGTACTTCTCATTTGCATTTCCCTTATTAGAGGCGAGGCGGAGTACCTTCCTTCCCCTGTGCTCGAGAGCAACTTAGCGGGTGGTTTCTGGAAACCGATCGCATCCTTTACCTGGTTTCCAATTTGATTCTTAGTCTTTTTCTTATCGGTTGGTACAGTATCTTTTATATGAAGGAAGCTAGCCCTTTGCAACAGCGGTTGCTAATTTCCCCGTAGTTTGTACTTTTTTTTTTTAATGTTTCTTACATTGTCTTGTAACGTAGAGACTTTTTTTAATGTGGTTGAATTTATCATTTTTTCTCTCTTATGTCCTCAGGTTTCTGTGTCACATTTAGAAAGGCCTTCTCCCCCCTCCACCCCCGAGATTATTAAATAATTCTCCCATGGTTTCTTTTAGTCTGTCATTCACCACACCCCCCCTTCCTTCTCTTCCTCCCTACCAGCCTCCCTCTCTCCTTCTTCTTCCTTCTTTCTTGTGTTTCAGGTAAATCCTTCACCCAGAGAAGGCACAGCCCAGGCAACCTCACTCCGCGTCACCTGCTTCCTCCCTGGGCCCTTGTCATCCTTGTGGCGGCTCGAGACCTAATCCATCCCAGAGTCCAATTTCCGCATCCAGAGAAAAAACATCCGGGGCCCTCAGGCCCCAGCTGAAGATGCTTTTACTGCCTCTCCTGTTACCTGAGGAAGCGCTCCTCCTTTCCTCCGCTCAGACTTTGCAGAGTGGTGCAGGGGAGACCTTGTCCTTTCCTGGTCTGGCTCGGAGGGTAGACAGCCACTACCTACGGCCCCTGCATCTCTTGCGTCCAATCAGCAACTTCAACACATCCCATCCGCTGGAAATGAACACTCACTGTCCCATCAGCTGTCCCCTGGAGCTAGAGGGTACGTGTAGGAACGAATTTCCAAGATCCTCACAGAGAGAGGGACATCATCCCAAGACTGGCAAAGGTCAAGTGTAAATGGCTGTTTAAAAAGTTCGGGGCAGAGTGAGGATGAATGAGAAGAACACACAGAGAGAGGAAAATCTCCGCTGGACACAGTGAGGAACGCCTCCTTTCAGAGCTGCCCAGCAATGGAAGTAGTGAGATCCCTGTGTCCGGAGGTATGCACATTATCGACATGCACGTTTTTTTCTGAAAAGAGGACCCACGGCTTCTCTCAGATTCACAGAGAGGGTCCTACAGCCCGAACGAGGTCACCACCCCCGCCTGCGGGGGACATTTGGGTCTCAGGCTGAGCACAAGAAATAGGTGTTCTCTGCACTGTCCGCGAACGCAGCGTCTGTGATTTCTCTCTCAACATCACAACAACACTCGAGCCTCCTACGGTCCTCAGCGTCAGAAGGAGCGATCGGAAAAATCGGGGAGTGACTCTTTCAGGACCTGGGATAGAGGCTGTGCCTTCGCCTCCCCCCCCCCCCCCCCCCGCAAATGCTGATCCAACACAATTTGGGAAATACGGGTTTTCCGATGCGATTTCTGAATCACGCTCCGGTTGATACTTGATCACTACTGTCTCATCAATTCCAGGTCCACAATTAATTGTGGCTTGAACAACCTCATATGTTTGCCCTGTAGGTAATTACAGTGGTTACTGTTCAGTGAATAAACGGCCCATTGTGTTTACAACGGGCTTGGAGTACAATATATGCCCCTGGCCTAAATCATGTTGGGTGCAAAGTATTCACCGGCGCTGGCATTTTCTGCCCCATTTGAGATAATGCGCAGTTTGATTGGATTGTCTGCATCGCCGTCCCTCTGGCTTTAGCCTCCTGAAACTTTCTTCCGTGGGCGAAGGCTGCACGCGCCTCGCGGCGCCGCTGAATTTCAGAACTGGAGGAACCTGAGAAGCCGTCCAGCTCCGGGGTTCTCCGTGTATGTTTACTGTGTTCTTGGAATGGTGTTATTGGCTGGACATTGGAATTGCTTGGGGAGATTTCAAAAAATATGATGCCTTGGTCCCATGCTAAACCAAGCGCGTCGGAATCTCTGGACCTAGAGCCTAGGCGTCAATATCGTTAAAAGACTTCGCAGGGGATTATGACACCCAGGGAGGGTTGAGAGCTATGAACGTAGCTCGGCATCCCTAGTTTTGAAGAAGTAGGCTCAAACCTAAAAATGGGGAGATACTGACATATGCACCCTCGCCAGGAAGAGGCAGAAGTGGGACTCCAATCCAGGTCTACAGGACTCCAACAGCAGTGCTCTTTCTCCCCTTGAGGGCTGCCCCTTGCCTCCTAGGTGCTTACAAGTCTAGGCCTTCCTTCCGGGCACACTCACTCTTCTGGCCCTAACTGGAAGGCCAAACCTTTCTGGGCTCTCTTGCCTTATTTCACACAGCCAAGTTCATTTCTTTTCTTTTCTTTTTTAAGTTTACTTATTTATTTTGAGGGGGAGAGAGAGAGAAAAGGAAAGAGAGAGAGAGAATCCCAAGCAGGCTCTGCGCCCCCCCAACTCAGGGCTCTATTCTAACGAACTATGAGATCATGACCTGAGCTGAAATCGAGAGTCAGAGGCTTAACTGACTGGGCCACCCAGGCGTCCCCACCACCAAGTTCGTTTCTAAGGCTCTGACGATTGAGGCTCTGAGCTCATCCCTAACCAAGGATTTATTTCGGAGAGTACTTTTAAATTTATTTTATCGTTTTGTGATCATTTCTAGTTTTGTCGCACTGTTTTGAGAATCTGGCATATTTAGTGGCTGCTTTTTGGATTTATTGAGATTTTCTCTGTGGCCCATTCTACACTCAATTTTTGTAAAAGTTCCATGGTGGCTGGAAAAGAGAACACAGTCTCCATTTGTAAGCTATAAAAGTCTTTGTCAGACTTCTTCTGCATAACAGATATAATCAACCAAAGTATCTTATCATCACAGGCTTCGTATTTCTGTTTACTTGATCTGTCAAAGACTAGAAGACTTACTACGGTTTTCTCTATCGTCTCTGACAATTTCTCCATATACTTCAACCGGTTTTGCTTTATATACTTTGATTTTGTTGTTCTGAGTATAAAAGTTTATGACAATTATATCTTTATTTTTCAGCAATGTATATCCTTGCCGAGTCCAAACACGGGCACTGAATCATCATTACATGAACTAAGCATTAAAATATTTGTCAAGGTAAAACAAACCCTTCTGTCACTGTATTACTTTTTGACTTATATTATATCATGCATAGTATTAATGTTGAAAGCTTTTATTTCCGCTTGTATTTGCCTGCCACGGATCTGATCCTCCTTTTATTTCCAGTCCACTAAGATTATTTTAAAGCATATTTCTTGAAAAGAGCACATGGATTTTAAAACATATATGCTTATTGCTGCAATAAGTTCTCGAGCTTGCCCTCACCATCCCGTTGGCAGTCTTATACTTTTGTACGCTTCCTATATATTTCCTCATGCTCTTTTTGGTACTCAGACTACATGTCTACTCTTCTCCATTCTGGATAGCTTCATATATCTATCTCTTCTTGTCTCAACCTGCTGGAATATCTTTTAAGATTATGAAGCAGGGCAAGTGGCTGAAAACTTGCTGAGGATGGCCCTCCGTCGCCTTGACACACACATGGTAGAATTTAGCTGGGTATAAAAGTCTTGGGCTACACTTCTCCCCCTTTGAAACTACAAAGTGATACGGATGAGATATCTTGGGCTTCTCTGGCTCTTGTTCCTCTGTAGCTGTCTGGTGTCCTCTGCCTGGATCCCTGAAGAATGTGTGTTCTTTATTCTAAGAATTCAAAAAATGTGCCAAGACAGATCTTGGTGTGACACCCTTGATCTTGTCTGAAATACAGAGAATTCTTCAATCCATATACTCAGGTCTTTCGACTCAGAAAAAAAATATCTATATAGACTACAAATGTAGTTTATACAAGAAGTATATAATCTCTTGGTCCTTGTCTTCTGCATCTCACAAGAGCATCTTACTGATTTCCTGCATTTTGCTAATCTTCCTGGGATATGGTGGCACTTCACTCTTATTTGACTCTGCAGGCCGTTTGACCTGCAATGTGGTTGAGTAGCTGTACATAAACGATCCAGCCATTCAGCTTCTTTGTTCTATAAGTTTGCCGATCTGCTTTTCCACAGCCTTACTTTTAAGCTTCGCTGTCTCTAATACATTTTTATTGTGTTCTTGAGAGTTGCCGTTTCCTCAGAATTTGTTACAATCACACCCTGACATCTCATCTCAGGCTAGTTCACGGAGACCACGTTTTTTCTGCATACGACTGAGGATGCTCACTATGTTTTGGAAGTTTTCTTCTTTGTCTTACCATAGACCATTTTCAGCGGTGGACTCTTCCTCTGCTTTTTCTGGGTATTATGCGCCTTCGATTATTTCTGCAATATTTTTTCAAAGGCTGAATGTTGGGTGTTTCTAAGGTACTCATTGTCAAAAGCAAGGCAGGTCTTCTCAGACCTGGCTTATCAAATAACATAACGTGGGTTGCCCTTGGCCCTGTTTTCTGTCTTTTTACACTAGAATTGAATATCTTACCCAGAAAACTGAAAAAGAAGTGTTTCGGCCCAGTCTTTAGTGTCCAAGAGGCTCTCACTTTTTGCCGTTCTATGTTAACGAGATGACAGCTTTACCCTCGGTGCCTAATTTTCTGATACTCTGAATCAACACAGTGCATTAAATTTCCATCTCAGTCCGCTGCTAGGGCTTTTCCTTCTTGCCCATAAAACCGTACTTGGGAGGTTTCTGCTTCCCAGTATGCAATGCGCTCCTAATGCCCTCCTGTCTTCTCCTGATCCAGCTTTCCCTAGCGATTTGTCGCTCTGTTTGGATTTACAAAGAGAGATGAAGATGAAGAGAAGAAAGCATCTTGGCTGCTTCAAAGATCCACAACTGTCGAGTAGAGGTGTAGCTGTCCAGGTTTCTGATTGGCAGAGCCCTGGGTCCCTAACACAGATTGTGGGAGAGAGAGGGAAAAGTCTGTTATTTTTCAGAACAGTTGTTATTTGATGAGGAAGTGTCCAGGGTGCCAGGAGGCAAAGTTTAGTAGGATTTTATCCATCTAGCTCCATCTCTTTAAAAAAAATTTTTTTAAATGTTTATTGTTTGAAGAGAGAGAAAGAGAGAGAGAGAAGCACAGAGAGGGAGACGCAGAATCCGAAGCAGGCTCCAGGCTCTGAGCTGTCAGCACAGAGCCCAGCGCGGGGCTCAAACCCACGAACCACAAGATCATGACTCGAGCCGAAGTCGGATGCTTAACTGACTGAGCCACCCAGGCGCCCCTAGCTCCATCTGTTTTAGAATCATCGAAGCTGCCAAACATCTAGAATGTCAGTTAGTCTTAGAGGCCCTTGGTTCTTGGAGGTACGAAACACCATCCGTTTTACAATCGGAGAAACCATGGAAAGAAAGGTGATCTAGTTGTGCAAGGTCAATACAGGAACTATGAAGCTGGTCTTGGAAGTTCATGTCTGGTTCTCTCTCTTCCACCAGCTCCGAACTGCCAAGCAGGTGAGCTGAGGCAGTGATCCAATCCCGAAGCCTTGCTCCTCCTCCTGAGACCCGGTAACACAGGCAGCTGATTCCAAGACTTCCGGAGTCTCTCGTGCACAGCAAGCTTCCATGCCGGGGGGCACACCTTCACCGGCAGAGTAGGAAGCGGGGAGAGTATCAGTCTCTCTCCCCTGGCACGGAATATTTTGCGAGTTTAGGGTGTGCATATTGAACCACGAGCCCCAGTAACATTACGCTGAGGCCACTACAAGGGCCACTTTAGGGACCCGGGACACTGGGCTCAACCCTGTCTCTAGGACTCCGAGAACAAAAGCATCGTCTCTTCTAGGTATGTGTTGTCCTCACCTCTGAGATGATGGACGAAGGATCTCAAAGGTTCCTTGCGACCACGCGGTTCTGCTTTCCTCTCCAACACTTTCCTCCCATTGAGAAGACGAGGAAGAAGCATGCTCGCTTTGTGCGGGGATGCGTTTTATTTGCTCTGATTTATCCAGGTAATTGCCTTTGTGTCTCTCTTCTCTTCGCAGATGGAAGCCCAGATGAAGAATGTCAACACGCCTCCCAACTTCGGGATCTTTATTAAATTCCGAGCCGCTGATGGATTCTCGCCTAAACGCAATTCATTCTTTCCCCGGTTTGAGGGCCTCTGACTTTAACTTTCCTGCAGGGGTTCGGTGCTTTTCAGGTGGAGGGTACATCTAAGAGCGGCCCTCGCTGCGAAACTCTAGGTGAGAAGCTGGGGCCAGAAGCAAGGGGGTGGGGGCGAGAATAGGACGGAGCCTTGCTCTTTTCTCCGCTTGGTTTAATCGCTTTCCATGGGTTTGCTGAGTGTTTCTGGAATTCAATGAGGGAAGTATTTGTCATCTCGGGTCCCTTTCAGCCGAGATGAATGGAACGCAACTTTCTCAGGAAGCTTCTGACAAAACCCTGTTTGTGGCCAGTGCCAGGATGTATACAAAGGCGCTGGGGTGGGCGCGTTGGGAACTCGGGCCTGCTTTAGGTCCGCGCCAGGTCGCCGCTGCACCCGAGCCCTGGAGAAAGGCTGCGTGGACACAAAGCCACAGATGCCCTGAGGTCGACGTGAGGCGGAGCGGCTGCAAAGCATTTCCCGAGTTAGCGAGGGGGAGGGAGTAAAGGAATGCCTGGCGCTGGGGTGGGTTCTTGAAGCCGCACGCCCGCAGAAGGCTTGCCGGGGCGGCGTGCAGAGACCTGCTCTAAGGCCGGAGGCCTCTTGAGTCAGAGATCCCAGGCTGGAACCACTCGGGGAACAATCGCTTCTCCTTTTCATTGATGAGCGTTGTTTTTTTTTTTTTTTTAATTTTTTTTTAATGTTTATTTATTTTTGAGACAGAGAGAGACAGAGCATGAGTGGGGGAGGGGCAGAGAGAGAGGGAGACACAGAATCCGAAGCAGGCTCCAGGCTCTGAGCTGTCAGCACAGAGCCCGACGCGGGGCTCGAACTCACAGACCGCAAGATCATGACCTGAGCTGAAGTCGGACGCTCAACCGACTGAGTCACCCAGGCGCCCCTATGAGCGTTGGTTTTTAACCACTCAGAGGCGCACGGCAGCCTCACCACCCATGTTCACGCCATATTCTTCTGGGGGACTCGAAACCATTGTGAGGGAGGTAGAGGAGGCATTGTCTTCGTTCCTCGGGGAGAAACTGAGGCTCAGGGAGGTCCCGTGACGTGCCTGAGACCATGCAGCTGGTAAGGGGCAAAGCTGGGATTTGAGCTCAGGCATTTTGACTCCTCGAAGGTTTTGGATGATGAGCACCTGCCGCGGGGCAAACGTGGCGTTAAGGGCTCAGCGGTCGCTTTCTCATTTAATGGGCAAAACGGTACTATGAGGCAGACGCTATTAGGATCTGCACTTTTCAGATGCGGAGACTGAGGCTCAGAGAGGTGAAGTCACTGACACCTGGTCATCCAGCAAGCCACGGGGCAGAGCAGGGAGACTGAGTCTTAGCTCATTCCACAGACTGCTATGCTTCTGTAATCATCAGCTTCCAGAACACACTTACCCCTTTCGTCTCACTTCGACCTTCACAACAAGCCACCATGTTGGTAGAGGAGACAGTATTACTCTCATTTTACAAATTGCGACACAACCTCGGAGAGGTTGAGTGAGTGGCTTAAATTCACACGTTAGCAAGTGACGAGGCTAAGGCTTGAACCTGGGACTTTCCTTTTTGGCACGCGGCTCTCTCTTCCAATATTCAAGGCTGCTTCCTAGGGTGAGGCGCGCAGTACAAGAAGAGAAAGCAACTAGGGCAGTGTAAAAGAAACGAGAAGAAAATGTAAGATTTGCTTTACTGAACCACTGGCGTATCATGCTTTGGATTCCCTCCCGAAGGTGGTCGAATTCAATTATGTGAAACAGAACTCATCTGTGTATTTGTGTTTTTAAGTTTAAGAAATAGCTTTTATTTATTTGTAAATATTAAATCACAGAGTAATTTACTTTTTTGCTCTTTTCGATACAACCTTTTGCTACGTGGCATCCTGTAATTTTTACGCCTTCCTTCCCCACCTCGGCATTTTTATTATTATATTATGTAAAGAAGATAGGAAAACAAATATTATTTCCTCAAATCCTTTTTTTTTTTCTTCTTTAAGTCGGAAATGGCAGTAAAACAGAAGCAGCAAAACCGAGCCATGGCTGAGACAGGAGAATGGTTCATGAGCGTGGGAAGTCAGGGTTTCGGTTCGGCTGGGGTGGGTCTAAGTGCCAGGACCACTACTCACTATGCAACTTCGGGAACATTCCTTCACCTTCCGGGATCTGTCTCCTTCTCTGTAATCCAGGGCGACACACCCCTCCCCACTCCCGTCTCGGGATCAGAGCAGTCCCGGCACCCAACGAATGCTGGCCGATGTCAGATCGTGACTTCCAGACTTAGAACGTTGGGAGGGTTCGATGGTGTTTCTTATCCCTTAGGAAAGGCCTCTCACAAAGCTCCTCCCTCAGTCATACCTCCCCCTCTCCCCCGAGGAAGGCAGCAGGGAGAGGAGTATACCCATTTGACAGATGAGATGCCTCAGTGAGCGAATGGGTTCCCTTGCTGACACGTGGCTGCCACCAGGCAGAGGCGTAATTCTAAGCCGGGCCTTCTCAATCCTAATCCAGTGAATGGAAAATGGCTTGTTAATTTAAAAAAAATCATAATGATTCCATCGCTTGTCTGATTGTGTACGATTAGAATGTATGTCTTTAATTTTCTCTTCAACTTCTGGTAAGATGTTCCGTTTTCCCTTCGCAGCTGTACAGGTGACAAATGTAGGAAATTAGCAAATTACATTAGAATCCTCCTCAGCCTCCTCGGCTCCTTTGCACTTGGCTTTCAGCTGATGTCTTTATGGGTAGGCAGTGCGCTCGTGTGATCACAGCTGTGAGGCCACCTGCCTTTTAATTACCACACCGCAAAAATCATGCCCCCTCACGTCAATGTAGCACCTCTGATTAGTCGAGAGGTTGACATCTGTAGGGGGGAGCAAGGTGTGCGGGGGCCCACCTCGAGGCTTGCAGGGAAGGAGCGTGCAACATTTCTGTCTGCCGGATCCTCCGATCTCCTCAAGGCCAGCTCCTATTCATCCGTCCAGGCCTACTCACAGCCGCCTCCTCCAGGGAGCCTTCCCTGTTATCCCTCAGTTCACCCAGCACTGTTTTTTCCCCTTGCTGTGGGAAGGTCTCAGGGACAGCAGGCCTCCCAAAGAAGGGCTCCTCTTAGGCCCAGTTCGCCCCTGTGAGCCAATGCCTCCCATAACCAGGGAAGGGAGCGGCAGAATCCCGGACGCCAGGCCTCTGAGATTTGCTTCCCGGGCAGTCTGGGGAAAACGCATTCAATCGAATCAAGATAAAATATTCAAAGGTGCTTTCCAAGAATGTGAAGTCTTCTTCGAAAGGGTAGAGGAAGTCATTCTGGAGTGGCAGGGCTGCCACTGGGGCGCACGGAAGGCAGCGCAGACACAAGGCCCTGGGACGTAAAGACCCGGCTTCTCCGCAGACCGGCTGCGAGTGGACCAGCCATGTTAGGTCTCAGTTTTCTTACCCGCGCGACGGAGAGAATAAGTCCCGTCCTGACGAACTCCCTGAGGCTCGTAAAACATAAACGAGAACTTGTATGTGAAAAAGTTTTAGAGGAAATAAGTCCCTGTGCTGATGGAAGACAAGAGTCACACAACCCATCCGGTCTGGTCGCCCTTCGCCTTTCCTGGTGTGTCGGCCTCCTTCCTCTCCCTCTCGCACCAGACCGCTATTTCCCAAGATGCATCAGGCCTCTCTCACTCCCCTAGGAAGAAGTTTCCTCCCCACCCTCCCCCCTGCACCTCCAGCTAGGCCAGCTGGGCCCTCTCCCTCCTGCCCCCGTCAGACCCTGTCACACTATATTGTAAGCGCACCCTTACTTCCCCGATGCTGCTGTAAGACGATAACCACTCGAGCTGTCATATAAGAAGCATTCAAATAATTTGCTGAATAAATGAATGCATGAATAAATGCAAAGGGAGCGAGCTTCGTGTGTGGGGTCCCAGAGAGAGAATGAGGATCAGTGTATGGCTGTTTTGGGAGGCTGCTACGGATCAATACACAAACAAAATATTTCATCATGAGATGTTCAAGAATGACTCAAAATCTTGCAAAGTACTGAGTTCCCCATCACTGGAGGTATTCAAAGAGATACTTGAGGGGTGCCTGGGTGGCTCAGCCAGTTAAGGGCCTGACTGCGGCTCAGGTCACGATCTCGTGGCTTGGGAGTTCAAGCCCTAAGTCGGGCTCTGTGCTGATGGCTCAGAGCCTAGAGCCTGCTTCGGATTCTGCGTCTCCCTCTCTCTCTGCCCCTCGCTCCCTCACGCTCTGTCTCTTTCTCTCTCTCAAAAATAAATAAACATTTAAAAAAATTAAAAAAAGAGAGATATTTGGGGCGCCTGGGTGGCTCAGTTGGTTAAGCGGCCGACTTCGGCTCAGGTCACGATCTCGCGGTCTGTGAGTTCGAGCCCCGCGTCGGGCTCTATGCTGATGGCGCAGAGCCTGGAGCCTGCTTCGAATTCTGTGTCTCCCTCTCTCTCTGCCCTTCCCTTGCTCATACTCTGTCTCTATATCTCTCAAAAATAAATAAACGTTAAAAAAATTTAATAAAAAAAAAGAGATATTCGAGAATCCTATATCTATCAGGGTCACGGAGGGGATTCCTGAATCAGCAGGGGGTTTGCAGGAGTCAGTGTTGGGGCCTGTGTGGACGGCAGGGGGCAAACCCAATGATTTTAGTTGAGCCCCAGATTAATATTTTATATCTTAATAGGGATGTGTTCTCTTTTTTACTTTTCTACTATCGTCTTAGAAAATGATAATGATTTTCCATTCACGGTCCTTTCAATAAAGGACAAGTGTATTTAAGGAAAAATACTAAATAAGTTAACAATAGAAGTGGTTGTACCCAAGAGTCTATGAGATCGGGGACACACTGAGTTGCGAGTTCATTAAGAAGTCCTACAAAAATATATAGCCCTCAAAAATAAAAATCTCCTCCTCAATTCTCCATCGCTTTCCAGTAAATAAAGTCATAATATGAATTTAAACAATGTAGAATGAGTGAGACTCTCACCTGGGCACTGGCGGATGAGCACAGGGAGGGTAGGCAGGTCTCTCAAATGAAAGAAATGAATTCCATTTAAAAGAGAGAATTAACTGTATGAGTAGAAATGGCCTAAGTAAGAGGGCCGCCATATTTAGCAATACTGGGGACACACTTGCACTAAAAGGTTATTCTTTTTATCGTCTGAAATTTAAATTTAACTGGGCACCTGTATTCTTTCTGGTAATCCTAAGTAACCATCCTAGCCAGGGACGGTAAGTAGGCTGGTGCCTAGGGGACATCGGGAACAGGCTGACAGTGGCCGCAGAAGAAGTGGGTTAAGGCAGTGAAGAGCGGGCGGTGATCGATTAGTCATGCCTGCAGTTAGCACAGGACCGGCAAGTAATGGCACCAACGCCATTCATCCATCCCCCATCCTGAGCGTGTCTAATAACTCCTCCTTTGACACACCGAGGACCAGAGAAGACAAGGGACTTGCCCTGGCTCACGGCCCGAGCCCACAGCTGGGCTGGGCTAACCTCATTTGCCGCCCCAAGCTGCCTGCGCAGAATCAAAACAGAATGCCACCGACGCCACGATTATGTAATTTCAGACTGTCCTCGGCAAACAGGACCACCCCCATCGTCGGCCAGAACGCACTCAGCCCGTCAAAGCCTCCACCTGATCCAACTCATCATCGTGACTACATTCGAATGCCCTAGAATAACACAAAAGACGTGACACAAAATCCATTTACATGTACTGAGAGAGCTCTGTTGGAGGTGACGTCACTGTGACAGAAGGCACTCAGGGGTCTGAACCGCTGCGCTCTTTTTGGGCCATCTCGGGGGCTCTCAGTGGTACAATTTTACGTTTGGCTCTTGGTAGAATCTGCAAACAAGCCCACTTCATTACAAAGCAGGTACTTCAGGTGCTGTTTGGGGAAGGAGGTGGAACCGAACCAAACTTGGGCCTCCCTCCCCACCTTTCTGTGGGTCCCCTCCTCTTTCTGGGCCTGGGCTTCCTCGCTGTTAAAATAAGGAGGTGGCACTGGGTGGCTTTTCATTTCAGCCCATTTCACGCTTTTGCAGTTCTGGGTTTCATTGACCAACGAAGAAGGGTTTCTTTCTTCAGGCGAGGGAAAGCAAACTACAGCACTCCGGGACTTCGTCGGAGGGGTTTCAAACCGGCCTCTTTCGAGGCAGCGATTCAGCTGAATCGCCTTACGTCTCCATTTGGATATTAGCCTTTTCCTTTCTGCTCGTCTTAATCGAGTTCATTCATTCACTTTCTCATTCATTCGGCGAATACTTATTTTCTAGAAAAATTACAGAGGCATTCCCTCGGCCCCCAAATCCCACTCCTAGGAATTCATTCCCCAGTTCACACCGGCGCACACATGACACGCGGTCTGGGTTATTTCAACAGACCGGAAACAACCCAAGCGTCCACCGACCCCTCTGTCTGTGCTCTGGCTGCACACAGTAGAGTACTCCCACCTAGAAACGGGCTACGTAGCTGTAAAAACTCAGCAATGTCTTTATACACTGGTAAACCAGCACGCTCTGGGAAATTAAGGGGGAAAAAGTAAGGTGTAGGATAGCATATCCAGTGCGGTCCCTCTGGCGTAAGAAAGAGGAAGAGGAGGGGCGCCTGGGTGGCTCAGTCGGTTGAGCCTCCGACTGTGGCCCAGATCATGATCTCGCAGTTCGTGAGCGTCGGGCTCTGTGCTGACAGCTCAGAGCCTGGAGCCTGCTTCCGATTCTGTCTCCCCTTCTCTCTGCCCCTCCCCAACTTGTACTCTGTCTCTCTCTCTCTTTCTCTTGAAAATAAATAATAAACATTAAAAATTTTTTAAAAAAAAAGAAAGAGGAAGACGAATGAAAACACACACTTATGTATATTTGGAAGGAGAAACACTAAATAAAAAGCTAACAAAGATGGCTATCCACACAAGCGGCACGGACCAGAACAGAGGGAAGCTGTATCGGGTCCAGAAATTCCCTACTTGTCGCATATTTTTATTTTTTAATGTCTATTTTTGAGAGAGAGAGAGAGAGAGACAGCTTGTGAGTAGGGAAGGGATAGAGACTGAGGGAGACACAGAATGCAAAGTGGGCTCCAGGCCCTGAACCGTCAGCACAGAGCCCGATGCAGGGCTCAAACTCACAAACCATGAGATCATGACCTGAGCCCAAGTCGGACGCTTAACCGACTGAGCCACCCAGGCGCCCCTTGCAATTTTTTGACTATGGAATCATCTAAAAGTGCGGTCCCTCTGGCGTAAGAAAGAGGAAGAGGAGGGGCGCAGAGAAAGAAAAACATTAATCTCTAAGGACCGAAAACAAAGGCATTTAAGAGTACAAGAGTTGCTAATATCAGCACGCAGGGAAAAGTCTGTAAAGGAACTTCTGGACGCATGCTCCCTGTCCGGCCACGGGAGATCTAATGTCCCCCACCCCCGCACCTTACCCCCACGCACAGTCCCAACTTCCCATTATGAAAACATCCGGATCTACAAAAAGGGTGAAAGAACAGTACAGTGAACCCCATATACCCTCCCCACATCCCCTTTCCTCTCTCTCTCTATACATGTACACGTGTATACACACACACACACACATACACACGTATATGCACATAGACAGAGACTCTCTCACACACACACACACAAGTTTTTGATGCATTTGAAATCAACTTATAAATACTTTACTCCTATCAGCGCAGAATGCACCACCTAAGAACATTCCCCAGTACCATTACGGGGTCATTATCACACTTCCGAGAATGAAGGGCAATCCAGTACCATCCCGTGGCCAGTCCACACTGCTCTCTTCAATTTCCCCAAAATGCCCTTTACATGGCTAAAAATGAGGGTCCAGTCAGCATTCATGCCTCTCGTTTGGCTGCTACGTTTTTATAATCTCTTTTCATCTAAGAACGGGCCCCGGCCTTTCTGTTGTTCTTGCTGTTTTCCACAACGTGAAATTTTCTGAAGAATCCAGGCCAGGTGACTTACAGAATGTTCTGTATTTGTGTGATTATCTCCCTGTAGTCATATTAAATTTAAATGCTTTTTTTAAATGTTTATTTATTTTGAAAGAGAGTGAGTGTGCAAGCCAGTGGTGGAGGGGCAGAGAGAGATGGAAAGAGAGAGAATCCCAAGCAGGTTCTGTGCTGTTGGCACAGACCCTGAGGTCGGCTCGACCCCACAGACCGTGAGATCATGACCTGAGCCGAAATCAAGAGTCAGATGCTTAGCTGACTGAGTCTCCCAGGTGCCCCTTAAGTGTTTTTATTTAAAACATCTTAAGAATTATATTTTCTAGCTCAGTCCACTGAAAAAAACCTAGAAGCAGTGAAGCCGGCAAGAAATAAGCAGAGCTAGCATTGAGATCTTGGTTCCTAAATAGGATTCCCCAACAGAAAGAATCAGGAACGCTTAGAGAAATGGCTGATTCCAAATCTAAGGCAGGTTAATATTAACTGTCCCAAGTAATGGAGGAGGAGGCAGGAGGGGAGAGAAAGCCTCAAAAAAGGGAATAATACTCTTCTGCAGAGGAGAATGCCAGCGTCAGTGTTGGGAGGGGGAGTTGAGTCAGGAAATGAACATTTTGCAGCCCCGATGTTAACATGGCTCACAGAGGACCATCACCGGGTAGGACCGCGGGCCTCCGAGACTTGCCCCGCATCTTACCTAATAATTACTAAGGGGAGAAGGTGTCTTGACAATAAATCTAGCAGACGCTCCCTTACCCAAGTGCTCAAATTCAGCGTCACCAAGAAGAGTTCAGAGGTGGGCCTCCTGACTCCAAGCACTGGGAAGAACGTTGTCTGGATTCTTGCCCAAACCGTTTAACCTGAACCGGGTCGTGAAGAAACGATCGAACAAATCCAGATTGGAGATTTGGGGAACATTTTACACAACAACGGGGCCTTTTAGGAAGGTCAAAGTCCCGAAAGCAAAAATAAATAAATAAATAAATAAATAAATAAATAAATAAATAAGTAAGTAGAAGGTTAAAAGTAGTAGATTCAAGGAGACTAAGCAAACAAATGGCAATAAGGACATTCTGGGGACGACTGGGGAAATTTGAATATGGGCCACATATTAAGTAATGTTATCATATTATTGTTAATTTTTTGGCTGTGATAATCATACTACGATGATACAAGAGAATACGGTTGTTCTTAGGAGATTCGTGCTGACATATTTAGCGGTGAAGTGTCATTATGTCCGCAAACTATTGTCAAGGGCTTCGACCAACAAATGAGCTGGGATGGGGGATGGGCAGGGGAAGGAGGGGGAGAGAAAGGCCAACACGGCGAAACACGAGCCACTCGTGCACCTGTGCAAAGCGCAGATGACGTTTATTGCGCTTTCTCTGAATTTTTGCAGGCTTGAAAATTTTCCAAAAAACTGGAAGAAAATGTGGAAGAAAGGTAAAACACTGACTGCATTAAAGAGTAATGTCTGCGACTGATTGGAATACGGTCCATTTCATGTATATTTCAAAGATCCATGAATTCATAATGCTACTTGCATGAAAGGGAGAGACTGAGAGAGAGAGAACCCCCCAAACCAAAACAAAACAAAAGATTCCTGGAGGTTCTCCTAGATTCCAGGCCATACGCTGGGCTCCGGGGTTCCAACTAGTGACAAGGGAGATAGGGTCCTGCCCCTCCTCATCCTACTGCCCCCCTCCCCCTACGAAGGGGGACTGACGACCACCAGGCAAGCGCCATGCTAAGCAGGAAACCGAACCTTCCGCGACGGTGCAGGCTGGGGAGTGGCAGGTCCTACGGATGTGTCTATGGGAGGCAGGGGTCTGGCTGGGAAGCCTCCCCAGAAAAGAGAAGAATTCTCAACCTGAGAACGGAGGGAAGATCCCTTTTCGCCCGTGGGGGCTGCCGGGGTGGGCCAGAGCCGCTTGGCTGCACTGAGGCTCCACGTTCCCATCGTTCCAGCAGCAGGCCTGGAGTTTCAGAAGACACCCAGGAGGAGACCGGGGGGCGGGGGGGGGCATTCCGGTACACGCAAAGTCCCCGTGCCGTCTCACGAGTCACCGGGACGGTGCTGCATCACAGCTTGTGCGGGAATCTGGGGCCGGTCTGAGGAAGCCATGCTTCCGTGGGCATCTGGGCAGAACCTCTAAATAATCGCTACCCCAGGATCCTTGGTCTCAGGTCGAGCACCGCCCACTTTATAAGGCTCCGTCTCTGCATCGCGGAAATAATAAATTATTTAATTTTCTTGGTAAACGGATCCGAAGCAAAAGTCTTCTGTATAATTTAACACTAATGTCGGCTAGGCTCTATTAAAAAAAAAATCAACTCATTCATTACAAAACCACCCAGAACGGATCTCCTAAGTACTATCTACTTGAGATACTTAGCACAGTTCTGGATTGTCACCAACAGCCGGTCATCTCAGTTTTGAGGTCAAAGGAACCATTTGTTTTTTTACACGACAAGTTACTAGATGAGGAGCGGTTTAAAAGTGGTGTGTGCGCGTGGTGTGCGCGCGTGCGTGTGGTGTGTGGGGTGTGTGTGTGTGCGTGTGCGTGTGCTGAGTGATTTACAGGGAGAACGCAGGCCAGCGCTGAGGGGCTCGAGCCAGTCCGGGTTGTCACCTACTGACAGGCAGGAAGCTCATCACCGAGGTGGGCTGGGGAGGGATCTCAGGGGCCTGGGGGGAGGGGACATCCCACTCCCACACCCTGAGGTCTCAGCAGGACGCGGGGCAAGTCTCTTCGACCTTAGCGTCTTGTTTTCCTCATTCGGAAAACAGCCTGACTAGGAAGTTTCTTCCCTGGCTCTTCCTTCCCCACAGTGTGGCCCGAGGCTGGGAGGCATTAGACCCAGTGGTTGTCAGCATAGACTCTGGAGCCGCTTAGTCCTGGCAATTTCTCGGCAAGACACACTCCACCTTTCCGTGCCTCAGTTTCCTCACCTGTGAGAGGAGGAGAGTAACAGCGTCACAGGCTTGGTGGGCTGGTGTGTGGAGGAAATGAACTAATCTCTGCACAGGGTTGGAACTGCGCCCGGCCCGAGCAAAGGCCCTAGGATGTAGGCAAGTAGTATTATAAATCCGCCTTGTAACAGGCCATCCAGATGCGCCCATTCTTGATTTCCGCCTACCAACTCAGCGCCGGGTCTTGCGTGAGGCCCTTGAGGTACAGCCATGGCTCAGACAGGCCAGGACTGTCCTGGGGGAGTTCAGTGGGTAACACGGAAACCTCGTCGGAGAACTGCAAGGCACTGAAGAAAGGGCAAAGATGAAACGAGTGAAGCAAATACAAAGCTGGGGAACGGGGTTGGGGAAGACGAGGGAGGCTTCCTGGAGGAGGTAACACTTGAACTAAATACCAGAACATACACAGGGCGCAGCCAGGGGAGGAGGGGAACCGGAGAGGCACCTCAGAGCTGCAGAGAGCTGGCTGTAGCCCCGAGCACGAGGGGAATGGTTTACGGGGGGACCTATCAGAAATGCTGGCCCTGTACCTCGGCCTCTGCTCGTGGTGTGGCTCGTGGTGTGGCCGGACACAGGCTGCCTGACCTCTCTGGGCTCACCTCCTTCGTCTGTAGAATGGGTTCTCCACCCCGAGCGCTCTGGTGGAGACTGCCTGCCCCAGTGGTAAGTGGCTTTAGGAATGGAGGGAGAACCAGGAGCCCCTAGAGGAGGGAGCCACGTGCAGGGTGCAAGAGGGAAGACAACAGATTTAGGGTACATGCTGATGGCTTCGGGCTACGGGGCTATAGGGAATAATGACCCGACCTAAGCATCTGGCCCAACCCTTTCCGCTTACAGCAGGAGGCCCAGAGAGGGCGGCGGATGCACAGAGGCCGCACGGCTAGTCCCAGAGAGCTGGCCCACATCCCAGGGCCCCACCTCGTCCAGGAAGGTAGACCGGAAGGCTGGCTCAGTCTCGGGCGGGAAGGAGAACACAAGGCCAGGGGCCTGGCACTCTGAGGGTCTCGTCTCACGTCACGACCAGCCCAGGGTCTGCCACCCCACGGCGTGTCGCAGATGGGGAGCTGAGACTGGGAGATGCTAAGTGACCAGAGTCACACCTACCAAGGACCAGAGCCTGGCTGTGAGCCCCGGCCCGTGCGACTCCCAGCCCAAGAAACGGACCCGGTATTGTCATTACTACAAGCTGACTGAGCACAGTAGCCCCTCTGGGCCTCTGTTTCCTCATCCGTACAAATGGGCACAAGACCACCTTATCGAACAGGGTGAACAGAGGGCGGTCAGTGCCGTGCCAGGACCCCAATCCCGTGCTCTCGTCCCAGAGCAACTGCCCAGCAGCCACGGAGGGCCCCAGGGCCCCACCTCACGCAAGCGTCCCTACAGTCCTTGGAGGAAAGCGGAACGGTTACGGATGAGGGTGGTCATAGGGAATAATGACACGACTTAAGGATCTGGCCCAACCCTTTCCCTTTACAGCGGGTCTCACGTAAGGCCACCCAGCTGGGAGACGGCAGGGCCAGGATGGGAAGCCAGGGCTCCTCATGCCCACCCGGTGTCCTTCCTGCTGCTCCTTACTGGGAGCCGCAGGTCCCCTGTGTGTGCTCCTGGCCACTACGGGGCTAAGGGCCTTGCGGGCTGAAAGGACTCCCAGGTTGGTGTGTCAGACTGAGGCTCACACAGGACACGCTCCATCCATGCCAGTTTGACAAGAGTCCTGTGGTCCGTGATGCTGAGATGCGGGGCTGTCACAGGTGGCGACACATGGACCGCACCTGCATTTCCTCGATGACATTCCGCAAGTAGATTCGGGGGCTGAATAGGTATTTCCCTTAAGTCCCTTCCAGGCTCTGAACGCCTACCCTCGAAACTCTTCCCCCTCAGCTGACGTACCTGCCTTCAGAGACCCCAGGCACCTTAAGTCAGCAAGAAGCATCGAGGATCTCGTCAAAATTCAGATTCAAGGTCAGTAGGTATGGGGCGGGGCCTGGGAGTCTGCATTTCTAACAGGCTCCCGTGTGCTGCTGGGGGGTGGTGGCTTCAGAGAATCTCTAGACCAGTGTTTCCCCAGGTTCCCTGACGACACGAACTACCCAAGGCGCTTGTTAAAAATCAGCTTCCCAGGGGCACCTGGGTGGCTCGGTCGGTTAAGCGGCCGACTTCGGCTCAGGTCATGATCTCACAGTCCGTGAGTTCCAGCCCCACGTCGGGCTCTGTGCTGACAGCACTCGGAGCCCGGAGCCTGCTTCGGATTCTGCGTCTGCCTCTCTTTCTCTGCCCTTCCCCTGCTCACACTCTGTCTCTGTGTCTCTCAAAAATGAACGTTAAAAAAAAATCTTTAAAAAAATCAGCTTCCCAGCCTTCCTCCCTAGGATGTGATCGGTGGACCCGGGAATCTATTTCTTAATTAGTAACCCAGTGTCCTGCCCCCACTGCACCCCACCTGATGAGTTCTGCCGTTGGGTGCATGTGGGGAACAGTGCCCAGGCCGGCCCCCTCATCTGGTGGCTGAATCCCCTGGTAGCGTGCCCACTGGGAGCCGCCCCGTCTCCACCTGCGGGTGGCTCATCACCTCCTCTTACTCACTGCCGTGCATCAGAAATCACCAGAGGTGCTAATCAAGTGCCCAGAGGCCCAGGCTTCTAGAAGTAGGACAGAGGCTGGCCACGGTGACCAACGCACCCCGTTTGCCCGAGACCTTCCTGCTTCCCGTTTCCTGTCCACGTGTATCATGCCTGCCCTCACAACAACCGTCTTAGGTTGCTATGTTACACATGGGTCCTCCCGGAGGGACCGACGTCCCTCGTTCCCTCTCCAGGCCTTTCCAGTCTCAACTTGTAATTCCGGACTCAACTCAGTGTCATCTGCGGTGGTGCTGTTCGCTAGCAGCCTCAGCTGCACCGTTAGGAGCATGAGTGATTTCTTTACTTAGGATGAATTATTTACACCCCGAGTATTTCCAGAAAGGGGTTGAGGCAGGGAAAGACGCATAAACAATGAGGCCGTTGGGCTGACACGCTGAGAACTGATAGGCCTTTAGATACCATGGTCTTGAATTAAAAATGGGGGTCAGAGCCTCGAACTGAATCTTGTAGCAGATGGACAGGAAGGATACGGGTTGGGTCCTCGGCAGGAATAGACTGGGAACCGCCGGGCGCTCGCTCGATAGCACTGTGCCCTTCTTCGCCTCTGCTTCTGTGGAAACTCCACCCAAAAAGAGCATGCACACCTCTCACGGCTGCTTTGGGCTTAGTCTGCCCTTCCTGCAGGTTCTCCGTTTTCCTTTCACTGTTCTGAATCACCTTTGCGGTCTGCGATGGTTCATTTCATCCATACCGCTTTGAATCCGGATGCAAACGGAGCCATAAATCTTCAAGGAATTCCCAGCCCGGGGCCTGGCCGGCGTCTCCGACGGCGAAAAGCGCCAGGAACGGTAATACCAGCCTTAGTCTGGAGACGACTTCTAGTCTTCGAGCGCATCTATCCTCCTCCGTTACCCTGGCCTGTTTGAGGCTCTCGGTAGCCCCAGAAAAAGGGCAGACTTAGCCCATTCTGCAGACGAGTTCAGTGGGGCTCCAGGAGGCTGTTGATTCGCCCACGCTGGTTCTGTCAAAGAGAGACACGGCGAAGGGGGAGGGTCTGGGTTCTAGGCCTCTAGAACCTCACCAAACTGCCTCTCTGCCATGTCCGCCTGTCCTGGGGTGGCCGTGCTGGGCAGTGGGCTACCCACTGGTCTGGGAGAGCCTGGGAGAGCGTAGAGCAGGCCCTGCGCTGGCCGAGTGAGGGAATGAATAAATACGCAGAAGCCTGAGTCCCTGGAGGAGTAAGTTAATGAGAACGGACCCCCTCTTTGCCTCCAGAGGATCAGTGGGTCCTGCCCGGATCCCTTTGGAGGGCTCATTTTGCCTCCTACCCACTTGTATCCAAATCGAAGGGCTACCAAGCCTTCTCCCTCGCCACGTGCGGGACATTCCGCCGGCTCTCAGAGCCGGACTTCCCAGCACCAGGCATCCAGGGATGTGGCCGGGAAGGCCCACCCGGAGCATGCCTTTGATACTGCTCCTGCCTCTCTCCCACCGCTTTTTTTTTTTTCTTCCTAAGGATCCAGAAGGTAGAAGCAGCTCATAGATTATTAATGCGCTAAATGGCCCCTCTGGAGACCAGTGCCAAGAAATGGCTCCAGCCTGGCCTGGATTCTTGGCCTCTGCCGTCTTTCTTAGACAGCAGTCGCGGCAGCGGCTTCCAGCTGTGCTCAGTCACACCGCGCCTCCCGAATGGTCTTCGTCGGGTCCACAGTCTGGCCACCCAGCCACACGCGGTGGCGGCCCCATGGCTGGGGAGGGGGGGCGGGCCTCCAGCAGGGTGGGTTTTGACTCCCGGGGGCCGAGAAACGGGCACGGTGCGCAGCGACTCTGATGGCTGTCATCGGAGAGCTGCTTCTGGCGGAGGAGTCCCTGTCACTGCAACGGCAGCTTAGAGAAGTCTTAGAGAAGTGTTTTCACTTAAAAGGGAAAGCCTTCTGTGATTCTCGCAAACAGCCTATCAGGCTAGTTTGCTATTCCCATTTTACAGAAGAGAAAAGCAAGGCTGAGAGAGAGAAAATAAGACCGCGTTTTAAGGTATTCTGCAGAGCACTGGAGGGTGAGCCTCGGGACCCAGCTTTGCTGTTCCTGTGAGAACCTGGCAAGGTCCTCCCCGCTTTGGGCCTCTGTTTCCCCATCTGTATAACAAGACCCTCCCGGCTCTGGCTTTCTATGAATCTACCTCGAATCTCATAACCCACAGCTAAGGTAAAAAAAAAAAAAAAAAACAACGCCCTGACTTCTCAGGCAACCTACCGCTTTAATAAGAATCACTTGAGAAAACCAAGTCCGATGACAGGATTTCTGTGGCTGGGATGCCAATGGCACCAATCGACAGTTGAGAGCCATGCTGAATTCAGTAAATAGCAAAGGGCTCGACTGAGGGGGTTCGCTGATCTGTTTTTTTTTTGAAATGTCAAAACCAAGCATGATTTAGATTTTGCAGAAATCGGGTCCTCGGCGTTCCGGGCCGTCGTGGCCAATCCTTTGACCATTGCGGTCTCCGCATCCCCCGTCTGCGGGACCTGCTTCCCTCCGCCCCCTGGCAGGGCCTTCTCCGTGGATTCGGCCTCATCACGCGAGGGGAGGACTTCCTGCCCGGGGAGGTGCTGGGAGGGGAGCCCCGCGGCGTGGGACAGCTGCCGAGGGGAGGCTGGGCAGGTGCCCCGAGAAGCGCACCCGCAGTTTAATATCTGCTGCGCGCCGCCTCGTAAAGGACAGGCTCTGCGGGATGCGGTTCCCGGCGAAGCAGTGTTTGCGTTTTCCTGCCAGCGGCCCTTTATCCCTTCAGGAATCTGACTTTATTTTCCTCGGCGAGACTATTTCTGTCTGCGCGAGCAGGGGCAGAGCTGTCACCTAGCTCCCAGGCAGGAAGGAGTTTCGTCCCGCTCTCTGAGGATGTCAGCCCCCTCTGGCTGCGGCTCTTGGAGCTCTCCCGGCCCGGCCTCCGTCCTCCCCACTCGGCTCCACGCTCTCCCGCCTCATCCCCAGGCCCCCGCGCTTTCAGAGGGACAGCCTAGGTTGCGGGGACGTCAGCAGAACTGCTCAAGGAAAGTGCAAGGCAGGGTCAGAAGCAAGCCTGAGGGCGACTGAAAAAAAAAATGTCCAAGGAACACCCAAGTTAAAAAAAAAAAACAAACAATCCTGGGTCCCGGGTAGGAGGCGTGGACGGAGGCCGAGCTGGGGGCCAGGTTTTGACTCTCTTCGCTTTTCTTTACCAACGGGCTGCAGGTTGAGAAGGACTCTGGGTATGATCATCTGTCCTCCTCCTTAGGGACCCTCCTCCTTAGGGACAAGACCGAGGCCTAGAAGGCCGCCATCCGGTCTTCTGTCGGCTACTACTCCCCCAGGACCGCTGAGCACGCGAGCCAGGCGGGCACCCGGCCCGGGGCGCCAGGCTGGATAACACGGGACCCTGAGCTCAGGCAGCTCCAGCCCAGGCCCGGGGCAGGACGCACCATGGCAGGGGCATGTGGGCAAGACGGCGCAGGGCAAGGAATGGGGGACTTCTCAGGGGAAAAGGGCAGCAAACGACACCAGAAAGAAGGCGCACGGTCCTGCCAGGTGGAGAGACCCATGTCGGAGGCAGGGAGGCATGAAGGAGCAGGAGGGAGTAATGGAGCACCCTCTGGGCGCACCTGAGACCGCAGACTCCGTCCTGGGGGCCCTGCTGTCTCCTCCGTGCCCTCTTTCCAACAGCGGCGCATAAACTGAGTTCTGCAGACTGGGCGCGCCCCTCAGAGTCCTTGGGGTCCCAGTGCTGGAGCCCTGGTGTCTGGGAGACGCCTTAGAGATGATGACCTGGCCTGGCGGGACCCCAGGAACGAATTGCATCGAGGTCGCCTGAGCTGCGGGAACTGGGAGGGGGCTACAGCCCTTGAGGCATTTGAGGAATCCCTCAGCCTCGGCCTGCTGAGCGGAACCCCGGGAATTTGCATTAACACAAGCACGTCCCCAGCCCCCATGAGTGACTCTTAGAACAGAGTTTGAGAGCCTGCAACCGGGTCTCTGCTGACTCTATATATTAGGTCTCCCCAGCAGCAGGGCTGGATGACATTGGAACATTCGGGGAACATCGGGCAACAGGGAACCCCCTGCTTCACAGCCAGGCAGCCGGCCCCATGCCGGACGCCCCCAGCGACAGGGCTTGCTCGCAGAGAGGGGAGGCCCTGCCCCCGCTAACTTCAGCCGTTGCTCCTGCAGATTCTCCCCACCTACGTCACAGTTGGCCGGCAATGTCTCTCAAAGAGCCGTGTAGCTCTGGAGGCGAAGACTCCTGCGTGTCCGCCAGTGTGGACACGCTGTCTCCAATGGCCAGACCCCGACCCGGGCTATGCCCCGGTAGGTCCCTGCCGGTGGGAGGCCCAGCTCCCCAAGGACGGGGTCTGACCAGGCCAGAGCGGGACAAAGCCGGCATGTCACAGCCGAGACTCTAAGATCCTCGTGTCTAGCTGGAGGAGCTGACGCTCCCGGTGGCTGAGTGACTCACCTCATGGCTTAAACAATATTAGTCTCTCGACGCAGCAACCATGCATCGAGAAGCCCGGCAAAAAAGCACAAGTTAAATTTAACCGATTCTGGCGCCAGGCTGCGTTTGCGCCCCTCTGCCGTGCGAATCCCTATTTTTGTAGCACCAGGAAACAGCAACAACTGATTACAGATTCCGGGCCGTCTCTGTCCGGCGAGCATTGTTCCCCCAAAGGGCAGTCGGAGCTCCTTTTCAATTACGCAAATTACATGCATTTTCCCATTTGTGAAACTCTGTTTCGGAGCCCGGTTTTGAATCAGTTAAGGGATTCGCTGAATCCCTTGAGTGAGTGTAGGCCCACTCCCCCCGCCCCTCCGCCTCTCTGCAAGCAAGCTCAGCCTCTCAGAGGCGGGGAGGGGGTTGGGAGGTTCCCAGAGTGTGTTCCCTGAAAGCGGGGGGGGGGGGGGGGGGGGGGGGGGGGGGGGGGGGGAGGCAGAAGCCCCAAGGCTACTCCTTATGAAGATCCTGGTCTTTGGTGCTTCGGTCCCCTTGGCTGGCTCCACAGGCTGGGAGAAGTCTCCTCTCCTGGGCTCGTCCCGGGATTCTGCCTTCTGAGGTCCCCAGAGATCTCCAAACTACCAGGCGCCGTCCAGTCCCCAGCCCCCCTGGGGGTCCCCGTCAGTGTGCAGGTGGAGCCCCTGACCTGACGCAGGGTCTGATGGCAGATGCCCGGGGCAATGGCGGACTGTTCATGTCTGCGACAATGCATAGCGATCCTGTTGGGGCGGAGACCGAGCATCTGCGTTTCCTCCCAAGCCCTCCACCTCTCCCACGGTCAAGTGCACACGGTGAGGAAACGGCTGCCGGCTCCGCAGCCTGTGCCCTGCTCTTAGTTCGGGTCAGCACTCAGCGACGACCTACCTGGTGCCTGGCCCTGCAGTAGGCCCTGGGAACTGGGAGATGAAGAAAATGGGGGCCCCTGCCCCCCACAAGAAGCTCGTATTCTAGTAGGGAACACCTGGATATAGAATAAACTATTTCCCACAAGACGTAATTCATTTAATGACAAAATACCGTATGCGGTAGAAGTGACGTAGAACCTTGTTTCCCAACCTTCTTGTCACCACCACTCTGCCTGGGCGCCTTTGTAAGTGTTTTCCTAATCCTGCATCACTCGTGAAATGTTAATACCACATACACTCTGCACCCATTTATGTCTGTATATATATCTGTGCTTTATACATAAAATGAGTAAGACACGTTGTCTCCTCCCCAGAAGAACCAATTTACACCGGCCTGGGGGAGATGGCTTTCATAGAGAAAGCTTTATTTAGGAGAGATCAATTTACTTTTGGGCTAGGGGTGGGAGACACAGAAAGAAAGAAACCAAGGAAGGCATCACAGAGGATGAGGTACTGATCCAGGGTTTCGAAGGATGAGCGGGAATTCTTCAAAACACAGAAGGGACTCAGCATTAAGCCTCCTCTTCTGGGCAACTTGAGCTCCTGCCTTCTTCTGAGAATTACTCCTTCCTGCAGTGGTCGGCTTCCAAGATGGGCCCCTGTGATCATCTAGTCATCTCCCACACGAAATAAGAGCTAATTTGTATGAGCGGCAGAATAAGGCATAAATGACAGTGTGCAACTTCTGAAGCCAGGTCCTGAAAGACTCTGTCAACCTCCGTCTTAGTCCTTAGATGAGTCGCTTTGGGGGAAGCCAGCCATCATGCCATGGGGGCACTCTAGGTCTCTATGGAGAGACCTGCATGGAGAGACACCAACTTGCCAGCCATGTGAGGGAGCCATTTTGGGAAGTGATCCTCCAGCTCCAGTCAAGCCTTCAGATGATGTTAGACCCCAGTCTCCAAATCTTTCAGGTAGACCCTAAACATTATGAAGCCGCTGAATTTGGGGGGTGATTCGTTATGCGGCAATAACTAGTACGCTCTCCCTTTCATAACCCAGTCTCCCGTCCTGTCGACTTCTCTAAGCCAGAGGCCTGTCTTGCTCACGTGGAGGCCAGGGAGCTCTGGCTGGCAAGCTAGGGGTTCCCAATGTCCTGCTTGCTCCTACAGATTCATAGAGAATTGGACAAATGGTTCCAAGCGAGGTTGTGGAAAGGTCCGGAAGCTCCCTGGATTCCTTTCTGGGTGGGGTTCTCCAGGGAACTTGGCCTGCCATGTTTGAACAAAACGTCCACCCACAGATTCTTTCAGTCCTCCATGTCTGCCTTCCTCCCTCCGTCCCTGTGTTCATTCAACAGACACATAAGAAGGTCTGTGAGGTGTCAAGCACCAGGAAAAACAGGAGTGATTCAGGCCCGGGTTCCTTCCTTAAGGAGCTCACAGCCCGCATAAACATGCCCCCACTTCTGCCGAGCCCTAAGAGAGGGACGGGCAGAGGCCCGGGAGGGGTGGGCCATGAACGTTCGGCTAGAAGCAAACACAGGGAAATGAGACGAAGAAGTTCTGGAGGGGTGCGGAAGTTCAGAGAGTGCAGTAAGGAAAGGCTTCTTGGAAGAGGCAGCATTTAAGCTGGGTGTCTGAGAACGGGCGACACACTGGGCGCAGGGAGAATGGGGCGTTTCAGGGGGTGGGAACGGTGTTGCCAGGAAGACCCATGAGGCTGAGAAGTTGGGGTATCCAATGCGGGCGATGGTAGGAGGCAGGGCAGGGGTGAGGGTAAAACAAGAAATGCTTAGTGCTAAGGACGCGCCAGCACGCTCTGGTCACAATGCGATCGCTCAGCCCACACAGCAGTCCTGGGAGACTCTGCTTTTCCACGCGAGGGGCTGAGGCTCGGAGAGGCAGGGCCCGGCCCTGCCGAGTCAGGGAGCACAGCGTGCCCCTCAGTTTGCAGGGAAGGAAGCCGAAGCAAGAGAAGGGGACCCGACCGAGGTCTCGCTGTCCGCAGGCACCGCAGGGCTTGGAGCCAGGCGAGCGGCGCCGGGTCCCCGGCACGGGCTTGGGTGTGCGTCACAGCATGCCCGGCTGCTCTGCTGGCCTCATCCCCTGCTGCATCCACGCACACTCGGCGCGGCCCGCTCGGGCCACAGCCGATGGCTCACTGCTCCCCAGGCCCACACCCCCCCCCAACCTCTTGCTTCTGAGCACCCCGTTTCCTCCGCCGGCAAAGCCCTCCCTCCCGGCTCCGCTGTCCAGCGTCCTCTCTTCCTTCACAGCGAGCTCTCCCTTTACAACCCTCTTCCGGGAAGCCTTCCCTGCCCCTGGGCTGGGTAGCCTTCCCTGGGACCCCGCTCCTTCCTCGTCATACCTCAGCCTCAGGCGGCTCCTGCCTCCCTCCGGGCCGGGGCCGTGAGGTCAGGGCTCTACCCCCAACACCCCGGGCCAGCAGGGCCAGACTCGCCGAGCTCCTAAGTCAACAGGAGCGCAGTGACACCAGATCCCGCCGCGGCTGGCCCTGCCGGCTTCCTCATCCTCACCCTGGCTCCCCACTCCCCACGCTCCCGCCCCACGGCCCCCTTCTCGGCTCCCCGATCGTGCCGAGTTCTTTCCCAGCACAGGCGGCCTGCGTTTCCTCTTCCATCCACCCCACCAGCTCCTTCTCACCCTTCCGGTCTCAGCTCAGAGGTCACCTCCTTCAAGAGGCCCTTCCTGCCTGCCTCGGGGCCGTCACCCTGCTTCCTTCTATCCTGACTGTTTCCTACCGCAGTCTTCACTCAAGGGCCAGACTGCCAGAGTTTAAATCCTGACTCTGCTATCTATATGAGCTGAGAGTTCTTGACCAAGTTACGAGGCCTCTGTGTGCCCAGGTTTTCTTCTTTATAAAGTGAGGATAATAGTGTCTCCAGCACCGAGAACGTCTAAGGATTGAATTAATGCAAACAAGTGCTCAGAACAGTGTCTGCTATGTTGTGAGTCTGGTACACGTATGACACAAGTGTTAGCTCTTAGTACTATTACTTGTTTACCTGCTTACTGCCTACCCGCCTCTGAAAGGCTCGGGGCCCTACCTGTCCTGTTAGCACTATATCCCCCACCATTTACCAAAATGACAGGCACACAGTAAGTTGCCCATTATATTTGTTGGATGGATGGGAGGGTGGATGATGGAAGGATGGATGGATGGATGCATGGATGGATGGATGGATGGATGGATGAAAGGAAGGGTGGATGAAAGGTTAGGGAGGGAGGGAGGGAGGGAGGGAGGGAGGGAATGAAGGAAGGAAGGAAGGAAGGATACATGGATGGATGGAAGAATGGATGGATAGAAGAATGGATGGATGCATGATGGATGGAAGGAAGGGTGAGTGGATGGATGGAAGGAAGGAAGGAAGGAAGGAAGGAAGGAAGGAAGAATGGATGGATGGATGGATGGATGCAAGATGGATGGATGGATGGAAGGAAGGAAGGAAGGAAGGAAGAATGGATGGATGGACGGATGGATGCAAGACGGATGGAAGGAAGGAAGGAAGGAAGGAAGGAAGGAAGAATGGATGGATGGATGGAAGGATGGATGGATGGAAGGAAGGAAGGAAGGAAGGAAGGAAGGAAGGAAGGAAAGATGGATGTGTGGATGGATGGGAGGATGGATGGATGCATGATGGATGGATGGATGGATGGAAGGAAGGAAGGAAGGAAGGAAGGGAGAATGGATGGATGGATGGATGGATGCAAGATGGATGGATGGAAGGAAGGAAGGAAGGAAGGAAGGAAGGAAGGAAGAATGGAGGGATGGATGGAAGGATGGATGGATGGAAGGAAGGAAGGAAGGAAGGAAGGAAGGAAGGAAGGAAGGAAGGAAGAATGGATGGATGGATGGAAGGATGGATGGATGGAAGGGGAAGGAAGGAAGGAAGGAAGGAAGGAAGGAAGGAAGGAAGAATGGATGTATGGATGCAAGATGGACGGATGGATGGATAAAACAAAGACGAACACCATATGCGTGGACCACCCTTATTCTCAGTGGTCACATCTTTCCATGCTCTTCCTCCTCCTCCTCCAAACAACAGCTGGAAGTGGTGGGTTTTGCCTGCACCAGACCTTACACTCACTGGCTGGATGGTGTGTAACGTTTGCCGGTGTAAAGAATGAATACTGACCAGGAGCCCGAGCAAAGGCTTATGTGAGGAGAAGGACAGTTTGGTGGACACGAGAATTTCAGCGAGGAAGGGAGGTTTGGCAGCAGGGAGATGAAGGTCCATCTGATCAGGGAACAGCGAGAGCAGGGCTCAGAGGCCTGAAGGCGCAAGATGCCTTTGGGGAAAGGGAGACTGGAGGGGCATGGAGCGAGCGGCAGGGATAAAGATGACGCTGGACGGCCAATCGGCTGGATGTTGATGGCACTGACGGTCAGGCTAGGGAGTCACTAAAAGATTCTGAACACGCAGTGGAGTTGGGGCCACCCCGCGGAGATTCACTGTGTCCACCATGCCCGACAGGCCAGCGGGTCGGGCCAGGCATCAGGGTAGCGGGAGGCTGTGTGGTCAACCAGGAGAGAGCTGGCCAGGCCTGGACTGGTTGACCTAGGAGCCAGGTTGCACAAGGAACCATTCCTGCCAAAGACTGGTGCCCAAAGACAGTCCCCAAACCAAAGGTGACCCAGCCCTTACCTGCACCAGATTCCAGCCTTGGAGAGATTCCGCGATGATGGACGTAACGGACGGACAGACCCCTCCAAACACCATCAAGTGATTCGGCCCGTATTTGATTGCGTCGTAGAAGGCTTTCAACCCTTTCGCGTTATCACACTGGGGAGCAACAGACAGAGAGAGAAGCCTGAGTTAGAAACAGCTTTCCCCAGGGACAGGGGCCCGACAGCAGATCCACACAAACAAATTTCCTCATGGGAAACCTTCTGGGTTTCAGCTGCCCCATCGGGTGGCCTCTCCCGCAGTCAGCCCCAAACCCGTGCTGTAAGCTCAGCGAGTGTGATGACGGTCCCCGCCCCCGCATCCCGGCCAACTCCTCCCCCCCCAGACACCCTCCCTCCATCCAACTCCAGGACCTCTGGCTCTCCCGCTATCTCCCTGCAGAACACACGGAGGGCAGAGCCCCAGACGCCTCACTCTGGAGTCTCCCTCTTCCCGGGTCACTTATATTTTAAAAGAAGACAAATCCACACCCATTAGAACAGCTACTATCAAAAAAGCACAAAACAGCAAGTGTCGGCGAGGATGTGGAGAAACTAGAACCGGGCGCGCTGGCCGCGGGAGCGTGCGATGGTGTAGCCGCAAGCGAAAACAGGACTGCGGTCCCCCAAAAGGCGAAGCAGGATTTGCTGTAGGACCCAGCATTCCCGCTTCTGGGGACACGGCCAAACGAGCTGACAGTCGGGACTCAGAGAGCTATTTGCCCACCCATGTGCGTTGCAGCATTATTCACCATAGCCAAAAAAGTGAAAACGGCCCAAATATCCATCAGGAGACGAAGGGGGAAACAAAATGTGATCTATGTATACACACGATGGAATGTTTTCCAGCCTTAAAAAGAAAGGAAATTCTGACACGTGCTAAGGCACGGATGACCCGTGATGACATTACACTACGTGAAAGAAACCAGATGCAAGAAGACAGGTATTGGAGGATTCCACTTAGATGCGGTCTGAGAGGAGTCGAATTCCTGGAGACAGAAGACTGTGGCTGCCAAGGGCTGGGGGAGAAGGGGATGGAAGCTGGGGTTTAACCGGGACGGAGTTTCAGTTTGGGACGATGGGAACATTTGGAGACGGATGGTGGTGACAGTGGCACGACCATTGAAAGCACTTAATTCCACTGAGCTGTGCACTGAAAAATGGCTAAAATGGGAAATTGTGTGCTGTGCATATTTTATCACAATTAAAAAAGAGGAGGAGGAGGAGGAGGAGGAGGAAGAAGGGGAGAAAGAAATGGAAGAGAGGAGGAGGAGGAGAATCTCAAGAGGAGGATTCGTTCGGCAAACCCGTGCCAAGCACCGCTGCGCCCAGTCCAGGGCTGGTGCTTAGGTAACACACAAGCCGGACCCGGCTCCTGCCGAGGAGCTCACACACCGGAGAGGAAAACGGACCGCTAACACGGGTCCCAGGGATCCAGTGTGGAAACGAATGAGGACTACTGTCCTCAAATGTCGGGAGTCTGTGAGGACCCATCCACCTCTGCCTCTGTCACTGAAGCCGCGCTGCCGTCTCTTCCCTGGACGGAGGTGCTGGCGCCTAGCGGGGCCCCTTGCTTCCCCCACCCTCGGGCCCAGCTAAGCCCGCCACCACCCAGCTGTCCGAGGCTTCTTTGTAAAACATAAACCAGGCCTTCTGACTGTCCTGCCTTCCGCGCACTTAAAACGCAACCTACTCGCAGAATGTAATTCTCAAAAGGTTAAAAGCAGAATTCTCATCAAAATGGAGAGTGGGTCTACGTCAACCTTTCAGCTAACTCATTCATAAGGGGACCCGCAGGATGGCAAAGTGGACTCAAGAGGAAACTTGAGAGACGGGGATTTTTATAGTGAATGGAAAAATAAGAAATAAGGCAAGATTGCCAAATTAGAGACAAAACCGGTTAATGTTACGGGGCAATAAAACGAGAACCGTTGCGGACAGAGACGAAAACCACTGAAGACGAGCGCGTCTTGTCGGTTTCAGAGAACTGTAAGGGGTCTGGGTCCTAAGTTCCACCGGTCGGAGGACTCTTAGGCAGGGCTACGAGAAACGCTTGAAGTGTCAGGCTAACTGGTTATATAATAACTACTTTGTATTCTTTACAAGTTTGGGACCAGGGTCTGAACCCTCCCTATCGCGATGGATACAAGAAGCCACTAGGTCCAGCCCTGCCTCTGCCTCTGACCTGATTTCCCTCCAGTCTCTCCCTTGCTCATCAAGTACAGCTCATCAGCCTCCTTTCTGTTCCTTGAAATGGAAAGCAATTTCCTTCCTGCCTCTGGGCCTTTGCACTTGCTGTGTTCTTTGCCAGGAACAACATTCACTTGTTTCTCGGCATGGTTCACTCCTCATCATCTAGGACTTGGTATAGCTGTTACCTCCTCAGAGAGGTCATCACTGTCCCCCTATCCAAAATGGCCCCCACCTCCAGTCACCCCCTAACATGCCACCTTATTTATTGCCCTAAGGCACTTCCTAAAATTATCTGAAATCATCCTATTTTTTTTTTTGTTGCCTCCCAACCAGAAGGTAAGCCCCCACACGCAAGGATTTGTGTCACTTTTCACAGCTGTCTCCCTAGGGCTCAGTAAGGGACAGCAAGAATCTGTTGCACGCCCGAAGGAGCCCTGTGACGTCCTCCCTGCATCTGCTCTCTCTCCTCTCCTTCTGTGTCCACGTCTCTCCTCTTACTTTCGTCTTCCTCTCTATTCTGGGTCCTCCTCTTCCCGTCCGCTCCCTCTCCCTTCCCCCGAAGGGATCACAATGTGGGACCAGGGTGGCTCCGTAGTTACTGCTCCCTTTTCCTTCGAGAGACTCTGACCCACAGCGGGGGCCGACAGGGCTGGACACATGAGTGTGAGCAGTGGCTGGCCTCGGAGAGCCCACCGTCCAGCAGAGGCGGTGAGACCGCGGGGGGGCAGCCATGTCCACGGGGAGGGGAGGGGGAGGGCCCAGCAGGCTATAAGCCCCCGGGGCAGGGCAGGGCAGGGGGTGGGGATGCTGGTGGGGGGAAGGCAAAGGCTAAGAACTGCAGCCTGCAGAGATCTGGGAATAATTCCATTTTTACATTTAAGCTTAATTTAAAAACTGACCACAGTAAATTTTTTCTGCTAAGAAAGAAAGAGAGGAAGAGAAAATGAAAGATGGGAAGGAAGGAGGGAGGGAAAGAAGAAAGATTAAGTTTTTATTGCTTCTTGGGGGCCCGCTATGAACTGTCCTTGTTCCCCGACGGAAGGCAACGCTTCCCACCCTGAGCCGAACACAGCAGACAGAACGGAGCAGTTCACGTTTTAATTGTTTCCACTGTGATTTACTGAATCATTTCCCATCTTAATCCATTCTTGTAATGATTCTAGCTTGTTTCCTAATCTGTAGCTAATGACGAGGATAATACAGTACCGCAAGATTTATAATCAAAGTTGCATTAAAATAATATTAGCGGCAATGAACTTATTAACACTTGTTTGCTCTGCAAACATTTCCCCGGTCCCCTGTCTGTGCGAGATTCTGTATTAATGATGATGTCCCGGCTTCTCACAAACACACGATCCGAATGTCAACTCAAGAGCAGGAGAATATTTGACAGCCAGTATTTGGACTGGAAGGATCTTTGAATGTTTGCAAATGCTTATGCTACTCCGTTTTCACCTGGGCTGGGTGAGAAAGGTGGAATTCTGGTCCCCAAGACCTCTGCCCCCTTGATCTTACACTCACGAATATGATCTGTTCCATGGCAAAAAGGACTTTGCAGATATAACTAAGGTTTCTTATCAGCTGACTTAAAAGAATTATCCAGGTGGTCGGTGTAATCACATGAGCCCCCAGAAGCAGGTGCTGGGAGTGAAATCAGAGACTCCGAGCAGGAGATAAATTCAGTGTGCCTGTTGGCTTGAAGATGAAGGGGGCCACATGTTAAGAAAAGGGGGGCCTCAGTCCTACAATCCAAAGGAACTGGACCTTCCCCAGTCGAGCCTCCAGTTAAGAACCCTGTTCAGCAGACACCTTGATTTTGACCTTGCGAAGCCCTGAGCAGACGGCCCAGCAGAATCATGCGATGCCTGGACTTCTGGCCCGGGGACTGTGAGCCGATGCACGGTTGCGGAGTAAACCACTGAAGCTGTGGTCATCTGTTATAGAAGCAATGGAAAACTAACACGGTGAAGGAGAACGAGAAAAGTAAGAACGATAGAGTGAGGTTTTCTTCAAAGTTAACTGTATTTCATTTCAAAAGCTATCCTTAATTTGTAGATAAGATACTTCAGAGTTTGCACGGTGTCGAAATGTTTTTCTGTTAAAAGTTATAGATAGGGCGCCTGGGTGGCTCAGTCGGTTGAGCGTCCGACTTCGGCTCAGGTCATGATCTCGCAGTCTGTGAGTTCGAGCCTCGCGTCGGGCTCTGTGCTGACGGCTCAGAGCCTGGAGCCTGCTTCAGATTCTGTGTCTCCCTCTCTCTCTGCCCCTCCCCCACTCAGGTTCTGTCTCTCTGTCTCAAAAATAAATAAACATTAAAAAAAAGTTATAGATAGTAGAATGGTTTTTTAAAAATTAATTTCTGTTTTTTTTAATGTTTATTTATTTATCTATTTATTTTTTATTTTTTTCTTTTTAATGGACAATTTATTTTGGCAATTTCATGTAGATGATGGAACAGAACACGTTTATAATACGTCCTGCCATTCACAGCATAAATCAGAATGGTCATTAATGCTTATTTATTTTTGAGAGAGAGAGAGGGAGAGGGCATGAGTGGAGGAGGGTCAGAGAGAGAGATAGAGAGAGAGACAGAGGATCTGAAGCAGGCTCTGTGCTGACAGCAGAGAGTTCAATGCGGGACTCAAACTACCTATGATGAGATCATGACCTGAGCCGAAGTCAGACATTTAACCAAATGAGCCACCCAGGTGTCCCGAATGGTTTTGTTTTTAATGTCCTAATGTGATAAAGTGTTTTATTTTTATTAATGTTTGTTTATTTTTGAGATAGAGTATAAATGGGGGAGGGACAGAGAGAGAGGGAGACACAGAATCTGAAGCAGGCTCCAGGCTCTGAGCCGTCAGCACAGAGCCCGATGCGGGGCTCGAACTCACAGACGGTGAGATCATGACCTGAGCTGAAGTCAGAAGCTTAACCGACTGAGCCACCCAGGCGCCCCAAAGTGTTTGTTTTTTTAAGAGAAGTTTCTCTTCCATGTCCCCCTCCCCACTCTGCTCCTACAGCTTTTACCGGTTTGTGAAATCCAAATGTGTGGACGTCGCTAATCTAGCCAGCCTTGTTCCTTCATTTTCAGACGCAGACACCGAGGACGAGAGGAGGGAAGGGGTTTGTCCCTGTCCTCTCAGGATTAGGGGAGGGATTTCAGGATTCCCAGTTCAGAGCTTCCTCAACAGTCTGGAGAACTCAGCTCAACAGGCAACGGTGACGTTAAAGCCAGCAGTGTTCTAGAAAGGACCATTTCCCTCAGGATAGTGCTTCAAGCCCAAGTCTCCTCCTGGTTAGTGCTCTGGACTGGAGGCCGGAAAAACCACCTACTGGGCACGAAGCACACTTCCCTGGCTCCCCTAAAGAGAGTACTTTTAAAGTGACTACCACATAAAAGTCACATGGGCATACCTGCCCCATTTTAGATGCTATTCTCCCTCATCCTCGTTTTTTTCTTTTTAATTTTTTAATGTTTATTTTTGAAAGAGAAAGACACAGAGCATGAGCAGGGCAGGGGCAGGGCAGGGGCAGAGAGAGAGAGGGAGACACAGAATCCGAAGCAGGCTCCAGGCCCCAAGCTGTCAGCACAGAGCCCGACGCAGGGCTCGAACCCACGAACTGTGAGATCATGACCTGAGCTGAAGTCGCACGCTTCACCGACTGAGCCGCCCAGGTGCCCCCTCCCTCATCCTCATTTCTGATACTGTATCTCTTGCCTGGTACAAATAGTGTCCTAACCAGAGGGACTTTCCAGCTGACCGAAGCTGAGTCTGTGGCTGAACCCGACTGGAGGTTGTCGCTCTGGAGGCCCTCGGGGCCTGGGACCCAGCGGAGATGTTCTGGAGCCAGCGAGGGGGGCTCCGGGCTCCTGGCAGTTCTGCCTGTATCTGTTCTATTTCAGCATCAAGGTTCCACGTAATTCTTAAATTGAAAAAGGGGGTTCTATCGCTCGTAGCATAAAATGTCTGAAAACCACCAAGGGGAGGACTCCAGAGGTCCCCGTCCACGCGTGACTTTCGGTCTTGGCCTGGGAAAGGGCAGGCGAATGTCCTGCGAGGACTGGGAGGCGAGGCTGGATGGGCCAGTCACTTGAGCGCACTCCCGGGAAGTTAATCCACCGCACGCCAGTTTGCCCGAGACTCAATTCACCAAATCACTGGGGGGAGTTTCTCTCCGTCTGAGTTTCCCGAAGGACTCCTTGCAGACGCTTCACGTGGCCATCTCGCAAGGATTTGTCCTTCCGGCTCAGGTGAAAGTCAATTTCACCTGCATCTCACATTTCAGTCCTTCCTGCAGGCTGCCTTTGGAGACGCTCCCCTAAGGCCTGTTTATTATCGTCCTCTCCTTGAAGGCTTCGGACCCGCCCTTGCGTGAGCCAGGGAAATGCCAAAGCTTTTCTATCGCCCCCCCTCCCCCATTTAAGGTGTCCGTCAGATGGCTTTTAGTGAGCCGGTCGCTGGGCAAAACTATCATTCCGAGAAATCGTTTATGCCAAGTTGTCTTGGAGCGATTTGGATTTGATGAATTGCTCTCGGAGCCCCTTGAAGGGGTTCTCGTGTCCTGGAGGAAAGCTATGGGCTTTATCGCATTCTCCAACGTCCCCGCCTCCCCGAGAAGAACCTTCCCTCCCACTCACCTCCAGAGGGCATTGTGACGGTTGCCATGGCCAGCCCTGACGCACAGGGGAGACAGTTCCTTCAGGGCTCACATGCTCATGCAACGGTTCGAAGCTCTGATTCAGTTCAAGGGCAGTTTTGCCACTTGGACATGGGCTCCTGCACACAGTAGGCCCTCTATAATTGTTGCTTCCCCCACCCCCACTCCCCTTTCCTCTCCACTCTGTTTCCCCATTGTCCTCTGAGGACTCCATGTCTACGGCAGCTCACGGTCACTGCCCCCTAACTCCCTTCCCTGGTTTCATTCCCCAAGGCTCCTCCCTCCTGGTAAGGACGGACTTGTCACAGAGAAATCATCATTGGCACCTCCAGGCTCTTAAAAGTCGGCACCTATAAATGGGAATGGATCCAAAAGCCATGAAAATCCATTTTATTAATGAAAAAGGAGAAGTCCGGACGACATTCCATTTTCATCTAAATCTCATTTTTAAAGAATCAAAATCCTCTTTTTGACTTAAAAATTTCAAAGCAAACGTTGCCGAGCGCTCGCATGTAAAAATGCCAAGAAAATGTCACGGTTAATAACGACCAAGTCGAAACCGAGAATTTACTCCGTACGGAATTTCAGAATTGAAGAAGAATTTACAAACTGAGGTGTGCAGCCGGCCCCAGCTACGAAGGCCCCCTCCGTGCCTCCTGCTCCGGGAGTGGTCAGCATCCGCTTACACCCCTCCAGAGCAGGGGTCTCACTACCTCACCGCAGGGAGCTAATCTGTCACCGGCCGGCTCTGCTTCTTAGAAAGTTCTTATGTCCGTCTTGAAACCACCCTCCATGTGCCTTTCCTTTTCGAGTTCTCGTTCTAGAGCAAAGGTCGGCAAACTTTTCCCATAAAGGGCCAGGCAGCAAACATTTTCGGTATTGCGGACCGTATTTGCAACTTGTCGACCCTTCGTAGCACACAAGCGGCCACGGACAATACATAAACCAATGAGCGCGGCTGCATTCCAATAAAATTGTATTTTCCAAAACAGGCAGCAGGCAGCTTTGGGCCGCAGGCCGTAGTTCGCACACTCCTGCTCTGGAGCTTGCTAGAACACGTACAGCCTTCCATTCCCGTGAGAGCCCTTCAGAGACCTAAACCCGGCCCGCCTGACTTGACTCCACGACATGCTTTCAAGCCAAAGGACCCTTCGTTCTTCTACTCAGCCTAGTAGGGTATGATTTCACACCCTTTCCATCCGCGGTCGTCCTCTGGAAAGGCTTCGGAGGACAGATATTTCTGGGATGTGCCCCCCCAAACACCGCCACCTGCCCTGCCCAGAAGAGTCACAGAGCTGACACGCGCCACGCACTCACTGTGTGTTAGGCGCGGTGCGAAGAACTTCATGTAAATTGTCTTAATCGTTACTCGCAGTATTGTTACAAGGTAGATACTCCGATTTCCACCCTTAGAAGGAAACTGAGGTTTAGAGAAATTAAACAACTAGCCCTAGGCTACAAAAACGGTGAGGATTCAATCCCAGGGTCGCTTCAGAGCACTGTTTTATTTTAAATAAGAATTTGTTACTGTGAGATATTTCACCGGCAGAAGAGAATGTCCCTTATACATATAACTTAAAGCATGAAAAATAGTACAATGGACATGCGGACACCCAACACCCGGCTTAGGCGGAAGGCTGTGTGTGGCCACCCCGCGAATCCCCCTCCTTCTCCCAGGGAGCACCCCGACTCTGGATGCATCCTTCTTCGCTTTTCTTTATTTCGTTTTGTTTGGGTTTGGTGTTTTGGACTTTTTTTTTTCTTTTTTTGAGAGACGGTATGCAAGTGGGGGAGGGGGACTCAGGGAGAGAGAATCCCAAGCAGGTTCCATGCTCGGCACGGAGCCCAACGCAGGGCTTGATCCCCCAACCCTGGGATCACGACCTGAGCTGAAATCACTAGTAGGGCGGTCAACCAACTGAGCCCCCCAAGTGCCCCTCTTTATTATTTTATTATATGTCTACATTTCCTAAATGCTGTATCATGTAATTTTACTTGTTTTTGAATGTGTGTGTGTATATGTATATATGTGTATATGTATATGTATATATATACACACATACATATACGTGTATATACACGTATACACACACATGTATACACGTGTATATATATGTGTGTATATATGTGTGTATATACATATACGTATATATATACATATATATATACACACACACATTCAAAAACAAGTAAAATATACATATACACACATATATATGTGTGTGTGTGTATATATATATACATGTAGGATCATGCGGTATATTTTGCCTGAACCTTGAACTGAAAACCTCTTTATGGCTTCACGCTCACGTTATGTTTGTGAGACGTGTGTTGCTGGACGTAGCCGCCGCTCATTCATTTTCTGAGCTGAGCAGCCTTCCGCGGCAGGACCACGCCGTGGCTTGTTTGCCTCTTGCCCCGTTGGCGGACACGTGGACGGTCTCCGGGACTCTGTGAAACGGCACGCACGCGGGGCTCCTGCAGCGTCTCGGCCTGGAAACGGAGTCGTGAAATCACAGCGCCTCCCACAGCTCTTCCAAGTGGCTGTCTCCACGTCCACTCCCACCGCCAGGGTTTAAGAGGTCTCCCTACTCCACACCCCTACCAGCTGTGGCTTCTGCCAGCCCTGTGAGCACTTGATGTCATTTCGATTTGGATGCCCCTGATTATTAGAGAGGATAAGCCATCTTTTCATATACTTATAGGGGTTTCTGTTTTGTCTTTTGGACCAGGGACTGCCCATTTTTCTATTGGGTTGTCTTTTCTTTATTGATTTGTTCAGAGCGTGCTTGAACGCGATGCTAAACTGAACGAAATGATCGACTCCCACATTCTGAGTATGGACTTCTATTAACGCGACCTTAGAATGTAGTCCTTGCCTTTGGTTTCACACAGAGCTTACTGTCAGTAAAAACTACTAAATTAGCACACATAACCTTGGTAACAAAACACCTTTGAAACTTTCTTGGAGGTGGGGAGAAGAAAAAGACTACCTGATGATAAATGCAGCCACCCAAAACAGGACTCAAAAAACACAGATCTCCAAAATGGAGGATTGTGGTTAAAAAGGAGCAATCGTGGGGGTGCCTGGGCGGCTCAGTCGGTTAAGCGTCTGACTCTCGATCTTGGCTCAGGGCATGGTCTCACGGTTCGTGGGTTTGAGCCCCATGTTGGGCTCCGCACTGACAACGCAGAGCCTGCTTGGGATTCTTTCTCTCTCTCTGCCCTTCCTGCTCATGCTCTCTCTCTCTCTCAAAATAAGTAGACAAAAATAATAAAGAAAGGGAGAAAAGAAAATAGAAAACTGGAGTTTAAAAGCCAGGACCCTCCTCATTGTTTTCATTGTCTTTTATTACCCCTGATATTTTAGAAACTAGGCTCTTCTATAGTGAAGGAAAAATTGTTTAATGTGGAGCAATTTCTTATACTTTACGTTTCCTTCTTTTCTTCTGTGACATTCAAATAAATAAAACTTAATATCGGTTTTTAATAGCATGCGGGGCGCCTGGGTGGCTCAGTCAGCTGAGCGTCCGACTTCAGCTCAGGTCATGATGTCGAGATTCGTGGGTTCGAGCCCCGCATCGGGTTCTGTGCTGACAGCTCAGAGCCTGGAGCCCGCTTCGGATTCTGTGTGTGTCTCTCTCTCTGCCCCTCCCCCACTCATGCTCAGTCTCTCTCTGCCTCAAAAATAATAAACTATAAGCAAAATTTAAACAGCATGTAATAATGATCTCATTTTATAAAATGATTTCTGCCCATCTCTCTCCATATAACATATGCATGGAGAGATGTCTAGAAGGAGACTCATCTAATGTTAAAACTGGTGACCTTTTGAATGATTTTTTTTTAACTCTCTTTGTACTTGTTTACTTGAAACAAATTTTAATGCATATAATTATTTTTCTAAAGGCGGAAGGTCGTTTTTAAGCAGGTAGGCTCCTCGCCCCTAGCATGGCTTCTCACTCATTGTAAATCTCTCGTTCTGTTCTTCTGTGGGTGACTTTCTGAGCCGAGAAACAGGACTTCACATTTCTTATTGCTAAAGCACGTTTAAAATTAGCCCAGCACCATGGCCGACTGAATTAAACACACACTAGACTGCTTTTCCATCGAAACGAACCCATTTAGACATTTTCTGAGCAGGTATTAAGCGCTAGGAAAAACAACTAAGCTCCTGTGACATATAACATTCCTTGAACAGAACTCAAGAAATGTTTGCTGACATTACATTTAGAAATAGTAAGAGAACGGCGAGGCTTTTTCCTAGTCGTGCCCGCTACTATTCTCATTTCTTTCAATATAGTAACTCGCGCAATCCTCACAGCAACCTATGAAGCATGTCGTTTTATGGTTCATAGTTTAATGAATGAAGAAACTGAGGGTCAGAGAGGTGAGGAGCTTGCACAAAGTTTGCACAGCGAGGAAGAGGCAGAGTTGGCATACAGACTCTGAATCCCGGCTCCAATGTCTCTGTGTTCTGTTTTTCTCCCTGGGCACACGGCGACACGGCATTCCGCAGCCTCCCTGGCAACCGTGTGGCCACTGAGCTTTGGCCAATGGCGCGTACTTGGCCTGTGAAACCACTCCATGGGCACGCCGTGCTCTCTGTTCAACCCACAGCGTGAGTGGGGAAGACTCGAATGACCTAGAAGTGGCGGAGCTCCCCCAACCCCAAGTCCCTGTGGCCACCATGGGGCCAAGTAGGACTGTTTCTTCAAGAGAAGCCATCGGCAGGAAGACAGCCTCAAGAGCTGACAGCCTCCGGAGCCCTGCCTTCAGGATACGCCTCACTCCTGCCAGGCCACCCAGTCCCCTGACCGAGCTGGGAGGTGGAACGGGGGCTCGCCATTTCTGGCCAGCACAAGACTCAACAACAGGCACGCTTGGAGCCTCTGGTCTGGCTGGGACTTCCTCAGAGCAGCGATGTTGCCTGTGCCTTGTCCCCCGCAACCCTATTTCCTTCCCCCCCCCAACCCCAGCCTTTCACAGGAAGTCCGACATGCCCACAGTCACAAGATCCGTCCCCTTTCTCTGCTCCCTCCCCACTGAACTTTCCAGATGCACCTCTAACTCCATCTGGGTACTCCATCTGCCCAGAGTGCCCAACCAGGACACTCCCCGACCTGTACGTGACTATGACATGAGCAAGAAATTGCCTTAATACATGAAAGTGCTGGAACACAGCGGTGTTCGTTACTGCAATTAGACAGCACCGACTAATAACCATTTGTTCTAACCACCTGCTATAAAAATTTCGAAATGTAAGAAATCGAAACACCTGGAAGACTATTAGAAAAAGGTGAAACTTTAAAGAGAGACAGAAAAAGATTACAGGAAAAGGCAGAAAGAGAGTGTTGCTGTGCATTTAAATATTTCCCCTCTCATGCGGGCCCCTGATGCCAAACCAGAATGGAAAGGACATAAGCGGATACAGCTCAGATTTGCTGCCTTTGACTGGGCTGTCTTAGTCCCCTCTGTCCCCCGTGCCCAGCGGAGGGCCTGGACCCAAACAGGTGTTTCATACATATTGGCTGGATGCGATCCCTGCGGATGGATACGATTTGAAATAAAAAGGAGTCATATCCATAGCTCCGTCCCAAAGAGCTTATTAACTCCAGCCACCTTGAGTTTTTCACACCCTTTCCTCGGGGTGATGGACAGGCCATCTGCCTCTAGAAGCCTCCAGAGAGCCAGACTGTCCATCCTGGGCACTGAGAAACACTGACATTTCTGTCTTCTCCCTGAAGTTGTCACTCTGAATTCTCGGCCAGCCACAGACTGTGTCATTGGAGGATGAGGGGGCCACAGCGCCCGTCTCTCCCCTGCCCGGGTGAAGCCATCTACGCAAACTACGAAATGCTTTTGAGACTGGCGGCTACAGACTGCGTTCCGTTGGTTAGCGGTCGATAAGTGCCCCCGCATGTGCAGGTGTGACATTTTGAAAAGCCAGGGTCACAAATGCAAAACATAGGCGGGCCACCCGTCAGGAGGCAGGGGAAGGAGGAGGGAGTGGTGACTGGTGACAGGCCATGTTTCTTTCCACGGTTTGCACAGGTATCACCAGTTGTCTGCCCTTCCCCTGGGGACGGGGGCCCAGGTCGCCTGCCGAAGAGGGACTACACGCCAGTCATGTGCCACCGAGCCACCTCTGCCCCTCTCCGCCCCACACAGGCCTCCACAATACACGGCACCCTGGCTCCGCATTTGCTGAGGGAGGGTGGGAGGTGTGAAGGGATTAAGACATGGCCCCTGCCCTCAGGGACTTACAGTCTAGAGGCAGCAAGAGACACAGAAACAACCTGGTAAAATGTGTGCGTGGTGCAACAGAGTTGGGTCAGTTACAGAGCATGTGTTTCCTCCAATCACCCTCATGGAGTTGCGGGGGTGATTAAGAGCTAGGTCCTGGGGCAGGTGCTGGGGACGGCCTCGGCCATCAGGGAGCAGGAGAGAAGGCCGAAACAAAAAGCTGTAACACGGGGCCGGACAGAAGCGGGCACCACAGGAGACACACATGTCACGGAAAAAAGGAAGGACTATTCAAGTCGCGCTGACATATTCTGCCCAGACTTCTTGGAAGAGGCGCGTTCCAGCTGAGCCCTGAAAGGTGTGGAGGAGACAGAGGTGACGGCGGAGGCACGGCAGGCTGAGACACAGCGCGAGCGAAGGCCCGGGGACGGGCAAGGGCCGGGCCTACAGGAGAAATGGCGTCTTTGCTTCCGGGGCGGCAGCACGGGGTGCAGAGGGGACGCGGCAGACGGGTGGGGTAAGGCGCCGCCCCGGGGAAGCTCGGACGGCTGGACGGCAGGCAGGGCGGCCTTCCTTTCCTGGGGGCGGCAGGACGCACTTGCTTTCATCAGGGGAATGCCGGCCTCACACAAACGCCTCTGGAGACTGGCGCAGGGGGCAGGCGGCCTGGGGGAGGGAGGTGCAGGGGAACAGGAGGTCAGGCGGGAGGCAGGGACCACAGTCCAGATGAGCAACCTGGTCCAGCACCCCTGGAAAAAAACATGTGCCCAGAGCAGAGCTCACTTGTCGGGGCCCTTAACTCAGGGGCTCTGAGCCTTGGGTTTGACCGGCACGTGACATCGACGGGACCCAGTCAAATGGGCCAGTCTCGACAGCCTCCGTCATGGCACCCCGTGGTGGGGACGACCAATGAGGGAAGGGAGGAAAGAAAGAAGAAAGCCGGCTCTGTCGAGCACAGGACGCGGTTCCGCACGAGGTGGGGCCGGGCCTGGCACCACCGGGCCCCGTGACCTCCTCCTCACCGGGCTTCGCTTGCAAGAGGAGAAGGTTGAGTTGGCAGACTTAACATTCAGGAGAGGTTCGGCTGTGCCGTGGCGACGGACATGCCCAGGTCTCAACGGAACACCCCCGAATCTCAATGGGATCCTCCAGAAAGACTGATTTCTCTCTCAGTGAGGGGGTCTCCATGCATCGTAGTAACTCAGGGGTCCAAACTCATGGAACAACTGCCATCGTAAATGCTGCCATTTGCCAACGGAGAAGGAAAAAAGAAGATTCTGGAGAGGCTCGACCAGCAACTAAATGGAACTCATTGACCGGACTTGACCCAGGAAAGTCCCAGGGAGCCAAAGTGCAACCTGGCCGGCAGGAGGGGGGGCCAAGGTGTCAGGGATCCTACAAATGGCTACCACACTTCATCTCTGATTCCCTCCTGCCCTAACAGCCTGTGTTTTGGCTGGTGCTCCAGGCCAGATTTTGGTTCAACTTATACGTACCAGACTAACGTTTCTTTAGCATTGACGTATGTGCCAGGCACCCCGCTAAATTCTTTATACAAATTACCTCATTTACCTCGTTTAATATTGGCAATGACCCTATAAAATGGTTACCAATACTACCCCTCCTCTAACAGAGGAGAAAATACAAGTTCAGAGGAGATTACCTGAAAAGCTCGAGGTCACATGACTAGTTAAGTCCTGACCCCAGGACTCAAACCCAGGCCACACAGCCTCTGCCTCTCACTCTCCGAGCCGCCCAGAAATGGGGTACAACGCCTGGGCTGCCTGTCTCTGGGCGTTCAGGCAGAAGCCTGCAGGCGGAGGCTGTGGAAAGGCTTACTTCACCGAGGAAAGGAGTAAATTAGTACGAGATTCTAATCCTGAAATTCCATGGGGAGAAACAAGGAGGCAGGAAAAGTGGAGGAAGTCTTGGGACTAGCGAACGGTTCTCTGGGCCGGAGCATCCACGGGCGAACGAAAGAAACGAGGGACGGATTGGAAAGGGGGCTTGAGCACCCTGTATGGGGTTGTTGCAGCCTGTTCCGGGGTCCCATGGAGCTTTTGTTTTGTTTCATTTTGAACCATTTTAATCATTTTTAAGTGTACAATTCAGTGGCATTGAGTGCACCCACAATTGGTGGGACCATCACCAGTATCTATTTCCAGAATGTTTTCATCATGGCCGACAGAGAAGCTCCGTACCTATTAAACCCAGGGGCCTTGGTAAAAGGGCTTAAACCCGATAATGACATCACCAGAGCTGAGACGGGAGGACAACACTTCCTGTCACTTGAAGGACATATGAAGGCAGAGAGGCTGGGCAAGGGGCTGGGTGATGAGGCCAGCGTGGGGTCTGGGCGGGAGACAGCAGGAGCCAAGACAGGGCAGTAAGAGGCGGAGGGAAGGGTCGGATGCAGAAAGCAGAGGAAGGGGAGCCTCAGAGGGAGAGGGGAGTCCTAGGTCTCCTCCAGGGTCCTATGCGTCCTGAGCCACAGGGAAGTGAGGTGAAGAAGCCAGGAGGGGACGCAGGGCCGTGGGGACACTGCCGAGTCCGGGGCTGGGCAGAGCAGGTTAGGGGCTGGCTGGCTGCTCGCCCCACTGACTCTCCCTGGGGCCCGACAGTTCCTCCTGGGACACAGTCCAGAGCTGTCCCCCTAGCACTCCCAGAGGTCTGCAGCCTTCACACAGCTTCCTGGCTGCGCTCAAACCCTCTCTAGACGCCCGCTCGGAGGTGAGTGGTGACGGCAGGCCTGACGCGCCCGTCACCCCCTCGGCCCACAGCCACACTCATCACTCAGGAGGCTCGTCCTCCGTCAGCAGCCGCTCACTCAGAGTTAATTATGTGCCTCTCCTGTCCTCCAGCTGGGGACAGGGCGGTCACTCCCCCGCCTGATGGATGGAGGCTGGGCCTCTCTCACACAACACCACGACCAGGGGACTCTACTCAGGGACTTTCCAAGAGCCAGCTCCGTCCATAGCCTTTCCACCTCTGCCGCAGGCACCTGTCTTCTGAGCTCCTTACAGGAGGTGGTTTCGCCAGCGCCTCGACACTCCGTGCCAGCTCCCCCAGCTCCCCTCCCCGTGGCCACCTGACCCACAGGCGCAGCGCTGACCTCCCATGGAAGTTGACTTCGGGGCGGCCTCCTTGCACGGGCAGCCTCGGGCCCAGCTGTGTCCCCAGCGTCTTCCTGCACCCTAGCTTCTCCAAGTCCCAAGTCCTAACGCACTTGCCCAGGTCTGCAGCCACAGGCCCCGATCCTTGCCTGCCCCCCACCTTCTCCCCATGGCTGAGGCCCTGCTCAGGGGTCTCCAAGCCCCGGTGGCTTGGAGATTCCAGCGCCTGGGACTGCCCCTCAACCCTGAAGGATGCGAAGCTTCTCCCCGCCTAGAAGGCACTCAAAGGGGTTGCAGCTCGAAGCCTGGCTGGAAAGACAGCCCAGAAAACAGACACCACCAAGAACTTCTCTGGGACAAGGAATTCTTTGGAAGAGCAGGACCCAGGGAGGAGGTGCTGGTGGAAGTGGGGGGTGGGGGGAGGTGGGAGGCTCCAGAAAGGGGGATTCATTGGAGGGCTGGGGCCCCAGGAAAGGCTCCTGTTGACCTTGGGGCAGGAGTTAGGGGTCAGGTGCACTTAGGAGTCTGATCCACTCTGAAGAAGCCCCTTTCCAAGACCCCTTGGCCACAAAGCTCCAAGAGCAACAGCCTCTGGAAGGTCAGGGGTGGGTCCAGGTCTTCAGAGGGCAGCCCTCCGCAACCTGGGTGGGGAGCTCACACCCCTGCACCTCCCTCCTTCGGGAAACAGACGAGTGGTGCTGAGAAGGCCTAACCCGAGGGCACTCACAGGGGCTGGATGGGCCGGAGCGCTTAGCTAGCTACTAATGCTGTGTGTGTTCAGTTTGTTGCATCAGGCATTTACTAAGCATCTCCTGCAAGCCATGCCCCATGTCAGACACTGGGGAAACAGAGGGAAGCAAGTCAGAGCCCATTTTTAAAAGCTCACAGGCTAGCGGGGATAAGAGAGAAGCCAGGGAGCCGTCACAGCAGGGGCCGGGAAGGAATGCTATGAAAAGGGCTGCAGTTGCAGGGCCCAGAAAAGGTCACTGAGCCAGTACCGGCAGTCAGGGTAGGATTTCTGCAGGAGGAGGCACTTAGGCTGAACCTTGCAATGCAAGGAGAAATGAGCCAGGTGGAGAGGGTGGAGGAAGGAGGCCACAGTGAGAAGAATGTTCGTTCATTCCTTCACTCTATGTGAATTTCATGAGCACCTACCATGTGTTGGGCACTGTGACAGGTAGTGGGGACACAGCAGGGAACGAAGTCCCCTCCCTCAGAGAGCCTCCATTCCGGCCATTCCAATTGGGGAAGGAGAGAATTAATGACTAAGGTCCGTAAAATGCTTGTACTCATTAGATAATGCGGTAAGAGCTAAAATGTCTTATATGGTGATGAGTGCTAAATGGAAAAAGTAAGTGGGGGGACAGGCTGTGGGGGGTGGGGGGGACTGAACTGTTGGATTCCCTGTCAGTAATGACTGACGCCCAGAGGACAGCGAGGGGAGTGCTGAGAAGGTGAGAGGTTGTGCGGGACGGGGGTGTCACGGGAAGTGAGGGAGGCCAGCATGGCGGGCGGTGCAGTGGGCGGCAGAGCCCGGAGAGCATCATGGGGAATTAGTAACGGTAATCTTAATGATCGGTAAGCTGGCCCCACTGCCGGCTGTGGTTCCTAACGTACTACCAAGGGTCCAAGCAACTAAGAACCACAACAACTCGGGAAAAGTTTCCCTCCAAGTCCAGAAGCACCCAAGCCTGGCCAATGAAACCAGCCGCTCAGAATTCCAGAATCTGAGGGATCGGGAATCCTCTAGATGGCCTCACCCCAGGTTAGCGTGACCTGCTAAAGGCAGAGAAGCACCGGAGGTGATGGAAACATCGGCGGGAAGACCGTTGAGCGGGAGGAAGGGTCTTTGAGGCCTGGACCCAGGACCCGGGGTACAAAAGCCACCGAACCGGGAGCCGTCGCCCGGCCTCCATCTTCTACCAACTCGCAGCTGGTGTCTGCTGGGCAGCATCTTGCAAAACGGGTCTAATGAGCCTCCCTCCCTCACGTGGCACAGGGCAGGGCAGGCCAGATGGGGATAACACATTCTTGGGCGCTGGAAGTCCAAGTACATTGAAAGGCCTCCAATCCTAGGGCGGAGCCTGTCCCGGGATTGAAGCCCTGGGGGCTCCTATTTGTTTGCTGTTTGCCTGGTGACCTTGGACTCGGTCCCTCCCGTCTCTGGGCCTCAGGATCCTGGTCCCGGGACAGCCTCTCTAGGATCTCTAAGCTCCAGGGTTCTGGAAGGCTTCTTACAGGCAGCAGTCTGGTGTCTCTAGAGCGGGGCCTGCCAGAACCACCCCCCAAAACTGGGCCCAGTTCTAACATGAGCGGACCTCCGTCCAGCCCAGACACAGGGTAAAAAGCGAGGCGGCCTACGGCCCCCACAGTGCTCCCTCCCTGGGCCTCTGCTCCTCACACGCCCGTCCTGGCCTCCTGGGCCCTTTCCCAGGTGGAGGGCAAAGAAAAATTACCTTCATAAATCTGGCAAAGAGAACGGGAGGGTTTTTCAGGCCGTATTCATTTTCATGCAGAAAAAAAAAATACAATTATTTTTTTCCCCAAGTAGCGACCTAGCTGTGAAATTCTTACTTTGTTTTCTTTTTAGGTTTCACAGATCCTTCCTGAGCCTTAAAAAAAATTATTTGAATGCAGTTCTTGAAATTAAAAAAAAAAAAAGCAAGCAGGAAGTGAAATGAGGCAGATAAAAAGGATAAATATTGCATGATTCACTTAGAGGAGGGACGTAGAGGAGTCAAATTCACGGAGACAGAGAGCAGAGTGGTGTCTCCCAGGGGCTGGGGGAGGGGGCGGGGGGGGGGGGAGGGTTTCATAGGTACCAAGTGTCGGTTTGGAAGATGAAGAGTTCTGAAGACAGATGGCAGTGACGAATGTACTCGATGCCGCCGCACCGTACACTTAAAAACGGCTCAAATGGTAAACTTGATGTTATGTCTAGTTTCCCACAATTTGAACTAGGCAAGCGGGAGTGTGATAATATCTCCCCAGGACCAGTCTCACGGCCTCCCGGGGCCTCGGTTTTCCAATCTTAAAATGGGGCGAGAGATCCATTCCTCCTGACTCCCTGAGCCTAGGGATGGAAAGAGAAAATGTTTCTCGAATGTACCGTACATACAAAGAACCTAAAGGGAAATAAAAATGGAACACCAGAACGAATCCACAGAAGCACAGAGCGGCCTTGCGTCTGGAGGACGGCCTCGCGGGCAGTCAGCAAGCTGGCGGCCTCCTTGCCCGGCTACTCTCCGCCCTCTATTCGTGCGGGAACCGGAGGGGAGAGGAGGGCAGGAAGTCGCCAACGGCACACGGCAGACCCTCCTGCCCCAGACACTGTGGTCCCCTCACCCAGCAGCAGACCCCGACTCCTTAGACCGCATGTGGTTTCCTCTGTGCCTGGCCGAGCCCGGCGCGTCTTGCTTCATTCTGGAAGCCTCTACTGGGTGAGACACTCCAGCACCCTCCGGAACAGAACGGCCCAGGGGAGCCCCAGGAGTGTGGCTCTCTAAGGACGGGGGGCTATAGCCTGAACCTCTGGAGCCTAACGCTCTAGGGTCCTCCTCCGGAGCCAGGCACCTGCTTTCCAGTCTCCCACTTACTAGCCAGTTGACCTTGGGCGATTCCCGTCAGTTTCCTTTCCCCAGGCCCGCAGTGGCCCCGGCACACCCGAGGTGCTGGGGGAATGTTTGCTGGGCACCCAGTGAGGGGACGAAAGGAGCCACGGCGGGCTCGACACAGATGCTATGAGGCCTACGAGTTCCTCTCCGGGGCTCCGCGTCAAACAACACCGGAGACCCCAGGACAGTCCGGCCCCGTCTGATCCTTCCTGAGGCAACGCAAGGGGGATCCCCTCATGAGCCCCCCACTTTTACTCCTCCAAAAGCCTGGGCCGGCCCAGCCGTGCGACGGAAGGAGCGGGTGGTGTGGTCACGACAGGCACCATATGGGAACCACCCCTCGCTACTTCCAGCCGATCTGTTGACATGACGACCAGGCTTCCCGACCCTGCCACGCAGCCTGCGAACTCGGGCTTGTGCCGTGTGCCGGGCACAGCCTTTACCAGCTGCCCCCCGGGTTCCCAGGGGCATTTTCACAGATTCTGGCAAGACCCTTCCCCTGAACGGCAGCCCCTCTGGGCAGGGGGCACGGGAACTGGCAGCTTTGCTCTTCAAAGCCCAAAAGTGGAGCTTATTAAGCAAGCACAGAGGAAGGGGTGACCCCCCGCCACCCCCCACCCCCCACCCTGTATCTCAGAGCTTTCCAGAAAACACTGGGCTGACTTGCCTTCCCCAACCGGCTGTTGATGAGGGTTCACCCCCATGCCCTGCTCAGGTTCCGGATATGCATATTTTAGGAACTGTCAGGCCAGGAGGGGCTCGCAGAGGCCACTGGCGCCAAGGGGTGCATTGCACTGTTGGGGAACCCAAGCGGTGTGCCTTATCTGAAATCACGCAGAACCCCCGGCGGGAGTCCCCGTCAAGATTCCATTCATGTTGCTCTCAAATAAGCAAGAATGTGCTGGATTCTTCTGCATAACAGCAGAGCACACAGAATTGTATTTTATCTTATCTTATTGTATTGTATTTTATTTTATTTAAATGTTTATTTATTTAGTTTAGGAGAGAGAGAGTGCGAGCGAGCACCAGCAGGTGAGGGACAGGGAGAAAGAGAGAGAGAAAGAGAGAGAGGGAATCCTAAGTAGGCTCGGCACGGTCACACAGAGCCTGATGTGGGGCTCGAACTCACGAACCATGAGATCAGGAGCTGAGCCGAAATTAAGGGTCGGGCACTTCACTGACGGAGCCACCCGGGCGCCCCCAGAATTTTGTTTGTAAATCAGCAACTTTGTGACCACGAACGACATGCCGGGGCCAACACGGATGGGACTGAGCTCTCCACTCCTGAGGCTCCCGACGGGCCAGGCCCAACCCGAAACTGTTCACCAACATCATCTCAAGTAGCCGAATGTTTACAGCACCCCCATTTTGCAGATTTGGAAGCAGCAGCTCAGAGGGTTGAGGTACCCAGCTCAGGGGCACACTGACAGCAGAGCGGGGAGCTCGGCTTGGAGCCCACCTGGCTAGGCACCTACCCATGACTTCGTGAGGCCTGGGAAAGGGGGACGCCAAGGCCTCCCTGAGTCACCTGGGGTCACAGCACCGACGAGGAAACTTCTAGCAACACGCTCAGGGAAGTGAAGGTGAATGAAACCGTGCAAGGGGAGGGGAAGGGCCCCAGAGGTGGCAGGAGAGAGTATTTATTCATTCGAGAGCCATGCCCAGAACTAGGCACTTTGGATGGCTATCCGTCCACCTTGCTTGAGGATTTCTTAGGGGACGGAGGGCGGGTGACCGCAGCTGCAGAGGCCGGGAGACGACTGTCAGAGGAGGAAGCTTTCTACCGCAGCTCGGGAAACGCCTCGCCTGCCTCCCGGGTACCAAGCATGCACCACTGCACCCAGAGAGCTCCCCCACGCGAAGTTCCCCGCACCCTCTCCAAACAGCGCGGACGGGAGAGTACGCGGGGGTGGGGGGAGAGAAGCGCTGTAGCCGAGAGCACACCAGAGGACAAAGGAACTCCGCCAGGAGGCCGGCCGCTGCGGCCTGCCGAAATGAATACACGGCAACGTGGCACTGTCGTCTCTCTGGGTGCGCTAGTTTTAATTGCCGTTTACCGAGCGACGGAACCCTCGCATGTGCAAGAAGAAACACAAGTTCCCAAGCGTGGGCATCCGTCGTCAGACTCTGTGTTAACAGGTCTACCTTGGGGCCCTGGGAGAGCGGCCTTGCTTTTCGGCTGTGGGGGCAAAGCCTCGCCAGGGGCCCGGACACTCCAGTGCCTTGAGTGTTTTCCCACAGGGCTGGTAGATGCACGGATCTAAAAGTTTATCTAGTCATCGTGAGTGCAGGTAACTTGGGGGACAGCATCGCACCCCGCCTCAGCCCCAGAGCCCGCCCATGGGCCATGCAGGATGGACGGGGTTTGCCCTGTTCGGTCACAGCACACACACCCACGCGCGCGCACACACACACGCACACACCACCCCGCCCCGCCCCGCCACGTCCTCTGCGTGGGTTTCACTCTTTTATGAACCAGCCCGCTGGCTCCCCCTCCCCTGGGGGAGGGCGTACCTGAGCCATGTCTCTTGGGCTCTGTGCCATTCGGGCCATGTGAGCGCGAGGTAAGGTGAGCACTCTCAGCTGTAGGCTCAGCGGGGAGACACGTGGAGGGGCTCCCTCCTGGGAGGGGCCTTGAGGGTGAGGAGCCAACCCTGGGGAATTTCAAACTCCGTCCCACAGAAGGCCCCTCGAAGCGGGCTCTGACATAGCGTGACCCCCCCTGGGCAGGGCTCTGGATCCCCCCCACCGTCTAGCCGGGAGGGCTCCCTTCTGCCGATTTTATACTCTGGGCTTCCAGGGAATTTTGTCCCCATGGTGGGGCCTGCAGCCCGGCAGGAGCGCAGACGCCGGCAGAGCGGAGCAGACGGGGTGGTCTGCCATGTGACCGTGCCCCCCACCATCGGCCAGGTCTGCAACCCCCAACAACCCGCAGTGAGCGCTCTGGGCCTCCGTGGCGGAGAAAGCTCTGTCCCAAAAGAGATCCGGAAGGTCTGGCCCAAAGGACAAGAGCGAAAAGTAAAACACAGCCAAAGCTCCAGGAAACAAGCATACGCTTAGAGTTTCAACACAGGGTGAGGGGACCAGGGTTTTCCTTCGGCCCGACTGGGGCCGAACTACAAATGGCCTGTGTCACACCCCATCGGGACTGCCATAACCAACACCGTAGACCAAGTGGCTTAACCGTGAACATTGATTCCTCACAGTTCTGGAGGCTGGGACGCCCAAGAGGAAGGCACCGGCAGATTCCGTGTCTGGCGAAGGCCCCTCCCGGTTCCCAGAAAGCCCGTCTTCTCCCTGCACTTTGACAAGGCCGAAGGGGCGAGGGAGCGCTCTGGGGTCTCTTTCCTGAGGGCCACACACGTTCTCCTTGAATGCCATACTGCGAGGTGCCACCTCTGTCCTCCGGAGCGCGTGGCCCCACCCCGATGCTCAGGTATACGGTGGGTGCTCACCGACTTGGCGCGGGTGACCCGGTTACACTGCGATGGCCCAAGGAGGTGCAGCTGTGAACCCAGGACACACGCCAGACCACGAGGCATGCCGAGGCTCTGCCGGCGCGGCCCGGCTGAGGCAGACAGCAGGAGAGACGGACTGAGCAGATGAGGCCTGGATGTGGGGGGGGGGGGCGCTGAGTACCAGGGGGTCAGTCGGGAAGGGGGCAGGCGCATGCTTGGTGCTTGCCGAACAGGAGCGCAGGCTTCACAGAGGCTGTCTATCTCATCCTCCTGCGGGGTGTATCTGAAGCATCCAGAATAAAAACCTCGAGGGGGGGCAAACAAAAAGGAAAGAAAACCCCGCATTCTCCCCTTTCCTCGTTCCAGTGATCCCAGGAAACACACGACCTGAACACCCAGATCGGCTAGGAAGAGGGGCAGAGGGGCTGGAAGGGTGGGACAGCTCCCGCTTCTGTCCCCTGGGCAAAACACGTCTTCCCAGGCAGCAGTTCCAGGCAATTGCCTCCCCCCTACAGCGTCGACCACCTCTGCAGGCGGTAACCCCAAATCCTGGCCTCCATCCCTGCTCTGCCCCTCAGTTCCAGGCTGCACGTCTCCACCTGGGTGGCCCACAGGTCCAATCCCAGGCTCACCGCCTTCCCCTGAAACGGGGTCGGTGTCCCAGAAGGGGCACTGCAGAGGTGACCGGGAAAGAGACCCTGAGACTCAGACCCTGAGAAGCCTGCTTCCTCTCTGGAAGCCTTCTGTATAGGTATGGCGCTCAGCAGGTGCTCAGGACACAGGAGAGCTCAGGAAATGTCAGCCGTCGCTATTATTAGTATTGATATTTGCATTAGTATTAGGATGAACGTTCCCCTCCACAGGTCCCCCACGCCGCCCCGCTGGAAAGTCAAGAACCCAGGAACCGCCCTAACTCCAGGTGGGTGTGGCCCTCGCACCCAGTCTCAAGACCCGAAGGTTCCGCTTGCCGCACCAGCCTCTCTGCCCCGCTGGCCCGTGCTCCTATCTGGCCTTGCCATTCTCCGCCCCGTCCCAGGCCCGCTCCCTCCTGCTCCTGCTGCCCCTTCCCTCCAGAGTGAGCTCCTTAAAGGAAAAGCTGTTCGTGTCACCGTGCTCAAAGGCTTTTGTGGCCCTCCTGGGCCAAAGGCACTTCGTTCAAAGTCCTTCACTTTACTCATGTGGCCTCCCCGCTCCTTGCCTGGACTCCTCAAGCTGGCGGCAGCGCTCCTTAGAGCGTCTCAGCTCTGCCCGTCTCTACCCGGCAACCTTCTGCCTGGAACACCTGCTCCCTGGTGGGCACCCCCTCACCTTGCCCTCCACGGCTCGGCTCAGATGGCCCTGTTGGCCCAGATTCTCCGATGGCAGCAGGCAGTTCTGACCACCTCCTCCCTGGGCCCCGCCGGCCTCACGCTTGCTTCCAGAACATCACCAGTCACGGCGGTGCCCAGACTCCCACGCGAAACACCAAAAGGGAATCAGAACGCCAGGGTGAGTGGTCATCTTTGATTTTCTCATATAAGGACATGAAAGAACAAATAAAACGAACGAACTGATCCTAACACCTTCTGTCACCGCGATTTAATTTTAAAGAGGATATGGTAAGTAGCAAGAGGAGAAAAGGAAGAAACGCCATCTCCAAGTAATGGGTGTTCTTTAAAATAGCAACGTTAGCTCTAGGAAAAACTCACCCTTCTTTTTCTCATGTCACCAGGGTCTGTAAAAGCTCTGTCAAGGCCAGCATGGGCCAACGGCCAGTCACTGTAAGTACTCCCTCGGTTGTCCACACCTCCCGTGAGAGACCGGGAGCCCCCAGGAGCGAGGCTGAGCAGGGAGGTGCTCAGTGAGTTCACGGAGGGACAAATGCATAGGGATGGCTGCTCAGGTCGGCAGGGGTCAAGGCCTGCCTGCTCGCCAGCCGCCTGGGAATGTGACTTCCAGTAACACCATCAGAAAACAATCCAGCTTCAGCCAGGACCCCTGGGTGGGCTGCCGAGTGGACTTATACAACTGTTCCTCCTAATATCACGCAGGAAACACTCCTTACAATACTAACAAAATACAAACAAACCTGCCCAGGCACTTGGGAACAATTTGCAATTGTTAAAAAATGCAATGGGAGAAGGGAACAATGCAGGAAAGGGAACTGAGCCCCTCAGAGAGAAGTTTGGTTTCTTTTTCTTTTTCGCCTTTTTTTTTTTTAGCAAACTATCTGTACCTGCCACAGTCTTTACTTTCCTGGAACCGCCCCCCCCAAATAGCCGCTGGATGCCACAAAGTGGGGAGCCACAGTCTGTAGCGGAGAGCCCAGGACACTAGAGCTGGAGCAGGCGTGGCCCTGGGTGCTGCTGGGCAACCTCTTTGGGCCTCAGCACCCTCAGCTATAAGGCATGGCGATTCCTCTTCCACCTGCTTGCTAGGACAAGGGGTAGGGGGCAGAGGAGCCTAGACACTGGCAGCACAGGCTCTGGACATTCCGGGACTGAGCGAAAATGCAAGGGATGGCTGCCGGTAGCATGGTCGCTGTTGCTAATGAGACTGCTAAAAAAGTGTGAACTAAGAAACAGGGTGCCTAGGAAGAACCCCCCGCTCTCTCTGACCTGCCTCACGTGGCGTGCCTCATTTCCTTTGCCAAGGCATTCCCTGATTCAGGGCCATACACAAGACCCCTGAAGGCCGTACAGAATTCTTCCGGCAACTTCCTCCTAGCCCGCCGCAACCAAGATCGGAGTGGACGTTCTCAAGCAGAGAATTTGGCCTGGAACAACTTTTGCAGTGTGTTTCCTCACTAGCCAGCAGTTCATTCATGCCGGGGAGAGGAGGAATTTAATATTTCTAATTACTTTTTAGGGAGTCGTTTACCCCCGGAAACGTTGTAATTGATTTTCATCCGGTTCCCCCTTGGTTGGTATTATTCTCTCAAGCTCCTGACTGAGCCTGCCAACTAACACTTTTTTTCCTCCTTTTCATATTCCAGCTGTGTGTTGGTTTTTCTTCTTCTTTTTTTTTTTTTTTGGTCTTCCCTAAAGGGCAAAGATCATGCCTGCAATTTCTGGATTCCAGCCCTGTGGCCGGCACGTAGGTGGAACTAAGTCAACGCGCTGGGAACAAAGACCGGAAGAAGAAATTATTTCCCATACCTGTGCTTCCTCTAACTGCAGCGCAGAAATCCCAAATGGTTCGGGATAAGAAACTGGCCCAAAGCTAATTAATTTTGCAAAACAGACCTTACAGGGTAGCGCGCAGGGGCTTCGGAAAGAACATTCTGGTTTTTACTTCTCACTGAGAGCTTCGGGGACCACAATTAGAGTAGCGTGAAGCAACGGACTCCACTCTGGTTCACCGAGCCCCAAGAACGTTCCCACTGATGGGGACGGAAGTAGCGCCCCATTCTGTTTGCAAATATCACCTCCGATTCAGATCCATGCTTTCCCATGGGCGCGTTTGTTTGTTTGTTTGTTTGAAGAAGCTCTGTTTGGCTCGGTTTTAACAACTGGAAGCTGGGACATGGAGGTGCGTCCCAGGCACGGGGTGGTCTTCTTCAAAGACAACACTGCCAACCACATCAGAGCCACTTGGATGGGGGTGGCCCAATACAGTGTGGCTTCCCAAGCTCTATTCCACAGCCACCAAATAGGAATCTCAAGGGCTGCTCCATTGTTAATCAGCAACCCTGATGATCTGGGCGCGCTCCAAAGTTGAGATGCCAACTCGTTTTTCTGACAAGGAAGTCTACTCAACAACCCCTCTCCAGTTCCCCCAACCCCCACACACATTCATTCCTCAGACTTCACTGAGCAACTATTTCTGCAGGACAGGACATCAGTGGGACTCTACGGGATCCCAAGGACCGCAGTCTCTCCAAAGTTCTCGGGGTCTTGTCTGCAGCCCAACGCTCCCCGTGCGCTTTCTGCAATGGCCACCAGCCACCCTCTAGGCGTCTAGTATTTCCTTTTGTTCCAGAAGACCATGGTTTCCAAGTTCCACTCTTCTATCTGCAATGTGCAGAAGGCTGGGCACCAGGACAGCCCTTCAGAACCTGCTTGTTAACTGCCCAACACTTGGTGACACCTTCCGAGATTGGAACCACTCACCGCCAAGTCCTTCCTTCAATATGCATTACCGAATGCTAACTGGACATCAGTGCTAACCACAGTAACACTAATGCTAGCGAGAAGATCCCACATATAAAACCCTTTCCAGTTTACAAAGACAGGCCATGCATTTTCCCTTTGATGCTTCCGGTCACCTGGAATACTGACAGAGCAAACACCATACCACTTTCCAGATGGGAAGCTGAAGCTCAGAGAGGTTAAGCGACCTTCCTGAGGACCTACAGCCGGCTGGCTGCAGAGTTGGTGCTAAATGCAGACTCCCAGGAGTCAGTCATTCTTTCCCTGACCCAGTGAATAATTATTCAGCACCCAATATGTGCCCTTCACCACGCTGGCGTTGGGGATGGAGGAGCTTACCCGGTCCTGTGCTCGCCCTCAAGCCCCGGGCTCCAGCTACAGTGTCTCTGTGTACCGTGTTCCTTGCAACCACATGTCACCTACGGTGACCCTCGCCCACCCCTGACTTATGGAATTCCTATTTGAGCTTCCTCAGCAATGAAGACTGTCACGGATTCCTTCGCTGCATCCTTAGTGTGCCCAGTGAATGGACGGACGGATAATGTGCAAAGATGCTGAACATCCCAGGCACAGTTAATTGGACGAGGTACATGAGCCCAAACCACAGGCGAGCCACGGACCGTTCACCTTGTGGGTCAAGGAACAAAGAGCTGGAAGGCAGGGACTTCCTCTCGTGAGAATCGGGGGATTTGGAAATGTTAAGAAAATGAGGAAGTGCTCTCGGAGCACACACCACTTCCTCCCAAACCTGGTGCGGTCCCCGTTTGTATCAGGTCTCACTTCACCGTGTACCGAGCCCTCGTGCTCATGGTCACACTGTATCTGTCCCCCACGCCGGACCCCCAGTTTCATGGCAGGCTTGTTTATCACTGCACTTCTGGTGCGCTCAAGGTCTAAGCAAACAAATGAATGACTTGAGTGAGGGCTGACCGAGGAGGCACGAGGGCCCACCTCATGACACAGCTCACGGGTGCACCTATAGGAGAACGGGTCCCAGAATCAAAGAGGTAGGAAGCAGACCTGCTCACTTTCTGGTTGATCTGTCTAAATCCACCGTTGAGGCTCCATCCAGGCCCTGCCCATGAGACAGGAGAGAGCCATGTGGGGAGAGGATGGGCCATCGGAACCCTTGAGTTCAGGCTGCAGAACCTGGTGCTGGTCAGGCTGGAGGAGAGCTCACTTGGGGCCTGGGCACGGCCTCCACGCTCTGATGGATTCTCAAAAGCAGAAAGCACAGATGTGGTTCGTGTCATTCCAGAGGATAAAAACAGAACTATGGGGGGGGGGTGGTGAGAGAATCCATAAGGAGGCAGATATCAGCTGAAAAAGAACAACTTTATAAAAACCAGGGCTATTCAGACATGGGAAGAAGAGGCGGCAGGCCAGCCATCCCTGGAGGTGTCCAGGCATCGGAAGTCCCCCTGTGGGATGGGTATAGAAGAGAGGAAAGCACTGGAAGGCCCCTGCGAACCCTGAGAGTCTGAGCTTTTGTTCTCACTGCCACAATTACGTACAGTCTGACGTAGCTGTCACAACCTCGTCTGTTTCCTGAAGAATGTGACAAGCTCAGTTTTATGGAGAAAGTAAACACAGGAATCCCAGCCAAGGTGGGATCACAAATTAAATTCACATCTCGAAATCCCTTCCTCCCCACCATACCAAACACAGAGCCATGATAGCTGAAATGCAAAAAATAGAAAATTTGAAGATATAAGTGACTCAAAAATAAGATACGATTCTCAAAGGAAAAAGAAAAAAGCCCCACAACATGGTAAGCGAAGACGAAGCTGAGGGTTTGGTGGGCCTGATGGGCTCCGGGTGCAAGACAGCCGGAGGTCCCTGGCAGCGAGAATTCTCCAGGATCACAGAGACCCACAGCACCCTCAGAAAACGCAGGGGCAGAGCCACATTCAGCGCAAAGGAGAAGCAGAGCCAAGCTCGCTATTTAAAGCAAAGCAGGTAGGGAACAGCTTCTGCTACTCATAAGAAAAGCTGGAACAAAGTTCTCCCAACTGCTGCCTGGCACTGCAGGCCACACGAAGCTGCGTGCCTGTGGGTGGCAAGACAAGGAAGCAGAACGGAAGGCAAAGATGGCCCTAGTTGTTCAGTCCTTTCTGTACCCAGGGCCTTGGTCATATGACTTGGCAGCTCTCCCCATCAGGAGGGAATCTACTTCCCCATTTCTTGAACCCGGGTTGGCCTTGTGACTCGATTTGGCCAAACGAATACAATAGAAGCGACAGTAAGCTGGTTCCAGGCATAGCCCTTAAAAGCTCCCAAAGACAGTTCATAACGAATCAATAACCAGATGGACAGCAAACTTCTCATCAACAGCAAGAGATCCAAAAGACAAAGTTCAGAAGGTAAATTACCATTTGCCTAGAATTCTATACCCTGCTAAACTGTTCCTCGAGAGTAAAAGGAACACAGAGACATTTTAAGAGATGTCTAAGAGATACTAAGAGATACTAAGAGAGTTGACCACCACCCTTAACCTCTACCGTATGCCCTGAATACTATTTCGGGGTGAACTCGGCAAACAGAAAAGTAAACCCAGAAGAAGAAATGGAAGGGGAAAAAAAAAAAGAAAGAAAAGAAAAAGAAAGATTAAAAGGTAAGCAAAGGCATTGGTAAAATTTGTTGACAAATGTAATTTGTTAACTAAAAACCAAAAATAACGAATTTTTTTAAATCAGTGGACCCCAAATTCTAGGGAACAAAAAATACAAAGCAGGTATTTAATGAGTTGTTAGGCATTTCTACAATGCTTGCCAGATTTAGTAGAGGAGAAAGATACTGTGTAACTTTAGATTTTAGGAGAAAAAAGAAATATAATTTAGAATGCGAGCTAAAATGTTAAGGGTATAACCACGTCAGCAGAGGGAGAAAAAAGGGGGATGGCAGAAGGAACACCCGAAATAAGATGGCAGAAATATGTCAGCAATCACAATAAATATAAGCCAATTAAAACCACCTATTAAAAGACAAACTAAAAGGAGTATACAAAACGAGATACAGAATGTTATGTACAGTATGATGTTTATATAAAGCTTTAAAAATACTATATATTGTTTATGGACATGTACATCTGTAGTAAAATATAAAAATAGAGATGGGAAAAATACGACCAAGTTGCAGACAGTTGTTATTTTTGTGGAAGGAAGAAGGGAGGGGGAGGGGAGGGGAAGAAGCTGGGCTCGGGCTGTATCTGCAGAGTTTCAGCGCTTTGAAACATGAGATCTGGGGAAAAAATATTCACATTTTTCCAATCACAGTTGAAGGCATAAGCTACATTGTCACCATACATATTTCTTCTTTCTGTAAATATATATTTTCTTTCTGTATATACATATTTCTTTCTGAAATACTTTGTGATATGTTTTCACGTTGGAAGGAAGGAGGAAAGAGGTGGGCAAGGAAAGTGGAGAGGGAGGGAGGGAGGAAGGGAGGGTAGGAAGGATTGGTTTTGACACATGGAGCCTTGCTGACCGTCTCTCTGGGATTAGCCAGTTCTCAGAGATAACAAACAGCTAGCTCGGGAGCCTTTTACATGCAAGCCAATCCAGGGTCCGCACCCCAACCACTTCGTTTTGGGGGGCTCTCATTTCACACTCTGGGCACTATCCACCTGCCCCAGTCACCCTCGAACCAAGTACCAGACTAAGAGCAGCCCTAAGCCCCAGAGCCCAGGGAAGTTATCCAAACCAGCCGATCCCAAGCCGCTTGCTCTGCCTCGCCGGATCCATCCCATGGAAACCACAGTTAGGACTCTTGCCCACGTCTCCCCTCACTCCCTCTGCTTCCTGACCACCCACGGGGCTTCCCTGTGCGCCCTGCCTGGGGTGGCCCGCTTCCTGCTTCCAGAGGACTTCTTTCCTCTGTGACAGTCATTTCCACGTCGGCACGTCCTACCAGACCTGATGAAAACAAAGCAGGTAAGCCAGAGGCAGGAAAAGGAAGGGAGGGAGGCGGGAATAAATATACGAACATAAGCCGGACAGAACTTGACCAGGAAGTGAGACCACCAGCTCAGAGGGCTGACCAGGGGCTCACTCTTTCTACACCGGGATGTGATTCCCCAGATACAGGCTTTCGAGGTAAATAACCCTCCTCTCTGCTTTTAGCATACGTTATTCTCGAAGCCCAGATCAGCTTCTCTCCCCGATCCCCCCACAGAACAAACCGCTCCCCCAGGCTTGTCCCGCAGTCCGAGCCGAGGCTGTCCGGTCCACTTCGGATGCCTCGCTCTCCAGGCTCCAGATGCAGGGACGCTGGCCCGCCTGGGATCGCTGGCCCCGGCAGGCGCAGACACGCCAGCCCACGCCACTCGTGTCCATGCGGGCGGACCGGATGACGGTTACAGCCCTCGGAGGCACGGAGCGTGGCTCCCCGTGTGAGAATCTCTAAGGAAACGAGGAAAGACTGCAAGCCCACGGGCGCACCAACAGGTAATGTCCACGGTGGAGCCACGAGACAGCACCGACTGTTCCGTGCCAGTGAATTTCTAGATTACCCAAGTGTCCACCTTCCAACGCCCAAACTTTCAAGTATTTTTTGATAGACTCATTTTTAAAATGCAATCCGCACGCAGACACGCCTGCAGCTTTGCAACACGCCCTTATTGTTCATAATTCTTTCTCTTCCCCCCAAGAACGTTTTTAAATTGCTAAAGTTACACACGCTTGTAGAAAACCCAGGGGCGCCTGAGTGGCTAGGTCGGTTGAGCATCCGACTTCAGCGCAGGTCACGATCTCACAGTTCGTGGGTTCGAGTCCCAAGTCGGGCTTTGGGCTGACAGCTCAGAGCCTGCTTTGGATTCTCTGTCTCCTTCTCTCTCTCTGACCCCCCTATCCCCTCTATCTCTTTCTCTCTCGACCTAAATAAACCTTTAAAAAAAAAAAAGAAAAGAGGGGCACCGGGGTGGCTCAATCAGTTAAGCATCTGACTTCAGCTCAGGTCATGATCTCTTGGTGCATGGGTTTGAGTCCATCCGGCTCTGTGCTCACAGCTCAGAGCCTGGAAGACTCCAGATTCTATGTCTCCCTCTCTCTCTGCCCCTCTCCTGCTCATTCTCTCTCTCTCAAAAATAAATCAACATTAAAACAATTAAAAATAAACAAAAATAGGGGCGCCTGGGTGGCTTAGTCGGTTGAGCATCCGACTTCGGCTCAGGTCATGATCTCACAGCTTGTGAGTTCGAGCCCCACGTCGGGCTCTGAGCTGACAGCTCCAAGCCTGGAGCCTGCTTTGGGTTCTGCGTTTCCCTCTCTCTCTCTCTCTCTCTGCTCCTCCCCCGTTCAGGCTCCGTCTGTCTTTCTCTCTCAAAAATAAAAATATAAATAAATAAATAAATAAATAATTTTTAAAAAGAAAAAAAATCCCAGTAATACAGTAGCATATCCATCAGTGGGAAGCGCAAGCCTCTCCCACCTCCCTTCCCCCCAACCTTACCCTCCAGGGACAGTCACAGGCCCACCCCCAGCTCTCCTGACCAAACACTGCTGTGCACGGTGCGGGTGCTTCCATCCAGACCACTGGGTGTGTGCTCACAAGTGTGCAGTCGGACCCTCCACACGGCTCAGTGAAGGAGGGGTGATCCTTGCTCCCAGAACACCAGCCGTGGGCAGGAAGGTGGCCGGAGCCTGGCTGCCCGGCCCTGCATCCTGGGGGTGGGTTGTTTGTGAGCTCGGTGGGCTTGGGCGACTCCGCCTCCGTTCGGGGCTTCGGTGTCTCCGCGCTAATAAACGATGCCTACGGCACAGTCAGCTGTGGGAATTAAATTAACCGACGCGGGTCAAGAGCTCAGAACAGTGCCTGATACCTAGAAACCCAATAAATGATTCTTTCCATTTTACAGAGAAGCAAACAGAGGCTCGGAGAGGTGAAGCGATTTAGCAAATCCGACAGAGGATTAGGAAATCAAGTGTGGTCACGTGAAGCTCCCCTCGAAGGCACAGGGCATGGGGGGGGGTATACTTCCCTCCGACTTAATTTCCCCAAATGCTTTCTTAGTCTTTATTCTCGTCTAACATTTTCCTTCCCCTCTCAGCCTGCGGGTCAGGTGGCGGCAAGCTCTCACTTCTGCCTCCAGTAACCTGACTCCCGCTCCCAACTGGTTGACTTGCTGTCGACTGGAAACCAAATACCACGCAGCTGGGGAGAGCAGTGAACGAAACAAGTACAGCCAGGCACGAGCGGGGCCCTTAGCCGAGCTCCCATTCATAACCTGAACGAGTCTTAATACAAGTCTTCCCTGGCCAGCGGCTCGGAGACCCGCAGACGCCAGGCTGGGTTCTGGACTGGCGAAGCGGCTCCACGCGCTCGCTCTGGATAAGGGAGGTGCCGATGCAGGCGTACATGGCCCCTATTTTTCAACAGAAGTTTCTGAGTTGGGCGTTTTTTTTAATTCCCTGCTCTCAACACGCAGAGCTGTGCCCCTCCCCCCGGCCCCTCTGGCACGGCGGGTCGCTTCGAACGCCCCGATTTCAGCCTGCCCCGGGAACCACACTCCACTCACACTCGGAAAGCGTCCGCAGGGCCTCGGATCATCACCGGGTGCCGGGCTGCACGTAAACAACCTCCCGGGTCGCCGCGAGAAGGCCTCTCTAGGACGGGCGGCCGCGGGTTGCTGGCAGGTGCGTGCGTCTGGATACGAAATGGTGCTGCCAACCAAAAGGAACCGAAGCACGCTTGGGGCCGCAGCTCTGGGCCGAGCCCTGGGGCACCGAGGTGGCTGAGACCCCGGCTGCCCTGAGGGAGGTGAGCGGGGCACAGGGAACTAAAAGGGCGTGTGTGAAGTTCCGTGAGGGAGTCGATAAGGACACTGAGGATGTCCAGAGGAGGGCGTGCAAACGCAGTTTGAGGACAGGTGGGGACACGGCGCGCTTTGTGACCCCGAGCGCCTCTAAGATCTCCGACGTCACAGCCACCCTCTGGTGCGAGTGGAACTCACGATGAAGCGTGTGCGTTAGACACGCACGGTGGCCCGTGCGGAAATACCAAGATTCAGCAGGGGCGACAAGGGAGAGGGGATTTCCCGGCTCATTCTGCGCAATCAGATAACTCGGGGTCCTAAATGGATTTCTGTGGCCTCCATTCTCTGATTAGATCACCTCAAAGTCATTACCTCTCCTCTGGTGAATATGGGAGCCCCGGATCGTCTGTTACCCAAAAAACGGATGTCGGGGCGAGTGGGCTGCCGGGAGAGGGGCTGGTTAGGGGTCCAGGATGAGGGGCACGAGTTACTTGGCAGACTGCGCCCCCAGGGGGGTAGGGGCTCTGTGGGGGAAAGGGGGGGGCTGGCTGGCAGGGCCCGGGATCTTCCTGGAACTGCCGATCTCCTGGGAGACCTGGACGTGCCGCCAGAGACCGGTGTCCAGTGTGGGTCCACGGCCTGCAGCCCATACGAGCGCGAGTCCCCTCACCAGCCGAAGCCTGGATTTGCACACCTGTAAAAGGGATGGTATCCCTCCCACTGAGGGCGGGGCGGGGGGGGGGTGGGGGATGAGGACTAAAGGGAGAAAGGTATGTAAGAAGCTTAGCCCCCGTGCCTGGTGGGCAGAAAGGGCTCCAAAAGAATTGCTCCAGGGCGCCTGGGTGGCTCAGTCGGTTGAGCCTCCGACTTCGGCTCAGGTCATGATCTCGCAGTTCGGGAGTTCGAGCCCCGCGTCAGGCTCCGTGCTGACAGCTCGGAGCCTAGAGTCTGCCTCGGTTTCTGGGTCTCTCTCTCTCTCTCTCTCTCTGCCCCTTCCCCTGCTTGTGCTCCATCTCTCTCTCTTTCAAAAATAAAAGAAAACATTAAAAAAAAAAAAAAAGAATCGCTCCAGAGAACCAGCTGTTATTTGCCTTCTTGCCATCGTCAAGAAGGGTGCCTTCCACCCACTTCGGGACCCGCATCCCCACAGCAGTCAGGCCTCGGGGCGGACTGATCCCGTGACCCCCGTTCTCGGGTCCCACACCTCACCAAGAGCATCCACCTTTATTCCGTGAGATCCCTCTCCCTGGCTTAGTAAGACGGGCCCTCCGACAGGGAGCCGGGACAGCATAATTACCCGTCTCATGCCCTCCTCGCAGTCTGGGCTTCAAGGGGAATGTTTGAACACAATAGTTGGGGGCTCGTGTGCGGTATTTAATTAGGCAGATGAAAGCGTGTCGGAGGGAAACAATAGCATCTCTAACTTAATGGCCTGTTGCGTGTCTTAGCCCTAAAACCATGACAAAGGATGCTTCCATCTGAAGGAAAGGAGAGCCTCCCTCCTCCCCTCCCTGCTTCCCCCTCTCCTTCCCCCCCTCCCCCGGCTGACATGCAGCTAACACAACTCCCACCTCGCCACCGCATTCCAGGGAATAAGCCCTGCTCCTTTACGAAGCACCTGATGGAGGGGACCCAGGAGAGGAGGGGCTGGAGGGGCAGGTGTGGTGCAGTGGTGAGCCTGGGCTTCCGGCCTGGGCTGCCCCCAGCTCCACGACCTCCGGCCAGCCCCCTCCCCTCTAACGGGACGGCTTTAGTTTAAGCCTCCCCTGGCTCTTCTCTCTGAAAGTAAGACAGTTACTAGAACTTGTGCCCATGGGACCGAGATTTGGGGGAGATTTATAAAATTAAACACGGTTGAAGATGGGCTAATTAAACATAAGAAAAGCAAGGTCTGGCTAAGAAGCATCCAGAAAGAGATATTAGTGGGTAACAGGATGATCTCAGAAGTCTTGTCTAGCTCTAAAATTCCATCATTTTAATTCTGGCCTGTAAAATGCCAACATTTACCCAAGTCAATAAACATTGAGAGCCTGATATTTCATTGGAATCCGAGTCTGATTTTTCAATATTGATTTTCATGAAGTCAATTTCGGTTGAAAGCGCCTTTTTAAATTGGCGCTCCTGTGGTGTCAAATGTCAACATTTATTTTTCCAGAACTCTCTCTCCTGTGGGGACTCTGGTCAGCGAATGAAGTTTTATGATAGTTGGAATTCCGGTTTTTCTTGCTTCTGATTCGGGTCCTCATTACCAGTGTAGGGTGGGTTTTTTTTTTTTTTTTAATTTGTTTGTTTTTGTTTTTTAACGAAGCCTTTAAGTTTCCCGTTGGGATACGAAAAGGAATTTCTGCTCTCTGCGTGCCCATCATGAAAAAGCCAGGAGAGGAAGAGTGGGGGGAGGGAAGGAAGAGTGTTCATCTGTCCTCCGGCTGAAAGCTTAGAAAGCAGCTCACCATTCACCTGCTGTGTGACCTTGGGTCGGCCGCTCACCCTCTCTGAGCTTTGTTGGGTTATTTGCAACAAGAAAATAACAACGCTTCCTTTATGGGAGAAGCAAATAAGAGAGCTCATGCGAGTGCCTGGCCTGGAGCCCAGCCCGCAAAAGGCACGCAGCAAGTGGGATTGCTCCTTGAATCATTTTCCCTCCGCTGCTACATTTTACTGAAAAATGCTCAAAGCTACAGAAAACGGGAAAGAGCAGGACAATTAACATCCGTGTGCTTTTCACATATTCACCGTCGTCAATGCTTTCCCACACTCCTTCCTTCTCTCTTTCCCTGGTGTTTCTTCCTGAATTATTGGCGTGCGGGTTGCAAGCGTAAGCCCACGACGGACATAAAGAACTCTCCCGTGTTATAAAGCGGTGTGACCCTCAGCGTCCCCCTCAAATTCTCTTAGGCCGCAGAGCCTCAGTTTCCTCATCTGCACGATGAGTGTGCTGACATTAGTGTCCACCTCGCGGGGACAAATTCGTAATCGGAATTAAACATCATCATTTGTGTGAAGCAGCGGGGCACGGCAGCAGGTGCACACGCCGTGATGGCTCGGTTATAAAAAAAAAAACAAACACAATATTATAGTTATAAATTTTCCAGAAATTACGGACTCTACAATCAACACTCTCATCTTCCCAGCAATTACCTTCGGCTTATGAAGAGCCCTTCACAATTCATGACGCACTTTCTCCTGTGGGAGGCAGTCTGGGGACGTGGCCGCGTGGGGGACAACCCCTCCTTAGAGACGGGACCCGGAGGCTCAGAGAGGTTGAGCAGGTTGACCGAAGGGACCCAGCTGGCTGCAGACACGGGACTCGAGGGGCCCCGCCCTGCCACGGTCGGCTACCGTGGCATCTGCACTGTGCGGCTCTCCGTCCGACCCCTGCCTTGGGAACACGCATCCTGCCTTATGTGACTGTCCCGTCGCCTCGGGACACACCCTGCCGCCTGCTGTGTGACCACGAAAAGGAGGCTCTCCTTCGCCGAGCCCCCGGGTGCCCCCTGCGAGCTGGAAGGGGAACCCTCCGCCCGGCCCGCCGCAGCGCGACACACAGAAGCGTGCTGAACCGCGACAGCCCTGGACGGTGAAAGCCACCGCGGCCACCGTCAAGACTCCTGCGGGCCTACGAAGGGCCCCTTCGGTTAGAAACGCGTCCCTGTGTGTGTGTGGGGGGGGGGGAGCCAAGTAATTAGCCCCGAAGATTTCGGGTGCCTCCTCTCAGGCTTCATCCTTGAATCATAAACTACCAGAATCGAAGTCGCTTTGAAACGTGGCTTTGCATTCGTCGGAACTGTCACTTCCGCAGAGAGAAGGCACGCGGCAGCTGGCAGAGAGTGACGCTGCCAGCAGTGACGCGGCCGCCGAGGTCCAGGGCCAGGAGGGGAGACGTGTCTATAGGCGACATCAGCCGCGGCAAGAGCCCCGGAGATCAATACCTCATGCACTTGCCTTCGCGACGCACGATTCTTACATCAAAACACAAAACAACCGACGATGAGGTTTTAAGACAAAAACGGTGTCGTGTCCAAGGGAAAAACGCATTCTTCAAACATTTTTTTTAATGTTTATTTATTTTTTTTAGAGAGAGAGAGAGACAGAGTATGAGCACTGGCGGGTCAGAGAGAGAGAGGGAGACACAGAATCCGAAGCAGGCTCCATGCTCTGAGCCATCAGCCCAGAGTCCGACGTGGGGCTCGAACTCGCGAACCGTGAGATCGTGACCTGAGCCACAGTTGGACACCTAACCGACTGAGCCACCCAGGTGCCCAAAAAACGTGTTCTTTCACCAACCTAAATACGGTCGCTGTCAGAGCCGCCTCCGTGCTGCAAGAACACAGCCCCTCTTCCTCCACCCCAGCGGTGACGCCTGTATTTATTTCCTAGCCTCCCAGCCGGAGCCTCTCGCTGGGACAGGAAGAAGGGGACGGGGCCGGGGCTCGGGCTGCACGCCGCGGCCCCCGATCTGGCCCGTGGTGCCCTGTCTCCCTGGGGATCGTAGCCCCGGAAGCGGCCCCCAACCCCACGTGGCCGGGCCCCGGATAGGTTGTCCCCGATGTCACCTCTCTGCCCCTTCAGCCTCGCGGGCTTCTTCCTCGCTGCTCCCCAGGTGGGGCTGCTTTGTTTCCCAGCGGTAGTGTAACAGATAACCACAAGCGAGGGGAGGGAACTGAGAGAAAGTATTCTCTCCCGGCTCTGGAGGCCAGGAGGCTGGAGTCAAGGGATCAGGAGGGTCGCGTGCTTTCATAAGGCTCTGGGGAGCATCCGCCCTGCGCCTCTCTCCCTCGGCTTTTGGGGACAGCTGGCAACCCTGGGCATTCCCGGTCCTGGAGACATGTAACGTCAATCTCTGCCTCTGGGGTCACATGGCGTCCCCTGTCCCTCCGTGTGCCTCTGTCTCTCTGTCTCTTCTCCTCTTCTTACAAGGATGTCAGTCATACTAGATTAAGGACACACCCTACTTCAGTGTGACTTCATCTTAACTAATTACATCTGTAACGACTCTATTTCCAAATAAGGTCACATTCACAGATACTCAGGTGTTAGGGCTTAACATATCTTGGGGGGTGTAGAAAGCAGCCCATGCACACGCTAAGCCTCAGGGCCTTTGCACTTCTCATTCTCTGTGTCCAAGGCTCTCCCCTAGGTGTCCAGTCTGCACAGTTTGCTCTCTCACGCCTTCTAACTCTTCACTCGGATTCGGTCTTCTCAGTGAGACCCTCTGGATTGCCACAGAAAATGGTGACATCCCCACCCCGCCCCCCCCACACCCTCGCCCTCCCACCCGCCCGCTTTCTTGGTTCCACGTCATGAATCTTCTATCTGACTGTATCGATTACGGATTTGCTTGTCTGTCTCTCCTCACTACGGTCAACTCCACGAAGGCAGAGATCTTTGTCTGTTTTATGAAATGTATCCCCCACACTGAGAATGGTGCCGGGCACGTAGTGAGCATGTTATGACCGTGTTGGAAGGATGAATGGTCCGGTGTGAGGGAAGATGACAGGGGGACAGAGCATGACAACGCGAGGTGATGAGGGCTACAAGACGTAGCACAGGCAACCCTGGGAGTATGGAGAAGGCAGTGGGCTGGCTCCAACGTGGGGAAGGAGGCGTCAGAGGTGGCTTCCTGGAGGAGGTGATATCTGAGTAGCATCAGGTGTCAGGAAGGGAGAACAGAAGAGTAAGCACTGGGGGTTGGGTGGCAGGGAGACAGCAGAGGCGGGCATTCCAGGTGCCACGTGCCACATTCTAAGAGATGTGACACCGCACCACCCCCCCAGCACCATCTCCCCAGCACCACCCTCCCAGCACCACCCTCCCCAGCACCACCATGCCCAGCACCACCCCCCCAGCACCACCCTCCCAGCACCACCATGCCCAGCACCACCCCCCCAGCACCACCACGTCCAGCACCACCCTCCCAGCACCACCCCCCCAGCACCACCATGCCCAGCACCACCCTCCCAGCACCACCCCCCCAGCACCACCCTCCCAGCATCACTCCCCCAGCACCACCCCCCCAGCACCACCACGTCCAGCACCACCCTCCCAGCACCACCCCCCAGCACCACCCCCCCAGCACCACCCTCCCAGCACCACCACCCCCAGCACCACCCCCCCAGCACCACCATGCCCAGCACCACCCCCCCAGCACCACCCCCCAGCACCACCATGCCCAGCACCACCCCCCCAGCACCACCCCCCCAGCACCACCACCCCCAACACCACCCCCCCAACACCACCCCCCCAGCACCACCCTCCCAGCACCACCACCCCCAGCACCACCCCCCCAGCACCACCCCCCCAGCACCACCCCCCCGGCACCACCCCCCCAGCACCATCCTCCCAGCATCACCACCCCAGCACCAACAACCCAGCAACTACAACTACTACTACTACTACTTCCGGTATTTCCTGAGTGCATTTGTACCAGATGCTCTTCTTTTTTTTTTAAATATATTTTTTAAGTTTATTTACTGTGAGAAAGAGCATCAGTGGGGGAGGGGCAGAGCGAGGGAGACACAGAAATCCCAAGCAGCCTCCAGGCTGTGAGCTGTCAGCACAGAGCCCGACATGGGGCTCCAACCCACGAATGGCGAGATCATGACCCGAGCCAAAACCAAGAGCCGGATGCTTTGCGGACGGAGCCACGCAGGTGCCCTGGGCCAGGCGCTCTTCTAAGCACCTGTCTTAACTCGCTGACTCTTCACAGCCGACGAGGCAGGTGCTCGTAGGAGCTTCCTATCGCTGCTGTGATGAACCGCAGACTTCTCACCTTAACGCGGCACAAACGTATGGGAGCTCACGGATCTGGAGGTCGCAAGTCCCCCACGAGTCTCACCGGGCTGGAGTCAAGGAGTCGGCAGGGCCGCTCCCCGTCAGAGGCCGGAGGGGAGAATGGACTCCCTCGCCTGGCCTCTTCTGGCCGCTGGAGGCCAGCCGCCGGCATCCCTGGGCTCCTGGCCCCATCCTCCACTTTCAAAGCCGGCAGTGCGGCCTCTTCGCGTCTCCCTGACTCTGACTCCCACTTCCATTGTCCCGTCTCCTTCTCCACCTGGTCTCTCCTGCCCCCCCCCCCTTTCTCCAGCCCCCTGTGATGACACCAGGCCCAACCGGAGAGCCCGGAAGGTCTTCCCACCTCCAGGTCTTTAACTCAATCTCCTCTGCAGAGTCCCTCCCGGCACGTAGGGGAGCCTTCGCAGGCTCTGGGATCAGCCGTGGACACGCCGAGGGGCCTGCTTCCGCCCGCCACAGTCCTCTCCTTAGGCACTGCTCGGGCGGGGACCCCGAGGCCCCGGCGGCTCTGCAACGCCCCAGGCCTCCGTGGGGACAGGGGCTGAGCCGGGACTCGAAGGCACCGTCTCGCCACAGAGGTCACACCCTCCTCCGCTCTGCGAGACGTCATGACAGGTGCACGGGCTGCAAGGGACTCCGTGCAGCTGGGGGGCCAAGGACGACGGGGACACGGCAAGGGCTGAGGCAGGCGCGGCGAGCCAGGTGCGAACACCAAGGCCCCGTGAGCTGTGAAGACGCCGGACTCTCTCCTGAGGGCGACAGGGAGTCCCGGCAGGGCCGGCCTCACCTTGGAATATCCCTGTGTGCGTGAAGGACGGGCTGGCCCGGCAAGGCGGGTGCCTACAGACGTGCCGGAGCACTCGGGCGGGTGCTCCCGAGACATGAGCTCACCACGGGGTGGCGGGGGAGGGGTGGCAGAGCAAGGGAAGTAAGAGATACCCTGACCCTCTCGGGCTGCGGTGAAACTTGAACTTGGCCCCCACTGGGGCAATGGTGTCCTGCCCCGTTGCCACGAAAGGTTGATCTATTTGGGCCAGAATTCTGAAGAAAACTTCAATTATCCTAATTGCTCAAATACCGTCTTCTAGCAGGAAAGAAATGAGATGGGAAACAGAAGGTGGGCGGGTGGTTGCCACGAAGACAGAGAGCGTTGGGGCGGGAGGCAGAGCGGGGAGTAAGAGTCAGGGGGGCGGGGAGGAGGGGGCAGTGAGGAGCCACTGGGCAGCGTGGACGGACGGACGGACGGACGGAGGCAGGAAGGGGGAAGGCCAGGATGCCCAGGCTGCGGGGCAGGGCGGCCGCCGGCAAGGGCACCGGGGACGGCAGGCCGGGCCGGGAGCCCACGCCAAGCGCACGCGGGCAGGAAGCTCGCGGTGATTTACGGCGGAGCCCCTGAGCGGGAGCCTGCCTCTCTCGGGGCCTCTGGGTCCCCACGTGCACCGGGGGGCCCTCGAGAGGAGGGATCTGCCGGCCGCGCTGCGGGCTTTGCCGCCACTCGGCCTCTCCTTTGTCACCCGGCCCGGCCCGCCTCCCGGGAGGCCCTCCTCCTGGCCGCTTGAGCCTTTGCCAGCCGCCCCCGCCCGCACCGAGGAAACACTGCCCTTCGGGGAGCCGGGACCTGGGAACCTGGTAGTTTGGCCAGCATAGACTCTGGGCCAGGGAAAAAGGCTCCCGGCAGGGGGCCCCCCCACAGAGGGGGCTGAAATCTAGCCCACACCCCTCGCCGCCACGCTGCTGACCACCACTGGGACACCTGTATTGTCCTTCTGCACCCAGCCCCACGTTCGTCTCCGCCCATCTACTCAGGCAGGAGGTCCCAGACCGGCCCGCCGACGCCCAGCACAGGGCTCCGGGTTGCCCTACTGCCCCTGCAGACCGTCCTCCTCCCCGTGGCTCCCTGTCCTCAGAGCCCGAGTGGCCCGTGCAGAGCTAGGAGACTGTGCGGCAGAGAAAAGGCAGGCTTGGCAAGAGACCACCGCAGCCACTGCTTCCCTGGGAGGAAAGCAGCCACAATGCCCCCCTCGCCGGGTTGCCGAGAGACTCAAACGGGATAAGAGGGCGACTGCGTGGCTCACGGGAAGGCGCTCCACGGAGGCAGTCATGGGTAGGATCCCTCCTCTTTGACGACGCACAGCTACGGGCTCAGGGGTTCCTCTGAATTTTTAAGACAGGCCCGTGACCGATAGGACCCCCATTCTACTGGCCCCACAGCCAGTCACCGTCTGGAGAAATGCACGTAGGCAACTACCTCCTTTAATCCTCGGAGCCGTCCACAGAGGGGGAAGACTGGTTTATACCCATTTCACAGATAAAGAAACTGAGGCTCAGGAGGGAAATGAGGACTCGCCGGTAGTGGGTATGGGTTGCTTTTTAGGGTGATTAAAATGTTCCTGAATTGACTACGGAGACGGTCGCACAACTCTGTGAGTATACCGATTACCCCTGACCCACGTACTTAAAACGGCTGAATCCTACGGTATGGAATTCTATCTCAATAAAACTGTTATCTTTTAAAAAGAAATGGAAATGAGTCTGACCTCTGGTTTAGCTCAAGGTGACGTCTTAGTCAGGTAGTGAAAGAGCCTGGGTTTAAATCCTGCTACTTGCTGTGTGATCTTGGACAAGTTACTTAACCTCTCTGGGTCTCCATTTCCCTAGCTTTCCAATCCGGGTACCGATACTCTTAGGATTATGAGATTTGATTTAAAGGATGTAAATGAATACCTGTGCTTAAAAGGCCCTGGCTCATTAGAAGCCCTGGAACACCAAGCATCATGGCTGTCAGACCACCTGGCGTGTCGTATGTACCAAGCGGCCTGCTCTGTCCTGTCCCTCCTGAAGTGACCTAAAATGCTTTCCCTCTGGAGGAAGAGAAACGGGCTTTCGTTCCATCAATAAGGATTCATTCTTGCCCATGGCTGGAACTCTTCCGGGTTCCCCTAGAGAGCCGAACCGGCGGCGGAGCGATTTCTAAGATGCCGCTGAGATCGTCTTGCCACAAGAACGAAGGCGAGAGGATGTGGAAACCTAAGCTGCCTCGATCTGAAATCCCCCTTCTTGGGCGAGAGGCGGCGGCTGAGCAGGAAGAATGCGGGCCTGGCTTCGTAGACCAGCCTCAGCCCCTGACAGCCCAGTTCGGAGGGGCGGCCCCGGTGTCAGAGGTTCGCGCGATGCCCCGGGCCCGCCTCCCCTCCCGGGCTTTCTCCTCGAATAAGCTACTGAGATGGGACCGTCTCTGAGGTCACCGAGCTGTGATCGGCCTGCATCGCGGCCCTTGTCGGCCTCATCCATCCTCCCCAGAGTGCCTGGGCCACCAGAAGCCCCACTCTGGGACCCGGGGAGGGAGACTGGGAAGAACAGCCCCCGACGTGCCCAAGAAACCGGCCGCACTGTCAAGGGTTCGGTGCCATGCGTGAGATAGGGCTGGGATAAGCTGTTCCCGATTTCTTGTTCGTTGTTCTGGCCAACGCAGGAATCGTCTGGAACCATCGCGTAGAATACTGCCTTCCAGAGTGCTTCGTAAGCTTTCCTCACCTGCAGGCCTGTTAGACTCATTCTGAATACCTAACGATTTGAGAAGCTGGACAGGGAAAAGCTCTTTCGTGAAGCAGCAACCGTCCTGTCACACGGGCACACACGGTAGGTGCACGCAGGGTAGGTGACCGGCGAGCGCCCATCGAGGATGTCTCAGAGGGGACGCGCGTGCCACCTGACGAGCTGGGCGGTCCTCCGGCTGCTCTCCTCGGTTTCTGAACCCTCGGCAGTACCCCCGAGCTGAAGTTCAGTCAACCAAAAAAGTCACAAATCGAATGAGCTACAAGGGATCTCAGAAAGGATCCGGTCTGGCCCCTCTATTACGGCAAGGAAAAAAAACGGTTTTACAGGAGAAGTTAACTCGCCCAAGGTCATGCAGCTATTCGGGGCAGAGCCTGGAGTCTTAAATTGGCATGTTCAATTGGGCCTGAAGTTGGACGCTGGCAGCCAGACTTTCTGCTGAAAAAACTGTTCCAAGACCTTTCGCTTCCATGGGTTCTAGCCAAATGGCTTTTCGTCAGATCAGGATGCTTCTCAAACATTGAGAATTTTAGAAAAGCATAGCGTTCCCTCAGAACCATTAACAAGTAAGGATCAGAATAGATGCTTCGAGAAATTATGACATGAGAGATACAACAATAATAACGTACGTGTGTTTATAAAATGATCCCACTTGGACCGAAGAATAGACTGTTTTAATTGGAGCCCAACTTTACAGATGAAATGGGTGGAGACCAGGAAAGCTTGAAAGAGGAAAGAACTAGAAGCCTGGGTTGACTTCGAACCTAGGACTTTCGCTATCACCCCAGTGTCCTAAAGCCACACGTTATCAAGATACACAGATTCTGAAAGGAAGGTAGCGAATTATCTAGGCAGCAGGCTAGCCATACTCTCCCCCGAATTGGACTTGCGGGGTCCAGAGCCTTCTCTGGACATGTGCTGGGGTCTGGCCAGCTCCAGGGCGCCGCTCGGCTGTGAAATGCGTGCTGCGAAATTGCCCACTTTAAATGGCCACACCCTTCTTTCTTTCGCCCTTATATAAAAAGTACAGGCATCGCAATTTCCATGCTTTTCTATTAGCTGCGCCGCGTACTTGACTTTCCTCCAAGCATCGCAGCTCACTCTCTGCTCTGTGTGTGACCCGAGCCACGCCTGAAAAGGGAACTTGCCCCCTCCTACCACCCTGCCTCCAACACCCCCTGCCGACTCCTGCGTGCAGCATCTTCCCTGAGAAGAAAGGGCGAGTTTGCGGCCCGACGGAGGGGGGGTTCTCCATCGGCCAACTTCTCTTCCCTGCCTGGCTCCCTGCTGTGCAGCTTAGGACACACGCACGCGTGCCCATGTGTGAACACACACACACACACACACACACACACACATGCTCTCTCTTCTAAAGCTGCTCCCGCTCCCTGTTTTGCCCTTATCCCCACCTGAATCCTTACACAGGTCTTGCTCTTGTTAGAGCAGGGCTGAGCCCCTCTCTCCTCCGATCGCTGTTCAGTTGGTTGCCAGATTTGAAATGGAGTCCAAGTCAGAGCCCAGACTAAGAGCCCCAAGGCGTCAGATCCTAACAAACCGTTCTGGGTAAGGAAAAGGGCACTTCTTGTCACGCACGGACTCGAACACTGGGGGTTCATCCGAACAGGACTGAAGGGCCGAGGTTTAATGAGCAAGGCAATTCATTCGTACTTGAGAGCTACGGATTTTCAAATGTGTTCCCAAATGATGGGTGCCTTTCTTTATTTATAAAGAGAAAATAGAGATAGCTATGATTTTAATAAAGAATCATGGTTTTCAAGGAAAAGACTAGAAGCAATCAGACAATGAGCCTAAACTTCCTTCTTGTTCATATTTATACCTATGAGGATTCCAAACATTAAGCCGAGCAAGCATATTTCCCACTGGAAGCTCCTTCAATTACAAGCAATTTTCTTTTCCTCACGACTCAATAATATCGGCCAGCCTGAAAGGGGTGGCTGTCCTTGTCCTCACCCCCCTGACCGCTTCCACAGCCTCTGCCCACCGAGTTTTCTGAATGGTTACGGTGGACACTGCCGGTCTCCTACTACCCTTCATCTTCTCTCCCCTACTTGACCCTGCTTTTCATCTGGGCTCCTGCTCCCCACAGGGTAGCAGCCAGTGCTGTGCACAGTCCTGGCCTGATCTAAACCCACCAGCGGTTCCATCCGCCTTCCTGCGTCATGATTGGTGCAGGCGTGAGCCAATCAGCACATACAGTTCCCTGAAGGCGGGTGCTTGGAAGATTGGGGCCACTGAATTAGGAAAAAGTGTTCCTTTTAGTTACGGGACAGGGCCCCACTATGAGTTGAGTGGGCCTAGGTATTTCTGCTTTCCTGGGCCCCTTCCTCAATCAACAAACAAATAAATGAGAGAGAGAGAGAGAGAGAGAGAACACTAAAAATTGTATTTTTTTACTGTCGTGCTAGAAAGACAGAATTATTACTATTACATATCAGCACATTTTCTCCAAAGTCAAAGTCGTCTTCCTCTCAGTTTGCAATAAATTCGAACATTTTTGTGGGCTTCTATAGCCCACTGTACTGTATGGTACGGTCCTTCACACCTGGGTGGCTCAGTCGCTTAGGCGTCCAACTCGGCTCAGGTCGTGCTCTCGTGGCTCATGAGGTCCAGCCCCGTACTGGGCTCGCTGATGTCGGCGCAGAGCCCGCTTTGGATCCTCTGAGCCCTCTTCTCTGCCCCTCCCTACTTGCACTCTCCCTCTCTCAAAAATAAATAAACATTAAGATTTTTCCATTTAAATTAATTCAGACAAAATGCGCTGAAAAATTCCGTGCCCGCGCTACCCCCACCCCCTTTCAAGTACTCACTGGCCATATGTGCTGAGCGGCTAGCACTTTAGACAAGGTAGCTAAACACCAGTTCGCCATCACAGAAAGTTCCATCGTACGGGGCTGCTGTAGGATAAATGAACCATCATGAAAAGGCTAGGTCAGCATAAAAACTACCCACACTACCCATCGAAATCTGACCGAGTGGATTCTCAGCGCAGAAATACGTCGTACACTTATGTGGCGTGTTTATACACTTAGGAGAAAGGCAGCACAGGACAAGGGGTCCAAAACTCTGTATTCGAGCCCTGATTCTCACACTTCCTGGCTGTGTAACCCTGGACGAGACAACTTACCTTTCTAAGCTTCTGTCTCATTTATAAAAATGAGATCGATAAAAGCTTCTACCTTCTGGGAGTGCTCTGATGATCACATCAGCTAACATATTCGTTCAATTTGTATTTATTACGCGGTCTGCTATGCGTCGGCAACTAATTCGCTCCGCACACTGGCGATAAAACAGGCAGCGGGACGGACAGGGGTCCCTGCCCTTGTGGAGCTTACGTTTCAAAAGGTTTTAGCGAACGTTACATCTTAATCCTGGGGATACCGTTCACGGTTGTGGCAATACTATGATTCATCGATGCCTTCAGTGGAGACCTCTCTCTCAATTAGTAAGAGGATAATTGCAATTTTAAGAGTAGCGGGCCCTCTGCCTTTTATCTTCCTCCCAAATACAGATCTCCACTAAGAGTTCTTTCAACCTGCACACGGCTTTGGGTGACATCATAAAACCAGACTTCCCTCTGACATTTGAATCTAATTCAAGAAAAAGATCTGATTTCAGCAGCTTTTAGTCCAGACTTTAAAAAAAATTAATTATGCATGCATTCAACTAGCAATGAGCAAACTTGATAATTTAGGCAGTTTAGCGATGGGATTGAAATTTTACAGCTAATTTAAAGCACTCCACACTCCTGACTTCAGACTTGAGGTTATGAAGCTGAATTAGCCCGGACAAGAGCAATTACTCAGCACTTTCAGCACACACGGCCTTGACTGACTTTTCCGGACAGCTCACACCCAACTCCAGTTGGCTGGAGGCTGGGATGCCCCGGGGTATAGGTATTCCAGACTGAGTTTGTGTCACGTTGTCTGAAGCAAGCCTGGGTCTTATTTATCTTTGTCCCCTCCCCAACCTGACAAAAGTCACAGCACACTCCACACATGATGAAGCGAGTCCTAGTAGAAGAGTCATAATGATTTATAGCTGTGTGACGTTAGGCAAGCTCCTTAACCTCTCTGAGTCTATTTCTTCATCTGCGAAATGGAAAGAGTAGCCATACCTTCAGGGCAGTTGTGAAGAAATACAGATCTGGCACACCGTAGGTGCTCGATAAATGTCCCTCCTCGTCTTATTCAGTGTGGCAGTTTTAGAAATATGGCCTCCAAACTCTTAGACCTCTCCTTGAGAGGTGATGTCCAGGGCCCCTCCTCGTGTACCTGAAGGCGCTCGTAACTGCTCTGATCGATGGTGAGAGACAGGCTATGTGACCCCCAAGACGAGGTCAAACGGGCACTGCTGTTGTCCCCCGGATTCTCTCTCGCCATCTCAGAAAGAGGGTTTCTCGCTCTCAAAACCCAGCCACCTGCTGGAAACCACGCAGGGAGGCTGTGCGGATGTCCTCCAGTCGACGGTCTCAGCTAAGCTCGGCCTTTGAGTCAACTCGGCTCGTCGAGTCTTCCCAAATCTCAGAGCAGGACAATCTATCCCGGCTGTAGCCTCTCTGATGTCCTGACTCACAGGGTAATAAAACGAAATGGTGGTTGTTTTGCCCTAAAGTTGGGGATGGTTTGTTACAAAGCAGAAAGTAGCTGGAACATTCGGTGGGCGTCATCACTCAACACTCGCCAGGCCCCTCCCGTGTGCAAAATCCTGCGCTGAGCTCCGGAGAGCCTCGGGAAGTGCTCAGGCAGCGGAGACACAGCTAGTGGTGTGCTGGCAAACGCTAATAAACACCTGGAGGGCGGGAGAAAGCCCTGCCTCGCGGTGTTGGCCGATTTCCATGGTGTGAACAATCCCATCAGCACCAATTCCAAGCGACTGATATGAAACATTCCAGAGAATTTAACGGGGGCTCTTACGAGCCAGTATGAGCTGGCTCCAGAAGGCCACCGTCAGAGCACCCGGTCTGGGGTGGGAAGTGGTATGAAAAAGGCATCAAAAACATTAGGGGCGAGGGGGCTTCCGGGTGGTAGAGGTAATGGCCGCCATTTTCATTCACAACTCCCAAGATGGCCTCCAAGAAACAATCAAGAAGAGGAAGAACAAATAAAACGTGCGCCTTCGATAGAAGTAGAAGACAGAGATTCCCCCAAACCTCCAATTACCTGAAGGTAGGTAAACAAACTCCTCATCTCAGGGAGAGTGAGTTCCAGAACAAGGGGAGTTTGGGGGAAACTGTAGTGAGGAGAGAGGCGCTAGTAGCAGGCACAAAGCGGATCTAAAACCATCCCAGGAAAGGAAAGCCCACTCTAAGGAAGAAAGCCCTGGAAACGAATACCGGCGGATCCTACTACAGAGAATGGATTTGTAAGGGCGGGGGGAGGGTACAGGGAGGCGGCTGTTGAAAGGTACTGCTCCAGGGGTCACAGAAAAGTGCCTTCGGAAGCCGCACACTGACGGGGAAAGGAAATGAGAGGGGAATCTAGAATCCTAAAAAACAAAAGAAAATTGGCAAAGGACATGCAACGCACCCCCTCCTTTTCCCCTCAAAAGAAAAAAACATCAAGGAAAGTGTCTGAGTCTCCCCAAGCCCAATACCATCCCATCTGTGACAGGAGGCTGTGGCCAGGTCTAAACTTACATGGGTCCATGTGCCCTCCTAATCTGTAGCGTTCTGCATTTGTATGCGCTTCCCTAGGAGCAGGGCGGGCCTGAGGGCCAAGAGGCAATCCGGTGAGGGGGCAGGGCAGGGGCGGGGGTGGGCCGAAGGAAAGTGGACGCAGGTGTACTTGAGCTGCTCACTGCTGTGGGCAACTGAGGGGCGGCTGGAATGCCTCTCCGAAGGAGGGAGACCCAGGCATCCATCCTGTGTCGGTCCGATTCCTCTGAGAAGCAAATGCCGGATGAAGGTTAGATGTGCAAGAGAGGAATGGGGACAATGGGCCAGAAGCCGGAGATGCTGGGAGACCGGCCGACCCCAGTGCAGGTCTGACTTGAACGCGGGCAGGGGGCGAGCGGGAAGGGTGGGCAGGGAAGAGTCTCTGGCTGCGGTGCCCTTCAAGGGGCGCTCGGCACCTAGATGGGCAGTCCTGGAGCCAATCGCCCGTGAGCGGAGTCCTCTGTCTCCCAGGAATGGGCCTGCCCCAGTGTCCCCACCCGGGTCAGCAGCGGCTTGGAGCGGTCCGTAAGGAGGCATGGCGGAGGACTTCTGGAGGCAGCGGCCGGAGCTCCGGTCAGTTACACTCACCCCTCCTGGGCGGCCGGAGGTGCCTCTTCGGAGCGGCCACGTGGGGCCAAGTGGCCTGGAGATGGGGACCCAGGGAAGTAGGGCCTTGAGGGAGAACCCCGCCGGCACGCACAAGACTGCAGCTGAACTCGGGGGTGCCCTGGGCTTGTGGGACAGGGAAAAGCATCGGTTCAGCTCCCGACTGGGTCCTCCGCCCTGGACCCTGGATCGAAACACTGTTCCCACCGCTTCAGTCTACACACGTGGGAGGCCTGACCAGCAAGAACACGGGACTTCCTGGGATATAGCAGTAGCAGGTTGAGTACGCAGCCCGGCAGAATGTTTTATACCTATTCTTAGTGAGTTCAATAGTGCCCCCCCCCCACCCCGCAAAATTCATGTTCACCAAGAACGTCAAAATGTGACCTTATTTGGAAATCAGTCTTTCTATTCAAATATAATTGGTTACGGATCTTGAGATGACATCTTTTGGGGTTTAGGGTGGGCCCCAAGTCCGCGGATTGGTGTCCTCATAAGAAGAGAACACCCAGGGAGACGTGCAAGGAAGAAGGGCCGAGAGAGGAAAGAGGCAAAGATTGGAGTCATGGGGCCACAAGACAGAGGACAGAAGGAGCCGCCGGAAGCTGGAAGACGCAAGGAAGAGGCAACGTGGCGCTGCTGATGCCTAGCCGTGGACTTGCAGCCTCCGGCACCGTGAGACGACCGATTTCTGCTGTTGTAAGCCATCCGGTTAGTGGCCGCGTATTACGGCGGCCCTAGGAAGCGGAAAGGCCGGCAAATGAAGAATAAACTATTGTGAGCAAAAACGGTATATGAGTAAAAATAAAATAATAAACTAATAATTCTAAGCCCATCCAAAGAGCAGGCATCACAGAGCTGGAGGAGGAAAAGGCCGACCGCAGACCAGGGGCTCCCGGCCACGCCTCTCACCGGCCACCCACCCTGGGGCTAGAGCCCTTTCAGCTTCTGCTGGAACACCTCCAGGGCCCGGGAACTTCCCACCTGAAGAGAAAGCCTCTTCATTTCTGGCAGCTCTGACAGTCAAGCCCTTCCTTACGAATATCTGCCTCCCTGTGATCCCCCGGCTTCCAGCCTGGCTTTGTTCTCTGGTACCCAAACGGTTTCTGACTCTGACAATGCGACTCCTACTAAATCTCCTTCCTGCCGGCTACTCGGGCCCCCGTGCCTTTAAGGAATAATGTAACTTACTCGAAATACAACAATGAACCAGAATATGCAAATCATCTTATCAGCTGTACTCTATAAAGACAATCCTTCCCTGATTAGCATAGTGCTCTGTCTCTATTTTCATCAGGGATTCACAGAACTGGCACACCCAGAGCTTCTAGCAACCACAGGGCATTTTAGGACAGTCACTAAGGCTGGGAGGGCACGCCGGGCCAAGTTCAGGAGGTGAGAACCGCAAGCGTGGTCGGTCCCTTTGTCCCTTCCTTCTACATACAACTAGAGAGTGATCCCTAGGTACCAGAGCCTGGAGTGGGGGGTGGGAAGGGAGGAGGCCAAGGTGAGGGCAGAGAGCTATAGAGGGGAGAGAATAAGAGTACGCTGCCATCAAGTTACTCCCCAGAACAACAGTGTGGGAGACAGAGCCAGAAATACTCGCTAGAACTCTCAACCTAACTCTACTAACTGTCGTACTCTAGCTTAAGCAAAGGGGAAGGCTCACACAAGAGGCAAGAGGTGTGACCGCCTTCTGGTGTGAAATCAGGGCAGGCTTCCAGAAGGAGGCATCTGTAAATTGGGCCTTCAAGTCAGATGTGACAACCGAAACAAAAGGGCCAGACCAGGCAGACTGCCTGAGCAAAGGCAAGACTAATGTGACCCCTCAGGCCATGCGTGGGGAATGAAGACAGATCTAGTGTGACCGGAATAGAGGGATTATGAAAGTATTCGCAAGACACAGAGATGAGAGTAGAAGTCAAAAATGATCTTAGGGGCACCTGGATGGCTCAGCTGGTTGAGCACCCGAATCCAGCTCAGGTCAAGATCTCGCGGTCTGTGGGTTCGAGCTCCGCGTCGGGCTCTGTGCTGACAGCTCAGAGCCCGGAGCCTCTTCAGATCCTGTGTCTCCCTGTCTCTCTGCCCCTCCCTGCTAGTGCTCTGTCTCTCTCTGTCTCTTTCTGTCTCTTGATAATAAATTACCAAAAAAAAAAAAAAGGTAAAAAAAATGATCTTAGACTGGTTAAGGGGTGCCTCTATAGAGCCGCTGCGTCCCATGCAACCAAGAATTTATGGTGGCTCGAAAACTCTCGTGTGCGCTAGAAATCACCAGTGCGGTGTGTTTAGCATGAGACCCCAGCCTCGCTGCGCTGTGCCTCTGGCGCCCCAACTCCCTTGTCTGCCCCACGACGGCCCCCACCCCCGTCTGGTGGCCGGAGTTGGAGTGAAGCCTGGGTTTCTGCACCATGAATATACCCCAGCCATGATTCCGAGGCAGGAGGCGGCAAACCTCACCCAGGAAGGTTCCCACCCGTCTTCGTTATGAAAAACAGTGTGGGGGCATGGCAATTCATTAGGTCACGCTGGAAATCCTGGCAGTCTAAGCTCCCACGAAAAGATGCACCGGGGAAAGAAAACCGATTTCAATTCCCTGTTAAGGTACCTGTTGAAAATGAAAGGCCGAGATTTTATCAGAAATTACCTCCGCGGGCAGCGCGATGACTTGTGGGACCGCCCGGCCCTCTCCCCGAACCTTGGATTGGCCTGTAACTTGCACAGAGGCCCTTGGGTCGTTTCAGGGTGAGCACCGAGTTTCAGCCCCAAGATCTTCAGGAAATTGAAGCACACCCTTGGAGAGAAGTCATTCCCTCATGAAGGACATTTTATTTTGTTTTTAAAAAGCAAAAAGAAGGAGGAGGAGGAGGAGGAGGAGGGGGAGAAGAAGAAGGAGGAGGAGAAAAATTGGAAGCAACAAAAGAATTTCAGGAGCAAAGTATCTCAGAGGTGAAAGACCCTTCAGGCCCATCCACCAACCATTGCTACAATGTCTCCTTCAAATACCTGGCTCAGAGGTCCCCATAAATACAGGGTCCCGCGCCCTCCGCTGGAGACTGATCCAGAGAGTCTGGGGCGGGACCCTGGGAAGCTGGTGGTGAGGGACATTTGGGAAGGGTGCTCTAACTCACCTGGCCTCTGCTCGCATACTTCCAAAGACAGGAAGCTCTTTCCCTCCTAGGGCGACCCATCCCAAATTTGAAGATCTGTGACTATTAAAATCATCCGTGTGCCGCCGAACTGAAAATTTCCCCCTGGGCCCAATGCTCCAAACTCCCAGTCTCTGCACGGACTCCAAGTAAATCCAATCCTTCCGCTTGCAGACAGCCAGACGGGAAGGTAAAATCTATACTCAGAAACGGCCCACTGACTGCATATACTGAATATAAAAAGGAAAAGCATCTAGGGCTGCTCTGAGAACGTGTCCCTCCTCCCCCCCCCCACCCGCCCCGCACCTCCCCTGACACTTTTCTGGTGTCCCCTTCGCTTCTATTTCCTAAAGGAGAGAGTAACGGCGTTAGTAAGAATGATCACTTACTGACTGCTCACTGTGGTCACAGAAATAATGCCTCCCCAGCCCCGGACGCCCGTATCCTCACCCTCAGCAGCAGAGCGAGGGCTGGAGTAACGTCCTGTGAAAACGACCCGCCCGGACACGGCCGGGGCGCGGACCCTGCCCTGGAGTCTCCGGAAGGAATGCGGCCCCGCTACGCTGTGCCTTCAGCCCACTGAAACTCATGCTGGACTTCCGCCCTCCCGAACTGTACGATAATAAACCCGCGTTGTGTTAAGCCACTAAATTCATGGCAATTTGTGACAGCCGCATTCGAAATCTAATACACGAACACCCTCGGCCTCTGCCTGGGCACGGCGATGCAGACGGCTGAGAGCCCGGTACCTGCGGTGTCCGAATACAGCGTCCTCCCCTGGCTAGGGGAGACCCTGCTCCCAGACGTCCAACCATCATGACAGAAGCAGGCCACAGCCGCCCCAATGATCCACTGTGCGTGCCGACACCTGTCACCGCCTCGCACGTTAGGGCGGACCTGTACCATCACACCCACGAAGCTGGTAGGTGCCAGGAGAGTGGCACTGCCCTGGGACAGAGGTCGGGGACCCGGTGCCCTCCCCCATCCCGGGGAGAGGAGAAACAGCACCCCTGGCGGCGACACGCTTTTCCTACAGACACAGCTCCGTTCACCTGGCATATAGTCCGGCCTCCTGTCTACTCCTCGACCGTCCCTCTCACACACGTGGAAGCAAAGGAAACATTTGCAAATGCAAGACCCACTTACGGTGGCTCCAGCAAACCCCGGGTTCTCGCACTCTGCGGTAGAGACAGCCTCGCACCTGCCGCCTTCCTCGCCTAGAGACCCAGCCGCCCACTTACGGTGTCAGCATCGCTGTCACCAGCTGCTCCCTCTGAGGGTCCCAGTGGCCCCATTAAAAACAGCCTTGCCTCCAAGGCGCCCTGCTGCTCAGGGACCTGCCTGCCCGGCCTGGAGAACGCCAGGCGCTTCCTTCCTAGCCAGAAAAAGAGGCCCTGTGCTGGCAGCCGGGACAGGCCCTCTCGGATACCCTGCGATGGGCCCGAGGCTCCCTCCGTTCTTACCTCTATCGCTGACAATCAGCCTCATCTGTATTTAAAAAGGACTCTTAGCTAAATTCCACCTAATTTTGACATTCGAGACTTGCACTGTGCTCGAATAATTTTTCAAGTTTTGAGGCTTTGAAAATACAACCACGTATATCCAAGACATTTAAACCACGTGAGAGTTAATTTCCTCAAAACAGCTAGAAGTCCCCTTGCCAAGAGCAGAAGTGGGACTTTATTCACCTTCGGATTGGCGGCGTCTCGGGCCCCCAGTGGCGGTGCTCCGGCAACGGCAACGAGTGCCGAGTGGAACTGAGTCCCCTAACCTCCCGGGAGCCTGGGGCTAGGACGCAGACAGGATTCGTCACCGACACCGACACTCCGCGGCTTGCCCTGCTCCCCCGGCTAAGCCGCTAACTACGAATAGGAGTGAACCTGCTCACGGCGCACGAGCGGCTTACCCTGATTTTCTCTGCACCCTGTGAGGCTCAGCCCGACTACCCTCCTCCGGGACACAGCCCTGCTGCACCGCTCGCCACCAGGCAGACTCCGTCCCGCCCGGAACAATGCTGAGGGACCACTGACAGAACAGGCCCACCGCGTTTCAGGCGCTGAGCACACAAGGAGGGCGAGAGATGCCCTCGGGGCAGGGGAAGGGCAGGGTGGTGCAATGGATAGACAAGGGTCCTTCTAGACCTGGAGCAAGCTGTGCGCTTTGGGGAGAAGAGAGAAGTCTAACCCACTGGAGAAGACAGAGGGCAAGGAGGCATCCTGGAAGACTTCCTGGAGGTGGTTCCATCTGAGCGGGGTGGGTATAAGCAGGCTATGCAAGGTGGGAGGAACCACACGGCAGAGACTCAGAGGTTCTGAGACACGGGGGACCCACTGGCAGATGGGTACACACGGGACACGTGGGATTTGGAGCAAGATAGTCGCAGACCGAGCTCGACTGAGTTCCTGAAACTTGGGAGGCTGTTTCCTCCTCTGTAAAATGAAGGTGCTGAGGCCCGCCTCCTCGGCGGTTCCCACCCGAGCCGCACAAGGAATCCCTGGAGGCCTTGCCGAGATGCAGATTCTCGGGCCTCCCCCTCTTCCCTGCACCCCCCCGCGCAAACACAGTATCTGAATCATTAGATCTGGGGTGGGCCCAGTGATCATTTGTAATACACACACACACACACACACACACACACACACACCACATACCAGAAACATACACACACGTACCTCCATACACATACCACACACATGCACACACACATGCACACACACAGCTTGCACGTGCACACCACATGCCACACATACCACACACACCACATATACACACGCCCCGCACAAACACCTTACACACCCATGCCACACATAACCACACACACACACACACACACTACAGCATACTGTACATACCCCCCCACACACACACACACCACACATACCACATACACCACACCACACATACCACGAACGCAGTCGCACCCACAGTTTTGATCGCGGAGGTGGGGTGGTCAGGCCCCGGGGGTCCATAAAACAGTAAATGAATTATCGTCGGACTTAAACGATCTGATGTCAACGAAGCACCTAGTGTGCCCCTGACACACAGCGGCCCTCCCCTGAGCCACCTCCCCTGCCCTCCTTTTTGCTCATGAAAATCGTGGCCGAACTTTAACAGAGCAGAGGCTCCACCGTGCCCTCCTTTTAGCCGGAGCCACGGTTCTGTGTTTCCGTGGGCTTCTGCGACTGCTGCCGCCGACGAGACTGCGGGCCCCTGAGGGACACGCACCCAGTGAGCCTCCTCAGCTCCCGGCCGGCTCTGGCCACCTTCGCGTTTTGTGGACGGAAGGCCGGAACGTGGCCCGGCCCGGCGCCTCGGCCCGGCAGGGCTTAACCACGGAGTAAGTAGGTCGATGGGCTTGGGGTGGTCCTGACGGCCTCACCCGAGAGGAGGAGGGCAGCTCGGGCCGGGCCGCATCGGGAAGCGACGCTCCTCCAGCACGCCGCTCCCCACTTACGGCAGCCCTGGGAGCACTGAGTACAAGCCGCCGACGGCTCGACGGGTCCCCTGTGCCATTTCCAGACTCTCAGACCAGAATAACATTCATGAAAGGTTCATGCCCCGATAAATAGTTCATCGGGAGCCAAGGAAGGTGAGGGCCCCGCCCTCTGCCCAGGGAGCCGGCCTGGGGCCCCACGGCCTCTTTGTCTCCTTTCTCCGACTTCACGTCCCATCGGCTGCCCGGGGGCACCGGCCCCCCCATCTGCTCCTGCCTCTCCGTCCCGCTGCCCCAGCCCCAACGCAGACCCTGCAGCCTCTAAGCTGGACCGTGGCAACAGGCTCCTCGCTGCGCTCCGTGTCCCCACGCTGCCGCGACGATCTTCCAGAAGCCCAGCTAGGAACTCAGCACGCCCCTGCTCCGAAGCCTGCGACAGCTCCAGATCCAAGAGCAAATACTGAGGCCTGATGTTCAGGCCCCGCTGAGGTCTGGTCTCACCTAAGTCTCCCTCGTCGCCCACGACACTCTGATTCCTGGGTCTCTCTAGCCCAGGGAACCACAGGTCCCCCCCCCCATTAGGGAGACATCAAATTAATTTGGTGAGTCCTGACCAGGAACTTTTGATAAAACAGAACAGAATATGAAATACCAGAGTGCACTGCACGTAGGAAGTTTCCATTTCATGAAAAGTCTGCCTTCGGGGGGGGGGTGTGCGCGTGTGGGTGTGAATGGTACTGTAGTGCGCTGTAAGACACGCATCTTACCCTGGGTCACAGTCCGAAAGGGTTGAAATGCGCCAAACTGAATTCCCTGTTCCTCTTCTCTGTGCCGGGCTCACTGCTCCCTCCCCGCCTCCTCCCTCCCCCCCCCCCCGCCCCGCTCCGCTCTAGTGGCCTCCAGCCACCCAAATCCTACCCATTCGTCCACACCGTCTTGGCGGGCTTCTCCCAGAAGACCCTGAGATGAGGAGGTTTATTTGGGAGGTGACCCCCAAAAGCACCAGCAAGGAAACAGGGAAGTGAAACCGAAAAAGAACTGGAACGATCCGGGGTCTCTATGGCAGGTTCCAGGCTGCGGTGCCTGGACTCTGGGGGGTGAGGGAGCTGGGGTATTCGGGCACCCCCTCCTTCGGTCACTGCTGCAAGATCCTGGCAGATGGGGGGTGTCAGGGTGGCATGGACGGACAGGGTGAGTGTCCAGAGGCTATGGATGGAGCGGTGACAGAGAAGGACATGAAATCTGTCCTTATGCTCAGGCCTAGGCTCCTACACACACACACACACACACACACACGCACACACATGCATGCAGGCGTCATGGTTCCACTTACGTAGTGGACATCGCTTTTTCTACCTTTGTGAAATTCATTGCTATAAAGATCTTAATTGCTCAGAGACTCCATTCTGCCTTTCTTTTCTTCAGGGGCCCTTTCGATGCTTCTGTTTGCTTCCCCCAAAAAGACGGTGAGCTCCTTAGAGGGAGGGACCGAATTAGCCCAGTACCCACGCCCTCGGCTTCCTAGTAACGAAGCCTATATTTTCCTTGGGGGAACGTCCTTCCTCTGCTCTCAGTCCTTGTGAGCCACTGTGTTATCCCCGTGGCCACAGTGAGGGGGGCAGAGACGGGCATTGCCCCCAAACGGGTCACTGAGGTGCAATCCGGGGACTCGTGTCTGCTCTGTCGGCGACAAGAATCCCTGTGGCTGAGAGCTTGCTGGCTGCCATCTTCCCACCAGGAGGAGGAAAGCCATGAGAGAATGTAGCCAACATGGAATGAAAAGGGGACAGAAGAGGGGCGCCAGGTCCTGCGGCCCTTGTCTGAGACTCCGGCACCAGCCTTCCGTAAAGTCTCGGAAAGATTCTGTTCCCGCCCTGTCGATTCTCTCCTCCGCTGAAGTCAGCCCGGATGGAATTTCTGTCACTTCGCAACCCCGAATCCCTTCCCTTGCAGCCTGCCTCACGTCCCTCACTGCACTGTCACCTGGGGACCTCTCCGCTGGTGGCACTCAGTAGGGAAAAGAGAGGGTCTAGAGAGAGAAGAATTGCAGGACCGTCCAGACTCATGTCCCAGGCCACTGTGGTTCCCGGCCGCCCGCAGACGCTGGTCACCAGCCCAGTCATAACCTTGGCTTCCAAAAGCGAGGCGGTAGACTGTTACAGACACAGAGTGCGGACACCCAAGAGCAGAAAGGACTAGGCTGTGGGAAAGGAGGCCGGCCGCCGACGCGTGTCCGCGGTGCCTGGGTCAGTCCCAAAGGAACCCTGGGTTCTCACGCTGGGACCTCAGAACTCGCCGGCATATTAACCCAGATTCGGCTCCAGTGAGGCCCCTAGAAACACGGTTTGTCAGAGCTGGGGGACTTAGGGACATTCTGTCTAGCCCTGATGATGGGTGGCCTGGCCCGAGGTCACTCTGCAAGCCAGTGGCATCGCTGGACCTCGAAGCTGGGCGGGTGCTCTTCCCACCGCACGGGGCAGGGGCGGGGGTGGGGGTTGGGGGGGGAAGCTAGACGGCGGCCCCGTTCCTTCCATCACGGCTGTCGGGCTGCTGGACAGCTACTCAAACCTTCAGCCCTTCCCACTGCCGTCCGCCCCTTCTGCGAGGATTTTCTCCAGTGTGAATTCTCCAGGGCTCGGGAGGCCAGCAGGAACTGGGGCCCCACCCCACCCTCGGGCTCCAAGCGCCCCTGTGTGTGGAAAAGCCGAGACCCCCAGCCCTGGCTAGGACATTTCTAGTTAAAATGAGTACAGTTCCTTCGGGAAGCTGCCTTACTGCAACCAAGCGTGTATATTCAGCATGACAGAACCTTAAATTACAATGAAACTAGTAATAATAACAGCAGCTAAGCTAGTGTTCCTTAGCACTTTCGACGTGCCAGGCACTGCTCTAGCACTTCGCGGAGACTAACTCCTCCAATCCTCAACCCTGTCGAGGTGGCTGCTATGATCCTCATTTCACGGAGGAGGAGACGCGTGCAGAGGGGTCAAAGGGCAGGCCAGGGTGTGAATGCGGCCAGTCTGGCTCCAGGGTCCCCCCTGAGGACCGCCGTGCAACACTTTCTCGGTGCAGAAAAGGGTTAACGGAGGAGCCCCGAGACTACATCCCAAGTAAGGACCGTTTGCGAGGCTGGCACCGGCTGGTGTCTGGAAATATGTATTTCAGGAGGGTTCCTGCCATTTACGGCACAGATAAGGGTGGCTCACTTAGGTGTGCCTGGGTGGTACAAACGACCTAGGTTTATGCTACATGCCTGCTTTCCTTCGGAGAGTCTGGAACTTTGCTAGGTGCTAGGCAGAGGGGGCCTAGGTGACTGCCCCCCAGTAAAATGGGGGCACGGAGTCTGTCAGGGGCTTCCCTGGTAGATGGCATTTCACGTGTTGTCACTATTCACGTGTGATCCGCTGGGAGAGACCCTCAGAAGCTTGTGCCTGGTTTCCCCTGGACCTCACCCTGTATACCCTCCTCCTTTTTTTTTTTTTTTTTTTTAAAGCTTATCTATTTATTTTGAGAGAAAGAGAGACTGGGACAGGGACTGAGAAAGAGGGAGAGAGAGCATTGTGGGACTCGAACTCACAAACCGTGAGATCATGACCTGAGCCAAAGTCGGACACTTAACCGATGGAGCCACCCAGGCGCCCCTACACCCTCCTCCTCTGCTGACTTTGCTTTGTCTCTTTCTGCTGTAAAAAAAAAATCACAGCTATGAGTACCACAATATGCTGAGGCCTGTGAGGCCCCTGTGAGGCCTGGAGGTGTGTGGTCTTGGGGACCCAACATACCCTCAAATGCTCTAAAGCTAGTCATTTGAAAGACCACCAGAGGGGCACCCGGGTGGCCCAGTCAGCTAAGCACTCAGCTCCGGCTCAGATCCTGGTCTCTCTCGCAGTTTGTGAGTTCCAGGCCCAGGTCGGACTCTGCGCTGACAGCGCGGATCCTGGAGCCTGCTTTGAGTTCTGGGTCGAACCTCTCTCTCTCTGCCCCTCCTCCACTCACTCTCTGTATCTTTCTCTCTCTCAAAAATGAATAAACATTAAAAAAAATTTTTTTAAGAGAAGAAAGAACATCAGAAACTCTTGGCTCAGCTGGCTTGGGGCGACATTTTCTCTGGCCCCTGTTTATATGTTGCACACGACTCTCTCTCTGGTATTGCGATGAGGACCGAAGCATATTGTCCGGCACTGGCCAATACCCGGAACTGGCAGGGTTCTCTGAGGACTATCTCCAAGAGGAACGTCTCACACCCATTCTGGCCACGTGGGCGTCCAAGAGAGGCCCTCGGCCATCAGTCACACCAGCAATACTGTTTTACTTTTAGGGAAAGTGGGGCTCAGAACGGCGGTGTGACCCCCTTGAAAACTAGAATCCAGGTCTCTTGACCTCCTATCCAGGGAGCACCCTGATGCGTCCCAGGCGCAATGAATAGAAGAGGCAGGGGTGTTCCCAAACACATTGAGCAAACAGGAGTAACATGCTGGGGACGCTGGGAGAATGGGACACAGACCCTGCTGTGGAGCTCACGTCTCGGAAGAGGCTTTATTTCAGGGACTGAGTTCCCCGTCACCAGGAATGTGGAGTGGAGGCTGGGTGGCTTCCTGTTGAGAAGCCTGCCTTCCGGCACCCGACACAGAGATTCGGTCATTTTCTGGGTAGCCGATAACGCCAGAGAAGCATCTCTCAGGCCTGCCACGTTCTTTCCCCAGCTCCTCCTCGCGGCCAACATATCTGCGCCAGAGAAAGCTCAGCCCGGGAGACGTGCGGGCAGCCGGCGGAGAATACACAGTGGGCTTTGGAAGCAGGTGGCCCCAGGCGTGATCCCAGTCCGACCCCGCACTCGCTCTGGGATGCTGGCGAGAGCTACAAGCCCGCTGACTCTCAGCTTCCTCGTCTGGGAATCACAGGGGCCTGGGAGACTGCGTGAAATCCATACCCAGCCATGGGCCTGTCACCCAGCAGGAGCGTCATAAAAGCTGCGCCCTGCCCCCCTCGACGCCCAAGGTGCTGGCTGTGCCAGTTTTATGAATAGGCCACCTACTTTCCCTTCTTCCCTCCACCACCAGGAGGGAGAATTAGGTTAATTACACTGAGAAGAAAGACAAGAGGGTAATAAGGGCTCCGATCCCGCCTTTTGTTCACGAGTTAAATAAATGTAAAAGTTCCTACCTAAATGGTGTTCGAAGGTTTGACCTCATTACCCCGGGTGCCGGCCACGGGGTGGGGGCTGGTCACTGAGAAGGAGCTCTCGGCTATTCAAGAACCACTTCGCTTATGTAAGAACGAACGCTCATTCTTACTTTGTGAGTTGCAATGTCAATTATTTCTCAAGTGCTTATTTTCCTTTTCTCCAAGCAAGTTCCCAGGAACGTCAGGAAAGAAAGGAGCTGGCGGTGACGGCACCCACATACAGGACTACTTCTCCGAGCCCTCTTCCCTACTCTCTCCCCATTTCAATGTGTATAATCTGCGCCATATGCTTCTGCCACTCGAGAACATTTCCATAACGTGTCTCCACGTTTTGACATCACCGCCCCGTCTGCTGCGGCAAGGCGGCTCTGATGTGGGCTCGGCAGCACTTCTGCACCTGGTTCTGCACCAGGTAACGCCTCCCCTGCCCCCTCGATGAGTCGGTTTCCGCCTCGCGAGGGGGTGGGTTTGGACTAGGTGGGGGGTTCCTACACCCTGCTCAGTTAGCGTCATTGTCCGGCCTCACCCAGACCCACCTCTTGAGAGCGGAAATCTGACTATTTAATGCCTCCCGATCCCCAGGCGCTGGGACACACCCAGTCTGGCATCCGGCCAGACTAGAGTCTCTCTGCCTTCTTTCCAGGATTGATATTCCTGGAATGGCAGGGAATTGACCCCAAAGAATTGATATCTGGTAATAATCTGAATCATTTCCCAATTTCTGGGCATCGGAGTTACGTTCCATTTTCCTAAATGTGATTCTTTTTAAGTAGGTCGTGTCGGCTACCATTTGTCCTCACTCACCGGGCATCCACAGCAAACACAGAGCCCAAAGGAAAGTCCACACCCTAAAGGTCCATTAAAAACTGATGGATGTCTCGGAATCCGGGTCAGTTTCAAAGGTAGATTTCTCCTGATTCATCTCGCAGTGACGACAGGACGGGGCTGGTAGATTTGATTTAAATCTCAGTGATTTAACTCTCCAGTCAGGAGGACTCAATTTGACCAATTTTTCTCCAGCAAAAGATGTGTTCTTTTTTCAGAAATATAACCTTAAAGCCTCCTTTACAGCTCAGAGACAAATGCGGCTTTCTTCTTTGTTTAAAAAAAAAAAATTCGGATTTTATTAGTATCCTTGAATGTCAAAGCTGGAAGGCCTTGTGGTCACCCACTCTGACCCTGTAGGATTCCAAAGAGGTAGTGACCTTCAGAAGTCCTGCTGAGAGTGTGGGGCAGGTCAGGAGAAGGGTGGAGCTCTGGACGCGTCCCCCCCACCCCCCCGCCCCGGCAGAGCCTTTTCACCACAGTCTCTGCCTCCAGCTGAATTCACCGTCCTTCCCAGGAATCTCAAGGCTATGGAAGAACCCTCCGCGATGCCTAGGTTTTTCCTTTTACCCAAAATGAATTAAATCAATGGGCTACGAACAGCAGCAAAAGAAGGAAAATGCTTTCCTCTCCATTCGCAAGCTCAAACATTCAGCTTTCGGAGAAAGAAGCCTCTCCGTTTTATAGCACAACAACAACTAAAATATATTATGCCTACAAGAAAAATGGACTGAGAAATATAGACACGATGGTGTGGTGGGATTAACGATTTCCTTCTCCCTTTCCCAACATAATGTTGCGTTGTTTCAAAAATAAGCGTAGACCTTACGACCACAAAAACAGATGAAACTCTTGGAAGGGGGACGTCCAGGGGCCATCAGAAAAACAAAAGGAGGGGCGCCTGGGTGGCTCAGTCGGTTAAGTGTCCGACTTCCGCTCAGGTCATGATCCCACCGTCTGTGAGTTTGAGCCCCGCGTCGGGCTCTGTGCTGACAGCTCAGAGCCTGGAGCCTGCTTCAGATTCTGTGTCTCCCTCTCTCTCTCTGACCCTCCCCCACTCATGCTTTGTCTCTCCTGCTCTCAAAAATAAATAAACAACATTAAAAAAAGAAAGAAAAACAAAAGGAAAAAAGAGAGGCAGCCATTTACATTGCTTCGTTTCTGCTGACCACTATGACCGTCTAGTTTGCATACCTTCTCCAACACGAAGCATTCACAGCTATGCTAACAAAACACTCTGCGGTGATTCATGTGTCGACATCTACGATGACCTCAGGGAGGGCTCAGGTCTCTCGGATAGTCCCAGAACACCAGCCTCTACTGGAAGATAATCAGCTGTGGTCTTGCAATAATCCCTCTGTCGACTTGAATCTCCAACTGGTATTTTCTATCGTGTTTTTCTGTTAACTTTTCCCACGTTTGGGTCTGGTTTCCCCAAGAATCAAGACGATGACCTCATTTTAGCTAACTAACCCCTTCGCTTGAGTAGCAGTGTAGCACAATCCAACTAAATGACGGGGGGACAGTTTTCTGCTCCGCGCCACATGCTAACTGGGTGACCCAGGGTGAACGAGTCAACCCCTACTTAACCTGTTTCCCCATCTTTAAAATGGGAGTTAAAAGAACACGACTTACCCCATCGGGTTAACTCAGTTGGTGTTTTTTAAATACCTAGAATTGTGTCTGGCACAGAAGAAGCACAATGTAATTGATAAATTTTAAAATACCTTCGCCGGCCCAAAAGTTAATGAGGTCATCAGCAAAATCTCAGATAGTGGGGACACTACAGGACAAATGACCCAGTTTCGCTCACAAATAAATTGCAAAGAGGAAAAAGGAGGATGGAAGGAAGGAGATGAAGGGGGACCCTACCGATTAAGAGATGTTTTCAGAGTTATTCACACGTTTATGTCCATAGCAGTATTATTCACAACAGCCAAAAGGCGGGGGCAAGGCAAGTGTCCACCAATGGACGGAGGAACGAGATGTGGTATAGAAATACAATGGAACGCTGTTCGGCCTCAAAAAGAAATGAAACTCTGACACAAGCTGCGATGTGGGTGAGCCCTGAAGACATTATGCTAAGTGCAATGAGCCAGTCACGAAAGACAAATTCTGTAATGAGTCCACTTACATGAGGTACGTGTCTAACTTAAGGCCTCCTTTACAGCTCAGAGACAAATGGAGCCTTCTTCTTTGTTAAAAAAAAAATTCATAATTTCATTAGCATCCAAGCATCCTCGAATGTCAAAGATGGAAAGCCCTAATGGTCACCCAGTTGGGCCCTGTAAGGTCCCGAAGAGGTAGTGACCTTCTGAGGTTCCCCTGGGAGAGTATAGAATAGACTTTCGGGCAGGAATTACAGAAAAGGTCTCGAGACGGATGGCGGTGACGCTTGCGCGACACTGTAAGCAAACTTAATGCCTCCGGTCTATACGCTAAAAATGGCTAAAACGGTCAACTTAATGTTCGCCACATTGTACTATAATGTTTTTAAGGATGCTGAAAAATATATCGGCCAATCGCAACATGCGTGATTGGCTCCAAGTAAACTCGACAATGTGTGACATTTATGAAACACACACCAGTGCGAATCCTGACTGAATATTTTACAATATTAAGGAATGAATGCTGTTTTTTTTTTTAACATTTATTTATTCTTAAGAAACATAGAGACAAGAGCGTGAGCAGGGGAAGGGCAGAGAGAGAGGGGGACACAGAATCCGAAGCAGGCTCCAGGCTCTGATGAGCCATCAGCACAGAGCCCGACGCAGGGCTCGAACTCACAGACGGTGAGATCATGACCTGAGCCGACGTCGGCCGCTTAACCAACTGAGCCACCCAGGGGCCCAAATGCTGGTTTTTTAAGATGGAGTAGTGGGTTTCAAGAGCCCTCATCTGTTAGACCTATCGACAAAAACATTTACAAATGGAACCGTTGAAGTTGTGAGATTAGCTTCCAAATAACAAGGGAAGAGGGGAAGAAGGGGATTGGAAGAGTCATAAAACAGGGCGACAACTGTCGAGGCTGTGTGATGGGTACGTAGGGCTCTTCATACTATTCTGTCCACTGTATGTTTGTAAGTTTCCGTCACAAAATAAGGTCAAATCGGTTCCCAATGGTCTAGAATGGTTGGTGACACACCACTGCTGTAGGATGACTGCTGGTTAGTGTCATCTGGTTAATTCCAGTCCCAAGACCTAAGGAACATGGAAAGGCCCGGCTCTTCCCTCGAATCTTCCCTCTGCATTCTCAGCTCCAACGCACACTCATCCCGTTCAGGTGCCACAGGAGTCAGCAACCTCACGGTTGGAGAGCACTTTTCAGCTGAATTAACCTCATCTCAGAGATGAGGACCCGGGTCCCGGAGAGTTGAGTGAGTCTCTGGTGCCCGCGAGCCTCAGGATCACGACGGAAACCTGGATCTGTGGCTAAGGAGCTGTCCTGTCTCCCCGGCACCAAGGCAGCCACCTTTCTCCTGCTCCCAAACCCAAAGCCTTGCTTTTTCTGTCCTCCCCTCCTTCGAAGTGAGCCCAGAACCCACTTTCTACCAATCTCTCTCAATTAGGCTAAAGCCTTTCCCCTCGCGTTTCCCGGGTGAGCGGGGAATTCTCGCTCTGTTCTTCCGGGTTTACATTTTGAGGTTGTGGGTCCTCTCCCGGGCACTGCGGGCTAGAAGAACAGCCACCAGGTGGCCTTACCAGGTGGCTCTAAGGTCTGAGCAGCCCAGCTTTCCAGTCCTGTCCCGCGAGAGCCGGGACGCTCGGCCCTGGCGGCACGTTCACGTCACCAGGAGACATCTGAAAAGCACCAAATGCCAGGGCCCCACCTCCAGAGATGCTGACCTAACTGGTCTGGGGCGGCCCCAGGCCTCCGGTTTTTTTAAAACTCCTCGGCTGTTCTAAAGTGCAGCCTCGGTTTCTGAAACAGCCGCAAAGACAACAGAATCCTTGTCTCAAATTCGCTAGCCTTCTTTGCCTACGAGATGGGGGACACTTCTTTTTTTAAAAAAAATAAACAGCAGGAATGAACCTACCATTGGCGCAAACGCGAAGGCATAAATGGAACACACGGTAAATATTGGTGGGGAAAATGATTAAATTATATCAAGACTTAAAGAATGCAATTTTCGAGGTTCCTAGGTAGAATGAGGTATCTTTGACGGTCTCCCCGCTTTCTGCCCCGGCTCTAAAAGGGGACACTTCGAACTCTTCTCTCTGGATGTTAATTCAAAAGCCACCAGGAGAGGAGATCACCCCTCTGTCCCTGGTGGCTGTTAGCACAGCCTCTGTCCTCCGTGCCCGAAGGGGCTCCCCGGGGGTTTCCGGGGCAGAGGTAAACACGCGCGCACACACACACACACACACACCCTCAAGCATCTAACTTGTCTCCATAGCAAGGCGGAGGCCACGCAAAATACCAGTCTTCAGCGTCACAAATAGTTGAAACTATCTTTTTTCCTGGTCACGTGGGAAGGGGAGCCACCCACAGCGCCCCCCCTTGAGCTCACGGAGAACCCGAGCTCTAACGTGATCGGACGCGTGTGACATGCCGGGTACTGAGCCCCTTTATGTGTGTTCTGCGTTCCCATTGCATCCACAAGGAAACAGAGATCGGAGGGTCACGCTCAAGGTCACGAAGCTCCTCCGTGACGGCCCTGGGTCTCACATTCGGGTTTTCCGACTCCGAATTCGGCGGGCTTTCCGTGGCACAGCCATACCCATCCCTCCCGCGTGCCCGCGCGGAACGTGCGCAGACCCGAAGCCACGGTCGCTGGGGAGAGCAGGGTCCTAGAGCCCTGGCAGGGTGCTGGTGCCTGGCACAGGCCTCCGCTGGTGCCCACGCTTCACCGGGCGCCGTGGAAGCAGAGTGGAGCGCCGTTCTGGGCCCCCTGCGGCCGTTCTTTCCTCTCCCCGCTCCATCCCGGCCCTTGTCGCTGCCGGCCCTGTGGTCTGTCGCAAAGTGTGAGCTCCTGCGAGGGCCATGAAAGGGGGCGAGAAAGAATATCCTTTTCACCATACTTCACTTGCTCAGCAAATATTTATTGAGTGCTTTCTACATGCCAGCCGGTGCGGGCTCAGCTGTGTGCTAATACGGAGCGAACGTACCAGTGGTGGAGACACGTATGAGTCGAAGTGTGACACAAATGAACGTGCGGTTGCAAGCTGGCCGGTGCTCCGGAAAAGCACGGGTCGCTGGAGCACACAGACGCTTCGGGTCGGAAGGGCCCAGGAAGAGCCCCCGAGGAAGGGGGGTCCGAGCTGAGCTCCGAAAGATGCGCTGGGGCTCGCCAGACAAGGGGCGGTAGACAGCAGGGTGCTGTATGGAGAGGAACTACGCAGCCTGGACGAAGACCGAAAACAAGGCACGGAGGCCGCAGTGCCGACGGCAAGGGGACCGAGGTGAGAGAAAGGAACGGTGATTAAGTGCGGGCTGGTCCATGCAGGACCTTAAAAGTGCTGTGAAGGACAGTGGCCCTTATCTGGAGGGCCACGCGAGGCCCTGGGGGTGAGGAGTCCTGAGCAAGGAGGTTGAGTGCATATACGCTTCAATTCTGGAAATCTTATCTGGCCGAGGTGTAGGGAATGAACTGAGCGTGGGTCAAAGTGGAGCGAGGGAGACAGAAGGTCACTGCAGTCGCCAGAGAGCTGCAGGATGGTGGCCTGGAGCAGGGCAGGGGCGGAGGCGAGGAGAGGAAAATGGATCCTGGGGGTATGTATATAGGAGGGACACGGTGGAGAGAAGGAAGGGGTGTGAAGGACGACCTCTAGCCTCAGCCTGCAGAAACAGATGGACGGAGGGGCCACACCCCAGGAAGGGAGACCCCGGCGGAAACGCACAGCCAGGGAGCAGAGACCGGAGGGGCTGCGATCACACCCGACACGCTCCGTCACTGGGCTCAGCCCAGCCCCGTGTTGCCGTCTTATTATGGAGAGAAGGAAAAAAAAAAAAAAACAGTGGAACTGATATTTCGAGTAATAAGTGGACCAGTACTTCAACATTTAATTTATATGTCACTAGCTTCAAAGCTCATTTTAAAACCTTCCTATAATCTTACCAGGTTTACGCACACTGACATTATAACACCCAAATTATTTCTGATCTAAAAATAATTACCCCGTATGTTGCTTTGCCTGAAAAAGTGTGGAGAGAAATTATTGGCAAGGAATAGTTCTCCATTGCCAAAGAACAGTGAGCCAATTACCAGCTATGCCTTAATTCACTTCATCCATTCTTAAGAAGACCTATCAGAAGAGAGACACTCTGCCCGAGTGCATGAGGATGTCCCATCAGGAGGGCAGGGCACCATGAAGTGAGGATGGAAACACGAAATCCAGGAGATCCAGACAAGAATCGGTCAACAGTTGGAAGGCCCGGTAACAGGTAGATGGGTTAAGGGGACGGGCAAGACCGGGCCGTTCTTTGATTCTGGATCACAGGTTGCAAACTAGTAGCTCTGGGGTCATAGTCAACCTTAAACTATCTCGTTTGTCCCACAGAGTACCGTTTTTTAAAAACTGAGCCCACGTTAAAAAAAAAATCCAAATTTCTGGCTTTTCTTGAACCATCTGGAGCCGATCCGGCCAAACTGGGCCACCCCACCACGTGGGAGTGTCTACCTGAAGCCGAGTAGCCGGGGCCCCTTGGCTGGACAGGGCTCCCCCATCCGCCGTGTCCCCGTGACTACTCTTTACCCGGCAGTAAGCGTCAGCTGATACTGATCACCACACTTGCGAGGCTGCTTTTCCACAGTGAAGAAATATTTCTCTGTACCAACGTCTTTATTAAAAGTGGGAAAACAAAACAAGGAGGCTGCATGTTTCCAAGAAAAATAGAAACAGCGTATTTCTTAACAGAATCAAAAACAAGTCCAACAGGTGCAATTCACAAAGCGTGTCGGTGTCGATTTCTCTCACCCCTGCTCTCCGCGCTCATTTATACTACCCGCCCGGTGCCTGCTGGCCCCTGTATGCACCTCGGTTTGCAACCTCTCCAGCCCTGAGGCCCCAGGTCAGGGATCCAGATACAAAGAAGGGGCTCGGTTCTCGGGGAAGGGGATATGAAAAAGAGGTGACCATAAGAGAGACCAGTGTTCAGTAATTAGAACCAGGATCCAGGGTCAGGGCCGACTCAGCCAACTCACTGCTAATGAGGATTCTGACCACAACACCTCGTCAGCCCAGTTACTCATCACTGACTGTGTACTGAGCACCATGCTAGGCGCTTGACTTCTCTTCCTTTCAACCCACTTTACAGGTGAGAAATCTGAGGCTCAGAAAGGTTAGTCATTCACCTGGAGTCCTGTGACTAATAAGGAAGGAAATCGGGATGCAAACGCCAAACCCAGGGTCCACCACCAGGGGTCTTTCCACTGGAGAGGCACGGCAGAGGCAGAATCGCCCGAGGAGATATTCGGAAATACACAGGCCTGGGGCCCCGCCCCGGGAGATTCTGACTTAGCGAGTCTGAGTGGAGCCCCGACCACGCGATTTATTTACAGAGCTCCCCAGGCGCTCTGTATGCCCGGCCCTGGTGGAGCACCTTACGCATCCCTGTTCGGCGCACGAGAGCTGGAGTGAATTGGCTGACGCAAGGAAAACAGGAGAACTTGCCCCATCAGCTGGCGTTACCAGGACCCGCCTCACGGCAGCCTCTGCCCGTGGAGACAAGTGCTCGTTCCAATCCGTCACCCCGTCAACCCCACAAAGGCAGAACCAGCATCTGTCACACAAAGAGCCATTGTTTCTTCAACAAGGCACCCTAAAAATGGCTCTCCCGAAGTACCGGGGACATATCCTTCGGGGCTATATGTGCAGAGTACGTTGTTCCAGTAACGCAGAAGGGAGGAACCCTGACCTGGACGCCCGGGGGCGACCTTTGGCCTCATGCGTGCCACGTGGTAACGGCTGTGGCTCATAGTGATCACAAGCCACACACGTTCAAGTTGCGGGACCCCAATTTATTCTCCCTCTGGGCAAAATACTCCGAATCGGGTCACACCAAAGCTTGGCTTGATCACAGCTTCGGAGGTGACTCGACCTCAGTCAGGAAAAACTTAGTATACGTCTCGTGAGCGGCTAGGTGTTCTAGAGCCTACAGATGATGGATACAGTCTTGCTGTGGCTGCTAGGAAGCCTGCGACCAAGTTTCCGATTCACTTCCAGCACTTGAGCAGGTGCTTGTGCAGAGTCCTCTGTACTCACTTCATCCCACTCTTCATTTTAGGAGCTTTCCCTTAGTGTCTTTACTGAATCTCCGACCGATCTGTTTAAACCATTATGCTATGGGGGGCGCCTAGGTGGCTCGGTCGGTTAAGCGGCCGACTTCAGCTCAAGTCATGATCTTGCGGTTCGTGAGTTCGAGCCCCGTGTCAGGCTCTGTGCTGACGGCTCAGAGCCTGGAGCCTGCTTCGGAGTCTGTGTCTCCCTCTCTCTCTCTGCCCCTCCCCCACTCACGCTGTATCTCTTAAAAGATGAATACATGTTTAAAAAAAATTAAACCACTGTGCTATGGAAATTTTTATAAATCTTTTGTTTGTCTTACATTTTCAACCTTGTTTTATTCACTGCAGAAAACTGAAAGATACAGTTCAGGAGTCTGCACATTTTTCTGTAAAGGCCCAGAGAGTAAATATTTTAGTATTTTGCAGCCTAGAAGGTCTCTGTCATATATTCTTGTTTTGTTTTGTTTGTTTTTTTGTTTTTGAGAGACATAGAGACAGAGAGTCAGCAGGGAAGGGCAGAGAGAGAGGGAGATACAGAACCTGAAGCAGGCTCCAGGCTCTGAGCCGTCAGCACAGAGCCCGACGCGGGGCTCGAACTCACAGACCGTGAGATCATGACCTGAGCCGAAGTCGGCCGCTTAACCGACTGAGCCCCCCAGGCGCCCCCATATATTCTTTTTTTAACAACTTCTTTAAAAATGTAAAACCATTCTTAGCTTGCAGGCTTTAAAAACGCGTGCTGGCGTTTGCTGACTTCTGATACAGATTAAAAACTGTATTAGGCCATACTTTACTAGAAATTAACCACTATTCAAATTATGGCTCATATCACTTAAGACATTTTCACATGCATATTTTACTGAGATCTAGATCGTACATACTATTTTGTGACCTGCCTTTTTCATTTAACAAGAAGTCATTAATATTTTCCTATGTCAAAACTGGACACAGAAAGTACTGTATAGATATATCAATATTTATTCAACTAATCCTCTCTTCTTGAATATTTCGAAGTTCCCGTTTTTCATTTTTACAGATTATACTCCAATCACCTTAGGATAAAGTCCTAGAAATGTTATTTCTAGATCAAAGAAGGTACATCTTTTGAAGACATTTGATAAATACTCTCAGATGACTCACCAGACGCGCCAGTTTACACAGTATTGCCACCAGCTGTCTCTCTCCAGACACTGCTCAGTGCTGAAAGTCCAAGGTCATGCCCCTCTGTAGAAGCAGCCCGCATCCAGCGCGGGAGTACCAAAGCCAGGCCCCCTGCCCCGATCTGGGACCACGCCGGTGCTCCCCCAGGAACTGACCGAGGCTTCTCTGCAAACGCACTGCAGTTCAACCTTCCCCTTGCCCAGTCCTGGCCCCCTCCTCCCTCCCTCACGGGTGTTATTCCTGAAAGCACCTGCCAAAAAAATTTCCTGTATGCAAATCTCCAAGTTTTAGTTTCTCAGGGAACTCACCCCTAAGGAACTGGCTTCGGAAGCAGCTCTAGGAAGCAGAAGCGAATAGGAGGTTTTAGAGGTGGCGCCAAGACCCCCACGTTTGGTGGGAGGTGGGGCACTCACAGCCCACGGCACACTGAAGCGGTACGACTAGACCGTTCACTGCGGTGAACTGGCATGGGATATTGGTAGGGGCCAATACTACCGGCATTTGACAGGTTCCAGGGGAGTAGTAACTGCAATGGCCGCCAGTGGGTACGATCGACATGCTGGAGGAAGACAGAGAGAGGCTGAGAGTGGTTAATCCCCAACTGAAGCGTGAAGATCAGAGGCCTGCCTTGGGAGCGTCCAAAGACACTAGCATCTCCTGCAGGGGAAGAAAAAGAAAGAAGAAGAAAAAGCAGAGCCTAGACTCCTAGAAGAGGGTTAGTGGAGCTCCAGGAAGGCTGCGTTCTCAACCCGGATAAACCTGCCATGCCTAGATCAGGACTCTGACTGGGAAAATGGGCCATCAGACTTGGAGGGGAGACATCCAGTCGATGCACTTGAAAACCTGAATCCTCGGATTGCCCTGAGCCCTCTGGGCCTGCGGGTGTGACGCACCGCTCTCTCTGGTAGGTTTAGACACGAACCAGAAGCAGCAGTATGGACGCTCCCCACTCAGGATTCAGCCCCATTCCTTTCTGACCGCCAGGCCAGAAACTAGAGCCAAGTCACTAACGCCAAGGGGCTGCCGGACCCAGCCAGCATGCACACGGGAACGGGGAGGTTAACTACGTGCCTGGATTCTGAGGGTGCCTGATTGGGGCGGGGGGCGCTAAGTTGGTTAAGGGAGAGGTTATCGATATGAGAGGACCCTCCCATGACATAGGATATAAGGCCCTGGCAAGCGTCCTGGGAGGTATTAACACCATGGCTCTTAGAAGCCTGGCTTCCACTAAGGAAAGCAGAAGGGCCAGGACCCTCAGGGAAGGGAGGGTACTAGACTGGCTATACTGCCAAGGCCAGAACCCTACATGGAGACCACGTTCTGTGGGGGTAGGGCGGGGGGTACCTAGCACAGAGGTCCAGCACCATCAAGAGGCTCAGTGGTGGCTCTCTCCTCCGTAGGCCAGAGCTGCTGGCCGGAAATGCTGATCGGGACCGGGCTCTCTGACAGCAGTAGGGATGGCAGGGTCCCTAACACTAAGAGGCCAGACGGCAGCACTTAACTGCTAAAAGCAAGGTGGGTGCAATTATCCTAATGAACGTCAAGGTCAGCCTGGCGGGTCGGCAGGGCCCGCTCCGCAGAGGTCTAGGAAGACGGTTAACGGAACACAGCGTTCCTAGGGGGGAGACAGACGGGCAGCCATCAAGAGTATTGCTGAATTTATACAACCAAAAAATAAAGGATCAAGAAGAGGTGATCGGGAGGCTGAAGGCAGCTGTCCCACGGACCTGAAAACCTCTGCTCTGAAGGAGAGGCCAGGGATTCCCATGAGGAACGACCCTATCACAACAGCCGGTATATAGAACGAGGTTGCTCTCAGTCTCTCCCCCAGAGGGACTCGCAGAATTTATTTATTCCCGTAATCAGAAACTTGGGAGAGAGAAAGACCCAGACACTTCAAAGATGGTTAAACCCAGGGTCTGAGCTGATATCAATATCTGCGGACCCCAGGGGTCCCCATGGCCCCCCTGTTGGAATGGAATTACATGGGGATGCCAATGAAAGGAGTTCTGGCTACCTAGACCAGAGATGCCAGGGTGTCTGCAATAGAGAGCAAAGGGGAGAAGTGATGAGTAACAGGCATCCCCAAAGACCAGCTGTAGCCGGGGGCGGAGCCGGGGGCGGAGCCGGCGGCTGTACTGTGTCCTACTCTCTCTCCTAGAGTTCCCTAGGAAGAGACTGCAAAAATGTGGAGAAGACGCTCCAGACGGGGTGAACTTACTGCTCAAAGGAAATGACTGCAGATGGCAGACGCACGGGATGGGATGGGGGCTGCGGTGCACTGCCCAGCCGCTCCCCTGCAGGACCCAGACGCCCCTGCCCCCAGCTGCGGGCAGCGCCGGCTGCTGACCTCGTGGCTGAGCTCGCTCCGGCACCCTCCCTCAGCCAAAGTGAGCTGTCTCACCCAAGTTTTCGTCCCCTCCCCAGGGACAGCCCACATCCAGCCACGTCTCCACCCACCCTGGCTTCGAAGCCGCCTGCGGGATCAGCTGAGGCCTGTGCTGCAACTGCCCCAGGTTCAACGTCTCTACCAGCCCCACCCTGCTTCCCTCACGCCCTGCAGGTGCTGCTCCAGAGAGCAGCCCTGCAGCGCAAACCTGCTGCACGCAGACCTCCCGCAGATGCAGGGTCCTGGGGAAACGGACTAAGACGTCTCCGTTGTGAACACTGGCTCCTGGCTGTTGTTTACGGCTGCAGTGGATCCCGTGGGGCACACCCCCATCCCCGGGCTGCTGGGAATACCTGTGGCTGGCGGCTCGCCACTGAGTCCCTTACAGCCTCGGGGAGCCGCCTCATTCCAGGGGCCAGTCACTGGCTGATGCAGGGAAACGACGGGCCATTGACAGCCCGGAATCGGAATCGGGGCCAGAGCAGCTCGGGGGGCGGGGGGGGGCGTCCCTTAGGATCAGCTGAGGCTTCAGTAGAAACCGCCCAGCTGGTAGGCTCCTCCCTCTGCCCGTCCTGCCCTCCTCTGCTAACAGTGATCCTCCCCAGAGCGCTCACCAGTAAAACTTCTGCACTAACTTCTTCCATCTCAGAGTCTTTTTCCCTGGAAGCCCAACGTAACATCACGGCAGCTTTGATTTTCAGACATGTTTACATTTTGTATTCAAACCTGTCTTTTCCTTTGTGGCTACCCATTTTTTGAATTGGGCTGTTTTAACATTTTCACTTTTTTAATGTGATTGACCAGTACATTAACACCCTCTGCCGATAACAGCTTTTGTCAGTTATTTTGCGTATGACATTTACCAGAGATGACATCGCTGTATTTATTCGGTCAGGCCGCTAGAGTTTCTATTCTGTTTCACTGATCAGTCCATTTCTTTCTAGTTTTAGAACACACTGTTTTACGTAGTGTAGCTTTGTAAGTCACTTTATTAGCTGCCATTCTGTTTTGTTTTGTCTTAAACTCCCTTGAACCATTTTAGGAACAAGGCAGAACATGAATACCACAAATCTTTTAAAAAAATGTTTTAATGTTTATTTTTTGAGAAAGAGAGAGAGAGAGAGAGAGAGGTACAGAGCACAAGTTGGGGAGGGGCAGAGAGAGGGAGACACAGAATTCAAAGCAGGCTCCAGGCTCTGAGCTGTCAGCACAGAGTCCGATGCAGGGCTTGAACTCACAAACCAAGAGATCATGACCTGAGCCAAAATCAGATGCTTAACCGACTGAGCCACCCAGGCGCCCCGGTACCATAAATCTTAATATCTAAGATGTTATTGATTCATCATTGCACAAATGCCTGTGCAGCACTATTGCTAGGACCGGGGCACACGGAACACGCAGAACAGACCGGGGTGGGAGACTCACCCACAATCAATTAAGTACGTGCAGGAAACAGTAAGTGCAAGTCATAGGGAACCTCGTACAAGGCCTCCAGAAAGGCCTCCGTGGGGAGTGATGTTTGAGCTAGGGTCTCAGGGTAGGTAGGAGCAGGAGAATTCATCTGCGAGGGCTGAGCGGGGGGTGGGACCCGGTGGAGGCGGAGAGGCTGTGCTCCAGGCAAAGGGCAGCGTGCCCTGTGGGCAGTCTCCAGCTGAGGTGGGGCTCGGGGAGAAGGTCCAGGCCACAAGAGTCAACTAAAGGATCTCAGACTTTTTCCTAAGAGCAGTAGGGGGCCACCGAAGACATTAAAAAAAAAAGAAAGAAAGAAAGGAAACAGTTTATTGAGATATAATTCACATGCCCTACAATTCACCCCGCGTGTATAATTCAATGGTTTTTAGTGTATTCACACATGTGTGTAATCACCATGGCCAATTTTAGAAGATTTTCATTACCTCCAAAAGAAGCCCTATATACCCTTTGGGAACCAGCCCCTGCTTCCCCAGCCCAAAGCAACCACTCATCTACTTTCTGGACATTTCGTATGAAGGGAATCACATAATATGTGGTCCTTTGTGACGGGCTCCTTCATCCACGTCGGACAACATTCCTTTTTTCCTTTTTAGAGAAAGAGAAAGTGTCCAAGCACGAGCTGGGGAGAGGGGTGGGGAGGGAGAGGGAGAGAGAGAGAGAGGGAGAGAGAGAAAGGGAGAGAGAGAGAGAGAGAGAGAGGGAGAGAATCTTGAGCAGGCTCCACGCTCAGTCCAGAGCCCTGCATGGGACTCGATCCTATGACCCTGGGATCAAGACCTGAGCCGAAATCAAGAGTCAGATGCTCAAATGACGGAGCCGCCCAGGGGCCCCACGCATCATTCCTTTTAATGGCCGAACAATATTCTGTTTTATGGATTTACCACAATTTGTTTATCCATTCATCGGATGGGCATTCGGGTTCTTTCTACCTAACTGACTATTATAAATAAAGTTGCTCTAAACATTCACGCATAAACTTTTGGGCGGAGAAGGCGTTTTCATCTCTCTTGGGTACATGTCTACAAGGAGAGTTGCTGGGTCATATGTTTAATCATTCAAGGAGCTGCTGGGCTGTTTTCCAAAGCACCATTTTCCGTCCCAAGCAGCAGTGCACGAGGGTGCCCATTTCTCCGCATCCTCCGTCACACTTGTTATTATCTGCTTTTTGATTCTGGCCGTCCTAGTGGCTCTGAGGTAGCCTCTCACGGCGGTTTTGATTTGCATCGCTCTTGTCACTAAAGGCCTTTAACCGAGGGCCTGATGCAATCAGACTTCTGAGCAGCTCACTCGGGACGAAGGCTCTGAGGACCGAAAGAAGGGCGTGAGAGGGTCTCGGAGACGCCGCGGCAGCAGCGTCCCGGGGAAGACGATGGCCGCTGGGGCTGCGGCGGAGAAGACGGCGAGAAGGGGACGGTGAGAGAAAGGAGGTTAAAATCCACGAGGCCTGGAGACCACCGGATGGGGGCACGAGGGAGGTGGCAGGTGCCTGGTTCACGGAACCGGGTGGATGGTGGCGTCCTCGCCAAAGGAACACAGAAGTTGGTGTCTTAATTGCGATGAGATACACATAACACATTCGCCCTCCTACCATTGGGAAGCGTCTAGTTTAGTGTGGGCGCATACACAGTGTTCTCCAACCAATCCCCAGAACGCCTTGACCTTGCAAAACGCGACCCTAAACCCGTTAAACGACAACTCCCCATCTTTCCCAACCCCCAGCCCTTGGAAGCCACCATCCTACCTTCGGTCTCTACGAACACGACCATTCTAGAAACCTCACACGGCGTTCGCCTTTCTGTGACTGGCTTCTCTCGGTGTCACGGCCTCGACGTTTATCCAGGTTACGGCACGTGACATCTTCCTTTTTAAGGGAGTACCCAGAAATACTTTTTGCCGACCAAGAGAAAGCACGGGTTTACCCAAACTACTCTCTCCTTCCATATCATGACTCTGAATTTTAATCTAAGCCTTCTTCAGATTCAGACTCTGAAGATCCTTGCAACCCACGGCTTGCTTTGGCCGGACGCGCATAGCATCACGCCGACACCCTGCTGTTCACGACCCAAACTCGGCAACCTCGGCCCTTTCAGCGCCTTTCAAATTGACAATATGGTTCTCAGACAATCCCAAGGATAGAGGGTTTTCCTCCACATTTTTTTAATTTGGTTATTTGCTATCGTTTTATTTAACTAAGTTATCTCTTGGCGGAGACCAAACAGTTTCTCCCGAAAATCAGTCCTAAGCTTTTAATGATTTGGGGCACTTAATAGTCCTCCATTACACAAACGTCGCTCAGGCCTACCTCCCTGAGCTCTGAAAATTCTATGATCTATTCTGAGAGATCTGGCAATTTCTGCTGCCTTTAATCATCTTGCCTGGCATGTGACAGGCAATCTTCTGCATTCACAATAATTTTATTACTTCATTATAGCGTAATCTTTTAGGACGCATAATAAGCAACAATTCAGGAATCCAAATGCAAGTTAGAATCCAAAGCGAGCCTCCGACGAAATAAGTGACCATAGCAACTGAGGTGGAAAATAGACGAAGCCCCGTCTACCCACAGATGATGCTAACTTCCTCAGAGCTCAGTCCTTGGCCTGCCGGCAAGACGCATTCCGGTTTCAGAGGCATTAAAATACCGAGGGAAGACGTGCATCTTAGAATCTAGAAGATACGGTGCAGAGAGGGAGGCGACAGGAACAGAAGGAAGGTTCTAGGTGCCGCGGCAGAAAGTTCGAGCAGGTGCTAAGAGAATGAAGAAACACCAGGCAGACGACGACCACACACGGCACTCTTGATGCTCAAGGGTCCCAGTGCGGGAGCAAGAAACCCGCCACGTCTCACGAAGCTCCACAGAGGAAGCAGAAGACAGGCAATGGGGATCGAGGTGAAGCTCTGGAAACGTCAATAAAAGACTAAATTTTAAAGTATTGGGGAGCCTGGATGGTTCAGCTTAGGTCATGGTCACAGGGTCGTGAGATCGAGCCCCGCGGTGGGCTCCACACGGTACATGGAGCCTGCTTGGGATTCTCTCGCTCTCTCCCTCTCTCCCTCTCTCTAATAATAATAATAATAATAATAATAATAATAATAAAGTACCACGTCTGAGGAGCGCCTGAGTGGCTTAGTCAGCTGAGCACCCGACACTTGATTTCAGCTCAGATCGTGATCTCACAGTTTGTGAGTTCGAGCCCAGCATCGGGTTCATATTGACAGCGCAGAGTCTACTTGAGATTCTTTCTCCCTCTCCCTCTGCCCCTCCCCTACTTGCTCCCATGCACACACACACACTCTCTCTCTCTCAAAAATAAATAACAATTTTAAAAATAAAGGGGTGCCTGGGTGGCTCAGTCGGCTAAGCCTTCGACTTTGGCTCAGGTCATGATCTCACGGTTTGTGGGTTCGAGCCCCACGTCGGGCTCTGTGCTGACAGCTCAGACTCTGGAGCCTGCTTCGGATTCTGTGTCCCCCTCTCTCTGCCCTTCCCCCATTCTCGCTCCGCTTCTCCCTCTCAAAAGTAAATAAACATTAAAACAAAAAAACACCGTGTCTGAGAAGTGGGATGTTCAAAATGGCCAACATGAAGCAAGAAAATACAGTTATTTCTGGTGTTTAAATGCAGAAACCTTAGTTCCCTGAAAATAAGGGCCTTAGGGCAGGTTCACGTCCTGAAGATCGTGGCTGCACGAGGTCCCGCTGCCCACGGAAGCCTCGCGTGCTCGCCGATGTCAGTTTGGTTTTGCTAGAAAGCCGTGCTGGGCGAACGAAACAGGTCCCCTGCCTGGCCTCACACTTGGTGCTCGTTCCTCGGCGGCTGCCCCCGAAGGTCACGAGGAGCCGGGCTGAGGAGGAGATAACGGTAGTGGCTTTTGTAAGGAGGAAGCCTCGTTCGGAGCCGACAAGTCACCGCAAATGCCATTCACACCCCCCCACGTCCATCTCCAAGGGAAGGAGCAGAGGCTTATAAACTCGGCTTAACAGTTAGGCGCTCGCTCCTTCTGCCGGTGCCGTGGGCCTTGCCCGGCTCACACTATTTGGTCATTTGGGTCCCTGTCGCCTTCTAGGGAGGGAACAAGAAGGGCTGATAAAACTGCTTAGCAGTTCCCTCCGGGCCCAGGTCGGTGCCTGGAACATAACAGGAACCTCAGGATTTCCTTCCGGATAGAAGTAGAGCCAGCCCGCTACGAAGTGCCCATGTCCAGATTCAGCGAAGTCCCCGTTTGTACCAGCTGGTTAAATCCACCAACAGCCCAGAAACCACAGGGACTCCCTCGACGTAGTTTGGAGGGGAAGGAAGGCGCCCACTCGCGGGAGCCACGAAGCCACATTGATGGCTGGGGCCATCATAGGATCCTCCACCCTCCCGCACTCACGCTTCGGTTGCGAGCGCTCGCTCCCGCCGCCGGGGCCCTGGGGGCTGGGGTCTGGGTAGATGAGCTGCGGTTGGCGGCCCGGCAAGCGGCGGAAATGGGCAGGAGAAGGCTCTGCACCAGGGAGCCCAGGCTAGCTCTGGACACAGCCCCGGGCATGTCATTCGCCCCAAGGACAGGCTCACTGCTCGTGACGGACGGAGTTGCCTCCACTGGAGTGGGTGACAGGCGGGACAGGAGGTGATGCGGCACAGAAGAGCCAAACAGCCAGACCCTCATGCATGACAGGGCCCTGGGAGCGCCAGGCCCTGAGCCGGCCCGTCCCCAGAGCCCACAGAGGGCTCACAGGCCAGGGGCGGTCATGACTCTCGCTCGGGGACCGGAAGTGAGGCCGCCTGGCTTTCCTCCGGCCCCCTTCTCTTGCGGCCTCATCAGGCTTCGGCTGCGGAGTCCCGGCACTGGGTCAGAAAGAAGCCAGCCTATCTTAGAAGCAGCGCTCCGCTGGCCGGGCTGTCCGGCTCGTGAAGGAGGAAACCGACGGTCAGAGAGGACCCTGGTGTCTCGCCTCTGGCCTCCTGGCGGTCCACAGCTGAGGCTGAAGCCCTGACCCCCGGGGCTCGGACTCAGAGGGCCTTTCCTGCTCCCGCCCTGGTCAAACGCGTGGAGACGGCGAGTGCACGCACTCGCTCGTGCCGGGAACAGGGAGCCTGGAGGAAACGTCTGAGCAAGCACAGCGGGAGCACGGCGATGGTCAAGGAGACCAGAGCAGGAGCCCATGGCCAGAGAGGAGCGGGGACCGGAGGGACCAGGGCCTGGGAAAAGCGCGGCGAGTGTGCTAACCCACAGGGACGGGGCCCCGAGCCACTTCCACAAGCAGCCAGGCCACGAAGAAAGGCCGAGAGTGCACGTGGAGGCCAACTTGGCAGGAGGGTGGTGGAAAACGAGGGGGCAGAGATGAGGCCAAGGCCGTCGGTCCGCGTGACCGGACGGAGAGCGGTGCAGGGAAACCGGCAGACGGAGCCACCCCGGGGCCTCAGTGACTGGCTCGGTTTCAGCTCTGTCGAGTTACGGGTCTGGGAAAGGAGACATCCGGTCCAGGTGTCTGTCATTCCGAAGGCAGGGGCGGGTGATGGCGTCCAGTCCAGCGCAGAACTTAAGAGTCACAGGTCCCGACAACTGATCTGCCCCTCGGGCTTCCTCCTAAACTCTCTTACCCAAACCTAGAGCAGATACGGCAGAGGATCCACACAGGACACCTGGCTCTTTTGCCTTTCTACACGGATGTTGGTTGAACCAACGCATTTCAAGCTGGTTCGAAAGGGTGGCATGCCATATGCCACCAAGCGTTCCTTCGGCATTAACTGATCACCTACTGTGTGCCAGGCACTAAGCACACCACCCCTTGATATCCTTTCTCCCTTTCCTTCTTTTGGTAATAAAACCATTTCCCACCTGTGGTGGAATGATGGCCCACCCCCAAAGGATATCCATGCCCTGACCCCAGACGCTTGCGAGTATGTTACCTCACACGGCAAAAGGGGCTTTGCAGACGCGACTAAGTAAACACTCTGAGATGGGAAAACTGTCTGGATCATCCAGGTGGGCCTGACGTAATCACAAGAGGGAGGCAGGACACCAGAGCGACAAGAGCATGAGACAGAATCCAGGAGTGGGGTAATGCGAGGACGGAAGGGCATGCAGGTGCTTCTAGGAGCTAAAAAAGGCAAGGGAACAGAGCCCACCCTCAGAGCCTCCAGGGTAAACCAGGCCTGCCAACACCCTGGCTTCAACAGGGCTCTTTTGTACTCCCAACCTCCAGAACTGTCTGAGAATAAGTTTATGTTGTTTTAAGCCATTATGCGTGTGTTAAGTGGTTACAGCATCAATAGGAAACTAACACATCACAATATTAAATCCAGGCTAGGCACTTGCCATCCGCTAGAGATCAAATGTAACCATCCTCCTTTGCAGCTGATGTGACCATGTGACCGATTTCTAAACAGGATTGAACAGGAACAACGGGTACTGCTTCCGGATCATCGCCAGCTTTAAGACGTGCTGCTTGCTCTGGACCTGTGTCCGGTCCCTGCCCCGTGTCCCCTTCTGATGGACTGAAACGTAGCTAGGAATGACCCCGTTCTGGCCGCACCGATGCGGACAAATTCCACGAATTGTGGGACCACAAGAGTTAAGGAGCTTGGATCCCTGAATGACCTTGTGGAGCAGAGATGCCCGACCAGCCTGGAACGGCCAGATCGTTGGGCTGGGAGGGAAATATACGCTCACGTTATTTAAGGCGCTGTATTTTGGAGTCTCTTTATTACAGCAGCTTACCGACAACCCAAGCACACTGCCTAAAGAAGTCCCAATTAACGTGGACAAACGGAAACGGATTTCTACACCACTCTCGGATTGATGCTATGGTACAGAGGTGGGCAAAGCGCCCAGCGGTACAGGAGGCCCCGGGGCGCCAAGGAAAAAGATTCAGATCAGGATCCAGGACCTCAGATGGTTATTCACTCAACCTCAGCCCGCAGTCCAACCCCTCCTGCCTTCCAGGCCTACGGGATCAGGGCAGCGCTAAAGAGGACACCATCATCTCACGGGGCCAACAGGACAACCGCACTATCTGAGGCCCAACTGTACCACCATTGCCCGAGTCTCACCACCAACGGTGGCTGTTTTCAGCTCAAGAAGACAGGCCTACGGCACATTTCTGTCCCCAGACACAGGCTCCTGACCCACTGGAGGTGTCTGGCAAACCCCACACTGACAAGCCCCAGGACAGATGAAGGCGTGATCCAGACAACGATCTGCCCAAAAACAAAAAGTGCTACCCATTGGCTTTTCCCGTGTGAGTGAGCCGGGGCCGTCTGGGGCAGGGTTACAGCATCGTATAGGGTTTTGTGGCGGCTGTTGGCTACCTTTTCCTTTTATATCTCTTTCATTTCCAGGCATCCTTTTATGCCTACTCTGCCATACAAATGTATATACATATAGAGAGAAAAGAGAGAGAGAGAATATATGAAAGTAACCCCAAATGCTTCAAGACAGGTTCTGGAAAATGGCCCGAAAACACAAGTGAAACCATACCATTTCTTTGCTCAGAATCCTCACGTGTCCCATGGCCATAAAGCCCTGTGGGGTCTCCCCCTCTCCAGCCTGGGCCTATAACACTCCGGCACCCTGTGCTGGCCCCAAGGGCTCCTCGCTGGTCTCAAGGTCCCCCTGAGGCTGCCGCAGAGCCCCTCACCTGCTCTCCCACCCTGGAAGTCACGGAATCACAGCCTCTTTCTCTCTCTACTCAATCGCCCCTCGAATGCCACCCGAGAGGTCTCTCTGGACTCCAATTCCAAACAGAACTCACCCCGCCCCTAAATCGTGACCACTCCTCCCCTTCCTCTGCTTTATTTTTCTTTCCTAATACTACCACCGCCTGACACAGTCTCTGGCCAGCTAGTCAAGGGGGAGTAGTTATGTACTCATTGCTCGCCCATCTCTGTTACTAGCTCGTGTGCGAGCTCTCTGTGGACGGGATATCTGTTTTGTTCACCGATGTGCCCCCACTGGCGACGTTAGTACCCAGCACATAACAGATGGTTAATATTTGTTGAATAAATGAGCAGCACACCAACATGAAGGCCGGTAATAGGAACTATCTGCTTTTTGCCAGCTCATCATTTTGAACCGAATTTTCCCCTTGATCCTACTGTTTTCAACCGAATCGTTTTATTTATTTCTTTTAAATATAACTTATTGTCGAGTTAGCTAACATGCAGTGTATACAGTGTGCTCTTGGCCTCAGGAGTAGATTCCCACGATTCATTGCTTACACACAACGCCCAGCGCTCATCCCAACAAGTGCCCTCCTCAGTGCCCATCACCCATTTGCCTCTCTCCCCCACCCCCCAGCCACCCTCAGTTTGTTCTCCGTATTTAAGAGTCTCTTACGGTTTGCCTCCCTCTCTGTTTGTAACTTATTTTTTCCTTCCCTTCCCCGATGGTCTTCTGTTAAGAAGGGGTCTTCTGGTTATTCTCAAATTCCACAAGGAGTGAACACATATATCTGTCTTTCTCTGAATGACTTATTTCACTCAGCATAATACCGCCTAGTTCTATCCACGTTGTTCCAAATGGCAAGATTTCATTCTTTCTCACGGCCAAGTAGTATTCCACTGTGTATCTAAACCACGTCTTCTTTATCCATTCCTCAGTTGATGGACATCTGGCCACTTTCTATAATTCAGGCCTCTTTCTCTGCTGTAAACATTGGGGCACATGCGCCCCTATGAATCAGCACTCCTATATCCTTTGGATACATTCCTAGTAGTGCTATTGCTTGATCGTAGGGTAATTCTATTTTTAATTCGAGGAACCTCCACACTGTTTTCCAGAGGGGCTGCACCAGTTTGCATTCCCACCGACAGTGCAAGAGGGTTCCCATTTCTCCACATCCTCACCAACAGCTGTTGTTGTTTCCTGAGTTGTTAATTTTAGCCATTCTGACAGGTGTGAGGTGGTATCTCATCGTGGTTTTGATTTGCATTTCCCTGATGATGAGTGATGTTGAGCATTGTTTCATGTGTCTGTCGGCCATCTGGATGTCTTCTTTGGAGAAGTGTCTATTCATGTCTTCTGCTCATTTCTTCGCTGGATTATTTGTTTTTTTGGGTTTGGCTCAGGGAGTGGAAGAACAGATATTGTTAAAATGTCAATACTACCCAAAGCAATCGACACATCCAATGCGATCCCAATCAAAACTGCACCGGCATTCTTCTCAGAGCTAAAACAAACAATCCTAAAATTTGTATGGAGCCACGAAAGATCCCAAATAGCCAAAGGAATGTTGAAAAAGAAAACCAAAGCAGGAGGCATCACAATCCCGGACTTCAGCCTCTCGTAGTACAAAGCCGTAATCGTCAAAACAGTATGGTACTGACACAAAAACAGACACATAGACCAATGGAATAGAAGAGAGAACCCAGAATTGGACCCACAAATATATGGCCAACTAATCTTTGACAAACAGGAAAGAGTATCCAATGGGAAAAAAACAGTCTCTTCACCAAATGGTGCTGGGAGAACTGGACGGCACCATGCCGAAGAATGAACCTGGACCGCTTTCTTACACCATGCACAAAAATAAACTCGAAATGGATGTAAGACCTAAATGTGAGACAGGAAACCATCCAAACCCTGGAGGAGAAAACATGCAACAACCTCTTTGACCTCAGCCGCAGCAACTTCCTACTCGACACGTCTCTGAAGGCAAGGGAATTAAAAGCAAAAATGAACTATTGGGACCTCATCGGGATAAAAAGCTTCCGCGCGGCAAAGGAAACCATCAACAAAACGAAAAGGCAAATGACAGGCTGGGAGAAGATATTTGCAAATGACCTATCAGATGAAGGGTTAGTATCCAAAATCCATAGAGGACTTTAAAAACTCAACCAAATTATTTTAGAACAGTTTGTTTGCAGCCAAATCAATGGGTACCGCCCTGGCGGCACTTCTGACTACTGTCCAGCTTGTCACCTGGTGTCCTAACCACTGATTTGTTTAGAAAGCAGATCGAATTCCCCAGACAAAACTCCCCCCGTCGCAACTGCACCTTTACTGGGAGGGGCTTTACTGGAAAGCCCGCCTGCCGCCCGGGGAGCGGGCATAATCGTGAGGTTGCTAACGTCTATGGCATTGTAATTCAGTTCCTCAATGAGGCTCGCATGATACTAACTTCATCCGGGAAACTGGAGGCAACGCCTCCTTGCATGGATGGCCTCCTAATTAGTGGCGGGGCTCCGGCTATCCTACCTCTGGCTCAGAAGACTGCGTTCTCTTCAGCGTCTCCCTAAAGACATGGCTCCTACACACGCTGATGGAGCACACGCTGGAAGCACTAGGATGTTTGTCGTGTGTCCGCGGGGTCTCACTTTGGCTGAGATGGACGACTGTGGAGAATCTTGATTTCGGCTCAGGTCATGATCCCAGGGTCGTGGGATCAAGCCCCGCATCAGGCTCCACGCTGAGCGTGGAGCTTGCTTCAGATTCTCTCTCTCGGTTCCTCCCCCACTCCCAGGCCCACTCTCTCTCTCTAAAAGAATTTTTTTTTTTTTTAAAAAGAGCTGCAGATAGGAAGGTGTCCACCTGCCCTCTGAAGCAACTCTTTGAAATGCAAACAGTTCATATGAGACGCTGAAAAAGCACTTAATAAAATTCAGCCCTCCTTTCTCATATAGAAGCACAAAACCAAACCCTCTTAGTAAATGAGAAAGAGGGTACTTCCAGGACCCAATAACGTCTCTCACAAACCTGCCCAGCAGGCTCTCCGTCAAATGAGAAGGCCTGTGCTCACAACTTCTAGCCAGTTCTGTTCTCAAAGTTGATGAAAATTCAATCCGTAGACAAGGAAGCCAGGTAAAAACACTGGCAAGGAAAGGTGGAGTTGACTACTGCTCACAAATAACATGATTGGCTACCTGGAAAACCAAAGAAACCCACAGGGAACTACTAGAAGCACTGAGAACGCTCAGTGAGGTGGCCGGTTACAAAACTAATATTCACATAACTAAGCTTTCTATGTACCAGCAACGATTTGAAAATACAACGGCAGGGGCGCCCAGGGGGCTCAGTCAGTTGAGCATCTGACTCGGACTCAGGTCATGACCTCACAGTTTGTTGACTTTGAGCCCCGCATCGGGCTCTGTGCTGACCCCTCAGGGCTAGAGCCTGCTTCAGATTCAGTCTCCTTCGTTCTCTGCCCCTCCCCCACTTGTGTGCACGCGCACGCGGGCACTCTCTCTCTCTCTCAATAAATAAACATTAAAAATTAAAAAAATACAAAGGCAAAGAAGAACTACTGTAAAGCAAAAGGGTGTCAGAGTCACAACAGTAAAAAGATATGAGACACTGAGCTTACGTCACTGGAAGGAGAAAGATTTCTATGAAAAGGATCACAAAGTCTGGAGGTGCTCAAGAAATGTTTATAGGATAAGTAACTACCCACTGTTCCAGAAGGATAGAAAAGAGGTAAGAGTAAAAGAAAAGATGCCCCCTGTTGCTGAGTGCAAAAATTTTGATTCTCCCCCAATTAGTCTCCAGGTTCACCAAATTCCAATCAGAGTATCAACAACAATCATACTATATTTAGAACTCAACCACATGATTCTGAGTTTCCACATAAAGAAAAACAGGTGAGGCTAGTTCAGAAAACCCTTGAAAACAGAAGCATCATTAAGGAGAAGACTTGACTTACTGGATACCCCAGTGTAATACAAAGCTAGGGCGATTTAAACAGTGGGGCACTAACCCAGAAAGTGTCAGACATACTGATGAAACAGGATAGAAAATTCAGAAACAGACCGACTATATACAAGGTGTCCTTTCCAGTAAGTGGAGAAATACGTTATCAACGAAGGGCACTGGGACACTGGCTTCCTCATTTGGAAATATCGTTGCAGGTTCGCTTCCTAAGAAATACATCCTAAACGTATGGAACAGTTACATATTAAAAAATCAAACCATTACTGTAAGCAAAAGAAAAATGCATTTATTATTCATATATAGGTATATATTTAAATGTATATTATGTTATATTTAATGTATAAAATGTAAAAATCAATTTCACAAATCAGTAGGAATGAGCTAGGCATATTAATGAAAGTAGGCAACAGATATGACAAACGAATTCGCTAAAACAGAGGGCTCATTAAACATTGAAATACACTCACCCTTTCTGATAAACAAAGAAATGGCAAAATAAAAGCTTATCCACTGCCCGGTTGGCAGAGCGTCAGGTTTTTGCATTTGAGTTAACAGTATCTCCTAGTTACGTGCTCCAGGAAAGGGTCCCCACCCATGGCCGTCTGAGGTCAGCTCAGCAAGAAGTAGGGCACCATTTTACTCTGTCCTGCGGGCAGCTGAGTGGGTGCTGAAACCTCCACGGCTTACCTCTGAGGTCTTGGGCAAGTCTCTATGACCTCAGATACCGTCTCTTGAAAGAGGAGTAATAATACCTCCTACCTATGTTACGAAGACTAAACAACATGATGCGTATAGAATCGCCTGACTCTGGTCCAGAATAGACTTTCCGGAAATGGCAGAGAGAGCTGAGTTTTAAGATACTTAAATTTTGCATCCCCTTTGATTCGGCCAATGCCAGAGTCTAAGGAACTAGAATCACGGAGCGGCACACATATTTTGTTTCAAGGCCGTATGTTGCAGCTTTGTTTGGAATCGGAAAAAACCAGACACGACTCACATCTTCAATAAGAGAAGATTATCTGGGGCGCCTGGGTGGCTCAGTCGGCTGAGCGTCAGACTTCGGCTCAGGTCATGAGCTCACAGTTCATGGGTTTGAGCCCCGTGTCAGGCTCTGTGCCAACAGCGCGGAGCCTGGAGCCTGCTTCAGATTCTGTGTCTCCCTCTCCCTCTCTGACCCACCCCGACTCACTCTCTGTCTCTCTCTCTGTCTCTCTCTCTCTCTCTCTCAAAAATAAACAAACATTAAAAAAAATAATAAGAGAAGATTATCCAAATAGCCTGTGTCCTAGTGGAATATTTGGAAATCACCTAAAAATACGGAGCAGAGGTTCTGAAATCGCCCAGGTTCTGAAGCCCCCTCTATAGTTCAAGGAAGAAAGAGCAGGTAACAAGCAGCTGATAATCTGAATTTTAGTTTTAAAAAGGGCAACGGTACATGCCATGATAGCAACGGTGATTATGTCAGAGTGGGGTTATAGCGATTTTAATTTTCTTCTTTTTATTTTCATCTTACAAATTTTCTTCAATAAACATAAATTACTTCCATAATAAGTAATTAATAGCACTATGAGTTGCCTTGTTGTTGTTTTTTTTTTAATGCAAACTCTCCGAATATGAAAGTCGGATGTTAGGATGGCTTTTCAAAAGATGCAAATGAGCTTGTCAGTATGCATTTCCCTTCCCAGCTGGGAAAGGTCCAAGCGTGGAGATGGCCTCCATTAGCGTGATATTGACTAAAGTCCTGAACAGCGATCGCTCGTGGTACTCAATGGTATCTATTTATTCCTCAGTACATTTGTCCTCATTCTGGAAAAGATAGGGGGCTTGTGCTTTCAAGATAGCGTGCTCATCCCAAGGGATCAAAACCAAATACATTTCGCAACACGCGACAACGCCATTTTTCAAACACGCAGAGCGAAGACGGTGTCTGTGGTCGAGAGAAACCTCGCCCCGGTCCGAAGCTTCTCTCCTTGGCGGTGTGTATTTTGTCCGTGCAGTGGCCTCCACCTGAATTCCCTGCCGTCAGGATGACACTCTGTGCCTTCCTCAAGGCCAGCGGCCATCTCACAGGCCCCCTCCCCCCACACAACCGCCCGGGCCAAGGCAGAGCGAACGCTTCTGCAAAACACGGCCATTCCTCAGCCGGCTCCTCTATTTGGTCTCACCTGCGTGTGCGCCAGCCAGCTCCTGACTGCATGGCTGCCTGCCTCGGGACGGCTATGGATTTTCCCCACGACCGGACTGATGGCACCATCCCACAGACCCCCGGCACCAACTATGCCCGTGAGGTGTTGCAGACAGACCCTGGCCACTAAGCTGCAAGAGGACGGGACCATGTTTGGTACTCCCCGCCGGCACCCAGTGTGTGCAGTGCCTGGCACACAGAGGGCTTACTTCGCAAGCACCCGTCGGGGGTCGGGGGGCGACCTGAAATGAAGCCTACGTTGCCAGCGAGAGCTTTTCTTTCGTCTGTGTTCATCTTCTATGGTCGTTCTGGCATCACCTTTCCCAGCACAGCCCCCGAAAAGAGGCCCCAGGGACTCCAGCCCACCTGGGTGGCCAAATTGACACACGCTCGAGGAGCGACAGGCCCCTGGTGCTTCCTCGCTCCATAATGAATCGTGCTCAGCTAGGGCCTCAGCCTCTGCGTGCCCACTCCCTTTAAAGCCTCATCAGCTTTGCCCTGTCCCTAAGCAGTGGCTTCTCTGAACCCAAGTGCCAGCGGACACAGTGAATGCTGGGAAAGAAATCTTGGAATCCTGGAGCGATGCGGTGAATGCGTTAAGTGAAAATTTGTCTGGGGGGTAATTTTCCTAGCTTGACGTCACTGGCAAGATTTGAGCAGTATGACTTGTAGGACGTTATTCAAATCACTGATTAAAGACTTATTATGTGTCTTTCCTTTAAAGAAATAATAGATATCTTCTGTATTTATAAAACTTACAGGCCCAGGCAACGAACAGAGGCCCGCGGACAACCACTACAGACTACTCGCGGGTTAACCCCTTCGGGGTTTGAGACCCAAACAATGAACAGAAGCACCTCAACAGGGCCATCTTGTCTACCTCGTCGAAAAGTCACGAGAGATTTTGCCAAGTACCTTCATGGAGTTCACGGGTGCCAGGCTCCCAGCTCCCCTGACCTCGCCAGTCTTGAAACTCTCAACAGAGCAGGTCGGGCAGGTCACATTCTCGGAGAACTCAGAGAGAGCCCCAGCAGGCACCGGTTCCTTTTCTAAGTGTTCGGGCCACCCTCTGAGCGCCCACACGGGTTAAAGCTCCTGCCGACCTATAGGTGACACTCGGGAGGCCCTCCGTGGACGGTTGGCAGGAGCGTACGGGAGAAGGATCGTGGCAGCCAGAGGGAGCCCGGCAACGAGGGAGAAAGGGAGAGCGGAAAGCATGGCAGGGGATGAGAAGGAAGAGCCAAACCCGGGCCAGACGCGGGTGTTGCTCTCACTCTCTCAGAAAGAAGCACGAAGGTGGGGCAGCAACTTCTGGGCACTCCGGTCACGGACACCCCAGGGTTCAAGTTCCAGTTCTTCTGCAAACCATACGTGGCTTCGGCAAGCCGAGGCTCCTTTCTTCTCTTGGTGTCTTGGTCCATCCAAGCTGCTGGAACAGAACACCACAGACTGCGTGGCTTCGGAACGGTGCAAAGGTACTTCTCCCAGTTCTGGAGGCTGCGAAGTCCAAGCTCGGGGGATCGGCAGACGTGGCGTCTAGAAAGAGTCCGCTTCCCGGCTCACGGACGGCCGTGTGCAGAGGGAAGTGGGCTCCCTGGGGTAAGGGCACTCATTCATCCACCTCCTGAAGTCTCCACCGCCGCATACCGTCACGCTGGGAGTCGGGATGGAACGTGTAACCTGGGGCGGGGGTGGGGGACATGCGCGCTCTGGTCTACAGCACTGGGCCTCGGCTTTCTCATCTCTAAAACGGGGATGATGATAAGATGATCTGTGGGAAGTCAGGCGACTGGACCATTTGGTCTCGTGAGGTCCTCTGGAAGCCGGGCACAAAGACGGTGGCGTATACTGGCTGTGGACGTGGGCCCTAAACCAGACTGCCAAGGGTGTGAGTTAGTCCATTATTAGCCGGGCAGGTTATATCCTTCCGGCAGGTTACTGAACGTCTCTGTGCTCAGTATCTCGTCTGAAAAATGGGAGCCAAAAGGATGCTTCGAGGCCTTGATAAAAGGTAGACAGTTTAGGACCACAAAGTGCTTAGAAGACAGGCCAAGCCCAATGAATGTGTTCACCTTGGCGATGCTGGTGGTGCCGACGGCTTCGCTTAGCCAAGGTCATGCCTGCTCCCGGGGCACAGGGGCAATAAGCTAGGATTCCCACATCCCAGGTTTCCGGGGATCTTGTGCAGCTCCAGACAAGAAGGGCTGAGCTGGAGAAAGCAAACCGCCACAGCAGCAGAGATACGAGTGTTGTCTTCTAAAATATCATCTCCTCCGGGCATCTCCCAGCCTGGTTTTCCTCCAAAAGAGTCAGAAGGGTAGGGACTTGTGGCACCGTTGTGTTCTTCCTGACGCACTTACAGCAACTCTGATTATTCATACCATTCAGAGATCTGAAGGCTTTCAAACCGGCTTCTTACACACATCCCAACCACATAAGAACATCTTTTCGGGATATATTTATTAGTTTGCTCTGGCGGGCCCTAAATCTCCCGACATCCCGACTTGTACCTTACACAGGATGAAGGCCCCAAGGGTTCACTTGCTGCCCTGGAAAGGAAATTCTGACTTAAACACAAGAATAGACGGCTCGGTCCTTACGGCCACGGTCCTATTTCTTCCCCGAACCTAAATGAGACCTACTTTCGTCCCCATTATTATCGCAACGCCGCTTTTCCCATAACTTTCATGATCTGCTTCCTCAGTTCAGACAACTACCATTGTGGGGCTGTCTCGAGCATCACTTAACAAGCCTAGGTATTCCTGTCTCGACTCTCCTCCAGGGCTTTCCGGTGCCGTTATCTGATTTAAGCATAAAATCGCCCCGGGAGGGCAGCCGGAGAAGGTGCCCTCCCCGCGTTACAGATAAAGAAACCGAGGCTCAGAGACCCCGGCTCCCAGAGAAAGACCCCGGGGTCCAGCCTTCCAACATCCCGAATTCCGAACACATCTCTTCCCTTCCTTTCGGTTCAGCCGTAAGCCATTACAACTCCCTTTCTCTTAACGTCCAGAATGGAGTCATTTTGGGAAAAATCCAATTAAGTCTTCATACATCAGCCTCTTTATCAGCGGATGTGCAAACACCACCGTATGGCTCTGTTCGGAATCGCTTCCAGCTGAATGGGTTTCAGGAACGGCCCTTCACTGGTCCGAGGAGAAGCGATCTCTGGCGGGCTGGAAAGGGGCCGGGACCTGGCAGGTTTCAAAAGGAACCTGCCCCCACCTTGCCGCCCCGCCAGGAGCTTTTCCATCTCCAAACCCGGAGCCTGGCCCGTTGGGGGATGGAGGGGGACCCGATCCCTTGCCGGGTATCCTAACACAGTCAAGCGGACAGGAGCCCAGGACCAGCACAGTGTGGAGCATAACCCATGTCCGAAGGGGAAATTTATGCAGCCAGACTGGCCTCCCGTCGGCCTGACAGACAGGCTGGGGGACGTCAGCCCCCGTCTCCTGCCCTCGGACCGCACGGCCAGGCCTGCCAACCTGGCTTCCGGCTGCTGAGTTTCCCCGACAGTCGTCCCAGCACGGACCACTGCGGCTCCCTGCCTCCCTTCATCAAGAAAGCCATTAAGGGAAACGGAAAGCTGACTGCGTCTATTAGGCCCACCTACAGGACCAACTCGGAGAAAGCTTGGAAATCACTCCTGGGTCTTCTTCAGGCCCTGAGTCATTTTTCGACTGTTAAAATTAGAATGGTCTCATGGCCGACTTCTGAATCTAAGGGGTGTCAAGCGAGGCTGGGTCCCGTTCCCATCCAGCATCCTCAGGCATCTGTGGGGTGTGCAGCCCCAGCTGGGGCTTTTGGGGCTACTTCAGCTCTCGTCCTTGCCTTCCAGCCCTCCACAGAGCGGGTCCCCACATCCCGGCTGCGCAGGTGGAAAAACACACCGCAGGAAGTGACAAGGCCAAGGCTTAACTCCAACGTGGCCTGACCCACCTTCTTTCCCCTGCGCCCTGGCCTCGCTGACGCCCCCAGAGACGACCTGGTCCAGCTCCCACGTGACCTGGGAGTGTGTCCTTCAGCATCAGCCAAGAGGAAGCCTCTTCGCTGACGGCAAGTATCAGAAGCCAGGACCCTTGGTGAGCACGGATTGATTTTTTAAAACCTGCTTTGAGACACTGCAGGCCCAAAGGTGTTTGCATTTCTAGGTCTTTCCGCTCCCCTCTCCCCCGTGTCTCTCGTGGTCAGTCACCTATGTGCCTGCCACATCTGAATGACTCAACATCATGCCTTCAAGGTCCCACCTCCTCCCCCACCCCGACCAGGGTCCTCCCACTTATGTCCTCCAAGGCCGGCTCCAAGGTCGGCAGCTCTGTGAAGCCCTCCCAGCTTACAGGTTGTACCAGTGAGAATTCAGCTCCTCCTCTTCACGGACCCATAGCCCTTACTTGTGTGTCCCCTAAGAGTATGCGTAAGTTGGCCTCGTGCTATCTAGTTTATGTAACAAACACTTTACGGCACTTCCTATGAATCGGCCAGTGGTTGAAGTCTCCGGCAAACGGTACCCGATTTAGTTTCTGTAAGTATCTTACGAAGCAGGTACTGTTGGCACTCCTTCGTACGGACAAGAACGCTGGGGCAGGGGAAATGGAGCGGCTTGCCCCAGATTAACACGGCCAGTAAGGAGAGGCTGGGCGCTCCTGCTCCAGGGTCCCTCCTGCTTGCTCGGAAGACCTCTGCTAGCGCCACTTGCTTGCCCGTCGGTTGCACACTGACCTGTGAACCCTCTAAGGGAGGGGGTCACGCCCGAGTCACGTTCGGAGGCCCACGGCCTGGCATGGGGCAGGGCCTCTGGCCCTGGTTCCGAGCGGAGCTCAATGCCCAGCACGAGGTCACCTCGCCCGTATGGCCAGCTGACGGTGGCACGCGGTACAGACGCCGGTCCGGACTCGCAGCTGCTCTGAGCGCCTGCCTTCCTCCCCAGGCGGCCCCCTCTGGCAGTCCTTCCTGAGATGCTCAGGAGGACGAGATGGGAAACCGGGAAGCCGACAGCAACCATACGCACGTCTCGCCATCCAGAACTGCCCCACCCTCTCCGGGGCTGGATCGGAGGGCCTCTGGGAACGGCCACAGGGGATGACTCCCCCAGCGTCTGGCTGGAACCCAGTAAACCCGGTCAAGAACACAGGACCCCAGACCCCTCCGTCTGGCTAGACTGCAGCCATGGGTGGTGCCAAGGGCACTGGGCTGAGAGCCTAGCCGACTTTGACTTAGTAAGCATCTGCTTACTGCCTCACGTGGGCTCACCGCTCTGAGCCTCAGTTTCCCCACCTATCAGCGGAGCTAACAGACTTCCTCTTTTACCAGATGATGCATTTGGAAGAAATAATAATAAACTCCAGCACGGCACAAAATTTGTAATTCTTGATGTTCAATTGTCGAAAGAATACCTACTAAGGAAGATTATTATAAGAATTAAATTAGAAAGCGATTGCACTTCTCCCCTTACCAGACTGGGGTGCAAGTAAGGTCACGTTTTCCCGAATGCTCAGAGGCGAGAGGCACAGGCATCTTCCTGGCAACACCCGGCCCGCCGGTCCCCGGGCCCTGGGGTAGCCCGTGCTGCGCCCCTCCAAGTGCCCCTGAGCCCAGCCCACTGCTGGCCTCGGCCCCTCCGCCTCCCCCTGCTGCCGTGGAGACCACAGGGGCCAGGGGGCTCCGCTGAAACCGCGGTTGCACCCCGCCCCCCGAGGGGGTCGACCCCGGTACAGAGGAGTGCCCGAGGCCATGCCGGAGCCCAGATGAAAAGTGGGGGCTCCCGCTGTCCACACGGAGCGCCTGCGGTTTGCATCTGCACACACAGCCGCAGCCTCCAGGGCCTCTTACCCGGTCAGGGGGAGGTGAGGTTCCAGCTTCGGCTCTCACCTCCAGACCAGACTGCCCCTGCCACCCCGCGCCCCCACTCCAAGCAAACACCCCTGGGAGCTGTCCCTTTCTGCAGCAGACCCTGCTCGGCGCTCCTCAGATGCTCTACCAATGTCAAGTTCCGGAGAGAGGGAGTCAGAGTCTCCTTCCTTCTCCTTCCAGAGGCCCTGTGCTCTTCAGACGATGGGGCTACTGACCCCAGCAACCGGGCAGCTTCCTAACGGTAAGGGAGGGGCTTCTAGAATGTCATCTGAGTACAGAGCCAGACCAGAGCAGGACCTTCTTCTAGCGATTCCTCCCCCAGACGCGAGCACCCGGCCTTCTAAGTGCGCAGTGACGGAGCTTTCCGGATGACCCCAACTAAAACACAACAGAGGCCCTTGCCCTCGGAAACCACAGCCACTCTCAGAGGCCAGTCTTGCAACCTTCTGCCCTGACCGTACGCCGGGACAGAAGGGTGTCCCATCCCCCCAGGGTACCCCTCTCTGTGGCGTCTGTGCACACCCGCTGGGCCCCCGCACACTTTTATTTAGTCCTCAGTGCAACAACACTGGTTGTCAGCTATCAAACCTCCACGTTCACACATCAGAGAAGGGAGGTGCTGGGAGAAGTGACCACCCGAGGTCACCCAGTGGGGCTTTGGGTTGGACCTGGCCCCTCTGGCTGAACGACCACGCTCTTTCTAGGTCACCGTGCCTCCTCGGGTGCACACGGGAAAGCACCCGGCACAGAGCCGGCGCATGGAAGGACCTCAACAAGGACGTGTCCCTCGGTTCTCGCCACCGTGGAGCCCCAAGGCTAGAATTAGGGCCCGTCGAGGCCACGGCTTCCGGAGGACCATAAGCAGCCGCGCAAAGCCAATCAGTGATCAGAAGACCCGGCATCCACGGGCGCCCGTAGGATGTGGCGGCCGGGGACGACCGGGACCCCTGAACGTCTCAAGTCACACGCTCGCCCCCACACTGCCTGGCCCAGCTCTGTTCAGGTATGAACTGAGTGCTCGCACATTTGCTGGGGAGAGTCACAGCCCTTCTGGAGAAAATAAATACAATCAGCTAGCTCGGCCCTCCCGCGCTGCCGTGGACTGGCCTGGTCCGGCATTTCAGATTTCGAGCTGGTGTGCCGGGCTTTGCCTCTGCCCTCAAAACGGCGACCCCCTCCCCGATTGGAGGCCCGGGCCCCCACTGCTGGCCTAGACCCCGAATTAGCGAACGGGCCTCACTCCCATGCCCCCAAATTTCTCCCCTGGGGCCCCTCGTTAGATAGTTTGGCTTTGGATGGTCTTGGGAGTGACACCTGCCAAAAACGGACGACTGGATTCCTGATGACCCGAGACATCTGACAACTGAGAGGAAGACATGTTAACTAGCTCTCGTTCTAGGCGCTTCTGTAAGAGCACCAGCTAGGGTCAGAAGACCTCAGCCCCCTGCCTCTCCGCTTTCACACTGTCATAATCCAATAGTGTGCCTTCCTTCTTTATTCGGAACTTGAATGAATCACCCGGGTGAACAACATCTCAGTGTCTTTTATAAAGATGTTATTGGAAACAGCCAAAGGCCCTGGGAGAACAACCCAGAATTAATTACTCCGTGGGCTTCGTCTCAGGCATATCTTACGTCCGTAACTCTTTATGAATTTTGTAAACCCTTTCGCTAAATCTATTTCTCTTCCCCTCCCTCCCTTTCTCTGCCCCTCCCCTCATCGATTACCTCTCCACGGAGAAGCAAGGCAGGCCTTACTACTATCCCCACTTTGTAGATGAGAAAACTAAGGTGCAGCAAAGGTAAATGACTGGTTCAAGGTCCTCCATGAGGACCATGCCCCTGAGCCGCCCCGCCCTCGAAGCTGGAACAGTCGTCTGAAAGGAACTGCGTCTCCTCACCCAGGACGTTTCTCTCCTGCCTCCGAATGCAGGATTCAACGGAAGCCATCAGTTCCTCACAGATACCTGATAACGTCTTCTCCCTCTGCATCATCTTAGAGGCTCGGTTGTGATTTTATCCAAAACGCTCATATTTGACATTGCGTTTAGCCCCATTCATGCAGGCAACATTTGCTAAGCACTTACAACGTGCCAGGGGCCACGCGAGGTGCTCGGACACAGACACCTTCACCCACTCACAGGTAAGACCTGTGGCCTGAGGGCCCGGGAAGTTCACCACTGAGCTTTCGGCACATGTCAAATCCTCCTAGGAATGGATGGGGTTGGAAACCACCGCATGGAAAAGCCATTCAACGAAACGACACACAGATCACGCACTTTTTCATCGGCCTCGAACACACGGTCCCCCGCTGAACGTGACTACGTGGCATTTCACGCGTTTGTAGACGTTGTAATAAAACGACAGTGAAATTGAGCGGGTGCCTGCTGCATGTGCCCTGTGTGCTCAGTGATTTTCATGAATGTTCCACATCGACCTTCGAAACAACCCTCCGAGACAGCGGCATCCCCACTCCCCAGATGACAGTCCGAGGCTCGGGGGAGCAGCACGCGCTGGCACGCGTGCACAAGTCTGATTCCACACGTTACGGTTCCCGCGGGACCCAGCCGACTCCCCGACACGGCGCGGGCCTTGGGAAACCCGCAGAAGGACGTTCTGAACACGCAGATCGGCCCCGGGAATCGTTCGGCACGCATCCATTCGTCCCAGGGACTTACTGAGCACCGAGTAGGTGCCGGAAACTGCTGGGCACTACGGTGAGCCAGAAACAGCTGTTCCCACACTTGCGGGGTTCACGGTCCCCTGGAGGAGCAGGGCGGCCCGACAGGGATCACACAGCCCAACAAACGTAAAATCGCCGTCGTGGTAGGCACGAAAAGGAAAGATTCGTGGTTCTCGGAGAAAACTGGGCAGGGGATTCTTCCCAATCGGGGGGGGGGGGGTAGAGAAAGCCTAGTTGCGCTGGTGTCTGAAAGATGAAGAGAGGTGGCAAAAGCGTTCCAGACAGTGGAACGGCTTGTGCAAAGGCCCTGTGTGGGCCGGGGCTTGGGGGGAGGGCACACTCACCTGAGAAACGGAAACGACACATGTCTAGGCCCAGAGTGAGAAGGGACAGCGTGCAGCGCCAAAGCTGGGGAGTGGGCGGGCCAGACCCTGCGGGGCCTCCGAGGCCGCAGGAGAAGTTGGGATCCTCCCGCCAGGACAGAGAGTGAGTCCCTGCAGGGTATAAGGCGGGGAGGCCACCTGATCAGAGTGCTCGGTCAGTGGTCCCTAGTGGCCCTCTGCGCCTGGGGGACAGCCCCTGCTCCTGCCCCTGGCTTGTCCCGTCGCCCTACTCATGCTGCGAGGTAACGAGGCGGTCTTGCTGCCTGCCTTGGAGGGCACGCTGCTGTGGGTTCGTCTGCGCATGCCCCGCACCCCACCCCAGGCCTGGCACCGAGCGCCAAGTCTAACGGAAGCCGCGCTGCTGCCTTCGAGGTGATCCGAGAGAGACACACGCAGACACAAACACTGACACCCCAAGTAAACACTACGGGAGGCGACGAGCTCGCAGGTGCGAGGGAAGCAGCACGGGGATCTGTGTGAGCCAGGTGTGCAGACAGACGTGCTAGGAGTGAGGAGAGAGCACGGTGCGGGCTGCGTGCGACTGAGTGGGTGGACAAGGAGACGGGAGGAGGTGGGGCCGAGTGAGAGGGAGAGACGAGCGGTCGGGCGAAGTTCGCGAAATAAAATTAAAAAAAAAGCATCAGCTACTGACAACACGGGCCGCTTGCCTTTCTGGGAGGAAGGTAAGAAACCACAGGAAAACGCCGCTCGCTCGGTGCCTACCGGGAGCCCTCAAAGTCAGACTGCCCGGAGTGAGAGCCCAGCTCACCACCTGGTGGGGCGCGGGGCCCGTGTGTCGCCGCGCCTCCCCTGTACGGTGCAGGTGCCGACGGTACCAACGCCATCACGCCGTTTAGAGGATTCCGTCGGTGAAGGAGGCAGAGCACCGGACGCAGAGACGGACGCGTGCTAAGCGCGGGATAAAGGAGAGTTACCGCTGCTGTGGCCGTCCCTTCCCTGGCACCGACATACGCGTGGAAATGTTCCCATTTCCTTTTCCTGTTTTTGTAACCAGATTAGAAGCTCTCCAAGGGCTTTCCCAGGTTTCTGGGACTCGCGGAGTCCAGCGAGGAGCTCAGAGGCATCCGCAGCGCCCCTAGAGGACACCGAGGAGAGTGACAGGCCAGCCAGCCCGGGTGCGGGGATCCGACCGCGTGCCCTCGGGTGGGCTTCCGGGTCTCCGTCTGCCAGTTCCCTCCCTGACACGTTTCTGGGAATGCTCTGAAAAGCTTCTGTGAACGGGCAGTCCTAGAAGCGACGTGATTTGGATAATACGGTGATTATTATAAGGATGGCGGTTGCTTTCAGAATCAGCCCCCTCCGAACAGAGTCAAGTGGGTCATAGGCGGAGTGTGAAAATATCGTTTTCTCTCTGCCCCCTCCTGACCCGGCGCCACGAGAGCCGCAATACCGCATCACTCCACAAAATCTCTCTTTGGCTAGATTTTATCTGAACGGTGACGGATGGTGTCCTTGCCAAGTGGCAGGAGAGGGGTCCGCTCTAGCCAGCAGCTGCGCGACGTGGGCACTGATGAAGACAGATGAGTCCATTTACTCAGTACTCTGGATCTACCGCTAATTTTCTAGATGACAATGCCACTTCATCCTTCCAGCGAGGGAGGCTCTTCAAAAGGACTGGAAAAGTAGAAGCCTGGCAAACGAACTCCCCGATCGGCCCCTGAAAGGTGTCACCGCGTTCGTGCCCTTTACTTAAGAGTTCTCAGGCCCCCCCCACCCCCAGCTCAGCTCATAACTGATTTACTCTTATTTTGCACATGATTCTAACACGAATAGACCCGGTTATCTGATTTGGAGTCCAGACCAAAAGCAGATCGGGAAGATGGGCACCTCTAAGAAGGAAAGTCAGGGTCGCCCGGGCGCAGGGAGCCTGGGGTCAGTCGTGCTATTTAGAGGACCCGGGACACCTCTTCATTCGCCATACCCGGACCTGCTGCTGGAGCACCTGGCTCGCCCGGGCCGGCGGCTTGGCTCCATTCCTGCGATTTCTGCTAGGACCAGAGCCCAGTCCAGCCTCTGCTGGCTCTCATGCTCCCCGGAGGTGGGAATGGGGTATGGCGACCTGATCCTACACCCACCAACTGCTGGTTCCGAGGACCGCTCCAATAAACCGATCGGGAGCCAGAATAGTTCTCGGATGCCGGAAAGTATTTATGTCCTCAGCTCTCGTGTATCTTGGAGGATGCTACGAATGCCCGTAAGGGGACAGGAGAATGACATCGGCTTTGCACATAATCTGTCGGGACATCTAACAAGCAACCTGCCCCTTTGCATTCCACGGCTACGGGGACCCCGAAAGTACCAGATAACAAGAACCCAAATGAACAAAGAGCCAGCAGAAAGCTCAGCCCACACGGCTTGGCATTCGGAGCACCTCCTCAATTTGTTAAAACTGTGCCCATTAATCCTCTTACAGCCAGAGAGCTGGGTTCCAGGCTTTTAGATCTATTTGTTCAATAAATACTTCCTGAGCTCCTGCTCTATGCCTGGCCCCGAGATCGCGCCTGGAGGGACCGCGCGGGAGCCAGACACACTCGGCGCCTGCTCTCACAGTGCTCAGCGGGGCGGAGATCCCCGAGCCGGCTGCAGTTCGCAGAGAGAAGCAGGAACGTCCCCTGCGGGTCTGAACGACTGACCTAGCGCCAGAGCCCGGACCGCCGACCCCGCCCGGGGTTCCCACTCCCGGGGCTTCGGCCTGAGGCACCTGCTCGTTCCTAGAAAGGGACAGAGAGAAAGGCATCTCCCCAGGCCCCCGGCACATCGTGACATAAGGCTGCAGAAGGAGAATCAAATTAGGGAGCAGTTCTTCGGGGGGGGGACCCTGCCATTTAATTTGCTCACCTTCCTACAAGCAGAATAAAAAGTCAAAAAAGTGAGAGACAAGGAGCCACTTACTTTCACGACCAAACATGGGGAATGGCTAGACAGGTGCCCCCAAAAGGGGGACACCTTGCCCGGCGTCCTCCGCTGACCCCCACAGCGGTTGGCTCACCCCACGTGCCATGGTTTCTGTGTCACTGACCGCTGGTTTAGACCGCCTGTGAGCGTCTCCGGGGCAGGGTTTGCGTCACATCCGCCTCTGCGTCCCAGAGCCTAGAACAGGGCCTGGCCGAAAGTTCTACCAACGAGAGCGTGTCGCACGAGGGCACCGAGGCGGACGCGGCGAGCGTCTGTGGCAGCCGTGGCGGCGGGCAGAGGGGAACCGACAAGAGGAGCGTGGTCGGCTGACGGGCTCCCCTGCCAGCTTCCACTCTGTCACCACAGCTGATTCAGCTACGGACACGGCCTCGCAGGGCGCCCGCAGCCGGTGGCTGAGTTGGGCAGGGACTCCAGGGCCTGGTTAGTTTGGTCCGACGGGGGACCCCTCTAGGGGCAGGCTTTGCTCCAGAGCACCCCGCCGCCGGGCCCGGACTTGCTGAGTCTCTTCCCGCCCCCCTCTCCTTCCCCCTCCTTTCCCGCGTATCACCCCCACCCCCTCTTTTATCTCTCGTGGGCATCGCCCCCCAGAGCTCTCGCACTTCCAGACCCCTCTTGGCGTCTCCTTCCCGAGGGACCCGGGACGACAGGCGTGCGTGGCGTCCACATTTCCTCCACGCGTCCCCCCCTCCTTTGAAGTTAGGTGACTGTGACTACCTCCAGTCAGTGACACGGCAGTGGAAAGGAGGGGTGTGTCGCTTTCGAGTAAAGACGGTTCAAAAGCCCACGTGCCTTCCCCGGGGATCGCTCCCTGCCTCCATCTTCCCGAAGCCACAGGATGAGAAAGTCCCAACCCCTAAGAGGTGTCTGGATCTCTGGGTCCCCGCTCAGAAGGACCTCTGACACACCTTAGACTTCGGGCGAGCAATGTGTACATTTTATTGTCCAAGCGACAGGGATTTCCGGATTTATTGGTTAATGCAGCAGGGCCCGGTCCACCCCGACTGACGGCAGACAGACAGACAGAGATCCTGTGCATCTGGCTAGCGCCTCTGTTGCCACGGCTCTCTTCTGCTTCCGGCCTGCTCGCTTCTCGGCGGAGACCGAAGGTCTCTGCACGAAGAAGCCGGCGTTCCTCTGTGTCCACAGGAGGGGAGGCTAAACACACGAACGAGCCCCCGTTAAGGAGAGAGTTAACAAGCTCAAACTCTTCGCCCAAACACTTGCTAAAGCCTAGGCTGTTAGCTCCACCCGCCGCCCCCATGGGTGCCCGGCCGGGTCTGGGGAATGGGTGGGAGGACGGCACGGCCAACGGCACTGCCCTCACGCGGGGGAAGCACGCGGGAGGCAGCTACGGCCTGGCGGTCCCCCTAATCCTCAGAGATGGAGTCACCCGAGTCCCCGGGTGCTGGAGAGCTGGAGACCAGTGGGGGAGACAGAGGGCAAGATGCCGTGACCCGAGGCGGAAGGGGAAATGCGCCGGCCCCCGCATCCTCTTTCCCCAACACCCCTCCCAGCAACGCGGCGTTGGGAAACGAGATTACAGACGACACTGCTCTACGTTGGCATCACGTCGTGAGGTCCCCTGCCCGTGATATGTATTCCTTCTCACAGCCCTGTGAGGTCGGCACAGCCGTCCCCACGTGGTACAGGAATAACGACGACGGTGACCACAGAGCAGCGAATATGTACCGGGCACTCGCGGTGTACCGAGCTTTGGTTCGATTGCTCGCCCGGGGTGGTCCCATTTGCCAGCCCCGTTTTACAGACGAAGAAATGGAGGCAAAGCGGCTTGTCCCAGGTCACCAAGCAGATAGGTCGTACCCAACGGGGATGCCAGCCCAGGTCTCCTGACACATTGAGGAGCACATCCAACAGGGGTCAGGAGCTCAGGGAGCTGCAGGGTCTGGAGAGGGAGTCTGGCATTCTGTGCTCGGCCTCACCCCTGCGGGGTCGCTCTCCCCTTGCTCCCCTACAGCGTAGTGCCTGGCATCAGGGACTCCCACCTGCCGGATCCACCCACTTGATCCCCCCACGGGCCCCTCTCTGTCGCCCCTCCAGCCCTCCTTGTCCCCCTCAGTGCTGCCCATTCCCCTCCAAGTCCCCTCGCCCTGCCTCTCCACCTCTGCTCGAGCCTCAGCATCTCGCCCTTCCACTGCTGGAGTCGCTTCCCGGCTTCTCTGTCTCCAGGCTCCTCTGTCTCCCCTCTGGGCTCTGCGTTCCCACTGGCCCCGATCATGCCACATCCGTGTTCAAAACCAACCACCCACACATGGCGCCTCGTGGTCCCGGAAGAAAGCCCAGCCTTCTTGACACGTTATTCAAGGCCTTCCACACCCACCACTAGGCTGCCTATCCCTCCGGAAGCCCACCACTCAGGGGTAAACAGAAGAGGTCAGTGCTCCCTAAACACGCCTCACACTTTGTCACTTCCGTCCTTTGATCTTGAGGACCCAACCTCCATTTCTCTGAGTCCCTGCTTCTCTGTGTCAGCATGATATTCGCCCTCCCAGCCCCACCTTGACTCCTCCTCCTCCAGGAAGCCTCTCTTGACCTAGATATGATCTTCCCTTTCTCTTAATGCCTTTTGCATCTCTGGCTTCTTTCTTGAATGGAGCATCTGCCAAGCGCCTGCCTTTGTGGGTATCTGTGATCAGATCTCCCGGCATGCACACCTTTAACGGCCTCCGATGTCCTTCAAGGAATCGCCTCTTCCCCACTCTGCGCCCCTGGGCTTGGGCGGGGCTGCCCTCTCTGCCCTCGCTGCCCTCTCCCTCCAGGAAAGGCTCCCTGAAGTCCCAGAGCCATCAGCGTCATGTGATTGGCTCAGGGATGGACACGTGACCCAATTCGAGCCAATGAGAGCCGAGTTTGGGACTTCTGCTGAAACACTGGGGAAAGAAACCTTTCCTGGAGTTTCTAAACCGGGAGTGCGTGAATTTGCAGCTGGTAGGGGCCAGCTGTGGCACCCCACAGGTAGAGCCTGCCTGAGAGGGAAGCCAAACACAGAGGAAATGAGAGCCAAGAGACAGAGAGAGGGAGAGAGACATTTTTTCTTAATCTCATTTCGGTCCCTGGATTTAGCCATGCCTGAATACAGCCCACTCCAGGATTTTTCAGTCATAGGAACCACGTGGGGTTTCTATCACTTGGAATGAGTCCTAAGCAACTCGCCCCCTAAGGGCCAGATAACATGCTGGCTAGTGGGGCTATCCTCACAGAGAAGAGACACTCTGATCCTAAAAGGGTTCATTTTTCTATCCTTTTATTTCTAAACATGGCTGTGTTGAAATATAATTCATATATCACAATATTTATGCTTTCCAGGTATACGAGTCTATGGTTTTTGAATAGGCATAGAACCGTGCGGTCATTACCACGTTCATGTTCTATCTTACCCTGAAAATGACCAACGTGTGCTTACCCTGTTCTCCCCCATGCACTGCTCCTCTCTCGAACCCAGGGCTGGGCTCTACCCCCTCCTGAGGCCCCGGCAACCGCAGCCGGAGCTCAGCTGATGCATGCAGAGTTGTACTCAGACAGCCTTGAAAAGCTCAGCCTCCATCCAACAGCCGTTTGGGCCGTTTCTAAAGCACAACGAACGAGACCGCGGATTTGGCGAAGTCACTCAAGAAACGGACGTGCTCCCCTATCACCAGGTTTTCTCTGGGTTTTCGAAGCTGGATCCCTGCATCAGGACAGACTTCCTGCGAGGTGCACACCTAGAATGTGCTTCCTCGGGCTCCCTGAATTTTCCCAAAGTTTATTACATGATTATTTAAAATAGCAACACGTGGGAAAACATATAAATTCAACAATAGGGGAGTGACTTAAAATTTTTGGCGCACCCACAGGACGGACTGGTATATAACCACTAAAAAAAAACATCTTTGCCACTCAGGACACGGAGAAGTACCCATAATATAATGTTAATTTAATGAAACAAAATATGAAAGTGCCCAGAGAGCGAGATCTCAAGTACATAAACTGGTAAAAACCGGCAACTAGAAAGGAATAATGCTAATTAGTAGGTGTAATTATCTTCGTATAGGTGGATCACGAGCAATTATTATTTTTCTTCATGCTCCTCTCTAATTTCCAATTTTTCTGAAGTGCACATTGCTTTGATCAAATTAGAAAAGCCAACATTATTTCTTAACTCATTCCTTGGTTATTATTTAATTAACGCAGCTGCCACAGAATGAGAAACAACCACGTGAAGAACATTCTGAATCTCCTGCAAAACTTTTTTAAAAAGATGTTATCCTTCAGGATCTTTTAATCGAACACGTAAGGAAGGTAGTCCATCATTTTTACCTTTTTGCCTTGACTGCCAGGAAGCTCAGAGCTAAAATTTAATACTAGAAATTGCAGCGACCCAGGTTCTTGAGAGAGTAATTTCCATGCTTCCCGATGGTATCTGCTGCTTCCTTTTATTTGCATATTCAGTTGTCTTGCTTGTGGTTTTATATACTCAACTCTACTTTGGGACACATAAAAGACTATGCCGAAATGATTTTATCTACGGCAGAGAAAAGAGGTCCTAACTCGCAGATGCCCCCTTGGAATGTTTCATTTTTACAAACCCACGGCCCCCGAGTAGGGCTTTGAGTATTCTACTGCCATGCTATTTACGGGAAGAGACTCGCTCTACAGAGATCCGAGCAGGAGGCTCCTTTATTGAGACAGTCTCTCCCGGTGATCAGATTCACCCGTCACTTGGTAAATCTCCATCTCTCTGAAGGCTGTGTGGACAAAGGTCCATCCTGGCTGCCCACGGTCTCTGGCCATTGCCGACAGCCTGTGTCAGCAAAGCCAGCCCAAATCCATTCGCCACTTCCCATCTTGTGTTCAAGTCTACAGACAAGCAACACAGCCGGGAAGTGGTTAGGAGGACACGCAATCCGCCAAAACGCCCGTTCAAATAAAACAGGCCCCAGCCGCCCCAACGCGGGCCCCACACGCGCTCCGGATCGCTGCGGGCTTTGCGGCAACTCCCCCCACTGATCCTCCCTTTCGCTTCAGCTCAGCAAGAAAGCACCTGTGCTCGGAAGCCGGGCCGCTGGAAAAAAATTAAGTATTGTATCACCTGGCCGTTCTCGCCCACGTGACACCTCGTGGCAGGAGATGTGAGCCAGGATTCTTTTTTTCTGGGGCTCGCTTCACTGACCCTTCCTGAGACTTCCAAAGTGAGGGAAACAAGACAGTCCTGATACTTCGCTGTGGCCATTTTGTCCCACCTAAAGCATGTTAGCCCGTCTTACTGGACGCACGTCAGAGGGAAACGAAGGGAGGGAGGCAGGAAACCTATCTTCCGTGCTTACAGCATGCCGGACAGAGCCCCGGCTGCCGGGCCTGCCAGCCCAAGGCGTTTTGCACGCGGACCTATTACCCCCCCTCCCCGTAAGCATCACATCGGCACCCTACGGAGTACATGTAACAGCCCCACTTTTCCAGATGCGAGAACCCAGGCTTAGACAGACTGGATACCCCCCTCAAGGTCACCCAGTGGGGAGCTAACTGGTATCCCACTGGAATCCAGGTCCGACCCACCCCGAAGCCCGCACTCCGAGATTACCCCTCGCCCCCCTTCCCACGGCCTCCTGCCTCTTCCCACCAACTAAGGAGCCTCATTCTCTCGACTCTGGGCCCTCTCACTCGGAAAGTCATCAAGACGCACTTGAAAAATAACCGTAAAAGCTTCAACCCGCACCCTGAAACCAAGCACCCATCCTTCGGCTGCTAACGTGAAATCTCTTTCAGGGCAGCTTTCCGAAGAGGATACATTGAGGATGAAAACATTATGCAGCTGACAATATTTAGTAATGATGCAAGCACGGCTGCCCTAGCTACCAACGTTTCTGTCTCCAAAGAGCCGGGCTCGCTCCTGTCCCTTCTGAAAGAATATGTACGGAAGCAACGGAGAAACAGTAGAGAGAGGACGTGCTCAGTATAATTGCATTGCCCTGTCCATTTCACGCGTACCAGACACCCCAGACAACTTGAAATGTTAGGGCGAATGTGAGGGCCATGGGAATGTCATTCAGAAATAATTCCACACCGGGTTAGCTCTGCGCGGCCACCCAGCTGGCATCTTCCCGGGGCAGAGGGAACCTCTCCGCTTGCAGCAGCCTGCGCATACCGCCACCAACTGCCACCGGTTCCTTCACCTTTTATTTACAGCGCAGAGCAGGCTGGTTCATCATGGGGGGGGGGGGAGGGAGGCCGGGAATAAGATGCAATCCAGATTTCTGCTCTTTCTCAGGGGACCAAAAAAAAAAAAGGGTCAGACAAGCGGAGCCCAGGGTGCATGGTCAGCGCGGCAGCGTGAACCTCCTCTTTAAAGGGTCTGCACCTGGGCTGGAGCAGAAGCTCCCCGGGAGCTCGGGGAAGCCAGGGTCAAGCTCAGCGCCCGGCCAGGCTTGCGCGGCGCGGAGCTGAAGGCGCCAACAGAGCGCACTGCACAGGAAATCACTGCCCCCTTCAGGCCGCGTCTGAGACTCGGCGGCCGGAGCGTAGGGGCTCCCTCAGTCCGGAGAAACTCGCAAACCCGACCTCGCGCGGCGGGCGCTCGCTCCTCCAGGCCCCCTCGGCGCACGCCGGCCGCCCTGCAGGCGGTGAAGGTCCGCGCTGGGGCTTCAGCCAGAACCCGAGCTGCGGGCGTGAGGAGGGGGCTTGGGATGCGAAGCTCTGGGCTCTGCGGCTCCCCTCGGAGGAGGCCGGGAGGGCCAGAACGCCGCTGCGCTCCGAGTCCGTGCTTGAAGACTGCGCCCGGAGAAACTGCGCCTGCAGCCGCAGGGCCAACGGCAGCGGCGCCGCCGGACACCCCCGCTTCGTCCGCAGCGAGACCTACTCGGGGCACTCTCGGGGCCACTAAACCGCGGGGGAGTCTCCCCCATTAAACCGCTCCGGCTGCAGGCAGCGCCGGGCACATTCAAGGCGGCAGCCTTCCAGAGCCAGCGGCCCCACACCTGCCCGCGCGGTGCGGGCTCCGAGCCGCCAGCGCGCACCACACGCGCCCAGCCCTCCTGCGCGCGCTGGCCCTTCGGGTCCCGGAGCCCTCCAGACCTCAAAGCGCGGCCGGGCTCCCCTGGGGGCCCGCGAGCGGGCCATGGCCTCTCTAGCCCCGGGTGGCCCAGTTTGCGGTCAATGCGCCCGTCCCTCCCACCCGGCAGTCCACAGCCCCACCAGCGGGACCTGGACAGGCAACCACTAAAGGCCTTTCAGAGGGTCCAGTCCCCACGTTCGACACTCCTTCTCTGGTCACAGGAAACCCTAGTCTTCTCTCCACCTCCCCCCACCAACACACACATAGACACATACGATCCCAGAGGAGAGAGATGCTCAGCAAATATTGGTACCAGCTGTGCCAGCCAAGCCCAGAGGGACTCCCGGGTGAGCACTGAGCACCAGCCCGCGGTGCCCTCGGCAGGCACGAGTGGCTCAAGCAGGGCTCTGCCCAAGGGCCGAAGCTCCCCTCGGTTCCGCACTCCCTCACCCACCGCCCCCCACAGCCCCGACGGCGCGGGCGGCCGGACACTCACCTCGGTGTCGTAGAGCCGCAGGTCGAGGAAGTAGGGGCGCAGGAGCGACTCGTTGCGGATCTGCTCTATGGCCAGTTCCACGGCGGGAAGCACGCCGCGCCCGATGCTGCCCTTGGCCACCTCCTTGGTGAGCGGCATGAGGCCCATGATGGAAAGCGGCGGGCTGCTGGGCGGCGGCCGGGGGGCACCCCGCGCCCAGCCCCAGGCCCCGGGCGCCAGCGGCAGCAGCAGCGGCAGCAGCAGGAGCAGCAGCAGGCGCGCGGGCGGCGGCGGCGGCGGCGGCGGCGGCCCGGGCTGCCCGGGGCTCCGCGGGGAAGCCATGCCGCGCCGCGGGCTGCGGGCGCCGGCTCACTCGGCCCGCATGGCCTGGCCCGGCCCGCCGCCCCGCGCCAAGCTCTCCCCGCGGCGCCCGCGCAATGGCGCCGGTCCCGGCCCCGGCTCCGGCTCGGGCTCCGGCTCGCGCTCCGGCTCCGGCTCCGGCTCCTGCTCGGCTCAGAACGGCCGCGGCGGCGGCGGCAGCGGCGGCGCCCGTGACGGATCAATCACGCCGGGAAGGGGTGGGAGCGAGCGGAGTGCGGGAGGCGGGAGAGCGAGAGAGCAAACGCCGAGAGGGGGGCCGGCGTCTTCGCGCGCGCCTCTCTCCGGCGCGGCCACCCCGAACCAGGCCGCCTCCGCCCGCCCCCGTGCGCGCTCTGAGCCGCTCTCCCGCCGGGAGCCGCTCGGCGGCAGCCCCTGGAGCCCGGTCGGGGGAGGGCGGGCGGCAGGAAACGCGGGAGGCGAAGGCGAGGCTGCTCCGCGGCGGCTCGGGCCGCCTCCGGGGACGGGGACGGGCCGTGCGCGCCGGGGGAGGGGGAGGCGCTGGCGCAGGGGCGGCCGCGGGGAGGGCCGCCTTCCCAGCACACGCACACACGCGCCCCCGGCCCTCCGCCGCGCGGGCCGCGGGTGTCCGCGGACCGCCGGGAACCTGAGCGCCGGGGGCAGGGGCTGGGGGGACGTGGACTGCGTGCTGGTACACGCAGTGGACGCCGCCGCTCCGCCGAGCGCTTCCTGCACGGTGGTTTGGGGCTGCTGCTCGGAGGTATGGCTGGGAAGGTCTGGGCTGCCTGCGCGCCACGGCGGCGTCCTAGAGGCACCCTGAAGCCTTATGCTCTTCTGTTCCGCGCGGAGGTCCGGGGAGGCCCTAACCGAGCCCGAAGGGGCGGCCAAAGATGCCACCGGCGCTCCAACATCCCTTGGTGCTAAGGTGGTGTCCGGCGCTTAGGGCCTTGACTAAGAGTCCCCCACTTTCCCCACCAGACTGAGAAACCGTCCTCTGCCAACCTCCGAAGAGACTGGGGTCCTCTCCTTGCGTGTGCTACCGCCCCCTCCAGGCATTTGACCTCCCCGTGTCCCCACTCCCGAGGGCTCCGCCCTAAAATTCTCGCCCCGCGTGGGACCGCCTCCTAGAGCAGATCCGCGCTCGGTGCTCGCGTCCACCTGACCCTCTCGGCTGGGTCGCACGGACTGCACTGGCTGACCTCAGGCAAAGCAGTTCTGTGATCTGACCTAGCCCCTCCAGGCTTTAAGAATAGGAATTGTAGGTCATTAAAATATAAAATCCCAAGGGGTGATTCATGAGGGGAGACAGTAGGACACCAAATGAGAAAACATCCTTGTGTCGAACCAGCCATTGTGGACCATATCGACGACCTTGTGACAAGGTTGGCAGTTTAACCTTCACCGAACGCCTCCTACATGCCTTATAATGTAATCCTCACAACAGCTCAATGAACTAAGTACTGTATTTATCATCCTTATTTCACAGGTGGATACCCTGAGATTCAGAGAGGTTCCACAGCTTGTCCAAGCACACAGAGCTACCGAGGCAGGACCGGACCCCAGAGCCGGCAGGAGATGTCTACGTAGTGCAGTTGGAGCCAGGATGGGGGGGGAGGGGAAGACTTCCCCTCTGGGAGGGACGCGGCCCTGACTTTCGACTGTTCTGAACCCTCAGTTCCCTCAGATATGTGGTGAAGGAGTTGGACCAGATGAGGTCCACAGCCTTGCTCTTCCGGGGTGAGGTGGGGACAGCCCTGAATCACAGGCTAGGTTAGCGGAACGTATGAGGACAGAGAGTAGAGGCTGAGCCCAGCTCCTGGAGAGTACCTTGGACAGCTCTGGGGAACCTAGGCCAAGTTCTCTCGGTCCCAACTCCTCTTTCTAGGCTTCTGCAGACACCTCTCCGGAGCTTCACTTAGCTGGAGGGTTTGCATGGGCAGACTTCACCAGAGCATCTCCACCAACAAAACCAAAGGTGGTCCAGAGGACAGGTCATCTCGCTCAACGAGTGTCTCACTTGACCTCACAGATAGCCTCCTGATCACAGGTTCCCGGCATCTGTGAAGCAAATCTGGGAAGCCCTTCCTCAGCTTCCCAGTTCAGGTTTCTGAAGGAGAATTTTTTTTCCCCTTAGTCATTTGTGTTTTCCTTGTAGGTCGTGCCAGTATGGAGTATCCGCTGACACCTACATCTGGGAATAAGTTGAAAGTTGCTAAGTGGTTGAAGGCCCTGCCTGGCAATCTGTCTTTCAGCCCCTCTGTCTCCACTCATGGGGTGACCTGGCCCCAAGATACGTGGCCAGGACCAGCCCTGACCTGAAGATCCCCAGCCTCGACGCTGTCCGTCGGCCTGGCTCCAGGCCAGGCTCTGATCTCATGCTCACTTTTGATACCTGGGCCTCCCTCTGGCTCCCAGATCCTACCCTGGCCTGCGTTTCAGGTCGGATAACTGGATTCCTGGCATGCTGCCTAGCTTTGAGTTCCTGCCTCGGCCGCCAGCCTCGAGTCAATATCCCCGCAGCGGGAGTCCAGCCTCTTGCTTTATAATAATCATTCGTTCCTTCACCCAATGTTTTACAGCATCTACTATGTGCTGGGCAGTGTCCTAGGAGCTGAGGAGGCAAGAATAAACAAGCCAAGCGAAAATCCCTACTCTCATAAAATTTACATTCTAGTGGAGAGAGAGAGAGGGAAACAATAAACAGAAATAGTAAGGAGATATCTTAGCATGTCAGTTTGTGAAAAGTGCCATGGAGAACAAATAAAACAGGAGAGAGGGCTGAGGCTGACAGAGTGAGGCTGCAATTCGAAATAGGGGGTCACGGAAGGACACACCGAGGTGACTCTTCAGCAAAGACCTCAAAGAGGTTAGTAAGCAAGACATGCAAATGGTGTTCCAGGTGGAGGGACAGCAAGGGCAGAGGCTCCGAGACAGGACTGTGCCTGGCATGTTCAAGGAACAGTCAGGAAGCCGGTGTGGCTGGAGCAGAGGGAGCAAAGGGAAAAGTGGTAGCAACCAAGGTCAAAGGCAGGCGGGATCAGGTAGGACCGACGGCACCTGACGAACTGGGGAGCCACTGGAGGGTATTGAGTGGAACAGTGGCCCAATCTGATGTGTTTGAACAGGATCAATCTGGCTGCGAAGTGAAGAGTCACTGATAAGGGAGGGAAGGCGGAAAAGGCGGAAGCGGGGAGCCCAGCCAGGAGACTGAGGATAAGCCGCACAGGTGGCAGGAACTGGGGCGCAGACAGAAGGGGCGATGAGAAGCTGCTCGCTTAACACTTGTTGTTATTATCGTCTTGATTTTTTTAACGTTTATTCATTTTTGAGAGACAGAGCATGAGCGGGGGAGGGGCAGAGAGCGAGGGAGACACAAAATTCGAAGCAGGCTCCAGACTCTGAGCTGTCAGCACAGAGCCCGACGGGGGGCTCGAACCCACGAACTGCCAGACTGTGACCTGAGCCAAAGTCGGACGCTTAACCGACGGAGCCACCCAGGCGCCCTTTGTTCTTCTCATTATTAAGGGGGATAATATACATCAGCAGGTGGCAAGTCCTAGGACTGTGGTAAACACTGACATGCAGGCTCATCCGCCTCACAGGGGACCCAGGAGAGACTTCAGAAAGCATCGGCCAAGGTCCGTACGGCTGAAATTCCCACCTTAGCAATCCTTTCTCCCAGGCCCTCTCCCTACACACAAGAACCAGAAGCCAGCCTCCAAACCCTGGCTGAGAGGGTGGGGCTGCTTTGAAGGATGACGCCGCTTCCCTGTCAGAGGATGGTGGGCGCTCCATGGTCCATCTGGCCGCCTTGGAGCAGGATCCCAACCCTGGGACGATACCCAGGCTTCCCCCTGCCATCCGTCCTTCGTCCAGGCAGGGCTGGACCCCCCGCCCTCGTCCACGCCGGTGCCAGCGGCTGGGATCGGCCACGTGGCAGCTGTCTCCTCCCGGGAACCGGCTCCAGTTTCCAACACCCTGTCCCCAGGCTGACCCGTCATCCGCGCCTACCTCTGCTCTTGCTCCAAAAACACGGGGTTCTTGTACTTTTTTCTTAAAACGAAAACAAGCAAACCCCCCACCCCGTAAGCCACCTTACCGACATCCACCGGTACCTCTTCTCTCTCCCCCACGGATGTCTTCTTTGTGTTTACATTGAGACGTTGCTCTCAACCAAGTAGCTCAGCTGGTTTTCGTTTAAATACATCGTTTGTTTTCGATTCCTTTTTTTAATGGATAAGTTATAAATGATGGCTCCAAAAAAAGATAAGCTGAATGAATCTCGGTTCCTTTTCCCTTTTCACAAGGCATGTTTTTTAAACCGTAAAATTGGGTTTCAGGCATCAAATGTGGTCTGGTGACACAGTTCGAGTAATAATAATAGCTACCATTTATTAAACACCTACCTACTCTGTGCCAGACACCTGGGGACGCATCATCTTAATCTTCACGACTGTCTGAGAAATAGGTGTTAGGGTCCCAGTTGTGCCGATTCCAAGACTGAAGTCCAGATGGATTAAATAACGTGTGTAACGACACTCGGCAGAGACGGCGACAGAGCCCACACCCGGTCTGCCTGACCCCAAACGCCTGCATATTTCTCTACTCCACGTGCCTCTCCTTGAGGATACCCTTCTACACCCGAGGAGCTAATGGTCTTAAAGAAGTAAAGAATGCCCCTGAGGGTCAACACCGGAAAAATGTAAACCGACTTGGCCAGGGTCCCTCGCCCAAACAGCGATACAGTTGGCCTTCCTCGGGAGTTCTCAGACGAGAGCGTCTGGCCTGGGGAGCGTCTGGCCTGGGGAAGGCTATGATGAAACCCTTCAGGAGGTAATGCCGAGCCTGGGGTAGACCAGAAGAGCCTGGAGACCCTCCTTCTGCCCTTGTTCTTTGTCGGGTTGACAACGGTGGAAGGATGGGAGAGACGCCTTGCTCCGTATCGGCTGGACTGGCCCCGAGCAGACATAGGCAGGAAATTTAGCTCAAAACTGAGCAGTCGAAGGCAAGGAGGCCAAAACCACCCCCTCATTTACAGGTTTCACAAACAACACGATCCTTTACAAAGGGGGTTATACACGAACAAGAGGCACAGGTTAGGACCAGAACCTTGGACAGACGGGAAAGTCTCTGGTCTAACCGCTCACCAGACTTTAGGAAGCGGGCAGCCCTGGGCTCAAAGTCTGGCTCGCCAGTCGTTAAGGGGTACAACTGTGGGTGAGTCCCTCACTCTCCTGATCTTCCGTTTCCTCGTCCGTAAAGTGAGAGAATAAACAATTCCTCTTTCATAGCAAGTTTATTGTGAAGATTAAATCATTGCAACAGCGAATGTATTTCGAGTGCGCACGTGTGCCAGGCACCGTTCCAAGCACTTTCTGTATCATTAACTCCCTTAGTAAGTAAGGTGAGGTATAGGTGCATATAAGGTACTTAACACAGTACTAAGCTCTTATTAGGCATGCGACTAATAACAATAATAGTAATAATACCACCAGATCGGTGGCAAGATCAGTGGCTCCTGAGACTCCCACTCTGTTGTTTGGTCGATGGTGGTTGTGTGCATTGTCTTTAGGGTCCACCAAAGTCGGCCTTCCAGTAGCGTTCACTCTGGATCCCAGTCTGCTTGTCTCCCTCACCCGTGGCGTCCTTCACCAAAGACAGCTCACAAGCAACACCGCACACCACCCCCGACCAAGTCCCCTCGTCCTCAGGAAGAATGTCCCCGGGTTCCCCAACTTTCCCTGGCCATTAGTCTGCTCATAGTTGTCTTCCAGGGTGACATCCACAACTGTCCCCGAGCCCTTCATACGGACACGGAAGCGCACAGACCAGCGGGCCCGTCCGCCCGAGTTCAGGGCTCTGGGCCGCCGTCCTTGCAGTCTGGGGTCACCCGCATTTTGCCGGCGGCCACGTCACGCTGTGGTCCTTCGAGAGCCCCAGATTTGCTTTCTGTGGGCTTGTTGTTGTGCTGTTTCGATTGAACAGCAAGCCAGGTCTCTCTGAGCCTACTGGCCAGCTGTTTAACTCAGGGGTCTGTGAACAGGGCTGAAGCATTTCCCCGGTGATTATGGCCCCGTGTTCTAGCCTACCGAGGGCCCCCAGGTTAGTAACCACGAGTACAGGGGCGTGCGGCTGAGCTGGGTGGGGGCGAGCCCACACCGCACCTGGGGACCACCCCTCTCTTCTCTGGGTGATCACATGACATTTGACCTCCACCCTTCTATTCTCTCCAGACTCCCAGACTCTGTTAGTGCCCCCCACTCCCTGCCGCTCCTTTCTCTCATCTCCCAAAAGATCCCGAGATGGTCTGGCTGGATCCCACCCACAGCGCCCTGCCCTCACAGGTCCTGCATGGGCTCGCCGAGGGCACCTCGGTGTCCTCTGAGGTTCTCTTCATCTCTCCTTTCCCTCGTAATTCCGCTAGCCCCACTCTTTCCGTTTGCTGGTGGTTCTCCGCCAAAACGTCTGGTGGGCCTCTGTCGTAGGGCTGGACGGGAGAAAGTTCTTCATTCTTTTCTTCATCCGCCCGCGCTCACTCCAAGTGCATGGCACGAGGCCTCTTGAGTGGGCTGTGACTCGTTCTGGCACTGAGTGCCCGCGTGTTCCCACAGCTTCCTCCGTTCTCCACCCCTGCTTCCGGGTCCTCTCTGTGTCCCTAACTTGAGGGTGGGGAGAGGGGGGTTAATTGTATTGAACCACAACAAACAGACAGAAGGTGCACAAATCGTAATGCACGAGTCAACCCGTTTTCATAAAGTGAACACACCCATGTAAACAGCACCAGGAACCTGAACATGACCAGCACCCAGAAGCGCCCCTGCTGGGGCCCTGCCAGCCACTCTCCTCCCTCGGGGTAACCAGCATCCTGACCGCTAACACCGTAGATTGGTTTGGGCCTCTTCTTGGTCTCGGTATAAATGGAATCACCGCCTGTGTCCTCTTTTGGGTCTGGCTTTCGCTCAACGTTGTGTTTGTGAGGTTCATCCGGATTACTGCGTGTGATTGTGGGTCTTTTAGTTTCCTAGCCTCGTGGTTGCCTTAGCCCTCGTGTGCATCCGCGTGCAGCCCTTTGGTTTTCCCTCCACCCGCCCCCAGCTGGGCCAGTTGCAAGTCTCACCTGTATCCCCACCTCGGGTCTCGCCCTTCAGTCTACCCTTCATTGACCCCTATCGGGCGAACCTCTCCAAAGCTTGGCTCCAGTCATGTCCTCCCAGCTCAAGACATTCTGTGGCTGCCTGTCACCTATGGGGCACTAACTCCCAAGACTGGGGTTATAAGCTACTGACGATCTGGCTTCAGGGGTCCCAGCTTCGGCCACCAGCTCTGGCTCCCCACACTTCTACGTTCCAACTACTCAGAGCGTATTAGCAGGTCCGTAACCCGGCCTGCCCCTTTCTGCCTCCCTAACTTTGCTCGGGCTTTTCCTTCGACCTGAATGTTCTTCCCACTCTTCCTCCCATTGGTGAAATTCTTCGCGACCCAGATCAAATGTCACGCCCCGGTGATGCCTCCTCGAGTCACCCGGCAGAAGTAATTGCTACCTTCTCCCAGCTCCCGTGGTGAGACTGGGCTCCTGCTGAGAAGTATCGCTTATCACTTCTTTAAAAGTTAATTACCGCGTCTCACCCATTCCGAGACACACGTTTGTATTCGTCTCTTGCATCAGGACGCACCTCGCCACTGATGGCATCCTATAATCGGCAGTATTTTTCTCTCTCAGTGGTACATAAAATAACGGTGCCTTAGATTCGATGAAATACAGTGTTTCATTTTTCATCTCAGCACATTCTAGAAAAAGTCTCTGACACGACACCACACTGCGTTGTCTAGTTTGTCTACATCCCTGTGTGCTTTTCCATGCGTGAGACCGTAGGCCCACACAAGCACACGATATGGGTTTGTTGAATGAATAGGGTGTGCGTTATTCATTATTACCTGAACACTTTCTACATGTGTTTCTGCAATGGGGAGGGGGGTGGTGTGGGGGGAAGTCCTCTCGGTGGGGGTCTTCGTGAGGTTCAGGAAGGGCAGGGTACGGAGGGCCAGGCGACAGTGGGGGAGTCTCACTTCCCTGGGGCTGGCACGGCTTGGGGAGGGGGGAGTTCTATACGATTAGTTTAATGCCAAGTCCTTGATCAGCAAAGCAAGCTTCAATTATAACATCCTTCCTATCGGGTAAATATGATTTGCTTTTCAAGGATCTTATTTATGGCCTGGTTTTCAGGAGCACACTGAGACAGGAAGCTGTACATCCTATCCTGCCAATCTTGCTCCAAGCTTTAAATAACAGAAGTGAGCCTTTTCATTTGCCTCTTCCTAATGAAATCGCTCACTCCCTCTGCCCTCTCCCCCAGCCCAGCTCTATAGTATATTCAATAACAAAGGACGCAGGTAGGCTGGCATTTGACTTTAGTGATATTTTGGGTACTCTTTGCCCTCTTCTTAAGATTCCAGCTGTCCAAATTCCATAGGCGATTTTAGTGAACTCGAACGCGTTCCATTGTTTTCCATGTGCTTCTAAAATTCGGAAATACAGCCTATGTCGTCAGATGCTTTGGATGATCAGCTTGATGGGATTAATGGTACTGTAGCTTCCTGAGACTGCATCATCTTGCACAAGTAGGTGTAAGAGCTTCTGACTTCAGATTATCTGTGTCTGTGTTTCAAAGACTGGGGGGCGCCTGCGTGGCTCAGTCGGTTGAGTGCCCAACTTTGGCTCAGGTCATGATCTCGCAGTCTGTGAGTTCCAGCCCCGCGTCGGGCTCTGTGCTGACAGCCCAGAGCCTGGAGCCTGCTTCGGATTCTGGGTCTCCCTCCCTCTCTGCCCCTCCCCGACTCATGCTCTGTCTCTCTTGGTCTCAAAAATAAAATAAACATTAAAAAATAGTTTAAAAATTTAAAAAAAAAGATTTTTTTTCAAAGACTGGTTTGGGGGTGGGGGGCGCCAGGGTGGCTCAGTCGGTTAAGCATCTGACTTTGGCCCAGGTCATGATCTCACGGTTCATGAGTTCAAGCCCCACATCGGGCTCTCTGCTGTCAGCCAAAAGCCTGCTTGGGATCCTCTGTCCCCCTCTCTCTCTCTGCCCCTCCCTCACTCACATTCTCTCTCAAAACTAAATAAACATGTAAAATACATAAATAAAAGACTGCTTTGGAAGGAACTCTGCTCCTAGGCTCATCAGGGATCCTGAGCAAGCTAACAACTTTATAGGATTTGCTCCAGTTTTACTCAGTTTGAGGAAGAATTCACTATATGGATCAGGTGTTGCTTTCTTTCTATCGCATGGTTTTCTTGGGTATTTCAAGGGCATGGGGATTGCCAGGCCGATGAGCATGCTAAAGTTCAATTGCATGGCCATCTGGACTTCCTTTGGGGAGGTTTTTTTGATTGATATCTTTATTTCGTCTTGGAAAGCACTTAATTCTTTTATACAATGCTCATTATCTTTTAGCAAATTAGATGCCTCTGGGAATCTTCTAAATTCCATCTTCTCCTTTAAAAGATGGATACAATCACTTGCAATGTGAGAACAACAAATAAAAAGTTTCTTGCTGTCAAGAGCAGTGACCTCTGGCTAATAGGACCAAGACAGAGAAGGAATGGAAGGGTAAGGAGAGATTTATTTTCACCTTCTATGCTTCTGTACTGTTTGATTTTTTTTTTTTTACTATGAGCATATATTTCTTTTATTAAAGAAAAAAAAGCTTCCTGTATCACTTTGCTCTGTTTTATTATTGCTTTTGGTTCTATTTTTCTCGCTCTTATATTTTTATTTGGAGACGGTCAGCTAGAGGATGACTCAGTTCATTAAAAAAAAAAAAAACCCCAACAACAACACAACAAAAAGATTGAAAAAAACTTGGTTTCTCCTGTGTAGTATTGCTTTTCCTCTTCAGTTTTCTTTTGCGCTTTTTTTTTTTCCAATATTAGATTTAATCTTATAATAGAAACAAAACAAAACCCTTCAGTCTCTCAAAAATAACTTATCTGGGGGGAGTTAGGGACCCTTTGGAGACTCCGCGGGAGAATGGGAGACTGCCCTCGGCGGAGGAAGGCACAGACACACAGCTTCAGAGGTTGTACCCGCCCCCCACCCCCCCACCCCCGCCGCCGAATATCTATTCAATACAGTCTAAGGCACAATGTCTTTTCCACATATTATCTCATTAAACGATCTCATTAATAATTCTGTAAGGCATTCTTAGGCCCGTTTTACAGAAGATAAAACGGAGCCTTAGGCTAAATGTCAAGAGAGCACAGGAGAAGGGACAGACTTTGGATTATAATTCTGGACTTAAGAGTCCAACCAGTCTTTTCTGTCACACCAGTTTCAAGGTTAAGCGAACTGTTGATTTTCTAGCTTCTCCTATTGTTTCTGTTCCCTTTGTTAAAAGTGGGTACCTGGCGCCTCACTGTGCGTTTCTTTTTGCAAGATCCCCCGTGGCTTGCATGTTCTTCTCTCCACGTTATCTTACGCTGGTATGAGTCTCCAAGGGAGTCCTAAAGAAACTACGGATTTACTGTCACTTTGGAGGTCCGGAAGAGACACCCCAGAAGCGTCACAGGACCTGGAGTTCAATCTGTCTCACTTCAGCACCCCTGTCACATAGCAATCCGGGCCCTGAGAGCAAGGAAGGGAGGTGGGGGGCAGGGAGGAGAGACAGAGGGAACCCGAGGAGGAGACATGGGGGCTGCGTTCTGTTCCCAGCATGCTGGCACTTGGGAAGCTCCTTGGCCTCAGCCTCCTTTTTTTTTAAAGAGCGTGAAGGAGGCTTATGGGTAATTTTGACAACTCCAAGAGTGCCGGGCTCTTACCACAGGCCTCGCTCTATGCTTGGCACTTTATAACTAGAAAAGGGCGGAGCTGAGGTTCTAACCCGGGTCTGAAAGCCTCCGGGGCCCTCTCCCCTGTGACCCTACGCTCTCCTACCCCCACTAAGGTGCCCCAACAGGCCCACTCGCCCGAGATGCCTGGCAGGAAGATCAAAGGGGCGTGAGAGGAGACACGCCACTCCCTCCCGAATGTCTCTTTTCTCTTTTTGTGAAAACTACTTCTTGCCCAAGTCTACATTTTTTAATGTTCATGGAAATGATACTGTGATCAATAAAAAATTAACGTTCCGTGTCTATTCTTAGGCATTTATTTGTCTCCCAATCCACAACGATAACATGAACTGACTTGGGGAGAAATATCACTCACTTGGGGTGCATTTGCTCCCTGCCTCGCATACGCAGAGTGTTACTAGCAGGGCCTGCTGCGATGTCACAGTACCTCTGCGTACACGTGTCGGGGGACGGAGCCAAGACAGAGAGCAGGACCAGTGTCCCTCACCGTGGCGAGCTGATCGGCTTCCGTACTGGCCGCTTCCGGTCCCCTGACGGGCCAACCTCCCCAGCCCTGTGCCGCTCTGCACACGAAACCCTCCACCTGGAAAAGCTTTTCCCTCTAACTCTAAACTGCACCCAGTCTTCAGGGCCCATGTTAAATTCCACCTCCTCCATGAAGTCTGCCCTGGTTATCCGTCCGAGGAGACGCCCCCTCTGTCTTCTGAACGCTCAGCCTTTGTCTCTCCCCCAGCACGTCCAACCTCCTGGCACCGTCACTGCCGTGCTCAAGCCCCTCTCCACCAGGCTGCAGCCATGTTTCTCTGCCTCCTCTTCAGCCCTGCCCGCGGCCTGGCAGGTGGCAGGTCCTCGGAGGGCATCTGTTGAAACGCACTGGTGACGCCCAAGACTCATCTTTGCTTTTTCCTTGCTCGACTCTCAGAATCCTCTGGGTCAGATTCATCGTCACTCCTTCTGGCCCTCCACGTACCCCGTTCTCATTTCCCCCCTTCACTGTTCACTCGACACTGCGTGTTTTGGGAATCACTGCCACCATCACCAACCACTCCAAGATTCTGTGGCTTAAAATAGCAACCTTTTTGCTTATGACTGTTCTCTGAGCTGGGCTCAGCTGGGCAGTTCTGCTGGCCTTGCTGGTGGTCACTCGCACGGCCGTGTTCAGTTGGCAGGTTGGCCGCAGGCTGGGCTCAGCTGGGGACGCTGGCACATTTGGGATTCTCGGTCTTTCCAGTTAGTCTTGGAGACGCTCCCTTCCCACATGGCCTCTGTGCCCGGTCTCTGCATGAGGCTTCTCTGGCACGGCGGCCAGTTTTTATGTGTCAGCTCAGGACTCCGAGACGAAAAAGCAGAAACCCCAAGGCTTTCTTATGGTTTCGGCCCAGAACAGGGACGGTGTCACCTCCAACACATTCCATGTGACAGCAAGTCACAGACCTAGCCCGGATTCAAGGGGAGAGGACTTCAAAACATCCTAGACACCAGGAGACATAGTTCACTGGGGCCACCTGCCCCTTTGGTGTTCCCTTCCACCGCTCTGCACATCGGGGCTCTCTGGCTCTCCGCCTGTCTTGCTCTCGCGAGTGCACCCCTTGAGGACAGGGGCTGTGTCCCCGGGGCCACCACAGTGCCTGGCACAGAGCGAAGAACTCAGTAGAACTTAGTAGAAATTCCCCGAACGGGGTCAGGGAACCTGGGCTCTGGGTGAGTTTTGCCACGGCAAGACCGTGAGGCATCCCTGCCCCTCTCCGGGCCTCAGTTTCCCCATCTATACCACGAGAGGTGGAACAGATCTTTCAGATCTTTGGAGTGTAGCTGACATTCCGTGAATCCAGTGGGCAGGGTCCCGGTCACGGGCCACATGTCATAGCTGGCTGTTCCCTGGATAGGTCATTTTCAGGCCTCTGCTCCTTTTCACACATTATTCTCTCTGCCTGGACAATCATGTTCTTTTCATGCTCGTCTTTTTTTAATTTTTTTTTAATGTTTATTTTTGAGAGAGAGAGAGAGAGAGAGGGCACAGAGGAGGGGCAGAGAGAGAAGGAGACACGGAATTCGAAGGAGGCTCTAGGCTCTGAGCTGTCAGCACAGAGCCCAACGTGGGGCTCGAACTCATGAACCGTGAGATCGTGACCTGAGCCAAAGTCCGATGCTTAACCAACTGAGCCACCCAGGCACCGCCCCCCACTCATCATTTCAAGGCATAATGTACATTTTTAACCTCATTTGCAGACGTTGAGTTAACTATCTCCTGGGCTCCAGACACACTCATTGTTTGTTCATTCCATGCAATGCGCCTCTGCTTTGTTTTCCACTTCATCCCTGGTCCCCATTCCTCCCCCAACATGGCCGCCGCTCCCCCAAATCCCAACATGGCCACCCCTACCCCTCCCCCCAACATGGCCACCCCTCCCCCAACATGGCCACCCCTACCCCTCCCCCCAACATGGCCACCCCTCCCCTACCCCCAACATGGCCGCCCCTTCCCTACCCCCAACATGGCTGCCCCTACCCCTACCCCCAACATGGCCGCCCCTCCCCTCCCCTCAACATGGCCACCCCTCCAATGTGCTTACATGTCACCTTACCTACCCTTGTACAATATCCGTTCCTCCGGCAGTGGGTGGCCACGCCCCCTCCACCTGTCCGTTTTCACAAACACTGTAGATGTTCTTAGACATCTCTCTTGTGCGCCTGCAGGGGAATGGCTCTAAAGAGCGCACCTAGGATTTGGGACTGCGCCGATCCGGGGATGTGAATCGGTCTCACCAGGAGACAGACACAGCTTGAGAATTTAAAACACAGGGACTTGTATGCAGGCAATTGGCTACTTGGAGAATGGAAAGGCTGAGAAGCTACATGGGGACAGCGAAGCAGCCAGAAATTAGCAACAGCGGGAAAGTGCTTCTGGAGGACCGGAGAGGGGAGGGGTTGTCTGGGAATGCTGGAGCCATAACTCACCGGTCCTGGCCCCTTGGAAGGAGGCGCAGCTGCTGTTTGGAGATGCCGCCTCAGAAGAGGAGGGAGACCCGGCTTCTCCCTTCCATCCTCCAACCTCCTGTCAGTGCCTCTCAGTGGGAGTCAGCTGACAAGGGACCTGGAAAGCACCCCCTGCAGGGACCAGAGCCACACAGGACAGAAGCGCGCAGGAGAGGACAAGGAACGTGCATCTCGGGGCACCTGGCCTTGTGCAGCCCCAGGGGGCACATACCCAATGTCGCGAAAATCCGCCAGACCCCTCTCCGGACAGCTGTGCCAGCTTAACGCGCCCCACGCCCTTGACAGCACTTAGCATCGTCCAACTTTCTCAGTTTTTAAATTGACGGGTATGAAATCGAGTCTTGCTGTTGTAGTTTGGGTTTTTCTCAACGACCGGTGCGGCTGAGCATCTCTGCCTAGACTTCTAGGAGGTTCTGCTTCTGTGAAATGGCCTCTTCCCAGTTTGCAAATAGTTCTTGTATAAATCTAGCTCTTAGCCCCTTACGAGCCCCTCGTCAGATTGATGCATTGAAAATCTCTCTCCCCTCTCTGTCAGCTTGGCGATCTTCATTTAAAAAGAAATCTTTAGGGGCGCCTGCGTGGCTCAGTTGGTTAAGCATCCAACTCTTGGCTTCGGCTCAGGTGGTGATCTCACAATTTGTGAGTGTGAGCCCCACATCAGGTTCCGTGCTGATACTGTGGAGCCTGTTTGGGATTCTCTCTCTCCCTCTCTCTCTGCCTTTCTCCCAATTGCTTTCTCTCTCTCAAAAATAAATAAATGAACTTAAAAACAATTTTTTTAAAGAAATCTTTAGAGGAGCACCTGGGTGGCTCATTCAGTTAAGCGTCTGACTTCGGCTCAGGTCACGATCTCACGGTTCATGAGGTTGAGCCCCGCGTCAGGCTCTGTGCTCACAGCTCAGAGCCTGGAGCCTGCTTCCGATTCTGTGTCTCTCTCTCTCTCTCTCTGCACCCTCCTCCCCCAGTTGTGCTCTGCCCCTCTTTCTCTCTCTCAAAAATAAACATTAAAAATTTTTTAAATTAAAAAAATAAAATCTTTAGTTTTGGTGTAGTTAAACCTACAATTTACCAGCGCTGTCACCTTGGGTGGGTCCATGCTCCTTGGCCGTGCTGTGCTAGAACCCTCTAAGTGTGCACCTGCAGAGAGGGGAAGAAACTTGGTCTCTTCTCCCGGTTCCCTCCGTGGCCCCGTTTCGAGCTATTGTCTCAGGGAGACGTTCTCTGCTCTGTTCCCGGGCTGCATAGTCATCGCTAAAGAAACCTTTGTTTTCTGGGCGTCGACTTCCCAGAGAACACACTAGACATTGTCTTCGCAAACAACACCACGGTTGCAAACGGCAGGGCGGAATAGGAAGGAAAGACGCAGGCAACAAAATTGGTTTCCAAACCAGGCCCCTGTCAGGCAACTGTAAGGAAAGGAAGTAAATAGAAAATTTTAAGTTGGCATTTCCCAGTTCACACTTCTCTCAGGTGTCGTGTCTCGAGGAAACATCTCAAGTTCATTTTCATTCTCCTCATTTCTTCCAAGTGTTCCGAGAGCTGGACATTCCATAGTGGCAAGAAGACAGAAGGCGCTTTGGACCCATGTCGGACAGACCCCCCACTCCAACGTGCGGCTGCTCTGGGGTTGACGGCAAGTCGCCCTACTGCTCTGAGCTTGGCTCCCCCCAACCTGGAAAGTGAGACTTAACCAAGGATTCTTTCCAAAGAAGCTTTAGAGAGTGGAAGGGAGGTGTTTGCAATTTTTATAGATTTTTGTTTTTTAATGATAGAGATTTTTTTTAAGTTTTTTATTTATTTTGAGAGAGTACACAGGAAGGGCAAAAGAGAGAGAGAGAGGAGAGAGAGAGAGAGAGAGAGAGAGAGAGAGAGAGAGGAGAGACAGACAGCGAGAATCCCAAGCAGGCTCTGCAATGCCAATGCAGAGCCCAATGTGGGGCTGGAACTCATGAACCGTGAGATCGTGACCTGAGATGAAATCAAGAGTCAGATGCTTGACCGACTGAGGTGCCCCTGCAATTTTTAAAGAATTTTAAGGCACCTACCGTGTGCTAAGCACTAAGGTTTCTTTTTCTCATTTAACTTTCCTGGCCGTCACAGACAGAGAAATTCAGTATCCCCATCTTACAGACGGCAAGGCTGACAGATTCAGAGGTACGGAGAGGTTAAGTCAGTTCCCAGGCTTAAACGTCTAGGGTTGCTATGCCCTTGTCCCTGGGTAGACTAGAAACTGCCAGAGGAGGTCACCGGGCGGACGTGACCGCTGGTTGACCTGGGAGCTGGACCCCAACATGAGAGGCTCTTCGCTCCTCCCGTCCTGCGGGTTCTGCCTGCCTTCCCTGCTCCCAGGGGCTGCTCCAAGGACATAGCCTTGGGACAGAAAGGTGGTGACATATACACGACTTAACCCAGTTAAGGCGGCTGGATAAACTTTTTAGAGGCGGTGGGCGGGTGTGGAGACCCACTCGTCTCTCGGCGGCCAGGACGGCCTCTTACGGAAGTTCTCTTGCTTGTCGCACCCGCCACCCACCCATCTGGAGGGGCCCGCCTCTCCCTCTTCCTCCCTTCCTCTCCCTCTTCCTCCCTTCCTCTCCCTGTCCTCCACCTACAGGGCCCATTTCACGCCGCGCCTGGGAAGCGGCCAAAGAGCTCGCGAGCCAACAGAAACGTGGAGCTATTTGGGATGGGGGCCTCGGCATTTCTCGAGTTCTCTCTGGCCAAAAAGTAACTCCCGGGACATAGGAATGAGCCACAGCCCCCCTTTCCCGGCCCTGGGAACCCGACTACACGTGGTATGCCCAGAGCTCCCCTCCCCCACCCCGGCCAGGCACTCTTGCAGCCCTGGCAGCCCCAGGGACCCCAAACCCAGCTGCTGAGGCTTGGGGGCTCCCTGGAGACGGCAATGGGGTGGTTCCTATGGCTCCGAGCACGTGGGAAAGGGGTGGGGAGATGTCACCTGCCCCAAGGGACAGAGGGTGAGTGGCAGCTCCTAGGCATACAGCTTCTCATTAATGCCATGGGATCCAGGAAAACCAGGGCCACCCCCGGGAGTGAGCTTCCCCTTCGGCCTGTGGGGCCAGAAGATCCCCAGGTCCCCAGGCCCTGCTCCACGGCCAGGGGGTGATGTTCCCTGTAGCCTGGTGGGCCGACACACGACAGAGGAGCTTGAGGGCAGGACCCGGGAGTCTGAGGGTGAGGCGCAGTGACTTGGCGTAAACACAGCCATAGGCATGTTCGGTGTCGTCACTGCCCCTCGGGGTCACCTGCCCCAGGCTAAGCCGGTCTACACGGCGGCAGCCACCCTGGGGTACACTCCCACAGGGCTCCCGGCTCAGCTGATTCCTGGTGCACGGCCCCCTCCCCTCCACGAGAAGAGCCTCCGTCCCCAGAAGACCTCTGGGGAATTTGGAGCCGGCAACGAGAGCCGGAGAGTCCTCTGGATTTCGACCACTCCGAGGCATCACCCTCTTGTTTTTAAAATTTTAAATTTTAAAATTTCATCCCGATTCATTTGGGCTCATGTGGTTTCCAGAAATCTCGTTCGTTGCTCCCAAGAAAACAACCAAGACACGGTGGCTTCCCGAGTCGACTCCCTGGGAGGCGCAGGACTCCAGAAACGTTCCACTGCGCCCCTCCCAGAGCCCGCGGGGAACCGGAGAAATCCCCAGCCTCGGTTTCCCGGGGAGCAGCACCGAAGGAGGCCGCGGTTGGCCAAGAGGAAACACGGCGACTTCACCGCTGAGACACTTAGATGCAAGTTTCGGTTTTGTCCCTGATGTGCTGGGTGACCTTGGGCAGGCGCCATCCCATTCCGGGCCTGTTTTCTCTCTTGTAATTTGGAGGGGAGGGGAGAGGAGACGCTAAGCACCCTTCCAGGGGCGGCTCTGCCCGGGATTCCAGCCCCCACCCTCCCCACTGCTGTCACCTCCAGCCTTCCCTCTGGGCCCGCAAAGCCTCGGAGGGGCGGGAATGCATCTCCCGGCATCTGTTCTTTCCATTTAAGTTCAGGTTCACTAAGTGACTTGTCCACCTTTCTTTTCTTTGGAAGGGACAGCCAACAGCTAAGGAGTTCCTTAGGTTCTCTGTCTGGACCTGACCAGGGGAATCAGCAGAAAGACGATGTCTAGATGGCTCTGGGCCGCCATTACGGCTACGGGATGATGTAAATTCTGCTGTTTACAGAAATAAGTCCAGTGCGACTCGAGGCTTTTTGGTGTTTGAAACCAGATGGTATTTCCTGCCTTGATCAGCCTCAGAGCTTTGGTTCCCATGACAACCCCGAAGTTCCACCTACTGCAACTTGCCCGTTCTCCAAGCTTCTTCCTCTTCCACCATTGTGCCAGGGGCCCCGGAGGACAGAGCCGGCAGGCGGCATGTGCACTGCACTCAACAGTCCGCAGCACGCTCCGGGATTTATGATCTCACTTGCCCCTCACCACAGCCTGGCCAGGCAGCGCTTGCGTCTCTCTCCGTTTTACGGACGGGGAACCCAAGGCCTCAGAGATGAGCTCCTCTGTCTTCTCGGCCCACAGGTGTGTCACCAGGACTCGAGCCCAGGCTGTATGGCTTTGAACCTCACGTGGGGTCGGCTCCACTGCGATGACTATGAATGCCCTGCCCCGCAGAGCACCCACTTGCTTCGGGTTCCTAAGGGGTCAGTTCTGTACCCATCCTGGGTCTAGCTCAAGGTGTGGCATCTCTAGGCAAGTTAACTTCTCCGGGCCTCGTTTTCCTCCTCTGAGAAATGGGTAGGAAGGAATAATCGTACCTCCGGATGACCGAGGGGATTCAGTCTGTCCGCGTGTACTGGATTCAGCAGGTCTGAGGAACCTGGGTTCTATGCTAAGCACCGTGCGACCTTGGGCGGATCGCCTCGCTTGCTGGAGCCCGGTTCCCGCTCTGCGTAGGAGGCGGCGGCGTCTCAGCGGTCACGCAGATGTCGTGCAGGAGATTAACGCCCTCTCTCCCCCTGCGGCATGTGCACGCATCCCGCGGGGGCCTTGTGAAGATGCAGGCTTGGGCTCAGTAACGTGGGGCACACCTGAATTTCTCACCGGCACCCAAAGGACATCAAGCCTACTGGTCCAAGGACCGCACTTTGAGTAGCCGGGCTGCAGCGTCCCAAAAAACCCCACACAAGTGTTACTACCAAGCAACCATCCAGTTATAAGCTCAGAATCTCAGGAAGCTTGGAGAGCTCACTGGGAGCATCAGCGGGAGCCCGTTTGGAGAGTTTTCCCGGGGCGGGGTTCAGGGGGGAATTTCCATCAGGAGAAGGGCTCCCTAGGCGCCCCCGGCCCCGGGGCTCTGCATCCCGGAACCTCCGCAACGCTCTGGCGAAAGCGATCCCTGATCTCGGAGCTCTCGAGAGAGGACATAAAACTGTAAGCGTGCCACATCTTGCACATGAGGATATGCTCATTGGTGACGACTTGTGCGTTTCTTTAAAAATAAAAATAAACTTTTTAAATAAAAACAAAGTCAAGGTGACCTAGGAAGGCTAAGTGACCCACGTAAAAGCACACGGTAGAAGGTGGATCAAAGTCGAGCCATTACAGAGGTCTAAGGAACACAGTCTGCACCTTGTGCTTTTGTGTCCGATTCTTTGTTCTGTATCCTTCCTTATATAATTGCAGATTGTTAACTCAATTATGTGCGCTAAGTTCATTGCTTTGCAATAAACGAATGCTGTCCATTCATTCCTGCAATTCATTCGGTTGGGTGCATCCCGAGCCCTTGTTGCGGGTCCGTAAGCCGGCTCCTCTGACAGCCACCAGCCCGGGGTACGTTAGTGTGGCGGCACACAACAGTCCCCGCGCTGTGGCTGCTGTGGGGCCCTGGCCCCCAAGGCACCGGGAGAGAAATGAATGCTTACAGGCGGCTGCTGCCCCGTGAGCGCTTGCCCTGTGCCAGGCACTGTGCTGAGCACTTGACTTGGAATAGCTCAGTTAATCCTCGCACCGCCCTGAGAGTCAGGATTTTTGTCACCCCTCATGGATCATAAGCTCCGCGAAGGCGGGGACTTTGCTCTGGCTCCCTCGGTGCCTCCCCGGTGCCTGTGACGGTGTTCCACCAGCGTCTGCCAAGGGAGCGAGCGTGTCAGCTCTCATTCCAAGGACGAGGAAACAGAGCTTCGCTTACCTGAGGAAGACTCCCACCACCCGCACTGCCCCCTCGGCGAGCCTGTGGCCCCAGGTGCTCTGGGGGGCGTTCTCGCCGAGGATTCTGACTCAGGCTCTTAACCGCTGTCCCTTGTGAGAAGTTACTAACATCAATCTGCCCTGGGGTTACCTCACCGATGAAGCCGACCTCCGGAAGCTACAGTGACGGTGTAGAGCCTTCTTCGTGGCTGGGGTTCCTCTCCACGCACACACGGCCTCCCCATCTATAAAGTCCCTGCTCGCAGGCTCCGGGTGGAGGTCAGCCTTGTGGCATGCGGCTTAGGGGCTGCCTTGGGAGGACCCCTGGTGGCAGGGCAGGGGCGTGAGGGACCGGGCAGAGGCAGGCTGGGGCGCAGGGCCGGGGGCCGCCGTGGCGGCGGCAGTGAAGCCCACGGGCCTGGGTTCCTCGGCGGCCTCAACCCAACAGCTGAAGAAGTCCTTCCTCCGACGGGTGTCCATGCCAGCGCAGAAGGGCTTCTGCGAACACCCCTCTGCGACTCGGAGTGCTTCTGATTGTGAGGAGAGGGGAGACAATTATTCAACTGAAAGAGCTGCGGGCAAGTGAAGCGGAGACGCTCTGGGGCCTTTGGAGAAAAGAAATGAGAGCCGGAGAAGGGGCGAGCGGCCTGGGGTGCGCGAGGCGACCGGGGGCCTGGAGAAGGTCCCGCCTTCCGAGGGGGCTCGCCTCCCCAGAGCCGGCACGAGGGACCGGGGTGGCCCCACCTCATTCGCGAGGGTTTTCTGTGCCAGGCTCTGGAGACGCTGGCCTGACACCCTCCACCCATCTCTACCCTCCGATGAAGGGGACAGGGAGCCGTGCGGACCTGCGTGCACGGGAGGGCCAGGGAGGAAGTCCCCAGGGTGGCCACGGCCCTCTCCCGCTGATGACGAGGTGGAGATGAGCAGCCTGACAGGAGGAGGACGGAAGACCAGTCAGGGGAGGAGCTCCCGTATTCTTTCTTCTTTCTTATTAAAAATGATGGAACATAGATACGAAGCTTTACCACTTAAACCATGTGAAAGCGCACGATCTTGTGGCATTAAGTCGATCCACAATTTACAACCCTATCGCTTACTGCCAGAACTTTTTCATCACCCCAGGAGGAAAGCCCGTGCCCATTAAGCAGTTACCCCACATTTCCTCAGCCCCCCAAACTCTGGCCAGCTGTACGCATTTGCCTTCTCTGGAACTTCGTACGCACGGGGTCAGAGGATACGTAGTCTCCTGCGTCTGGCTTCTTTCACTCAGCATGATGTTTCCGAGGCTCGTCAATGTCACGGCAGGTGTATTTCCTTCCTTTTTACGGCTGAAGACTACTCTGTTGCGTGGCGACACCACATTTTGTCTAACCTGTCTCTCGATGGCCGTCTAGATTGTTTCCACCTTCTGGTTATCGCGAAGAGTGCTCTGAATATTTGCATACCAGCTTTTTTTTTTGAATGCCTATTTTCAATTCTTTGGGGTCTCCAGTTGGGAGGGGAACTGCTGTGTTACATAGTAATTCTAGATTTAATTTACTGAGGGGCCACTCCCCCTTTTTATAGATGGTCACAGAATCGCAGGGCAGGAAGGGACCTCCAAAATGACCGAAGATGGTTTTTCTCAGGCTTGGATTCACGCACCAGTAAAACGAAAACTACCATCACCGCCACCCCTTCTCCCAGCGTGGGAGGGACCTGCCTCAAGGCCGACCCTATAAAATGCATATAGTCAGCATCAGGTACACGCCTTGCCTTACGCACCTGCTTGTCTCCCCTCATCTCCACCTTTGGGCCACTGGGGAACCAACTGCTGGGTCCCCTCCCCATCCGAAGTCTGAATTCCCCTCTCCGGCTGCCTTGGCACGGGCCTGCCCGGCCTTGGGGGAGGCTCCCTCTCCCAGGTCCCTCTGGGTCCCGGAACGCCCTTCCTTAGGGAAAGCTGGCTCTGCTCCTGCGGCCTCCCCGGTATCTCTGCTCCGTCCTCTGGGGCCTCGCGGACCCTGGCCTCACGCCGCCAACTTCAGGACTGGACCCCACCCTGCCTTCTCCTTCCTGCATGCCCTACGGGGCCGAGCGTGCCCACGCGAGATACTGACACCAACGGAGGTGGAGGTGAGGCAGTCCCCGGACTTGGGGGGATTCTTAGAAGCAACAAAGAGAATCTCCAACGTATTTATAGTATTTCATGAGCAAACCCACAGAAAAATTGTGAACAAGCCATACAGACTAACAGGTTTTATTTTTGTTGTTGGCTGGGCTTCGACCGATGTAACGTCTCTGTGTGTGGAAGGGCGGCGAGACGGCATGGAGACGACGCGGCTCCTCTAACAGGGAGTGGGGGGATCCGCACTGAAGCCCACGGGCCCTTGTTAACCGGGGGGCCTTGGTGAGGTTCAGATCTGTGTGCAGACATTAACGGGGGAGGGTGGGGAAGAGAGAGACAAACCAAGAAACAGACGCCTGACTACAGAGAACAAACTGATGGCCACCAGAGGGGAGGTGGGTGGGGGGGGTGGGGTGAAACAGGTGACAGGGGTTAAAAAGTACAGGTATCATGATGAAAGAAATATCTGTGTGGCACAGCCACTGAATGGGTAGGAAGGGAGTCTGAAGGCTGCCTGACGGGGCGGTTGTGAAGGAGGCGAGGCCGCTCGCAGAGGCGCCGGCACACCGCGGGCGCCTGCTCTGACAGTTCTCCCCGGAAGACATCTGAGCAGCATTTATGCCTTCGATGAGCAAAATCCAAGTGAGAAGACAAATTCACTGTTCTTTAATACGCACTTGGCAAACAAAAATCCTTTAGAGAATCAAGTTCCTGCATGGAAACAACCACAAAATGATAATGGAAAGTAACGGCTGGCAGTGAGGAACCCGGAAGCCCACTCTGCGGGGCGGAGACGAAATGGCAACCCGGCCTCTCACCCAAGGATGCGGCGGCCTTGCCGAGAGCGCAGGGGAGGGCGCCCCTCGAGTCCAGCCGCCTGGAGGGGGGGAAGGTCCCTCGGAAGAGGACGGCCGTGCCCTGTGTCTATCAGCCCTGGGAAGGGGGCTCTAACAGGAGCCGGGGGCCTGCTGGGATGGGCCCGCCCCCTAGACAGGGCCCTGAGAAGGCGGCCTGGTCTCCGCCCGAGCAGGAGCGGGAGACGGATGGACGGGGCTCTGCTCTCTCCTGCTACCGGTGGTTCTGTTTCTCTCCTGTCATCCCAAGCGTTGGTGAGTCACCACCTGTAGAGCCTGGCTTCCAGAAGAAGGGCTGAAATTGAAGGCAGGACCTCATCCCCTCTTAGGCTGCCTGTTACAGAGGAGAGAGGCCCCCGAAGCCAGCAGGGAGGCTGGCCAGCCCCGCAGAAATACTGAAGGAGAAGCCACCCAGAGGAGGTGACTCACCTAACCCCTCTTCCAGGGAGGAGACGGGTCCTCCGACTTGTGCTACAGAATTTAGGATCGACTTTACCAGGGAAAACATCGGGTGTCCTTACACGCTGAACGGGATCTATTAGTTTAAAAGACATGATTATCTTCCTTGAAACAGACAAAGACAGATGGACACAGACGATGCTTCATGACACCTTCACTCCGGGCTGCAGAAGCTTCCCGGGCAGGGTCCTGAGCCTTCGGGAGGCCTTCTTGGCAGCACAGGGCAGTGTGGATGTCAAGGCTGCCCCGTCCGGTCCTGGCCCGCCTGGCAGTGTCCCTGGACAGCTCCCGGGGAAGAGAAAACTGGAAGGGTTTCCTGCCTCCTCTTTGTCTAACGGATCAGCTCCCGCAGTGTGACTGGAAAGCCTTCTGCTGCTTTCTGTCCACCTCGCTGGGAATCCCGAACACATGAACACCCAGAGTCAGGCACGGCTGGAGCGCGGGGACCCACTGTCAGCCCCCGCTTCCTTGGGCTCTGATGCCAGCACAGCCATCTAAGCTGGGCTACCTCTGGCCTTACTCCCCCCTCCCCACCCACAGCTATATCCAGGCAAGTGGGCGGTGGGGGTGGGGAAGGGAGGGAGGGGAGGGGTGGGGAGGGGTGGGGAAGGGTGGGGAAGGGGGAGAAGGGGAGGGAGACAGAGAGAGAGGGAGAGAGGGAAGGGGGGGAGGGAGGGAAGGAGGGGGAGAGGGGGAGGAGGGAGGGGGGGAGGGAGGACAGAGACGGAGATGGATTTCTCTGCGAAGCCACGGAGGGGCCTGCCCCGACCCGCACAGCTCCACACGGTGTGAAAAGGGCTTCCTCAGTTCCATCTGATCCTCTCGGCACCGTGGGGAGCACTAGCCCCTTCTAACCAAAAGGGAACCCGAGATTCGAGGAGAAGAAACAAGCCCTCTGTTACCGGGAAGTGGCTGAACCAAACCCCGGTGCTAGGGCCGACTCTAGATGCGGTGCTCTTTCCAGGGTGACAGTCTGCTTCCGTGCGTTTCGAAGAAAAGACCCCAAATCAAAACAACAGAAACACACACGCCCCAGCCCGAACCAGAACGACAGGTATCCAAGTTCTGCCCAGCAGTAGGTAACCCACGAAAGTTCTATGTGGACTAAGTTCATACAGGCTGTTCCTCGATCTGGGGGCCCTTTCACTTCCCCGTCTGCCAGCTCCCTCCCGTGGGGCCGAGCCTGAGCTGTCCCGGATGACACCCTCTGCGCCATGTCCTAGCACACGCTTTCATGACCAGACTCTTCAGGCAGCACCGCGATGTTTTACATAGATGCTCGTCTCCTCTGAGACAATGCGGGCTCCTTGAAGGCAGGGGTGAGTGTATTTTCATCTCCGGGTCCAAAATACAAGCAGGGGCAGGCACAGACTAGATGCTCAGTGAATGTTTGGGGAAGGAAGTATGAAAACGTAAACATTCCCCTCGCAAGCCTAGCCGGCTTCCATGCACTGGCCTGGCACTAAAGGCAGGCAGGTGGGAGGGTGCCCTGGCCAGCGGGGGGCGTGGCACGGACAGCCAGCACACACTAGGCAGGACACCGCACTCCGGCTGGGAACCAACGCCCTCTACCCCGCTGGAGACCCCCGAGACGGAGAGTCCTCTGAGCGAGGTCCCAGTCACCTAAAGGTCAGGGGACTCCCCGACCCTGACGTCCTACTGCCAAGAGCCACTGGGAAGGGAGGAGTGGCGAGGACCCCCGACCCGGCTGAAGCCCGAGTGCCCCCTCGCCCGCTCCCAGCGGCTGTGAGTCCTCATGGCTGCTGCTGTCCCAGTCCAAGCCGGGATTCCCGGGCAGCATCCAAGGGGTCTGCCTTCCAACAGCGCCACGAAGAAGCACCGTGATCAAACACACACGGGAAAGGCTGCATACCACCCGGCCCCCTTGAAGAGGCCCCGCACACACTGGCACGCCGGAGGTTCTGAGATGTCCTGCGGCAAGACAGTCCTGTCACTGGGCTTTCACCCAGTGCCGCCAATCCTACTTGGTCACAGAGCCTCACCCTTCCACGCATACACTCTCTTTATTTTTCTTTATGAAGAATCCATTAACGTCCTACGGAACTAGTGTTCCAAGGAACGCGCTTCGGGGAATGCTGGCAAAGGGCACCGAGCAAGGGAGACATTCAGTGCGGAGGAGAGCAGACCCTTGCGGGCAGCCTGGGGGTACGTGTGAGACGGGAGGGGCTGTCAGGAAGGGGGAGACCATGGCCCAGAAAGGGTGCCGGGAATCGCTCACCGGCCCGCACACAAACTGCCTCGGAAGCGCTGGGGTCTAGCGAGAGAGACACGCGAGACACCGTCCTGAGCCTCGGTTTCCCCATCTGCAAATCGGGAAGCAGCCTGGCTCCGTCTGGGGTTGTCAGATGAAATCCCGGAGTCTGCCCCGCGGAAGGCCGCCTCCTCCGGCACAGCCGTGTCAGACGTGCCGACGGGAGGCCACGCGAACACAGGGGTTAGGGAAACAGGACGGCAGCAAGCAGCAGACACAAAACCTCAAGGCCTGGCACTCCGCGGCCGTGTATTTCCGGGGCGAACAACCCTAGGCCCCCCGACAACCCCTGGAGAGACGAGACCATCGCGACGGTGAGAATCGCCAGCGCTTCCAGCTCCAGGAGCCGACGGGCCGGCGGAAAGGCAGGGGCCCGGAAGCACCTCCTCCGGGCTGTCGCCGGCACGCAGCCGCACTCGGTGTCTGTCTTCCAGACGTGCAGGACTCTCCAGCGTGGCGGTGAGGGTGGAGGACGCTGCGGCCAAGCTGCTGCACACAGCGGGTGCTCCGTGACCATTTCTCATTAAAGGCCGGGATTTGAGGGACATTTGTAAAGACGCGCGTCAGCGAAGGGAGAGTGAAGCCTTTCCTCTCCAGTCATGTTGCACGTGGGTAGTGGCCAGCAGTGGGGGAGAAGACGGGAGGCGCTGGCCCGGCAGGCAGAGGGCGAGCATGAGGTGGTGCTGGGCCACGTGGTCACGACTGCCTCTAGAAGCCGGCGGAGAGGAGCAGGCCTTCGGCCGGGGAGGACACGCGGCCTGGCAGAGCTCGCGGCAGGGACGGAAACTGTGCGGGCTGCTGCCTGCTTCGCGCACACCAAATGCTTTCTGCACGCTGGCTCTCCGCTCCGGGCAAGAGGCCGAGTGCCCTGTCCCGGCCACACAGCTGGCCAGCCAAGGGGCCAGATGGGAACTCGGAGCCGGAGTCCAGAGCACAAACCCTTCCACTCGGTCACACTGCCTCTCAAAGGGGGGATCATCCACTCACGCCTTCTCCCGCCTCTCGCGGTCCCCAAGGGTGGGACCGGCTCGGGCTCGTTTTATGCCCAAACGAATTACTCACCTGAAAACACTTCCTAAAGCTACTGGATTTTACAAGTCGGGGCGCCGCTAATGTACTATAGCATGGCAGAAAATGACAAGAACTAATTCCCTTCTGAGGAACATAGCACTAACAGGGTGTAGGAGAAATTCCAAGCACCCAAGGCCTTCCACAACGTAACCTATTAGGGTCTTCTGCTCCCACGTGAAGGGCAGAAAGCCCTACGGTGAGATGGGGTGAGCAGTGTAGACTGGGAACAGCATCCGGCCCAGCCCTTGACCTTGCAGGTGAGGACACTGAAGGCCAGAAAGGAGAAGGGATCCAAGATCACACAGCGGGCTCACTCTGGTTTCCTACAGAAAAGGTTGCCCTTGCAACAAGGAAAAATGCATTCCACAATGCGTCCCGAACACCTGTGGAATGCCGTATGCAGTAGGTGCAGCCAAGCATTAGAACAGAGTTTCAAACAAGCAGTAAAGGACGGCAGGGGCTGAAAGTTCGCGCCCTGTAAGGAAGTCAGGAAAGGCTTCCTGTAGAGGTGAGCTGGACCGCAAGGAACAAGTTAGAAGTTTTCCTGAAAGATGTGTCAGGGAAGGCTAAGCATCCTCCAAAACACGCGCTGCCCCAGCTAAGTGTAGACTTGCTGCTGGGGAGCCACCACCAGAACAAAGACTACGTTTCCCAGCCTCCTCCACGGTCGGATAATGCCATGTGACTACTGGAGGCCAATGGAACATGAGGAGGAACAGATGGACCAGCAGCAGTTAAGAGGAAAGTAGTTACGAATGGCTGTGCCTTCTCCACTGTCCCTTTCCCCTCTTTGCCAACCAGAAGCAAAGATGCCGCAGCCCCTGGGGATGGTGGGGCTGCAAGATGGGTCCCGAATCACAGTGTGAATCATCTGCCAAGCAGCAGCAGCCGTACCAGACTTCGGGCGAGGATAAGTCTACCGTGTTCGAGTCTGTTACAAGCATCGCCAACTACCGCAGCAGGGAAAGGGAAGACAGGCGTTCTGGGCAGAGGGAACGTGACAAAGGCACGGCAGTGTGACAAACCGTGGCCTGTTTCAGGGAATGGGGGCGAGCTGACGGCGGCTGGAGCGCTGGCTGTGTGAGGGCAGTACTGGGATTCAGAACGCTCCCGCTGGTGACCACAGGAGGGAGGATCACGTACAGGGATTATTTCCAGGGGCCCTGGTGTTGCTGGCGCTGCTCTCAAAGGAAGAGTGGAAGTTGTGAATGGTTTCCTGTAAAATCTGCCTCTCGCGTCCCTGTGGAGGAAATTGGAAACAGACACAAGTCTTATTAAATGTTTTAACTATTAGTTTAACCGACATAACGTTGTCAATTCTCCACTCGTACTTTGGAAACCCATGGGTGTCGTAGGGGAAATAAATTACCTGATTAAGAGAGTACAGAGTTTAATAAAAACACAGGGAGTCAGAATGTCCCCCAGCAACCACAATCACAGCACGCCAGGCTGGTGAGGGCCCCCAAGATGCAGGGGTCCAGTCCCCCAGACAAGGACAGGATGCAGAGCCCAGGGAGCCGGACTGGCTCGCCCCGGGGCACATGGCAGCAAGGGAAGTTTCCTCCCCTGACTCGCTGTGTGTCTTTCTAGCCCTCAGAGTTGCAGAGGACTGAGTGGGAGCTGAACTGCCTCCCCACCCGCTGCCCAAAAGATGTCAGCTTCCTCCCCACAGGGACTCACTTCTCACGCTATCCGTGCGACATTCCCCCGATCCCCAGCCCCTCACACACACGTCCTGAGACGGGGAAAAAGGGAGGATGTAGATGTTTCTTTCAGCCCAGAGCACATCTTCAGTGAATACCTGGCTGAGAGGCAGCGATACACAGAGCTTAAGAGGTTAAGAGACTGGAAGCAAACAGCCTGGGTTCAAATCCCATTCCTCCCATTTACTAGCTGGGAGACCCTGAACAAGACACTTCATCTCTCTGGGCCTTAGTTTCCTTATCTGTAAAATGGGATAGCAATGGTACTCAGATGGTTTCTGGTGACAGCAGACCCTGGGTGGCCAGCAGGAGGCTGACAGGTCCTATTGTCGAGATAGCAGTGTGGACTCAGCGTACACACACACACACACACACACACACACACACACACACACACACACACACTTGTAAGTAGGCTTCGTACTGGGTGGAGCTTGAACTTATGACCCTGAGATCAAGACCTGAGCTGAGATCAAGAGTTGGACGCTTGACCGACTGCGCCACCCAGGCGCCCCCTAAACACATATTTAAAAAAAAATTTTTTTAATGTTTATTCATTTTTGAGAGAGAGAGACAGAGCACAAGTTGGGGAGGGGCAGAGAGAGAGGGAGACACAGAATCCGAAGCAGGCTCCAGGCTCTGAGCTGTCAGCACAGAGCCGGACGCCGGGCTTGAACCCATGAACTAACTGTGAGATCATGACCTGAGCCGAAGTTGGACTCAACCGACTGAGCCACCCACGCACCTCCCCTAAACACATTTTTTTAAATTTTTTTTAACGTTTATTTATTTTTGAGACATAGAGACAGAGCTTGAGCAGGAGAAGGGCAGAGAAAGAAGACACAGAATCGGAAGCAGGCTCCAGGCTCCAGAGCCGTCAGCACAGAGCAGGGCTCGAACTCACAGACCGTGAGATCATGACCCGAGCCGAAGTCGGCTGCTCAACCGACTGAGCCACCCAGGCGCCCCCCAAACACATTTTTAAAACCAACAAATACAGCGGTCAAAATGTAAAGCACATTAAAAATGAATAATCTATGGTAGAGAGTTCTCTGCTAAGAATACAAAAAAAAAAAAAAAAAAAAAAGTCTACCGAATGAGCTCAGACTTCAAACTCTCTCTTTTCTTGGACTCTCCGGACCCCAGAACAGGGACCTCTACCGCTGTGGAGGCCTTCCTGGACCCCCGAAGGTGCAGTAAGCCCTCCTAGCATGCCGATCCCTCCAAGTAAGTTATATCAGCTAGAAAAATGCTCCCCCCGCCCCGGAGCCCAACGACACAAACTAAAGGCAGCGGGCAGAGCACCAGATGCGGAGGTCTGAGGACCGTGAGTCCCCTTCCTACCGCTCCCTAGTGGCGGCATCCCAGGCAGGGCCCCTTGTCTCTAAGATGGAGACAGGAGGACATGCTGGGGCTGCGATGAGGCTCAACCCGAGATAACGAACGGGGTGACACTGGGCAAACTGCAGAGGGCTGAAGAATAAACAGAAGGGATGACAGCAGTGTCATCATTAAACACTACCTTAGCCTGACTTGCCTGGGAAACGAGGTCAGGGCGGAGCGGGGCTCCAGCGCTCTGCCTCCGACTTAGAAGGGAGCCGGAGACATGAAAACCATCGCTGTTCCCCGTAGCCACTGCCGACTGAAGAGGATGACAATAATTGCCCCTTAAAACCCCCTGAGCTTCAAAGGACCTGCCTGATAATCCTTAAAAGGGAAAAGGCAGATGGCCATTAAAAGTAGAAAAAAAGCGTTCGGTCTATCTAGTAGTTAAAGACATACAAATTAAAACAAGGCACACTTTTTGGCCTCTCCAATTAGTAAAACCTTAAAAACAAGCTGATAGTACTCGACCCCGGCGGGGTGCCGCTGGTGCCTGAACCACCCTCGCACAGCTGGTGGCGATGCTCACTGTCTCCTTCTGGAAAGTCATTCAGGAAGAAGGGCCGTATACCTTGATTTAGACTCTTTGACTCCAAAATTCCACTTTTAGACATCTATTCCGAGGAGATGATTAGAAAGCCTCATACACAAAGTTGCCCACGGCAGCACTCGCTAATAATAGAGCGCCGGGACTGCCACGTATCCAACAAGTAGGGATTTAAGATAAGGTAATTTTAGTACATCCGTGTAAATTTATCGTATTAAAAAGAATTTTTAATGACATGGGTAACTGCATATATTTCATGTGAAGCGAAGGAGGAGGATGTAAAAGTACAGATCCAAATTTACCCCAGCCACGGAGAGGAAACCGTTCGGCTCGGAACACCGCAGTGATCTTCCCGAATGTGAAAAGCATTGGCCTCTGGGTGGCTGGATCGTGATGCCTTTAAAAAGTCTTTGCACCTTTCTGGCACTGGGCGAACTTCGCGAAACGCATGTGCACCACTTTGATCATCACGAGAACACGGCAATGCGGAGAAACGACGGCTGAGGACCGACCGGAGGTGCAAAGCCGGGGAGAGCTCTGGCTGGGCGGCTCCCACGGACGAACCGCTGCAAACGGAGAAGCGGGCTCAAGCACGGATCACAAATCACAACTTGAATGCTGGAGGGGAAGGGTTCCCCGGAAGATCTAGGGCTTGGAAGGCTGAGGATGAGGACTGCTCTGCTGATATTTTTACGGCCAAGGTAGGTTTTTTGGCTTATATTTATTAAAAAAAAATTTTTTAGGCTAAAATGTTCACACTATTTTTGATTGTGTAAAAAATACATTTTATATCACAATCTCATTAAGTGCAAATACATACAACTGAAACAAACTTAACCCTCCTACCTGCAGAATGTTGGTATTTTCTACCCTATTCTGTTTTTAAGCTGCTGGTGGGGCGCCTGGGGGGCTCAGTCGGTTAAGTGTCCGACGCTGGCTCAGGTCCTGATCTCGTGGTTCCTCAGTGAGTTCAAGCCCCACGTCAGGTTCTGTGCTGAGAGCTTGGAGCCTGGAGCCTGCCTCCCCAAAAGACCACTCTTACGGAAGGAAATGCGTTCCCCCCAGTTCCTGTGTTGAAACCCTACCCCCGGTGTGATGGTATGAAGAGGCGGGGCCTTTGGGAGGTGACGGCACTCAGATGAGGTTGCAAGGGTGGGGCTCCCACAATGGCATCAGGGCCCCCGTAAGAAGCCAGGGCATGCTTCCCTGCCGCGTGCGGACACAGTGAGAGGCCGGCGGTCAGCAACCCGGAAGACGCCCCTCGCGGGTACCTGACCGTGCTGGCGCCCTGATCTTGGACTCGCAGCCTCGAGCTGTGAGAAATAAATTCCTATGAAATAATAAATTCCCAAGCCACCCAGTACATGGTCCTTTGTCATGCAGCCCGCACCCAGACTGCCACCGCCAGCTCTCCTGCCTTTTGCTTCTCTAGACCGGGCCATGTTTGGTGCAGGATGCAGACTGTGGCAGAAACAGAGTATGGGGGCACTGAATTGGGGAGAAAATGAAAAAAAGGTCTCCGTTTGGGCAAATAGTAAGAAAAACATTCCCCTGTGGGACGGACCTGAGAGCCTCCACTCTACGACAGCAGCGAAGTCTCCTGAGAATTTCGAGCCTGCCCGGTCTGCCTTCTTTCCGGGATCCCGGACCACAGAGGCCACGGCTGCCGAGGGCAACGGGGAGGTTCTGGAAGCATTCGCAGCTACTATCTACTCCACCCTGGACCAGGCGCTCGGGGCACCCAGCTCCTGGCCTGTCCCCCCATGCCCGCCATGGTCCCCACTGGCCCTACGTCTGATACCTGACCTGTCTTTGCTTGGCCGGCTTGGCCTCCCCCACTTTCATGCTCTCCTTGGCTCACACATCTGGCCTCTGGAGGCCAGGGGCAGGAAGGGTCCTGTAAGCCCTCAGCCACATCCACCTACCATTGCTTGCCTACCTCCTCCCCAAAGCCCTCACCCTTACTTGACTGGGTCCCCCTCACCCACCCGTTGGACCTCATCTGTCCCGTGGCCTCCCCTCACACCACACTTCTTGCTCTCAGCTTCAGCACTTGTTTAGTTCTTGAGATGCACTGTACACCCTCTCACCACAGGGCCTTTGCACATGTGCATCCCTCTGACTAGTCTGCACTCTTCTAGCCCTCTACCCCGTGGTTCCCATCTTTCTCCAGATCCCGGCCCTCCTGCCACTTCTTGGGAACGGCTTCCAGGACCTTGCCTTTCCAGCCCCCATCTGAAGTCAGGATCTCGCCGTAATGTGCGCTTGTGAGGTACGCTGAGGCAGGGCAGCAGAATGGTCAGCACACGAACTCTCGGTTCCAATTCTGGCTCTGCCACTTACCAATTATGCGATTTTAGGCAAGGTCCTTAACTGCGCTGTGCCTCAGTTCCTTCATCTATGAACTGAAACTGGCTTCAGTGGCTTCTGTGAAGTTAAATGTAGGACTAGACAGGACGCGCTCAGAGCAGGGCTGGGCACCAAGCGTGCTCCGCGCTTACCACCCACGGGCTGCCTGGGCCATGGCGGAGAGTTAAGGGCTAGTTTTCATGACTAAACCAACACTCCAAAGACTCTAGTGCTTGCTCCGGTTTGGTCGGTGCCCGGGAGCCACCCGGGTAAGGCCTTCCTACCAGCCCACACTGGCCCAGCTCCAGCAACCCCCACGCCTGCCTCGTCCCCTCCCCTCCTCATCTACAGTGGAGCAGAAGCGGTGCTGGGCTGGAAGCCAGAGCTCACCGTCTATCTCTGAGCCTCAACTTCCCCGTCTTAAAGGGAGGCGGCCCGGGCCCACATTACAGATGAGCGGTGTTTGGGAACAGGCCCCTAACAGCAGCAGCAGAACGGACGATAAAGACTGGAGGAAAACGGAAGTGCAGGAAGCACTGCCGGCTACATCGCTCTGAAGGACCGTCTCGTAGCCTACGAACGGGTAAAATAATGACAGCGACGACAGCGATAAAAACCACCACCCCCGACCCCGGCGGGGAGGGCCGGAGCCACCCCCACTTGGCACAGTGCCGGGGGGCGGGGGGGCGGGACACAGGAAGAAGACCCGGGGCAGGTCCTCCCTCGCCGCCCACCTCTCCGCCTGGGCGCGCCGTCTCCCGGGGCCTCTGCTCCCTCGCCGGCCAGCCGCCAGCCAGCAGGACGAGGGAAGTGTGAGGACGCGGCCTCCTCGGATTAACTGGAAACGTACGTGAGGTGTCTTGTGAATGATAAAGCGCTCCGTGAATATTTATTTGCTGTCGGCGCTCTAAGCCTGTTCAATATTTGCGCGCACACCCGGCAATATACAGAGAACCACGAGACCGGTCACGCTCCCTGACATAACCTCGTATTGTGGAACACAGCCTGAGGAACAAAACGACAGGAGAGAAAGGAGCAAGGCAGAGATATCCATTATGGTGCCATTTGTAACGGCAAAACCCCAGACGCGGCATGACTGTCTTACAAGAGGGGGACTGTCAGGTGAAGCGGGAAAAAGCAACAGGTGAGCACGTTCTGTACACTGCTGGAGTGAGACGGACAAGTCCATCCCGCGTTCGAGAAAAAAGCAACAAGCGAGGTGCTCGGAGAGCCCTGCGGCGACTGCACTACGAAGGTCTGCAAAGCGAAGGGCGACCCGCTTCTCGTGTGTTTTCTTAACTGTTTTTGCAAGTGTGCCTTCGGTGGGGGGAGCACAGTTAATCTCCAGCTGAAAGCCGAGGAGACAGAAATTTAACGTCAGACCAAAAGGCAGGACGCCGACGCTGACAACCGTGATGGGTGGTCTATGTGTGCCGAGGCGCTGCTAAGCATTTTTGGTCCCGGTGACGGCCCCAGTGCCCCCGGCCGTCGCCACAGATGAGGAAAGTGAGACTCAGAGGGTGAGGACTTCCAGGGAATACAGCGAGTAGGGGGAGGGGTGGGTGGGAGGGTGGGTTCCCACCCAGCGGGGCCGGGCTCCAGCCCCTACCAAACGAGGGCTCCATTTCCACCGGACACTGGGAGGCAATACCCAGCCACGTGGGGTGAAACTACCACAGGGAGCATTTTAGCCGAATCTGTGGGAAGAGAGGCCTGGAGAAGGAAGAGGGAGGTAACGAGTGCTCAGTCATGAGAAGCATGCACGGGGGCCCTCCTCCGCCAGACGTTCCGGAGGAGAGGAAGTCGGGCCGCGAACATCCCTGGGAGCGCGAAGGGCCTGGGATCCCAGCCGGCGAAGCTCTCCACTGCTCGAAACGGGAAAAAAAGGTTGAGGACAATACCTTGCCTGCATTCAGCTCAGAAATCGCTGCCAAAATCTGCTGCCTGGACCCATCTGTCTTAATACCCAGCTCCTTCAAGTCGCCGTCGGTTAGCGTGAGGAAGGCTTCCATGTCCACCTGGAAAGAGAGAAGCGGGATCTGCCGCCATCTGCTCGACGCCACGCCCCTCGTTTCCAACCACAGCGGAAACATCATCATCGTGGACTATTAGTGCATATTAGTAGGGAATTAATTATGATTCACTACCTCCAATTCCTGACTTTACGAAGGAAGTTTAGTCGAGAGTATTACCAAGGACTAACTCTCCTCGGCTCTAGGCCTGGAAATTTCGGGACAGGTGCATTTTGGAAGGACCCCGACCATTTAACAAGGAAGGAGAGTCTCCGAGCCGGTGACGTGGGTGGCCAGGGTGGTGCGAATCCAAGTCCGCGGTTAGAAAGTCGGTTCCAACGTTGCTGCACTTCTGAGGATACCGGGAAGTGCACAGAAAAGGGGCGTATGTGGCGGTGCTCACCACGGTCCCCCCGGGGACAAGGGAGACGCAGACTGGGAAGACGGAGTGAGAAAATAAACACGCAGAAGCGATAAAGGGAAGAAGGGCCACGGAGGACTGAAGCGGAGGCGGGCTCAGAACAAGGGCCTCTCAAGCCGCACGACCCTTGGCTTCTAAGGTGAAATCCTAACACCTCTGCCTGGGCCTCAGCTCCAGGCGAAAAGCTAACGGGCCTCCCTGCTACACTGGGGGTACGCTGCGGAGTCCGGCCTTCTCAGGTCGGACGCGGCTTGGAAGAAGCAAGCACGCCCACCCGCCCTCACACACACAGGGTGGAGGACAGCCCTACCTACAGTCCCCAGACCTGTCCTGGAGTCTCACTGCCGGGTGGGGACGGGGAGGACACAGACCGAGTCACTTACACCTTGCAACAAGAAGGTGAGTATACAACTATCTGCCATTTGTGGATGGGGAAACTGAGGCATGGGGAGATTCAGTTCCCAAAGTCACTTGACGAGTCAGTGAAAGCCAAGATTTGAACCCAGGCAGTGGGCTCCGAGAGTCCTCACTCTTCCCCACAGGGTCGTGTCACCCTTCAGTGCTGCAGCCCGCATCTCTGTGTTCCCTCCCGGGGTTTCCTGAGGGCAGCGGCCTCCTTGCTAATAGGGCTTGCCGTTCCCTAAGAACGAACAGGTCCTGTCACTTGTACAGGTTCTTGAATATTAGACCCCGAAACGGCAGTCATCTGGGAGAGGTGGAAGGGCGCCGGCCACCCCTGGCCTCACCTCCAGCCCGGGCTAGGGAGAGGAGGCAGATGCAGACAGACAGGGCCTCGCTTCCCACCCGCTGCTGGGGCCCCGGGCAGGTGCCTTCGCCCCGTTCCCCACCTGAAATGTGCGATCCTCTCGCCACCTCACTCACAGGTGGCTGTAGGTTCTGCAGAGAGTTTACACACAGCTTTGCGAGCTGCATTTATAAATCATAAAGATACTGTAGTTTTATGTTATATAACACTGCTGTCATTTAAAATAAAATTTCTGGGGCGCCTGGGTGGCTCAGTCGGTAAAAGTCCGACTTCAGCTCAGGTCATGATCTCACAGCTCATAAGTTCGAGCCCCGCATCAGGCTGTGTGCTGACAGCTCGGAGCCTGGAGCCTGCTTCAGATTCTGTATCTCCCTCTCTCTCTGCCCCTTCCCCATTTGTGCTGTCTCTCAAAAATAAATAAACGTTAAAAAAAAAAAACAACCTTCCATAACTTATTGAAAATCCTTCATCCTTCACTTTATTTTTTAATTTTAACATTTATTTATTTTTGAGAGACAGAGTGTGAGCAGGGGAAGGGCAGAGACAGAGGAAGACACAGAATCCGAAGCAGGCTCCAGGCTCTGAGCTGTCAGCACAGAGCCCAACTCGGGGCTGGAACTCACAGACCGTGAGATCATGACCTGAGCTGAAGTCGGCTGCTCAACCGACTGAGCTACCCAGGCGCCCCCATCCTTCACTTTAAAGTAGGCTTTCTGTTCCCTCACAGAACCAAATAGGATTTTTAAAATTTTTCTTTAAGACGTTTGATGTATGCAGAAATAACACAATTTTTTTCTGAAAAATTTCCCCTATCTTTCCTTCTCTATCTTAACTATCATTTTACTTTCCCGGATGAAAAAAACCCTGAAGCAGGTGCAAGTCGGCGGGGAAGGGCCTGCTCCCTTATGAGCCCCAAGCTCTCTGAGGTACAGGCATCCCCGTCTCCTGTATCTCTCTGGGACTTGACAGCTCGCACGGGGCTGAGGGCCTGTCAGGACGGATGGCATGGTTCTGACAGAAACCGCCTGCCCCTGGCAGGGCCAGACACGCCCCTCTCCCCACACGCGCACCCCGGCCTGTCCCCACGGCCAGTTCCTCGGCGCGTCTCTGCCCTCTCGCCCAGGGCTCCCCGCCCCCGCCTTCTAACTGGAGTCTCCCTCCCTGTCACTCTGTCCCCAACTCCCCTACCAAACCTGGGCGACCCACCATCCACACCACATGTCGGAAATCTTGCTGGCCCTCGTCTGCCTCCAGACCGTGGTTCCGAGGGTCACGTCTGTGCTGGCCAGGCCCTCTCTGCTCAGGCCCCAGCCAGGCCACAGTGCTGACGGCTCTCTGCGCATGTCGGCTCTTTTCCCAGGCGCCCTTCTAGCCTCACTCCCCTCCTTCAAAGCTCGGTTTAGGCTCAGCTGAGGTCTCCTCTGGTCCTCACTCTATAGACCCCTTCCTTGGGCTCCCGGAGTGCTCTGGGTGTTTCTCCCTATCCCAGGTTCAGGCGCCGGCAGGGGGCCTGGTAGGGGACGAGACCTGAGTAGTGTTTGCTGACTGACTGAACGACCACATCGATCACTATTCGACTGCATCCCCAGCTGCACTGACCTTCTCAACCTCTGACCTCTGTCAGCCCTGGGGGTTACCAATCCTCACAGCTCATTTAGGTGGAGAAGCCAGAGACTGAATTCTCCTCATGTGAGTACTTCTGAAGGGTTAGCAGGATGCGGCAGAAACATCTGTGTCCTTTCAATATTCATGCCCTACTTTTCTTTTAGTAATAGAATCCTAGTTGTCAGCGAGGCACATTTCCATGAAGCTACACTACTGTATTTCTGAGTCCCCTTGCACACGAGTATGTCAACTGACAAACTTCTGGCTAATGAGATAGAAGGTTTATGTACTTTGAGAAAGTCTCTCTAAAAAGGGAAAGCTTGTGTCTTTTTGCTGTCTCCTTCCATCTTGCCGCCTAGAATGTGGATATAAAGGCTGGAGCTCTAGCAACCATACTGGACCTTGAGGATGAGGGCCACACACCCTAGTGATGGTGGAGCAGAGAGCTGGAAGGAGCTTAGATGACTCACCTCAAAACTTTCTGTGGGGGGGGGAACTTCCATTATGTTTAAGATACTATTATTTGGGAATTTTCCAATACATGCAGCCAAAACCCATCCTAATATAAATAGAGAGATGAAAATTATTTGTCTTCATTTCACACTGGCAAGATGAGAAAATGTACTAACTTCATTCCTCTTCCAAATTCTCCACGAGGACTAAAAACATGTAATAATAGGGAGAAATGCTTACCAGCCCTGGAAGGGAGGGTAACTCTCTAGCTGCATGCCGGGTTCTTCAAGAAGTTTAAGGGGCTAGCCAGTGCCCTGCAGCTGCGGGGATGGGCAAGGAGGCGAGGGCAGGGGCAATCAAAGGCGCTGGCCGAGTCCCATCAAAGCCTTCAAGGGAATACGGGATCGCTGTGTGGATGGACGGCAAATCTCACCCAGTGCTACCTAGCTTGTGTGTTGTCCAGAGAGGGGCTGAGCACAGGCACTGGGCACTGGTTCCCAACAAGGGCACTGGCTCCCAACAAGGGCACTGGCTCGGCTAACTCCACAGTGCTGCACACGCACGGAAATTCTCTAGCCAGCGGCTCCCGGCGCCCCCTCCAACGGTGCTGTCTCAGGCCCCCGCATGTTCCCCAAAACCAGAGACTGTGGAGACTTGCAGGTGGGTGGGTTAAGACCACGGCAAATCTGCATGGTCTGCTTTCTCCCTTCCCTTTAAAACTCTGAAAGCTTCCCATTTCATCTGGAACACACCTCAGGTCCCTACAACGGCCACCTGCAAGAACCGGAGGACGGTGAACGACAGGTGTGCTCCCAGACGGGCCAGCTCCGAAACTGGGCCGAGGCCAAGAGCTCAGAACCACCGGCGCCGTGGGGAACAGACACGCCCCTGGAGACGTGTTCTCCGCACACTCCGGGAGGGCGTGGAACCTACGAAACCGAGGCGGGCAGTCATCGGCACACAGGAAAGATTTCTTGGCGATGAGAAAAAGTCACCGCTGAAGTTTAAAATGCCAAAGACGCAGGGAAGACACTGGATACGGCAGAAAAGCTCATGGAGGCAGGAAGCCACCGCACTCTGTCTGCTTCCTACGACAATGTACAGACTCGCCGACAGCATCGTAAGCTTGTCAACCGAGTGGCTGCTGTGACTGCTACTGTCATGTACTCAACTGGGCAGCATATTCTAAACCAATGGTTATACCCTGGTGGCTAGTGGGCCTGCAGAGGAGTTTTATTTGGCCAAAACTAAGTTGTTTTTTTTTTAAACAACTTATTGAGATCTAATTCACTTACAATCCACCCATTTAAAGTATACAACCCACAGGGAAGACAGTCGATGCTACTGTCCCAGTGACAGGACAGATGGTAGCTACGCTGGTGGTGAACGGAGCACAAAATATAAACCTGTCGGATCCCTAAGTTGTACACCTGAAGCTAGTGTAATGTTGTGTGTCGACTATGTGCAAATAACAAAATTTTTTAATTAAGAAAATCAAGCGTATGTAGGATCCAATGATTTTTAGTATATTCGGAGCTGTGCAACCATCACCACACCCAATTTTAGAACGTTTTCGTCACCTGCAAAGAGAAACCCACCCCCAGATAAACAGTCACTCCCCCCACCCTGTTCTGTGCTCCCCCCACTCCCTGGCAACCACTAATTACTCTCTGTCTCTACACAGTTGCCTATTCTGGACACTTCTTATAAATGGAATCCTACCATATGTGGCCTTTTGTGACTGGCTTCTCCTCAGCATCACGTGTTCAAGGCTCATCCACGTTGTCACGTGCCAGTGCCTCATCCCTTTCTATGGCCGAATGCGACTCCATCGCACAGCGATGAGAGCCCCGGCCATCCGTCAGCTGAGGGACGGCTGACTCGAGTCGGCTGCCGCTTGTTGGCTATTAGGAACAATGCGGCTGTGCACATTCGGGTGTGAGCCTTCGTGTGGACATATGTTGTCAGTTCTCTCGGGCACACACCCAGGAGTGGGACTGCTGGGTCGCATGGGAATTCTATGTTTAACATTCTGAGAAACGGCCAAACTGCAGACCAGGGTTGTTGTTGTTGTTGTTTCCGTAAATGTGATTGTGAGTGCTTTTAAGCAAACGGGGGCTCCCTCGGATTAACACAGACCCTACATGCAGACACTCGGCACAGGATTTGCTTTTGACCCTCTTTAAATCCGAAAGGCTGCCCGCCGATCCCCTGCGACACAAGTGCGTGCGGGGCAGCCGCAAACCTCACTAGCGAGAGCAGCGCTGGCGATTACGGAATTCTGTCCCGACAGAGCGCGCCGGGAGGTCCCCGGGATCCCGCCGCGGCGAACTGCATGCAGCGTGCCAAGTGCAAGCTCTGTCCGCCGGGTCGGGGACACGGGTCAGCCAGGCACGCAGCGCGGACACCCTCATGGGGAAGACCGTTTTGTTTTTTTTTTTTTTTTTTACAGTAAGATTGAGATGGACATCCAAAAATAACTTCCTTACCTCTTGCTCCTCAAAAATGGGCTGGTATTTCTCAAGTGATAACTTCTTAAGGATTCCAGTCAGTTCATCTTCGAGAGGGAAAGATGTGAAAAGATATTTTAGAATTTGGCAAAAGACATCAGAACAGTGGTCTTCAAACTTTCATAAAACAGTGGCAATCTTATTTCAAACGAAATGTCACGAGAAACTCCAACACGGAAAGCAGATCTGAGCTGCACTCGTGTGGATGCGGCGGGGGGTGGGTCTGAGCCTTACTGCCCCACAGGGCAGGCCCTCGGGCGTCTCCCCAAACCCCAAAGTGGCGGAGGGGTGTGTGGCCAGGCTGACCCTCCGATGGGTGCAAGCCCCAAGTTCTCGGAGTTCTAGCTGCCGGGACTGAAACTCCACTTGCTGGCCAAGATTGGTTTTTAATTATCATTTCTGGACTGCTGGTAGCTGCACCTGCAGCAAATGCTAATGCCAGCAAGTTGTCAGCGAGGCGCTGAAAAAACTCAAGAGAACGAGCAGGTGGCTTCAGACCAGAACTGGAGTTTGGCTCAGTGCAAAGAGGCTGTGGGCCTCCTGAGGGAAGGACAGACACGTCTAAGTGGAACAGCAGAGCGAGAGGGGCACGGAACAGGAGAAAACAGAAGATTTTGGATACCATGATTTCAGAGCAGGGAGGGAGAAGAAAGGAGACGAGACTAGCCTCTGGGCGGCGCTGAGAGTAGTTTGAAAAAATATCCGTTCACACATTCAACAGGGATTTACCAGACGAGGCACTAGGGACTCGATAAAGACCAAAACAGACCAGCAGGCTGCCAGGGAAAAGGCAGTGAGGAAGAATGGAGCAGGGCAGGGGCAGGCGACGGGGAATGGGAGAGCGTTATTTATTACAGAGAGTGGTAAGGGAAGGACCCCTTTATATAAGGTAACGTTTGAGCCGTAAATGGAATGAACCGTGTGATGCCAAGGGAAGGGTCACCAGGCAGTATTCAGGCAGAAAGAATAGCAAGTGCCAAGGTCCTGGGGCAGTGGGCACAATTCACAGAAGAGGGGACTGGAGGTCAGGAGGCCTGAGTTCCTTTTTAATTCATTCATTCGAGAGTGGCTACCGCCACGCCTACTACCACCACACCCGGGGGCAAGGATGTAAAGGTCTGTGAAGGAGCCCAGTGTGGCTGGGAAGATGAAATGACGAGGGTGACAGCTGAGGCACCGGCAGGCACCCTGTACATAGGTAACCCGTTTGCTCTTCACAACAGCCCCAACAGCCTGTCACTGTCTCCATTCACAGACGAGGCAGCAAGGCGTACAAGGCTGGTGGCCGTGTCCCGGATGAGATCACACTGCCGGTCCCCGGCCGAGCAGGAACCCACACCTGGAGGTCCAGCTGTCAGGCCTGCGCTACACACCGCCACCTCTCTCCTTGGCGACAAGCGCTATGACAAGGGGTGTCGACGGAGAGGACAGCTGACCCGAGTGAAGGCCTGGAGGTGGCTTCACGGAAGAGTCCTACTGAGCTAGGATGTGCGGGACGAACCACCGTTGCCCCGTCGCGCCAAACCCTGGCTCGGGCTGCTCCCTCCACGCGCGGTCTTTCCCACGGTCGAGGGCCGGTAACGGTTAACCGCCGGCTGACTTTAAGCTACCGCCATAACGAACGCCCCTGAAAGCGGAACGGAGGAGGGACGTGCGCAGTGGCGCGGCATCATACAGTATCCCCACTGCGCCAAGAGCACAGGTACTAAGAAAAATGCATTAACAAATCAATAGTAACACTTTGTTTTAAATTCCCCATACCTTTACATTTAACATAACTTCATTATGTAAATTCATGTCACTTGACTTTTTCTTGCTTTCCTGTAGCTTCTTTATTTATATATACGTATTTGGTGGCGGTGGTGGTGCGATCTGACTTACGACGGCCGTGTTTCGGCACCGGCTTGTACACCTCCTGCCGGTTCGGTGATGGACTCCAGCCCGCCACCGGCCCGCCTCTGCCTGGCCTGAGGGCCCGGTCTTCAGCGAAGCCTGAGCCACGGCACTCCTGGCCTAGCTGAGAGCACGGATTTGACCCCATTTGCGTCACGGTCACAACGCTATCGGGCCGAATGCAGCCGAGTCCCCAGCCCGACTGAGTTCTCCTAACCGGCACAGGCGAAGGCGCCACAGAGCGGCCCGGAGGGGCAAGGATGGGGCAGGGCGAAGGCTTGCACGTGGTCCTCGACTGGGGCCACGTGTTCCCAGACGTATGTCCTAAAAAGTAGCTCTTGGGGGGTCAACTGCAGCTCTGTCCTCTGACAATCTCACGCCCTGGGACAAAGGTCTTGCTGCCTCCAGACCCAGGAACTCTGGAAGGGAAAACTAGGCTTTCTACACCAGAAAAATTAAAAAGAGATTGCGGTCACGTTCTCCTCCGATTTTATCCCAACCAGGGCTTGCAAACCTTTCTAAACGAGGGAGAGGGAAAAGAGGCACCGACAGTGCGTTCAGACGGCCGCGGTCTCAGCTCTTTTTCGGAAAAAGGTGGGGTACAAATCCCTAACTGAACCTCTAGGAGTCTGGATTCCTGAAAGCCTCCGAGGCAGGAGAATGCATGACTCCACATAGCAAACACGGTCAGGGAGGAATGGGGGTGCTAGTGAATCTCTGAAGCTTTTATACATGATCGCACTAGATACCAGGAAACAATAAAAGCAGCCCCCAAATAAAGAGGATGCCAACGGCAGCACGCATTTATCAACGCGGTGCAGACCGCAGCCTGTGCGGCTGAGTTCGCCCTATCGCCCGCTGGGCACTTATCACCCGCTGGGCACCTCCTCCAGCCGGCTGCGGTGAGACACCTGCAGCTGAGCCTGGGAGGCCCTCGCACACCTGACATTCCTCTCCCCTCTGAACGCTACACCTGGCCTGCACCTGCCCGGGGCCCATCTCTCCCCAGAGCTCTGCTCCCCCGGCCCCCTCCGCCCCGCCAGGACCACCGGGTGGGCAGTTTGAGGGGCAGGATTCTTCATCTCTTTTGTCTTTTACCTCTTCCTCTCTTTCTCTGGGGCCTCCCAGCAGGGCCTCCACTCCGCCTTCCTTTCTGCACCTTCCCGGCAGGAGGGACCTGCCCTCCGCCCACACACGTTCAAAGTTCTCCTGGTCACAGAGGACAGTCCACCATCCCTCCCCTCCTCCTCCTGGAAACAGCACTTTGATCTTCCTTTGAGGAGTCACCTCTCTCCTGGTCCCAATCTACACAGAGTCAGCAGGGCAGACCCCGAGCCCAGCTACAGAGGCAGACATGTGACCCGCGCCCAGCCAATCAGCATGTTCCCCTGCCACAGTCAAGGATGGGCAAATGTCCCGTCATTATAAACAGGGCCAAGGCAGGCCAATGACATTTAACCCAGGGTTTGGGGGGACCTACTAAGAAAGGAGCACTCTTTCTGCCGGCATTGCTAAGTTAGCAGGAAAAGTAAGGAAGCCTGAAGTTCGTGGGGGACAACTGTGCCACCACCTAGAGAGAGCCTACCTGAGATAGAGAGAGAAACACTCCCAAAGTACCTGGATCCACAGGTGCCCGAAGCACACCCTGGACGCTCCCGTTATACGAGCCAACGGATTATGTTTTTCGCTTCTGCTTAAGCCAGTGTCCGTGGACACCGCATTACTCGCGAAGGACAGAATTCTGATCTGTAGGAGGCTCGGGGAAAGGCGCGTCGCTGACGTCGGAGAAGCATTTCTACGAGCGCACGTCTGTGCGTGTAAATGAAACTCAGCTACGTTCAAAAACTACTGGAGGGAGCGCACCGGACTGTTAGCACAGCGAAGACAAAAGTACAAGGTAGAATCGCGAAGAACGGAGACAGGTGTTTTTGTTTGGATTTTTAAAACTCGACCTAAGACCTAGGATGGCTATAGCAACAGAGCGCGCCCGCCAGGTCACGGCGGCAAGGAGGAAGGGCTGGCGTTTCAGGCCCGCGGGGGGCTCACCCTCGTCTGTGATGGTGCCGCTGCTGGAGCCCCCGCTGCTCTTGGACTGCCGATGGGGCGAGGACGACACGGAGGACTCGGCCGCATGCCCTTTGGGTGACGGGGAGGGCGTGAGTGTGGGGGAGGTGCTTTTGGAGGTAGTGGAAGTTCCAGACGGAGGCCGTTTGCTCGTCTCCAGTTTCTGCTGAGAAGAGGAAGACAAATATGTAAGCCATCGCCTGGAGGGTAGAAGTGATTAAAACAGACACCGGGCAGGGAACACGGGTGATATCTGACTCAGCAAGGTATCTAGCCAGGACTACGAAATCTACTTAAAAAAACACACAAAGCAGAAACAGTATTATCAGAACAGGTATAGGAAAATCCTGCCCTGGAGCAGAGAGGCAGGGGGTGGGACGGAAAAAGAGGCACCTGAGGAGCCAGGAATCCGGCTGCTACTCCTGCCCGTGCAGCTACCAGCACCGCGTCCTTGGCCACGTCCCCTGACCTCTCAGTTAACGCAGCTCTAAGTGGAAGCGTGGCTTATGAATACACGAGGTCGCTTTCTGCTCCTGACGGTCCTTCATCCAAACCAGTCATTTCCAGCTTCCCACCAAAGAACACATCATTTTTCCCCTTTGTGTGTATGTCATTTAGTTTAAAAAAAAAAAGCGCCTTTTTATTTTTAAATAATTTTAGACTTATAGAAGAGCTGCAAAGATAGAACAGAGCATTCCTGTGTATCCATCAGCCAGCTTCCCCTGACGTTAATAGCTTACATAACCGCAGCACGATCATCAAAACTGAGAAGTTAACAGTGGCACAGTGCTATCCGCTACGCCACGGGCTTTACTCAGCTTTCCCTGGTTATTCCACTTAATGTCCTTGTTCCGGTCCGGGGCCCCACACTGCATAGGCTCGCCATGTCTCTTTGATCTCCTCAACCCGTGGCAACTCAGTCTTTCCCGGTCTGTCACGACCTTGACACCGTGGAAGAGTTGAGGTGTTCGCAAAGCGCCCCTCAGCGTGGGTTTGTCTTCTATTTTCTCATACTTAGGTTTTGCTTACAGATTTTTGGATTAAGGACCATAGAGGTAATGAGCCCTTCCTACCGCATCACGCCCGAGGTCACACAGTATCCGTTTCTTATTACCGGTAACGTTACCTTGATCACTTAGTGAAGGTGGTGTCTGTCGGGTTTCTCCACTGTAAAGTAACTACCTATTCCCTTTATAATTAACACATATTTGGGGTGGGGAGGAGATATTTTGAGCTAAATATCTTGGTCCTCCCACTAGTTTTCGCATTCTTCAGTCCATCTTGTCTACAGCAATCACCACTGTGATGTTCTAATGACAGGAGGTCTGCTATTTCCCTTATTCCTTTCACGTTTATTATCCGGAATTCTGGAAGGGTGGGTTACTGCTTCCCCCGTTTTCCGGTTATTTATTCCTAGCAGTATGGGCCTGTGGATACTCCTTTTATCATCTAATAACTACTGTTACTTATTTTACAGTTGTTCAAACTATTCCATTTTGGGCCACTGAGATCTTTCATGTTGGTTCCTGTGTTCTTTCTACAGGCCCATCTTTTTGTTGTTGTCGTTTCTTTTTAAGAGCATCTCTTTACTTTCTGACACCACAAAATGCTTTAGGCTTGTCTTGCATTTTCATTGACCCAGTACTGGAATAAACCACTTCTCCAAGGCTCTGGTCCCTTTTATTGGAGAGTGGTATTTAGGAACCAAAATCTGGGTACTAGGTTGTTCGTGGCTACTGGGATGCCACTGATTCTAGGTCCTCTCAGTGGACAAAGTATACTAAGCCATGCATATACATAGCCACACTTACTTCTATATAAATTTGTATATGTGTAAACACACACACACACACACACTTAAAACCATGCGTTCATACCGATTCTTACTGATACTTCTGACAACAATCCAATATCCATGGGGTTTGTTCTAACATTTTCCCTCTGATTCAATTTCTGACAGTTAAAAACTGGGATCATTATAATTACTTATTTGATCAACCCTAGTATATACATAAACTGTACACATATACAAAATATATAAAGTGGTTTCAGACTTAAACCTATATTCCTGTAAGAACAAAAAAAAGCCAATTAAGTAGAATACCGTGCTTGGATATGGTTATCTGTCTTTACAGGCCTCGCCACATCCACCTGACATAGTTCCCCACCCCCACCCGCCCCCAACGTGTGGTTACGTCAGTCATTTGTAGTATGGTGAGATCTGTCGTTACAGTCTGCATTCCCTCTTTGGTTCCTGGCTGATACTGTTTGTTTGTTTAATTTGCATATAGCAGAAATAACTGTTGTATATAATTCAATGCGTTTTGATAAATGCGGAGGGCGGTACCATACAGAACAGCTCCATTAGCCCCCAAATTCCCTTGTCCTGTCCTTTTCTATTCAATCGCATCCCAACCCAAGGAAATAACTGATCTGCTTTCTCTCCCTGCGGTTTTGTCTTTCTCAAAGTGTCACACAGATGGAATTATACAGTATGCAGACTTTCGGGTCTGGTGCAGCAAATTGCCTCGAAGGTCCATCCGAGTTCGGGCACGTACCACGGGGCGCTCCTCCCCGCCGCCGAGCAGCGTTCCGCCGCGTGGAGGCGCCGCAGGTAGTTTATCCATCCGCCTGTTGACGCGATGGTTCCGGTTTGGCGTGATTATGGATTAAACTGCTATAAACATTCACAAACAGATTCTGGCATGAACAGTTTTTAAAAATACACTTGGGTAAAGGCCTAGGAGGGAGACAGCAGTTCCTATGGTCAGTGTATGTTTACTTTTATAAAACACTGCCCGGGGTTTGCAAGGTGGCTACACTGCTACTCCACTGCCGGGCGCACTGGGTTTCCAGCGCTCCATATGCTCATCACTTGTTTCTTTAAAACTTTTAAGTTTTAGTCAGTCTAATAGGTGTATGGCGCTATCTCACTGCGGTTTTAATTTGCATTTTTCTCAGTAATGTTCAACATTTTTTCATGTTTATTTACCACCCGTGTATTTTTGAGGAAGTATCCAGATATTCTGCCTGTTTTTTAATTTCTTTTCTTATTGACTTTTCCGAGTTATCTGGTAATTTAAATAGGATATAGCTAGGTGAATTCTTTTTATAGTTATTCTGTAGTGTTTTCTGAACTTCCTGGATCTGTGACTTGGCATCTGCCATTAATTTGGGGAAATTTTCAGGCAGTAAGATAATCTTTCTGTCCAGTCATTCTCTTGCTCTTCAGAGATTCTTATTACCTGTATGTGAGAACATCTGATATAATTCTACGACTGTTTTTGTTGCTGTTATTTTTGTTTTAACTTTTTTCCTTTGTGTTTCAGTCTGGGTGATTCCTATCACCTACTCTTCAACTTCCGGGATTCTTTCCTTGGCTGTGTCAAGGGCACTGAGGAGCCCATCGAAGACGTTTCTGGTCTCTGTTACAAGTTTTGTATTTCTAGACTTTTCCTTTGACTCTTTCTTAGAGTTTCTATCTACTGCTGAAATAGTTACTTTTATGATCTTGCACGTCCAAATTTCCCATTAGAGTCTTTAAGAATTGTAGTTCTTTCAAATTCACGGTCATGTAATTCCAACACCTGTGTCATATAGAAGTCAAATTCTGATGACGGCTTTGTTTCTTGGGTGTGCAGTTTTTTTGTGCCTTTTTGTAGGTCTTGTAATTTTTGGTAAAATTAGACATCCTGACTAGGATAGCAGAGACTAAGACAGTTTTAATGCCTGGAAGTGGGTACACCTCTCCTTCCGCTAAGCCTTAATGCTCCTCCTAACTACATCCCAGAGTGGAACAAGAAGTCCCTCTCTTAGATTTTGAAAGACTTTACCAATTAGCTGCCTATATTGTTAATAAATTCCTTCTTCTGCTCTTTTATAAAGAAAGACCTTCAAAACTAAAGCTTCTGATTAAGCAGGAAACAATTAGCATGTCCCTACTACACAGCTCCGCCCCGGCCGAAGCACGGAAACCTGGCTCTCTGGACCCGTCAGCGGCACTGCTGGGGGCGGCAGACAGACATGATGATTCGGGACGCTCCAATACGACATGCGAACCGCTCGCTACGCTGCAGCGTAGCAGCCTGTGTTGAGGGTGTCGTCTGCACTCCTCCCTGGACCCGCGCCCTTGGCTGTGTAATCGTGCGTCTGTGTGTTCTGCTGCAGCGGGCGTGCTGACCTGCTTCGCCCACCCGACTGGTTTCCAGCCCACGCCTTTGGCGGTCGCCACGAGGACGTATCTGAGCTTGTCGTGGACACGCGTGGCCCAGTCATCTTGGTCACTCTGGCCAACAGTGATCCCTCCAGACCGGAAGGACTGCCGAGCTAAGCTCAGACTAAACGGCTGACCCACAGGCTCACGAGCCAAAGAAATGCTTTTTGTTTTAGACCCCTAAGCTTCAGGCTGAGACCAGAGAGCTGATGTGCTCAGTGGGGCCTGAGCTTCTGCAGGTCTGGGAGCATCGACACATGACCCCCCCCCCCCCAGTCCCGTGAGCCCTCGGGTTCATTTCAGGCTGATTTGTGAACATGCAGGAAGCCACGGCTTGTGAGTATTCTACCATGGCGGCGGGGCTTGTTTTAAGCAAAGTATGAAAACCAGATTCAGGAGGCTCCTATTTTGAATGCTAATTTCTAATTCTTCCTCAAGGAGTCTTGGAAAAACACTTCGTGTCTCCATTTTGCTGCTGGAGCCTTTGACGGAATGCCCGCTCCTCGTGCCCTTTGATTCGGGGCAGGGGTTTCTAAGCCCTGGGCTGGGCTGGTTACAATGCTCTCTCCGGGAAAATCAGAGTTCTCAGATCCTGTCCTGGAGAGTCTCATCCAGTTATGCTGGGTGGCACCCAGAGACCTGAATTTTTAGACCGCTCCCCAAGGTTACGGCACATCGTTAAGAATATCAGGTGTCACTGAACTGGATTGTTTCCCCAGTTTGTCTCCTGAGTGCATCTTTTGAATCAATCTCCTTTCATTAGATTACACCTGTACATAGATTGTATATAATAAATGCATCCAGGGGAGAAGATAATCTAATTTATAACTTAGACCCCCTACCTATTTCGAATACCGTTAAAGAAAGCTAATGTTATCTAACACATTAGTAAGATCATCAAAACAGAAACAGAAAAATTTAAACAACAGAGAAGAGGAAAACTATGTCAAAGCTCAGACCAGAAGACTTACTTTAATTAGTAGCTCTGAGTTTCCTAGCAGCAAAGGCAAAAAGAGAAATACAGTAATTAAATAATTCTTATTATCTGAGAAAAGAAAATGTACGAAAGTATCAGTAGAGACATTTTTTCTACAGCTGAATTCTAAAAGGAACTTTTAGATAGCTCCTATTACACAACTAATTTTTGATATAAATGGAATATAGCTAGGGCATAGGGAGAGAAACTTTTTCCGGGCCTATATTGTAAAAGGAACCTAATTATGTATGTCTGATTGCAAAAGGGACTTTGAACTAAAAGTTATGTAGCCGGCAGTGGTGGGCAGAAAATAAAGACTACTGCTTCTACCTCCATTAAAACATCTCGCTCTCTGGAGGCACTGCTGGGCAAGGGGTGGGGCGCTCAGGGGATCTAACTTTTCTCAGGGAAAAAGCTCGAACCATCTAAAAACTATGAAGAGTGGGACAGTGCCTGGCCACGGGGCCCTCTCAGAGGAGGAAATGGGCTCCACTGCACCAATGGAGGGGGGCACCTGGAAGAGGAGCCAATCTGTACGTCAGGAACCCATCTCCCTGGGGGCCGCGGGCTCATTCCAGCCATCAGTCAGGTGGAGGCACTCAAGAAGGGGTAGATTCTAAAGACCTAAAAGACTGTCCACTAGGGAGAGGCACTGAGGGTTTCCTGTCCCTCGCAAGCCCCATCTAGATACTGACAACGTGGTGACTGCTCTTGGGCCGCATGAGCGGAGGAAAGGGGCCGGCGCACAGAGGAGACCCCCAGCTCTGTCCTGGTCCACCAGCAGGACTGCAGCTCCTCCCCTCGGGAACGCCACACGTGCTACCCCCTGACCCTGGAACGGTGGCACACCTGCTCCAGCCGCACCCCCCCCCCACTGCCTCATCTGCTCCTCATCCTTCAGATCCCCATTTAGGTGTCAGTGATGCCCTCGAGCTCGGGTAGCAGCCCCCATCTGTGCCGCCACGGCACCCTCCCTTTTCCACGACAGCCCTTACCGCACTGAGTGAAACCGCCCGAGTCCGCAGTGACGCCCCGAGAGGGTCACCGAACCACCGGTTCACCGCTGGATCCTAGCAGTGCTGGGCCCAAAGCAGACGCCCCAAAGGTGTGTACAGTGAATGAATAGGTGTGTACACACATCCGGCTGCTGCCACGGCCAGCACTTACAGCTGACGCTTACAGGCGCACCAGGTGCCGGCCCCACTGCAAAGGCTGAAGGGTGGGGCTGAGACCCAACCCCGGGCCCGTCTGATCCCGATCCCACACTTCACACCTCTGTGCTCTGAGCAACGAACCGTGCGAGGCTGGACGAGGCACCTGGAGGCGCCCTGCGGGGCGGGGCGGGGGGCCGAGGGCGCAGGGTGTGATCCCGGCAACTGCCCGCACCATCTGGCCCTTCTCGGAAAGCCTGGGAGCAGCCGGCTGGAAGGGGCCCGCCTTCAGTGCCGTCCCACGACTGTGGCACCGCCTGTGCTCCCCAGGCCGTGGGCCTCGTCAGGACAGAACGGGTGGGCGTAAGAGGAGACAGACACAGAACACGCACCTTGCCACCGGGCCCGCCGCTGCCTGCAGGGGAGACGGGGAGCTCAGACGGGCCGGACCCGGGCGCCGGCCCAACAGGACTCGACCGGTGGCTGGGCTTCTGCTCAGGTAATCCGGCTGCCTTCTTCCTCTGGGCAGCGATTTGTGACAGGACACTGTCTATGCTGCCACCTGAGGAAAGAGGAACAGACGCGACTGCCTCAGGGCTCCGGGGCACTGCCGTGGGAGTATCGCTGACCTCGCTGAGCTTCGGAAGCACTCCCCGGACTCCCCCCGAGTCCCTGCGGCCGTGGGGCAGGGCTGACTGCAAGAGGCCCGTGCGTGGACACGAGAGGTGGCCAGGCGCGATCCATCACGCTCCAAAGGCACCACGGCCAGAGGTGCTGGAAGAGGCGGTGCAGGTACACCAGCTCGTCCTAGCTTCCCCCTGCCACGGCAGCCTCCGGCAGCCACAGATGCCCTGCCCCGGCACTCCCCTCGCTGTCCCTTCCGGCAGCCGCGTGGCCTGCCTGTCCAGCCGCACGGGGGCTCCCCGTTTGCCCTCGGACCCCCTTCTGGAGCCCAGCACCCCCACGCCCACAGCTGTGCCAGTGACTTGCTCGGGCCACAGCACTGGGAGTGGGTCGCCCCGCTCCCTCTCCCCGTTTCCCCGAATCCACCAGCAATCTCGAACTGAAGTAACTCTGGAGAGCCAGAGAGGATCCGAGCGGGAAAACACCGATAACCACCATCTGCGAGGCAAGAACCAGGTGCCACATACTGCCACGAACATTTCACGTGTTTAAACAGTGCCACCCTGGGAGGCAAAATTGTGACTTCACTGAGAAGTCCCTTAGCCACACCAAGGAGGGGAACACGGTGTGTGCCACTGTTTCTGGGACTGTCCACGGAGCAAGCGTGGGGGGGGAAGCGGGGAGGGGGGGCAGTTCACATCGCCGCCCCCAGGGGTCTCCCCGCCTCCCCTGAGTGGCCCTGCACGGCACCCACCTGAGCGGTTATGCAGCTCCCCACCATGTCTGCCGGAGCCCCCGACCCCACTGGAGCCGCCTGAGGAATGAGGTGAGTGGTTGAAGTTTCCAGAATTGGCAGGAGAGACGGGGCTTCTGGAGAGCGATGGAAATTTAGCCGGCCTGACAGGAGTCTGCAAGCACAGAGCGGGTGTCGTGCTTAGGGTCTGCGCTTGCCTCCTCTGGACACACGTGATCACAGGGGAAGGGACCCGGATTCTGCTGGCTCCCCCCAGCCCATGCCGCCCTCGCCAACTGGTGCTCAGCCTGCGGGGAGTCCCCTAGAGAAGGGGAGTCAACCGCTGACAAGCAGACCATTAGCCCAGGCCGAGCCCCTGTGACGCTGTTCCCCCTGAGTCCCCCCACTTTCAGGATCCCTCAACTCTTCGCACTGTGCAGACTAAATGCAAACCAGCCCTGCCCACTTGGAGCACCTCCAGGGCCAGGCTCTCTCTCTCTCTCTCTTCCCCGAGAGATTTGATATTGCAATAGCCCCACAAGGCAGCAGCAAAGAAGGCTGGCCCCGTTTTACAGAGAGAGATGGAGGTTCTGGGCCCTTCTAATCAATCACTCAGCACACAGCGACAGGGCGAGGTCCTAAATCCTCATCTGTGGTTTGCCATTTGCTGCGTCTACGGTGTGGACAGTCTGCACAAATGGAGATGAGCTCCCACATCAAGAAGGATGACCTCGGGACATGACAGAGACACAGCAAGGGCCACAGAGTCAGAAGTCACTGTAGGCAAAAGGCTAGAAGTCACACTCCTTGTGGGTATAAGAAAACACCAGTAGTGCACATAGTTGCCTCCCAGTGTTTGCTCTTGGGCACGGACCTGAGCAGTGATGTAATGTGGAAGCTGGTTAGAAACCGAGACCCTGACTCCTGGTCCTGGCCCAGGCCACGTGGCCGGGTGCTCTGCGGCAAAGTGGTTCCCCTTTCTGCGTTCCAGTCTCCCCAACTACTAAAGGGAAGCTTAGATTAGATCAGGTCTTCAGTCTGTGCTCCTTGGGGCTCCAGGGAAAAGACAGAGAAGAAGGGCCCTCGCTTTCATTCCCTTCGCCCCACGTTTTAATCTGTTTATGAATTCCCTTTGTAGGATACGTGAGACAAAAGGATAGCCCTTATTTAAATAAAAAAGCTTGAAACCCACTGGATTAGCGGTCTGAGGTCCCTTCTGGCTGCAACACACCCCGACTTCAGTGTGAGTGACGTGTCAAAGCACGTCCACCGGGTGACTTACGGCGTCTGTGCTCCCGCCGCCCAGGCCCGCGGGGGCACCCCTGCCGGCTCTCTGGGGCAGCGCAGTCTTCGTGGGCTCCGCCTGCCCGCTGTGACGTGATGTCCGGGACCGGTCCGAGCTCCACAGCTCAAAGCTGGAAGGGGGCAAGAAAGGGGGGATGACCGCCTTCAGCTTGTCGCTCGGGAGTCTGGGGAAGGGGGCTCCGTTTCGAAGCTGAAAAAGACAGGCTGCGGGTTAGACAAGCCCCCCCCCTGGGGGAGACGCTCCCGGTTCTTCAAGAAAGACTCCAGGTTTCCCAGAGAATGGCACCGTCATCTACCCCCTCGTCCCCACGCCCAGCCAGAAACCATGTGGTATCCTCTGCCCTCCTACCAGCAACCAAGCAATACCCCCAATTACTGCGCTCCAACTCCCAGCTTCTCTTGGGACCATCACAGCAGCCAGAATGGAGACTGAGGGGATGGGGAGCCAGGCGAGGCCAAGGGACGCTGAGTGTGCTGTGATGGCGGCACCCGGGGGATGGGGAAGAGGGCGCTGCAGGCCCAGGGAGAAGAACGCCGGCAGGCCTGGCAGCCAGAGGCGCACGACGTGTGTGCAGAGCGGGGGTCTCCGTAGGAAGCAACAGGGCGCAGGGGACCAGGAGGCCCCGGCTGGCTCTCTGTGAGCCCAGCAAACGCTCCCTTCCCTGCCCCCCCACACCCTCCCTAGTCCAGCCACACTTCCCACTGCTGACATTTTTAACTGTAATTTTATATTTTGAAAATGTGATTTAGGGTTAGTATAGAATCCACACAATGATGGCTGGTGGACTGTCAAGGAAAGCATTCACACAGTCCGCACTAACTTTAATTAAGAAAAGACAGCGGACTTGGTGCCAGATGGTGCTTTGCAGGGAAGGGCATCCCACAGCGAAACCTGCCTCGGGAGCCGGGCAGGCGCGCGTCTCCGCAAGGATGGCTGCGAACGCCCACTCGGCAGGGCTCCCTGGCCATCCTCCATCTGCCGAGGGGCGGGCCGGCGCACCGGTGCCGTCCGCGGGGCACGAGGAGGTGGGTCGGGGAAGTGCCAACGCAGGAGGGCGGACATCTGGGGTCCCACCCTGGCTGTCGTGAGCTTTCCTGAGAAGCTGTGAACAGTGCTGTCCCCCTGGACCCCAGCAACCTCATCCGGCAATGAGGGGGGACTGGAAGAGGACTAAGGACGCCCGCAGCCGCAAACCCACCACGGATGGACGTTTTCACTCCTTGGGGACAGAGTCTAAACTGTTGCAAACTTTCTGGAAGGCGATGACATTTGCACCCATTGACCCAGAGATTCTGTTTCTAGACAGTTAGCCCAAGGCAACGGGCAAGTGGGAGAAATTGAGGCACAAGGATATCCATCAGATCTGTGTCAATAACAAAGATCTAAAAACCCCAAAGGGGTTTTCACTGACCAGATACGCCTTCACTGGTCAGTGAGGCACGTTCCCAGGACGGAATGTTGCATCATGCGGCCATCAGATGTGAGTGGCTGAGGAGTGTTTAATGACAGAGAACCGATGGATGGCCAGACAAACTGTTAATACATCAGGCTCGGCACAGCGCGGGGAAGAGAAGAGTGCCCACCTCGCAGGGCTGGTGGGGGGCGAAACGGATGAATGTCTGTGAAGTGCTCCGAGTAGTGGCTGGCACTTAGTGAGCACTGCGGTAGCTGCCGTTATCATGTAGGGTGTGATTTATTCATGACGCTAAGAGACGGTTAGAAAAATACCCAAAACTTATCTACCCCAAAGTGTCAGTCATGATGATATGTGTCATCCAGAGGGATTTTATTTTTCTTCTTTATATTTTATTGCACCTTCCAAAATTTCAATAATAGCCCTTGTCTTCAGACGAAAGTAATTACTGCTATTTAATGAGATTATCAAAGTCAGGAGTCCAAGCTCCCACTTCAGTAAGCCCGTCTAGAGACACCAATTTACACCTTGATGGCAGGGTGGGGCGGGGCTGAGACAGTCCCAGTCAGGACGCAGCCAGCTCCGCCCCTCCTGAGCTGCCTCCCGCCCTTTTCCTCTCCTATACTGCCCTCTCCCGGCCAGCCTCCAGATCAGGGTCTTAGAGCCAAACGGACTTCAGTTCAACCCCAGCCCTCATTTCAAGAAGAGGAATGTGCAGCCCAGAGAGGTGAAGTCCCACGTCCAAGGTCATACAGCAGATAATGCTAAGCACTTCCTGGGGACAACCTTATTCAGAGAGACGGCCTTGAAGGACAGCATCCCTTAAGTCAGACACTGCCGGATGTCCCCACAATCCGTCTTCCACATCTTCCTTAGTAGACACCCCTAGCATTTAGCTGGGACACGACCACCTGGCACAGAGACTTCCTTTCCCAGCCTCCCATGCATGCAGTGGGACGTGACTAAACGCTGGCCGATTTGATACAACCGGAAGTGATGTGTGGGTTCTCAGGAAACTTCTTTAAAGACACCTGGTATGTGCCCCTGGCCACGTTTCCCCCCCTCATCTTTCTTGCTGGCCGGAATGAGGCAGTGATGGCCACAGCTCTGGTGGCCATCTCATAATAGAAGGCAAGCCTGGGAGACCAACAGATAGAAGGACACCACGCATCAACATACTAGTCCTGACCTGCACTTGAGGAAAATAAGCTGCTGTCTCATTTACGCCAGTTATTTGAGGACTTTTGTTACTCACAGCTGAACCTAATCCTGATCGTCCCTAATTCACAGATGAGGAGACTGAGGCCTCTCAGACTGGAAACACAGGCTCCTCTGGGACTCCTCTCCCTGACCCCCCAGAACCAAAATGGAGACTCACCGTCCCCTTCAATTCCTACCCTGCGAGCCCTGTCCTCGGCGTTGCCTCCCTGTGCACGCAGTCAGGCTTACATCTGGCCACGAAGCACCAGCACGGCCGGCTCAGAGCTGGCATCTGTTCCGGTTCCTCAGTGCCAGAGCTGTCCCCATTGTTACGCATTTTGCTATCAACCCCATCTGTGACCACCACAAAGAAAGACACATGTCCACGTCCGGCCTCGTGAATCAATCCGCTAATGGCTGGAAGAGACCTGCAACGCCTTCAGAACAGCCCCGCACTCACCATGGTGGTCAGTAACACGTCTTCTTTGTCTCCTCTCGTGCTCCCAGGACCTGAGAGACAAATGGAAGTTTCCTGAAATGACCCCTCCCCCCCAGCAAGTTCGCGGCATGAGGATGAGTGACCAGGTCGGCCTTCACCCTGGAAAACCAACTCTCCTGAGTGATTAAATATTTAATAGTAATTGGTATTCGATACGTGAATAGAGGGAAAGCACTTAAAAGGGATCTCGAAGCGCGTGCTCAGCTTTTCCCACAAACCACTGCTCTGCTGGGCCAGACGGGTGCACCCAGCTCAACAGTCTGTCTCAGACGGCGGTGCCAAAGGCGCTAGGCTGGGTGGGGGGGGGGCTGTGATCTAATCAACTGCCCAATCAGTGTGGGAATCACCTTCAGCGTCCTGGCAAAGTCATCCAATCTGCCGAATACCTCCAGCGATGGAAGCTCGCTCCCCACCCCGGATAACTTGTTCTATTTCTAAACACTTCTGCGCCAGAGATCGAGCGCGTTTGATAGTTAGGAAAACCACCTATCAAAGGCGCGAGAGAGGCAGTGACTGGCAGCAGGGCGTGTGGGACAGAAACCAGGGACCCTTGCCACCGACATCCCCGTTCTACCACGCTGAGGGCATTCGTGTCCCTGCCCGTCTCTCCTTCCCCAGACCAGGCGCTTTGTTCCAGGACCACGTTCCAGTGCCATCTCACCTGTGACATCAGCCCAAGATGTAGGACATAGGGCAGAGAATTTGGGTTTGGCCATTCTGGAAAATTCTACAGCACAGTTTTTTCTTACCGTTATCTTTCGCCATGGGGACCATATCGTGAAGCCCCACTCGGCTTGTCTTGTCCTGGGGGGCCGCCCTCATCGTGGAGTCCAGCGCCGGCTCTGGTTCATCACAGAAAGGCAACGGCTGGTTGCTGGAGAGCCCGCGGGGCAGGGTCTGCATCAGTTTGAGCTTCCGGAACCGATTGGACATCCGGTTCCACCAGGACTGCCAAGGGAGCGCAGAACAGAGGTCATGCTCCAGGAACGGCCAGCCCAGGGGCAGTGACACACCTGTACCTGCCTCCCCTCTGCTCTCCTGGGCCCAGGACACGTATCACCAAGCGGCCACAGCAGCCCTTCCCACAAAGCCACGGTTCTCTCCGAAGCCTTTCCGACTCGGCCCTCGGGGCTCTGACCTCTGACGGTGGACCCGATTTGCCACCGTCAACTAGTCAATCTCCGCACCGCACAGCTTGAGAAATGGAGATCCAGACAGGGTGCCACCTTGCTGAAAGCCTCGCAGTGAGTCAGGGACGGACAGATGGACAAGAGGCAACGTCAAACACTGTTGCGTCGGTTGCCGCGTCAGCTCCTTCCCCCATTCCAGTGACACTGTGAGAGGTGTCGTCCCCACCAAGGCCCGGCCATCTGCTCTGGCGGCTGATGCCTCTCCACCCACAGAGAGGACCAGTGCTGCCCCCCGGGGTGTCCCTAACCCCGTGACAGCTCAGGGGTTATGACACAGCGGGAAGGGAGGCTGCCAGGGCCTGGCCGAGCGAGAGGGCGGCGAGAACGGGGCTGAAGGGACCTATGCTAACGGCACTGAGAGGAAAACCCGGGGCTCCAGTGAGCCCAGACAGGAGCCGGGTCTGCGGACTTGAGGAGGTGGCTAGAGCCCCAGGCGGGATGGAGAAAACCTAAGTGTGATTTCAACCAAGTAGAGCGGGACAGGGAGGACGAGAAAGTCAAAGAAAAATACTTGGCTCGCAGTTAGAAATGAACAACTAGAGGATGTTCTGGCATTTCCAGAAAGCCCCAGCTGGAGGCCTGTGGCCGCGGGGGGACCCTGGAATGGCACAATCAGCAACATCCCACATGCTGAAGCAGGGGCCGCAGACCGACGGCCCGGAGGACAGGCATTTGGTTCGGCCAGCTCAGTACTACATCGTGCAAAATCCTCCCATTCCCGACATTTAGAAATGGAGTTTCCACATCAAAAGACAACTTTCTAGCGTCTCCTGCAAAAAATGGGACAATCTGACAACACGAACCCACGTTCTTGCCAAGTAGTAACCGCATGTTATAGAATCACCCAGTTTCCCCTGATGCCCACTGTTCCTTATTGCTCGCCCGCGGCTTATTCCTTCTCCCCCCGCCCCGAGGGTCCACCCTCACCCTCACCCAGCCCCGCATTAACAGGAAGCGGCGGCATCCCTCACCCCATCAACTCGGCTCTCTTTAAAGCCCTTTAGGACGGGAAAGGCAAACCTTGAGCCCGCCTTTGTCATCGGGCAGCACTGGGACACTCCAGGGCTGTCGGACCTTCGAGTGGGGCGGAGGCGGCGGGTGGCTGGGCCGGCCTTTGTCTTTATTCACCTGCATGCAGACAGATGCCAGCAGTCGGACAAGTTCCGTGTCTATGGGCACAAAAGGCAGCATTTTACTCGCAAATTCATCTGTTGGGCCATGGAGAGACAGCTCGAGACGGCCCGTCAGCCTTAGAACTCAGCCCCGCGGTTCCAGAGTCTATGTTACTCCAGGCACTGGAGTAACTCAGGCACCGGCCTCTCCGTCTGCTCTTCAGAAGGTGGCAAACAGGCCAGCAGGGCTTAATCCACTTAACCAGAAAAAAAACCAGGAGCCCTCTCCCCAGAGAAAGACAGTGGGGTAAGTGTGTTTTAAAAGTACAAGCTTGGGGCGCCTGGGTAGCTCAGTCGGTTAAGCATCCGACTTCGGCTCAGGTCATGATCTCACGGTCTGTGGGTTTGAGCCCCGGGTCGGGCTCTGTGCTGACAGCTCAGGGCCTGGAGCCTGCTTCAGATTCTGTGTCTCCCTCTCTCTCCATCCATCCCCTGTTTGTGCTCGGTCTCTCTCTCAAAAATAAAAAGTAAACATTTAAAACAAAAAAAAATTTAATAAAGTTAGTATAGGCTCTGCAGCCAGATGGCAGGCGGTTAAATTCTGCCTCTGCCCCTCCATGGCTGTGCGACCGCAGGTAAATGAGGGAACTTCTCTGTGTCTCTGTAAAAGGGGCGACAGTACGCACCACATAAAGGTGTCGGGAGGACTCGAGGGAATTTCTGGCATAAGGGAAGTGCCTAAGAAGGGGTAGGTATTATGAGTTGTTATGAACTGGGTTACCAAAAAAACAACAGAGACTGAGAAGAAAATATTACAAACTATTAGCAGTGCTTTCCTCTCGACTGACTGTTTCTCTTTTCCTCTCCAAACGATCAATAATAAGCATGTGTTCTTAAAAGATTTCAGGCAAAAACTTCATTTAAAAAACCCGCTAGGAAGAAAAACCGGCTAGGGAGACTGTCTTACTGGCCAAGGGAGAGGGAAGTGGTGGGAGGGGCGAGGGAGAAGAGACACAGTGAGATGCAAGTTCGTTGGAGAAAAGCGTGTGTGACCCAGGAGACACAAACTCTCGGCACGCCAGGAGGGCCTCCAACCAGGGCGAGGGAGCTCACTGGACTTGGCGGAGGACCCCACCTCAGTGGCTGGGGACAAGCCATTTCCCCGGGCCCCGGTCACCTCCCCTCCACAAGGGGATACGCAGCTCTGCTTCCCCTCCCGCGCCCTGCGAGGATGACACGTCTGAGACAGACGGGGCGGGCAGCAGGCGGGGCGAGGGGGCAATGCTGGCGCGGAGGGAGGGCTCTCTGGCCGGGCACCCCGTAGCCGAGAGAGGCAGCACGACTAAGTCCACTTGGGACTGTGGGGCTCGAGTCCCCTCCCACGGCCAGCAGGCTGGGATCTGGCTCGGGGCTCAAAGCCTGTAGGTTAGTAGGGCCTGCTAGCCTCTCTCCCTCCCTGGGCTGAAATTCCAGAGCAACAGGAGAAAGGATGGATGGACAGACAGACTCCGACCCTTGAGCTGCCTAACTGGATGCCTCGGGTCCCAGAGGAGGGCCCGTCACAGTGGGGGAGTGTCTGAGGGGAGCAGCAGAGGCCAGCAGGGCCCGAGAGGTGGGACCAGGGATGGTGACACCCCCAGCACGGTGCCTGTGACGCAGCAGCCTCCGCCTACGCGGCTGAGCAGAGGAGGTCACTGCTCCGTCTCTGACTCGGCTTGTCGAAGGGGCCTTCCTGTTTCCTACCTGGGCAGGATTTCCGGTCACGAAGCACAGATACTGTTCCGGGGCCCACGTGGACTGCCATGGCAGACTCGTGTCTCTCTGGCCTTCCCTCCTGGGAGAAGGCTGGCGCTGGAGAAGCCGAGGGACTACCCGGTGCCGTCCCAGCCTTTGCCCAGGAGGGAAGGGACCCGCCTGAGGACGAGTGGTGAGCCCTTGGGGCTTGGGAGGGACCTCCCCCAGGAGTGAGCGAGGGCTGGACACAAGAGCAATCGTCCCGATTCCCAGCCGGAGAAAGGCCATGAGGGTGTTCGATCCTTTTCCTGAAACAACCCACCAGGATCACTCAGCAGCATCACTAGGTCAAAGGCCGTGTACCCGTTTTTTGCCCGAAGAGTGACATCAGCCCCTTGGTTTAGCAGGTATTTGACAACTTCCTTATTCCTGGGGAGGAAAGAAAAAGCCAGAGTTAGATACACTCGAAGCGAAAGCCTGGCTTTGCTCCTGCGCAAGAAGCTGATGGTATTCGCGCCCACCTCTGAGCCTGAAAGGCTCAAACTGAAAAGCTGCAAACTGTCTCACACTCCCTGCTCCCCACCCCATGGGAGTCAGCCCTGAAGGTGACGGAACCACGGCGGATGTGCTCCATCCACAAACAAGGAAAACCACGTGGCCACCACGACCGCACACAGGTCCCAACTCCTCTGCCCCGAATCGGGACCCCTGCGTCGCGGAAGCCTCACACGGGCCGGGGTGTCTGCGGCAGATGTCCGAGGTTCACCAGATAAGAATAAAAGTGCTTCGGGATGACGCGGGAAAGTGCGGTGAGGGGAAGACCGTCTGCGGCTCCCGGCCCCCGGGGCAACCGACCCGAAAGAGGCGGCCTCCAGGAGGACAGAACGAGAAGGGACTCGGAAGCACCGGTCAGTGCCGGTGCCTGTGCAGAAGGAGAGGGCTAGGACACGTCTCAGCACTGGCTGCCCAGGAGCCGACGGTGCGGACGGCCAATGTTCACTTCCAATCCGGGGTAACTTAAGGACACCAATGGACACTCCCAACAAACTGTTCAACTGAAATCAACCTACAGAAACTCATCTTCCTGCAGAAAGTGTTCCTGCTGCGTGGTTTTTATGGCCCCTGGCGAATCCTGGGCTGAGGTAACAGGAATCGGGACGCAGAAGGGAGGGATGCGGGACAGAACGAGCCCACGCTTCTTTAATTTTGTGTGTGCGCCTCAAGGTCTTCGCGGCTCTAGGGTTTATCTGTAGCTTCTCAGGACCAGAAAGCCCCATCGAGGACCCCAGGTCAGCCCGGGGCGTTCTTGCAGCCCCGCGCCGCAGGAGCAGAGCCGGCACTGACCCGTGGTAGGTGGCCTGCATGAGGGCTGTCCAGCCGTGCACGCTGTCCTGCTTGTCGACGTCGGCGCGCCTCTCCACCAGCAGCTGCACCAGAGGCAGCTGCCCCGTGACGGCCGCCAGCATCAGCGGGGTGGCCCCGTCCCCGTTGACCAGGTTCACATAGTTGGGGTCTTCGTCTGCAATCTCTTTGACCAGCTGGAAGTTTCCTGCCAACAGAAGCAGGAGACCTGGTGATCGGTGGGCCTGGCACCGCTGGGTTCCTCAGCCATGGGTTTATGTACCAGACATGGGTTCCACCTGCCTCCACGCCGGGCTGCTGGGCGGCACGCGGACTACAAGGCTGAGAAGGAGGTAGCCCCCACTATCGAATCCCCCCATCTGGGAGGGACGGAGGCAAGCACACAAAGAGCTTACTAAAAGAGAGAAATGTTGCTGAGATCTTAAGAGAACAGATGAAGGAAACATGAAGGGCAATGCACATACAGAGAGCTTAGATCACCCTGGGGTGGGGGGGGTGAAAATCAGGGAAGGCTTCCTAGAGGTGGGGCCTATATCAGGAGAGGAGATCTTAGGGCTAACCAGCCCTTCATCACAAAGACAGTAGAGAGGAGGTAGGCAGTGAGGCATTTGAGAAGTAAGGAAAAGCCAGAGTATAGCCACAGAGTTTGGCCAGAGAGCTGGGGGGGTCTGGGGGGCAGTCTGGAACTTCTGTGTAAGCACCATAATAACTATCAGCCTCCAGGGGCTGAACCCTCCCTGTGTGAAGCCACAGTCAGGAAACAACGACGTGCCTGTTTGCTTTCGCAAACACTCTGGGTGGCCTTAAAAGGACTACAAATACTAGACCGGGAGAACGTACCCCTATCTTCATAAATCTCTAAAAAGGTTTTCTAAAGCACTTACCCATTTTCAACGCGTGGAAAATATCAGGCCGCCTTTTCTCCTCATCTAGGTAAATAAGGATTTTAAAAGTTAACCACCGAGGGCTCAGTAGAACAGAAAAGCCACAAGAATCTAACGATACAGCCTAACATTTAAAAACGATCCTCTTTCCGAAAGCAGTCTGATAACGACGTGTACACCGGACGAACCCAACGGCCCCTCCGGAAGAGGCAGCATCACAGAGCGCCTGCAGATGCTCCGGAGACAGGTCTTGGGCAGTCACCTGGCCAACAAAGCCTGAATCGGCAGAACATCTCCTGATCCCGCACTCATACAGCAATCCTTTTGGGCATTCCCACCTTGGGATAGCCCCTTTTAGATGCACTGGAAAAGTACAGTCTTGGGGAAATCTGGATTCCTACGAAAAATTAAAAAAAAAGTGATTCTTTGCTACTGAAACTAAATGAGCCACCGTGAGGTAGTTCCGAAGCGGAAGGCCCCCGAGACGCTGAGCAGCTGAGCCCAGAGGGAGGCCGTGGAGACAGCCCCCAGAGCCAACGGTCATTTCTGTTTTCCTTCCCCAGTAGGGAGGAACCTGCAGGATTCTGAAAGTCGCCCTGCCCCAGACCGGCAGCCTCGGCTCCCTGCAGACCACTGCCCACCTGAGGTTTCCGTGCTGGTCCCCGCAGCCCAGCTCCTCGGCTGGTACCGAAGTCCACGCCTACCCCCAAACCTGGGCCTCGCTGCACCCACCAATGCTTGCCCCCCCATCAGCTCATCTGCCCCCCTCCTCCAAGCTGGGGTTGGTGAGTACCGTGCTACTGTCAGAAAGCCGACCTCCCCATGACCAGTCCCCTCACAGGTGGCCAAAGGCAGGACTTCCTGCGATCTCTGACTCCAGGGACGGAGCAGCTGTGAGAAGGACCTAGGACTCTGGACTAAATCTCTGGGCCAGGTCAGCCCCTAGGGCAGCTGGGAAGAAGCCGCAGCACGGTGCAGGGACCACCGAGTCCGGAGTTGGCATATCAGAATTTGAGTACGTGTTTCCAGAATGACTGGTCTCCTCATCAAAAACGGGGGGAACATGCTAATATGGGGACCAGATGGTGGTAGCAAGAATCAAGAATACAGGTGAGAGAACACTTCGGAAAGCCTTAGGGCTCATTCAAAGAGCAATTTCTGTTATCTCCGCGGGTGTAGCACCCACCCCAGAAAGGGTGGTACTCAACTCCAGAGTTCTTACGGAGAAGGACAGACAGGGCCACGGAACCAAATGTCTCATTTTGCCTGTGTAATACTCTTGAGAAATGATTCTGAGCCAGGGTGGCTCCGTCAGTTAAGTATTGGACTCTCGATCTCAGCTCAGGTATTGACCTCAGGGTTGGGAGTTCAAGACCTGAGTTGGGCCCCACACTGGGCATAAAGACTACTTTAAAAAAAAAAAAAAAGATTCTGCATGTTAGTTTTAAATAGGTCACATTCCTTTAAGTATTTAAGAGTCCAATTTGCTGTGGGCAGGGCCTTCTCATGCCAAGACCCTTTGCCAAAAAAACTATGTCACCTGACCTCAGTATTGGTAACTAAGCAACCATCTGGTACAAAAGAATGACTGACCCTCTAGCCTGACCCCAGGAGGCAGGAGCAGTTGGGCCATTGGAGCCATGTGACCCTGGACTGGCCCTTTTCCTCCTTCTGGATGCTGGTGGTGGCATCAATGGCCCCACAGTTCTGGGGACCCTTCCCAGCCCAAGGAACCACCATGGCAGGGTGTATCACGATGACCCTTACAGCCTCGAGGGTACCGTCTCCTGCAGCTAATGCGAGGGAGAGAGCTGGGGGTCTTCGAGGCGAACTTCCTAGCACCTCACAAAAAGAGCTTGGGATCAATGGTGATTTACAGAATAATCTGTCACTGCTAACATAGCCTCTCCCTTGTGCTGTCCTCCCCGGAGGCTCTTCCCTAAGAGCCAGTGTGGAGCACTCCCTCGGCTCCCACAAGCCAGCTACGGTCTCACAAGTTCAAGGAGGCGGCCCAACCACCCGGCAGCCCGCATCGCCCCCACACCCCAAACCTCAACCTTGACTGCTTTCTTCCCCCGCCACGGTACCTACCCCTACCTACTATGTGAGTTATTCCCAAGAGCTTTATTTCCCATTTCTCGCCTGTCTCCCCTGCAGAGGCCAAGGTCCTCCGGGGCAGAGGGCACACTGTTCTAGAGCAGCGGTCCCGGGTCAAATCCGCTCTGCAGCCTGCTTGTTAATTACGATTTTATTGAAACGTAGCCATACCCGCTCACTGACACATAATGTCTGGCTGCTTTCTCTCTAGCGGAATCGAGCGGTTCTGGCAGGGACTGGCCTGTAGTCTAAAATATTTTCCATCTGGTCCTTTACAGGAAAAGTCTGCTGAGCCCTGTCCTAGAAAGATCCCAGAACATCCTGCATCAGAATCATCTGGTTAGAAAAGAGGGGCCTTGCCATGGGGGCTCCAGGCTCTTCCCAGAGATGCCAAATCACTCTCTGGAGGGTGGGCCCGGAACCTGATTCTTATGCACAGGACATCTTAAGACCCACTGCTCTGCAGGCTCAACTTCCAATGCGCACAGGCCCTCTGGTTAGGCGGTCCTCAGCTTTTGTCATTTAAACACGACTTAGGGTCCTCTGTGAAGCCATGGCCGGAAGGGAAGGAAATTGGTGGTGGCACAGCCTGACCTGTCTTGGGCCTGACAGTGGTCAGTGGGTCCAGGTAGTCTGCAAGGTCCCTGTGCTTGCAGTCAAGTGCAACCTCAAAGGCAGTCTTCTCCAGCACGCCGAGGTAGTCAGGGTTGGCCCCCTTCTCCACCAGCTGCTGAGCCGTGCCGAGCCTCCCAATGAGTGCCGACAGCATCAGGGGGCTCCAGCCCACAGTTCGGGCCACGTGGTTCGGATCCGCACCCCACTCCATCAGCAGACGCACCACGGCCTCGTGCCCGTGCTGGATGGCAGCCATCAGGGCTGTGATGTCCAACGGCTCGTCCCTGCCGTCCCCCAACTGCTCGCCTGAGGAGCTGTGACGGTCCACGAAGGCGCCAGCTTCCAGAAGCAGCTTCACCACACCCAGGTGGCCGCCCCGAGAGGCCACAGTGAGCACACTGGCCCCTAGCCGGTTCTGGGCGTTGACATCGGCCCCATGATCCAAAAGGAGGTGTGCCACGCTCGCGTGTCCAAATCTGCCAGGAAGACAGAGAATCAGTGACACTAACATGGACGCTGATAAGGAAGCAGCGTATGTGATGCTCGTTTGTCATTAACTGTTAACATCACGTAGGTCCTTATAATAAAAGGTCTTCCGGCACCAGGCACGGTGCCGGGCCCCACGTATCCAGCATCGCAAAGACGAGCAACTGCCCTGTCTAGGCTCGAATCCAGCTCTGCCCACCACTAGCTGTGTGATCTTGGGAAAGAACTTTAGCTTCTTCAGGCCTTCGCTGCCTTATCTGTAAAGTAAGGATATGACTGCATCTACTCCAAGGGTTGCTGAGAATTAAACGAGTTACTATACATATATATAACACACAGCGCGCTGACAACAGAGTTCGGCCTCACAAATGTTAGATATAATGATCGTCTTACCTCACACATTACACAAAGTACCAAAGTCGTGCGGGTGGTAAGAGGTGGTGTCGGGGTCAGAACCCAGGTGTGTCTGAATCCCGAGGCCCTCGCTCTTTCCCCTACACCGTACTGCATCCCACAGCCCCGAGGTCATTCTCTTCTGCTTTATAGCCTCGAAATCTCTCTCTCTGCCTGTGCCGGCTCCTGAGCGCAGGGCTCACGTCTGACTCATGTCTACCCATCCCCAAACGCACACAGAAGCTCCTTCCAGATGAGCCAGTGCACCCCATGCCAAGAGGCGTGGCATGGCTGTGGTCGGCAGAGGGGGGCTCAGGCTCCTCTTACCAGAGGCCTACTGCCACCTGCTGGCAGGAATGTCCGCTGTCAGTGGTTAAGAACCAGGCCTGGGCCAGACCTTCCTCCGAGAGCTCGAGCTGGCCAGGGAGATACAAACAAGCGACCTCCAACTCCACACCAGGAAGAGGAAAACCGAGGCCTCTTCGCAGCAAAATCTCTTCCTTCTTTTGCCGCGAGGGGGCAGAAAAGACCTGTTTGGCCGGGTTTTGGTTGGCACGCTGGGCTCAGAGCTGTGTGTGTCTGAGCTGGAAGGAGCCCTGGACTAAGTGGGAAAGAATGACAAGAGAGGGGCCGGCGGCTCCAGACCATAAAGCCTGCATAATGTCTACATCTGGGAGGCAGTGTTCTGACTCTCTCGTTGCGTTCCCCTCCTTTCCGGAAATGAGGTTTCTTGTTGTTTTTTTTTTAAACCTCTTATAAATCCAGGGCCTCCCTTCCTCCTCCCTGTGGAGGCAAAGCCAAGGCCAAACTCTGATCTGGACTTACAAATACCTTCGGGGACGTGAACCTTAGCGGCAGCGGGTCAGCTCAGCCTCTGGAGGGCGAGTTTGGTGAACTGGGCCTGTCCGACCTCTTCTCCAAGAGCAGAGAGGGAGCAAATCAAATGGACAGGAACTAAACACAGAAAGTTGCAACCCCAGCCTACCTTCCTGCCTCCAGTCTTGCTCCTGGCCATCCTCCAGGATGGTGTTGCCCAAACCTAAACCTGACGGCCACTCCCCCGCTTCCCACCGCCTGAGGAAGGCCCCCCCCGACTTTGTCAGCTTCGTTTCTACCCACCCCATGCCAGCCCCCCACGCGCCTGCGCTCACTGACTGTGCTCCTCCCACACCTCGGCCGTGCCGCCCTCTGACCGAGCCCTCTCCCGTCCGTACCTCCTGAGCACACCCTTCATCCTGCTCGGGACTCGGCTCGGAGCTCACCTCTGGGCGGCTTCCAGACCCCTGGCCCCCCACACTGGTTCAGCGCCCTTCATCTGCGCACCTGAGCCTTCCTTCTACAATTGTGTCTTCCTGTCAGGCTGTGCGCTCCCCAAGGGCAGGACTGGTGGCTGCCCTACGGTGGGGCTCGGTAACTGCTGGCGAATGAGCAAGTGTCTGAATGAACGACCGGCATAACCAAGTAGAGGCCGGTCCGGAGACAGACGCTGGGAATAACTAAAGAACTGGTGTATCGTCCGGTGAGGGAGAGAATTTTTAAAAATCACACTACTTCGTTATCAAGAGTAAAATAAAATCTGGTATGATTCCTAACAGAGGAAGTACTGTCATTTTTGTCTCATTTGATCTTTTAAATTAATTTTATTTTAGAGAGAGAGAGAGAAAGAGAGCACGAGAAAGGGACACAGAGAGAAGCTCAAGCAGGCTCCACACTCAGCGAGGAACCTGACACAGGACTCGATCCCGCGACTCTGGGATCATGACCTGAGCCCAAATCAAGAACTGGACGCTCATCCAACTGAGTCACCCAAACATACCTCTCATTGGATTCTTGACATCCTTTTTTAATGTATATTTTTGAGAGACAGAGAGAGACAGTGCCAATGGGGGAGGGGCAGAGAGAGGGAGACACAGAATCCGAAGCAGGCTCCAGGCTCTGAGCTCTCAGCACAGAGCCCGACTCAGTGCTCGAACTCACAGACTGCAAGATTATGACCTGAGCTGAAGTCGGCCGCTTAACCAACTGAGCCACCCAGGCGCCCCTTCCTCTCACTGCATTTTTTAAAAAAATATTTATTTACTTTGAGAGAGAGGCGGTGTGCATGACTGGGGGACAGGCGCAGAGAGGAGAGAGAGAATCCCAAGGAGGCTGTGTGTGCTTGGCGCGGGGCCCTAGGTAGGGCTCAGTCTCATTAACCATGAGATCAGGACCTGAGCCAAAATCAAGAATCAGAGGCGTAACCTGAGCCACCCAGGAGCCCCTCATTTGATCTTAATAAACTGATAATGCCCATTTCATAGGTGAGGAAACCGAAGATTTGAATGGAAAGCTGTAAATTCGGGGCCTCTCGATTTGAGAGCAGCAGAATCAAAACTTGAACCTAGACCCTAAGATCCCAAGCCCCAGCTCTTCTGGTCTAACAAATTTTCAGAGAGAAAGAAAAGGGATGCATCTGGGCAGAAATGCTGACATTTGGAAGGCTCTCTGAATCCATGGGTAACCCAGGCGGTCATTCCATTAGGCTGAAAACATAAAAGAAGTCGGGGAAGGCTGAGATAATTTTGTGGATGCTAAGGTTCTAATAGGTAATTACGGAGGATAGGGAAGCTTGGGGCTCTCTGAGCAGCTGCCGTGATTACCAATTAATTTCGGCAATTAACACCTGTGTTTAAAGACCTGGCACAAACTGCCACCTCCCAAAGCACCACGCGGAGGGGCCAGCTCTGCCACCCTGGCAGGCGGAGAAATGCAAGACAGGAGAGGTAAAGAGGCCGCGGGCAAAGTTAGGGCCAAAGCAAACACCACGCAACCTGTCTCTCTAGCCCTTGGCCAACCTGGCGAGTAGCTTCCCTGTGGTCGACGCCAAGAGCAAACGGGCACGGGATTTGTGGCCGGGAGCAGAGGCCGGGGAGCACAGCCTGGTGCGTGAGTGTGGCCCTGCCACGTACTAGCTGTGTGGCCTCGGGCAGGTTACTTAACTCTGAGGCTCAATTCCTCATCTGTGAAATGGGATGACACTACCTACACTGCCTAAGGTTTTGCGTGGGTCGAATGAGTTTCTTCATTTAAAGCACTTAACACGGTGCTGGACACCAAAAGGGCTCAATAAAGGCTATCCTGTTCGGAATAGAAAAAAGGAAAACATGAATGTAACCATTTCTGATACTAGAGCATCCACCAGGGACCAAACTGCAGGGTGGGCGGGACCTACTTAGACGGCCAACAGGGGTGAGTGATTTTACTGTCCACGTGAGTTCCTTCCCACCAGGGTCTCAGGTCCTCTTCGCCCTGCGAACATCTCAAACATCTTTGTTCTGCTGCTCTCTCTGCGCTGGTCCAGGCTACCATCACCTCTGCCCAGACTGCTGCAGTCCCCTGGTAACCAGGCCGCAAGCCCATCTCTCCAATCTGTCCTCACACTGCAGTGGAAGTGATCTTTCCAAACTATAAATCTGATTCTGTCACTCACTCCGCCTAGAACCTTCTATCACTCCCCAGTGACCTTAGGATAGCTCATCTTTCTCAGGCCTGCCGCATGGCATCTGCCCCTTTCTCTCCAGGGAAGGATCATCTGCCACTACTTCTAGCCCCCTCCTCGTACTGACGACAGTCTAGCAGTCCTACCAACGCCCCATGTTCACTCTTCCTTCTAAACCTTTGGCAGCGCCTATCACCCCATTGCCACTTCTTCTGTCCTGATTAACTCCTACGGAGTCTCGACATGAATAAATACATCACTCTTACCAAAAACCTTTCTCCACTTCCCCAAACTGGGGCTACCAACCCCAGAGCTCCCCGCACCTTCCCCGTCGAGCCTGATCTCTCCTCTGGCCTGCCCGCCGGTGCCTGAGCTGCTCCTGGTGGAGCAGTGTCCCATCTCCGGGCTAGGTAGATGGGTGGGTAGGTTCCTAGAGAAACCCACGTTGAAAGAAGGAAAGAACGGCCGCTTCTAAGATGATTATGTGTCTCAAAGATTCTATTCGACGCAGTCTTCAGGTTCTGTTTCAAAAGACCTACTCTTTCTAAGATTCTGATTTTATTACTAAAAAGCGCTTCCACTTCTCGTAGTATCCCAAGCTGCTCAAAGTTTACCATTCCAAGCTCTGCGGAACGAGTCCTTGACTCTTTACGTCCCGGGGCGTCTGCGGGGGCGCCGAGCAGCGCCGGCCACCTGAGCCCGCCTCGCCCGGGGGACGGCGGGACACCCCCGCCAGCACCGCGCCCCCCCACCCCCGCCGGCCCCTCACCTGGCTGCCTGCATGAGCGCGCTCCAGCCGTAGTGGTTGCGGCTGTTGACCGAGGCGCCGCGGCGCAACAAGAAGCGCACCAGCGGCTCGTGGCCCCCGGCCGCGGCGAACTGCAGCGCCGTGTTGCCCGCCTCGTCCGAGCAGTCCACAGGCACTGGCGCTCCGGCCGCCGCCGCCGCCGCCGCCCCGGGCCCGGCCGCCTCGACCCCCGCCGGCTCCGCGCCCGCTTCGGGCTCCGCCGGCTCCGCCGCCCCCGGCTCCAGCAGCCGCCGCGCCGTCTCCGTGTCGCCCTGGTCGCAGGCGCGCAGCAGCAGCTGAAAGGCCGGGGGCAGCCCGCCCTCGCCCATCGCGGCCCCGCGGCCCGCGCCCGTCCGCCCGGCCCGCCGCGCCGGCTCCGCCCCCGGATACCGCGCGCCAGCGCCCCCTTCCGCCCGCTGCCCGCGCGCCTACTGTGTGCCGGGCGCGCGCGGGGGGCGGGGTCGCGCGCCTACTGTGTGCCGGCCGCGCGCCGGGGTCTCGGCCGCGCGCCCTCGCCGCCCCGGGAGGGACAGCGAGTTCCCGGAACCTCTGAGCGGCGTTCGCGCCCCGGCTCCCTGGGCCGCCTCTGTCTGTGCGGCGCCCAGCGGCGGCCCGCCCCGGAGGCTCGGGGGACTTCCTGCCCCGTGCGGAGGTCAGAGCGGCTGCTGCCGACCACTCATGCCGCAAGCTCGGAACCACCGTGTCTGGGTCCACCGCAGCTTGGGGCCGGCCTATGGCGCGTCGTCGCCTCCTGCCCCACCAGCGCCTGGCGCTCCTCCGTCGCTTCCTAAGTAGTTGTTGGCTGGAGCGAGGGGCGGATGGATCCATTCTGTTCCTTCCGCACCCCCAGGAACATCCTGCCGGGGCCTTCAGAGCTGGTCACCTGGGAAGTAAGGCTTCCAGCGACTCCTGTCCCTCATCTCTTTTCATCAGTGATTCTTGAATCTGCACCATCTGGGACGTTGTTACAAACGCAAATTCCCTGACCCCACCCCAGAGCTCCCGGATCAGAAATTCTGTGTGTGGGTCCAGACACTTGTATTTTAAGAAGCCCTCCACGTGATTCTGGTGCACACTGAAGTTCGAGACCCACGTTTGGTGCTCACAGCATCCTGTCAGCCACCGGGGAGGGCTCAGACGACCACTCCAATGGACAGAGGACACAACAGAAGCTTAAAGGAGGTGGAGTGTTGCTAAAGGCCGCACGACTGTCCTGCAGGAGAACTGCGCTGACATCCAGCCCAATTCCCTGTTCTCAGCAAACATTTATGGAGTGCCAACTCTGCACTGTTCTAGGTACTGGAGAAGCCGGAGGGAACAAAGTAAAAGCCCTGCCTCTCTCGAGCTGACAGTGGAAACAGACAAGCCCTAAATACACAAGCAAGTAACTTGTATGTCTATCGGCGATGAGTGCTACTAAAGCAATAAATGGAGCATGACATAAACCCAAGTAAATAGGATAGAGGATGTTATTTTATAATAGGGTGGGTAGAGAAGGTGTCCCGAGAATATGGCACTTGTGCAGAGACCTGAAGAAACTTAAAAATGGAGCCATACTGACATTCGGGGAGAGGATAATCCAGGCGGGGGGGGGCGGGGAAGGTTCTAACAAGGACAGTCTGTTTGCCAGTTGCTTACACCACTTGCTCATGGTGATAACATCAACATTCGATATGGGGTAGTTGATTTCCCTAGGTCCAAAAACCTGGAAGTCAGCCAGGCATATAGTAGGTGCTCAGTACCTGGGTGTTAAATGACTAGGTCTCATGTACATAGACTTGTAGCACAGATCAAAACTTGATGAGGGCCTGAAGAAGGAATAAGAGTCATGAAAGATCAGAGGAAACGGTAATACCCTTAGGATCTGGGCCGGCAGGGCTGGAAGCAAGTCTTCTAAGTACATTGTAAAGATGAGGAAAGGTCTCCAAGGTACACAAGACTCAGATCGCCAACGGCTTGGGGGCCAGGATGGAGACTGTGGGATTTAGTCCGTGAGTAACGGGGAGTCATGGAAACTGACCAGGTGAGCTACATCTGTAATGCCCAGTGTCTGAGGTGGCGGGCTCTCACTGGCTTCTAGATTTGGCCCCATTCACGATAGAGGTGAGGATGACTTTCTTTCGAAGGGCTAATGAAGACCTTTGTGTCCGTGGAAATCCTGAATAATGGCACCCTTTTCTGATTCTATGTATTCGGGTATCTTTTTACTAACTAGTTGTTTCATTATAAAAGTAATATGCACGATAAAAAATAAATTCCAACCGTACAAAAGGACATAAGACAAAAGTAAAAGCCCCTTTCTCTCTTCTTCCACTTCCTTGGTCCTCCTCCCCATAGGTAACCAATATCCACATTTGTTTTCTCTCTCCAAAGATGTTTCACTAGTATACAAACATGCATATGTGCATACGTATAGACATTGCTCAATCTTCTTGATTGCAAATTGTAGAAATTAACCCTTTAGAGAGAAAGTAGAAAGAGGGTTTCATACAAAGTTCTTTTTGTAGCTCACAGATCCCACGGGGGCCAGAAAACAAATCTTGGAGGCCCCCAACCAAGAACAATGCCCCAGATCATTCCATGGCTCCGCCCTATGCCAAGATGGGGTCTGAACAGACCTTTTTTCTTTTTTAATCTGTTGCTTTTCTTTTCTTTTAAGTTTGCTTTTTTTTTTTTTTTTTTTTTTTGAGAGAGAGCGAGAAAGAGAGAGAGAATCCCAGGCACGCTCTGTGCTGACAGCCTGGGGCTCCATCTCAGGAACCGATCTCACGAACCTGAGCTAAAATCAAGAGTCAAACACCTCACTGACTGAGCCACCCGGGGGCCCCCGACCCAGGCACTTTTACGCATTACCAGCTTGAGAGCCAAAACCTGAAATGAGAGCGTGGAAATGGTTCATCCTGGGTCACGTGTTTTGCCTGGCCAAAAGGGAGGCTGGGAAAGTGCCTTTCTGGCACTTTCAGCATGTATCGCGGGGGTAGGCTCCAGTATATGTGCCCTAGAAGGTAGGACACTCTCCAGAATAGGGAGGGGAGTGCAGATACGCGGCAGCCAAAAAAAGGTAACGAGTGTCGACTACAGATATTCTCTCTAGAGCGAATCCTTGCTGCTTACACCGGCCCTGTTTCCCCTACTCCCGGAAGAAATGCCCCCTTTCTCTTAGGGAGCCTCCCCTCCACTCTCAATCTGTAGGGTTCAGTGGTGAGCAGGTGTCCAGGTCCATCCTGATGGCCTCGGCCCGGGAGTTTTAGCTCAAGCGATTGGGAACGAGCCATCTCGTGTGGAGGCGGGTCAGCTGTCAGGATGTCCAGATGTCGTGAGCTGAACGGGTACGTGCTCTGCCACCACTTGAAGACGGCCTGCCCGAGGGTGAAGATACCACACGGGAAAACAGAGACGAGTGATGGAAAGAGATGGAGTCAGGAAGTCCTCACCGCCCCCCTCCCATACTCTGAGAGGTGTGTTTTGAGCAGGGGTGCCCTCGCCTGCCACCCCAGCCTTAACAAATGTGTATTTTACGTTGCGAATGAATGAGGTCATACAACGCAGGCTATTCCGAATCTTGCTTTTTAACCAAATGCTTGGGCATCTTTCCAGGCAGGTGACTATAGATCTCCTGCATCCTTTTTAGTGGTAGCATGTCACGCCATTAAGCAGATGTGCCATAATTTATTTAATCAGTTTTTAATGATGCACAATTAGCTTGTTTCCAGTGGTCTGCTATTATAAAAAAAAAAATCTCGCGTGGAACAGTGGTTATAGCAATCAGGGTCCCAGCAGGAGACAGATGGCACACTTGGCTGAAGAAACGAGGAACATTTACTAAAGGACTAATTCTAGAACTCTGGGCAGGGTTTACTAAAAGCCCCAAGAGCTGCTGCAGTACTCCAGAGCTGATAACAATAGGGAGCCATTGTCACCCCAGGCCCGAAGGGGGAAGGGAGGGAGCAGTCACCGGAATTCTGCAAGAGAGAAAATGGAGAGATCTAGCTGGTAGGAGTTAGGACCTTTGGTAGAGGGACACAGCTAACCCACGTAACCTAGTAGGGAGCACTCTCCAGAGGAATAAAATCCTCTGGCCCCACCCTCCTCCTGCCCTCTAGAGCTAAACCCAACTGTTAGCCAGACAGACTTTCGAGCCTGCTGCTGCGGTCCCCACAGTCATCCTCCCAGGGGGCGGAGCAGGGTTCTCTGGAAGGATGATCTGAGCAACATACCTCCATCACCAACACAGACCTCACCCAGCCAACGTTGATGGAGCGCCTTCTGTGTGCTCAGCATCGTGTGCGTGATGGCCTGTTATGGAAGATAGGGTGGGCCCTTGACCTCCAGGGGATCCCACGTGATTGCAGAGAGAGGGCGGTCTATGGTTCACAGGAAGGTAGCCCAGTCTGGGGGGATCACCGACAGCTTCATGGGAGAGCTTGGCCACACGATGGGCAGAAAGGCTGGGGGAGATCTGGGTAGCGGGAGGAAAAGAGAGAACACAGATTGGAAAGAGGGAGCAGGGGCGCTGGATTCCAGACCCTGGAGCAGTGGATTAGAAAGGAGGTCAAGAGGGCATGCAAGGAGAATCATCTCTGAAGAGTACTTACTGAGGCCTGGGGGGCTCAGTCGCTTAAGCGTCCAGCTTCGGCTCAGGTCACGATCTCACGGTTTGTGAGTTTGAGTCCCACATCGGGCTCTGCGCTGACAGTACAGAGCCTGGTTGGGATTCTCTTTCTCTCTCTGCCTCCCCCCCCCTCACGCTCGATCTCTGTCTCTCTTGCTCAAATAAATAAACATTAAAAAAAAAGAGTACTTATTTGCTTTTAAATGTCTAACTTATTTTCCCTAATATGATAAGAATGTTGAAAAGAATTCCAAAGTTGTGCAAATACAGAATGCAAGCTCCTTTGATATCAATGATAGGTAGGCGGTAGGTAATCAATAAATATTTGCTGAAAAACGTGATTAAATTGAATGAAAAGGAAAAGCCCACAGAATCTCACTCACCAGAAATAAATATAATAGTTAATAGTTTGGTGGATATTTCCTTAAGAGTTTTTTTCCTTTGTGTATGTTAGCAAATTTTACCAAAGTAATATCATACCGTCTATACAGCTCTGCAACTTGCTGTTCTTGACTTGATAACGCACCTTCCGCACGTTTGTACATTAAACACCTAGAATTAGTGTCATTCTTGTTAATGACACCTGCGGTATATTAGCGTATGAATGTGCAACACTTTGTAATCGCCTATTAGTGGACATTTGGGTTATTAACAACTTTCCGCTTTTATACACGCTATTGCAATAAGCTTCCTTTTCTCAGCACATCTCCTGAGCCCTTGTGAGTCTATTTCTTTTGATGGGATATTGCAGAATCAAAAGGATATGAGCATTAATGTGTGGCCTCATTGCTTTCCAAAAGGTTATGCCAGTTTGCATTCCTACCAACAGTGGATAATAGTGCCTGTTTATTTTTTATTTAATATTTTTATTTATTATTGAGAGACAGAGAGAGACAGAGCATAAGCAGGAGAGGGGCAGAGAGAGGGGGAGACACAGAATCTGAAAGAGGCCCCAGGCTCCAAGCTGTCAGCACAGAGCCTGACGCGGGGCTCCAACTCACAAACTGCAAGATCATGACCTGAGCTGAAGTCAGGCCCCCAACCAACTGAGCCACCCAGGTGCCCTAGAATTAATAACCTTTTAAATCCTTGCCAATCTGATAGGTGAAAAAATAATTCAGAGGGAGTTTAATTTGCATGCATTTTAAATAGAGAAGTCGAAGACATTTTGATATGCTTATAGGCCATTTGTGTTTATTGGGGGATGGTCTATTCAAATCTTTCAGCCATTTTCATTTCTGTTCTTTTTATTAACCTGTTGATTCACGTACCGAGCAAATGTGATCTGCAACTATTTCTTTCTGATTTGTTTTTTGTCTTTTGCGTTTATATTATTTTGGGTCTTACTGAATATTAAAGCTTTTATGTAGTCAATTTTATAAATCTTTTCTATAATGGGTCTCTTGGCTCTTTCATCCAATACTTTTATTGCTGAATATTTTATTATTAATTTTTACTTTTACATCTTTAGATCGTTTGGAATTTATTTTGGTATAAGGTGTGAGTTTGGGATTCAACTTTATTTTTTTCTGAGTGGCTGTCAGGTTGCTCTGGTCATTGATTGAGTCAGCCATCTTTTCTCCACTAATGTTTGAAATTCCACATCTACCATATATCACGTTACACTCTCAAAGGGGTGTAATGACCTCTATGAATACGACAAATAGGAAGTGCCTTCTAGAGAGATCTGTTTGTTGGTTGAACAGCTGATGAAACGAGATGGCGTGGTCAAAGAACAAATAAGCTCCCCAAAGGAACAACAAACCCAAGGAAAGGACAAGGTACTCAGTTTGGGAAGTGGTGCAAAAAGAATTAAGATCCCAGCTGGATTCGCCCTCGATGGGTGCCAGTTTGTCATCGTCGGTAACATTTGTACAGGGCTTACTCTGGGCAGGGACCATTCCCAGTGCTTTATCTCTCCTAACAAGCCGTTGTAGTTCTGATCGCTCCCAGGTGGTACCAATGCTGCCTTGTCTAAGGACCACGCTTTGGGTAGCAAGGTGCTGGACACCTTCCATTTGCCCTTGCAGAAACCCTTCCCACCCTGCTTTGAGCCCGAGGTGGCTGTGTGGACCCCATCACTCAGTCCTCCCAAAAACCCTACTCAGGAGGTACTATTACAATCACCACCATTTTACAGATGAGCAAATTGAGTCAAGAGAGTTTAAGTAACTTGCCTGAGGCCACCCAGCAATCTGTGATGGGGCTGAGGTGTGAGCTCAGGCAAGCGGGCTCCAAAGTGGTACTCCTATGCCTTAAACCAAGCTCCTTTAGGCCTCACAGCAGGCTGCCAGTGAATTGCGTGGTGGGAAGTCCTGAATCAGGGGTCCAGAGACCCGGACTTAAACCGTCGCTCCGCACTTCCATGTCACGTGACCCGGAATCAATCACCTCACCTCTCTGAGCCTAAATTTCCTCACCTGTCTACCTCGCAACGTTGTCATGAGAGTGAAAGGAGATGGTACGTGAAAAATAAAGTCTGGCAGTTTACGGCACATGTAAATGCTCAATAAATGACAGCCCTTACCATTATCTGGGGCTCGAACCCGGATTTCCTAGAGCCTTCCTTCTTTCCTCGGCAGCTGAGCCTGTATCAGGAAGCATTCCAATCTGGTAAACTGATACCAGGCGGTGTAAATTGTAATCCGTGTCTGTTTTCTAATCTGACCGCAGATCTTAATTGTGTTGAATATTGGGACAGAGGCCAAAAGGCACGGCTCCAGGCCTTTCCTCTCACACCTGCCTCCTAGCACCAACCAGCAGACTCTGCTCTGTGGGTGGAGTCACCGCCCACCAGTCTGGTGTCCTCAGCAGGTTGTCTTGCGTGGGAGCTGCTTTGCATGGTTGACTCCAAACCCATCCCCCTCCTGGAGCCCCGGGAGAGAAGTTCATGGAAGGCCCCTTTCCTCCAGGGCGGCTGTGAGTCTACAAGGATGGAGGGGGCTAAATTCTACCTGTATCTGAGACACCAGCTTGTTCAAGGCCCTTTCCCGACTCTGCATCTCAGGCTCCCCATCTGTAAAATGAGAGTTTCAGACCACATTTACGCCTCTTCACTGTTTTGGTTGAGGTCCCCTTGAAAGTAGAGAATATTTGATAAAAAGCTTTGGACTAGCTTCCCAGGATGTTAAAAAAAACAAAAATACAACTTACTCAGTCTTTCCCTCTATGGGAGATACAAATCTCTTCATTTCCCCGAATTTCCCTCCCAGCAGAGGGAGCCCCACATTAACCTAAAATAAGGTTTCAAATCTCTGATAACACTTTTAACATTCAGGTATCCATGTAAACATTACTTCCTCCGAGAAGCCTTCCTAAAACCCTCAACTAAGCTAGGTTTTAGCACCCTGTAATTCTTCAAAACACTCACCACAACTCTAGTAAGATACCTTTTTAATATTTATCTATTCCATTGCACTCCAAACACCACGGTGTTGAAGATATGCCTTGTGACAAGACTCTCTCCTTGATCAAGCCCTAGCCAGGCTCCTCTGAACCCACTTCTCAACCAAGCCTTAACTTTGGCCTATGAAGATGACAGGCTCTGAACACAGATGATTTTATACATCTATCTCTCTTCACACTGAAGATTAAACACTGAAGACTTTTTAACAGCTCAAGGATGCACTCTTAGGGTGACCCCAGCCCCCTCTTAAGTGTCTGCCTGAGAAAGCTCAAGGCTGTCCAATTTACTGTTTGTCATAGCTGACACCTGTCAGTCCCTGACCGCCCTTTCTTAGAGAACTTACTAAGGAGGGCTTACAGTTATAAATCCTTCCTCTGTCCCTTCGAGACATATGTGTATCTTCTACCACTCAAGAGTGTCTTTCTCGAGTACTGAAAGTCATTCCTTTACAACGTAATCATCAGGAAGGGTGGGGCCTCCGTCTCTGTGTGAGAATAGAATCCTCACTTTGATATTTGCTGTCCACAGACACAGCTGGCATTATCAGCATTTATGCTGATAACCCCTTTGTCATTTTTCACTTCCCTGACCATTTACAATGCCCAGTCATTCTGTGCAAATCAAAGTTGAATCCTCACGCTGGCCCTCTCCCCTATTGCCATAGCATGTTACTGATTGAAATCTGTCCTTACCACTTTAAGTAGTGTCTGGTTTTCTCTTTGACCCTTGCTCTTTCTAGTGTGCCTAGACGCTAGCATGGTGCCTGGCACCTAGTCGATGCTCAATAAATACTTCCTGAATTGAAAGCCTTGACTAAAACCATCCATTTATTCTAGTTATCTCTTGCCGAGTAACAGATCGTCCCAAAACTTCATGGTGTAGAACAACAACCATCTTATCGTGCTCCTGGGTTCTGCGGGTCAAGAATTTGAAAGGGGCACCTCTCTTCTCCATTCTGTGACATCTGGAGCCACAGGCGAGGTGACCTGAATGGTTAGCATCCTGGAACTACTTCCAAGATGGCTTCTTCACTCACCTGCCTGACGCCTGGGCCGGCTGGGCCGGTGGAGGTTCGGGCGCGGCGGACACTGTTGGCTAGATTGTCCCCCCGGGGCTCTTCAGCATGACAACACCAAGACAGGGATTTCTTCCCTGGCAGCTCAAGCTCCAAGAACAGTGATCCTGTGAACGAGGTGGAAGCTTCATGGTTTCTCACTCCTCGCTCCACAAGGAGCTTCACCTCTACCATAGTCTAATAGTTGAAGCAGTTACAGGTCGGCCCTGATTCAAAGCAAGGGACGGTCGAATGACTTGCAGCCTTGTTTTAAAACCGCCACACTATCAGAGCCAGAGTTGGCAGGAATTCTTGTGCAACTAATCCTGTTATCACTTAGGATTAGATTTGGCTGCATGGCACAAAAACAAAACAAAACAAAACAAAAGAAAACGTAGAAACAGTGGCATAAACACGATAGAAGTTGATTTCTCCCTCACATAAGCAAAGCCTGGAAGGAGGTTATCAGGACTGGTTCCATGTCCGCAGGGTTAGGGACCTGGGTTCCTTCTGCTGTGTTGTTTAACCACTCTCAGCGCATGGCTTTTACCGCATGACCCCCGGGGGTTGCTTGAGCTCTGGTCTTTATTGCCACAATCCAGCCAGCTGGAAGAAGCAAAGGTAAGGGAGTTTCCTTTAAGGACGGTATTCAGAAGTGCCATCTGGTAATACCACTAATAGTCCGTTGGCTACAATCAGAGTCATATGGCCGAGCCTGGCTGCAAAGGAGGCTGGGAATTCTAGTCTTTATTTTGGAAGACCGTGGGCCCAGAGAAACAAGCAAACGACTCAGGGGTTCTGTTAAAGAAGGAGAGGAGAATGCATATTGGCAGACTTCCATAGGTTTCTGCCACACCTTTTTAGTCCGTTTTATTTCCTGTTCTGCCACTGACCTGCCGTGGGCTTGGACAACACACTTTCTTTGGTGTTGTTACCAGTTCATCTGGTAATGAGGGAGGAGGGTGCTGTAGTCTCAGAAGGAATCTCAAAGCATTAAGCAGATAAAAATGTCAACGCTCTGGTTTTAGGGAAGAGAACTAGAGCCTGAGTCAGCCTCTTTTTCCTTTCCTGGGTGGTCTCCCAGGGTTTCTGGGAGCAGATTTTTGAAAACTCCCATATTAGGTTACCACCGAGGCCCTTCCAGAAATAAGACCTGAAGAATTCATGTTTGTCACATTATGGGAGTAACCCCTCCTGGCACTTAACTAGGTTGTACTTCCGTCAGACACCTCCCTGGTGAGTTCAGAGAGACAGGTCCTACAGAGGTGAGTGTGAGATACAAAGCCAGCCATTAACTGAGCACTTTCTGTGTGTCTGACTCTATACCAAACTCTGCGATCACGAAGTGACCACCGCTCATACCCTAAGTCCCTTACGTTCTTTTTGTTCCAAGGCTAGGGTTAATTAAACACCACCCACTGTACCAAGCATTGTAACAAAGTATGATGGCGTTATGGATTGAATGGAGTCCCCCAACAAGATACGCTGAAGTCCTAATCGTTGGTACCTACGCATATGACCTTATTTGGTCTTTACAGACATAATCAAGTTAAGACAAGGTCATCAGAGTGGGCCCAGATCCAATTTGACTGGTGCCCTTAGAAGAAGAGTAGAAGAGACAGAGACAGACACACATCAGAAGAAGAACAGTGGATGAGGAGTAATGCATGCATCAGCCAAGCAATGCCAAGGATTTCAAGCAAAACCAGAAACTAGAGGAAAGTATGGAATGGATTCTCCCCTAGCGTGCTCAGAGAAAGCATGGCCTTGCTGTTAGGACTAATTGATTTTGGACTTCGGGTCTCCAGAACTGAGAGGGGATACATTCCTGTTGTTTTCGGCCACCCAGATTGTGGTGCTTCGTTCCGGTGGCGCTAGGAAACTGATAGGCCGGTTAGATGTGTCAGCTTGGTTAGGCTTTAATCCCCAGTTATGCACTCAAACACTAATTGAGATGTTGCCATGAAAATATTTTGTAAGGATAATTAACGTGTACCATCAGTTGACTTTAACTAATGGAGATTATGTAGGTGGGTCTGATTCAATCAGTTGAAAGACCTTCAGAGCCGAACTGAGGTGGCCTTACAAAATGAGCAATTCTGCCTGTGGACTGCAGCTTCAGCTCATGCCAGAGAGTTTTAGCCTTCCCTCCTGATGGCCGGCCCTGCAGATCTGGGGCTTGCTTAACCAGCCCCCACAGTTGTGTAAGCCAATCCCTTGCAATAAATCTCTTAATGTATCCTCTTCTGGTTCTGTTTCTCTGCTGGAACCCTGACTAATAACAAAAGAGTGATGCAATCGTGAAATGCATTTGCCTAAAGGCTGTGGGGGTTGCTGGAGGCTTCATAGAAAAGGTGACTTTTGGCAGGGCCTTGAAGGGTAGATAGGAGTTTGCCAGGTGGGGAAGGGCATTTCAGGCTGGGAGGACAGCGTGTGGTACAAAGGCCTGGAGTGGTAAAGGCCCTCCCCCCTCTCCCGCAGTGGCATGGGGAGTTTGGCTTTGCAGAGTTTGAAGTCACATTCTGGGTGTATCTTCCTGTCAAGCTGAGGCCTTCAGCATTTGTACTAGGGGTATTCCTGTTTTTTATTCCTCTTAGTTCTTTTTATTTATTATGTTTTTAATTGAGACAGAACTTTCGTAAGTCAAACGCATTTTTTTAAAAGGAGAACTTGATGACTTTTTTAAATAAATTTTTTATTTTAGAGAGACCACGAGCTGGGGAGAGGGGCAGAGGGGGAGAGAGAGAAGGTCTCAAGCCCACTCCATGCTTAGTGCAGAGCCCAGGGCTCCATCCCGTGCCCCTGGGATCATGACCTGAGCCTAGTCAAAGGCTCAATGGACTGAGCCACCCACGTGCCCAGATGACTTATTACATATATATGTATATCTTTATTTTTATATTTATATATACATAACTCCACGTAATCACCACCAAAATCTAGACATGGAATCAGGGCTGGGATTAGGATGAGCGAGGCCTGTGGGGGGAGCCGTGCAAACACAGGGTCAGATTCTGCCTTTATTTAAAATGTCGATGTTCTGTTCCTCATGGATTTTTTGCTTTCATTTTGATTTTTAAAAGTATTGTTTATTTTTGACTGCTGGTTCTCTTTGGCCCAACCTATAATTTCCTGCCTTGGAAAGAGCCTCATGCCTCGCTCTAGTCTTGACCCTGTTAAATATTTTTCAGCACCCCAGTGGCTCCTTCATGTCTTCAATCCCCTCAAAGTAACTTCGGGCCAAGGTCAGGGGTACTTAACAGGAAGGGGCGGCCTGGAACATGTGCCTGTGCGTGTGTTTCCCTGAGGGGGTTCATTCCTTTTATCAGTTTCTTGGAGGCCTTTGTGCAGCGAGGGATAAAAGAAAAATTTAACAGGGAACGGGGGAGAATTTGCTATTCACAGAATCTAAACAGTATTCTGTCTTTGGTCGGGCCTGCAGGCCTCAGTGACACAGGCTCCCTGTGCCTCAGTCCCACCATTTGTCAAACGCAGTTGGTAATCCTCCGACCCCTGTGATCTGATCGGCCTGCGGAAGGGTCAGAAGAGGTACGAGCAGTAAAATTCGTAGCACCCTGCAGGGCGCGTTCGGCCAACATTTCCTGAGCGCGTACGATGTGCCAGGCGCGGAGCTGAGGGTTTTACGGCGGTCCCCTTTTCCCCACTGCACACAGCCCGGCTTGGAAGGTGGTGCGAGACTGCACGCCCGCGGGGGGACCCGGCGAAGACCGGCCACCCTCCACGGCGCGCGGGCTGGGCTGGAAGGGGGCGGCGCGCAGGTGGGGCGGGCCCGGGGGCGGGGCGGCGCGGCGCGGCGGTTCCGGGATCCGGGTCCGGGTCTGCGCCGCGCCGCCCCCGGGCGAGCCGAGCGCTGGCCCCAGCTGGCGGGCGCATGTGGGGGCGCGCGGCGCGGCGGCGCTGCCCGCTGGGGCTGCGGCGCGGCCGGAAGGCGCTGCTGGCGCTGCTGGCGCTGCTGGCGCTGGGCGGGCTGGGCTCCGTGCTGCGGACGCGACGCGGGGCCAGGGCGGCCGAGCCGGGACCCCCGCGCACCCCACGCCCGGGACGGCGCGACCCGGTCCTGCCGCGGCCGCCCGTGCCCAGCGACGCTCTGGGGGCGCGCGGCGAGGCGGTGCGGCTGCAGCTGCAGGGCGAGGAGCTGCGGCTGCAAGAGGAGAGCGTGCGGCTGCACCAGATCAACATCTACCTTAGCGACCGCATCTCGCTGCACCGCCGCCTGCCCGAGCGCTGGAACCCGCTGTGAGTCCGCAGGTGGCGGGGGGAGCACTGCCCGGGGAGTCCCCGGGCCTCAGTTTCTGCATCTGTGAAGTGGCGGGGTGGGGGTGGGCGGAACTGGGACGTCGAAATACCTGGGGATCGCGGGTCTTATTGAGTCTTCCTCGGAAGTGGGCAGTGGAAGGGGTCATCTGGGTGGGGGCGACGCAAGAGTTTTGAAAAAGAAAATAGAAAAAAAATCTAAGAAATTGACGAATCTCTTACTGGGTGGTCTCTCCCTCTTGGGAAGGTCTGTCATTCGGCTCTGAAAAAGTGGCGGGAGGGTCAGGGCTAAGGAAACAGGTACGAGACCCCCTCTGGGTGCTCTTCCTGTTTCACAGCACCCCCCAGTCCATTTCTGCCCCAATGGCCCTTCCTTGGTGAAACTAAGGACTCCTGGGATTCGAGATTGGCTCCCCATTCACTTACCAACGTGCGTCAGGCCCATGAATGAACCAGGAGGGGAAGGCGCCCTCGCAGGAGAGGTGAAAGGTCCCTGGAAGGCCAAGTCCGAAGCTTCCCTCTCCCTGAGAGCTGGATTCCTGAGCTTTGGGGCAGAGGAGGGCAGGAAGGAGCCGCTGTCGGGAAGGGCTCCTTCTGGCAGCGGTCCAGTTCGGCTCACTCCTGTGGGTGGTGCAGGCCCCGGCCCGATCGGTCAGAGGCCTAATTCCTGCTGAAGCTGCTGGCCGGGTGGGTTGTGCCCACTGCCCAGCTGAGAAGGGAGCTAGCTGGCAGAAGGTCAGACCCTGGCCTTCTCTCTCCTTTCCTCCGTCGCTGGGGATCTCCCAGGTCCCCACTTGAGCCCTGTTCCTAAGGACTTGGAGGAAAAGGGCTCAGAGAAAGGGTCCCAAGAGGAGCACCTGCCACCGTTCCCTGCTCCCCAGCATTCCTGCTTTGGAGGTGCGGCCAAGATCTCAGGTGTCAGGACAAGTGACTCACCTAAGGCCCCGCAGCTGGGAAGCGGGGGATGTGACCCTCCTGGCCTCCTTCGCATTGTGCCGATTTCAGGATTTGGGGACCCGTGAATCCTTGGCCAGAGAGAGCATGAGTGCCTGCTCCAGGAGCTGCTCCCCGTCCCCCCGCCTTGGCAGAATCCGGAAGGACTCACACTTCACTGCCCTCCCTGTTTTCCGGGGTCTGTTCACATCTAGCCTCGTGCCTCCCCCTGAGGCATCTTCCCTTCATCTTTTTGAGTAGAACTTTGTTAGCGTTGGTAGCGGTTCCCCGCACTTTCCCTATCTGCAAAATAAGGAATGTGCAGAAATAACACAACCTAGGAATTAATAAAACATTGAACCCACTGTGTACTCAATTCTTACTAGTTTTTCTTCCCTTCCCTGTTGCCAGCCATGTCCTCAGGAGGTCGCTTTTAAGAGTCATCCAGGGATTGGTTGTCAAGTTTTTTCTTTTCCGGGTTCCCACTTCCTTTATTGTCCCAGGTGGAGAAATCTCTTTCAAACACTGTGGATGACCTGTGGGGCTTATGGTATCCCGTCTCCATGGCGACACAGCCGCCCCTTGTCCTATCAGGATTTGTTTGCTCCTAGATCCTGTGGTTGCATTGACTCTGGGAAGTTAATCCAAACCCAGCGTGATTAGGAGTGTGAATGCCTCCTGCCTTTAATTCCTGGGCAAGGCCTATCAGATTGTTCTTGCCTAGCTGGAGGGAAAGGTGAGCTTGATCTGTGTTAGGCTCAGCCAGGGAGGCCTGGAGGCATAACTTCCGCGTGGCCAGTAAGGTCAAGGTCTTTGATGGAGGCTCACTGTTACTATAGTTCATACGAAGGTGAGGACCTAATCAGGGTCTTGAGTTTTAGCCTGAGAAACCAGAATAGCAGAATAGAAATTTACCGCTGGAGCAGGGGTGGCTGTGGGGGAGTCCCTTGGGGCTTTAACTGATAAGCAGAGGGGTGCTTAAGATCCTCGAATATCCCTGAGTGAGCATCCAGTCTATTAGAGAGGAAAGGCCGTGCCCCCAAGGTTCCAGGAAGATCTGGGCCAGAGCTCATCTAGAACCCAGATCTTTTTTTTTTTTAAGTTTATGTATTTATTTTGAGAGAGAGAGAGAGAGAGAGAGCGCACAGGTGGGAGAGAGGCAGAGAGAGAGGAAGAGAGAGATTCTCTCTCAAGCAGGCTCCGCACTGTCAGCCCAGAGCCTGACGTAGGGCTCGAACCCACAAACCGTGAGATCATGACCTGAGCCAAAATTAAGGGTTGGATGCTTAACCGACTGAGCCACCCAGGCGCCCCTAGAACCCAGATCTTTTGTTCCCTCCTCCCTTTTGGAGTGCAGGCAATTATTTATTTATCTGAATTATAAAAGCAATGCATGTTCGCTCTAGAAATTTCAGCTTAGACAGAGAAGCAAAAGAGAAAAAAAAAAATAATAAAAAGCTTCCATAAACCGACCACCCCAGGAGAACCACTGTTAACATTTTGCGGTGTGTCCTTTTGGACTTTTCCTGGTATAGAAGTAGATTTTGAAAAATAGACCCACGGGTATGTGAGCGAGAACATATGCAAACCGGAGCATGTACGTAGGCTCACACACGGGTTTAACCAGAGTCTTTACACTACGTGAGCAAAGCTGTTCCCACAGGCAAGGAGTTGGGAGCCGCTAAGGGATTCTGGCTTGGTTCTTCTCGGCGGCTGCGAGCCGCGATACTGCGTCTGCTCTCTCGGACAAGCCAGACCGCTAGCGACGCTTCAGTGTTGGTTCCAGTTCTTTGAGGCTCGGTGTAGACCCCAGCTCTTTCGTGAGTCTGGTAGTTCACGGGCCAGTGGATTAGAACCCGGCTTTACTTCTGTTAGTTATGGCCCCGAATGGAGGAGGAGGAAGAGAAGGGGAAGGAACAGAACGACCAGGAATCCTTACGTGGCAGGATGGGAAGGGCAGGGTTTGCGAAACTCACAAACACCCTCTCCTCTGAGCCCAGCAGGGAGACGGAACTCTCACTCTGAGATGGCAGCAGGCCAAAGTGGGGAGCCAGGAAGCTCGATTTGTGGTCTTGGAGGACTTTGAAAAGTGCCGATGCCAGGGGCCTTCCCCAGAACAAGTAATTAGAATTTCCGTAGGTAGCACCTAGCCCGAGCTGATGTACCCCTAGGGCTGAAAGCTACTGTCTCCAGGCCTGCGGGTTCTTTACTCAGAAGATGAAAAGCGAGTGCTTTTGAGCAAGCGGGCGAATGCCAGAATTTGACAAAGTGGGGATTCAAAACAGGTCAGGTGCCACTGAAACTAGTGGTGACATCACAGTCAGTTGTAAGGTGCGTCTCGAGTGATGGTGGCTAATATTGCACCAATACCGGCAAAGAGTTTTGGTTTTTATATAGACCAGGGAAGCCTTGAGATAATCGCCATCATGTCATTCTCATTTATATTCTGACCTATTGAGCAGGAGAGAAAGGTGGAGTGACAGTGCCCTCGGGGCTGTGCATTGCCACGTTTCCACGGTATGTGGACAGGGATGCCACACTGAACGTCGGCCGTTCTCTGCTGGAGCTGAGGAATTTTGAGCCGCTGATTAGGCAAGTGCTCTCCAATACGGACGTGTTCCGTGAACGCTCGCTCTGGTTTTAGCCTTATTAGTGCTATGACTGGCAGACGTGTGTCTGAGTTCAGGGATCAGGACTTGGGTGCTGGGATGGCGAAGAGTTTCGGAATCGCTCGACATCGGCTGTTCAGCAAAAGAGCGGGTGTTGCTGGCGCTGGCAGGAGGGAGTCGGTGAGGATTTCTCTCTTTGCAGAGAGGTAGCCTGCTCGACTGTTCTCGTAACAACATTTGTCTTTGGAACAGCATCCCACACGGGGTCGGGACTAGGCTGATGTGTCTTCGCTTCCCCAACAAGGTTGTAGCCTGCAGGTTATTCTGTTGACTTTTACTAGACCCATCTCGCGCATGTCAGAGTAGCATCCTGTCTTTGAATCGGTGCTTTGACTCTGGAGAACGTGTTCAGTTTTAGTTAGTAGTTTCATGATATCTTTTTCCATCCTTTTACTGTCATTCATTCTATGTCCTAAGGATGTAGGCCTGTGTCTACATGGCATGTTGCTACATTTGGTATGGTCATTAAAGAGAAAATCCAGACTGACGGTCTTTTAATCGGACACTCGTGTTCTCATAGAGTTATCGTGCTTGCAAGATACTTAAGGCTTGATTATTTTGATCATGCCATCTTATTTTATGCTTTCTAATTGTTTTTCTTTCTCCGCGCTGTTTTCTCCTTTTTTTTTTTTTTTAATGCTACCTGTTGAGTCGATAAACGTTTTTTCTCTACCCTTCTCATTCCACTTTTTCTTCTCTACTGATTTAGCAGTTGTACTGTTTATTTCCAATCTTTAGTGGTAAACTTGAAAGTACGTGTTCAGCTCAGCAGGATCTAAAGTTAATCGCTAAATGTGGGCGTTAGGATGCTTTAACGTTGGTCACCTTCCTTTCCAATTTACGTTGGAAAAGCAAGATTTTAAATCTGTCTTGCTTTTTAAACTAATACATTGGGGTGCCTGGGTGGCTCGGTTGGTTACGTGTCCGGCTTTGGGCTGAGGTCATGATCTCACGGTTCATGAGTTCGAGCCCCGCGTCGTCGGGCTCTGCACTGGTGGTATACAGCCTGCTTGGGATTCTCTCCCTCTCTCTCTGCCCCTTCCCCGCTTGCAGTCTCTCTCTCAAATAATAAATAAATAAATAAACTTAAGAAAAAACCAACCCTGACACATTAAAACATTTTTTAAAACGCAGTATTTGTTTGTATTTATCCACAGTTTATCATTTTCTCTGCCCTTCATTCGTCCTTGGATGCTGGGTGGTCTTTGGCTCTCAGAGACCTTCCTGAGGTTTATTTTCTCCTTGAAACGTATCACATATTAATTACTGTAGAGAAAGTCATTGTCGCAAACTCTTGGTTTTACTTATCTGAAGCGTTCTTACTTTGTTCTTGTTCGTGAAAGATCATGTTAGTTGGGTATGTAATTCTAGGTCGCTAGTTTGGCATTTGAAGATAATCCATTGTCCCCTGACTTGCAGATGTGTATGCTGAGTTAAATTTGCCTATCATTCTTATTTCTTTGTCATTCATGTGAGGGCCTCTTTTATTTATTCAAACATGTTAAGCATACTTATTTTATGCTCTGTGTCTGATAACTCCAATATCTAGATTTGTATTTTCATGTTGTTCCTCGACTCTGAAGGCTTTTTTTCCTTTCCTATAAGCTGAGCCATGCAATTAAAAGATTTTTTTTAAGGGGCACCTGGGTGGCTCTGTTGGTTGAGCGGCTGAGGTCATAATCCCAGGATTGTGGGATCAAGCCCTGTATTGGGCTCTGTGTTCAGCATGGAGCCTGCTTAAGATTCTTTCTCTCTCTCTCTCTCTCTCTCTCTCTCTCTCACCCCCTCCCCCTCCTTCCCTCCCTCTCTCCCTCCCTCTCCTTTTATCCCTCTCCCCAACTCATATGCTCTCCCTCACCCTCTGTCTCTCTCATAATGAATAAATAAATAAACAAGATTTTCAAAAAGTATTTATCCAGAAGTTTTTCCAACAGGGTTTTCCCAGTTTTATCTTCCTTAATGCCAGAAGTGAAAGTCTTACATTCACTTAAAAAAAAAAACAACCCATTTCCTCTATTAGTCATAGTTCATTTGGTTGAAAGTACCCGAAAACCCAGTGCAAGATGCAAACTGACTTGAATATAAAAGAGAATATACTGGCTTCTATCACAGAAAAGTCTGGGATTGGAACTAGGTTCAGATTATTCTGAGAGCCTAGTTTCAGCTCTCAACCAATGTCATCAAGCAAAAAATGTTCATTGGTCAGGCCTGCGGCGTGTGAGCTTCCCAGAGGAGGGTGTGTATACACGCGTGTGTGCGTATGTATGCACACGTGCGTGTGTTCAGCCTTGCGCTGACCACACAAACTGAGAGTCTGGAAGACATGGTTCCGGAAAGAGAAATCAAAGTGCAGGAAAGTGAAGAAAGGAGAAAGGATTCTGGGCAGGCAGCACGCGCCAAGGTGCGCTGTGACCCCCCTGGCCTGTTCTGCAATGGATACAGACTTGCGTTTTTTCAAAAGACTTTTATGTGATAAGCTGAATACAGAGATAAAGGAAGATGAGGAGGCCTTTAGTGCACCCGTTCATTCACAACCGTATAATTCATAGTCATAGATTATGCCAGTGGAGTTTACGGAAGTCCCTTCCCTACACCTACCCTACCTGGGTTGTTGGGAAGGGCAAGTGAAATAGTGCATGTAAAATGCTTAGCACTCTGGGGGCGCCTGGGTGGCTCAGTCGGTTAAGCGGCTGACTTCAGCTCAGCTCGTGATCTTGCAGTCTGTGAGTTCAAACCCTGCATCGGGCTCTGTGCTGATGGCTCAGAGCCTGGAGCCTGCTTCGGATTCTGTGTCTGCCTCTCTCTCTCTGCCCTTCCCCTGCTCATGTTCTGTCTCTCTGTCTCTCAAAAATAAATAAACGTTAAAAAAATTTTTAAAAAAATGCTTAGCACTCTGTAAGCTAAGCGCTCAATGCATGTTGTTATTATTATTGCCAGGTACGGTACAAGGCATGAAGAAAATACAGCCAAACCCCAATTCAGCCCCTGCCCTTACAAGACACATGGATTACACCAGAACATTAAAGAAAGGATGGCTTACTATGACTTAGCAGTGAGTTTGACTCTGATCTTCCTTTTGTCCCCAGGCGAAAGTGGAGCCCTGAGGGATGGAGGTGCAGCTGTTCTTGTCCAATTAAAAGATACACTGCTTTGGGTCGGGAAGAGAATGAGAAATGCCACAGAATTCTTTATCTTCCTTCATAGCACCTGGGATGGGAGAAGGTGCATAGAGGTTTTCACTAATTTTCTTTCCTTTTTTTTTTTTTTTTGGTTAATTGACTTAAATTGAAAAGTTGGAGAACTGAATCAAAGACTTAGTTCATTCACAGTTCTGGAAGGTTAGACTTGTACGTTTGTAAAAGTCTTTCAAATCGTTTCGATCACGCGATGAAAGATAATTGCGTATTGTTTTTCAGCGATATTTGTTTTGCAACTGGAGCTTTTGGGACCTTGCTTTCAGAAAAAGGGAAAAGGGAAAGTGTTTTTCCCGGAAACAAACTTAGACCTTCCGGAAGGATATATTGAACCTCATGAAGGAGAATGCCTTCAAGGTGTGTTTAAAGAAAGGAGGAGAAACTATACCAGGCCAAGAAAAAAGGAGCGGGTCAGAATATGAAATTTCTGCTCAAGGAGGAGAAATTGGCTATGTGAACCTAAAGAAATAGGATCCAGCCTTTAAAATTACTCTTTCTTGGGGCACGTGGGTGACTCAGTTGGTTGAGCATCTAACTCTTGATTTCGGCTCAGGTCATGATCTCACAGTTCGTAGGTTCGGGCCCCGCCTCGGGCTCTGCACTGACAGTGTGGAGCCTGCTTGGGATTCTTTCTCTCTCTCTCTGCCCCTCCCCGGCTTGCGCGCGCGCTCTCTCTCTCTCTCTCAGAATAAATAAATAAACTTAAAAAAGTAAAAATAAAAATCATCTTTCTTTGTGATTATAAAAACGATGCCTGTTCACTGTGAACAATCTTAGAAGGCAGGAAGACTTCCAGAAGTAACCATGAGCGATCAACCCACTGCTCCGAGATCTCCATTGTTAACATTTCTGGCATATTTCTTTCTATTGTTTATTGTTCGTGTGTGAGCGCGTGCTCACACACGCTGCTGTTTATAGATTTGTCCCTGCTGTTTCGATTAAATGCGATAGTGTGGCTATTCCCGTATACTGTTAAGTGGCCTCTGAAAACGTGGTTTTTGGATGCTCTTTGTCGCATTCCCTCACGCAGCTGCACTTCTCTTCACGTTTTCTTGGGGGACCTTTGGAACCGTTTACGGCTTTTTGCTGTTGTAAATAATGTTACAGAAAGATGGTCACTACAGGCTTCCTCCCGGGCGTCTCCGAGTATGCCCTTAGGTGAGAAATTCTTAGCTGTCTCACAACATGACATTAAAGAGAAGAGGAACATTTCGAAGCTCTGAGCGTGTATTGCCCACCTGGTATCCAGCGCTCTTGTGATTGGAAGGGACACAAACAGTGTACCCGGACATTCTAGAACACTGGCCTTGGGCTTTGGGGTTTTGCAGAGCAGTGGAAACACATAAACAAAAACACCGAGGAGGGACTGCCATCGGGTCCCAGCATTATTGGGTCCAACAGGGTTTTTTCTACCCTTACTTATTCTCATCATAGGAAGAAAGACATTTTAATACCAAACAGCAAGGATGTGATTTTATACTAAAGGACCATTGTTTGCGTTGAATGAACTTCATTTTTGTAAACGTAACTTTACTGTCCTTTCCCTTCATTTCTCCTCGGGCCTGTGTACACTTGGAACTAAATTTTAGCCTTTTTTTTTTTTTTTTTTATAAAAATGGCTTTAGTTTTAGGTTGCACAGAAACACAGTTTTGTTCTCATGGAGTATAAGCAATTAATTCTCTCTAAAGCGTCTAATGGGCTGTGCTCTTCTCCGTGTGCCTGGTCTACTAGTGAGGGGCTTTTAAAATGCAGATCACCTGTTAATATTTTATATATGCATATATGTTGTCCCTTTGTTATAATATAGATTTGCAGGAGGGTGGCTGTTTTGGGTGAAGGGAGAAAGAGTGAGGGAGGAGGGGGCCCTTGTCAGGGCTGCTAAGCTTGAGATACAGATTTTTAGAATCAGAAGCAGCTTAGCACTTAGACATTAACATTTTCTTCTTCTTCTTTTTTAAAGCTTATTTATTTTTGAAAAAGAGAGAGAGAAAGTGGGGCGGGGTGGGGGGAAGGGGAGAGAGAGAATCCCAAGCAGGCTCGATGCTGTCAGCACAGAGCCTGACACGGGGCTTGATCCCGTGAACTGTGAGGTCATGACCTGAGCCGAAATCAAGAGTCAGACGCTTAACCGACTAAGCCACCTAGGCGCCCTCTTTTTCTTCGTAATTTATTACACTTGTAACGTTGAAAAATTCAAAGCTAGAGAAAATTCGGAAGAACAGCGGAAGAGACGCCTATACATCCTTCACCTAGATCAAATCATTATTTTGCCCCATTTACTTAATTTTTCTCTCCCTCTGTGTGCGCTCTATACTGTTACACACATTTGAGGTCAAGTTTTAGCAATTATAACTCTTTATCCTTCGTTCCTTCGGCATGCATTTTCTAAGGACAGGGACAGTCTCTCGCGATACCATGATGTCGTTCTCAAATTAAGAAAGTTTATACAATACTGGCCTTTTCCAACTGTGCCAGCAACTTTCGGAATAGCTCTGTTTTTCCTGGACCCGGTATCTAATCGAGAATCAAGGGCGACATTTAGTTGTTGTGTCTCTTTAGCCCTGTCTCTGTCTCTTAGGACACTGGCATTTTTTTTTTTTTTTTAAAGTACAGGCCTATCAGCTTATAAAACATCTCTCCCTTTGGGTTTGGCTGAAAGTTTCCTTGTGATTTATTTCAGCATGGGCAGTACCACAAACTTAGCGACCTGAAACAACAATAAACATTTGTGATTTCACGTAATCTCTGTGGGTCAGGAATTCGGGAGTGGCTTGGCCCGGTGGTTCTGGCTCGGGACCTCCCACGAGACCGCAGTCAGGAGGCCACCGGGGGATTTCGTCATCTCAAGGCCCGATTGGGGCTGGAGGATCTGCCTTCGAGAGGGCCTATCCCACGCTGGAAAGTTGGGACTGGCTGCTGGCTGGAGGCCTCAGTCCCTCGCCACAGAGACCTCCCCAGAGGATGCTTGAATCTTCTTGCTTCACTCTGGAGCTCGTTTTCCCCAGGACGGAGGGTCCTTGGGAGGGAACAAAGAGGAAACCTCAGTGTTGTAGGGCCTCGTGTTGGAAGACACGTACCGTCACGCTTCTGCAGCGTTCTCTCCCTGCGTGGTGATTTTCAAATATATCCACAAAGTCTTTGCAACCCTCCCCTTCAGAGGGCAGAGCCTACTTCTCCTCCCCTCGGGTACGGGCGGGACTCCCCTCTGTGGAGTGCAGCGCTAAGTAGTAACCACTTCTGTGAATTGGAAGCCCGCGGTGTCCAAGGGTTCGGGTCCTGCTGCTCGGGCTGCCGGGGATGTCCTGTTGTCACTTTAGGACACCAGAGCTGTTACGCTCCCAGCGTCGGCCGACTTGAACTCAAGTGTCTAGAGCAGGGCCTGCAAACGCAGCGGGAACGAGGACGTGAAGGTGGTTGAGAAGAGCCAGCCTCTAACAGAGTCTCCCGGATAAGCCCGTTCACGTGGGAGAGTCCGCCCGGTGACAGCAGAGCTCTCCACAGAGACTGCCTTGGACTTTAGGAAGAGGGCCTGGAGCAGGACCCTGGGAGGGGGGACAGGTAGGAAGGAGGGCGAGGCAGGGAGATATGGTGTGGGGAGCTTTACTGGGTCAGATGACCCACCCGAGCGCGCGGCCAGGAGCAAGCCACGACACCCTCACGAGGTCTCCGGACACGAGGGCCTCGGCCAGGTACCCACTCACAGGCATTCTGTGAGCGGCCCAAGTTCTCCCACTTCTCCGAGCCTGGTCTTCCACATGGGAACAGCGAATGCCGACACCGAAAGTGGTTTTGAGAGTTAAACGAAGTAGGACATTTCCTTCATTTTAAGTCTTTTTTTTTTTTTTCATATTGCAGCCTTTCTGAGATTTGAATATATCTTAAAATCAACGCATCCTACAGTTAGGATCGGCGACACTTGTCCTTCTTAGAGATTCTTAAAAGAATGGTATGGCTTCCCAACATGGCCGTCTTTAATTTTTGTGAAATATCGCAGAGTGGAGATACAGTAGCAGTAAGGAACTGAGAGCTTTTTAAGATGTTTCAGTTATATTGTGTTTTATTAGTAAAAAATAAGTCCTTGCATCTTAGATATATTGAAATATTTATGGCTGCTGTGATATTCTGGGTTTTGCCTTAAACTAGTCTGGGACGGGGCGCCTGGGGGGCTCAGTCGGTTAAGTGTCTGACATTTGATCTCGGCTCAGGTCGTGATCTCACAGTTTGCGGGATAGCTGAATGTGAAGCCTGCCTGAGAGTCTCTCTCTCTCTCTCTCTCTCACACACACACACACACACACACACACACACACACCCTACTCTGGTGAGGGCATAGACGAATCAAGATAGACCGTGCATGGAGGATTGTTGATGTTGGGCAAAAGGTCCCAGGAGTTCTTTATAAAGTTTGAAAACGTTCGTAATGAAGCAAAAGGAGAAAAACCACAAGAAATCAAGTGGATACATAGAGAGCTTTTTCTCTGAGTTTTTGTGGGATAGAGTCTCTCGTTATTCAGGTGTCCTCCTCAATGTCACCTCCGCCAAGAGGCCCTCCGTGATTTCCTTGTTCTATGGTTGCCCCCTTTCCCTCTTCCCGTTCCCCAACACAGTAGCTCTGTTTCACGCTCTGCTTTTTATAGCACCAGTACTTTCTGAAATTACTGATATGTTTGCCTTACTTGATCATTGTCCCTTTGAATTAAGCAGGGGGGCGCTTTTTTTTTTCATCCACACAGTAGGTGATCAGGAAATATTTGGTGACTGGTAAGGGCCCTCTGGTGCGTTGCCTGGTCAGCTGATCTAGCTTCCCTCCTCACCCCGCTTGGTTCTGCATCTCTTTGATGTGCTGCACAGCCTTCCCTTTGTGCCCAGGCCATCTCCTGTCCGCCCTTCTTGCATTGGCAGCCCCGCGTCCCAGCCCCCCCTCCCCCGTCCTGCGGGTGCCCCTCTGGGTTCTGTTCCTCCCTCTCTTGCCATTTCCTCCCGAAGATCTCCAGGCACGGCCCAGCCCCGGGGACGACCCTGGGAGTTTGTCATGAGCCACTCTGAGAAGAGACTTCTCTTGTCAACTAGGGAAACTTCCTTGCAAAGTCACTGGAAACTCTTCTAAAGAAGGAGGAAGCTTATTGGTTCCTATCACTGCCAGTCAAGCACATGCCCCACCCCCACGGGGAGGCCACGGAGCAGAGCAAGGCGCACCGTGGGTTCTGGAAGCGGGGTGGTCCGTGTGTGTTCTACAGAGCCCTTCGGACGGTTGGCAGGGTCTAGCAGTGTCTCTGGTGTCCGCACACCACCTTCGTAAGCATCGCCGCCGGGGTGACGTGTCTGCCGGGGTGACGGGCCGAAGAGGGCAGTGAGACTCCAGCGAGCGACCAGAGCGGAGCGCAGCAACTGACACCTGCTGAAACAGGCGCCCTGCGGGGTGGGGGGGTGGTGAGCTCTTCTCGAAAGAGGACCGAGAGTTTGCCAGGGAGAGAAATGAGGAAAGGGCGTTCCAGGCAGAGGGTACGGTCTGAGCACAGCCCCGGCCCTGGGATCGGAGGGCAGTGGACCCCGAGAGAGCGCTGCTGCGGAGGGAGAGGTGGCCGGCTTCCTCCTTTCTGAGTCTGCTTAGCTTGGGTGTCGCTCTCATCTGAAAATTGCCGTAAAGCCTAAAAACAGTATCCCACAGTTCAAGTTTCTTGGGGGTCATTTTAGAACCTTTCTTAGGATCCGCTGGGGCTCCTAGTGGAACGCGGGGGTCTCGAAAGATCGCAGCAGGTTATTTCCCGTTCCCCAGGAGGAGGCCTCCAGCCGGTGGCCTGCGTCCCCTTCACGCCTCCGTCCCTAGGACCAGCCTGGGCCTGGCACACACAGTCAGCAGCGGATTCTCGATTCCTGAAGCCGTGTTGTGTTTGCAGGTGCAAAGAGAAGAAATACGATTATGCCAACTTGCCCACGACATCTGTCGTCATCGCGTTTTATAATGAGGCCTGGTCGACTCTCCTCCGGACAGTTTACAGCGTCCTTGAGACGTCCCCGGACATGCTACTGGAGGAGGTCATCCTGGTGGATGACTACAGTGATAGAGGTGAGCCCTCCACACTCGCCCTTGGAGCGGCCTGGCTTCCCGGGGCAGTGCCTGGGAGGCAGGGGTGCGACTTAGGAGGGGTGGAACCGCTCAGGGGAGGATGGGCTTTCTGTGTCCCCGTGTGCCTGGCCCCTGCCCTCAGGGAGCTCGGAGCCTGCCGGGATGTAGGCGTGCGGACAGAGAGCTCTACCACACGGCGCTACAGGACACAGAGCACGCCGGAAGCGTGGCTGACCGTAGTCTCGAAGTAGTTTGTGGGCGGCAGAGGTGGAGGGAGGGTGTTTTAAGTGGAGGCACGGAGGGTCTGCTCTTGTAAAACTCACGTTCTGGCGGGTGGAGGTGGTCAGCGAACATGGAAAGAATGATACAGTGTGACGCGACACGGTATAAAACAGCACAGCGTCGTGCAGTGACGCCGCAGATGGAATAGAGCGAGGTACCAAGTGCTGTGAAGTCAATCGGAGTGGGAGAGCAAAGGGAGCTTGGGGCCGGGCCCTCCTCCAGCCTGGTGGAGGGCAGGAAGCCTCCCTGAGGAGGTGGTTTTAAGCCGAAAGCTAGGATGTAGAGGAGGCAGCCGGGGAGCAGGCAGGCCGTTGCCCAGTGGGGAGGTGGCAGGGGAGATGAGGTTGCAGGGTGGGCGGGGCCAGACCAGGTAGGGCCTTGGAGGCCCCCAGAAGGGGTTTAGGCTTAAATATGAGCCCGATGGGAGCCGGCTGAGGGTTCCTGGGGGGACCGGAAGGTCGCTCAGTCTTGGGCTCACTGTGCTGCCATTGTGGGGTGTGGCCGATGGATGGGAGGAGGGGCGCAGGGGCTGCTGTGGTCATGCCACACGCCACGTGACTAGCCGAAGTGATGGAGCTGAGCTCAACTGAGGGGAAATGTCAGGGTCATGGCACCGGGGAGAGCCGTGGGCTGAGTTGTTAGTCTCAACCCAAATTACCATCCCTGGGCCACGCAGAAGGGGAGCAGCTGCTGCTTCGTGGGCATCTGCTGTTTCAGGCTCTGGCTGGTCCGTCCGACTTCACAGCCTGGAGGACACGTCCTAATTGGTGGGTGTGTTTGGCGCTTCTCACAGAGACTCTAAACAACCGTGAGGTACACGGGATAGAAACTGATCTCTCTCACGTCACAAAGCTCGGGGAATGGTCTAGGGCTGGGGTGGCGGCCCCGGCTCCTTCTGCCCTGTACCTCCACATTCCCTAGGAGTTTGCACTGCCCTGGTCTGCGTGCCCCAGGCTGGCTCTTCACCTTCGGCGTGCTCCCAGCGACAGGAGCAGGGAGGGGGGCTGGGGCGCCAGCCCCGGAAGTTGCCCTCATATCCCGTGGAGCGGAACAGGGTCACGTAGCCACACCTAGCTGCAAGGGAGGCTGGGAACTATAGCTTCCATGGCGGGTGTTTGGCGACAGTTGGCATTCTCCACGACAGCATGCAAGCCAGGCTGGGGCTTGACGCTCCATGAAGCCCGCTAGGCACTGCGCTCTGGGGTCAGGGCGCCTGGGTCAGAGGTGAGCTTTACCGTGAACCTGTCGTGGCACCTGGGACAAGTCACTTGTCTTTTCTGAGCCTCACTGTCTCATCCGTGGATGCGTTTGTCCACCCTTATATCAGAGAGAGGTGAGGGACAAGCGAGATCACGCAGGACGGAATCTCACGCCGGCCAGCACGTAGTAGGTACTCGTCTCCCTTTCCTGTGGTCCTCTCCTCCCAGGGCTGTTTCAGATCTGTGTCGGCACTGGTCCGAGCTCCAGCTCTTTGCAGCTGCACAACCTGGAGCAACCCCAGCGTCAGCCTTGGCTTCAGCCCCTGTAAGGTGGGATACTAGTCCCTAGCAGTGAGGATCAAGGCAGGTGACCTGCTAGGTCAGTGCCCGGCATATTGTCATGGGCACTTTTATGAAATAAAATGAAATATTACTTTTATGAAATATTAAAACACCGTACAGTGCCCCAAACGTTTCGGAAATGTATTCATTCAGGAGCAAAGAGCAGATTATGTATTTGATCTTCGTGGGCTTGAATAGCTCCTCCGCCGGCAGGACCAGGGTACGAGCCCCTCCCGCACAGCTCAGTTCTTCTCGTGAGTGTAATGTGAGGCGCCATCTTGGTGACCGGCACCGTGGGCCAAATGCCTGCTCGAGCCATGGTGACAGGAGTCGAGCCCTGCCCCTCCCCCCGGCCTTTCCACACGCCAGGCTGAGCTCCACGTGGGGGCGCCTGCCCTCCCCGGCCGGGCATGGGAGGGCAGTTCAGACAGACAGAACGGATGCTGCCCAAATGCATAAAGAGTGCGAGGAGGCTACACGTGCCTTTTCTTTTTTTCCTTTCTGTCTTTGGACGTGTGTGTTTACTAGGCAGAGCCACCGCCAGTTAGCTTTGCTTGGGAAGCCACCTCCCTTGTTCCCACTATCTGCTTATTTGCAGTTATATTTAGGATGAAACAAAAATCAACCAATGAAATGCTTTTTTTTTTGGAATGTCGAGAATATTTAGGGAAACAACTTTACAAACCGAAGCAACCTAGAACGGGTTACAGATTTTTCCCTTTTGCCGAGGATCGAGGACTTTCAGATGAAGCCCACCGTCATTAGGGGGGATTCTCTCATTTTTATTTTGCCCGATGGGCTCCCCCCACCTCCCCCTGACCCACGGAGGGGTGGGAATCAGGGCCTCCTGTCCCTGAACCTGTGTGTGGAGTCTGGAGTCCTGAGGCCAGCCCTCGCCAAGGGCACGACCTTTCAACTTTTAAAGCCTCATTTCTTTTTATGCAAAACGGGAGGAGCACATCCTCCCGCACGATTTTGCATTTGTTTAGGGAGGATGAGATTGTACAGGAAAGCCTGTGGATTCAAGCCAGGGCTGCTGGGTTACCATCCTGGCTCCTTAGCTCACTCGTTCTGGGATCTTGACACATGCCTTAGCCTCTCTGGCCTCAGTGTTCTCATCTATCAATGGGGATAGTTGTAGTACCTACCTCATGGGCAGGTTGTAAGACTCTCACGAGTTCGTATAAATAAATCACCTGGGCAGTAATTCATAGAGTAGGCCCTCTAGTGGCCGCTGCCATTATTATTCTATTACTGTTACTGGGTCAAAGAAAACGTGCTCATGAGAAAATTTGCATTAACATAAATATAAATAAAATCTGTTAACATAATCCCACGTAAATTAAAATTTTATCATGTCTTACATAATCAGTTAATATAAATAAACCAAGTTTACATTAACCCCGTTTTTCTGAAAAATTGTGGTTGGGCAATTTTTGTGTGTTTCATTTTTAAACGTTCACATGTCGAGATATAATGTATCTTTGAGGGGGGGTAACAGCTTTATTGAGATACCTGCACCGGTTTCAAGCACACACAATTCAGTGTGCACATGTTTTGGTGGGGAGCCCTTGGTGGTTCTGGAATTCCTCCGCCCCAGCCTCACCTGGCCTTCGTCGGGCGCGTCCAGCCTTGGTTCTGGGTGAGGTGAGGGCATCCCAGGTAGGTGCGGAGCGAAGGAGGCTTGTGTCTATTCGGTTGTCATTTTGGGCCAGGGAGGGCCCGGAAGGACGCGACCCGGGATGTGTGGCGGTGACCCCACTTGTCTCGCTTGCCCCCCCAGAGCACCTGAAGGAGCGCCTGGCCAACGAGCTGTCGGGGCTGCCCAAGGTGCGTCTGATCCGCACCAACAAGAGGGAGGGCCTGGTGCGAGCCCGGCTTCTGGGCGCTTCCGCGGCGAAGGGCGAGGTGCTGACCTTCCTGGACTGTCACTGTGAGTGCCACGAGGGGTGGCTCGAGCCGCTGCTGGAGAGGTGCGTGAGCGCGCGAGTGGGGGCCGTGCTGTGCGGAAGCGGAAGCCGATTTCCCACCGCGGCGCCTGGGTTCCGACGCCCCTGGGGCAAGTCCTCTGTCACCGGGCATGATAACGGTCTGTGCCCCACAGGGCTGCGGAGGCCGTTAAATGATTAATACACATGCAGTCCTTAGAACATGCTGGCATGTAGGAGGCCTGGTTAGTGTTTACTTTTATCACTGCTTATTATACGCGTTTGTTCGGATCACTTAGGAAGTATGATCAACCGAGAAAAAGCTGTCGCTCATATGGAACCACGCCGCTGATGAATATACTTTTGGTGGATTTCCTTCAAGCGAGGCCGTCTTATCCGTTATACCCAGTACCCACCAATGCTTAGGACCCATGACATTTTTAACAGACCCGCAAAAATGTTTTTAAATCAGAAGGGAAAAAAAATGAGCATCATAATAATGGATTTAGCCGGGATTGTGATTGTGGTTTGTCCTTCTACCATTATAGTCATAAAGTATAGTTATATATATATATATATTTTTTTTACCTTTTTAACTTTTTGTTTATTTTTGAGAGAGAGAGGGAGAAAGGCAGAGAATCTCAAGCAGGCTCCATGCTGTCAATGCAGCACCCAATGCGGGACTCGAACCCATGAATAGTGAGATCATGGCCTGAGCCGAAATCAAGAGTCGGATGCTTAACCGACTGAGCCACCCAGGTGCCCCTATGTTATTTCTTATGAAGCCGTAAAGAGTCATAACACAGCCCTGTCTTTAAGGACATGTCTCTTGCTGTCCCACAGCCTCATGCCCTAACCCTCCCAATCCGCCTGTCCTCCAAATCTACTGCCCCTGGGCCCCCTCTTCTCTTCTCTTCCCTTCTCCCCTCCCCTCCCCTCCCTCCCCTCCCCTCCCTTCTCCCCTCCCCTCCCCTCCCTCCCTCCCCTCCCCTCCCCTCCCCTCCCCTCCCCTCCCCTCCTCTCTCCTCTCCTCTTCTCTCCTCTCCTCTCATCATCTCCCTGTTCTCCTGATTCTGCACCACAGCAGGCATGAGCTGGGCTGGCGAAGTTGGAGTTCTTCCAGGTGGGGGAGGAAGGTCCAAGGTGGGGGGAGGGGGCTTCGTTTGGTCCCTCCCCTGGGGAGCAGGCAAAGGGTCAGAGGATCAGGGTCTCTGCAGTCGGCAGCCCACTTTCCCGTGGCCTCTAGCACTTTGGTTGCCACGGTCTGTCGGGAAGAGCTGGGGACCCACTTGCCTCCCTTCCTGTGCGAGACCAGGCCGTCCCCTCCTCTGCTGCTTCTGTTGTCCTGCATCCTGTCCCCTCTGGGTCCCACGACTGCTGCTTTCTCTTCCTCAGCTCTGGTGAGCTTCGCCAGCAGTAAGGACCCAGGGCTTCTCAGCCTGTGATGGAGTCTGAGGTTATTTAGAACTTGGCAACAGCTAAGGGAGCCCTCTGGGGCCGGGACCGGTGGGTTTGCCCTTCACCCCTTCGCGACTGCGCACACAGACGGCTGCCTCCGGGCCGGTCCGAAGTCAGCCGGTGCACTGACACCACCCAGCACTCCACTCCAGCCCATCCTCTGGAAGCCAGCGAGGCAGCCCTCCCCATAGACAAGCCCTAGTCCCATATCCCCAGACGAAGGGATTCTCCGCCCCGGCCACCCATAGAACCACATCTGGGGAACTTGTAAAACACACCAACTCCTGGGGCGCCTGGGTATCTCATCCGGTGAAGCATCCAACTTCAGCTCAGGCCAGGATGTCCTGGCTCGTGAGTTCGAGCCCCGCGTCAGCCTCCGTGCTGACAGCTCAGAGCCTGGAGCCTGCTTCGGATTCTGTGTCCCCCTCTCTCTCTACCCCTCCCCTGCTCACGCTCTGTCTCTCTCTCTCTCAAAAATAAATAAACATTAAAACAATTTTTAAAAAAATACGAACTCCTGGTCTCATGGCCAACCATTTGGGTCTGAACCTCTGGAGGAGGGCCTGGGCTTCTGGATGTTTCAGAAGCTCCCCAGGAACCTAGGTGTGCACCAGAGTTGACACACTCTGGTCCCTCGGATGGTCCCAAACAGGAACCCTCCTGGTCCCTCGGACGGCCCAACAGGAGCAGTAACACTGTCCCTCCAGGGGCTTTTGGAAATAGATATTTTTAGGTTTTCGAGTCAGGTGGGTGGTGCTCCTGGCATTTCATGAGCCGGGGACTAGGGATGCCAGCCGCCCCACAGTGTACAGTTCAGCCCTGGACAGCAAACACTGGTTCTGCCTCAGATGCCAGTAGCAACCCGCCCCCGCCCCCACCCCCACCCCCAGGGCATGCCCTTACTGGGCCTGCGCACTCCCTAACCCTGGTTCAGGGTCCTCTGCTCTAATGCTGGCTTCCTCAGTTTCCCTTTTCTTATAAAAATTAGGCCATCTAACCAGCTCGATTGCAAGTCACAAGTTCTTCTGGTCTCTGCCAGGGGCTAAGAAGCTTCTTTGAACCTGCCCAGCAGGTCCGCCAGTGGTCCTCTCAAATCTTTTAAGAGTGCCCTCAGTTTATTTAAAGAATTGGGGGGGCGCACCTGGTGCCTCAGTCGGTTAAGCGTCTGACTTCGGCTCAGGTCACGATCTCACGGTTTGTGAGTTCGAGCCCCGCGTCGGGCTCTCCGCTCTCAGTGCAGAGCCCGCTTTGGATCCTCCGTCTCCCTCTCTCTCTCTGTCCTTCACCCCCCACCTCTCGTCAAAGGTAAACAAACATTTAAAAATTAAAAAAAAAAAAAAAAGAATTGGGGGTTGGTAGGTACCCACTCTGTGTCTCGCTCAATTTAGCAGATTCATAGGTTTTATTCAAACAGTCCATCCTGAACGGTGCAATTTCACCTAATATTGTAATTCTCACCGAAGCGTGGTATTCGCCTTGCCCCCTCTGACTTCCTGGGCTTATTCTAAGGACGCTTACAACTCCGGTCTGGTCGATCTCTGTTTCTTCACATCCTTGCTCTGTGTGGCTTAGGCTTGCTTAGGTCTCAAATTCCAGATAAAAGCCCCCCAGAATGTAACCCGGGGAAATCCGGTGTTCGCACGCAGGCCGGCCCCAGTTCATCTTCCCCGGTGCACTGGCAAATGCGAACCCCCCCCCCCCCACAGTATGGCAGCATGCTGGGGGCTGGTTGGGGCTGTAAGCGTGGCTGCAGAGAGAAGAGCGAAAGCAGACGCGCGGGCCAGTGCCTGCAGCATTTTCCTCTGCGCTACCAAATCCCGTTCACAGTAATAAAGATGTCAAGAAAAGACTAGCAGCAGGTCCCAGGTTCTCTGCCAGCCACCTTACCAACATTCCCGAAGGGAGTCCTCACATTAACCCTGTGAGCAGATATTATCATTCCAGCAGGTGACAGGTGACAGGCTCTGAGAGGTTAGGTGACTTGGCTGATGTCACACAGCAAATAAGGGGCAGGATTCGCATTTTTATTCTAACTCCAAAGCCGATCCTTTGGTTCTGGGCGCACCTCTGTTTTTGTAGGGGGATAATTAGTTCTCGACATTAGGACGTTTCACTGTGATTAAACGGGGGGAACCTCTTGGCAGTCTTTAGAAATTGAAAACCCTGCTTTCGGTCTTTAAAGCGACCTGCGGTTTTCACCTGTCTTGACTTTCATGGAGGCACTAAGGCTTATCCAGTGTCTCCCTAGATGGAATCTGAATATTGAAGCTGGGGGGCTTTTCCTATTCAGGCCAGAATCCTTCCTGCCTCGGTCTCCTCCGCCACCTGGGCCATTCCCTGGGAGGGTCCCCGCCAGGGCCTGAGGTGGCCGCAGACACCTGCAGCGAGAGACGCGGGCCTTTGTCACACGGGCTCCCCTCCCTCCGGGTGGAAGGATGAGGGGAGTTCATCCCCAGATTCCCCAGTCATCCTCCCGCCGCCCGTCCTCACGGAGGGGCGCATGGGGCGTCCCCGTGTCCGCAGGATCCACGAGGAGGAGTCGGCCGTGGTGTGCCCGGTGATCGACGTGATTGACTGGAACACCTTCGAGTACCTGGGCAACGCCGGGGAGCCCCAGATCGGCGGCTTCGACTGGAGGCTGGTGTTCACGTGGCACGTGGTTCCTGAGAGGGAGAGGATGCGGATGCGGTCGCCCATTGACGTCATCAGGTTCGGGCCGACTTCTGGGCCACGCGCTCTCTGAGCGTGTCAGCGACGGGACCTGGGGAGGGCTGGTTCCCCCACTGTCTCCAGGGCATTCCTTTATTTTATTTTATTTTTTAGATCTTTATTTATTTTTGAGAGAGAGAGAGAGAGAGACCGAGTGCAAGCAGGGGAGGGACAGAGAGAGAGGGAGACACAGAATCCGAAGCAGGCTTCAGGCTCCGAGCTGTCAGCACAGAGCTTGATGTGGGGCTCAAACTCGTGAACCGTGAGATCATGACCTGAGCTGAAGTCAGACGCTTAACTGACTGAGCCACCCAGGCGCCCAAGCATTTTTTTTTATTAAAAAAATATATTTGCTAGACATATGAATTGTATATTGGTATATTTTATTTAATTACTGATTTAAAAAGTTGTGGTAAAATATGCATAACAAAAAATTGCTCCCTTTAACCATGTGTTGAAGGGTTCAGTTCAGGGGCATCCAGCACATTCTAAATATTGTGTAACCATCGCTTCCAGGTCTTTTTCATCGTCCCGTACGGAAACTCGATACCCATTGAGCAATGACTCTCGTGTCTCTCCTTCTTCAACCCCTGGTCCCTTCTATTCTGCTTTCTGTCTCGATGGACTTCCCTGGTCCAGATCGCTCGTGGAAGTGGACTCACACTTCTGTGACTGGCTTCTTTCACTCCACATAATGTTTTCAAGGTTCTTCCAGAACCTGTTCTTTTTTATGGCTGACCAGTACGCCACTGTGCAGACATCCATGTTTGCTTACCCAGTCACCTGCTGACGGCCACGTGGGTCGTTCCTGCCGTTTGGTTATTGTGAACAATGCTGCCGTGAATATTGATATACTGTTACCTGTTCAAGTCCCTGTTTTCAGGTTTTCGAGGTCTATACTAGGAGTGCAATTGGGGGGTCATATGATAATTTCATGCTTAACGTTTTGAGGACACGCTATCAGGTCCTTTTTCAACTGGGGGATAGGGGGACTGGGGGGTGAATGGGCCACCTGTGGCCAGTGGGCGAGCCTGGGTCTGAGTAGGGTGGGTTCAGTGGGGGCTTAGATGCTCTCATTCTTCAAGATGTTCAAGTAATAGGAAGGTTTCTCCCTACCGGGCCCATTTCAGGACCAAATGGGAGGTGGATATAGGCCGATGGAGGTCAGACGTCAGCCTTATTGCTGGTGTATTGAGCTGGGAGTGGTGTCTTAGATCTGCACCCGTGTTTGGCAGGTGGGCTTCTGAGTTCTGACCTTGAGATGACCCACTGGCCAGAGGGAAACGCCTGTGGAGACAGTCTTAAGACATGGCAGTCGAGGGGTGCCTGGGCGGCTCAGTCAGTGAAGGGTCCCACTCTTGATTTTGGCTCAGGTCATGATCTCGCGGTTGGTGAGTTTGAGCCCCATATAGGGTTCACTGTCAGTGTGGAGCCTGCTTGGATTCTCTCTCTCTCTGCCTCCCCCCCGCTTCTGCTCTTATTCTCTCTCTCTCTCTCTCTCTCATTTTCTCTCTCCCCCTCCCTCCCTCTGTCAAAAATAAATAAGCTTAAAGAAAACAAGAGATAAGGGTAGAGAAATGGACAAGGCCAAGTCATGTCCAGCCTGGAAGGCCAAGTTTCCTCTGGGAAACTGAACCCTACCCCCCTGCCTCGCGCCCTCCCCTCCGTGCCCACAAGGCGCTGCCCGTTGAGACGTTGGTGAGCCTCCCCAGGGCGGTGACCGTGGGGCACATCTATGCCTCCGGGCCCAGAGCAGAGCCTGGTAGAGCGTAAAGTCAGGGTGTGCTCAGAGACGGCTGGGGGGCCGGGGGGCTCGGGGCGGACGGGAGTTCCCCTGCTGCTCACGCCACCACGCGGTTGTCACACTCTCCTAGGTCTCCAACAATGGCTGGAGGGCTGTTTGCTGTGAGTAAGAAATATTTTGAGTATCTGGGGTCTTATGATACAGGAATGGAAGTTTGGGGCGGAGAAAACCTCGAATTCTCCTTTAGGGTAAGTATGCCAGTCTTCTCTGTGGACTCTTCCTTCACCTGTCCTCTCTCTCTCTTTCTCTTCTCTCTCTCTCTCTCTCTCTAGGAATGATGGGATTTTCCAGGAGAACCTGGCCGACTTTTCCTCCCCGTCGGCGGTTTTTAATCCAACGAGGCTGAAAGATGTTAATAGTGGCATGCACTTCCTATAAACCTGCATGCCTTCTTGTTCGAACTTCTAAGAAATTGTGCTTTTCATAGATTTGGGGCAGGGAAGGGCCTTGCAGGTCACCTAGTTCTCTTCTCTCACTAAAGCAGGGAGAAACGGGGCCTTAGAGCGGGGAAGTGACTGGCTCGAAGTCACCCACCCAGTGAGTGGCAGAGAGGGGGCTAAAACCCAGGCCCCTGCTCCCCAAACTCCTCTTTCGGAGCCTTGATGTCCTTATTTACTTATGAAATAACCCGTTCAGCGCAGTGACTTTCAACCTTTGCCACGTATAAGAATCGTTTAACAAAGAACTTGTTTAAAAAGGCACATTTGTAAGTACAGTCTCCAGAAGGACGAGGAATCTCCTTTCTGGGAAGAGCCCACTTACTGATCCTGCCGTTTGCGCCCCATTGACGCCCCTTTGAGGGGCCGCTAGCATTTCGGTGCGTTTTCCAGTTCACTGAATCCTGCGTTTTCAGTATCTGCATTTCATGGCAATGTCTGTACTTTTTAATAGAGGATTTTAGATTTCAGTGGTATTTTATATGGTTTCCTGCTTCGAGAGAGTTAATAAGAATTGGCCCTCCGCTGAGGACTGACACCCCCCCGTTATATAAGCTCCAGCTACCGTCCCCGGGCCCACGTCCTGGGGGCAGTGGGGTGTTCACGGCCCTCTGCCCCCGCGTGAGATGGTCTCAGACACGTCAGCCCGTTGAGGTTTAGGATGTGCTTGTAATGGTCTTTCTGCCTCTTCCCTAGGTGTCAGGCTGCTCTGCCTGCCTCTAGAAGCTCTTCCTTTCCCCCTTCCAAACCTCTCTCCTTACTCGCTGCTTTCCTCTCTTCTGTGGCTAGGAGATCAGGTAACGAGCTTGTGTGTTAACATAACGAGTAATGGGTCCCCAGTGAGGCCAGCTGTGGGTGCTCCCGTGAGCCGAGTGCATGAGCTTTAGTGCATGGACTTGGGGATCTTGCTTCTGACGGCTTGTCTTTGGGGCTGTGTTCTCGCTCCTTGACTGCGTTCTGTGTCCTGAATGTGCCGGGGAGGTGGCCTCCTGCCCCGTGGAGGGTGAGGCCCTGGCAGTGTTCTGGGCCCGCGCTCCCTGCCGCAGGCACCGCTGGCCGGCAGCTCACCCCCCCTGCCCCCTCCCCACTCACCCACCCGGCCTCCTCCCTGCTCTGTGCGCAGATCTGGCAGTGCGGCGGGACCTTGGAGACACACCCGTGCTCTCACGTGGGCCACGTTTTCCCCAAGCAAGCCCCCTACTCTCGCAGTAAGGCTCTGGCCAACAGCGTCCGGGCAGCCGAAGTGTGGATGGATGAATTTAAAGAACTCTACTACCATCGCAACCCCCATGCCCGCTTGGTGAGTTCCCCGGCCCGCCCGCACCCCAGCCGGCCTCGTCCAAACGAAAGCAGCTGATTCTGGCCGCCCCACCAGAGTGGACCTGGTTCCAGAAATAGATACAACTATGGGAAAACTGTCTTCCTCCACTTCCAATAACGCATTCATGTTGATTCTCATTATTCACAGTAATAGTGGTCCGTGTCGTCATCGCAAACACTGAACTCAACACCCCCGAGCCGCTGCTCCTTGGGGAAATACAGCGCTAGGTTCCTTCAGGCCGCTTGCAGGTTGACATTTTTGCCAATGGATCAATACGTAACTTGGTTTTATGAAAATTTCTTTTGAAAGATTCTTTACGTTGGACTCACGGCCAGCGACCCTGTAACATATGCCTCATCCACGTATTTGCTCCGCCAAGTGCCACACAGCCTTCTCGGACCGAGGAACACTAGCCGGCCCTTCGGCACCATGCTTGGGGGCCTTTGAAGCAGTGAGGTCACCAGCCCAAAGCCACAAAATCTGAAAAATGTGGCAGTAGGCGGGCGATGAACGGGACGCTGGTTGGCAGTATGAGAGCTGAGGCGCGATCTCAGCTAGGAGCGTCAGGTTGGGTGACTCACGAGTTCTCACCCCTCCCTGTGCGTGTTTGTGGATGACGGCGGTGGTACGAAACCACGGGTATTGATTTTAGGGTTACAAATAAGCTTTAGCAAATAGGTCCTCTGCGTCTGCCCCTGGCCAGCTCTACAGGCCCCCGGACAAGGTGGCCCCTCTGCACCGGCATAAACGAAAATGAAAATGAAAATCTGTTTTTCCGAATCCTTACCGCAGCCCCTCAGGATTGCTATGAAATTCTCGTTTTTTATTTATTATTATTTTTTTAAATGTTTATTCCGTTTTGAGAGACAGCATGTGAATGGGGGAGGGGCAGAGAGCGAGGGAGACACAGAATCCGAAGCAGGCTCCGGGCTCCGAGCTGTCGGCACAGAACCTGACACGGGCTCGAACTCATGAACTGCGAGATCATGACCTGAGCCGAAGTCAGACACTCAACCGACAGAGCCACCCAGGCGCCCCAATTCTCATTTTTTAGATGCCAGAAGTGAAGTTCAGAGAGCTTGCCTGATGTGGGCGGAACTGAGCCTGGGGCGCGTGGCCCCCGCTCCCTGCTCTGCAGAGCCCTGTGCACCTGCCCCTGACCGCCCCCTTGGTCCCCTCTCTGCCTCTGGGCTCCAGGGCCATGCTTCTTCTGTCCCGCCCAAGGCTGCAGAGTGGAACCGTCTGCGCCTTCCCATTACCCAGTATGGAGCCCACAGCTCTCTCTTCCTGAGGGTTCCCAGAGAATGATACATTAGAGGGGCCCCGCATACACCTTTCGTCTGGATGCCCGTGGCCGAGTGTTCAAATGGATATTTGGTTGAAGATGAGGGCACAATGACTCATCAAAGGGACACCCTCTGGGAAGTTAAGTAAAAATCGGAACCTTTGCTCAAATGTTTTCCTGCCGTTACCATTTTGTTAAATATTTAGCCTGTTAAATTTTAATACTTTAACGTCATAGTGCAAGGACAGTAATAGCACTCGGCACTTGTGGCTGTGCTAAACAGATGCTTACTTTAATTATTTAGAAGCCTTTTTTTTTTTAATGTTTATTTATTTTTGAGAGAGAAAGAGAGTACAAGCAGGGGAGGAGCGGAGAGAGAGGGAGACACAGAATCCGAATCAGGCTCCGGGCTCCGAGCTGTCAGCACAGAGCCCGGCGCGGGGGTCACACTCACAAACTGCGAGATCCTGACCTGAGCTGAAATTGGAAGCTTAACCAGCTGAGCCACCCAGGCGCCCCGATTATTTAGAAGTTCTTAATCGTTGGATTTGTCCAGAAAACTAAGCTTCCGCAAGTAGTTATCACCGCAGTGCTTGGCACTTACCATTGTAGGCATATATGCAGGCTCCAGTCTGTTGAGCACGTAGGTCCATGTACGTGGTTACATTGAGAATATTCCCCTGTGCTTGACAGTGACCGCTTCAGGAATTAGGAGTAGTTCAGAACATCAAGTTGTCCTCTACCGATGTTCGCTGGTCTGTGACCACACACTCATCGATGGTGCAGATGCACGGGTCCCCGGAGCTGACGCAGCCCCCGGACTCGGCTCCCTGACCTCTGACCTCATTACCAGGCGCTTTGTGTCCTTCCTTGGGCACCTGACCGCACGTCCCTGCAGCGAGAGCACCCGAGAATGCAGTCATTTGCGTGACGGTCTCTCCCGCCAGGGGGCCGTCGCTGTGTCTGAGGCTGGTCTGACCCTCCGAGCCTGTGCAGGGCCCAGCACACAGTGGGTGCTCAGGGAACGCTGTGGAGGAAGGGGGCGTCCATGGAGATAAGACGGGGACTCACTGCTTTTGCTGTCTCCTCAGGAGCCCTTTGGCGATGTGACCGAGAGGAAGCGGCTCCGGGCAAAGCTCCAGTGTAAGGACTTCAGGTGGTTCTTGGAAAACGTGTACCCAGAATTGCACGTGCCTGAAGACAGGCCTGGCTTCTTTGGGATGGTGAGCGAGGCGGGCCTGGGGTGGGCAGGGGCTTTCCCAGTCAACAAATCCTGGCCAAGAGAGGCCCCTTCACGGGGCTGCTAGCCTTCCCCCAGCTTCTCCCCATGTCTGGGCCCCATGTCCCAAAGAAGTCACTAGAAGCCATCTCCAAATTGGGGACGATAAGCCTCCCAACGTATAGACGAAGAAACTGAGGCTCACCTAGTGTTTCCATGTCCGGTTTCATATTACTTCAAGCTTCAAATGTCTGGGCCAGTTCCTAATTCCCAACTCGAGGACTGATAAACGCGGTGCTGGAGGGGGAAGAAAGAGTCCCTTCGGTTGTTACAAAGAACCTTGAAAGAAACGTCTCCGGCATGAAGCCAACCAAAATGTCCAGGGCGTTCGGCTTTTGGGAGGAACGATGCCGACTTAGGAAGGTGTCCCCTGCTGTGTCGCGCTGATCGGAAGTGCCCGCATTCCATTCGGGACAGCTTTGATAAATACAAAGCAAGACAGTCATGCATTAAGTTCGGGCTCCTTACGAAAAGGTTCAAGCGGAGAGAGCGATGTAACGAACCCCGCCCCCAAGCTTCTAGAATGATGACGATTTTGCCTCTCTTGCTCTCCGCCTCCTCTGCCCCTCCTCTCACGTTTTCCTTGGCTCAGGCGAACCCCAGGCATCTTGTCATTTCGCTGCCGTTCGCTTCCCCGTGCACGCACCGTGGACGGTGTCTTCTGAAACCACAGAGCGTCATCACCCCCGGCAAGTGAGCAGTACTCACTTGGTGCCACTTTCTGGGTACCCTTTAATGTCTAGCCCTTACCCAGATCCCCCTGCTTTACCCCACCTCTCTCGGGGGAAGTGGCTCGTTCCCCCTGGGGCCCGAGACGAAGTCTCACATTGCGGTTGGCCGCCCCGTCTTCCCACTCGTGTCTCCCCTCATCGAAGGCAGACCTCCCCCCAACCCCCTCGTGCTACTATTGCTGAAAAAACAGCATCCGTCGTCCGGTAGCACGTCTCACCCTCGGAATTACCTAACTGCTTCCTCGTGGTGTCTTTTAAATTGTGCCTCCCTGGCCCCTGGTTCTTAAAATGGAAGTGAGGTCCCAAGAACTGACTGGAATTGGAATCGTCAGCCTTTTACGGCGAGGACGCTTCACAGCTGGGTCTTCTGCTCCTGCCGCAGCGTCACGGGAGCTCCTAACCTCTGGTCGTCCTGCTTCTGGCGATGAGATGGGCCAGCGGGTCCGTGGGGCCTCTCCGGGACCGGCCACTCGCAGGGGCCACGTCAGCCTCCTCTCGCGTTTTCTGTAACTGTCGATAAGTCATCGCCCAGACCCAGACTGCACACGGCGTTGTCAAATTGTGCTTTTTCGAAGCCTTTCCCTTCTTCCGCATCATTAGCTGAGATGTTTCTGTACGCAGAACATTCCCCTGTTAACGGGGACCATCTGGCATCCGTGAAATTTAGAGTTCATTCAGAAAAGGCATAACAGATTTGGGGGGCGTGCGCGGGTGACTCAGTTAAGCATCTGACTCTTGATTTCAGCTCAGGTCACGATCTCACGGTTTGTGAATTTGAACCCTGCATCAGGCCCTGCACTGGCTGCGTGGAGCCTGCTTGGGATTCCCTCTCTCTCTCTCTCTCTCTCTCTCTCTCTCTCTCTTTCTCAGTCCCTCCTCTGCTCACTCTCTTTCTCTATCAAAATAAAAAGAATACACTTAAAAATTAAAAAAAAATAAGAGGCATAACAAATTTTTAAGTCCTTCTCTTTATTCGCCTGTTTCAGGAGTGAGAGTTGGTCTTCAGCTTCCTCCAGCGATGCCGATGGGATTGTTCTGTTTGTTTGTTGGCTCATTTGCGTTTTGGCTTTTTCTCTCCTTGAGCATCACCGAGAAGCAGCGGGGTTTTATACGGCCAGCGCGCAGCAGTTCAACTGTTGGTTTCGTTTTTGTTTTTGTTTTTCTTCGTTTTTGTTTTTCTTCCAACCGTTTAGGTCGTCCATCTTCGGCTAGTGAGGACCTCTTTAGTTTGGCTTCTGTGATCTCCACCCCCTGTAGTGGCCTGGTGGCCTCCTTGATGCTGGCCACACTCGTCTTCTGCATTTGTTCCCGTCCCTCCCGGAGCCCCTGAGCCTTGCGGTGGGGAGCAGCGTTCAGAGCCCACAATCCAGATGCCAGCGGTGGGCTCTGTCTCTAGGCCATGCTCTATACCGGAAACATAATGCTAGCCACATAAGTAATTAAAAATTGCTCAGTAACCATATTTTATTTTATTTTTAAGGTTGAGTTTTTTATTAAGCAAGTCTTTTTAATGTTTACTTTTGAGAGAGAGAGAGAGAGAGCACAAACGGGAGAGGAACAGAGAGAGAGGGAGACACAGAATCCGAAGCAGGCTCCAGGCTCTGAGCTGTCAGCACAGAGCCTGACGTGGGGCTCGAACCCACGGACCTCATAGACCTTGAGATCATGACTGACCTGAAGTCAGATGCTTAACTAACTGAGCCACCCAAGCACCCCTATTTATTTATTTTTGAGAGAGAGAGAGAGTGCACAAGTGTGGGAGGGACAGAGAGAGGGGGACAGAGGATCTGAAGCAGGCTCCAACTTGACAACAGAGAGCCTGACACGGGGCTCGAACCCACAAACCGAGAGATCACAACCTGACCTGAAGTCAGACACTCAACCAACTGAGCCACCCAGGTGCCCTTAGTAACCGTATTTTTAAAAGGAGCACGTGAAGTTAATAATATACTTTATTTAATTCAGTGTGTCCCCAATATTATCATTTCAACATGTAGTTGATGTAAAAATTTATCGAGAGGCATTACTTCTTTTTCTTGTACTGTCTTGAAATCGGCTGTGTATTTTACACTCACTGCATCGCTCAGTTTGGACGTGGTCACGTTTCAAGTGCCCAGTAGCCACATGTGGCCGGTGGGGACCGCTGTGGGGTGCATAGTGCGGTAGTTTTTCAGTGGGTAGAGAAAAGGAATGCATATTTTTGAGAAACAAATCATGAGCTCACACTGATCTCTCAAATTCAAATGTAATCTTATAGGATTTTTTCTTCTTTGATATTATACTTGTGTTTCTTTTTTCTTACACTGAAAATCTTAGTTTCAAAAATATTAACATATTTCTTATTTGCTTTATCTTAAAAGATATTTAAAATAGTTTTGAAATAATAATATACTGTTACCACTGATATTGTGATACTGAATGTGGTTTAAGATTTTTTTTTTAATTTTGTTTCTTTTTTTTTTTTTAAATGTTTGTTTATGAGAGAGAGAGATAGAGACAGAGCACAAGCAGAGGAGGGTCAGAGAGAGAGGGAGACGCAGAATCCAAAGCAGGATCCAGGCTCTGAGCTGTCAGCACAGAGCCCGACGCGGGGCTCGAACCCACAGACTGTGAGATCATGACCTGAGCCGAAGTCGGCCGCTTAACCGACTGAGCCACTCTAAGATTTCTTTGCAGCTCTATTTGTTTATAGAATATAGTTTGCTAAGGAAATATAATCAAACATGGAATGTTCTAAAAAAAAAAATATACCATGGAATGTTCTCAAGTCATTTAATATCATTCTTTTTCCTGTTTCACCAACTTGATACCCCTAGCTTAGTTTATCTCAGTTTGAATTTTTAGAGGTCCGCACCTCTCTTTTAGTGTTTTTTTAGTTTCTTTCAAATCTTTCTGAACATAGGGTGTTCATCTGAGGTCACGGCCCTTTGGTGGCCAAGCGTGGGGACTGCTTGGCTAGGTGACATTTGAGCCCTTCCGAATCTAAGAGGCTCTGATTATTCTAAACATCTCCTGTTCCCAGACTTCTTCACACAGCAAAGGGACTTCAAGAACATGGAAGCTAGTGGATTGGATTGTGGAATCTTCTTTCGATGTGGCTGAGTCTTATCTTCAGAAGCAGGCTAGTCAAGGGTGGACAAGAGCCAGGGCAGGAGAGGGGTTCACGAGGAGTTCATTGAGGGGTCTTTGAACTCTCCAGAAAGGGATTTGGAAGGTGTGTGTCTTTCCCTGGAGGCTCCTGCAAAGAGGTAGGAGGATGGTTTTTTTCTCTTTGATGATTGAAGGGCTTTAGACCCAAAGGGTACCATAGAGATGACATTAGATTAGACAGCATTGAGTGATGGGGAGAGCATTGGACTTGGGGTCCTGTGTCCTTGAGTTCCTGAATTCAGACTCAAGCGTCTCCACTTGTGTGACCTGGGGCCAGTCATCGGCTCTGTATCGTGCTGTTCCTGTAGTCTAGAATGGTGGACTTCTCACGTGGGAAATGGGGAGTCTCTCACGCGGGCTGTCTTGTGCAGATGCCTGCTTGCAGGGGTCCTTGGTACAGGTGTGAGGCAGTGACCCAGCCCTGCGCGGACTGGTGCAGCAACAAGGCTGCGAGGATGAGAAATGGAGAGATAGGAGCTTTCAGGCCATACAGAGTTCATCCCTCTGCAACTCACATGTATCTTTGGAAACGGGGGTTATGATTCTTGCCTGTGGTAGAGAACAGGAAAGCGCTTTCAAAACTAAAAATCTAAGAAGCTCTTAACCATTGGGTCCGGTTCTTGACTCAGTGACTCCTCCCCAGTGGAGTCATTACCGTCGGAACCTTGGGTGGGATCCGTTGTGTATAAATCCGGACTCAAGCGCCGCCTTTATGTTTTTGTTTAGCTCCAGAACAAAGGACTGAAAGATTACTGCTTTGACTATAACCCTCCCAACGAAAACCAGATCGTGGGACACCAGGTCCTTCTCTACCACTGCCACGGGATGGGTCAGAACCAGGTGGGTGCTGCTTCTCTGTAGTGTGGCCTTCTTGACCCAGGGGACAGCAGACAGCGGGAGCCTGCCCCTTCAAGGGACCGTTGGCGTGGGTCTTTAGAGAGAGAAATGAGGGGAAATCTCTCTGTTTTTTAAAAAAATGTATGCTTTTGCAGAATACTTGGGAAATACAAAAAAATATAGGCAATAGGTGAGTGACCGGCCCCAGCAGCCACCATTAGAAGACATAGTTATTTCCCATCGTTCTTTATGGAAGGCCTTTGGATCCTGCGTTTTAAATAGTTATTATCATATGTTTTATATTCCATTCTTTCCACTTACTTCATCACCTTTTCTGTGTTATTTGATATCCTTTGAGAATGTCATTCCTAATGGCCTCTTGATGATCCTTTGTGTGGCCGTATTGCTGTTATTTAGCGGATTCCCTGCCGGCCGGTTTCTGTGATTGTAAAGTAACCCTGCCACTCACCTCTTGTCAGAAAAAAAAAGTCGGATGACTTCCTCAGAATTAATGCTTGAGGACGATTCTAGGTTTTGAGGGACAGCACCATGTAAAGTGGTCTTTAGGGCAATTGCTGGTGGCCTGGGCAGGTCTGAGTTAAGTACTGAGCTTCAGGCTGGGCAGCGAAGCAAGTTCGGAAGGTCTGTGCATTGCAACAGGACCCCAGCCCAGGGAGGCAGATACCCACCAGGGCGGGCCCATGAAGGACGCAGGAGACGAGAGGAGGGAGATGTTGGTTCTGGACCTTCAAAGCCTTACTGCCCTAAGAAGTGTCAGATACCCAGAGATGAGCGGGCGGGATTCGAGTTTCTTCCAGCTCCGAGTCACCCCAGGCTCTGGTCCAGCCCTCTCCCTCTTTCCACACCCGAGAGTAACTGGCGCACGATGGGCTGCTCCGTTTTTAGTTTTTCGAGTACACGTCCCGGAATGAAATACGCTACAACACTCACCAGCCAGAGGCCTGCATCGCCGCGGACTCAGGAATGGATATTCTCATCACGCAGCTCTGCCAGGAGACCGCCCCGAGAACCAGAAGTTCATCTTGCGGGAGGTAAGCGAGCGGTTCGCCGCCCCCCTCGCTCTCGGTCCGTGGGCTGCGGAACGGGGAGTGGAGGCGAAGCGTCTCCCTGGCACAGTCCTCGGGGGTCTCAGGGATGCGGCCACCTATGGGGAGACCGGGGAGTCCACTGTGGACCCGACAGTCTGGTCGGGGGGCCCCAGCACCCAGCATCGGGAGGGCTTTGACTCCCGTCTGGTCGTTCCAGCCTCCTTAGACCGTGAGCCACAGTGCCGGAGCCAGGAGCTGTCGCCAACACACTCGAGGGGGAAACGGGCTTTAAATGAGTGAGACAAAGAGCCGGAGTGTGAGGATGTGAGGTTAGATCCAGGGGCAAGCCACTCCATTTCTTTAAGCCTCGTTTTCCTAGCTATAAAATGGGAGCAGTAATAGCAGCCCGTCTACCGCTAGTGTGGATTAGCCATACGGCAGAAATAGTCCTTGGACACTGTAGAGCTCTGTAGCAGCCAGCCGTTACCTGCAGGATAAGCCCCAAGAAAACACCTCTCCAATGGAGGTGGCTCTCCGTCGGAATAGCTGATGTTGATTTGGAAGTGGGTCTTATTTCAGGCCCGCAAGGAGCTAGCCCCGCCGCGCTTGGCGACAAGCCGGAACGGGACTCGTGAATCTGTCAAATCTTTTGACTCCCTAAACAGCCCTTTTGAGGAAGTAAATCCAAAGAAAATAATTCAAAAGAACAAATGAGTTCACTTTTGTCTCCAGAGGAAGCTTTCATTCCCAGCCTGGCCCCAGGGATGGAAAGATTGGTCTATTTCGCTCATAAATGGGTTCGTTCTGAGCACAGTTAGAAGTTGGAGGACATTTCCCTGTAGAAAATAGTATATTTTTAAAGATGATTTTTAATTTTTTTTAACATTTATTTATTTTTGAAGGAGAGAGAGACAGAGCATGAGTGGGGCAAGAGCAGAGAGAGAGGGAAACACAGAATCCAAACCAGGTTCCAGGCTCTGAGCTGTCAGCACAGAGCCCGATGCGGGGCTCGAGCTCACGAACTGTGCGATCATGACGTGAGCCGAAGTCGGATGCTTAACCGACTGAGCCCCCCAGGCGCCCCGCTGTAGAAAATATTATGATTAGCAATGAAATTTGCGGGCTACCTGGACAAGCCTGCACCATGGTGCTCCCCATCTGATATCAAAAATAAGAGGGCAGATACTTCTGCAGACCCCTCAGTCTGTGGTTCTCTGCAGCGCCCGTCCCCATCCCCTTCTCTCGTTTCTTCTAACTGTTTGTAAGCCCTCAAGGAATAGTCATGCAAGCTAGAAATCATAAAATTGGTTCGAAATGCCATTAAAATCTTATCTTACATTTCAGTGACCAATTAAGGAAAAGTAAGTTTACTTAGAAGGGTGGGAAAAGGGATGCTGCATTTCACTATTTCCTTTCATGGTTCTCTGAAGGCAACATTTGAGCTCTTATTTTAAGGGTTTCCAGGGTTGATAGTTTTGAGAGTCTTCTGCATATAATTTTATTCCCAAAGGTTTCTCTTTCCCTGGAACAGGTATGTCCCTTGCTCAGCCGTGATTAAGCTACAGCTTACAGCAGAGAGGCGGAGGGAAAAAACAAACTCCAGGATGGGGTGGGAGCCTTGCTGAGTTGACTCAGCAACAGTTGGGAAAAGGAAGGGAAGGGGAAGGCATTACAGAGGACCATGATCTTTTGGGGTTGGAGAAATTGGCACAGTCCCGTAGAACCCATGTCCTCAGGCGATTTGTCCCCTCGGCCAGCTGTTCTCTGGCTGGGCCGGGCTACAGCCAAGTTTCCTGATTCTGCATTTAAATACCTAAGAGAAAGAGGTCGCCAGGGATGGAATTAGTTGACCTAAGGGAAGGGAAAGACTTAATAAAAGACCTTTGATCCTGATTTCCTTGACGGAGAATAGCAGTAGGGAGGAGACAGATCCCCAGAGCAGCCAGCAGGTGGCACCACTGGCCCTGCCGGCGGAGCCGGGGACCCTGGCGAGGGAGGCGCTCCCATGAGAGGCGAGCCCTACCCGCCCTTGCCCACGCCTGGCACTGTCTCTGCATGGGCAGCCCCGAGTTGCCTCGGCACAGGGCAGACGCAGCGCTCAGTCAATATTTCTGCAATGATAAAAATCACCTGAGCTCTTAACACATTTTAAGGAGAGAAAGATACTTTCCGAGGAACTATTTGTATTTCTCCTAAACAGCCAGTGTTTATTCTCTCTTGTAGGATGGTTCTTTATTTCACGTACAGTCCAACAAATGCGTTCAGGCCGAGAGGAAGGCGTTCAGTGACAGTTTCGTACCGTTCCTACGGCTCTGTAGCGGCGCGGAACAGCAGAAGTGGTTCTTCAAGGAACGCATGTAATCAGGCGTCACTGTACCCAGGAGCTCCACGAAGGAGGGGCAGAGCCCCTGGACTCTGTGCCCAGCAGAGACTTAGCTGAGCACAGTGACAGGCGCACCCCACCCCTGGCTGCCGTGCTTTTATAAGGAAGTCATTTTGCAATCTGCGAAAGTGACTCTGGATTTAATCAGCTTCGTACTGATTTGGAGAACTTCAGAATTGGTCCCAAATGCCCTGTTTTCCAAGGAGAATCATAAAACGTTAACTCGTGGCATTCAGAAAATTAAAACCTTTAAGTATTTTTCTATCAAGACATATGTCCTACTGTCATGCCTTTCCCTTAACCCCTAGCAAAGAGGTAAATCTTCTCTTTTGGTGTTTGCGAGGGTTCTCAGGCTCGGAGATGTTTGCGTGTGTGGACACCAGGCTCGTGTAATATACTCTGCGTACACAGGTAACACCTCACGCGTGGAGTTAGGTTTTTCTCAGTGGAGGCAGATGGACACCAGGAACATTGATGCCTTCACACCGTTGAGATATTGCAGGTTTCTTGAAATAAATAATGCTATTTGCTTAGGTGTTGCCACCATAGTCAAAATTCCAGTGAATGTTTATATCAGCTAAAGAGGACTAAACCATAGCTGAGGTCTTTGTTTTTATTTTTAATATTTATTTATTTTAGAGAGAGAGAGAGAGAGAGAGACAAAGTGAGTGGGGGAGGGCAGAGAGAGGGGGAGACACAGAATCGGAAGCAGGCTCCAGGCTTTGAGCCATCAGCACAGAGCCCGACGCGGGGCTCGAACTCACAAACTCTGAGATCATGACCTGAGCCGAAGTCGGATGCTTAACTGACTGAGCCACCCAGGCGCCCTACCAAAGCTCAAGTCTTAAAGGAACAGTGTGACTTGCTGAACCACGGTATCCTTCTGACGCCGCCTTGCTGTGATGTAGCTGGCTCCTTTTGGTAATTACCTCTGTGACTTTCAAACACGTTTATGTCATTTTACGTTTTAATCACACAGTAGCATCAGGGGAAATTTAATGTGCTCTATGAAACGCGGTTTTCCAATTCGTTCACGAATAAGATTTGGTCCTTAAACCCACGTTCAGTCCCGTGCCGTAGCAGCTCCTGCCGCCGCCTCTGTCGGTCATTCTGGTCTGTGAACCAGTCCAGATCCACTTCTGAGATCCGGTCAACCTGACGACGTCAGCGGGACGATTAAAAGGAAAATATGAGACCATCGCAGATCTTTGTGTTTGTAAACAGACAGATGTGAATGATGAGGACACAGGCATACCTGATTTCAATGTACATTTCCCACCCCCTCCGGCTTTTTTCAAAGCCTCCTCCCTTCTCTGAGCGATCGGGTTTAACCGTCACCTGGAACAACTCCAGGTGACCTGGCTAGTGTCAGTCTGATGCCCCTTAACCACTCTGAACTTCGGTTTCTTCTTCTGTCCAATGAGAATAAAGAAACCTGCCTTGGAGGGGAGTTGTGAGGATTACATAACAGAGCAGAGGAGGGCTTAGTTTAGTCCCTGGCAGGCAGTACAGGCTCATTAAATTTCTATTTTCATAAATAACATGTTATAAAATGTGAAGCACAACAAACATCAGCAGGCATTTATTCAAAAGTAAGTATTAAAGAATTCAGTGATTTTATCTTTATGGGATTAACTAGCTCACGGGCGGGCGGGACTAGGGTATGAACCCCTTCCAGCACAGCTCAGTTCTCTCGCAAATGGTTAAAGGGAGAAATTGTATGTTATGCATATTTTACCGTTCCTGTGTGTCAGCCTGAGCTCCATGCAGGGGTGTCGGCCTGAGCTCCACGCAGGGGTGTGGGAGGAAGGTTCAGGCAGGCATAAACGGATGCCGACCAAATCCATAAAGAGCACAAGGGTGGGGCGCCTGGGTGGCTCAGTCGGTTAAGCGTCTGACTTCGGCTCAGGTCATGATCTCACGGTCCGTGAGTTCGAGCCCCACGTTGGGCTCTGTGCTGACAACTCAGAGCCTGGAGCCTGTTTCAGATTCTGTGTCTCCTTCTCTCTCTGCTCCTCTCCCACTCGCTCTCTCTCTCTCTCTCTTTCTCTCAAAAATAAATTAACATTACAAAAAAAGGGTGCAAGAGGACTACAACATGCATTTTATGTGCCGTCACTGGGCACTGCCACCAACTCGTTTGGCTTGAGAAGTCATCCCTCTTCCTCCTGCTATCAAGTTATCTGCAGTAATTTTTAGGGTAGAAAACTAATAAAAATAGTATTTTCTTAGGATGCCAAGGGAAATATTTTTACAGACTGAGAGGCAATTTACAATATTTTGAGGAACATTTCCCTTCACTGATGGATGAGCAATCTGAGCCTGGGTGTTTCCATCTGACCCACCGGAAGGTGCGAATTGGCCCCTAGTCCTGGTGTGCTGAGCCAGGCAGGGGTCCTGGGGCCAGCCTTAGCTACGCAGGTCATTTCACCTCCCAGGACTCAGCTCCTCATCTACATAATGGGGATAAGAATCCCTTAAGAATGTTGATTTCTCTTTTTCTTTTTCTTTTTTTTTTTAAGTACGCTTCACACCCAACGCGGGGTTTGAACTCACAACCCTGAGATCAAGACCTGAGCCGATATCAAGAGTTGGATGTTTAACCGACTGAGCCGCCCAGGTGCCCCAAGCATGTTGATTTCTTAGCGAAATTTTTTAGTTCCACTTTTAGTGGTTGCCCTAGGGATTATAGTATGCTTCCTGAATTTATCACCATCTTCGGCATAGTAAATTTAATATGAGTTAATTCCAGTAAAATTTAGCAAATTTGTATCGGTGTAGCTTCATTTCCTACCCCCTCCTCTGTGCTATTGTGGACATACGAAGTGTATTAAGATATGTTATAGACTCAGTAGAATGGTATAATTATGACTTTAAGTTATTTTAATTATTACCGTAAAGAGTAAGAAGAGAAAATATGTGTAATATACATAGTCTCTTATGTTTATCACGTAAGTATTTTCCACGCTGTTCATTACTTGCTGTGAACCTGAGTACCTTCTGGGATCATTTTCTTTCAGTATAAACACCTTGTTTGGCATTTTCTCTAGGACGGATCCGTTAGCAACAAAAGCTCAATTTTTATTATTTGGGAATGTTTCTATTCTACCTTCAATATTTTGGAAGGTAGTTTGGTTGGATATAGAAGGCTCACTGACAAGGTTTCCTCCCACCCCCTTCATCGTGGTGAGTTTCAGATTATATAGGACTTTAGTGTTGCCTTTGTTTTGAATGAGACGTCATCTGGTAATCCTTTGGTTACCTGTCTGTGATGAGGTGTTTTTCTCTTGCTGCTTTTAAGATTTTTCTCTTCGTCTTTGTCTTTCAGCAATTTTAAGATACATCGAAGATGTGGCCCTGTGTTTGTCATACTTGGGGCTCGTTGGAGCCTTTTGGAATGCAACGCTCTTAAAATTGGTGTGGGAAGATCTTAGTCATTATTTCTTCAAATATTTCTTCTGTCCTTCTGGTCTTCAAATTGGATAAGATCTGATATTTTTTTTTTAAGATTTTTTTTTAACTTTTTAAATTTATTTTTGAGAGACACAGAGACAGAGCATGAACAGGGGAAGGGCAGAGAGAGAGGGAGATACAGAATCCGAAGCAGCCTCCAGGCTCTGAGCCATCAGCACAGAGCCCGACGCGGGGCTCGAACTCATGAACCATGAGATCATGACCTGAGCTGACGTTGGCCGCTTAACCGACTGAGCCACCCAGGTGCCCCCTGATATTCTGTCTTTAAGTTCATTTGATTTCTTCTGCCATCTCAAACCTGCTGCTGAGTGTATGGAGTCTTTTGTTGTTGTCTTTATTATGTTTCTCATCTCTGAGTATCCATTTGGTTCTTTTATGTAGTGTCCATTTCTGTGTTGGGATGTCGTCTGTACTGACCCGTTGTTAGCGCATTTTCCTTTAGTTCTTTGCATACAATTCAAAAAATTATTTGAATATATTAGCAGTCTAAAACATTGAATACATGAGCTTCCAGTCTCTGTAGATCAGATTTGGGGCATGGCTTGACTTCATTCTCTGCTCAGGGTCTCCCAAGGCTGCAGTCAAGGTGTCGACCTTGGCTGTGATCTCCTCTGAGACTCGGTCCTCTGAGCTCCCCGGGTGTTGGCCGAGTCCAATTCCCTGGGGACCCAGAATTGAGGACCTCGGCTCTAAAAGGCCACTTTCTCCCTGCCGTGTGGCCCTCTCCACAACATAACAGTTTGCGTCTTGAAGGCCAGGAGGAGAGTGCCTGTTGCTAATTCTTCTCTTTTAAGAGCTCACTTGATTATGTCAAGTTGACCCGGGATAAACTCCCATCTCTTAACTCCGAAGTCATCTGACCGAGGCTACTAATTACATCCACACAGTTTCTTCAGTGGAGGTGTATCCCATCATAGTCCCAGCCCCTGCCCTCGCTCAGGGGGCCGAGACCACACCGAGCACGGTCGCCAGGAAGCAGGGTACGAGGGGCTCATCCGATTCTGCCCGCCGCCTTCTACGTGAAAAATACATTCACCCCCTTCCCCAGGTTCCCGAGCCTCATCTCATTACAGTATGAGTTCAAAGCCCACAATTTCATCATCTGAATCTAAATCTCATCAGCCGAAAGTCAGGCTAAGTCAGGTCACGGTTGCCCCCGGGAGCCCTCCAGCAGGTGCCGCGGCCAGGGAACGGCGCATCTCTCCCCCTCGGCCCGCAGAAGGCCTGCGAAGGGACAGGTGATCCGCCCTCCCACGGCCAGCGCACAGCGGCGGGAAAGCACGAGGTCACGGCTGCAGACTTTCTGTCTCAAAAAGCAGGACGTGAAGGTCCGAAGGAGCCCCGGAGCCATAACACTTCTGAAATCTAGCCACGCACGGTTTCCGGATTCAGTTTCAAGACCTGGGAGGAAGCCTCCGGGACTCTTGTCTCTTTCTTCTGGGCACCAAGTTGCCCCTTTTCTTGTCCTTCTTTTTTATGAAAGGTAGCCTGATTGCAACTGAGTAGTTTTCTCAGCCGCTTCCTCCAGCGGAGTTTTGGGGGCCCAAGAGTCTCCCTTCATGTTGTATTCTGTCCCTTTTTCAGTCCAGGCTGGCAGGATTTCTGCTAAAATTATTTCCTCAAGAACTTTGAGCATCTTGTATGAATTCACTGCTTTTCACGTCACTAAACAGAAGTCACATCATAGATCTTTTTAAACACATCTCTTCTCTGTTGGCCTCCCGTTAAGATGCTCGAGAGAGAATGACTGCAAGCTTCCTAGATGCCCCTGGTTCAGTTGCGAAGATGTTTGAGGTGCCCCCTCCCATAATCTCTTGAAAGGGCCCCACATTCGGTGTGACCGAATATGCTGACATTTTGATTTCTCTGGGGTTTTAACAAAAGGTGGTGTGGTCACACACGCAGCCTTTTCTCTGTGATACGCAATCAGCAACCGTCCTGATTTTTACCATCTTTTGCCATCTGGGGAGTCTGGGATTTTTCTAAATGATTTAGTCCTACTTCGTTTTTGCGTAACTGTTCATCCGTCTCATCTGGTGTTCTCCTGTGTGCGGCAAGAGACCAGGCAGTGCCCTCAGCACTGCCGGGAAGTCTAAGCTATATAGCAGGGTCATCCCTTCAAATTCGATGTAAGCGCAGGAAGTTTGGCTAAGTTTTCTGCCACAAGGGTCCCCTTGCTCCTGTTTCCAGCAACGTGGTCCTCACTTTCTTCTAATCAATCCTCGTAATCTTTCACCAACTGTGTCCTCAGCATCCATTAAAAAAAAATTCTTTTATGTTTATTTTTGAGAGAGAGACAGAGACAGAGAATGAGCGGGGGAGGGTGCAGAGAGAGAGGGAGACACAGAATCCAAAGCAGGCTCCAGGCTCCGAGCTGTCAGCACAGAGCCCGACGTGGAGCTCACTTGAACTCACAGACCGTGAGATCGTGACCTGAGCCGAAACCAAGAGTCGGACACTTAACCGACTGAGCCCCCCAGGCGCCCCAACATCCATATTCCTATGAACGGTCTGTTTAGGGAAATTCAGCCTTCCTACCATGTTCTGCAAAATTCCACCAGCTTTCTCCCACTGTTCAATTCCAAAGCTGCTCCCCGAAGCTAGGTATTTGCTACAGCAGTGTCTCCCTTCCAAGTCCCAACACCTCTGTTAGTTTCCTGTTGTCGTGGGACAAAGCACCCTGCACCCAGTGGCTTACACGAGCCCTCATTTCCCTGGAGGCCGTTAGCCCGGGTGCCACCTAGCTGGCTTCTCTGCTCTGGGCTCATGGGCTGAAATCAAGGTGTCTGTCGGGGCTGCTCTCTCTTCTGAGGCCTGGGGTCTTCTAAGCCCCACTATCCGTGGGCGGAATTTGGGTCTTTGTGCTTGTAGGGCTGACGGCCTCAGCTCCTAGAGGCCACCTGCTGACCCGTGCCCTAGCTGGCTGTGGAGAAGTCCGCTGCCACGCTGTGACGGAGCCGAGTGGCCAGAACTGGGGCTGGCCTCTGGGAGCTCCGAGTGCCCGGGGTCATGGTGCGTTTCTGGAAACATCCCCCTCCGTGTGATTCTTACCTCAACAATGGAGACGAGGCAGGCGCATTTGAAAATCAAGTTCAGGGACGCCACGTCTGTCATCAGAGCATTCAAGAAGGGTCCTTTGTGAAAGCTTGTACACACTCCCAAGAAATGAAACCTTCATCACACGACGAGCCACTTAGATACCCTTCGGGAAGGATTCGGGTTATTTATGTGAGTCGATTCCAAATGTCTTTAAAGGGCTGAGGACGTGTTCAACTTAAATTACCCTGCACTGACTAGCTTCCTTCTTCCCGCCTGCGAAAACGGTGCTGCTCACACTTGTGCCTGCACAGGATCCCCTGGCGGCTTGTTAAAAGGCGGATTCACGGGGCGCCTGGGCGGCTCAGTCGGTTGAGTGGCCGACTTCGGCTCAGGTCATGATCTCACGGTCTGTGAGTTCAAGCCTCGCGATGGGCTCTGTGCTGACAGCTCAGAGCCTGAGCCTGCTTCGGATTCTGTGTCTCCCTCTCCTTCTGCCCCTCCCCTGCTCACACTCTGTCTCTTTGTCTCTCAAAGATAAAAAAAAATAAAAAAAAAAAAAAGAAGGCGATTCACTTCGAGTGGGTCTGGGTTGGGCCCCGGGATTGTGCATTTCTCACGAGCTCCCGGATATGCCGAGGCTGCTGGTCTGTGGGCCGTATTCGGAGCAGTGGGCGGTGATATCCAAGCGAGGAAAAGGAGGAGGGCAGACAGCTCCAGGTTGGCCCGTCACTAGTGTCTTACCCCCACACACACGCCAGATGGTGGTGTCAGTTCAGGAAACATACCTCGGCTTTGCTTGAGGCCAAGTGTGTTGGTCGAAAAAAATCCTCCAAATCGCGGATCCACAGGACGCAGACCTGGAAGGCGCCCAGAGAGCATCCCGATGGGGGAAGTGAGGCCAGGGAGGGAAAGGGTTTTGCCCGAGGCCACACAGCAAGGTTAGGGGCAGCATTTTCTTTGTCATTCCCTGTCCTTCCATCTGGTCCCCTGCGTTTTAAATTTGGTCTGGGTGGGTTTTTCTTAAAGTGTTAAGTTAGTATTCTATTAAACAATAACATTTTATCTTCAAAAATTGGCTTTGCTCTATTATGTTAAATTGTAAGAGAAAATTAGTTACCAATCTTGATAAAGAGTTCTGAAGACCTCGCCACATGGCTGTTTGTACCACAGCCACAGTGTTTATGTAACAGGTGGGGTTGGAAATACTGGCCTCTTTCAGTCTCCTAATGTTCGTGAGGTTTAATGCGCTACACACTAGATTTCTCATCCTTTTACACAATTTTAGAGTTCTGTTTTCAAGGGCATTATTATTATTTTTTTTTAGTGTTTACTTTTGAGAGAGAGAGAGCGGGAGAGCACATGTAGGGGCGGGGCGGAGAGAGAGGGAGGCAGAGGATCTGAGGCGGGTTCCGTACCGACGGCAGGGAGCCCAATGCAGGCTCAAACTCAGGAACCTCGAGATCATGACCTGAGCCGAAGTCGGAGGCTGAACCGACGGAGCCGCCCAGGCGCCCCGCAAGGGTGTTATTTAGTTTGATCCTCTAAAGTCATCTGCTGTCTCCTGTTTGCTGCCGCTGCTAATAATAATCATCATCGTTTTTATCCCACGAGGCGGGCTGCGCTCCAAACAGTTCATGTAAATGATCTAATTTAATTCTCAAAAACGCCCAGTAAGGTAGGTGCTGGTCCTCCCTTCCCCGTCCCTCTGTTTAAAGGCAAGGACATGGAGACTCGCAGAGAGTAGGGGACTCCTCTCTGGTCACACGGCTGATCGGCGGCAGGGCTGGGATCTGAGCTCAGCTCTAAGGGCTCTGTCCTCTTCCTCCCCGAGGGGAGGGGTGACCTGCCCCACGGCTCCCGCGCGCGGGGCCCCCTTCACTCTTGGTCCAGTTACGCCACACCACCAGTTAGTTACGGCAGGAGAATTGCCGAGTCTGTCCTGCTTGGGGAGCGCAGGAGGTCACGGTGGACTCCTGTCTCTGGGTGAGCTCATTTCTTTCGAAAGTGCCAAGTCCAGGACCCTCCAGGACCCAGGGACAGGGCCCCCAGTGCAGAGCGGCCGAAGCTTCGGACCTGTTCCTTTATGGGCAGCTGTCCGGGTGTGGTCCCCTTCGCCCCCACCCACAGCCTGCCCTCTCTCTCTTTCAAAGGGGGCGAGACTGTGTCTGGGAGGTAGGTCGGCAGTTTCTCCCGTGAGATTCTTGCTGCGGAGCCGGGGAAGCCCACCGTCCGTGGCCCAGGGCGGCTGCGGTCGCTCCAGCCAGCATGTTTCTGTCTTCAGAGTGCTCGAAACTCGTGGGGCGGAGAGTTTTGTCCCATCTGCCCTGTCATGATTCCTCTGTGAATCACCTCGAACCTTCTTTTACAAGGCAAGGGTCAGTGGAAGTGATTGCTCATTAGAATTAAGACAGTTATTTCAGTATCCCCAAAAGAAATCGCCAGAAGGGTGTGTCTCTTGGGCAGCTCTGGTTATTAACTCGAGAGTGATTGCAACTCAGCCCTGGAAGCTGATTGCCAACTGTTATAAAAGGAAGCAAACTACTGGCTTATGGAATTCGAAGGGACTCCAGAAGTCCTATGTTCAACTCACCCCTCGTCCCCAGCCTGTGGTCCGCGACCCTGGCTTGTCTACAGCCCCTGGGATGGATGCCCCTCCCTTTCCAGGCCATTCTGTTCTCAGATGGCTTGCGAAGCTGAAATTGTCTCCCCGAGGCTTCCCTTATTGTTCCGGATCTCCCTGGGAGGCCACCCAGCGAGTTCGCTCTCTCTGCCCCTCAGAGATTCAAGGAGAAAGGTTATGTGCCTAAGTCTTCTCTGCTGCAGGCCAGCCACCCTCATGTCTTCGAACCATCCTGATGGGATGTGGTTTTCACTGGAGTCCTGGGAGCAGGGAAGGGAGACGTTTGCGTTACATCTGCTCCACGTAACCGAAGGTCAAGGCTGTTCACCATCGCTGCAGAGAGGTCTAGGCTAGCTTAGGCTGCCCAGGCAATACGGTGACGGCGGGGGGCTGGGGGGCAGGGTGGGGCAGCGTGTGCCTGTCTGCGTGCGTGGTGTCAAGCCTGGGAGAAATGGCGTCAGGAAACCTTCATTTTCCAGAAGAGGAAGTCACTAAGAATGATCTAAAACAGAAAAATCACGCGAAAGGAGGGCTGCTCTGTTATTTGAAATACAGAGGCCGATACTGGAAGAAATAGCTTGAAATGTCGAGCCTGGGAGCCAGATCTGATTGGGGCGGGGATGGGTGGGGCAGGGACTGCTGATTTTATTATAAGCCTGGAGTCCTATTGGGGCGTTTCAAGCACAGTCCGTGGACTTGTGCTAACTGAGTACATTTGGGAAAGATTAGCCTTAAAAATTCTCCCAAATGAAATCTCAGTCCAAACTCTTGTTAGTAGGGAAACAATTAGGGACCTAGATTCGACTTTCTTTGGCCGCCTAGGTTTGAAAGAGGTAGGCATTTGTAGAAGCACAGACCTGCATATAAATTCTGCTTGGTCGCTCGTCAGCTCTGTGACTTTGGGCAAGTGACCTAACCCCTCTGAACCACAAGTCCTCATCTGTAAAACAGAGGCGGTGCCAGGACCTAACTCTCGGCGGGGGCGTGAGCATTAAATGAGATGAGGCGGGCAAAGCTGGGAGCATAAAGTGCCCTGCCGAAGGTGCTCGGGACCCTCTGCTGACCAAAGACCGAGAGCTGCTTGCGCTAAGATATGCCGGGTACCAGGACAGCCGTCAAAAACGGTAAGGGGTATCTCAGACCCCTGCCCAGGAAAAACCATTGCTCTTTGTAAAGTCCTGGATTCTGTGCTGTTTGCTGCCTTATGGCTGAACGCGTGAGCAATGGAAGTCCTCGGAGGCTCCCCAGCCCCCTTCCCTCTCCATCCGTAGGGAAGTTAACTTTCCAACTCGTCTCTTCGCCTCGTTATTCTCCTGTGGGAAAACTTTGAACTCAAGAACTGCAGGAGGCTTGGGGGGTCATCTTAGTCCAGTCTTTCCACCGTACCGTGGGGGCACCGCTTCCTAAGAGGGGCCAGGAAGCGGGCTCCTAGGCTGGTTCGTCCTGGGCGCCCACAGGGAGGGGACCAGGCGTGTGAGCTACTCTGCAAAAACCCCAGCTGGCCATGGGGCTGGAAAGGCCCGGGGAGCCTGTCCTGACATGGAATGGGCTTAGGAAACTCCTTTTGGAACCAGAAGCTGAAGGGAAATAAAACTGCCCTTTCTGGGTAAGATTCCGGACAGTTCTGGGAACTTGTCTGCAGAACAAATTGATTTATGGGGATCCAGCTGTGAAGAACTGTACAAAACAGGGAACGGAGGAGCTACGCTCCAGATGTGGCTTTATTAAAGGCAGGGGGAGAACAGTGGGGTCGAAAGACTTTCTGAGGTCCATCGGGCCATGGAGACTTCGAGAAAGGATGGCCAAGGGCCTGCGGCTTCCAGCTGCCAATTCTGAGCCGGAAAACAGCCCAGAACCCATGGTGTGCAACCTCCCGAAACTGTAGATGAGAGCCCCGAGGTCCGGGAAGGGAAGGGGCTTCCCCTGCGCCACACGGCGAGGGGAGATGAGGCCGGGCCCAGAACCCACGTCAGCTGCTGCGGGGTCCAAGGTCTGTCTCACCACCTCTCCCCCTGCTCTCCCGTCTTTAAGACACGACTCAGGCTGTTTTCTTAATTTCAAGTTGAGGGAAGGCTCGACCCTGCCACACTCTGATGGCGAACGGATTTCAGTTTCTTCGAGGCCCGGAAATGAGACTCGTGTTGGAGAGAATCTCAAACGAAGTCTAGACTCTCTTTCCTACGATCGTATTCTTGACGTAGATTGTCTCCTCCCTCCTCCCTAACACTTTACTTTTTCCAGGTCATTAGAAAGATACTTGCTTAGGGGCACCTGGGTGGCTCAGTGGGTTAAGCGTCCGACTTCAGCTCAAGTCATGATCTCACGGTCTGTAAGTTCGAGCCCCACGTCAGGCTCTGTGCTGACAGCTCATCAGAGCCTGGAGCCTGCTTCAGATTCCGTGTCTCCCTCTCTCTCTCTGCGCCTCCCCCTGTTCACACTCTGTATCTCTCTCTCTCTCAAAAATAAATAAACATTAAAAAAAAAAAGATACGTGCTTAGCCGAGAACTTAGAAACTATGCAAGAATATAAAGAAATCAGTTAACGACTGGCTCCCCAGCGACGGCGGTGTTTGGAAGTATTTCCTTCCAGCCTTTCTTTGTCCCCACCATTCCGTTTGTTAGGGTGGAATGGGCTGGAAATGAGCTCTTGCCACGTGAACCTGGTTCTGTCCTCTGGGAAGACGCCCAGTTAGTCTCCTTCCTCTGCCCGAGGGCTCGGATGTGTGAAGACGAGATGCGTCTCCAGATTCTTCCTGCTTCTGGGAGAAAACCGAAACTCCATTTTTCAGCACCAACGTTTATAATTACAGTTATGACCACTGCCCTTTATTAAACAAAAGTATGCAGGGGCGCCTGGGTGGCTCAGTTGGTCAAGTATCTGACTTCGGCTCAGGTCATGATCTCATGGTTCGTGAATTCAAGCCCCGCATGGGACTCTGTGCTCACAGCTCAGAGCCTGGAGCCTGCTTCCCATTCTGCGTGTCTCTCTCTGCCCCTCCCCCGCTCACGCTCTGTCTCTCTCAAAAAATAAATAAACATTAAAAAAATTTTTTCAATAAGTGCGCACTGCTTGCAAGGCATTGCACTGGTTGCTTTCGTGCAGGACTTTGTTTATTCTTTACAACAACCCTTCGAAGGAGATATTTTCTAGCTCCAATTGACAGGGAAAGAAACTGAGACTCAGAGATTAGGGGTCTCATTGGGGCTAATGGAAACGGAGTTCATCGAGGTGTCACCTCCCTTCATCTGGCCTCTTTACCTTTATTAATGTATCCAGGGGACACAGTAGCTTTCCTGACAACCTTACTAAAACTGCCTGTTGCATGCCATACCTGCAAAGGAAGCCTTTATGGTTGTTCCTCACAAAACACAGCTAAAAGTAGCACGGTGCTAAGGAGGGGCCGTCCACTGTGGTTGGTTTTTGAGGCGGTTTCCTCAGAGCTTCCTCCCCAGCTATTGGCAGAATCAAGAAGCCAAGAAGATGCCTCCTTGAATTTGGGCGCATCTGCCCCATGCCGGGCCCCGCCTCCCCCCGGGCTCTCATCATCCCACCCCTGTGCTGGTGGGACAGGCTCGACCGTCTCTGGTGAGAAGACCCCCCACCCCCCGTCTCCCCAGTGACCTCCAAGCTGGTGACATCAGAGCCCGCCGTGCTGCTCCTTCTGCTGCTGAGCCCTCACCCACGTTGCTCAGAAGAGACGCTCCTTTTAGCGGGGTGGAGCTGTCGACATGGATTTTAAATATGGGTTGTATTTTATTTTAATTTTCAGTTGTTTTCTAAATTTGGTCACGATCGCGTCTTCTCATTCTAAAACAAGAGAGAGGATGCAGCTGCCCTCTGGGAAGTCTCCAGGGAGGAGGAGGGGAGAAAGCCCTCGCGCTTCTCTGCCGACTGCTCTGCTTCCTTCCTGAGCTCTCGAAAGCCAGCGACGCGGGACCCACGTGGACCCGAGGATGCTCACACGTTCCGCTCGCCCGGGGGTGCTTCTCGGGAGGCATGCTGTCACCGGCCCCGGCTACATGTGCCAGACAACCAGACACTGTCCCTACCCCAGTGAGCAGACCCTGCTTGGACTCAGGCGGTCATGACTCAAGGTGGACACGGAGGGATGGGAGGAGCCTAGAAAAAGGAAACGATCTCATGTTCATCGTAGAAGGGCGCCCCCCTGTGCCATCTTGAAGGGCCAAGCAGGCCATGGATGGGGGGGGTAGGGGGAAGGGGGTCCCAGGAGGGGGCGGCAGGGCCAGGCACGGTGGGGGCCGGGTGTTGCCGCCATGTGGGGAAGGGAGGCCGGGAAGGTGAGCCAGGTCCTGCCTGGGAGTTTAGACTTCATCCTGGAGGCGATGGGGGGAAATGGTCTCTGCAGACAGGACAGCAGCTGGCCCGGGAGCCGGTTCCTCCTGTTGCAACATCCTTCCCCGCGCGCCCCTCCCCCGCGGGTGAGCTGCGCAAGGCCCGGGGTTCTGTCACACCGTGTGGTTTGGCTTCTGTCCCCAGCCCTGCACTGGACCTCTCCTGACAAGGTCAAGGGCCTCTCACGTACTAAATCCCTCGCAAAGTTTCTTCCCCGCGTCCCTGCGTCTCGCCGCTGCCGTTGGCCCGCTCCGTCCCTGTCCCCTGTTGGAATTCTCTCCTCTCCACTCCAGACTTCCTCCCCAACATTCTTGAGCCACGTTTCCTGGGATCCCACGGGACCCTCTCGTGACCCTGCATTGTTCTCCCTGGGACACCTCAAACACTGGCCTGGCTTTAACGCCGACTGTTCCCAGGGTCTATCCAGTTAGGACTTACTCGTATTTAGTTCCAAGTACCAGAAACCTGAAAAACGGTGGCTTAATACGATTCGAGGCTTCATTTTTCCTACGTAAGAGGTTGTCCAGAATTAGGCATTTGGGAGGCTTCATGGTGCTGTTAGGAAGGGAGACTCATTCCATCTTTCCAGACAGCCACGCTTAGCACGTTCCTGTCACGCTGTGGTTGCAAGACGGCCGCCTCCCTTCCCCAGCCCCACAAGTATTCCCTTTGTCTTCATTCAAGGAGGAGGAGAAGGGCCAAGAGCAAAAGACCTGCCAGCTGAAGAGAGGCAACGGCGGGGAGGGCGCCTGGGCGGCTCAGTCGGTTAACTGTCCAACTTCAGCTCAGGTCATGATCTCATGGTTCATGAGTTCGAGCCCTGCATCGGGCTCTCTGCTGTCAGCTCAGAGCCTGCTTCAGATCCTCCGTCTCCCTCTCTTTCTGCCTCTCTCCCTCTCTCTCAAAAACAGATATTAAAAGAGAGAGAGAGAGAGAGAGAGAAAGGCAAGAGGAGTCACCGACATCGCCTCCCTTTGGAGTTCCTTGTCCCTCTGACTCCTAGTGAGGTGATCTCCGGGACCCGCTTGTCAGCCCTGGAGGACCCTGGCTCTGTCCCATTATGGCCTGGCACCGAGGCCTGGCATGGGTCTTGTTCCTTTGCAGCATTGGTGGCTCATGTCACTGTCAAATATATTCATGTCCTGATCTCAACCGAGAGAGAGGAAGGTACAAAGCCATGTAGTGTCGTCAGACGGAGCCGGGGCGTTACTCGGTGCAGGATGGCAGCGGCCGCTCGGCTGCCAAATCCCCAAGCGCGGAGGGAGGAAGAGACTTTTGCTACAGGTCAGACCCGCCGTTCCTGAGGCAGGGAGTCCAGAATGGCTCTGGAGTCCACAGTACTATCCGCCCCCCAAAGCCTGTCTCTCGCCCCCCGCGCTCTGGCAACTAGCAGGTGTCTGCAGCCTGGGGCCTCCCCCACCCTTCTGCCCGCCGAGCGCTTCCCTGTGGTTGTGCCAACGCCGCTGCACAGCTCATTCTAGCCCGGACGCGGGTCTTTCCTTCACCCAGCCTGCCCTTCTTCCCCAGCTGTCCGCAAAGCCGGAAGATGTGGTTTATCTCCTTGGCCTCTGTTTCCCTTCACTCTGGCGGGAGCCACAGTGTTTCTTTGGCTTCCCCTCCCTTCTTAGTCTCTGCGGTCCTCATGGTTCCAGGAGACCTCATGGAAGAGGTCTCGGTCAATGAGCACAAGCTCAGGGCTTAGCGTGTGAGCTCAGCTGGGCTGACCGGTGAACCTCAGAACCCCCGTGAACATGCTCAGACACGGGCTCTCATTCACTTCTATTTGATTTAAACCTGGAAGGCTATAGCTCAGAGCGGTGTTGGCAGCCCTCTTGTGACCATGAGGCTGGTGGCCATCCTGTGACAACGCAAGAAGGGTCATCAAGGACAGCCAGCGCAGAGCACCTGAGCCCAGAGAAGGAGAGAGATCCCCAGAGAAGGATCTCGAGATGAATGAAGTGAGTGAAATCTACTCTCATGCTGTGCAGTCTTAGGAACCAGCGCCCTCCCTGTTTCCTTTGGTAAAGGTCAGTCTGATCGTGACCAAGGTCAGCGGTCGGAACCCAGTGTCCTGCTACACCTATCCCACTGAAGAGCAGTACCATGTATTCAGCCACGTAAGCCAGAAAGCTGGGGTCACCTCCAGACTCACTCCCCACATCCCAGGGGTAACGAGAGGCTCGGAGTCGTACCCGCCGTCTCCCAGGCCCGTCTTCTCCCTCCCTCCCGTCCCCGTTGTCTCAGTTCAAAGCCCGCGGCCTCTCTTTCCTGATCCGTGGACTACCCGGTAAGCGGCCTCCTTCGCAGACCTGCTCTCTCGTTTCTCCTTCTCCCCACTTGGCAGCGAGGTCTTTCTAAAAGCCAATCTGACCATGACAGTGTTCAGCCACTCCCCAAGCTCTGTTGGTTCCTGTGAAGAATGACCTGGCCCCTGACTGCCGCCGGCGGCCCCAGGCAGAGCGGCTGTGCACTCGCGGGGTAGCCAGAGCTCGTCTTTGGGGCCGCCTTCCCCCTCCTCGGCACTGTCTCGCACCCCTGCACCATCAGCTGAGTGTGGCGTGAACTGCTCGGGCGGGCCCGGCCCGCAAACCCGGAGGAACTTTCGGGCCCGGGGAAGGTCAGGCCTCTCTTGCCCAACATGATAGATTCAGAGACCCTGGGGTATGAGGAGCCCAGGAGGCCCTCACCACCCTCCCCTCCCCTGGCACCGCACAGCCTGGCTGTAGCTAGATCTCTAGAGCTGGCCAAGCTCAGAGGGCGAGGGTCAGGTGGGGGGCTGTGATGGAAAGAGGGCTGGGGACGGGGTGGGGCTCGGGACACCTAAAGTTGAGACTGAGCTGAGCTCCTGACGGTGGGGCCGTCTCTGATCCGGTCAGGCCAGCTTCTTGGGCATCTGACTTGTTCACGAGCCCCCCGCCCCCCCACCACCACCACACTGAAGGGCCCTGCTTGGTTTAATGCTCCATGGTTACCATCATGAAATTCTTAATACCTTTTGAAAGAGGGCGCTTCGCTTTTCATTTGACCCCGAGCCCCACAAATGATGTGGCTGGTCCTCATGTGTCTCCCCACCTCGTGTCACACCTGGTGTGTGACAAAAGTAGGATCCCAGGACCCCTCGCAGTTGGGGTGCTGGGCCACTCCAGCCTTAGTAGGGGAGGAATGTCTGCTCCAAGTTTGCCAAGTAGAGGCTTGTGGGGTCGGACTTCATGGCATCTCCTGGGGGGCGTACTCATAGTGCCGTCTTCAGTCCCGGACAGCCCCCCTCTCCTGCTGCCGCCAAATTCTTCCTTATCCCTCCTCACCGGGGATGTCTGTGCTCCTGGCTTGGGACCAGGGGATGAACTTAGAGTGGCCAGGGGCCCTGGAGGCGCCCAGTGGTCCTGTCCACGGAATCCTGCTGGGGCCACAGACTCCTCTGAGCATCTCGAGGAAGCTCTGGCCCCTGCGCATAAGAAAGTACACACGTGTGCATGCATGTAGCTGCCCTGCACACGTACACGCCTGACTGCGCATGCCCTCGGGAGCCTCCAGGGAAACACGTCTGCCTTGGAAGAGTCCTTTCCGTAGCGTCTCCATCCCTGATGGACAGCCCTCTGACAGGGAGGCCTCCCCACCTGCCACACTGGCCACTCCGGCCACACCTGCGTCATTACTCCTCTCTCTTGCACGGCTCCGCCTTCCAGTGACTTCCAACCACTGGTCCTTGTCCTGCTCCTCAGAGCCGCCCAGATGAGATCACTTAGTCCTCACGGTGACAGAGATGAGAAGACAAGGAGCTACACCCCCCAGATTTTGCCCTTCTCCATGGTGGTCAGCTGTGATTCTTCCTTCATGGGACAGGGTGTCCAGACCCCAGTCTGTCTCGTCTCCAGACGTCTGTTTCTCAGTGTTCCTGTTAAGGGCTGGCCTCCAGAACACAGCATTCTGGGTACAGTTTGAGCAGCCTGGGGAAGGACGACCACTCATCCATTTGTTCTGGACATCAGCCTCGATTAAGGTAGCTCTGGGGACAGACATATAACGGCAGATCCACTGAGCTGGGTTCACCTCAGACCCCCAGATCTTCTCCCTCTAGCCTGCCCAGTTAGAGTTCCTTTCTCCTCCTTTTAGTATTTGAGAGGTTTTAAACTGAAATACCAGGCGAGACCACATATTCGGGTTTTTTTTTCCATTCCTTCACTGCTTGATAGTGCCCTCACCCAAAGGCGTTTCCACTCCTGAGCCTCAGTTTCTTCACAGGTTTGTTGGGATGGACAAATGTATCATGAAACTGCTGTGGCTTTGAAATAAGTTAAAAAAAAAAAACTTTCTGTCAGTTGTTATTTTGGAAAAGATTTCTAGTTGTTTCCAAAATCCATTTCCCCTCTCTAATGTCGAAATGGAACTTTCGCCCTGGCATACAGTGTCTCAGCCCGAGACCACAAATCCCGGCCTGCCTTGCTCTAGGCATGGCCCTGGGAGGTGAGGGGAGCGATGCACCCCAAATCCAGTCGTGCCTTGCAAGGAAGGTGTGTGCCTCCCCTTGCCCTTGCCCCTCCCGTGACTGGGGACGCGGTGGTGCGCCATCTTGGACTGCTGGGATGAGGACAACATCGCTGAAACGGTCAATTCATTTCCTAGCTTCTTTAAACCACTATTATTTGTGGTGCTCAGGCCAGCCTTATTCTAGCCTAATGGAGGAATTTTCCGGAGGCCCGTCAATTCTGGGAGGCAGGTGCCGGCTCAGGTCAATCAGGAAGCATTAAGGATTCGCAAATATCCTGAAGAAATCCATATTCTCTTCTTTCTTCTTCCTACGTCTTTCCTTCCCTCCTTCCACTTCTCTCTCCCCACCCCGTCTATCCCCTAAGATTTACAGGGTTCTTCTGTACAGGCTGATTAGGTACGGCACCTGCCAAAGGCTCGAAGGTTCGCAGGGGAGACAGATGTCACACCAAATTGCCTTCCAAGCCCACGTGAGCAAGATCCTGTGAAAATGTTTCCAGGATGAAGGGTGAACCCAGGGGAGCGGCCACCACCGTGGCCTGGAAAGGTGGCAGGCAGGGAGCCTGGGTTGGCCCAGGAGGGTTGGGAAGTTCTCTGGAAAGAGAAGGTAAGGAAGGGCTTTGAAACAGAGGAACGGCCTGTGCAAGGGCTCAGAAGCGTGCAAGCAGCAAGTGCGCGGAGCCAAGCTCACGGCTGCGGGCACCCTGGCTGGCCAGGGTCCTGCTTTGCTGTCAGGTGCCCCTGCTGGAGGTGAACGTCCTTCTGACGAGCCCTGAGCGAGAAAGGGACAACGGTTTTGCAGTCCCCGCGTATTGATTTCTTCCGTTTTCCTTACACATCTCCTCTCCGCCCCTGGGTGAGATGCCTCCTGGTTTCGCTGAATTTCCACAGGAAACTGGAAAGAGCAACATCTGAATAAATTCCCCTAACTCGCTCCAGATTTCCAGGGTCAGAGTGTGGACCCTAGGAGACGCGGTCTCTGTGGGGTTAGAGGGACAGGCCCCTGCACGACGCAGACGTTGGGCCGGAGTTTCACTGGGGACGTAATCCGGGCTGCGGCGGCCCGCGGAGAGGGGAGCGCAGCACTGGGCCTACGGGCGCCCGCCCAGCGCGTTCCCGAGTTTTCTGTTCCTGGGAGAGGGAGTGGCAGGCAGCCGCTCCAGCTCCCACAGCAGCCACGTGGGGCAGGAGGCTCCGCTCCTCCCCGCCACAGGGACGCGGTTTGGGACACTGCTTTGTTCACGGCCGGGTGCTTACGGCCTTTATTTGGGGCCACGTTCTCTTCTGCCACCCGAAAGGAGGCAGCTTGGAGCAGGGGGAGCAGCAGGGGCAGGCCTCTGGGCATCCGGGGCCAGCCCTTGGGTCTCCATTTCCTCGTCAGCGAGACAGCCGGCTGGTCCGGGTGGCCGGGTCCCAAGGTGCCCCCACAGACGAGGCGAGGGCTTGGGAGACAGGCAACGCTTCAGTTCTACCTGTGCCGCCTGCTGGTCGTATGATCCTGCGGGGAGTCCCTACAGCCTGCCAGCCTCGCGTCCCTGTCTGCGCATGCGCAGAGGAGGGGGCCGGGGTCCCCTCTTAAGGCTCTGAGGGCTTCGTGATGATATGAGCGCTTGACCTCCACAAGGAAGCTGAGGAAAACAGTTTTATCCCTTCGTCTGTGGCAAAATGGTTCTGATGCTACGCCTGCTGGAAATAAGCAGGGTCGGCGTAAGCTGCCCTTTGCCCCTCCACTCCCCACCCCCCCCAGGCTCCTCGCCCTCGCCGCCAAGTCTCCACGGATCAGCAGAGCGCGTTTCCGGCAGCATGAGCTGGAGGCCTCCTCCTTGTGGGAGGCCTTGAGGGAGCCAGCCCTGCCTGACCCCCCCCCGCCCCGTGCTCTGCCCTCTCGCTCACTCTGGCCCCTTGCAGGCCCCGGAATGATCCAGCCGTGGCGTCCTCTGGACCTGGCCCCAGAGGTGGTGTTTATGGGTGGGGGGGGAGTCCTCCAGAGTCTTCATCGGCCCTCCCCCCCACCCCAGCTACTCCAAAAACCTCCATCTAAGTAAAAGCAGGAGGCGGTTGGAAATGACAAGGCCAAGTCTCCCGGGGCCCCCTTTCAAGACGCCACCCACCCCACCCCCCCAGGCCCCAATGCGGGCGTGCGGTCTCCTCTGCCCAGGGAGCTCCCACCCTCTCTATCCTTTCGGCCAGCTCCTCCTGTCATTGCCACTCTCTCCAAGTGACATCCGCCCACATCCTGTCTGTCCCCCTTGTTCTCATCCCTCAGAGCGCCTGGTACTTTTCGTTCGGAGAACTGGTCACGTGTGCAGTTATCCACGTCATCTTGTACTCACCTGTTTACTGCCGGATTCTTCCATTGGGTTAGAAGTGCTGGGAGAGCAGGGGTCGTGCCGGCCTCGCTACGCCCCCGAGGCATCACCTAGTGCCCGGTCAAGAGTCTGATACAGACAAGTAATTGACGAAGGACTGAACGACTGAATCACCCAGAGAATCCAGAACGTGGTGGGAAAATAATCCCAGCGGGAAGGCGGATCGCGGCAAGTGCTGACCGGGCGCTGCGCACCGAGGCCCAGGCTTTGGCACTAACATCGTGGGTACAAATCCTGGCGCCGGCACTCAGGGCTCGGCGAGGGCAAAGTCATTTTCCCTCTCAGCACCAGGGCGGAGAGGATCTCAAGACAGAGAGATGGTCCCCTATGGCGACGTGCTCCCGAGAAGTAGTCACGGGAGGAAAAGGACGGGGACATGTCTGTCGATTCGACCACAGGAGGTGATGGTGACCTTGACAGGGTCAATCACCAAGGACACGGGAGTCAGAAACCAGATGGCAGCGAGCGTGGTAGGAGTTGAGGAAGTGGAGACCATGAGTCTGAATGCCTATGACATTAGCTATTTCTTTTTTTTTTTTTTTTTTTACATTAGCTATTTCTTACCACACAGGATCACGTCAAAATTAATTTGGGAAAGTTTCTGAATAATAAAAATGATTCATCTCCCGGATGGCTAGCAAAATAAGATGCCTCGACTCCCCGTCTTACTTTTCACAGAAAAGTAGGCTGTCAGAGCCGCAGGCATCTCCAAGGCCAGAGGTTCCAGCATGACCTTCTCGTTTGGTGGACGAGGTGCCTGAGGGACTTGTCCCGGTCGCGCGACAGACGAGGGGCGGAGCCAGGCTTTGAACCCGGGCTTCTGTATGCCCAGCCTCGGCTCTTTTTCATGTTCCGTGTCTTTCTTTCCTCTGTTCTTTCCAAGCCGTCTTTATTGGCTCCGGGAAATGGGGAGGATAGTTATTTTTAGTTTATTCGAAAGGAGTAAAATGGGTAATGTTTTTTTTTCCCCGTATATCAGATCCAAAGCATGTCTTATGTAAGAGCTAAATGAGATGAGAAATGGCTCCACAGCGAGAACAAAGATTCCTTTGAATGTTAAAAGTTCCAGAGTCAACCCCAAACGAGCCCAAACGACTAGGGACCAGCTCTCCTCGCCTAGCTGAGGGAGAACGCGGGGCAGGGCTGCGTGCGTGTGCATGTCGTGCGTGCGTATGATGTGTGTGCGTGCGCGTGCATGACGTGCGAGTGATGAGTATGCGTGCGTGCGTATGAAGTGTCGCGTGCGTGTGCATGTCGTGCGTGCGTATGTGTGCATGCGCATGACGCGCGTGCGATAAGTCTGTGTGCGTGCGGATGACGTGCGCGCGCGCATGACGTGCACGCGCGCGCACATGCGGCGTAGCAGTGTCTCTACGGAATGGGTGCTTGAGTACAGGATAAGCACTGCAAGCCAGCTAGGTACTTCTTTATTATTATTATTATTTAAAAACACTTTCATTGTCAGGGCAGTTTTAGCTTCACAGCTTAATTGAGCAGAAGATACAGAGAGTTCGCGTAAACCTCCTGGCCCTGCACGCGCACGGCCTCCGCCACCGTCCCGCCCCAGAGCGCTACATTTGTTACAAGGAGACACCTACACGGGCGCCTCACCACGAGGGTCCGTAGTTTACGTGAGGCTTTGCTCTTACTGTTGTCCATTCCTTGGGTTTGACAAATGTCTAAGGATGTGATTTTGAACCTCCTCCGTACGTTGTTATTATTGTTACGGTAAAATACACATAAAATTTGCCGTCCCAACCGTTTCTAAGTGCACAGCTCAGGGGCATTAAGGACGTTCACGTTTTGGGCAACCATCACCAGCTGCCATCTCCAGACCGCTCTCCCCCTCGCACAGCTAAAATTCTGTCGCCATTAAACACGGACTCTCCATTATATCCCCCCCACACCCCTCTACCCCCTTCCCCTCTTCCGACCCCCCACCCCCACCCCTGAGAGCCACTCTTCTTTCTGTCTCCAGGAACCTGCCTGCTCTAGGTGTGCCGCGTAAGAGGACTCCTCCGGCGTTTGTCCCCTGTGACGGGCTGACCGCAGTCTCAGTACCTCAGTGAGTATGCTGCCGGGACCCCAACCCCACCATGCAGAATCTGGCCTCTGTCAGACGATTCGCGGCTCTGCTGAGGCGAGGCGGGCAAGCAATCCCGGGCCGATTGGGAAGATGGCATCTCAGGTTTCCCTGGCGCTGTCTCTTTAATGCCACTCAGTGGGTGGTTCCTTGAGAGCAGGTGTCCGCGGGGTGGGGGTGCCCCAGGTGAAAGCCCTGGTTGGGTGAGAGTGAGGAGAGGGAGAGACATTAATAATGGAGAAAAAAATAATCCCTGCCTGAAAACATATTGGAGTCCTTCCACGTAAATCTGTGTAATTAGTTGTATAACACGGCCACCTCCTAGATCTATGTCTCTGGGTCTGTTGACATCGTGTCTTGTTCTGACTTGAGTCCTTGGGGTATTACCGCTGAGGTGACCTCTAAAAACAGTGCTGGCCGTAATCTTAACTCCACTCTTGTGTTCCGGTTGCATTCTACAATTTAGGCCATATTTTTATTTCTATTATTCTATTTGATCAAAAGCGTAGCAGTATGAGGTACTTAGAATAGGACTTATCATCTCCATTTTTCAGGTGGGGAAACTGAGGCTCAGTGGGGTGACGGGACCTGCTCAGGGTTATAGACTTGCTTGTTGGTGGAGCTGGACTGAGAACCCGTGTCTTTCATCCGGGGCTCTGCCCACGCCCCCACGTTTTGCTGGCGTTTACTAACTTAAATTATTAAGGCTAACATCTATTTGCAAAGGCACGGTCCTCTCCCCCGGCACTTAATCACAGACCGGTCTTTCTCCGAGAGTGATGCGTCACCATCCAGATGCTCAAATTAGGAACGGAGGGGTCGTTCTTGACATTTCCCTCCCTCTCGTTCCATATGCAATCTTCAATTAAGTCCCGTGGTCTTTAATTCCTAGATATGCTCTCAACACACCCACTTCTCTGCAGAGAAGTGCCGGCCTACGGTGGTGCTGGCGTCTGTCTCTCTATTGGAGTTGACCCTTTGTATCGTCGTGCCATCCTTTCTGTTCCTCGGTTCCTCTGTGATTTCTTGAGAACTGTGGGTTTGAACAAAGTTACTCAGGTTTCCATATGGAAGGATTTCTCAGAGGCTCTGACATGCTTATCATGGTCCCAAGGGACCCAAGGTGGGGGGTTGTGTATTTCACACGCCCCGAACTCCCCGGGTCCCCGGTGCTCTTCTCTGCCCTCTCCCCCTGTCCATTCTCCATGCTGCCTGCAAGGCTGATCATGGTGCCCCCACCCTCGCGCCTCCTGCCACACTGGCCTTTTAGCTTCCCTCACGTGTGTGGGGCACGCCACAGGGCCGCACCCACATGCCCTTTGCCAGGCTCCCGCACCCACTCCAGCTTGCAGCAGCCTTGCCTGCTGACGCTCACAGCAGCCTCTTCTGGGGAGCTACCTACCGGGAGGCCTCATTCCCCACCCTCCAGAAGCATCTCATAACCAGTGTCTGACTCGGTGGCTGGGTTCACAGAAGGCCACCCACCCTCACTTTAGGGAAGGAATGTCTGCTGCGAAGGTTATGCTTCTGAGCCAGCAGGCCAGCAAGGAGCAGGACGGAGAGAGCCTTCACAGGAGAGTACTTTCTCTTGCCCGTCTTTTCCCTTCCCTGTAGGTTCCCCCTCGCCCCCGGGAAGAGCACTCCCTGGATGCTTCCCTGTCTCAGTTTCTGCTTCTCAGGAGTTGTCCCTAAGACTCATGCCCTCAGTCATAACAGGGACCCTTGCATGTTGTCTTCTCAGTCCTTTGTCTTAGTCTCTCATGAAGCAGGTTTGTCTCCCGCAGGGGGACTATGTCTGTTTCTGTCCACCTCTCCATCCCCCACGCTGGTAGGTACTCAGGATTTGCCAAATGAATGAAAATTAGCACCATAAATACCCAGAGTGCAGATGAAAAGTATTTGTCCAATATGGCAGGCCTCCAAGTTAGAGTCTAGAATGCATGAAAAGCTTTTGCCAATGAGAGGGGGCAAACATCTGCATACAAAAATGAGCATGAGCCCGCAATTCACACATACTAATGGAGATGACTGCTACCTATATGGGGAAGGATGTTCATCAAAATCTAGCACATTAAACCAATAATTGAAAGAACTCTTTTAGGCTGTCGGGTTACCCAAGGTTTGCTCATAAATAGGTCATCACGCTGGGGAGGAATGAGGAGCCAGGCATGCTCATACATAGCTGGTGGGAAGCTACGTCGGTACCGTCATAGAATATAGCTCCGGAGGGCAGAAAGTTTGTCTCCCATTCACTGCGGTGTCCCCAGTCCCTGGAATCACGCTTGGCATTTAGGGACCCAACGAATATTTGTTGAACACAATGGAAGGCCATTGGCAATATCTATCAAGAACCTTAGGTTTTTCATACCCCTTGGTTTAGTACTTCTACTTCCTAAAGAAACTCTTAGAAGGACAAAGACATATGCATAAGAACATTTTACACATTCCTTTATAAAATCAAAAGACTGGGAGCAACCTGGGTGTCCACAGGCTAGTAATTGGTTAAATTAATTATGGCACTTCCACACTGAGCAGTTTCATATAACTGATAAACATGACATATTTGAAGAATACTGAGTAGATGGGATTCTGCTACTTACAAACGAGAAATGAAAAAGAACTTCAGATTTTATATACAGAGTGACCTCAATTTTTGTTTAAAAAAATACCTTGTTAATAGTGGGTTGCGGCGATTTTTATTTCTTTGTTTTTCTCTTGATTTTCCAAGATTTCAAACACGAGTACCTATTACTTTCATAGTCAGAAAAAAAAAAGCCTTAAAAAAGAAAGCATGGTTAATAACAAAATTGTGGGCAGCCAGGAAAAGTAGGAATAATTTGTAATACTATTTTTTTCCCTTAATATTTCATAACACATCATTTTATGGTGGGTTAAGGAACACAGCCTCTTGATGGAATTGGCCTGGTTTTATTTAGACAACAATGAGAAGTAAATTTTATGCTGCTGGAGACACTGAGTGTTGTTGTTTTCATGTTCTTAGTGTATATTTTTCCATGACTTGGAGAATCTTAAAATATTGGCTCCACTCAAAAAAAAAAAAATTCACAACTCGTTTGACTGGAATTGATTTCTCCTGTGGCTCCTGGGGTCTGTAAAAGGCATCAGGATGCGACATGGCGTTGACCTTTATTCTTTGCCTTGGCTAGAGAATTTCCCTATGGCTAGCTCAAGGTTTCCAAGAGGAAGGCAATTAAATGACCTAGCACAATTGTCTGGATTCTTGGTCTTGGGCTTATCTTGATTAGGAGGAAGTGAATATGTAGTTGTTCCAAATTTAGAGCATAGGAAGGAGCCGGATGTTTGAGACTATCCCATGGAGAAAGCCTTAACCCATGATGGCTTTTGCCCTACTCACCACTTCTTGGCTATCTGGTTGTGCCACCTTGACACAGAGCAAAGGAGTTTGGGGTTCTGTTTTCTTCTTGCCAGGAAATCTGTGCTGACCTCAGAGTCCATGGCAAGGCTCGTGCTAAGTACTGAAAGAACCAAGCAGGTTTGTTGGCTTGAGTTGAACCGTCCACCATCTCTAAAGTCCAGTCCAGGACCCTCTGCCTAGCAGGCAAGGCTCTTTACGACCTGGCCCCTGCCTCCCGCTCCTCCCATTCATCCTCACTACAGTGAGAGAGCAGCGTTTAAGAGAGCAAAGTCCAGGGACTAGACACAGCCTTGGCCCCTGGGCTAGTGGAGAGACAGACCCAAAGCAGTAGAGGACTTTCATCTGGAGGAAGGTGACCTGGGTCTGAAGACCAAACAGACCTCTTCCCAGCTGTGTGAAGCTTCTGTGCCTTAGTCGTCTCTTCTGTTAAAGTGGAATAATACCAATAGGAATAATAATAATACCATATCCATAAGTTTTATTTCATGTCTCTAAAGCACTCATTACAATGTCTGCTATGTAGTTAGTGCCTAATACATGAGAACACTTCTTTTCTTTCATCCATTCACTTGGAAAAAGTTTGCTGAGTGCTGACTAGGTGCTAGGCTCTGTGCTAGGTGATGGAGATTCAGAAGGGGATAATGCACAGTCCCTAGGTGACCCCAAGAAACCCATATTTTAGTGATGGACGCTCACTGGGAACGGGTCCACATAACACTGCTCCAGGCACCACATTCCAGAAACCCTGGTCTCCTCCCCTTTCCCGAACACACCATATTCCTCATGCTTTGTGCCTTTGCTCGTCTGTTCTCTGTGCCATAAGAGTTTTCCCCCCACCCTGCCATTTGAAGACTTTGAAGGTGCAGCTTAAATGTCGTCAGCGTTGTGAAGCCTTCCTGACCCGCAAGCCAGAGTCAGGACCTCACCTGTGTCTCCACAGTCCTTTGCCTAACTCTCTGACTCTTACCTTTCCCTTCTGTCAGTGCTGGTCATATAGGAGCATCTCCCAATAGATTGGGAGCTCCTTGAAGGCAGGTTTAGCTTGATCCATTTCCATGTTTCAGTGTCCAACACGAGGCCAGACACACTGTAGATGTTTAGAAAGTGTTTGTTGGTTAAATGAATGAATGAATGAATGAATGAATGGGTATCTGGACCGTAGGAGAAACTGCCGCATCGACAGAGGAGATGAAGAGGAGAGATGCATCCTTTCTACTGCTGGGTTTTATGAGATTATCAGATTTGCTCTGCAGGTACTTGGGTGCCTCCTATGAATTCCATCCACAGCTATGAACAAGGATAAGTTTATGGAGTCATTAGGAAACTTGGAGAGGGTGTATGTTCTCACAGTGTCTGCCCGAGGGGTCTGTCCTGAGCATGGCTCTCAAGTTGCTGTGTTGTCTGGAGCATTCTGAACGAGTTAATACCCTTGTCTTGATGCTGGGCTTGTGCCATTCCATTTGCTTTTCACTGTGTGGGAGACTATTTAATTGCAACTGGAGTTACTAAGGCTGATATTGCAACAGAAATAATTGGATATACGACCACATATGCTTTGGGGACTGGGACACAGAAATTTAACTTAATTGTAGTTTCCTAACTTATTTGTGGGGCAATCTGTGGATGATTCCTTCTCCTTTCTGGGCCTCATCCATTGAATGTGATTGTAGGAGGCAGGAGTTAGGGAAGTCAGGCTGATTAATTTCTGAGTTGCTTTCCGCCTCTGATAAGCCCTGTCTGTAACTTACAGGATATCATATGGACAGAAGGCCCACCGACATGAAGTTGCTGGAAAGTGATGTGGATGGGAGTTCTGGGAGAGGATCCCAATCCTCATGAGTTCAAGGCCATGGTCTTGGAACCAAAAGCTCAGAAATGCTCTGAAACCGCAGATGGCCAAATCCACCCACTGGAAGTTCAGACATACTTGCTCAAATTTGTAAACTAAAAGCAGAGTTTTTCGTGTTGTTTGGAGGACACACAGCTAAATCTAACCTGGTAGTGGGTTTATGGATTGGCTATGTGGGGCCTGCATCATGAAGTAAGGAGACATGTCCCCTGCCAGCCCACTCTGGCCATCAAGCCATAAAGATCCGTTCAGTGAGCCTTTTTCAGGCACCAAGTCTTAATGATAGCCTAAGGGAGGTCTTCTAGCTCACTGTGTTGTGGAGGCAACAGGGTCAGTTGAGGAGAACTGGATCCACTCTTGGTAGTGGATTGTAGCCTACGCTTTTCTTTTTTTTCTTAATTGAGATATGATTCACGTACCATAAAATGTGCCTTTTTAAAGTGTGCAATTCATAGTTTTTAGTATATTCACAAAGTTATGCAACTATCACCACTGTCTAATTCCAGAACATTTTCGTCATCCCCACAAGACACCCCACATACCGTGAGCCTCACACCCCATCCTCCTCTTCCCTCAGGCTCCTGTCTCTATGGGTTTGATGGGATTTGCTTATTCTGGACTTTTCATTAAAAAAGAATCCCATGACATGTGGCCTATCAGGTCTGACTTTCACCTGGGGTACTATTTTCAAGGTTCACCCATGTTGACCGTATACTTTTTGAAAAATTAAAAATTGTATATAAGTATCAACTTTCCGCTAGCATATGAACAAAACTATAGTGTCCATTTGGCCTGACCTACCAACGCTTCTTCATGGACCTGACAAAGAATTGGGCTAGTTAGCTAGGCTTATTCCAGATCCTTCTTACTTCATTATTCCAGTTCAATTTTGGCCTTTTACAAGAATCATATAGACCTTTAAAATTAAGAATCAGGGCACCTGGCTGACTCAGTTGGTGGAGCATATGACTCTTGATCTTGGGGTTGTGAGTTCGAGACCCATGTTGGGTATGGAGATTACTTAAAAATAAAATCTTAAAAAAAAAGAAAGGAAAGAAAATTAAGAATCAAGTTGATTGACATTTTTCCACTTTCGTTCCATATTTGCTGGCAGATTTAAAAGTCATTTTCCAACCTAAGATTATTTAAAGATAAACACAGATTTTCCTGTCATATTTTCATGGTTTCATTTTTACATTTATCGCTTTAATTCCTTTGGAATTTGTAAATGGTGTGAGGTAGGCAGCTAATTTTATTTTTTTCCATGTAGTTAGCAAACTGTACCACAATACATCTCTTTCTCATTGATTTGGAAACAATTGGCTTTAGCTTCTACTACTTTCTAGACATGTCAGGACTATTTCTGACCTTTCTTTTCTGCATTGATCTATATGTCTTCTTTTCAGCTGCTAGCACGCTGTTAAATTTCTTGCCCTTTTATGATACGATTTAATATTTGTTAGGGTAAATTTATACTATCATTTTAAAAATATATAGTCATATCATATGTTTATTATTTTTGTTTAGCTTCATTTCTTAAGGTGATATAGTTATTTCATGTGATGTGTCTTGCTATCTTATTTAAAAATTTATGTTCCGTCTTAGAGAACAACAGAAGCAAGTAGCTGTGTGACACATTGGAGATAAAGCAAGCAGAGCATATGTGAGCTGGAAAAACCCAGGAAGCGCTAACTATTCACGAGGTCCGAGACGTCAAGTGTGCCGCGGCGGAGCTGTGGCAGGAGAGCCCCCGCCGTGCAGACCGAGCAGAGGGCCAGAGAGGCCGGGGTCTCTGGAGTCAGGAGACAGGTGCCGTGCCAGGCCGGTCTGCTTCCTGCAATTTAGGCAAGAGTGCAAGACGCTTGGGTTTTGTTCAAGCCGTGATCACGTGAAACCGAACATCACCCCCACTGATGTCACCCCTAATTTCAGTTCTGTATTCGGTCGTCTGGATTCGGATTTGCAGGCCAGTGTTAATCACGCAGATGGGCATGGACATCTGTGTGGTTGCTGATGGGAATAGGATGGCTCTAGTAGCTCACCATTAAGCATCTGGACCTGATTTTACATGCAGTACATCCCGCTGGACTTGATTTTATGTAGAGTACATCCGTCCCTTTAAGAAAATCTTCTCTCTCCTGATGGCAATGAGGAGGAAGAGGAGGAGACAGAGGAGGAAAATGATGATGGAATGTTGAATAGTCTCAAATGATTTGGTCATCTATCAAAATAGTTATGTGTTATTTCTGCCCTGCTATAGTAATATGATGGATTAGACGAGTTTTTTCTACAGTTGAAGCGTCCCTGCCACCTCCTTTCTTTTTCTTGATCTCCTCTCTTCTTCTCTGTACGTAGAAGCTCCCTTGTAGCTCTTGGCTCCCTCTTCAACTTTTCTTTCACCACGTACATCTCTAACCACTTCCTCTGAGTTCTGAGAGAACTGCTTAGAATTTGTCTTCTGACTTCTGGCTCTTCTAAGTGTGGTCCAGGAACCAACAATAAAACCATCATCCAGGAGTTTGTTAGAAGTGCAAATTCTTGGGCCCCATACTAGACCTACTGAATCAAAATCTGCATTTTAACAAGATTCCCAGATGATTCGTGTGCCCATTAAAATTCGAGAAGTGTTGTAAAGTTCTAGCCAGAGGGAACCCTTTCCAGGTTCTTGCTGGTGATGCAGACTTTCCCCATTATTATAGGAGTTTGATTATTTTAGTGTAAATTTGGAAGACGTTCAAGAAAAGGCTTTGGCTCACCATCTGGGACCAGAAGCCACAGGCTCTTTGTGACAGAGTATGGGGGAGGGCAGTCGGCTACTTTGTAGGAAGCCATGAAATGAAAACGACCTCCCAAAGGTCATCAAATCACCACCAGGCATCATTAGACCAACAAGAAAGAATTCTTCTGTTGCATTTATGAAGGGCAGTGTGTATTCCCCCAGAGGGCTGTGCCCACACTCCTTTCTTTGACAAATTTATAAATGCCAACTGGTATCCACAAGAAAGCCTCTGGTCCTGAGCTGATGGGAGGGAATGAAGGGGATCCTGCAGACTGGTTTGGTGTCAGGCACGCATTTCCCTCTTTTCTCGGTAAGGAGAAGAAACTTCTGAGGTCACCAAGGAAAGAGATGTTTTGCAGGGCCCCGGCCTGAGGGTGGCCTGGGCAGGGGAGTGGTATTCACAGACGTGAATTATGTGATATTAGCACATGGAAAGACAAATGCTTTTAAGGAAAAAATTAATTGAATAATGCTCAGTTCTCATCAGACCTGGCAGAATAGGCAGGAAAAGCCTGGGGAAGGCACAGAAAGCTATTGAAATGGTTCTAAGGAGAACAAGAATCTTTAGGACAAATTGGCTCATTCTTTATTGCTGTCAAACCCTGTATTCCCTGGAGACGGCTGAAACAATACCAGCGCATAACTCTCATTGTGGAATTGACAAACATCCTACCTCTCTTAATGGTTTCACAGAGTTGTTGTCTCAACAGGAAGTTCTGGTCATTGTCACACATTCTTCTTGTTTATTATTAGTAATCATAACTCTTTACATCACAGTCGGGCTCTAAACCTTACAAGGCTTTTCCACACAAAGTAGGTCATTTGGTCTTTCCTGAGAATCCTCGGGACAGCAGGGCCAGTAGGTATTAATGTGCCCATTTCACGGAGGAGGGGACTGAGGCTCAGAGGAATCACAGGGCTTCCTCAAGGGCACAACTTGCAGTAAATGGGTGCCACAGGCTTTGGACTCATATTCACTGGCCATGGGAGGTCTCCAAGACACATTCGGCCAAGTGTCTTTTTTTTTTTTTTTAATGTTTATTTATTTGCTTTGAGAGAGAGCGAGAGGGAATGAGCACGGGAAAGGCAGAGGGAGAAGGAAAGAGGGAGGATCCTAAGCAGGCTCCATGCTCGGCACTCAGTCTCATGAACCATGAGATCATGACCTGAGCCGAAGTCAAGAACTGGGCACTTAACCCACTGAGCCACCCAGGCTCCCCAAAGCCAAGTGTCTGTGACCGTTAAGCCTCCCAGTCCACCCAGCAATTCTGCCTGTGCCTATACAGTAACAAGGAGGAGGGTCACCACCCTTGTGTAAAGGTCACTCTCCACAGTTCTGTGCTAAAATGCAATGTGCGCCTTCAGGTTTCATTCTTCAGCCTAGATTCGCATGCTCAGACATCTTTGGTTCATGTACAGTGTTTGTCTAGATGTCCCTGACGCTGACAGACCTTTGTTAAATTTCTGGCAAAGATCTAGTAAATGAGGTATGGTTCGTTATAAATCAACCCACAGAACTGCTAAGTTATTTCCCGAATTTGATTCATTTCACTCGATGGGGAGGGCGGTGGTATCTTCTTTCTCCCTTTCTATAGACTATGCTTCTACTCCTCGTGCTTCTACACCGAACTTCCCAATTTCCCCCCCAATGTTCTATTTTTTCTCCCTCGAATATGTTCTCTTTGCCTAGAACATCCCTCCCTTCTTCGCTTTGCCGCCTTCTTCGCCCTTCTTATCCTTAACAGAACTTGGCTTAAAAGCCAAGTCTTTGTGAAGACTTTCAGACCCAAAGCTGGAAATAACAACACTCTTAAAAGCACTCTGGCTGTGTCTCTGCCATACCGTGGACCTATCGCAGTCTGCAGTGTGTTTCCTTTCACTCAGCTCTCCTATGCTGGGAAGCAGATTGGGAACTCCTCTGGAGCAGGAATGACCTCTTAAGCCTCTCTATACCCTCTGAGTTAGAACCTGACAACTGACAGGAATTCGCTACATTCCTCCATCTGATGGCTTTCGTGCCTCAGGCATTCTTTTTGACCAGATATCCCTTTAGTGTCTGCAGTTTAGGTGATGGGAAAGTCCTACCCGGGACTACTCAAACAGAGCGAGAGTATCACGGCTCATGTGTTAAAGCAGGAAGTACCCTAAACTCCTCTCATTGATGGATTTATCTTGGATTCTCTTCTGTTCTGTCTCCCAGATTAGTGCCGTTTTAGGGGAGAGCTTCTTTATCAACATCCTTCATGACTTTGTCCCAAACCAGTTCACCTGGATGGAGTCTGCATTTTCTTTGCTACCAGGGCCTTTGTTTTCCAGCTCCTTCACATTTAGGGAATTAGTGGTCAGTGTTCTCAATCTTGGTTGTGTGTTGTAATCGCTAAAAAAACGCTGATGTGAGAGGCGCCTGGAGGGCTCAGCCCGTCAAGCATCTGACTTCAACTCAGGCCGTGATCTCATGGTTCGTGACTTCAAGCCCCACGTTGGACTCTGTGCTCACAACTCAGAGCCTGGAGCTTGCTTCAGATTTTGTGTCTTCCTCTCTCTCTCTGCCTCTCCCTGTTTATGCTCGCTCTCTCTCTCAAAAATAAATAAACATTAAAAAAATACCGATGTGAAATTTTCAGAGTCCCCTTCAGTCTTCTGCTGAATAGTAAGCTGTATATGCACAGAATGAGACTCTGAGGAACCGGGTGGGGAACAGCCGCGGGAGGGCTGTGAGTTCCACAGAGGTTCCGGCAGTCTTGCAGTGCTGGCCGATGCTGGGTTTCTGGCCAGCTGTGTTAGAGAGCCCTCGCTCAGCGCCGTGGACAGTCAGTGGAGACCCCAGGAAGTCTGCCTTTCTATCTTTAGAATAAAGCTAACTGTCTGCCAGAAACAAAACAGAACAAAACAAAACAAAAAACATGAGACTCCTTAGAGGAAGGTAACAATCCAGACTGTCAACATAGTATCCACAATGTCCGTCAAACAAACAAAAATTACTGGAAACACGAAAAATCAGGGAAATGTGCTCCAAACTGGAAGGAAGAACAGTTAGTAAAAAACAGGTCCCGAGGTGATAAAATGATGGAAATAGTAAATAAAAGCTTTAAATAGCTATTATCAGTAATTTCGTGGATTTAATAAAAGAGGAAGTGTTGGACGTAATGAGCGGACAGATGGGAGAATGCAAACAGAGAAATCGAAATTACAAAAAAGAACCAAATAGAAATTCTAAAACTAAAAAACCTAATATCTGAAATTTTAAAAATTCACTGGATTGGGATAGAGCAGATTGGACGCTGCAGAAGGAATGAAGAGCATTGGAAAAGGTAAATAAATATGTGGGCATGCTGAAGACTTTTTCTTGGTACTTCAGTCAGGGGATCGAGGCCATCAACAGTCATACGTCGTGGTAACAGCACATACGCTGGATATGATGTGATGAGAATGATACTTTACCTCTGTGGTCTTCCTTTCTCAAGTCCGTAACTCCAGTGTAGTGAGAAAAACATCATACAAATGCCAACCGAGGATATCTTAGAAAGTAACTAATACTTCTCAAAACTGCCAAGATCGTCACAGCCAAGGCGAGCCCAAGAAGACATGATGGCTAGATGGACTGTGGTTTTGTGGGTGGAATCCTAGAATAGAAGAAAGACAGTAGGTAACAACTAAAGAAATCTCAATAAATAATGGGCTTTAAATGAAGGTGCCAATAATGGTTCACGCATTGTAGCAAAGAAACCATACTAACATAGGATGTTAATAATAAGGGAAACTAGGTGCAGAATACATAAGAACTCTTTTTTAGTACCTTTGCAATTTCTCTGTAAATCTAAAACTGTTCTAAAATAAAAGAGTTACTAAAAAATCTAACATAACGAGCGATGGCAAGGATGGGGAGCAACGGGAACTCGCTTCCGTTGCCGGTAGGAGTGTAAAATGGAACACCTTGGGAGACGGTTCAGAAGTTTCTTGTAAAGTTAAACATACACTTCTGATATAACCCAGCAGTCTCACTCCTGAGTACTTAACCAAGAGATAGAAAAATGTATGTCCTCACGAAGACTTGTATGTGAATGTTTATGGAGGCTTTATTCAGAATCATCATAAGCAGAAGCAAACAAAATCGACTGCTGAATGGAGAAATGAATTGTATAAATCCACACAATGGAATACAAGTAAGCAATGAGATGCACTACTGATAACATACAAAACGTGGATGAATCTAAAAAGCATTATGCTAAGGAAAAGAAGCCAGACGCAGAGGAGTGCATACTGGGTCGTTCTTTCTTTCTACTTGTCTATCTATTTATTTTAATGTTTACTTTTATTTTTGAGAGAGAGAGAGAGAGAATGAGCAGGGGAGGAGCAGGGAGGGTGTTAGGTTTTTAAAAGCTCCCACAGGCAAGGTTTAAAATAAAAAACAACTAGTAGGTGATCTGTCTGGTGAGGGGATCCTTCGTCATCGCCGTTTGCCCTGTAGATGCCTCTCCGGCTTTGAGGTATGGCCTCTGGAAGCTAGATACATGGAACAAGGAAACGGCTGTTTGATGGCCGGGTCTGCCTGGGGTTGGCTTATCAGCAAACACAAAGATGCCGGAAGGCCCAAGAAGAAGACGGGAGCAGGGTGGACCCCCCCAAGCCGCACCCCCCAAGCTCTTCACTTTCTGCCTCTTCTGAGAATGTCCTGCTTATTCAAGGAGTCGACTGTTCTAGTAACAGGAGCACTGGAAGGAGACTCATTACGGGGTGGGAGGACCTCTTATTCCACATACAACTTTGGAAAACTGTCTGTCTCTCCTCGGTCCGCGGGTATCTCACAGACAACAAGCTCCCACTGGATTCTGCAAGCTGGCCTGGTCTCGTCTTGATTTTGTCCTCCTGGTGACTTCAGGACGGCTGTAGAAAGGGAAAGAGCAGGGCACGTCCGTGTGTTGAGAACAAGCCAGAGCCTGTGCTGGAACTTGGCTTCTTCTTTCCACTTCCAGGTTAACACTCTTAACTACACAATTTTCCTGATAGCAGTTTCTCTTCTTTTGAAGGTGACAGGCAACCCATTAACATTTATAGGATGAAAAAGCGTTTCTTAAAACCCTATCCAACATTAATAAAACTTCGTAATAAAAACTGAAATGATAAATCATGGCAGTTATTCCGTGGATGCTCTTGGTCTGATACTTATTTCAGAGCAGATTTCCAGGGTTTCCAAGAGGTCTCATTAATTACTGGAACTTTGACTAACAATTTCATCTAGAGTGCACCAATAAATGACAGCATAAACTTAGATGCTCCAGCTGTCAGGGGCTCTGTGGGTCACCTAACCCGACCCCCATACGGTGCCCGAATAGTGGTCATGTGGCCTGTAGTCTCTGCTTGCACACCGCCCAGACAGGGAGCCTTACAAGACAACCCAATATGTCCACGAGCTGGTCTGACACGATTTTTCCTAGCATGATGCCACACTTGTTTCTCTTAGCCACAGAGAACATCAGATCCCTTTTCCTGTTTGCTGTCCACAAGCTTTTTCTGCCACAAGTTAGACACCTCTAATTGCTCAAAGCATGCCTCTTAGGATTTGGGTTTGTTTGCACTCAACCAGCCAACTTTCTCTCTCCCTCATGAGTCCTCGTCCAGTTCCATTCAAACCCAATACAATGCATTTGAACCCAGTCTTTGGCCATACCACCCTAGAAGGGCCCCATCCAACCTGAACCCACGTTACCAGAGCACCTTCTCAGTGCCAGGCGCTAGGCTTAGTGCTGTGGGGAGGAGCAAATCAGGAATGGCTTTGGGAAAGAGAGAAGCATTGTCCCCAGGGGCCCTACAAGGTGGCTTGTGATACGGGGTTAGGAGGGAGGGACACTGTCCTGTTTTCACTCCTAATTTCCAGGCTCTCATCTTGCATCACAGCACATTGGCTAAAATATACGGCTGTGCAAGCTCAGGGCGTGGTTAGAAGGAGCCGCTCATCAAATATGTGATGAATGTATTCCAGTCGATTAGGTCTCTGTAGTCTAAACTCCTGGGAGGGCCAGTCTGATTGGCTCAGCTTAGATTGCAGCTCCATCGGCTGCCTGTAGAACGGACCAGATCACCTCATAAAAAAGACCACATTTTTTGGGCTAGGAACAAGGAAAATTCTATGAAATGTGAGCGTGGTCGGGGAGGAAATGATAGCCGTCTTAGAGATATGTTTTGGATATAATCACCATGATATACGATGTTCATAGGTGTCTATAAGCAAGCGATACCTAATTTCCATAAGCATTAGTCCTGAAAGATGGGCGTTTTCTCCATTTCATAGCTGGGGGAATGGAGAGAAGTGAAGTGAGTTTCCCGAAGTTGCTACGTGTTTGGCAAAGTCGTGGTTTGAATTCAGGGCTGCCACGTTGCCTCTTGGCGTGTCCTCAGCAGTTCTTCCTGGAACTTATCATTTAGTCATTCACTTATCTATCCACTTATTCATTCAGCTAGAATTTCTCCTGCACTGACCATGGGTCTGGCATTATGTGAGGGCCTGGGAAACAGCAATTAGCCACATAGACACGCCCAGGGGGACAGCCATCAAGAGCACGAGAGACGGTTCCTGCCCCCTCACACATACGGTTTTACTGGAGAGATGACACATATGGACACCACAAGTTCAGGCATAGTTGCGTGAAATGATTCCTGGAGTGACCAATGTGGTAAGGGCTACAAGATGTCACAGCAGACAGATCTCTGAGCCCTGGAGTAGTTGAGGAAGCTTCCTGGAGGCAGAGCGCCCGAGGATACAGAGAGAAGAAGGGAAGAAGACACCACAGAGGGCAGGGCGTTGTGCAGGTTCAACTTCCCGGGTATCGTTCATTGAAACCCGCTTCTCTCAGTCTCCTCTGCGTGCTCCCCTGGTCTGGCTCCCTGACACCCCACCCGTGGACACAGCCTAAGCCTGCCCAGCAGATCTGTCCCCGCCGTGTCTTGTTTTCCACCCATACGTTGTAAATTTCATTGAAAAAACACTTCAAACCTATAAAAAAGTACAGCAAATAATGCAGGAAACACCAAGATACCCACCATTTTGATTCAGGAGGTAAAATTTCACCGTATTTGCTTTACTTCTCTCTTACAGAAATAGAATATTATAATCTCAGCGAAATTCCTACCCTATCCCTTAACACCCCCTCACAGAGTAAACGTTATCCTAAAGTTGACGTGATTTGTTCCCACACATTTTTCTACCTTTTCTACTGCCGATCCACAACCATATGGTATTGGGTTCATGTTCTTTTGCAAGTTGCCTTATTTCTTTCCACTGCTCCTTCTATTTTCGGATTTGTCCTTGCTATATGGAGATCTAGTTCATTCGTTTAACCGTGGCGTGGTATTCTGTTGTACGAATGAACTGTAGTTTACGGAGCTGCTCCCCTACAGCCTGGTTAGGTCATTTCTACTTTCTCACTATTATAAATGGCACTGCGGTCAATATCCTCACACATGTCTCCCAAGAAACAGAGCTGCTGAGTCCAGAGTAAATACAGATCTTCAACTTGACCAGGTGTTGCAAATAGTTCTTCAAATGGTGGGGCAGGTCATAGGCCCACTTCCCGGTGCATCTGCATACGGGAGTCCCCGCGGCTCCACGTCCTCACAGACAGCTGCGATTGTTAATCTTTTTTTTTTTTTTTTAATCAGGTCCCCCTTTTCCCATGACAAACAGATGACTCTTTTTAAAGTACACTCCTGACCCTGTTCCTTTACTATTTAAAATCCTCCAGTGGGCCCCACTGCTCTTGGTATAATACTTAGAGTCTTGCTCTGCCTGAGTCAGTCCGTGCCCACCTCTCCAGGCTCAGCTCTCTATCCCCTCCTACTCCAACATGCATGCACAAGCACACACAGGCACACACATGCACACACACATACACGCCCGCATGCATGTGCCCCATGGTCCAGCCAAATCAAATCATGTTCATGTCCCCCAAGCAGCTCACCCTCTCTTGTCTTTGGGCCTTGGTGAAGCTGTTCCCTCTGTCTGGAATACTCTTCCTCTCCTTCAAAAAGCTGATTGCTACCAGCCCTCAGTTCCCAGCTTAATGTCTCCTCCTCTGGGAAGCCTCTACAGGCACCCCAAGCCTGAGTTGGACCCCGTCCCTCCCGTTGCCTCAGCACCCTCAACGTCTGACATCATAGTTCTCAGGACATGGTCTTGTAATCACCTGTTCATTGTCTCCCTGCCCCACTAGAGTGTGGACACTTTGATAGCAGGGCCTGTGTCCTCTGTGTCCGGGCTATCTACTGAGTGAATGTGTTAGATAATCCACAGGCAGGAGACAGGTCAGGATGGAGCAGAGGCTGCAGATGGGGGCGGTTGAAATCAGACTGGAGAGAAAGTCCTATCCAATAGCCTCTATAGTCCCAACTTCCACGAGGGAAACCGAGGCATGGGTGGGTGGTTCACCCTATCTGGAGTCCTGCATTTGATAAGTGGCACAGCTGGATTTGATTCCGTCTGTGGACTCTGCATCCAGACTTTCTCTGCTGCACTTCAGCTGCAGTGGGTGGAAAGGAGCCAGCAGAGAGGGAGAGACAGGCTGCCAGGGAGAGGAGGCTGTGCAGGAGAGGGAGGTCCTGGGATCTAGGACGCAGGTGGAGGGCTGAGCCCAGCAGACATGACCCCAGATCCTCTGAGCCAGCAAGGAAGGAAAAACATTCGGCCAAGTTTCTAGAACAGACACTCGTTCAGGCTGCCCTGGGAGACTGGTGGGCCAGCCCTCCTCTGGGGAGGAGGAGATCTGTGGAAAGTAGCTCAGCATCTCCCTCAGCACCCAGCCCGCCCGAGTGGCTTCTTCCTGCTGCACCGGGAGAATGATTTCTCAAGACTCCCCTCTGGTAGGAGGGAGACCAGAGCCAAGGACAGCTGGGAAGAAATATGGACCCAGTGCAAACAGGCGGGAGCTAGAGCCCCAGTGGAGAGCAGCACGCGGGTCAGGCTCAGAGGCCCCGGGTCCTTGGGACCAGCTCACGTATGGCAGGGCAAGGGGACGCCAGTAAACCGGGGACAATAACACCTACACCTCCTATGACGGCGTGCGTTAAGGAAAATGGTATCTGTGGAGGGCTTAGAATAATGCTTGGCATGTACTGTGAGTCCGCCAACTACCGCTCTTTTCTCACGGGGCTGTTGTGGGAGTGAACAGGACATGGCGGACGGACTCTGCGGAACCGTGTAAGTGTTGGTGAGCAGCCTTCTCATGCTAGGAACTCAGTAAGCAAGCGTGGAAGGGGATGGGAAGTCCAGCGGACAGACAGGAGGGGTGTGGAATTCAGGGGCCAGTCACCCTCCTCCGTTCCCTGAGTTTCTTCGTGAGACGTTTGCATCAGAGACCACACGGGTCAGTTTGGGAAAGATGCTTAGAGATGGCACAAGGGGACACCGAGGCCCACAGGGAGGAAGTGACTTGTCTGGGGCCACACACAAGGCATCGGGGGTGAGCTTCCCAGACTCGGGTCCAGCACTTCTCCGTCTGTCCCCTGCGTTCAGCCCACGCTTAGGACGGGGCCCTTGCAGCAGGTTCAGTGGCTGGCGTTTCTTCCCGCAGGCGTCCCCTCCCCCACCGGAGTCAGTGGGGCTCCCACCAGCTCTGAGAAGCTCTACCTCTGAGCGCTCCCTGCTTTGAATGCTCTCTTCCTGTTTTTCCACGGCCAGCAGTTGAAAAGTGATTGAAAGCCACTTCCAGCTCCGGTCTCCCCCTCAGAGCTCTCCTTCCCTGGGCCTCCCCTGGAGAGGTCGGGAGCAGGTCAGCAGCGTGTACGCACCTGCTACCTTCACCAAGGTTTCCAGAGCGTTGGGCAAGCGTGAGCGTCTCCTTCCCCTCCTTCCTCCTTCCTTCTCTCCCCCCTTCCTTCCTCCTGCTTTTTTAAAAAGATGACACCCGAACCACCCACAGTTGCCATTGGACTCACCCACCCATCTGTCAGAAACTTATTCTGAGGGACCTTGGGTATGGGTCCTTGTCATTCAGGTGGGATTTCTCCACTAAAAAGCTATTGCAGGAGAATGCAGGTGCAAAATGCCAAGCCCACCGAAGAGCTCATGGGTAAGGTGCACGCTGGCCAGCACACCCAGCAACTGTAGACATTCCAACAGAGGGAAATGCAGATGCAGGGTTTTCTTGTAGCTCCTTCCGTTTCTCGGGAAGCTGTTGGATCACCGCATGGGAAGGTCTTGCTGCCGTGATAAACCCTCCCCTGGTCAGAGGGGTTTCCCTTTCATGAAGTTGGCTCACACACATTATTCCATCTGAACTGTGGAGCTGCCCTGGACAGAATTGTTTTGTCTGCTTTTCTGATGAGGAAACTGGGGTTCAGAGTGGTCAGAGTCCCTTCTAAAGATCAAGAGATGCAAGGCTTCACCCAAGGGTTTCTGATTCCACACCCAGGTCTCCCTTACTAACTATTCTACTACAGAAAATCCAGAGTTTTCAACTCAGGACAAGCGTCTGCCTTGAATTTGTCGTTGAGAGGTAGAATTCGGTGAATTAGGAGTAGGCGGCCACAATGGCACAAATCATGGTGAAGATAGAAGTGACCGTTGCACCGAGGAGAAATCTGCTGTCCCTCTCTGGTCCCCTGCTCTCGGGAAACAGGACTCCTAGCTGGACAGCGTCGGCTCCCCAGAGCCTTCCCTGACTCCCTTCCTGCACCTTGGGGTGGAGTGGATTCTTCTCCAGGACCACCTTCCCGTGCTCTGTGTGCCCCTGCTGCAGTTCTTACCCTACACCGTCATCTGCTCGTTCCTATAACCCTCTCGTCCTGTGCACAGTGGGTTCCTCGAAGGTAAGGACCCCCAGGGCACCAGGGCAGCAAGACGCTGCTTCAGGTGCACTGCCGTGGGTCTGTTCAGCAGCACTGCATGGGGCTCCGTCTGGGACCGGGGCGGAGCCAGTGGCGTCTGGAGGTCCGGGAGGGCCTGCAGCTGCCACAGCTGTGACTAGGGGCTGAGGTGGGGGCACTGTGGGAGGTTCTAGGAAAGTGGGTGGCTTCTAAGGCCGTCTGGGAGCCATAAGCCTGGGGCGTAGGGTCAGGATTCAAGTCTCTGGGTTAGGGACTCCCGTGATCCTGAGGGAATGGGCTGCGGAGCTGGGGTTGGCATCAGGAAGGGTCAGAAGCCCTCGCTTGCTGGCCCATCTATCTGCCCAAGTCCATCAGAGCTTCGTCCTCTGAGCATCCAGGGGGAAGGCAGCATCGCAGAGCTGGGGCCCCCTCAGCTGCAGGGGGGAAGAGACGACTGGGAGCGGGGAGGCAGGCGAGGCATTGTAGGGGTCCCCCTGTTCTCTCACTTCCAAAAGGCAGAAGTGAGAAGTTCTGAGAAGTTAAGATACAGAGAATGACAAATAATGTTTGGTTTAGAAGTTGCTGTAATCTTCTAGGGAAGGGGCTGCCCGGCGGTCACACAGGGCTTTGTGTGATCCCCGCAGTAGAGAGGACATGGCCTTCCTCATGCAGAACAACCGGTTTCTGCTCCAACCTCGCTGCCCGGGTCTGTCTGTCTGACCCCATGGACAGGCTGACTTTCAGAAGGCATATTGAGTAACTGAGCCCACAGCTTACCACACCATTTGGATTTGGCTTTCTGGGTAAAGAGTTATCACCCAGTTACTTTGAAGAGATGAGCCATTCTTATCGCCTCTGGAAGGAAAGCCCTCAGCCTCTGCATCGTCCCCCACACTGAGGAACACCAGCCGTTTCACTTCCCGTTGGAGCCAGCGGAGCAGAAAGGCCAGTGTATCATACCCTCGAAGAAATGAAAGATGGGAATTCATAGTTTTTAATGAGGACCCTGCTGTGTACAGACGTGGCCTTAGGCCTTTTACATGTATGATTGCATGTGTGTGCATTTGCATACCACAGCCCGGAGACATGGAGCTTTACTGTCCCCAAGCCCGAGAGGAGGAAATGGAGGCTCAGCGGCCATTCAGCAAGAATCACGGACCTCTCCGAGCCCGTCATATCCCACCTTTCTGGAAATGCCCAGAAAAGGTTGGTGCTGCCTTTTCAGAGCTGGGACGACAAAACCAAAGGCCTCTGGGGCTGGTCTGGCCGCCAGGGGCTTTCTGAGCTCTCAGATGCCCCTTTTCATGCCCGTCTCCACAGCTGACCTCAGCTGGAACGTCCGGAGGGCTCGCCTCGGGTATCCAGGGGTGAAGGCCCCGTCCTGGCCCAGGGGCCACTCTGTGGTTAGGGAAGCGCGCGAGGCTGCCGTGCTCTGTGAGGGAACCGTGAACCCAGCCGAGAGGACGTGCTGGCTGCGCAGGCTCGCCCGTGAAGGGAGCCAGCGCAGTTGGTTGTAGGGAATCTGATGAAAATAATCAGCTGCAAACTCGTAAGAAACAAACAGTCCCTGATCCAAAGGTTTGAATAACAGCTCCCTCAACCAGATGGCCGCAGGAGGCATGCCAGGGAGAGGAACCGGGCTCCCACCCTGAATTTCCCCTTTGTTCTGGACGTCATTGGCCTCCACCCCTCTCGTGCGCCAGCCACCCAGACGGAGGCTTGTGTTCAGGGAGCTTAAGGCAGCTTTCCCCAGATTAGGATTTGGGGACAGGGAATCCAGGAAAGAAGCGGCTTTCTTGTCCCAACATGAGTCACCAGAGGCTGCAGGAAGCACACAGCTGTCTGCATCTGGACCTGGAATGCTGCTTCTTCCTCGGAGGACACTCCCGAAAAGCCTGGGACCCTCGCGGGTGCAGAGCAAGAGGTCACAAGCAGGGCTGCCTTGTGTGGGGTCGGTCCTCTGGACACCTTGGTCCCCTCCAGTAGACCTTCACATCTGAGCTATTGGGAAGCTGAACGCAAGCTTGTTGCCTCGTGAAATTGCAACCATGCCTGGAGCGAATGGTGGCCGGGGAGTCCTGCCAAACTCAGCCTCCCCGTGCCTCCAATCAGAGCAACTGTGTGAGAGCAAGGCCAACTTGGGTTTGAATCCTCGCTCTGCCACTGTGTGAACTCGGGCAACTTACTTGACCTCTCTCAGCCTCAGTTTCTACCTCATCGAGTTTTAGTGAGACTAAGAAGTAGGGAAATTATATTTTCGCTGCATGTGACACAGAATCTGGCACACAGCAGGCTTTCAGGAAACATGCCTCCCTCCCAGCCCTCTTGTCCAGAACCTTTTGGTACTAATTTCTTCTGTTATCCACTCCTAAATGCTTTCACTGATCCACGATACAACATTTCATTCCTGGCTTTTGGCGAATAGTCTAGGTACAATCCTCTCCTGTTTTCTCTGAATGGATTCCCATCTCTCCATTGTTATATTAGCTACTTTGTCTGCCAGTATGGATTTTGACTTGCTGAGCTGCTGCAGATTCTGTCTGGAAGGAAACTGGGCACTGCATAAGTGCAGTGATTTTGCACCAGGCTCATTTAACTTACAAACTTACTTAGAACTTTCCTCCCCCACACGATGTAACGCCACTTAAAAAATATTCACAGCAAGGGACAAATCTATTTATATGTAGTAAGATTATGAAGCTTAGTAGTCAGGATGAGCTGAGGTTTGCTGCAGTAACACACAACTCCTAAATACGAAAGGCCTAAAACAGCCAAGGGTCATTTCTCATTCATGCTATACATCCATTATCGGTTGTGGGGTGTCTGTCCATACTGACCTGTCTTGGATACTCAGAGTTCACCATCTGGAATGTTGTCGGTCACTCTAGCAGAGGGAGGAGGAGATGAAGAAGTGTTTGCCAGTATTTTAAAGCTTTGCCTGGTAGTAACTCACATCACTTCACATTTCATTGGCCCAAGCAGGTCACGTGGTCTCTCCTAAGTTCAAGAAAGGAGGGACATCCAATCCTATTTTGTTCGCAGGTGGAAAATAATCAGAAACATTGGTGGACAATGTTAATGATGACCATGTAGAAACTCAGTGTTTTAAAAAGAATAGAGACTTAGGCAGGCAAGAATTCTGGAATTCTCCACCCCCACCACTCACCACTAGAGATTTGCTAGTCATTTTACAAGCAGAAAATTCCCAGACATTTGGATATAGAAGTTCCTTTTGTCCCTGCCTTCATTTTACTTCAGTGGCCCTCAATTGCTAGTTTGGATAAGAATTGTTATTCGACATTGAACGACGTGGTATATACAGTCCTAGGGGGTTTCAAAGTGTTTTGAACATATGCATTTTCCCTGTTCGTGCTGTATTTCAAATCTAACCTATTTTGAATGTGACTACAGTAATTAATTCATCCTAGTGCCTGAATTTATTGTTATTTTTAAAAATTTTCTTTAATGTTCATTTATTTTTGAGAGGGAGAGAGAGAGTGCGTGCGCGTGCATGCACACGTGTGAACATGAGGGAGGGGCAGAGAGAGAGGGAAACACAGAATCCGAAGCAGACTCCAAGCTCTGAGCTGTTAGCAGAGAGCCTGACATGGGGCTCAAACTCACAAACCGCGAGATCATGACCTGAGCCGAAGTCAGACACTTACCCGACTGAGCCACCCAGGTGTCCCTGAATTTATTGTTTTTAAAACCACTTTATTGAGGTACGACTGACATACCTTATGACATACGAAAAGCTGTGTTTAGTGTATACAATCTGATGAGTTTGGTGATAAGTATACACCCATAGAACCGTCACCTCCATCTATGCCATAACCATGTCCTTCACCTCCCAAACTTGCCTCTCATCCTCTTCCACTGCCTGAATTTAGTTGTTCCAATGTTCTATTCCCTTTTCGCTCTTCTGTGCTACACTTACAACCTGAGAGGCCACTCCATCCCCGAATCCAATGGCACTTAGCGTCTGTTTGATTTTGTGTCCATTTACAAGTACTCATTTTTATCCCAAACTCTAAAAACGTCTTTTACATACATTATATCATTTCACAATTCTCACCATAACCCCGAGGTGCTGGTTTATTAAGGAAACATTTCCATTCTCCTGACGAGCTAACAGAGGCTAAGAGAGGTTAAGTGACTTGCCCAAAGACACACGGTACAGATGTGTTGAAGTCAGGTTCAGAGGCTTGGGTCCCGCAGACCCGTCTCCCCACTGCTATTCCTACAGCCAGGGCATTGTGCCCGATGGAAGCCCAGCTTCCGCAGGGATTACCACCCTGGGCACACAGCTTTCCTGGAGCTAGACGGCCAGGAATTCCTGTCAATTAGGCATTTATTCGTGGAGTAAACATTTCCCTGAAGAGCCCTCCATGGCTGGCCTATGTCGCGGCCTGGCCACGGTTCAGTCTCAGGCGGTGAGATGCCCGTTAGCGTGGAGGCACGACGGTGTGAGGCGCATTCACACATGAATCGGACTGTAAGCATGTAATACGTGGCAAGTGTGTAAGCTGTGTTCTGTGGGGCACCGAAGTCTCTGGAAGTCTTTCTCGATTTGTAGGGTCCCCCAGTACAATACAGGATGCCCAGTTAAATTTGAATTTCAGATGAACAGCAAATTATTTTTTAGCCTAAGTATGGTCCAGATATACTGAGAGATAATTTGTTGTTCAGTTGGGCACCTGATGTTTTTATTGGCTAAATCTGACAACTACGTCTGTATGTGTGTATGTCAATATAAATAGACTTGCTTGTTTGTGTCCCAGGGCACCCCTGAGTATGCGTGTGTGCGTCTGTATCTGTGTGTCTCTGTGTGTGTGGGGTCTGTGTGCATGTGTATCCCGGCTGATAAGGAGTCAGAAGGTCGTTGGGGATTAATGGCCTCACCACCCACAGCTCATTTCCTGCTAGGGCAACCCTGCCGGACCCAGAGAGGTCAGGATGGGCCTTGAATGCCAGGCCAGGGAGCCTGGACTTTCTTCCGAGGGCCGTGAGGAACCATGCATGGAAGGCTCTAAGCCAAGGAGAGGGCAGATTTCGATGTGTCCCTCTGGGTATTTACAGAGCAGCGGAGAGGGCTCCACAGGAGGGAGGCTGGGGATCGCCTCGACGAGATTGGTGAGGAGCCGGGCTCGGGCCTTGGCAGGGGAGGTGGAGGGAACGAGGCCAGCTGTGGGATTTGTTTCCTACCCCCAGAGCGGGGAGCGAGGGGGAGTCGGAGGTGGGGCTCAGATTCTAGCTTGGGCACCTGATGGACCGCAGGCTCCTCGAAGGTTTGTCGTCACTCCTCCCTCATTTCAATGTCAGGCCCCATGCCTGACACATAACAGATGCTCGGTGGGCGTTTCTGCCGCGAATGCGTGTGTGCTTGAATGAGAGGAATGGGGAACTCGGCAGGATGAGCGGGAGGAGGAGGAAAGGGCTGGGAAAAGAGGCTGACCTCAGCCATCTGGGGAGACCTTGGGCTTGAGGTGGCAGTGGACCTTCCAGGGGGATGTCCGGGAGGTAGTTGGCCATCGGACCAGCTGAGGAGAGGGGTCCAGGCTGGAGAAACAAACTCAGGGGGTTGTGAGTAGGCAGGAAACCAGATTACTAGAATCAACTCACTACAGGACATGGTGAGGAATACGAAGTCAATGGCTATGGAAGGAAGCTTGGGGGCCAGTGGCATTTAAGGAGCTGGAAGGAGTCTGAGAGGGTCCATGATTCCCCGTCACAGGGCTGCTAGGGGCTATGTGAGGTACCCACTGGGTGGGGAGACCCACGGGGGCCAGGCAAGGGGTGGCAAGCAGAGTCAACTCCTGAGTAGCCGGATCATAGGAAAGTCAGGGGAAGGACAGGAAGCTGGGCAGGGAGCGGGGTGCCCAGGGACTCAGGGAAGCTGTTCTGTACCAGCTAGAACAGAAACATGTGAATATTTTAATAAATGGGACAGTTCTTGTAGGGACATCCTGGCATCCTGCATGTCGGCGCCGGGACTGGCGGTATCTATTTCATTCATTCCTGGCTATGACCTCACATTAGAATAGCACCCAGCAGTGAGTAAATGACAGTTCCCATCAGGTCCTGGCACCCTGCCTGTCGTAGACGAATAAGACCTTATAACTTAGTAAAGGAGTCAAATGAAAGACAAAGAAAGGAGTAAGAGAAGACCAAACAAAATTCTACAGTAAGTAGAGGAAGAATAGACAATGTCTGAACTTGGGGGGAAAGAGGGAAAAAAAAGTCACAGAAGGCTTTACCATAAAAAAAAAACCATAGGTGCTCAATAAATGTACTTTTTAATCTTCTTTTCGGGGCCTAAAGACGCCTTCATAGTTCTAGGGGATTTCCTTCCCTGAGCACAATTCTTCTATTTTCGGGAATCAAATTTCCTTTCACTAGTGGAGACCGATCTCTTCTGCCATTGAAGTCCAGGGAAGTTCAAAGGCTCTGGCTGGCAAGCTGGCTGTGGATCATGGGACGGTCAGAGCCGAAGTGAACAATGGCCCAACCTCGAGGGACAGTTCTTGTCAGAGTCGCGCCTCTCGTGGCCTCCCCTTCCTTCCGACAGAGCCCTGTCATCTGTCGGGAATTAGGGGCTTCTCCCGGGCCTGGCACACAGTCGAGGGCTGTGTAAGTGTTTGCTGTGATTATTTTTGTTATTACTGTCCCTGGGCCTGGTGTTTCCTCAAATTGAATCATTTCTGTGACTCTAAAGTTTAGTTTATTTATTTTTTATCTGAGCCTCAGACTAATATCTCAATGGCTTTGGATCCCCAAAGCTGGGCTCTCTTATGAAGACTAATTCCAACACGGTCTCTTTCCGGTGATTTTTAAACACTCACACCACAGAGGAAGGTGGGCTTCCTTTAAGAGCTCACTTAGTTTAGATAAATACTTGGCCCATGGGTATACGGACGATCCTAAAATGTACCTTTTCCTAGGTGTCGGGTCTCAAAAGCGGTTTTCAGGATTCAACGCATATTCATGGCGTCCTTGCTTTGCCCGTCTAGCCGTTGCTGCTAGAACGCCAGTGAAGACAGAGCTTTAGGCCCGTTTTGCTCACTGTTGGAAACTCGGAGGCAGAACAGTGCCTGCCACACCACAGGGGCTCAGTGCGTATTTGTTTGGACGAATGAGTGAGTGAAGAGTATCTTCCCCTGCCAGGGCGCCTGGCATTGGAAAGCCAGCGTAGGACACGATCCCTGCATTCACGGGCTCATGGTCTTGTGGAAGGACTCCCCGTCGCCTTGACATCTTCCGAAAATACGAAGCAGGTCAGCATGGCTGCCCGTTAGGTACATTCACGCCTTGCAGTCTAGAGCCTGGTAGTGGTGGCATTGCTGTTGGGAATACCCGAAAGGGCATTAGAGCTGGGTTTGATTTCGGTGGAAGAGTTGGTGGCAGGGAGGCAGAATGAGCCACGGTCCAGAGTGGAAGATCTCGGTTTGGGAGAGGAAGTTCCAGGAAGGCTACTGGTTGTGTGGGTCACTGGGGTATAAGCTCCTGAAGGGCAGGGGCTGCGTCTCTCTGGTCTGTCTTCTGCAACACAGAGTCTGCCACATAGTAGGTTCTTAGGAAATCGTAGCACAAGAGAATGAATGAATGAAAGGAGATGGAGAGAAAAAGTGAGACCTAGAAATCTCTTTTGGAGGTTTGTTCAGCTACTTCCATGATTGTCTCCTTCCAGCCTGGAACCGTAGATGTTCGTGTCTGGGAGGAACCTTAGGTCCAACCCCCCATCACCTCCATCACACCCCACCTAGTGATCGTGTAGTTTCGGCTGGGATGCCCCTCAGGGATGGAGAGCCCCCTCCTTCCCACACGGCTGGCCCCCTTGTTTTTTCTGTACAGATCTGATGGTTAGAATAGCCATCCTTACGTTGGCCACAGTGGAGTGGCACGGATATAGCCCTGAACTTGGTTTGGCTCTTGGCCCTGCCACTGACTCCTGTAGTCCCTGGGTAGGGCTGGGATAGCCAGTGATTACAAATGTGGGGTCTGGTGTCTGACAGAAGAGAAGTTACTTGACATCTCTGTGCCTTCATTTCCTTATCTGTAATTGGGTTTAGTAATGATAATAATAATAATCCTATGAGGTAGGATTCTTGTAAGGATTAAATACATCCTAATGTATTAACTAATACATGCAAAGTTCTTAGTACCTATTGGCAAATTAGTAAGTGCTCAATAAAAGTTACTATGATTTCTAGTGTTATTGCCTCCTTTCTGGCTCTCAGTTTCTTCCTCTGTATAAAGGGACTGGAAGCTCTGCCCTGGCTGTCTTGTGGATTGTGTGAGCACCCAGAGAGAGAAGAGTGTGAAGGCATCACAGAGGGGAGGGTTGTGCAGCTGTGGCCTTTGCCTTGGAACATCTCACCAGCATGGCTGGCCCCCTCAAATTCCTCCCACCCCACCCAGCTCGAGTTTTCTCTCCACCTTTGGTTGGCTAGGTTTCTGTTCCTTGCCATCCCGTATCTTGACCTCTAAGATACATATTTAGAACAATCCTGCAAGGAGAGGAAGGGGGACGTGGAGGGAAGGAAACAGGCAGCGTCCTCTCTTTCAGCAGTGCCTTCGGGGACTCCAGGCTCGGGCTTTCCGACCCCTTCGCAAGGGGGGGCTCACCCAGCCTTTGAAATAACCACTTCCTCTCTCCTGGCTTTTTCAGATCAGAGAGGTAGGAGGGGGTGTGGAGATTCGGTTCCCGGATGAGCTGAACAGGAGGCTGCAAGCGTCCCTCTGATGTGTGACCCTGGAGACAGTACTCTGGGCGGCAGCGGCTCCCCTTGGAGTCTGCCTCGGACTCACCGCTGCCCAGCTGCCACTGACCACGCGGATGGCTTTTAAGGGGTTTGGCTGACCTTCAGCATACCTGAGGTGCTGTCAGAGCCAGAGCTTTAAGACTCTCTCAGCCAGTAGTTCCCAGGCGAGGGGCCCTGGGCGCTGGGGGTCCTCAGACTATTTCCAGTTTTTCCACAAGCCCCTGAGTGTGTGCTCACAGACTCCTAACAATATCAGGTGTCTCTGTGTTTTCCTGAAATCAACTCAGGGTGGTAGCCTGGGGTCGCCAGACAGAAGAACAGTGTTTCATTGAGCTTATCCTTTCCCGTGAGCGGGGCTCATTGAGCTTATCCTTTCCCGTGAGCGGGGCACAGCCCTTGACTCACGTCATCTCACTCATCCCCAACCCAGTAAAGCGGGGATGTTTTGTGATATCTGTTTTGCAGATGGAGAAAGGGAGGGGGCAAGTTGCCTGAGGCCACACGCACGGCCAGCCAGGATTCCAACCCAGGCAGACTGATTCCCCAGCCCCAGCCCTTGGCGACTAGGAAACAGTCTCCTGGAAGCTCACTCGTGTGCTTTTCAGTACTGCAAAAGGGCAGACGTACTCGTCCTTACTCAGGGAGTATTGGTAGAGAAACGCTGGGCGTAAGTACGAGATGAAGGAGGCATAATCTGAGGCGTGGTGGGATAGGTGGGAACCAGCCACCTGTGTTGTAGAACGAAGGCCAAAGAAGTGAGGGTCTCACCCAGGGTCTTCTCGGGAACTGGCAGCTGGGACGAGAGCTTGTTTCACTTCAAGTGATACCAGAACACCTTTGGCTGGTCAGCGGCCAGGGCAGCAGAGGGGTCCCCCCAGCTGATGGCTCCTGCCTGGGATGGCATATGCCTGGCAGGGTCTCTGAGCCCCCCCTGCCCCACAGGCCGCTCCCCGGCGGGGGTCAGACCACACACCCTGATAATTCTCCACCAGCCCCCACCTCCCTCCCACCAGCTGCGCAGTGCTTTGGCCTTGCCAGACCACAGGGCTGGTGGGGCCGGCGGAATTTGTCTTCAGCAAACTCTTCCTTTACCACCTCGGCAACTCCTAACCTCACACTTGTGCGTGCGCTTCACGGTTTGCAACGTCCTTCCACATCTGCCGTTCATTTGAGACACAAGGCTGTTCTGGGAACTGGGCAGGGTAGGGAGAACACCCCCTTTTACAGAAAAGGAAAAGGAAGTTCTAAGAGGCAAGGTGCCTTGTTCAAGGTCACATGCTCAGCCAGGCAATACTGGAGCCAGAAGGTGGAGCCGAGTAAGCCTGTCCCACACACCCGACAGCCTCTCCCCCTTCAGGAGTGAGGACTCTTGGAGAGCAGTGCTCTGCGGGGTCCTGCAAACAACTTTATGTAGAACCATCCGCATCACCGCTAACCACATCTCTCTTCCTGGAAGGGAGAAATATAGGAACCTGGCTTAAAACAGTTAAAGCTGTGGCAACTGAGATTTCAGGCCTGCACTCTGAGAGCTCGGGATGCGACGAAAGACACAGATGTTCCAGTCAGAAGCGATTTACGTCTCAGATCCATGACTTTGTCGCCGTGACCCTGGAAAGACAGCTCACCATCTGGGCCTCCGTTTCTATCCGTGTACAACGAAGGCGGTCCCAACACCCGCTTTGCTACTTACAAACGCAAGCAGGGCCATCATGCAAATTCCTCTGAGGGATTTTAAGAAGTGTTATACAATGATTACACGTGACAATGAATTTTCAGAAGCAGGGAAGGCAAGGGAAATTCACGTTTATAAGCTAATGATTATTAAGTGCTTCCTAAGTAGTTCGCATAGATTGTTCCAGTAACGTGGACAAGATCCTTGAAGAACCTGGTCCCGTTATCATCCTCACTGTACAGACGAGGGGACTGAGACCCAGAGATTTTAAGTCCCTGGCAGCAAACGGCAGATGCGGGACAGGAAATGGTGGCAATTTAGTGCCAGCGGACAAGCGCTCTAGCTGCCCAGGGGTATCGGAATCACCTGAAGGGCTAGATAAAACATGAATGGCCGGGCTTCATCCCAGAGTTTCTGACTCAGTGGGTTTGGGTAGGGCCTGAGAATTTGATTAGATTTTCAGTGGGGACTGGGAATTTTATTTCTAACAAGGTGATTCTTTGATTTCTGTCTCAGGTGATACAGATGCTGCTGGACTGGGGGCCACACTGTGAGAACTCTGTGGTGCACACTATTTTCCTGGTACTTCCCATTTCGCCAATGGCCAAGTCTGGGCCTTCTGAGCCTGTTTGCACAACTTAGCTGGCCGCCCGTGTGCCCCAGATCCTTGATTTATGCCATGTAGACATATGTTATGCTAATGGACAAAGTGCCTGGGCAGCCTTACTCCTTCAGAAACCAAGTGAGAGTTGTTGCTTTGTGGTCTGTGGCCTTGCAGGTGCCCGAGTTCTTGTAGCTGCAGCTTCCCAGGCCCTTCCTCAGAGCCAGCTGTCGGAGGGAGGGCCATTTGTCTCAGGAAGGCACAGAGAACAGATTCCCAGATTACCTCTTCACTCCCATCAATCTCTCCTTTTAAGCTGCTCACACGTGCAGATTTCCGAAATAATCTATGAATGGGGAGATCAGGCACAGTCTGCAAAAAGAGAAAGCACAGGCTGAGAAGACTTAAATTTAATTAAAGTTAATTAAATTTTTGTTTTTGAAAAGAAGGAAATGACTTCTAGAAGAATAGAAGCATTTCAGAAACCAGGGGTTGAGCCAAAAGCAAGGGTAACAGGAAGAAAAAGGGAAAACCAAGGGCATATGGATGTTTAATCGTTCTGGAACTCTGTTGAAAAGACTATGCTTTTCCCACTGAACTACCTTTATATCTTTGTCAAAACCACCTTTATGTCTTCGTCCAAATGTGGAATTGCCAAAAACAGTCTTGAAGAAGAGGAACGTCACAGTTTCAGAACTCAGTACAAACCTACAGCAAACAAGATGGTGGGGCACTATCATCAAGACAGACATCTGTGCAGCCGAACAGAATTCGGGAGTCCAGAAAGAAACCTTCACTTTTTTTTTTTTAATGTTTATTTATCTTTGAGACAGAGAGAGACAGAGCATGAGCAGGGGAGGGGCAGAGAGAGAGGGAGACACAGAATCCGAAGCAGGCTCCAGGCTCCGAGCTGTCAGCACAGAGCCCAACGCGGGGCTCGAACTCACGGACTGCGAGATCATGACCTGAGCTGAAGCCGGACGCTCAACCGACTGAGCCACCCAGGCGCCCCCTTCACTTTTATGATCAATCGATTTTCTGCGGTGATGCCAAGACCACTCCATGGGGGGAAAACAGGGACTTCAACGATCGGCATTGGGGCAACAGGACATCCCCACATGCGAAAGAATGAAGTTGGATCCCTGCCTCAATACCATATAGAAGAACTAACTCAAAACGAATCAACGGCCCAAACATAAGAGCTGAAACTAGAAGACTCCGTCAAGAAAACACAGGGGAAGTCTTTGTGACCTTGGACGAGGTCATGGGCTCTCTCTCCACTGATTTAGGTCTTGCTCAATTTCCGTGACAGTGCTCGACAGTTTGCAGTACAGGCCTTTCACCTCTTTGGCCAGATTCACGTACCTACGCATTTTGTACTTTTAAGGCTGTTATAAATGACATTGTTTTGGAATTTCAAATACCAATTTTTTGTTACTGGTGTATAGAAATAAAATTGATCTTTGTGTGTTGATCAGATATCCTGCAACCTTGCTGGTCACCTCTTCACTCCCATCAATCTCTCCTTTTAAGCCGCTCACACACGCAGAACACTTCTTGGTTCTAGTAGCTTTAGAGAAGATTCCATCAGAATTTCTCTATACAATCATGACATCTGTGCATAAAAGCAATTTTTTTCCAATCTGGATGCCTTTCATTTCTTTTTCTAGCTTTAAGGAACTAATTAGAATCTCTGGTACCACGCAGTGAGACATGCTCACCTCGTTCCTGATCCTTAGGGGAAGGGGTCAGTTTTGACTATTAAGGAAGATGTTAGCAGTGGGTTCTGTGGGTGACCTTTGACAGATAGAGGAGTTCTCCCTCTCTTCCCCTTCTATTCTTAATATTCTGAGACTTTCAATGAGGAATGGATCTTGGATGTTGTCAGTATCTACTGATACAGAAAATACAGCAATCATGCATGGAAGGGTCCAAACTCAGTAGTCACCTCTGCCTTCTCTCAGAAAGAAGAAGGGAAGAAAGAGCCCTTCCCAGTGAAAGAAGCCTGTCTTGGGCAACTGAGCTTGCCCCTTTTCTGCTCTGCACCTCACTCCTTGACTGATACTCCTAGAGTTGGGACCCTGGCTTGTGGACTCCAAAGCCAGTGCTCTTTCCTCTACACCAAACTGTTTAAAGACTTTGAGTCTGGAACTCTGCCTGGCCAAGGCCCCCAAAATGGATAAAAACCTCAGATTCCTCAATAATATAACAGTACAGCCACTTACTGGGCTTTTGGAATATCGAGAACCAGGACTGGGACTAGGGTGAAGTGGGCGAATCCTCCGTGGGTGCAGAATGTAAAGAGACCCCTCCAGGACTACAGGTGCCTCACCTGCCTCGCCCTCATCCTGGCCTTGCAAAGAACAGTGCTGTATAGTCTCAAACAACCCCACGGTGGTCCATGCTAGCATTCTTTGATTACAGATGAGGAAACAGGATCAGAGAGATGAAGTGACTTACTCAAGTAATAAGCTGGCATGTGAAGCAAAGGCTGTTCGTGTTCCATCTGTGTGCTTAAGCAGTGGTTCCCAACTCTAATGGGTCAGAATCCCCTGGAAGGTTGGTTAAAACACTGATGGCCGGGCACCACCCCACAATGACTGATTCAGTAGGTCTGCCTTGTAAACAGGGGAGTTTGCATTTCTGACAAGTTCCCAGGTAGCGCTGTTGCTGCCGGTCCAGGGACCGCACTTGGAGAACCACTACACTGTGTGTCACACTGTTTTTTCTCTATAACCTTGGTTCATCAGATCCAAGGGAGCATGAAGATTCTGAGAGTGAGAAAGAGAAGTCTGAGAAAACACTGCCAGATCGCTCTGATTTGTGAAAGGAAAGGAAGCATCAATTTCCCAGGACTGGATCAAGAGTTTCCGTGTCGTCTGTGAGTGTGTTGGAGCCCCAACCCCATTCCAGAAGGCTTCGCACAACGTCAGTGAGCAGTTACGACTTGAATCGGAGAGGGTGGACTAACTGGTCGTATGGGGCCTCTGTAGAGACTTACTCATCTTGAAAGAATGCCTGACATTTATTCTGAAAGGCGTCTTTCTATAGACCCTCAATCTTTGTGGCACAAAATGGCATTTTTTTTTTCTAAATATATTTCCAATGTTTTCTAATTTATTCTTAGACATCTGTATCAGGGGGACATGGTACACCACATTTTTCAAGTCTTTGAACAAGAGCCGTTTTAAAATAATAACGGGAAGGGGGAATCAACACAGAGCTCTTCACCATGTTATTAAAAAAAAAAAAAAGCAAACTTAAACCAGTCTTGGCAAAATCTCCAAGCTCTGACCATGTGACAGCATTCCAGAGTTGACCCTGGTGTCTGAGGAGTTAAATTTTTCCTTAAGCTCCCGAATCTTTGGACCCTAAGACCCTCCTCCAGCTGCATTTGACCCAAAAGTGCGATAAGGAAAAAGCCGATTTTATTCATTTATTTGAACTTTATGGCGAGTATCACAAGCCCCCATGGCAGGAATTCACAGCCTCGGCCGCACACTGGCGACACTTGGGGAGTTTCTGAGAAGCCCTTCACCTCTGGCCATGCCTCAGACCAGGCACTTCAGAATCTCTGGGAGTGGGATCCGGCATGAATGTTTTCCAAACCCTCCAGGTGAGGCCGGGGGCCGCCAGGACCAAGAAAGCCCGGCGTTAGTGAGAGTGAATTCTTGGTGAACCCCTACAGCCTTCCTACGATTTTATGCATCCTGTACATATAGACAAGGCCCCTTCCCAAAGCATGGCACCAATCTACACCATCACGGCGAATATATGCATGAGCTCCACCTCGGCGCTGCTCCCTGCACCGTCTCCCTCCCGATTGGATTCATGTAGAACGATGCCGTGACAGACTAGACATGAATGCAGATTCTTTGCTATCTCTCCCATTGAGAGAGGGAATCTAATCCCCTGCCCTTGACCCCGGGCTGGCCTTAGTGACATTTTGACCCGTAGTTGTGAGGGGGATGTTCTGGAACTTCTGAGCTAGGTTGCTAGAAGTCTTGCAGCTTTTGGCTAGGTATCTCCGAAGGCTCGTTCTGGGAGATGGCACCTGCCACGTGAGAGCGCCAACCACGCCAGGGAGACAGCCGCACTAGAGAGGCCTGATGGAGGAGCTGTGGGCAACAGAAGCGTCTGAGCCCATTCTGCCAGCACCCCCCAGCCCGCCCCAGGCCTCAGACATATAAGGGAGCGCTTGGATCCTCTAGACTCATTTTCTAGCCAAATGCCACTGAGTGGCCTCAGAGGCTGTGAAGGGCAAAAGCATTTCTCAGCTGAGCCCTGCCTGCCAAAATTCTTGATCCATAAAATCGTGAAATACAATAAAATGGTTTTTGTTTGAAGCTGCTAAATTTTAGGATAGACTGTTGTGCAACAATAGATAACTGGGATAGGTGCCTTTATGTTTGCTTTTTAAAATTTTTTTTAATGTTTATTTTTTATTTTCGAAAGAGAGCGAGCGCGTACACGTGCATGTGCGTGCAGGGGAGGAGCAGAGAGAAAGACACAGAATGTGCTGAGCGGTCAGCACAGAGCCCGACGCAGCTCCAACCCGTGAGCTGTGAGATCACGACCTGAGCTGAGGTCCGGCGCTTAACCGACTGAGCCACCCAGACGCCCCTGGGTTTCCTTTTTCTTTCCTTTAAATAGTGTTAAGAGCTACATCCTTTTGATTTCCATTTCCAGTTTGTATTTTCCCAGGGATTTGGATTTGGATTTGGGATTTGCTCTCACCTTTGCACACGGGCCTTGTCTTGTCCCCAGGGGGAGCTTTGACTCCAGAGTCACTTCTGCAGCACATCCGGGACCCTGCATGTCCAGCGTCTCACTCCCATCGCTGTGACACGTGCTCCTGCCAAGGAGATTTATACACGAAAAGTGCCTTGAATTCCTTTCAACCCTTCCATTATTCTAAGTGTCCTGGATGGTGGAAGGAGAAAATGAGATTTGTTTTCTAAACCCAACACTCCTATCCAGCTGATCGGGTCATACTGAGTGCTACAGATGAAATCGAAATGTAGAGAGATACGAAGCATCATTTCAATGCTCCTTGACGAGAAGCCCCCCGTCAGTGGACCCATAACAACCCGAAAACACAGAACTAAGAGAACTTTTAAACCCCGAATGCTTTCTACACTAATATAATTTGGGATTTTTGTGTCTCAAACAAATGCATATGTTATATATTTATTTCCTAAAACATGAAAGCATTCTAAAAACACTTAATAATTTGGGCAATAAGATGGGCAATTTCCCATCTTAATTACCCCTGACTTCTGATGTTTCTTTCTATTAAAACAGGAACAGAACCTATTGTTCCCCTCCCCCTCTTTTAGGGATTGAACTTTTTTAAAAAGTAGAGATATAATAATATTAGAGAAATTTGAAAACAAGGTAAAAGTTCACATGCCACCACTTTGGCATAGAGACAACTATATTTTTATGTTCCTTTCTTGTTTTTACAAATCATGCATGGGCAAATTTTGTTCCAGACTTTTCCTCACCCAATACTTTATCGTAAGTATTTTCTGTGATCCTTCATAAACTCCATACCCATCATTTTTAATGGTTATAGAGTATTTCTTCAAGGCTTATACCATAATTTACTTCACCATCCTCTCTTTCCTTTTTTTTTTTTTTTTGAATATTTGGGCTGCTTCCAGTTTTTCACTAAAGCAACTCTTTGATGAGTATTTTTCTGCATATGGCTTTTTCCATATTTCAGGGTATTTTCTTAGGCCAGCTTCCCAGAAAGGGATTACTGAGTCAAAGTGTATGAACATTTTTATGGCTTCAAAGTACCTTTTGAAGAAGGTAGGTGTTCCATTTCATGAGCTTCACAAACATAAAAAAGGAAATTTGGCTTCGAAAAAATCCCTTGTAACTCATGTCCTTAAAAACTTGGGCCAAGAGCCACTCTGATCATTTTCTAAGTCGTTAAAGGTTGCCCTTTTAAATTAAAAAAAATTAAAAAGTTACTTTTTGTTTCATTTGCTTCTGATGAGAGTCTTTTCTGAGATGTTTTACACTGCCGAGCTTTTCTGAAAAGAACCCACAAGGCACAGTTTATCCTTTTTCTGGATGACTCACGTGACCAGTATAGCCATCGGCCATTTTCTCTGGGCTTAATCCCCGAGTACTTCCAGGAATTTCTGCGGCGGAGAGGCCACTCGCTCCTTCACAGAACAGCCACGGATTAGGGGCTCTTGTGGAGGTCTGCCCCCGAGTCTGGTTTCACGGCTCTGCCTCCTCAGGCTTCCCTTAGCCTGCTGCTGCCTCCTAGGCCCCGCGTCGGCGGCGGAGGATGCCAACGCCAGCTCGGAGCCTTCTTTACTCTCTGACCACAGGCAGCTCTTGGGATTGGGGGGCCGACGGGCCGCCCACCAGCAAACGGCAAGGTACCCGTGTCGGCAACAGTCCTCCTTGGCCAACAGCATTTGTGAAGTGCAGACGCGGAGTGGTGAACAATGCGGGTTGGGATTTCCCCAGACTCACCTTGCTACAGAAACTTGTGTTGCCCACGGAAGTCCCCAACTCTCCGGCAACTTCTCCCGTGAAGGTGAAAATCTCTCAGCTGTCTTTCCATGTGTCACCCAGAGAGCCAGGTGGGTGGCCGGAGCTTTGACTGAAGCCCGGGGGCCATACTGAGGCAGTGGGGTGACGGGCGATGTGAGGCCAGAAACCCAAGTTCAAATTTCAGCTCTGTCCTTAACCTGCTGACCTTGAGAAAGTGAGGTGCGTGACCTCCTGAGCTCCGGTCTTCTCCTCCGTGAGTTGAGGGTAGTAACAAGATGGCCAGCTCAGGCCGGTGCAAGGCATGGTTTTATTTTGTCCACTGTTTGGTGGGGAAACCTGAAATCTCACGGGTCACTATGAACAGGAGCCCTGGAAGGGTTGGGCTCCCCAGGGTCTGGAGCCGCGTGGGGGGACGTGGAGGGGGCGCCCAGACCTTGGTGGCACCAGGGTCCTGGAGCGAGAGTGTGTGGTGCTTTCCACAAGGGCTCTACATGTAAGAACATGGAGTCACTGGGGCGCCTGGGTGGCTCAGTCGGTTAAGCATCTGACTTCGGCTCAGGTCATGATCTGACAGTCTGTGGGTTCGAGCCCCGCATCGGGCTCTGTGCTGACAGCTCAGAGCCCGGAGCCTGCTTCAGATTCTGTGTCTCCGTCTCTCTCTTTGCCCCTCCCCCGCTCACACTCTTTCTCTCAAAAATAAAATAAAACATAAAAAAAATTAAAAAAAGATTTTTTTAAAAGAACACAGTTGCTAACTCCAGGAAGCAAGGAAAGCATAAGCCAAAATAGGAAGGGACTGTCCATGGAGAGGCAGGTCTAGGCCACTTTTCTTGAAAATGGTGTCTTTCCAACCATTTAAAGTAATATGTTGAGGGGCACGTGGTTGGCTCGGTCGGTTAAGCGTCTGACTCTCGGTTTCAGCTCAGGTCATGATCTCAAGGTTTGCGAGATTGAGCTCTGCTTTGGGCTCTGCACTGACAGCACAGCCTGCTTGGAATTCTCTCTCTACCTCTCTCTCTGCCTCTCCCCCACTCTCTCTCTCTCTCTCTCTCTCAAAATAAAGAAATAAAAACATTAAAAACTTTTAAAGCAATATGTTGATATGACGGCAGTTAAAAATGTGGTAAGAATAAGTAGGAATATGAATAAGAGGAAGCAGTCGGAGAAAGGGATTCAGTTATTCAGTTTGTAACCCATGTTAGTGGTCAGGAGGGGCCAGAGGGTGACTGGTGGTCCCACCAACCAGTGTCACAGGTCCTACCCCCTGAGCCTGGCCCTGCCCTTGGCCTTGTGGGTGGCATCTATTCTTTACTTCTTCCCACATATTAAAACCAGTCCTGTTTGCACACGGTGGGCAGGGAAGTTTTTTTTTTAATTTTTTAAATGTTTATCTTTGAGAGAGAGAGAGAGAGAGAGCATGAGCAGGGGAGGGGCAGAGAGAGAGAGACAGATAGAACCTGAAGCAGGCTCCAGGCTCTGAGCTGACAGCACAGAGCCCGACGCAGGGCTCGAACTCATGAACTGTGAGATCGTGACCTGAGCCAAAGCTGGACGCTCAGCTGACTGAGCCACCCAGGTTCCCCGGGGAAGTTTGGAAGCAGAGAACGAGGCTGCCCATCTGACGTAGGCGCCAGGCTGTGGTTCAGGAAGGTGGGAAATACTCCCTTAAGCCCTCTCAGCTTAAAGCAGAGCCCTCGGCCCCACTCCACTCTCACTGTGGCCGGTTCCATTGTCCACTGTGATACAAAACCTTCGAATGGCTAGTATCCATCCATTCCCCACCGCGCTGTGCCCCACACCCCTCACGGGGATATGCAGAACACGTGGGCTGGGAAAACCGCAGGCCTCGCAACGGACAACTGTTTGTCTCTCTTCGGGCATCTGGTTTTGGGAGAAGGAGCAAGACTGGCTTAGCTCATCAGAAGTCACTGGGGCTTTCACTTGAGTCCTGAGATTTTGTAAGTCAAGTAGTGAGGGCGAGAGCAGATGACTAATGCTTGTAGAGAGACTCACTCCATATTTCCACTCATCGGTGCTGATGAGGAATTTTGAGGGGCACCTGGGTGGCTCGGTCGGTTCAGCGTCCGACTCTTGATTTCGGCTCAGGTCACCATCTCACGGGAGAGAGATCTCGCCCTCTCTCAAAAGATAATTAATTAATTAATTAAAAAAAAAAGGAATTTTGAGATGATCACACCCTAATATGGGTGGCAGCTCGTTTTTGGGTCATAAAATCTATTTAATAGTTTTGATCAGTCTTATTATTATTATTATTATTTTTTTTTGTTAATCCAGTGGAACGAACAGAGTAGAAAATACCGGAGCCTCATGACACGTGGTAAGGGCAGATGTCACCACACGAAACTTCTGCTTCAGAAATGTGTGTCTGTGGGATCGTGAGACCGAGAGTCCTGTTCAAAAAAAATTTGTAAATACCATCTGCCAGCGTTTCTTAGCAGGGCACAGTTGGCATGGTCACTGGGATGTTTCTTCGTTGCAGAGACTGCCTCTTACAGTGCAGAATTTAGCAGCCCTGGCCCCTGCCTGCCAAATGGCGGGAGCGTCCCCATCCATTGTGATGAAAGACACTTCCCTGCCTGTACATTTCCAGCCACCTCCTAGGATTCTCACTGACCAGAGCCCGAACCTGTAGGACTGAGGAAGGAGGAAGCAGCAAACCATCGTTGATCCAACATCGCCCCTGCGGCTCTGCGGTTCAGCGGAGCTGAGCCAGGGCAGGAGCCACGTAGTGGGAGAGAGACGCTGTGTTTTTCATAAGCCGTTCTACTGGCCACTCATAGAAGCAAGGTGTGACCCTGTCACATGGGGACATCAGTCCTTAATCAGCAATAAAGCTCCTATCACCTTGGGGGCGCCTGGGTGGCCCAGTCAGTTAAGCAACTGACTCTTGGTTTGGGCTCAGGTCATGATCTCACAGTTTTTGAGTTCAAGCCCCAAGTTGGGCTCAGAGCTGGCAGTGGAATCTGCTTGGGACCCTCTCTTTCCCTCTCTCTGCCCCTCCTCTGCTCCCTCACTCTCTCTCTCTCTCTCTTTCTCTCGAAATAAATAAATAAAAACTTAAAAAAAAAAAAAGAAAACTCCTATCACTTTGGACAGATTTCATGTCCTGCCCTCTCTAGCTTATCACAAGGACACATTTATCAATTCTCTTCCTCCTTGAGACAAAAATGTCTGTTAACTCTAGTGCTTCCATACCCGCTATAGCCTTTTACTGATATTTGGGAAGCGACAGGTATTATCAGATGTTTTGATGAGGGGTGTGGGGTGAACTGGAAGGCAGGCAGTTCACAGGTGTGGGGTTTGCCTAAATCCTCTTTGATAGACCCCCCTTCTCTAGCCAGACGGCATCTAGGGGATCCCCGTGCTGTATTATTTCTCTAAATCTCCAAATGGGATTGGCCTTGGAATCAGGTGATAGGTCCCTTCTAGTTCTGGGCTGCTTTGTCTCCAGAATCTTGGATTCTAAACGCCTTTACTCAACAGAACACACGATCTCTTGCTCCTTCGAGGGCGTGGTGAATGGGAAAGTCTATCCAAGAGAGGTCTTGGCAGTATGTCAGCGCTAGAAATTGTAAATTCATCATCGCAGGGGGTTATATTTCAACTGGAAAGTGTCGTAATACCCAAAATGCAAAGATAAAGTTCAGGAACCGGGTGCCGTGAGAAATACAGACGTTGAAACTTGAGGCTGATGGCCATGAAAGTTCAGTGTTACAGAGGATGGGCCAGAGGAGCTTCGTAAAATTCCAGTTCCCAAGTTCCACCTGCAGACATCCTGATTTGGTAGGTGCTGGGCAGAGACTCGGAATCTGCATTTTAACATTCTCCCCCACAGAATAATTCTGATGCGTGTGGGGCGCGGGTTTAAACCGCTGGTCTGGACCATGGCTCGCTAATGCAGAGCGGCACAGGGGCAGGCTCCAGGACAGCGAAGCAGGCAGAGGCTTCGGGGCGTACTATGAGAATGAAACCTTCATTTCTTATTATCTTTCTAACTTGTGCTGGTCTCGATCCCGGGCGTATGGGGGAATTCGGCAGGAGCCACACAAGGCAGAGGAAAGATCACTGGACAGGTGTTTGGACACTCGGCTCTGGCTTTGCCCTGGATTAATTACGGCCCCGGGCAAGCCCCTTCCTCCTTCTGGACAGGAGTAGAGGCTGGCGTGACAATCTCTGAGCACTCTTCTAGATCTGATATCCTATGACTATAAGTATGGTCTTTTTATTTATATCGAACAGATAAAAATCACTAAATAATAGCAAAACAGAAAGCTGCTTCGTGACTGCTATGTGCCCGAGTCATTTAATGTGATGCATTCAACCACTCTGTATCACTGTAACTACTTTTAAATTCATGACACATGAGCACAGAAACATCAAGTAATTTCCCTAAGGTCACACAGCCAGTAAGAGACAATCCATGAATTTAAACCCATACAGTCTGATTTTGGACACTCTCTGCTGCTTGTATGTCAGATGTTGGATGGAATCCTTTTGCTCCTTAAAAATGATCTTTATCTCCCCCGTTCTGTGTCTTTTGAAAGCCCAAAGTCATCTTCAGTATCTAAGCAAATTCTCAGAAAGCTAAAGTTCTTATGCTCAGCTCTGATGCTGAGTTCCTGTTTCTACTAAGTTCCAGTCATGGCTCGTCAGAGCGTCCTGTGTCTGGAGCCTTTGTTCTGTTCCGTTGACCAAGATGTGGACTTCATCTCTCAGCTGGTATCCGCAGAACCCCATTTTCACGAGGCATTTTTGTATTTGGTAAACTCAATCGAAGGCTTCTGTTGTTGTTGCTTCGGGAAGGAGACTTGCAGGAGGACTGTCCATTGCTGGAGCATAAAAGGCTACAAACTGTTAGATTTATAGTTTCTCAGATGGCCTGGGCCACGCCTGCTAGAAATGTTTCACTGGCTGCTTCCTCTGCAGACTTTCTGGCCTCTGTCTTGATGGTGCTTATAAGCTCTTACTCTCCGGCTTAGCCTGGGTTGCAAAAAGCAGAGCCTGAGGCAAAGACTTCTCTGCTGCTTTCTTCCAGAGTACAATCCCAGGAATGAGGGAAGAGGGAATGAGACAAAGAACAAGGAAGATACGTAAGAGTCATCAAATGGATAGGATTTCTCCGTCTTTTGGGATTTTCTATTAGGAAAATTTTCTATTAGGATTTTTAGGGTGGTTCATCTAAGAGAGGAAGGGAGAAATACCAATTCAACCCTGATTTCTGTCTCCCATTGTTCAAAAGTTTGCCACATATTATTTCCTTTGCATTCCCAAGTTGCTTATGCGTGGGCACTAAGTGAAGCCTGCAGCACCTCATGTTTCAGGATGGATGGAGAAGTCCAAAAGCAGGAGGAGGGCGGTACCTAGTCTGGGTGTAAGTTAAGGCTGCCAGGTTGTGCCCACGGTTGGTTGCAGTCTGTACAGAGGTGATCACTGCAGCAATGGCCGCGGCTGGCACGAACGGCCACCTGGAGGCAGGCGGTGCCCGCAGGATTCGAAGCGGTGCATTGGGGACACCTAATCCAGTCCACCCTGGTGCCACTTAGGTTTGTGCATGCCCTCCCAATAGATCCGGCTCCAACACTAGGATATGGGGCCCCTGATGCCGTGAGAACCAGATGTTCTCACATGCGAGTCCAACCATCGGGGAATCCCTTTCAAGATCAAAGTCAACTGAAATCTCCGGTGAGATTTTAGGCAGGAGACTTAGTGAAACACGCTGCATACAGTCTCCCAGCTGTAGCCATGCCACTTCCCTCCTCTGTCGCCCATTCTAGATTGCCTTTAGTTTTGGTCCGCACTTTGGATGGTCTGAGTTGTTCACCTAGTGGGGTGGCCTGGACATTTATCCTTTAAGAATCCAATCCGTTAGTTGCCTTGATAGTTTCATTCGCCATCAGCATGGAAGAAATTGCCCATGAAATTACCTGAGTTCCTCTCTACCCTCATAAGGTAGTGGCTGTCCCACTTCTCATGGAAATCAGGGTCATCATTCCCACCAATATAGCCACTCTTTGTCCACTGGCTCTCTGGCCTGAGCAGCTTGAAGTGACCAGGTGGTCTCGGCTTCAAGTTCGATGGCCTTATGCAGCCTCTGGAAGAATTTTTTCCCTGGAAACCCCACCCCCAGTTTAGAAGAGCCTACGGTTTCAGTGGACCACTGGGAGGGAAGGTCAAAGGGCTCAAGCTTACTATCCTTTGGCTTCTAGATCCAAGTGCTTTAGCTACCGAGCACACAGCCCCATATACTAACTGTGGGTTTTGCACTCTGGAGGAGAGTGCCACAACCTTGCACTGTGTTGTCCCTAAGCTGGTGCCTTAGCTGAACCTTCAAAAGGCCCTTCCACCATTGTATTAAGCCAGCTTCTTCTGGGTGATGTGGTACATGCAAAAAACAGTGGATTCCTTGGTCATTCACCCATTGTTACACCTCTTTGGCAATAAAACATGTCCCTTCATCTGTGGCAATGTCGTATGGGCGACCATATTGATAAATAAAGCATCCTTGGTGCTGGCAAAGGTACTCGGTCAGGGAAAGCAAGCCTATATCCAGACAGGTATTGACACTTGTAAAGAAGAACTGTTCAGGAAAGGATCTGAAGAGACTGACTTGTCACTGAGTGGCTGGCTGCTGTCTTCGAGATATGGTGCCATATTGAGGAGTCATGGTCAATTTCTGTAGCTGACAGCTTGGGCACGCCACAGTGTCCGTAGCTAGAACTGCTTCAGAGGGATGGAGCCCATGTTGTTGGGCCTTTGCTTAGCATTTACCCCTGCCATCATTGTCACTCTACCATGTCAGCGCTGGGGTAGCCAAGGAGAGAGGCTGGCCGACATCCACAGAATGAGTCCCTCTGTCCACCTGGTTGTTGACTGTCTTCTCTGTGGTGGATGTTCTCTGGTGAACATTGTGGAATACAAAAGCCAATGCATTTTGTGCCTACTCCCCTAGGTCAATACATGATGACATTTCCCTAGATCTCCTTGTCCCCGAGGATCCAATCTTATCTTTCAGGCCCCTGGCCCACATCCAAGACATTGCACACTGCTCAGGCATCTCCGTATGCACATAACTCAGACCACGTCTCCCTTCGTCGGAGTGGTTGACCAAGTCTACCACTCAGAGTTCTACCCCCTGGAAGAAATCCTCTTCGTGATTATCCTTTGGGGCCATCCTTGCAATGGCTGCAATACAGAGAGTCCATTTCCAACTAGCACCAACACAGGATACTGAGTCAGCTGTGAAACAGCCTGAGTTCTTCCCTTCTCTGTTTATGGGCAGAGGAAACCACCCATTAAGCCATAGGTGTGCACTGAAGAAGGGGTATTAGTGCCAAGTTGTGGGTGACATGGGGGTCTGGGCTACCCATTCGCATCATTTACCTGTGCCTTCTAGATCTGTTTAGGCCTTTTCTCAAATGTGTCATTGGGATAGCTATCCTTAGCTTCTGACAGGACACCTCTATTAAGCTATTTGACTTATGCAGATTGATGGGAAAGGTCCAGCGGAAGTCCTTAAGACCACCTCCCTTTCTCTGTCTTCAAGAGTAAATAGGAAGCAATACCACCTCCCAGGAGTACTGCAGAGATTAGACCCACTATTAAGACTTAAATGGTTCAGGGATGGTGAGTCCCATCATATTTCCGCCAAGTCACTTTCACGGCCCCTGCAAAAGCCAAACAGACTGTGGTGGATAATAGTGGATTGTCATACACTCGGCCAGATAGGTCGCCTCGATCGCGGGTGCCATGCCAGATGTGGTGTCTTTACTGGAAGTTATTGACGCCACCTTCGGCCCTTGGAAGCACACCATGATCTGGGAGGGGAGTCACAATCCCTGCCCGTGGGGAAAATGGAAAGCAGTTTCTTCCCATATGGCAAGGAAAGTGCTACGTGTTTACTTGTTTGCCCCAGGACTGTGTTCACTCTCCTGTCCTCCAGGGGCTCTGTCATCCTGCCATGCCACAGATCACAGTGCTGGTTCCCTCCATTGAAGGCGTCATGCTGATTGGACCTGGGGAGATGGAAATGACAGCCGCCTGGAGAGCCTGTTAAGATGACACGAGTGTGAGAGAGTGACAGGTCAACTCTGCCCCTGTCTTCCCCTGGGTTCCGAGGCAGCAGTTTTCGGTGCCTCTCTGGCATTGGTGAGTAGAGTCCCAGGGAGCAGAAGTGAAGGAGAGGGGGAGCGAGGTGGGGAAGGAGGAAGAGCCAATAAGATGCATTACATGACAGATGTCCGTGTTGTGAGACCATCTTCTGAGATGCCTTATAAATGACTTTCTCGGGACGGCGTGTCTGGGAGAGAGAGGGAGAAACACATATTCGTTGGCTTCCTCTGGCAACACGTTTGCTTCTCAGCGTGTTATTTCCACATCTCTTCCGGTTGCTCATGCTGAGCAGATCACGCAGCATGCCAGCATCCACGGGAGCCCTGGGGCAGGAAGTGAGAGGTGCTCTGCGTGGGCATGGGGCATGGACGGCATGGATGCCTAAGGGCTCCCACCAAGTGGGAAAGGGAGCTGACATGTGTATTCACCAGCTCCTGCCAGTCATTGGTTAAGATTTTCTTGGTCAGCGTTCCTTCCCCAGCCCCTCGGGTCTGTTAGGGCAGAGCGGGCTCCCGCCGGCGAAAGCGCTCAGGTAAAAGGAAGCAGCTGCTGGCAGTTGGGGGCCGTAGGCTGCAGTGCGCGGGATTGACAAAGGCAAGAGGGGACAAGGACCCGGCACTGACAGTGGCACCAAAGAGAGTCTGACACACTCTCCCTTCTCATCCTCTTCCTTTTGGCACTGTCAGATTTTCAAATTCATCTTTTTCTCTTCTGCAGTCCTTGGTTCCCCTTTGCACATCGGAACACATCAAGGGGTTCATCAGAACAAGATTCCTCCCTGGAAAGCAGCTGTGGGCTTAAACCGTCATTGTTTTCTCCTGATTACCCGAAGGGCAGCCCTTTATGGCTACTCCAGTAAATTCTTTCCTAGTCAGCTAGCTAAGTTTATTCTCTTTTTCTCCTCGCGGAATCAGACGAGGATGCAAGCTTTGGGTGCCCGTGTGAGCTCTGTCACACGGCTCCACAAGGGAGGAATTGTCCCCACGCACCGAAGAGACAGGTTCAGGAAGACGTGTGCTATGTGCTTGGTAACTTCTTCCCAAACCCAAATTTGGGATGCTTCTCACTGATTTTTGTACCCCTTCCAGCTGCTGGAGACAGTCTGGAGAGTGTTTATGGAGACTGCGTTTTCTGGGACACTTGGGTGGATTATGGGGAAATGGAACAGCACGGTAATTTAGCTAAGTCCTGGGAGAGCCGGGACATGAGATCCCCACGTCTCCACACGTCCTGATCTCTCAGATTGTACTGAAGCTGTGGTAAACAATTTAAGACCTGCTTGGGTATGACATGAGGCTTCCTCTTGGCTATTTCTACCACTTCATATTGAATGGAAGGAAATTGCTGAAACCCTCAAAACACAGTCTGTCAGGAGGCGAGATGCCTTGTTGGGCATCCTGCCCCCGCCCCTCCCACACCTGCAGCTGGGACCATTTGGATGCCCTGCACCCTCTCTGTCTTCCTTCAGCCTGAGCCCACAGTTCCTAGCTCTGGGCTCAACTCCAAAATAAGAGCCCTACTGCCTACGAACATGGCTTGGCTTCCCAGGTGAAGTAGGTACAAAATGAACAATATTAGGGGCACCTGGGTGGCTCAGTTCCTTGAGCCTCCGACTTCAGCTCAGGTCGTGATCTCGTGGTTCATGAGTTCGAGCCCCCACGTCAGGCTCTATGCTGACAGCTCAGAACCTGGAGCCTGCTTCGGATTCTGTGTCTCCCTCTCTCTCTGCCCCTCCCCTGCTCATGCTCTGTCTCCCGCTCTCTGTCTCTCTCTCTTTCAAAAATAAACAGTAAAAAATTTATTTTAAATCTATGAACAATATTAACATGCATTTGTTTCCAGTCATTTGGACAGAAGACATGTGCTTTGGGGACTTCCATTTTTAGATTCCAGTGAATTGGAAAAAATAAAGATTCCGGTGAACTGGATATGATCCAATATGTACACAGAACCAGCACAATACGAAATGCGCACACGGGACCTCCCTGCCAGAACAGCGAAGGAGACTGCCTCCTATGCGCACAGATCTTCCTCTATGCGAAGTGGGTCCTGATAAACCCATCGTAAGCTGAAAATACCCTACATCGAAAATACATTTACTTCCTCGCACCTTAGATGCAGAACGTCCCAGCCTTAGATGTGCTCAGAACGCTTACGTTAGCCTACAGTCGGGCAAAATCATTCACATGAAGCCTAATTTATAACGAAGCCTTGAGTATTTCATGTACTTTGTTGAATATTGTACTGGAGGTGAAAAACAGGATGGTCGCATGGGTACAGAAGGACTGTAACTGTATTGGCTCTCCACCCGCATGGTTGCGTTGCCGACAGGCAGCTGCAGCTTGTTGTCGCCGCCGAGCATCACAAGGGAGGATCAGAACGCATATCCCTGGCCCGGGAAAAGGTCAAGATTCAGAAGTTGAGGTCCAGTTTGTACTGAATGCATATCGTTTTCATACCGTCATAGAGTTAAAAAATTGTAAGTCGAACCATCGTCTGTCTGAGACCATCTGTGTGTACCCTGGACTAGAAATGGGACCGCAGTTCAAGCCCACCACTCAAAATGGAGCCATGCCTTCGTCCTTCCTGTAACGTACATAACTGACGGAGACAAGGTTTATTTCATAATAGCATCTTGGTTTTCGCTTTTTTTAAAGGTACATATACTTTATTTATACAATTAACATGCAGAAATACGTTCTTCCATATCTTTCTTGAAACCAGACTCCCTGTATATCTGTACACATCTTCTTATTTATTTTACCCATTTTTTTTTTCACAGAGACATGAGCATGCAATCTATTCCACTCTTCTGTTTTTTATAAGAAAGAAAAAGTGCATGTAATGGCAAACGGTTCCGAGCCTTGGAGCTGAGGGAGTGGTGGGGACTAGGGCGAACTGCAGAGCACCGTCTTAACGGAAGGCAGCAGCCCCTTTCCAATGTCAACCAACTGCTGGCACAGGGAAGAGAGGCCCCATGTTGCCAGGTTTCCAAAAATTTAAAAAGAAGCCGGAAATCTAGACTTTAGTGTAAAATCACTTAATTATCAGGCTCCTGGGTGGCTCGGTCATTAAGCATCTGACTTTGGCTCAGATCAGATCTCACCGTAAGTAAGTCGGAGTCCCACATGGGGTGACTCGAGTCCCACTTCGGGTGAGCATGAGCCCTCACATTGGATGATCCCCACTTCTCTCTCTCCTTCTCTCTCTCTCTCTGCCTCTTGCTCACTTGTGCCCTTTCTCTCTCTCTCTCAAAAAATTAAATAAATAAAATAAAATCACTTAATTATCAAATATTGCCAACTAATTTAATTTTGACCAGACAGGCCAAACAAAACACACCTGTAGGCCAAATGGAGGCAATGGCCACCAGTTCACAATCTCTGGTTTTAACGGTCAAATAGAACCATAGACCTATTACACAACTGTAGTTGATGTGGTTCTTCCTAAGCAACATAGAAATATATTCCAAGCTTGAGGGCAAAGGAAGTCCATTATATTTCCAGTTGCTGTGAGGCTTTATAAGCAGTAGAGAAATATAGAACTAAGAGAGCGAATTCCCTATGGTTAGGGATTCATACTGAACTAAGGTAACCCAGCACAGAATGACTGCTCATAGGAGAGAATTCATATTCACAGAGAATATGAACCATGAAGGAAGAAGACGGAAGCAGGCAATTTTGTTGCAATGTACTTCCGCTTGTGTGTTAGTCCATGTGGGGCAGTCCTAGCTCTAGAGCTGCTTTGGCTGCTGGGGCCTCGACTTCTTGAAGGCTGGGTTTGGGCTTTTGCCCCTCTCTCGCAGACAGGCCCCTTGCCAGAATCTCTCCACCGTCAGTTACAGATGCTGACATTCAGTGAGCATTCACCTGCCCCAGACAGATAAATGCTGTGTACCTCAGGATCACCTTTGTCCTACCAAGAGCTGATAGGAAAAACTCTTTGTCATCTTCGTTTTACAGATTTGCCCACATTTCATATAGCTCAAGAGTAACAGCCAGAATTCACCAGGCAGCATGATCCCAGAGTCCCAGTTCATAATTCCTACCTTCTCAGGGGCCTCTTGTTTGTTAAGGGGTCTGTCTCTCTTGGGACAGGGAATTCACCACCTTTAAGGATCTTTGCAACATTTCAAGACCTTACCCATTTTCTCTTTGTCTTATGTGTCTCCGTCCTCGGCTCCGCGACATATCAATCTGTCATTTACTGGGTAGTTGACTTGGCAAATTGCATGGCCTTTCTGAGCCTCGGTTTCTCCATCAATGAAATGGGGACAGGAGGGGGATGGCTGGATCCGGTTTCTCGGGGCTCTATTCATTGTAAACGTTCTGGGATTCCACAATGCTCGGGGAATACTCACAATTTCAAGGCCACATGCACGCCCATCGATCGGCATGTCATCGAAGGTCTTGGGCCTATAACATTTTACCCTTTGATTGCTTGAGTGTACATCTCTCGGAGTACTGCCTTCCCCTCGCTCCAAAGTACCCCCCTCAAACTCTCCTCAGACCCAGAGCCTGGGTGAACTTCACTCTCCTCGCGAAGCCTCCCCAGTCTTCTCCAGGCCATGCTACTCTCTTCCTGTTCCGAAGACTGTTCACATTAATCCCAGATCTGGACAGATCCACGCAGCACTCTACAAGGGACAGAGCACTGTGCCGTGCAAGTTTTCATATCGAGAGACCCCCAGCCCAAGTCTGGGTCATCATGTCCACTATACGGACCAAGAAATTAAAAAAAAAAAAAATCAGAAAATGTCAGGATTTGCCCAACTTTACTCTGTAGCGCAGACCGGAACTGGACTGGAAACCAAGCTCCTGACTTTGGGCTGGAGCTCCTTCGGAGCCCTCACTGCCCGTGCAGGCATTAACCCTTTCATGCCGGAGTGCTGCGTGTCTCCAGTGGGTCTAACCCTCCGTTCTCCGGCAGGCAGTGTGACTGAGTGGTGAAGAGCACGGGTGTCGGCGACTGTCACGAGCAGGTTGGGCATGTTTTAAGCCTCGGCTTCCTCAGCCATGGAATGAGGACCGTTGCAGCACCATCTTTCCAGGGCTGTAGCGAGGACTAAACGAGATAACACAGGTCTCTCTGCTTTTCGAAAGTTCACATTTGGCCACTTTGCTTTTATGAAAGACCCACGAGGATACCTGTTCTCAGTAACCGAAAGAAATCTGAAAAGGAACTTCACTTTTGTGGATAAAAGGAGCAAAGCAGAAATAGTGTTCAGTGTTTTGGGCGAGCTGCACCCCAAGCAGTGTGATGGACCCCAGCAAGCATCTCAGCCCCGAGCCGCCCCAGCTTTGGACTGTGTCTGTGAGCATCTGTGCTGTCACTTAATTTATTTTGGGCATTGTCAGCAAGATGGGTCCTAAGGTTTCAGAAAAGGCCAAGAGGGGTCATTTTTGGGGTCTGGGAATGCTAAAACAGTTTTTCCATATATGTTAATGGTAATGGCTTCTTCACTTTGCACCGTTTTGGCTCAGGAAAGATTTCTTGGGTGCACTGTCCTTTCTGATAGCGGGCAGAAACTGTAAATCATTTAGCACAGGGTCTGGGAAAGAATCGGCACTCACTAAATGTTAGCTAGTATGTCCATCCGCATCCTATCTCTGTGGACCTAACTCAAATTACTAGAAATGAAAACCAGGAACTGACCACAGGGCCGTAGCCCACTGTGGCTCCTTGGTGCGTCAGGAAGAGTCATTGCTAGGGCTGGCCCGGCTTCAGAACTGTGCAGGTCTCAGCCGACCTCCGCGGCGCCTCTTCCCACCCCAAAGTCTCACTCTGTTGTGCCTGGGGGCAATCATCAGAGCCACCATGTGAGGGTTTGGCCAGTGCCCTGTACTCCTGGGATAGCCGCACACACCAGGGATGGCTTTTGGAGGCTGAGCCTGGTTCCTCTCTCCCACATCAACCTAATGCCTGGGGTGGTGTCGCACCTAAGACTGTGTTCCTTCATGCACTCAGTGCTTATTCGCATTTCCTACTTCCAGGTACTATTTTAGCCAGCTACCAAAGGAATATATATTCTTGCCCTCCTGAAATTTATATTCCCGTGCGGGGGAGTGGGGGGTGGGGCAGCCAAGTTATACAGCAGAAAAACCTTGGAAATATTAGATACATTTCATTTTTTATTAGGGTTATCTTTGCTTGCATGGGTTTGTATGTATCACTTAAACTCCCCAAAACGGGGCCACTTGTGGGCATTCACGTGGGGTTCGTGTGTCAGACGTGCAGGGCGGGCACAGCAGTCAGGAGCTCAGTCCCTCTGTGTGCCCTTGGATAGTCGCCAATATCTCTGAGCCTCAGTTTCTTCATTTGTCATTTAAGGAAATCACAGTGACTCCAGCCTCCCTGGGCTGTCGAGAGAATTCCATTGGTCCATGAAAGGAGAGTGCTTTGTCCGCGGGACAGCTCAGACCGGGGCAGACGTTAGGGGCGGGAGGGAGCCGAGTCCCGCTTACCCAGACGGGCGCGGGCACGGGGCTTTTCTGGAAGGTTACATAAGGCGGCCCGGGGTGGCGGCCGCGGCCGGGAGCGCGCGTCCGTCGAGGGGGGAAAGGGGCGTGGGGACGGCAGCGGCGGCCGGGACCCCCGGGGCGCGAGTGCGGCGCCGCCGGCCGAGGTGGGCGCGGCGCTGCGCGCGGGCGAGCGCAGGGCGCGGCAGAGTCGGGTTTCAGAGCGCGGGTGACTCAGGGCGCGGGCCGGGAGCCGGCCGCCTGCCCTCCGCCGCCGCCGCTGCAGCTGCCGCGCAGCGCCGCCTTTGTCCGCCGCAGGAAGGGAGAGCGGCGGCCAGCGCTCCGCCGTGCGCACGGTGCCTTCGGGGGGCTCGGCGGGCCTGCGAGATGGCGCCAAGGTAGGACTCGCTTCCCCGCGCCCCGGGCCCTCGCCCCTCCCGCCCGCCCGCCTCACCTCGCCCCCCGCTTCTTGCAGGAGGAGCGGACGGTGCTGGCGCCTGCTGTTGCAGCTTGCGGTCTGCGCTCTTCTCCCCGCCGTCTCCCGGACCCGCTCCGCCGCAGGTAAGCGACCCGGCCGGGGGAGGGCGGGGGTGGCCCCGGCCGCCTCTGCGCGCCTCGGGGAAGTCGGTTTCGGCGGCGGGCGTGCCTGCGGTGCGCGCTCATTCCTGGACATAAAAGGGAGTCCTGGCCGCTCCGTGCGCGCTGGCGCTCCCGCCGCCGCTTCCGCGGGCGGCGAAGGGGATGCCAGGGGCGCCCCGGAGTCCCCGGCCCGTCGGGCGGGTGGCGCGCGGTCTGGACGCTGTGGAGCTAGGGCGCGGCCCCTCCGGTCGTGGGCACAGAGGGACTTTGGAAGCGCAGTGACCGCGCCCGCGGCTCCGCGGGGCCGGTTAGCCCTAGCTCACCCGAAGCCCGCGCGCAGGTCCTGCGTGCCGGCCGGCTCGCTGTGAGGGCAGGTCTGGTGCCCGCTCTGCACACAGGTGCGGCAGCGCGGTCGCCAGCAGAGACACCTGGCGCCTGGGCCGCGCAAGAAATAACGGGACCGAATCGCCTCGATGCCTGACCTAGCCCCGAGTTAGCTGAAGGAGTCCCATGCGTGGTGGGCAGCGGCGCCATGGGTGATGAGAAGAGCTATCCGCGGGGAGCCAGGGGATCCCACGAGCCTCACTTTCCTCCCTGCGACTCAGAGCAGGATGGATGACCAGTAGGGTCTGAGTTTAAATAGATTTTGGTTAAGTTGCGTTCAGGCTGCCTGGGCTTGAGGTGTGGCCGAGTTAGGTGACCTCGGGCAATGGATTTCACCGCTTCGTGCCTCAGTTTCTTCACCCCAAAAACGGGAATAATTAGACCACCTTTCCTCATAAGAGTGCTGCGAGGATTAAAAGAGGTATTAGAAATCCTGTGGTTTCCACACAGTGGCACATACTAGGCACAAAGTAAGTGATAGAAATTATGGGTCGATCCTTGCAATAGCTGGGTTAGAAAGCAGGGCGGGCAGCTTTGCAGAGGACCCTGAGGACGAGGGAGGCTTAGGAAGTAGCCTGTCCGGAAGCCGGGACTGGAGCCCAGATCCCTAGGCTCCCCTTTCTTCCACCCTCAGCCCTTTCTCCCTGCCGGGTGTGCAGAACTATGCTCTCCAAAGGGTGGCCTCTCACCCCTCTTGGATTTAGGAGATCGGTACATAGCCTCGATAGAATAAGTGCAGGAGAAGGGGGAGCAACCCCTCTCCCTTGAAGGACACTGAGGATTGAGGGGGTGGCCTGGGTTAACTCTTCGCGTGCCAGAGGAAGCCTGGGATAACCTAGACCATCGTCTCCGTGGCCTCTGGCCGCTCTTCCTGCTGGAGCGTCCAGCCTGGCAGTTCTTGCCGATCAGGGGGCAGCTGGAGCACAGTTCTGTCGCCTCGGCACCATGCCCCGTGTCGGAACGTTGCAATTTCACATGCGATATAGGGCACTGCCAGCTCGGCGGTAGAGGGCGCCTCGTGCTGCATGGTTTTTCATGAATTCTGCTGCGACACCCCCCCCCCCCCCCCCGCCTCCAAAAGGAAGAAGATTTTGGGCAAAGAGACTTTGGTGTTTCTTTCTCCTCCTGTGTTTGAAGGCTGGAGCCCTTGATGTCAAGTCAGTTGTTAGAAAAGACACAGAGGAAGTCCTGTTCCCATCCTTAACGTGAGAAGGGAGTGGCAGGAAACCGTTAGGAGCGCAAGGGGCCAGGAGAGCGCCATTTTCAACTGATGGGTATTCAGTGTCCCCCTGGGCCTCCGCGGAGACTCTTAGAGTGTAAGATATCCTCCTCCTGCAAGCCAAGTTTTGTGTGCCCTTTAATAAGGCCAACACTTATAAACAAACCACTTTATGCTCAGGCAGAGGTGTGAGCATGATCCGGTTACATCCATCCAAACCTCAGAAGCGCTCCAAGAGGCAGGGACCCGGACTGCTAACATCTCTGTGCTTCGGACGAGGAAACCGAGGCCCGAAGTCTCAAGGCTTCCCAGCCCCAGAGGGTTTCCTGGCCTGCCCTGTTTGAAGAGACCCTTGTCAAGGGGACCCTGTCCCCTACACTGCTCCTTGTGCCCCTCACGTGTCCTGGCTGAGCTAGTAAAGTCGCAGTGTCATCGGAACGCCTGCCGTTTTAGCACACCAGGGAGGTGGCTTTAGGGGGCAGGGGCCGCGGCTTCACCAGTTATTTGTTCCCGTGAATAAAATCCCGGTATGTGCCAATTGTTTACTTTTCTTTACACTGATATATGACATACACTCAGGAAAGAGTGTGCAAAAATTACAGCCCAAGTGTTTCTCACAGAGCAAACATCCACGTAACCCAGGTCAGGAAATAGGAGAGCCCCAGAAGCTTGTGCCCCTTGGATGTGACTGTTCCCTCCTTGGGTTACCCTCAGAGGTAACCGTTGCCTTGACTTTTATGGTGATTGCTTCCTTGTTTTGTAGAAATAACTTCAGTCCCTAAGCATGTGTCCCCAAACTCTACAGTTCCATTTGAGTTTGAGCTTTATACATGGCTTCTTTCACTGAATATTAAGTTTTTAGGTTTGTTTCTACTGTTGTGTGCGGCCGTAGTTAATTCATCTTTGCTGCTGTTTAATTTCCTACTGTGCGAATTCTGTACATTATCTCTCCATTTTTCTCCAACAACACTTGCGTTGTTTCCATTTTGGCAGAGACAGTGGTGGGTTTCCGAACATTCCTGCATGTCTCCTGGTGCACACGTGCACGTAGTCCTGTCGGTTCTGTGTCTAGCAGTGGAGTGCTAGGTAACAGGGTGCCCATCCTCCTGCTGAGCAGACGGTGCCAGGCCATCTTACGCCATGGTGGTACTGAGGCGCATGGCTACCCACCAGGTGTAAGAGTGCCCATTTCTTCAAATCCTCACCAGCTCTTAATCTTGTCACTGGGCTGAATTTCAGCCCTTCTAATGAGTACATAGTAGAATCTTACCGTAGTCTTTTTTTTTTTTAAAGGTTTTATTTCAATTCCAGTTAGTTATTTATTTTGAGGTAGAGAGAGAGAGAATGTGGGAGGAACAGAGAGAGAGGGAGAGAGAGAGAATCCCGAGCAGGCTCCACACTGTCCGTGCAGAGCCCAGTGTGAATTCATGAACCGTAAGATCGTGAGCTAAACCGAAATCAAAAGTCAGACGCTTAACTAACTGAGCCACCCAGATACCCCTTACTATAGTCTTAATGTATATTTTCCTGATTTTTAAGTTGATTACCTTTTCATATGTTTATTGGCCCTCTGGTTATCCTGGTTGACTTTTTTTATTGAGGTAAAATTCCCCTAACAAAACTAGCCATTTTCATGTGTACAATTCAGTGGCAGTTGGTCCATTCAAACTGTGACTTCTGTCTGGTTCCAAAGCATTTTCACCTCTCCAAAGAGGGAAAAACCTTACTTCCATGAAGCGGTCACTCCCCATGGCCCCCATCCTCACCCCACTAGCCGCTGGGAACCCCTAAACTGCTTTCTGTCCCTATGGACTTACCTATTCTGGATCTTTCCTATAAATGGCATCATTAAAGTGTGTCCCATTTGTATCGGGCTTCTTTCACTTATCTTAATGTTTTTGAGATTCAACCATGTTGTAGGTGTCAGTACTTCATTCCTTTTTGTGGCTGAATAGTGTTCCACTGAATGGATATACCACAATTCTTTAATCCATTCTTCCGTTGATGGGGACATTGGTTTGTTTCCTCCTTTCAGCTATTATGAATAGTGCTGTTATGAACCTTTGGTACAAGGATTTGAGTACTTCATTAGTTTGGATATATATACCTAGCAGAACTGTGGGTCACATGGTAATCACATGCTTAGATTCTTTTTTTTAGAAATTCCCAAACTCTTTTCCACAGTGGCTGTTCCACTTCACATTCCCACCAGCAGTGTTCGAAGGCTCTGATTTTTTTCACGTCCTTGTCAATGCTTCTTATTTTCCATGTTTTAAATTACAGTCGTCTCAGTGGGTATGAAGTGGTCCCTCGTTGTTTTGATTTGCATTTCCCTGATGACTAATGATGTTGAGCATCTTTTCATGTGCTTCTCGGCCACTCGTAAATCTTTGGGGCAAATCTGAATGCTACTCAGAGCCAGTTTGGGTTTTTCCTCTGATCATCTCACTCTTGCTCATGGCTGTCCGATGTCCTTTCCTGAAGGAGAGAGGAGTGGGCAGGAGCCACACCTGAGCCTTCCCACCTCTGGCCTCTGCCTTACCTGTGCCCTGGCCCGTAGTGAGCTCCCGTTGCCGACGTGCCCTTGGAAACTGCGATGAATATACATGACAGTAGTGTCTTAATTACTGGGTAAGCTTGTCGGTTTGTATGAAGCAGGGAACTCCCGCGGTGGCATCGTGTGTCACTTGTGTGTCTTACAGCAGAGTGCAGGCCGAAAGCTCCTGACACGCCGAACCAGCCACGGCTTCCCATGCAGTGTTGGGATTTTGTGGGCTCTTTGACTTTGCCCACGATGTGGACTAATCTCCCTGTCTGGAGTACACTTTCTTACCCTCTGTTTCTCTTGAAGGCCGAATTCTACCTCCCGGCTAAAACGGCACCCTGGAAGAGGCATCTCTCTGGCCAAGGTTTCTCATCACCGAACTCCCCACGCCCTTCATCTGTCTCTTCCGGCACCAGCCACTGCCCGCCTCTGTACTGCCAGCGTGTTAATTTCTGTCTCGTTACCATGGGAGCACCTGGAGGGTATGGGTCATGCCTCCTTTGTCCACAGCTGGCCACTTGGACCTTGGCTCTTTTGTCATTATTATAAACAGTGCTGCTGGGACCATCTTCTGACAAATGATCTTTGTTTTCTTTTTGGATTATTATTATTATCTTTTACTAGATGACCCCAAACAGACCATCAAAGAACAGAAGTGGTTGCCTGGTTCTTGCATATTTAGATAGATCTCTCTTAGATACAAATTTAATCATTCTCCTTCCTCCTTTACGTGCGCTCACTGGATTCTCACTCCAACTAAGATGGGGTCCCGCTCCTGGCCACAGAGGGCCCTTTGTGGCCTCCTGGTCTCCAGTCACACAGAGCCCCTCTTGACTTGGGCTCACTCCAAACCACCGGCAGCTTGCGGAATGAGACGTGCGATGTCTCAGCTCTGCATCTCTACACAGGCTGGTCCCTCTTTGAGAATTGCCTTTCTTCCTGTCCGCCTGGCACCCCCTGTTCACCCTTCAAGCATCCTCTCTGGGAAGCCCTCCTCTGCCTGGCGTGTTGAGTGTGTTTCCTTTGGGCCGACACTGTTTATCAACTCGTCCCTCCTTCACAGGACTTCTGAGACTGGACTGTGACCACCGATGATTCCTTTGCCTCCCCCGCCACACAGGAAGCTCCAAGAGGCAGGGACTAGGCCTTTCCCACTCTGAATCCCAGAACCTAGCACAGGGCCTGACCGAGTGAGCACTCAGAAAACTCTTTCAGTGAATCAACGAGGGAACGAGTGGGTCGGTCCAGGTCGCGGTCTGGAGGGAACGAGGCTGTTTGCCATCTCACCTGCGGTGTGTCGTTCGTCTCGCTTCTGCCACAGCTCTGCCGAGTGTGGGGTGACCGTGGCTGAGTAATGAGGGTACATTATGGGGCTTTTAGGGTTTTCTCCTTAGTGACTTTAATTACTAGTTAGGAATCTATGCTAATGTTACTTTGCTCTTTTATTTTTTTTTCTCATTACATCTAATTGTATAAACAATTTATTTTCTATTATCCCCACTCATCTTATTCCTGGTGGCCTCCATTTTGTCCAAAGCCATACACTTACCTTTTCTCTCTAGCTAAATACGTGAGTATGTTTTCAAGGGTTCCTTTATGTCTGTAGCTTGACCTACTTAAAACAGACCGTAAATTAGGTAAATTACGTAGGGTGTAATCTGAAGTCAGTTTTTTTTTCAAAATGGTATCCGGGAGTCTCCAAAACACTAATTAAGATGTGAGCTATGAACTAATCATTGTGTTGCTTCTGCTTATCGCATGCATTTTTTTTCTTTAATGATCACAATTTTTCTCTCGAACCTCTACTTTGGTCACTTTCCTATGCCTATGCACGTGCACGCTTTTTAAATCCCCCGGGGTCTTCATAATCGTTGCTTTAAAAAAAATGTTTATTTATTTATTTTGAGGGGGAGGGGAGGGACAGAGAGAGAGGGAGAGGAAATCCCAAGCAGGCTCTGTGCTGTCAGTGCGGAGCCCAACGAACTGTGAGATCTGACCTAAGCCTAAGCATCCAACTCAACCGACTAAGCCATCCGGGAGCCCTGATAATTGTTGCTTTGTAATATATTTTAAAATCTGGTGAGGGAAGTCACCCCTGTCTCATTCATGAAGTCATACATTTTTTAGTACAGACTGATTTATCACATAAGTTTTTCATGGTATGATTGGACATCAGGAGTATTGGGGAAGTGGTGGGCAGGTGAGGGTTATCAAAGGGGAGGAAATATTACAATGAGATTCCACTGAAGACGCTAATGCACAATAGGAGAATGGATGGGCAAATAAGGCTTCAGAGTCAGAGTAGCAGATCCTGGGGCCCGAGCTACTGCTGTCAACACAGAGCCCAGAGGAACTGAGATGCGTCAGAGGCATTGGGAGGAGCAGGTTTGTTGGCTGAACCACCTTCCACTGTTCCACCCCAACTCAAGACAGAAAAAGTCTAGGGTTGGAGCAGAACCTGGGAGAAGGTCGAGACCAATTATGTTGCAAGATTTAATGAGGGAGATATGAGGCTGGGGTCACCTAAGGAGTGCATCCCACCCCCTATCCCCGTCAGAACTCAACTTAACTCAACGCAACCTAATCCAAGCCAACCCAACTCAACCCAACCCAACCCAACCCAACCCAACCCATCCCAACCCAAACCGAACCGACTTTATCCAACCCAATTCATTTCGCACTTGTCGCATGGCATGGATGACTTGAAGATTGGACAGGGAAAAAAATCTGTTCTGAGAGTCCTCGTATTTCCCTCAAATGAGTAGGACCCCTGAGTTCAAGTATTAGGAGAGCCCCTTTCTGGGTTTGGAGGAGCTTAGCTAGAGTCTGGTGTGCAGGGAGTAGCCCTGCCTTAAGCCTCTCCAGGAGCCATCCCTCCATCACTGAAGGACTTAAGTGGGGCCCAGCGTAAAAGCCCTGGCTACCCCCAGGAGGGCCTTTTCACCTAGTCTTTTCACAAAGTGCGCATCTGCTGAAGTCCTTGAAAAACTACCCTGTTCTGTGTTTTGGCTGCTATAGAGATACATACATTTATTGACATATAGATTTCTGTCTTCTTCCCACATTTCCTGGCTGCCTGCTCTCTCTGAGGCCCTCTGGGGAGGGTGGTGGGTGATTAAAAAGATGCTTTGGACTGAGCACCCATCCTGGAGGGACTCACAGTTCAGTAGTAGAGACCAATGTGCAGCAGCAGCTGGCTTAAGTGCTGGGGAACCGATCCTGCATGTCCTAAAAAATGAGGTGCAAGCAAGCCTCAGCACTACCGAAGTAGGGGTGTCTATTTCCACCAGAAGACGGGGCAGGCAGAGGGAGGGAAGCAGGTTCTGAAAAAAGAGACTTATATTTTTCAATAATAAAAAAAATCGAGAGTAAAAAAATAGTGTTGTAAAAATCTAGGGGCCGAAAGGAGTTCAGAAATGTCACATATTATCTCATGACTCAGAGACAAATGCTGCTAACATTTGGTGAACAACTTTTCAACGTTATTTGCCAAAGCATGCACATACGTCATAAAAAGAATAGATGATTCTGTACATCGTGTGGTGTTGCTTGGCATTTTTTCCTTAGTAATCGTCTAAACACTTCCTCTGGGACATTAAATATTATTTCCTAACATCCTTTGTAATTGAAATAATATTTCATTGTACGTATGTCCCATAATTAAGCTAGCCCCCTCTTATGCCTTTGGACTATTTCTGGCTGCTCACTGTTGTGAACGCTATCATGATGACCTATTCATGTAGCTCTGGATTTGGATCTGACCTTTTCTGGAATTATTTTCTAGCACCAATTCCTAGAACAAATTGTTGGCCCTGGTGCATGCCCATTTTGAACGCTTCTGTTGCATCCTTTGGGAAGGTGACAGTGATTTGCACTTCCCACAGCAGCACAGAAGGCTAGCTCACCCCGCCTCTGTCTGCTACTGCGGTTTCTCTAACCCACAAGGAGGAAGTGACGGCAGGTGAAAGGGACGGAGCTGCACTCCTGCCTCATAGCGTCCTTAGCTGAATGGAGTCGGAATCCTTCCTCCCTTTTCCCCTCCTGCTTCGTTCATTCATTTTACATGTGCCTTGTAAGGGCTGGAAGAGCAGAGAGTTCTGCACGAAACTGGAGTTCCAGAGGTCAGGTCCTTGGACATCGGTGGCTCTCTCCCTGCCCCCCTCCCACCCCCCGCCCCCGGCTGTGCCTTAGAATCGCTTGGAGATTCAGAATGACCTGATGCCCAGCCTTCCCCACTTCCAGGTTCCGAATTCCTCAGTAGGGGGGAGAGTCTAGTCGTTGGTGAGTTTGAAAAGCTCCGGGTGTGATTCGAGGGTGCAGCCAGGGTTGAGAAGGACCCATGCAGTCCGCACCCCCCTTTCGGAGGTGGTAATCTTTGAGTCCCAGAGACGAAAGTACCTGTCCGTGGTTGTGACACGGGTGAGTGACAGAGCTGGCACTGGCTTCCAGAGGGAACTTCAGGGGGTGTAGCTCAGGCATATGAGCTCTGGGAGCCTGGGTCCTGAGTTCGAATCTCAACTCTGCTACTTCCCATTGAGTGACCTCCCTTTCCCTTATTGTCCCTGCCTGTAAATTGGGTCAGTAATTCTTACTATGAAGACTAACGAGGTAAGCATTGGCCCTGTAACCGGGGACCCGTTCAGTACCTCCTTCCTTCCCTGCGCCCACATCTCCGCGGGTTCCTTGAGGGCGGGAACCCTATTTCATTTATCCATGTTTCCTCAGCATCTGACAGGGCACCAAGTGGACACAATGAGCATTTGAATACATTCATGAATGAGTCTTTCAAAGCCCGGGACTGTGGAGATCTTAGTGAAAACCCAGCATTATGAACCCTTGACCGTGGCAAAGTCTGTGTATGACTCCAGCCCTGCTGGAAGACCACCCGCAGCCATCCACTGCGATGGGCAGCGTGGGGACCGGAGCGGGGGTGAGAGCAGGGACTGCATAGAACAGACATGTTGGGATAGCATACGTGTCACCAAAGAAAAATGAAGGTATTCTTCTGGGCACTGGAAGGTTATAACCATTCTAGAACAGAAGTCTAGAGAGCCCAAAAGCTGGTGACAAACTGAACCTAAAAGTTCATGCAATTTCACGGGTCGGTCAGCTGCTTCTCCCCTCCCAGCCATGCATTGTAGTGGCGTGCTTCTTCTGTCTGTGTTTTCAGCGCACAGGTCTGTCTCGCTCCACCCTACGGTGTGCCCTCCGGCTTCTTGCTACTCAGATGTGGTGCATGGACCAGCAGCTTCAGCATCACGGGGGAACTTGGTAAAAATGCAGCATCTCCGGTCTCCTCCACAGACCCAATAAATCAGACTCTGCATTTTAACAAGATCCCCGGTGATTTACACGCACATTACGGTTTGAGCAGCACTGTAAGACCAACTCCGATTATGTTACCCCTGCTGAAAACCCTCTGCCGTCTTCCCATGCTGACCACCTGTGGTAGGCAGTCACAACCCTCCTAAGGTGTCTACCTCCCAACCTCCAGAGCCTGTGACTAGATGAGGTCACACGGCATAGGAGACCTAGGATTGCATGCGGAATTCAGGTTGTTAATCAGCCGATTTTAAAAGAGGGTGAGGGGGTGCCTGGGTGGCTCAGTTGGTTGATCAGCCAACTTCGGCTCAGGTCATGATCTCACGGTCTGTGAGTTCGAGCCCCGCTTCAGGCTCTGTGCTGATGGCTCAGAGCCTGGAGCCTGCTTCGGATTCTGTGTCTCCCTGTCTCTCTGCACCTCCCCCACTCACATTCTCTCTCTCTCTCTCTCTCTCAAAAATAAATATTAAAAATATTTGTTTAAAAAAATAAAAATAAAAGAGGGTGAGAATCCCGGACTACCCGGATGGGCCAGTGTAATCACGAGTGCCCTTAAGAATGGCAGGGGGCGGGCAGGAGAGGAGGTCAGAGAGATGCGATGCGAGAACTTGACCGGCCTTCTTTGCTGGTGGTAAGATGCAGCTGAAGAACACAGGTGGCCTCTAGAAGCCAGAGAAGGCAAGAAATGGATTTTCCCTTAAAGCTTCCAGAAAATAGCACAATGTGTTGATATCTTACTTTTTTTCCAAGTAAGACCTGTATGAGACTTCTAACCTACAGAACCCTGAGATAATAAGCTTTTGTTGATATAAGTCACTAAATTTGTGGTGATCTTTTATAGCGGCCATAGAAAACGATTACAGTACTTCCTGGCATGGCATTTGAGACCCTGGACACCCCACCGGTGTGTTGTTCTGGGTTTGTCTCCCAGAATACCCCTCCTCGTAGCCTGACCTCAAACCATGCAAACTGCAAAGTGGCTGGAATTGGGGAAAGGGCCACCTCGAAAGTCTAAACTGGGGACATTCTCCCCTGTACCCCCAGCACCTAGCACCGTGCCTGGCCCCTGGCAGGTACTCGGGGCAGTGCTCACTAAACGAATAGCCTGGTACCTTCAGGTTGCCACCAGCCACGGAGGGGTTCCTAGATTCAGGAGGCGAGTATGGCAATGGTTGGGGGAGGCGTGGTAGAAACTTGCCCAAAGGCTCAGCGTCGGCGTTCCCCTGTTCTTCGTTTGCCTCAGACCTCCGCCTCTTTATGGGCCTCGGCTTCTCCCAGCTGAGAAGCGAAGGGGCCAGACCAGGTGAACCCTGGAAAGCACTGTTAGCATGAATATTCTAGGACGCCTGAGTTCAGATGGCCAAACGCTGGGGCACTTGGGGGAAGTGAGTGAACTCAGCAGCCCTTGTCCCTGTTCATCTGGTTGCTAGGCAGACGCCTCACTCCATCCCAGTGCACAAGTCAGGATGCAGAGCTGTGCCCAACAACTGTGTGTGTCTGGCACGAAGCGGAGACCGCAGCTGCCCTCTCCCCCTGTCTAGTTAAAATGCCAAATTACTCACTCTCCCACGGCAAGGAAAAAAAAAAAAAAAGTTTCTCCTTTGCAGAGTTTTTCCATGTGACACATTTTCTAATTTTACTTCAGGTTTAACTGTCTGGAGTAGATGGCTCCATTTCAGGGTCCCCCCCCCACACCCCACTTCTTCTTTTAGAATGTAAACTTCCAGTCTGAGAAGTGGAATGCTTTTGCTTGTTTAATATTTGCCAGTGTGGGCTGATACCAGATTACAGCCGAATGTGTTCATTTTCTCCGCGGGGGCAAGTCCTCTGAAATGCACAGCACTAACCTAGCGGTCAGATTCCTCGATTCTGGCCTGGGCTGTGGGAGCTTAACCAAGTCACTTCCATTCTCGTACTCAGCCATTTGCTGTACGAGGGCAGGAAAAGGCTGGCTCACCAGGGAGGCCGTGTGGCTGGACTGGAAGAAGCGGTTGGTGAGCCCCATTTCTAAGAGTAGTTCTGTTGGGACTTCACGGGCATCCTGTGCATCTGATTTTATTTTATTTTTATTTATTTATTTATTTTTAAATTTTTTAATGTTTATTTTTGAAAGAGACAGAGAGACAGAGCATGAGTGGGGGAGGGGCAGAGAGAGAAAGAGAGAGAGAGAGAGACAGAATCCGAAGCAGGCTCCAGGCTCTGAGCTATCAGCACAGACCCTGACTCGGGGCTCGAACTCACAAACGGCAAGATCATGACCTGAGCCGAAGTCTGATGCTTAACCAACTGAGCCGCCCAGGCGCCCCACACCTGATTTTACATCTGCCACCAGGTCTGCACGGTCTGCACGGTTGTCCCCAGGGCCTGGACTGGCTGAGAAATTGTTAGTGCCGGGAAAGTGTACTGCAGCTTTGTTTTAAGGAAATGGATCTTGCCCTTGCAATGTCTATGGTGTCCAATCTCCTGCTTCCATCCATCTCCCTGGAGTCAGTCCTGTGTCTTGTCCTCTAACGGAGACTGTTGTGGCCGCTCCTTTGCCGGTAGGACCTCCATCTCTCCGTTCTCAAGCACTCACTGCAGGCAAGGTGGCTCCCTGAAACACAGGCCCCATCACGTCGTGCCCCCTCTTAAAACCCTTCCATGTGTTCCATTACCGCACCTGAAATTCCACTCTCCTTGGGGGCTGCAGCTCCAGGCTGCTTGTCCCCGCTCCTATCCTTCTTCGTTCCCTGGCTCCAGCCACACCGAGATCCCGGCTGGTCTCAACCTCACAAGTGTGTTCCCTTAAGCCAGCGTTTGCTCGTGCCTGCCTGCCGGCTGGAATCCTCTCCCTGCCCTGCTGAGATCCTCGTTCGCCTTGTCTCCTTCGTGCACTTACTACTCAAAATGGTCCCTGCGCCGGCACATCGGCAGCACCCGGGAGCCTGTTAGAGACGCAGGGCCCTGGGGCGCCTGGGTGGCTCAGTCAGTTAAGCATCCGCCTCTTGATTTCGGCTCAGGTCATGTTGCCCCAGTTTGTGGGACTGAGCCCTGAATCGGGCTCTGTGCTGACATCATGGAGCTTGCTTGGGATGCTCTCTCTCTCTCTCTCCCTCTGTCTATGCCCCTCCCCACTCTCTCTCAAGAAAAGAAAGAAATGTAAGGCCCCAGGTTAGGATCACCCAGACCCTGAGAGGTGACATGGCCTCTGTAGCATGGTGGTTAAGTGCCGGGGCTGTGGGATCGGACGGAGCTGGCTCACTTGCAGGCTTTGAACATACGAGCTGGTGACTTTGGGTGATTTACTCATCCTCTTCCAGCCTCTGTTTCCTCATCCGTAGAATGGGAGATGGTAATGGTACCCATCTCAGAGTTCTTGTGTTGAGGACATGAAATCATGTCCCCAAAGCTCTTAGCACAGTGCTTGTACCTGGTTCGTCCCATTGGGGGTTAGAATTCACGTGCAAGTCCACCTGGCCAAGGATGAGGAGGGCTGGGATGAGGTCATTCATTTTTGGAATCGTTGCCCTCCCCCTGGAGGGACATAGAGAGCCATACTCCATTGTGGGGAAGAGTGAGGTATAGCTAAACAAGGACTTTGCCAGGGTGGGCTACAATTAATCGTAACTTTCTGGCCTCTATGGACTTCACCACCCTGCCTGTCATAGCTGGTAGGTTTGTCATTCATTCTCTTGTTCACTCGCTCTCACTGAGTAAATGTGCGTTGACTGCCTACCCCAGACAAGGCAGTGTGGTCTGTGCTGGGCATCGAATGATGAACAAGAGAGGCATGGTTCCCACCCCTGGGAGCCGGCGGCCTATGGGGGACATAGATGCTAAATAGAGAATTGTACAGAAACCCCCTAAATACTTGTAAATGGTAAACAAATGTTCAGAAGTACAGGGAGCTGTGAGAGCACGGACCTGGCCCCTCCGATCAGCACCAGGGTGTCAGGAAAGGCTCCACGAGGAGTGACGTTTAAGATGAGATGTGAGGGGGGAATCGATTTAGCCAGGAAAGAGGGTGGGGCTGGTGGGTCGGAAGAGGAAGGGAATGTTCCAGATCAAGGGATCAGAATGAGGAGAGGGGTGAAACCGCGGCCTGTGTGCAGCCTGAGCGTGGTGTGGGAGGGGAGGGTGCGGGGGGTCTGGCGATGAACGCGGAACCTCCATCCAGAAGCTGCTTCCCCAGGCCTGGCCCCGGGTGAGCATCTTGGCTTCCCTGGGTCCCATGGGTCCCCTGCAGTGCTCCTAGCCCAGAATCCATGGGCTAGGGGCCCCTGGGTCCTGCCTCCTGCCCTGCTTGTGCCTCTAATTGCAGAGAGCGAATTGCCTCAGGGAGGGGGTACCGGGTCTCCATCTCCGTGTTGCACAGAAGTGCATTTAAGAGACTCGTGGAAAAATTATAGGGGAGCAGGGCTGGAGTGAGAGCCACCCAGAGCCTCGGCCACCCGGAGCCTGTCACAGCTGCCTCACCAAGAGGCCATGAACATCACATGAGGAAAGGATTCTAAGAATTGCCCTCTGCAGTTAGACTCCAGCTAGTCTTGGCTTTGAACAGCTTCTTCCTGTCTATGAAATGAAGGGGTTGGACCAGCTCTAAGGCCCATCCAGATATGATATTATCTCTTTTTATTTTTGTCTCTCTCTGGATCTCTGTATTCAGGACATGCGTCCATAAGCACAACGCAGAATTAATTCTCTCCCCAGGGAAGAGAAACAAGATACTGGGGGTGAAAAACTCTGGTGGGAGGCTTTGGAGTGTTTAGGCAAGAAAGCAACTTCTTTAAAAAGGGTGGGATATACCAGGCGCCTGGGTGGCTCAGTCAGTTAAGTGTCCGATTTCAGCTCAGGTCATGATCTCACGGTTCATGAGTTCGAGCCCCGAGTCAGGCTCTGTGCTGACAGCTCAGAGCCTGGAGCCTGCCTCGGATTCTGTGTCTCCCTGTCTCTCTGCCCCTCTCCCACTCCTTCTCTGTCTCTCAAAAATAAATAAATATTTAAAAAAAATTTTTTTTAGTGGCGAGATATGGGCGATGCATTACCCCCTTCTGTCTGGGCCGTTCCCTTAGAGACCTTCTCACACGGGCTGTGCTCGTGGTCTGTGGCCATGAGACTGTGGCATGCAAAGCCACATTGTTTATTTCCTGCCTCCACTTTACTCAGAGCTTGGTAACTTGGGGTGGGGTGGGAAGTCTAGTAATAACTGGGAATAATTTAGAGCATTTTATACTAAAAGGAGCAGCACACGCATAGTATGGAGTGGAGTGCAAAAGCTGGTGTGCTCCTAGAGACAAAGCAGGAACCTTTAACTAGGTTTCCAAGCTCTGGGGGACTCTTTAGCTAGACCCAAGGAGTCAGGAATAGGGTCCCCTCCCCCTGCCGGTAGGATGCTTGAGTAGAGATGGTGCCGTATTTAGGTTTTAGGTCCCTAACTTGTGGAGGAGGTTCCGAACGATTGCAATGGGTGCCAGAACCCACTCTCGCGTGAACGTGTTCTCCATCCGCAGGGGCCCAATGCGCTTGTGGGTGGAAGGGGCTACTGATATTTTCGTTGTTGACAAATGAAAATTACTGCTCTCCGAAGCTCTTGTACTAGAACTGTCAACTCCGTGAGGGAAGGAACTCGTCTCTGTCGCTGCTGGGTCTCCAGCACCTAGAATGGTGCCCGCCAGACAGCAGGTGCTCAATGAACGCCGGTTGGATGAATAGATGTGTGTACGTGTTCATGGCTCCCAGAAGCTTTCCCCTCTCGGTCTGCATTTACCTTTCCAGGGGTCAGTGTGTGTGGGCGCATTAGCATGGGAAGGTGGGGCGGAATGTGACAAATGCTGCTCATGCATATGCATACGGGAGACTGGCCAGTCCCACTCAAGCTCAGCGTTTCTAAGAATCGCCCTTTGGAGAGAGCCTCCTACCCAGCGTGGTCCATGCCGCACAGTGGCTCTTGTGGGAGAAGACACACACAGTCCACCATTCATGCACCTTGGAGAGCTTGGCTCCTACGCTCCCCTCTGAAAGGGCCTGGAGATCCCCCAAATGCATCGCCGTCATCAAAACCGAGCACCCAGAACATGTGGAACTTTCAGGATTTCTAAGTTACCGAGGGAGGGGCCTGGGTGACTCGGTCAGTTAAGTGTCCAACTCTTGATTTTGGCTCAGGTCATGATCTCACGTCTGGTTCTGCGCTGACAGCATAGACCCTGCCTAGGATTCTCTTACCCCCCCCCCCGCCCCTTCCTCAAGTGTTCGCGCATGCACGTGTGCCCACGTGGGCGCCCACATGGGCAGGACACTCTCTCTCAAAATAAACATAAAAAATAAATAAATTACAGATGAAAAGATGAAAGCCGCACAGCTGGAATACAGAAGGCCTGGATCTGGGTCTTCCGATGTGCAGGTGGGGGCATGCACCACCCTGAAATTCCCGAGTCCCCAGCGCGACTGTAGATGCGACGTCAGTCTGTCCCATCCCCGGGGACGTGGGAGGAGCGCTGAGGGCAGGCATTCACATAAACTGAGGTCCCTTTGGGTTGCGGCAGCGCGTGGGTAGAGCTGAGTTCTGGAATCATCGGATGGACTTCAAATCCCAGCTCTTCCTTTTCTGAGCTGAGCCACTTGGGCATCAGTGCTCTAAAGCCGTCGGGTGGTGGTTCTGCCAGGGATGAGGAAGGGGCTCGGTGCTAGGGCACGCAGGTCCCGAAGGCAGGGGGACGCGTCTGTCCTGTTCACCGGTGAATCTCCAACACCAGCAGTGCCAGGCGTGCAGCGCTTGGTGCTTGCTGATATTTATGAGCGAGTGAGCGAGTGCATGCCTGAATGAGTGGACGACAGACGAACGAGGTGGGCTCGGCACCTGACCATGCCCGGCACCACCACCCTGAGAGCTAGGCATTGTCATCTGCATGGCAGGTAAAGAAGCGGAGGCTCAGAAATGTTAAAGAACTGGCCCGAGGTCCCTGGCTCGTACGTGGTGGGGCAAGGACTCACACACAGGTCTGTCTGGCGCCCAGTTCCACGTCCTTTCCCCTGCACCTGCGGTCCGGGGGGGCTGGTCCTCCTGGGATCCTCATCCCCCCACCCCTGGGGTCACCCTCAGTTTCGGGTTTCCAGGTAGAAGCCTCTCCTGGATACTCCTTTCGGAGTCTCCGACTCTCTCTCCCGTTGCTCTGGACCACTCTTCCTCCGGCCAACATGTGGGGACCATCGAGCTGTCCTTTCATCTAGATTAAACAAGCGTCAGCCTGTTGCAACATATGACCTCAGGGTCACCATCTGTTCCAGCTGTTCGCTGAAACTCAAATCCCACTGCACGGCCGAACGGGCTCCGGCGTCCGGCCGGGAGCGGGTCCCTGCGCAGCTGAGCGGGACGGCCTGTAGAGAGAAGCAGTGGGTTTGGTAACAGCTGCGGGGCCATCTTCTTAGGTCGTTTGTGTCCGCCTGCTCGACAGCACCCAAGTCATTGCGTGTGTGGACCGCGGGCCCCCGCTACAGCCACGAATGCCCGCATTCACACATTGGGCCCCTACTGTGTACCAAGCGCTGGGGGAAGGTGCTTTCCCGTGCCTCGCCTTCTTCAGGGTTCCGGGGGAAAGCGGCCTGGAGAGTAGACAGCCGTGGGAACCTGACGTGCCGCGGGCCCTGGGGCGACTCACACCATCAGTCCGGGCCCCAGTTTCCTCACCTTGGGGACCTCGGACCGGTGTTTCTTGAGGTCCTCCCCAGCTCTGAAGGCCTCCACCAGCCTTGGTCCGTGTAGGCGAGATTTCACGGTGCCTGCTGAAACCCTGAGCTCGTTCTGCCAGGCCACTCCCCTGCCCTGGCTGAGTTCCCACAAACTCGTCTGCTGGGACACCCAGGGCTGTTCCCAGGGCACCTCGGTTCTGCCTAGGGCCTGACGTGCCAAGTGCCCGAGAGGCTGCAGGAAAGTATGTCTCCTGCTGTTGCCAAACTACCGCCTTCGCTCCACATTCCGGCTGGCCAATCCCACCCTCTCCTTGGCTCGGGAAGGAAGGGGGCCTGGCTGCCAGGGGCAGCAGCTCAGGGTGAGGTGGCAGCACCTCCTAAAATGGTCAGCCGTGGCTCTCCTCAGAAACCTGCTGAGGCTCCCCGTGGCCTGTCAGATACATTCTGGTCTCCTTGACTTAACGTTCAGGCTTGTCTGTAATCTGGCTCCTGTCCCCTCCAAGAAAAAACGATAAGCGTGGAAAGAGCTGGAGAGGACCTCGAGTGACCTACATTCGAGTCCCAGCCACCCACTCGCCAGCTTTGTGGCCTTCATCTGTGAAATGCCATAGCAAGAGTCTCTACCTTATCACATTGTCCCAAGATTACGTGAGCTGATGCATGTGACTGTAACACTTCTAAATCTGTACTTACCTGAGTTTGTAATTCCCTCCTCTCTGCTCTAATTAGCTGGAGGTCATCTTAGGGTCCGTTGTTCCCCTCCCCCGGAACCACTCACACACCCCTCGTTCTCCTTATGGTGGGTTAGCTTGCTCCCTGCTCTCTCCACCACATCCATCCGTGTGGAGCCTTCCAGTTCAGGCCACCTGTAGCAGGACTCTGCGTGGGTGTCCTGTCCTCTCTACTAGGCTCAGAGCTACTTGTGGACCAGATATGGCATCCTCTTGGTCTCCTAGTCCAGTCCAGAGCCAAGTTTGGGCAAGGCCGGCCGCTGGGCACTGCTTGTAGGCAAGGGCAGAACCCTCAGTTGGGATCGGGATAGAGTGAAAGGAAAGACCCCTTTTTCCAGAATCCTTTCTCCCCTGTGGCCATGCTGCAGCTGGGATAGTATAAATTATGACTGAATTGAGGATAGCAACTCTTTAAGAGATTTTACTGACCATGCCAAAAAATTCAAGAAACACCCAAGAATATGCCTCACTTAAGAGAAAGGCTTAGAAAGCCCCAGAACCGTCAGTCTTCTAGGCTCCTCCTACCATTTGAATCCCCTCCCACCCAGTGCCTTAATTCCTGGGTGGGGTTGGGGCTGGGGGATGCAGGCGGAAGCAGGAATCTTTCTGTTGTCCCCGCAGGACCTGGAGGGCTGGTCTGTCCCATCCTGTCCCAATTGCCCGGTGGCCCCAGCTCATGTCTGATACCCAGACAGGTTATGAGCAGTTTCCCTGAGTCCTCCAGCCAAACTCCGGGACCCTAACAATCTGTAAGGGAGAAGGGGAAGCATATGTTGCTCACAGCCTCCACCCAGACCCTCATTTCAGGGAGGGGGAAGGTGGAGGCGGCTGGAATTTGGTCTGAAGTCTGAGAGGCCAGTGTGTTTAAGGGAGGCACTCCCAACTTAGTGGGTAAGAGCCAAGAGCAGGCGTTTTGCAAAAGACTGGTCATTCAAAGCCCTCCCGCTTAAGGGTCAGCCAAAAGGATGGGAGACTCCAGCTCTCAGGAAAGTTAACATCAAGCTTTTGTAATATTATAATAATAATAATATTCTATTCTATCTCAACAGTGGGGATCAGATAAGAGCTGGGCTATTAGGTGCATATTGAGCTAATAGTGCTGGTGGCATTACTATAGCAACAGCTGGAATTCATTAGACTTTTTTCAATTGATGACAATAAATATGAGACGTTAGGGCAAACCTGCAATCACTCGTGCCCAAAATCCATTAAGCTCATTCATTCACTCACATGTGCATTATTTGTTCATCCATCCGTCTATCCATCCATCCATCTATCCATCCATCCGTCTATCCATCCATCCGTCCATCCATCCATCCATCCATCCATCCATCCATCCATCCATCCATCTGTCCATCTATCCATCAGTGCTCAGTTTTTGCTTACCCCAACTAAGGCCTCATGGCTAGAGAGGTGGGTGAAGGTGGGAGATACAGAAATAAAACCAGAACACGATGCCTGCACCCGAAGGGCTCAGAGGCTGGTGGGAGACACCGGCGAGTGAGCCGATAACAACAGAGTGGTGAGAAATTGGAGCTTCCTGGGACATTCGCCCAGGGAGGCTTTCCTGGCCAGATGGTGTGACTCGTTTGCGGCATCCGGGAGTAGGCCCTGAGGCCCAGCTTCCCAGAGTGGCCGCAGTGGACTTCCCTGGGAGTCTGCAGGCCTCTTACGCACAGCGCGGGGCCAGGGGAAGCTGGAGAGGCTAGCTGTCCGCCAGCACACGCCTTGGGCTTTTTTTGCCCAGGACAGCCTTTCTCTGGGGACTGGGTCCCTTGGAAGCTGTCAGCTTACTCTCGGCTGCAGAACCCTGACCTGACGCTCCCAGGCCCTTGGGCTAGGGGTCCCGAGCCTCTCTGTATTTGCTCAGGCAAATTCGCTAGGGCCGCTTGGCTGCCTCAGTCAGGCCCTGGGGCCCTCCCGTTGCTGACCGGTGGGATTTAGTCCCTCAGGGGACCCAGCATATCATGAGCCTGGATGGGAAGCTGCTCATTGGCAGCTCATCACGGCGGGGGTCCTACCTGGGTCTGTCCCCTGGCAAAGCGGCTGGAGTCCTGCCCAACTCTGTGCCCGGGTCCCGGCCCCGAAGCCGACTTTTCTGCCACTGACTGCCCAAGTCTCCTGCTCCGTGGTTCTCCATGACTGGCCTCTGTTCCAGCCTTAGGCCACAACCTCAGTCTCCAGCAGCACGGTGTATGACCAGTGTCACCAACCTGACGGTGATCGTCCCCTGGAGGCCTAGTCTAAACGCAGATGCTGGCCTTCGCTGCAGAGTTTCTGATTCAGTAGAGCCTGAGAATTTGTGGCTCTGGGTTCCCAGGTGCTGCTGCTGCTGCTGCTGGTCCAGGAGCCACACCTGGAGAACCCCCAGCGTTGTGGGTAAGCAGGTGGGCCATGGGGCTCGAACCCAGGCTCTCCGGGTCCAGACCTTGTCTGTCACTCCCAGCTGTGTGAAGCAATGCCTCTGCACCTCAGTCTCCTCATCTTTACAACAGAGATAATGGTGACCCCTGCTTACTAGGTCACCATGAGCATGACATGGCCCAATCCAGGCCCCACTTGGCATACGGTAAACACTCGGTGAATATTCGTGTCCTTGGATGCTGTCACAAATCACCGCAGGTTGGGTGGCTTAAAACCACAGCAATTTATTCTCGTGAAGTTCTGGAGACAAGAAGTCCAAAGTCAAGGAGTGGGCAGGGCCGTACCCCCTGTGGAGGCCAGGGAAGGCTCCTTCTTTGGCTCTTCCAGCTTCTGGTGTCACCTGGCATTCCTTGACTCCTGGGTGCCTCATTCCATTCTCTGCCTCCGTGGTCACACTGTCTCCTACGTTTTGTCTGTCAAATCTCCCCCGTGTGTCTCTCATAAGGACACTTGTTGTTGGATTTAAGGCACTCTGGGTAATCTAGGCGGTGTCTTCATTGCAAGATCCTTAATTTAATTATATCTGCAAAAGTCCCTTCTTCCCAACAAGGTTACCTTCACGGGTTCTGGGGCCTAGGATGTGGGTGTATCTTTTTGGAGAGCCGTCATCCCACCTACTACTGTGAGCATGGCTATTATGATTATGATTATGATTACATTGTTATTATTATTATTATCATCGTTTCTTCCAGCAGCTGCAGTTAGTCCTGACCCCAGCTTCCTGACCTGGGGTGGGGGGATTGGGTGGGATGCTAAGCCAGTTTCCAGGTCCCAGCTCCTCTCTGCTGGCCTCGTGTTACTCAAACCATTCCCAGGCTGGGGCAGAAGTTCTGCTTATGGAGTGACCTTGGTCAATTACAGGGTCTCAGTCTGCTCCGATTTCGTTAATCTGAGAAAAGGAGCACTGTCTGCTCCCAGACACCTGTTCGGAGGCCTCTGTCCATATTATCTGCTCCTTACACCGGAGAGGACTGCACCGAGCAACAGCATTGTCCCATCAGAGCCACACGGGACCCTCACTGTAACCCAGTGAAGGAAGCTGTATCACCCTATTCGCGGGTGAGAAAACAGAGACCCAGAGGGAAAGTTGCTCAAAGCTACTTGTCATGGCAATTACAATAGTTCAGGGGAGAGAAACGAAAGATTACGTCATTGATAATGATAGCAACGGTCAAAATCCGATATGCTTTAATAAATGTCTGTTTTGCTAGGCCCTCAGCTCAGTGCTTTATATCTGTTATCTCAGGTCATTCTCAAAACTCTTTCCTGCAGCAGATGGCATCATTCCTGTGTAACACGTTTAGAATCTGAGGCTCAGAGAGGGGAAGCATTCTGTCCAAAGTTGCACAGCTTTTTAAATGCAGAGCTGGGATTTGAAGCCAGAGCTGTCTTTCTCCCCAACACCATTCTGCTTGGCGATCCTTCTCCCAGCACTGAAAAATACGTCCGGTCAGCCAAATGAGAGCTGTGGCTTCCCAGTGGCCGGCAGGCCTGGAGACTCTGGCCCTCCCCGATCTGCTCAGAAGAGAAAGCCCGTGAGAGCCTGTCTCTGGCTGCAGCAGAGCCCCGTTCCTGGGAGCTGGTAGGAGATGGCGTGTTGATGCTAAGAGCCACGGGGAGGGGCTATCAGGGCAATGGGGATAGAGAGGCAGATGGGCCCAGGGCCACTGAGGGCTAAGCTGTCAGGGTGTGCTCCTGCAGTGGGTCCGACTCGGCTCGAAGTGACATGCCCGGAAAGGAGCAGCTGGACCCTCAACTCCTCCCATCCGACAGACAAAGGTTTAAAGCCACCAGTTCTGGACCTGATAGCCGTGTACCCTTGGCCAAGTTATTTAACTTCTCTTTGCCTCTGTCCCTGTATCTGTAGACTGGGCACAAGGAGAGCGAGGTGGTCGTGAAGAGCTCGGGGGCTGCGGCTGAGAACCACCTGGGGAGCTTGTGCAACTTCACCGGCCCAGGCCGTGCACGGCCCCGCCGAATCGAAATCTCCGGGAGTGGGGCGTGGGGAGTAATGTTTCTGGCAACCTCCCCAGCGGTTCTGCTGTGCAGCCAGAGCCGAGAGCCACCATGCCGGTTAAGCACCTGTGCCCAGGACACAGTCAGGGCTCAATACACACGAGCCCCTGCTACGCGTGCACTCGTGTGAGCGTGAAACTGGCATTTACTGGGCACCTGCCTGCGCCAGGCCCTGTGCCGGGTGTCACCTACCCAGGTCAGCTGCTCACGGAGCAACAGTTTCTAGCATTGCTTCTAAGAAAATGAATCAGTTGGTTTCAGCACTTTGTGAAGACGTGACCTGAATCAGATATTCTGAGAGGTTTTTTACTGACAAGGGGGAAAATACGGAAAATGTACCCACATTAGAGAAACCTAAACGCTGTGTGTAGGAAGTGTAGTCAAACATCTCCAAACCTTTAAAGAGGTAGCTGGGGGAGGAAGAGTGGGCTTCGGACTCTCCCCAGGGCCCCAGGCCCTTGTCTTCCCATGAACGTTGGTGACGTGAGGGTTTCGATGGTGGGTTTTAGTTGGTTGGTTGGTTTTTAGCTACAGAACCTTCTTCAAATGAGGCTGTGACTGGACCCGAACGTGTGCAACGAGTGAAGTCTGAGTTGCTTTGGTGCAAGTGTGCGTAGGAGGCTAGGTGAGTGTGTGCGAGTGGGGGTCAGTGTGCGAGAGAGCATCTGTGAGTGGATGTGTGAGTGGGCACGTGACTGCAGGAGTGTGCGTGAGGGCTGCGTGCGGGTGGCGGTGGCCGAGTGTGTGTACGCGTGTGTGGGAACGTGTCTGTGTGGGTGTGCTTGTGGGTCGTAAACAGGTGAGTGCGTTCTGTGTGTGTCCGTGCGTCCGTGCGGCTGTCTACGCGTATGTGTTAGGAGCCCAGCAGGCAGGGCCTTCTCCTTCACCTCCCATCTCCCGCTGTGCACCCCCCTCCCCTGAGCCCCACCTCCTGGGGAATGCAGCTTGGAACCTTCTGGTCCAGATATCCACCCTGACCCGGCCTGGCCTCCAGCTGTTGGCTCTGGCCCCTTCTAGTGCCGAGCCTGGCAGTTTTCAGGAGCTGCGGGGTGCCGGGCGCCCACTTCCAGCAGGCCGGCACACGTTCCCATCCGGTGTCCCTCCTGTGCCCCCGACGGGCCCCTTCCCCTTCATGCCCGTTTTCCATGAGTTTTCCTCGCGGTGCCCAGCGGAGTCCTCCAGAGCCGCCTGAGGGAGCGATGACTCATCGCGGCTGATGTCATCCTCGGGATTCGGGGCCCTCATCGCACTCAAAGAGTCTTTGTTCCCCACATGGGAAAGGAAGGCCCATAAATCGAGAAAAGTTGACTAGAAAACTCTTCCCAGATGCTCATGCCTGCCCACACCTGCCGGCCTTCATGTGCCACCTGGCGCACGTGGGCCCTGGCATGGCTCCGTACCCAGCTTTCTGGAACAAGTTTGGAAAAGGGAGTGAAGGAGGGGTCTGAAGACAAGACCCTGACTGCAGCAAGACGGCAGGGCCCACGCACACTTCCTGCGGCTTGTACATGGCTCTTGCGCTGGAGCCGATTTCCGCCTAGTTGGAGGGGGGGGAGGTTAGCGTGTGTGCACGCGCGCGCGCATGTGTGTGTGTGTGTCTGCGGACCTGGGTCACAGAATGAGCTGGTCATAATGTACTCTCTCCAGGCCAAACTCTTCAGTTCTTGGTTGCTGGGCCTACGTATCCAATTATATTATTGATTCTTTAACGGTTAACAGTTGGGGGCTAGCTGGTGAGAGCATGGGAATACTGGGCCCAGAGTCAGCCAGCAGGTCCCGAGTTTTCAGATGCACCTAGCTCTCTGCTAGGCACAGCCCTCGCTGTGCTGTCTGTCCTCACGACGTCTGTGAGTCAGCCTCTGTGCCTGCCCTGCCATACAGCTCAGAGGAGTGAAGTGGCTTCCACCGGGGCACACACGGGGTAGTGGCGGACTCAGGACTCAAGCCCAGGTCTGTCTGATAGCAAAGCCTGGGGGTGGGGGTAGGGGTTCCCCTTACCTGTGGCTGCCAACTGGGAGAGGGCATCGGACTTACCCAGGCCAGACCCTGGAAGACATGGAGCCCACAGGGCCAGGCCGGAAGGGCGGACCTCTGTCTTTTTAAAAGCTCCCTGGGGGACTCTGCTGTGTGGCCAGGGCTGCAACCTTCACACCACGTGATACCTCCATTCTGATTTGAATCTTGACTTTAATCATGTATCATCCTCATGGCCTTCCAATGGTAGTTAACTTCTCCAAGCCTCAGTTTAATAACCTGTAAAGTGGGGGTAATGATGTTGTCTGTCTCATGGAGAATCGGCAGGAAGATGAAGTGGTTCTGCACAGCTCGCTGCACGGCGCCTGTCATGCAGCAAGCCCGTGGTGATCTTAACCGCTGGTGTGCTCCCTGCTTGTCTCCGTTCACAGGGCATCCTTTCCCGGCTCTGCTGGCACTGGGGGCTGAGATGGGGCCTCACGGTCCGTGCCCGTGTGTGGTCACATCAGAGAGGGAAGGGAGCTCACCACCAGAGTGCAGAGAGACGAGGGCGTTTGGGCGGAGGGATGGGCGGGGACCGTGGGGACACGGAGGTGTGCAGGTGCACCTGGAGGGGTCCCGGGGGCAGCCCGGAGGGGTCCCGGGGGCACCCGGGAGGCCGTGGGCTGTAATGGGCAAAGCCCGGTGTTGAGTCTTCCGTGCTGACTCCCGCACTGAGGCTTCAAGTAAGTTACTTCGCCTCTCTGGGGCTTGATTTCCTCCTCTTTGAAATGAGAGAATGATCCCTGCCTTGCCTCCTTTCTGGTGGGGGCTCAGGTGAGGGGATGCTTTGGAAGCCGGAGCAGGTGCTGGGCGGGGGGTGGCCTCTCCTTCCTGCCGGGTGGGCGCGGTTGGGCAAGCCACAGTGCCCACACCTTGCCCGTCTCTGCCCACAGCCAGGCACCGTCACAGTCATCCCTCTCTTAGCTTAGGCCAAAGGCCTGAGAGAGCAAGAAAGCAAGAGAGAGAGAGAGAGAGAGAGAGAGAGAGAGAGAGAGAGAGAGGAGAGCTCACACAGTAACTTCATTGAGCTTGAAAATTCCTATGCTATATATGAAAACCGGAAAAGGGAAGGAGGCGTTCTAAGTTTACATGTAGAAAAACGCTCCTCTGTAATTGAGAAAAATGAGGTCTTTGATTGTTGCCAAGCCCAGGTCTCCTTTCTAAGTTGATCCAGGACTTTTTTCCCTGGCAGGAAAATGGTTCTTTTTCTAAGAAATGCATCGGGTGGCAGGTTTTTCTAGGAGGCTCTTGCGTCTTAGCTGCATGCAGATGGATCCCAGGCCGCATGAATTCCGTCGTGTCGCTTGTCCTTCGGGAGGGGAGTCAGGTAGAGCCGGGAGCCTCCGTGGGCTCCGGCCTGGGTGTGGCGATGCTTCCTCACAGAGCTGTAACATTTTCCTGGGCACGGCGCTCCACGCCTCTGGCCAGCCTGTGCTGCCCAAAGACCAGGAAGTCTGTGGGGAGGGCTGGGTTCGTGCAGCTCCCTGTCGTAGTCATTCCTTCCAGGCCTGAAGGCTGTGGGCCAGAGGAACGGACAGTCGAGAGAGGTTAAAGAAACCGGGAAACAGGCGGGAGACGAGAAGGATGCAGAATCGGAGACTCACAGACCTGGCAGGGGCCTCCGGAAACCCTCAGCCTGAGGCTCAGAGAGGTGAAGGGATTGCTCAAGATTGTACATTGAGCTAGTGGCGGTCTGCCTCCCAGGCCGGCCGTTTCTCCCGCCCCGTGCTTCTGAGGCCATGGTGCAAAAGTCAAGGCCGACTTGTGTGTGGTCCCAGAGTGCAGAGCGTGGCCCAGCCAGGCGGGTGCAAGCAAAGGGAGATACGCCTGGGTCCATCAGGAGAAAGGGTTCTGAAGACTAAAGACTGTCGAGCAGTGGTCAGGGTTCTCGCGAGAGGGATAAACTCCCCAGTCGTGGAGACGTGCACACGGAGACCCCGCACACGGCACGTAGCCTTTTGGTGGCCGTGCGGTGGAGGAAGCTCCTTCTCCAGACGGTGAGCTGTGCTCTTGCACAGAGTCTGTGGCTTGCTGAACTCCCAGCTCGCTGTCTCTCTGGGGAAGTCAGAGGAAGGAAAGCCACAGGCCAGGAGGTCTGATCTGATAACCCAGAGTCCTCAGGGGCCGTGTCCCTGTAGGAGTGTCCAAAGGGAAGGGAAAGAGTCCCAAGGAGATGCAAGAATGTCTGCCTCCAAGAGGAGGGACACTTGGTTCTCTGAGGCTCCCCCATTTATGCTGCCGGAGCAGAGGAGGTATGGGAGAACTCCACTCTCCCCTGGGCCTGGGTGCAGGGAAATCCAGGCCAGAGGGGCCCTGCTGGGGTTCCCGGGGTGGTCACCCCCACTTTACCTGCATATCGTTGCCTACTGGCTCTAGCCCCAGTAGGGGGCAGGGAGCTGGATCCTCTGCACCCCCTGATCCCTGCATCCAGAGGAATACACCACCCAGCTCGAAGGAGTCCTGAGTCCCCATTTAAGCTGAATAAAGTGTTCTGTGGGTCTTCACAGGTACAGGCGGAAATGAGTGATTTGGGGTGGGGGGGCACCTTTGGCTTTCCTGGTCAGCATAGGAGGTAGGCATCTAAGTTCTAGGCCTGGCTTGAACACAACAACCTGCGTGACCTCAGACCTGCTCTCTTGGGACCCTCCCAGACCTGTGACTCTGATTCTCTTGTTGGGAATCCCCGTTCTCCCGGTTTCCCCAGGCCCAGCGGTGTCCCTCACAGCCTGGGAGGTCTTCCTTGGGTTTCACGGAGGCGCAGTTCTCCATGTGGCCACCAGGGGCCGCTGCCACACACGATCCTGGGGTGTCCTCAGCCTCCCTCCCGGTCTGGCTTCTCTGCAGCCCTCGTTGACCTGGAGCCAGAGGAACGCTCCTTAGCTCCTTCCGGCCTTAAATGCTAACAAGCGCGAGCGCTGGGCTCAGGTCCCAGATGATCATCTGTGAGATGGAGCTTTGTGAAGCCAAATACAGTTCCCCGGGGAGGCAAGGCTCCAAAGCCCAGGCTAGTCCCAGGCACTGCTTCAGCACCCCACAGATGGAAGGGCTGAACCAGCCCATTACACAGAAAGAGAAACTGAGGCTTGACCAGGGAAGAGAAATGCCAGATACCCTAGAGTCTGTGGCTGCAAGGAGGAGAGGGAAGGGTTCCCGTTCTTCGCCTCCTCTGGCCAGGTTGCTGTCATCTTTGTGAAAGGAAAACCTGAGCCCTGCCCTGTTTGTTCCTCATTGCTAGGAATCTGCCCTGGTTTCCATGGAAACTGGCTTTGGACCCCTGGGAGGAAAGTTGCACCCTGCAGTGACTGCTCAGATTTTCCTCTGCCTGGTCCATCTCCAAAGCCGTCTGATCCCTCCTCCTTGTGCCCTTGGGAGGGGCCACCCAGAGCTGTGCTCAGGAGCCTGAGCCAAAGACCGGCGGAGAGCGAGGCCCCTGCGCATCTGTCTTTCCCCTTTCATCAGGCCACGGCACTGAGTGCCTGCTCTATGCCCCGATTTGAGTGTTTAGAGGAGGGATTGATGCCGTGTATAGGGTGAGAGTAGGGCTCGGTGTCTTGGAGTGCCGCTGAGCGAGCTTAGATGACTCAGCTGTGAGGAGATAGAAGGAACAGCATGAGCAGAGACGGGGAGGGGGGAAGAGAGAGAATGAAGAAATGAAGCAGAGGTTGTCTTCAGGGTAATTTTGACTTGATCCGGGAGGCACTGGGGAGCTATTGAAGGCTTTGGAGCTTGTAAGTAGCATGAATGGGTGATGGCTAACCAAGACACCTAGATCATGAGCTTCTTGAGCACCCGCACTCTATAGATTCACCGTCGTGTCCCCAGTGGCACCCAGGCAGAACATGGGGGCTTTATAAATGTTATCAGTTCATGAATTGGAAAAGTGGGTTGAAAAACCGTCAGCGGAGATGAAGCAATCCTATGCATGGGTGAAGGGAGAGATCAAGACCGATGTCAGAATCAGCCCCAGGAGGTATTTTGAAGGCAGTGAAGTTACCGGGCGTAGGTCAGAACGGCTCTGGCTCTGAGAACTCGTCTCGTCTAACGCCGTGCCGTGCACACAGGAAAACGGGGGTCAGGGAGGGAGAACGGCTTGCCCAGGAGCACAGGTGGGGTCAGTGTCTGTGCCCGGAGGGCTCCCCGGCCCCACAGACCGAACCCTGTGGAAATGAGGCCCAGCCTGTGTCTCCAGGAGACGAAGGAGCCTGCAGCGCGGTCCTTGTTAGACGGGGAGCCTGAGCCTCATCTCACTAACCTTAACCAGGGCCTCAGACTCCGAACCTGGCACCTCCTGGGTGCTCAGCGTTTTAGGTATATTATTTCACTCGTGACACAGCTGTTCTCGGAGATAGATATTATTATCTGTGGAGAAGTGCGGCCCCCGCTCACAAAGGGCCCCGAGGCTCCTGAGGCCAGACAGTTCCAGGATCAGCTCCCCCCTCCCCCCTTCACGCTTCCTCCCCGCCCCCCCCAGGATGGTGGGATGTCTTCCCACCAGCTGTGATCCCCACACCCTCCCGCTTCCCCGCCCTAGCACAGAGCCATCCCAGGACAAGCCTATGGACCAAGTCGCTGGGCCTGTTTGTCTTGGCTCCCTGGCTCCTCGCTCCCCTCCCCGGTGGCCGCCAGAGCAGGTGGCCCTCCTGCCGAAGCCAAGGGGAAATGAGCCAGCGGGCCCAGCGCAGCCCTGAGCATGGGTCACTCCAGGCCGGGGGTCGCTCCACACCACGCCACACCGTGGGACGCCGCCTTTGGAGGGAGGGAGGGGTTGCCGAGAGCAGAGCTGGCCTGCGTTTGGGCTTCCTGTAGATTGTAGCTTGGCTCCCTCTGTGGCCAACCCAGTGGAAACAAGGCCTGTCGCCAGGCCCCTGCACACTTGTCTTCCCTCGCGCAGCTGGGGCCTGGGCGGCAGGAGGGCAGGGGCAATGAGGACGGGTTCTCATTACAGACTTTGCTTTTCGCTAAGCTTATACCTTTCAAATCATATAGAATCCCCGGTTGCTACCATTTGCCGAGCATTTGCAATTCCCACCCTTCGTTTCGTTTGATCCCCATGTGTGAGATGGGCTGAAGGTCCCCACGTCACAGCTAAGTCATCCGCCCAGAGGCTGCCCTGCTTGGTAAACGGCAAAGGCTGCATCTGAACCCAGCTCTGTCCAATGCCAAGAACTCTCCCCAGCAGGTGGCTTCCTCTGCCTACTCTCCAGCCGGCCCCACCAGCCGCCAGGGCCCAGAAGAGGCTGGGGCAGCGGGACAGAATCCCACCTCCCCCCTGTCCACCCTTGCTCACTGCTCATCTGCTACTTCCTGGCTGTGGCTCCTAGTCCCTGGAACTCCCTACCTGGCTATCCATTTTCCTATCTATAAAACAAGGAGGTTGGATGGATTTGTGATTTTTTTTTTTTAAAGAAGATTCTTTGGGGACTAAAGAATTCGCAGAATGGCCACGTGGAAGCCTGGGCTGTACCGGCCGTGGCAGCGCTGGGCTGGTTTAAACAGGCTTCCTGGCCTCTCTGCCTCTGCCCTCAGGTCCCCTGAACCCCCACCTGTCCCTGACACCACTTGGAAACAAGCCAGTGGCTGGACCAGAGGCTCTGGCCCATTTACTCCCTGCGGAAGGGCACACTCTCCGAACCTGGGCCATCCTGCCCGAAAGGGGCTCTTCTCCTTCTCAGTAGGGGAGAGATGAGAACAGGAGGCCCAGCTTTGCCCTGGATCACGGAAGAAGAAAGCAGGGCTGTCAGCAGGGCGCTCCTGGTTTTGTTTTGTTTTTATCTTAAAACCACGGAGGGGAGGAAAGAAATCCCAGTGGGGTGTTTGCTTTCATTTCTATGTCTTTTCTTTTCACTCGTTCCCCTCCCCCTTTCTTTCTGTGCAAAGACAGGCCCCATGTGAGGGAGGAAAAGCAAAAAGAAAAGGTTTTATAATTTCTAAAAGGGGACGGAAGGAGTTAATGTCTTTACAATATGCAAATGTCTTTTTCACACCATGTATATGGCATAAAATTTCAAAAAAGTACAAAAGACTAGCTAGGGAAAAGAAAGTGTCTTCTTGTCCCTCCCCCCGCCCCCCCGGCTCCCTTCCCTGGAGACAATCTCGGGTGTCGGGTTTCTTGTGTATCCTTCTAGAGACATTCTAATACATATCTTAAAATATATTGTATATTTATATGGGAAATATGTATTAATATATGCATTTCCTACTGATAGTGATTCTGTTCCGCACCCCTTTTGGGGGGTCTGTTTTTATTTAATACAGCCGGTTGATTGTTTCATAGTATTACGTCAGCAATCACCCTTTGCCAAGGCTGCCTGGAGTATCGAAACTGATTATGCGACCGTCCTCAAAGGTGGACACTTAGATGCATTTGAAACAATGCTGCCAGGAACGTTCCTGTGCATGCCTTATATTTCACACGCGGACCTTCATCCTTTAGAAAAAATCCCCAGAAGTGTAACTTCTGGATCAAAGAGTACATGTTCTCCTCTCATCTTGGTGAGTATCGTCAGAGCGCCTCCCGCAGGCGTTACGCCCATCGATGGTCCCCGCAGCCGTGCACGAGGTAGAGACTGTTCCCTTGCGCTCCTGCCAGCGCCGCGTACTGTCTGACAATCCGATGCTTGCCAATCCGAGAGGGAAAATGGTATCTCTTCATAGCCTTTACTTGTATTTCTCTCATTCCGAGTGAGCAAGAGTATCTTCTCAGAGGTTAAAGCGTCATTTTCATTCCTTTTTTTTTTTTTTTTTTTACGGTGGCAAGAATTTCCTATCGTTTTCCCATTTTTCCACTTGGTTGTGGCTTTCCTGTGGATTCGTCTGTTTTGCATGTTAGGTAACCAGTTTGTTGTCTGTGAAATATGCGGCAAATATTTTTGTCCAGTTTGAGTTTTATTTGCCATCGTGGGTTTTTTTTTTTTTTTTTCTATGCAGAACTGTAAGAGTTTCTGTGCAGTTAAATTTAACCAGATTTATCAGCCTTTTCATTTATGCCTTCTGGGGCTTCTCCTACTTAAAATTAATTCCTGTTTCGATGCACGTTGCAAACTGGAGAGGAAAAGCCTTGAATTGAGGATCAGACCTGAGTTCATAGCCAACAATCCGCTTCCCTCTTTTAACCCCAGTTTCACCTTTTGTAAAACGAAGGGGTCGGTTTTAGTCATGCATTCATTTCTTTGTTCATTCATTCATTCGCTTGTCAGAATTAGGCTGGAGACTGGGCACACAGAGATGGAAGGCGTGGTCCTTGGTGCTTGTCCTCACGGTCTCATGGGGAGAGAGACGAGTGACCCAACGGTGACACGCAGTGTGCTGAGAGCTCTGACGGGGACCCCAGCGTGTCCTGAGAGGGCGTCTAAGGCACCTTCCAGAGGGGGAGGCGGAGGGTGTGGGTGCAGGATGTGAAACGAGGGATTTCCGGGCAGGTGAGGCCAGGGCGGAGTCTTGCAGGATGAGGAGTTCTTCTGGCAGAATAGCTGAGTGGGGTGGGACGGTGTGGGCGGCAGAGGGAAAGGCACTGGCTGTCGAGGGGAAGACACGCGACGTCACGGGGCCCTCCAAGGCCTGGGTCAGGGCGTGCTGGGGAGTAGGGATTGAGGCCGCGTCCGGACCACAGAGGCTTCTGGAGCCCGGAGGCAGCTGCCTGACTCTGGCGCTGAGGGCCCCGGGTGGCCACAGCAGCCTTCTCAGCGGAGCTCCAGCATGATCGCGTTTGCTCTTGTGTTGGGGATGGGTAATTGTTTTCACTCAAGTGTCGTGAAACATTTTCCATGACGTGTTCTACAGAGGCTACTACAATGAATGCTTCTTTTGAATATTGCTTAGTTTCAGAAGTAAACACTATGGCTCTAGTTGAAAAGCCCCACAGACCACTCCCGTATCGCCTCTCCCTGCCTCCCCTAAGTGTCGGTAAGAATATGCTGCTGGTGGGCATATCAGATGGCACGGTGGCGTCTGAAATGTTCTCGCCACGCACACGATGATAGCTATGTGACGTTGATGGCGGTTTTAACCGAAGCTAATATACATACACACATACATACGTATATACACGTATATATATATATATTGCAACTCATATGCATCAAATCAACACATTATGTATCTTGAACTTACACAATGTTCTGTGTCACTACGTCCTAATAAAAAATATTAGCACTTTAGAGAACGTTTAGCAGCACTCAGTGAAGTTGCAGGTGTATATGCCCCATCATCCAATAATTCCATCCCACAGGAGAATGCCCTGCACGGGGGAGCACGAGGCGATGTGTAGAAGGAAGTCCACAGAGGCAGTGTTTTGAAGCGTGATGAAAATCTCCCTTCCCGTCAGCAGAAAAGCGAGCCACTCTGTATGGCTGGTTTATACCACAGAGTCCCGCTGTGAAAATACTAGATCCAGAGCCGCCTGCATCGACAAAGATCGATCTGAAAAAGCAATGCTGAGGGGCGCCTGAGTGGTTCAGTTGGTGAAGCATCCGACTCTTGATATCAGCTCAGGTCATGATCTCACAGTTTGCGAGATCGAGCCCCACGCCGGGCTCTTTGTCGACAGCGTGGAGCCTGCTTGGGATTCTCTCTCTCCCTCTCTCCCTGCCCCTCTGCTCCTCAAAATAAATAAATAAACATTAAAAGAAATACAATTTTGAATGGGGAAAAGTGTCAGAGGAAGTACGTGCAGCATACCCACCCTGACATGAGGTTGAGAGACGTGGACAGTGGTTCTGCATTCTGACACAGACCCACACGGGCTCATGTAGAAAACTTACAAAGACACGCATGGAATATACACACCACATCCCTCAGAGAGGCCATCTTTGTGGCGTGGCCAGCGGAATAGGATTGGAGAGTGTGTGAGAGCTTCTGCTGAACCAATACTTTAAAAAAATTTTTTTTAATGTTTATTCATTTTTGGGAGACAGAGAGAGACAGAGTGCGAGCAGGGAAAGGGCTGAGAGAAGGGGAGACCCAGAATCCAAAGCAGACTCTGGGCCCTGAGCTGTCAGCACAGAGCCCGACATGGGGCTCGAACCCACGAACTGTGAGATCATGACCTGAGCCAAAGTCGGCTGCCTAACCATCTGAGCCACCCAGGCGCCCCCGAATCAATACTTTCTTAAGCAGAATGGTGGACACATGCCTGTTCCTCATAATATTCCTCAGAAATTGTTTTAATAATATATTCTGTTCAGCCCGGTACTTCCCCTAATTATCATTTCAACGTGTAATGAATACACACATTATTCGCGAGATATTTTTCCTAACTAAGACCTTTTCCAAACTAAGTCTTTGAAATCTAGCTTGTATATTATGCTGATAGCACAGGTCAGTTAGGATGACCTACCTTTCAGGTGCCCAGCAGCCACACTTGTAATGGCTGCCATGTTGGACAGTGTGGGGTTCACACATCTCAGGTAGGGATGGTATCGGGGGACCTTGGAGACTCTTTACTTCCCAGCACTGAGGGAGCATGTGCCCGCACCTCATACGATTTCATTCAACCCTCTCACACAGTTCCTCCCTTTTAAAATGATGGCAAGACATTTGCAACCACGTGGATGGAACTAGAGGGTATTACGCTAAGCGAAATAAGTCAGTCAGAGAGAGACAAATATCATATGACTTCACTCTTCTGTGGAATTTAAGATACAAAACAGATGAACATAAGGGAAGCAAAAATAATATAAAAATGGGTAGGGGACAAAACAGAAGAGTCTCTTAAATACAGAGAACAAACTGAGGGTTGCTGGACGGGCTGCGGGAGGGGGGATGGGCTAAATGGGTAAGGGGCTTAAGGAAGACACTTGCTGGGATGAGCACCGGGTGTTACACATAGGGGATGAATCACTGGAATCTACTCCTGAAATCATTATTGCTCTGTAAGCTAACTAACGTGGATGTAAATTAAAAATCAATAAATCAATAAATAATAAAATGATGGCAAGACATAAATACATAAAATTGACCATTTTAACCTTTAATATGTCTCTCATATTATTATTTATGCTTTTCGGTATGTCCTAACTATTTCATAATAATTTTGTGACTTGCGCGCGCGCGCAGTCTAGCTACTGACTTGGTGTGGCCTTCTCTGGGGGTGCTGGGGGTGGGGCGCTGGAGTCGGGGCCTCTCTTTCTCTCCCATCCTCCAGGGAAGTGTGGGTTTTCCTGGACCACCCGGAGTTTCGGTTGCACCGCGGTGCTGCCGAAGGGTCATTGGCATGGCAGACCGATTAGGTCAGGCTACCCCCAGACTCCCTGGGAGGGAGCTCCCTCCCCCATCTTATGAGACTGAGGCAGTGAACCAAGCTGAGGTCAGACCGGTCATAGGTTGAAAAGCCACTCTTACTGTGTAACTCAGGAGTCACTCCGTCTTCCCAAGCCTGGGTTCTTCCTGTGCGGGATGGAAGAACGGCAGTGAGTCCTCAGGGCTGCAGTGAGGACTAAGTCAAATCCCGTGTGAAAACCCGGTCGTTTTTATATTCCGTATGGGAGTTCAGGGGTGCGGAGGCAGGACCTCCAGGCCCCCCATCTCGGTCTCCCTTTCTCCCTGTCTGCACAATGGGGGCAATAACCCCTGCCGGTCGGCCTCTCGAGCTTGCTGAGTGGATGTCATAAAAGGAAAGAGTAGTGGATGTTTAATGCATTGCCACCATATTTACCGGGGTTCCATGGATGGTGTCATTCAGTCATTTTCGTGGGGCCCGTGTCATAGAGGGAGCCCCAGCCTTGGAGCTGTGAAATGACTCACCCGAGGTCACACAGCTAGTTAGTTGTCCAGTCAGACAGGGGCAAGTTGTGAACTGGAAGGCAGGCTTGGTTCGTCAGAGGGGGCTTTGCTCCGGCCTTTGGGCATAGCCCGGGCAGTTACCAGGTGTCTGCTGTGCCCCTGGGTCTCTGGGGAAGGACCCGGCGCCATTCTGACCCTCCCTCACTCCAGGCCTCCTCATGGGGCTGAATCCTCAGGGACTGGCTTCATTTCTGAGGCCAAAGGGTCCTGCGTGTCCACTGTCCTGCCTTCAGGGGTCCTGTCCGCCGGTCCCTGAGACCTGCCTTCCTGCCTCACTGCTGGCATGGCGGGCGTCCCCTCGGGAGCGGACGGCCCAGCCACTGGGGCTCCTGAGCCCGGAGGCTTTCCAGGCCGCCACAGTGCGGGGCAAGAGCTCAGACTCGGGGTCAGATGCGCTGGCTTTGAACCCTGAGGGAACTTACCTGGGGCAAAGCTCTTAACTTCTCTCCGAACTACGATGAGGCTAACAGCGCCTCCCCTCACAGAGTTGTTGTGAGAGAATCTAAGCTAATGTGTGTGAAGAGTTCAGAGCAGGGTCAGGGCACAGAATGAGCGCTCAGGGAATGGCCACGATGATGATGGTGATGATGATGGTGACGACAATGACAATGACGACCACCACTACAACAATGACGATAATAATGATGTGAATTTCTTTGCCCTGAAGTCTGGGAACACTTCACTCTGTCCCTGCTTGTCCCCCACACCCTGGGACACTTCAACAGTAGACCTCATTCCAAAGAAACAAAACAAACCTACTCAGTTTTATAGAAAGAAATGAGGAACAGTCTTTAAGTTGATGGGAGAACATTAGACATTCTAGGAATATTCTAGGAGGTATTTTTGAAAGTTGTCCAAACTGCCACTGTGGCTAATGAAATCAATGTAGTGGGTCGTTGCCAGCATGCTTTTAATAAAAGAAAAGAGAAGAATTCCGAAACAGAGGGAAAAATACCAGAGTGCCTGGCGAGTATTAAAAATAAATAATGTTTTCTGAAACGTTGGTTTCAGTGTTACAGGTAAATGTCTACTGAAGGGGACATATTGTGTTGCAGTGTAAATGCATTTTTTATTGTGGGTCATTGTTGAAAAAGTTTGAAAGCCAGTCATTGAGGAACTACAGTGGGGTTCCTGAAGGTTCCCATTTTGCTCACGACTTTTTATTTCTTCATTTCCAAGCATGGTAGACTGTAGGTGTGAGGTGTGACCTCTTGTCTCCTTCCCTGCAGAATCGGTTTCCCCGGGCCACCTGGACCTCACGGAGCTCATCGGTGTCCCCCTGCCCTCATCTGTGTCCTTCGTCACCGGCTACGGCGGCTTCCCAGCCTACAGCTTCGGGCCTGGTGCCAACGTGGGCCGCCCGGCCAGGACCCTCATCCCACCCACCTTCTTCAGGGACTTTGCCATCAGCGTCACGGTGAAGCCCAGCAGCGCCACAGGCGGCGTGCTCTTTGCCATCACGGATGCCTTCCAGAAGGTCATCTACCTGGGCCTGCGGCTCTCGGGCCGTGGAGGAGGGCCGCCAGAGGATCATCCTCTACTACACGGAGCCTGGCTCCCACGTGTCCCACGAGGCTGCTGCCTTCCCAGTGCCCGTGATGACCCACAGGTGGAACCGCTTTGCGGTGACCGTCCAGGGCGAGGAGGTGACCCTCTTCATGGACTGTGAGGAGCACAGCCACGTCCCCTTCCAGCGGTCCTCCCGGGCCTTGGCTTTCGAGCCCAGCGCGGGAATCTTCGTGGGCAACGCGGGAGCCACAGGGCTGGAGAGATTCACCGTGAGTCCAAGCCCTGCAGATCGGGGAGGCCACTGGACGCCACGCAACAAACACAAGCGACTCTTCTCGTTCATTATTTTTTTAAATATTTTTTAAATGTTTATTTATTTTGAGAGAGAGAGAGATCGCAAATGGGGGAAGTCAGAGAGAAGGAGAGAGAGAATCTCAAGCAGGCTCTGCGCTGTTAGCACAGAGCCCAGTGCAGGGTTTCGAACTCACGAAACCATGAGATCATGGTCTGTGCAGAGATCGAGTCGGACGCTTAACCGACTGAGCCACCCAGGCGCCCCGCTTGTTATTATCTTATCCTTATAACCTCAAGGAGGCATGCGAGTGTGGTGCGGAGAGCCCTAGGCCTGGAACCCTAGACCTAGATTCCGGTCCTAAGTTTCCAGTTTAGCCTGATGACTTCAGAGCGTGGATTCTCTGGGGTTCCTTATCTGTACGCTAGGATGAGAAGAAGAAGCCTAAGCCACAGAGTTGTAGAGTTACGTGGGATTGCCTGAGTGGAAGCTCTTTGTGCATTTTTAAAAAAATGTTTATTTTATTTTTGAGATATAGAGACGTAGCGTGAGCGAGGGAGGGATAGAGAGAGAGGGACACAGAATCTGAAGCAGGCTCCCAGCTCCGAGCTGTCAGCACAGAGCCTGATGCGGGGCTCGAACTCATGAACCTCGAGGTCATGACCTGGGCCAAAGTCGGACGCTTAGCCGACTGAGCCACCCAGGCGCCCCTTTTTGTGCGTGTTTGAGGCATTAGAAACAGAGGAAGGCTTCTTATTCCTTCAGTGATTTTACCTTTGGAGAGGGGCGGCAGTTGCACTTAGGTAATTTCTGCCAAGGTGGAGTAAGCTCGAATGTCAGAGTGGCAAGTCGTTTCTCTCTCTCCTTTCAGACAATGTGCCCAGAAAAAAAAAAAACAAACAGCAGAAAATGGACTTTCCTTTCAAATCGGGCTTTTATGAGTAAACCGTTCTAAAGAAGACCCCTAAGTTATTGTAGTCGTGCATTTAGTCCACACCCATGCTTCCGGATACGTCACCTGCCTGGCGCAGGACAGCACCGTGTGGCAGAGCTCGGGTGTGTTTGTAGTACGTGGGGACACAGGGAGGGAATCTTCAGAAGCTAAAACCCAATTATGAGTTTTCAACACTGACTTTGGGCGCATCGTGGAGAATGAACTGTGGGGCGTGGAGAGAGGAGGCAGGAGTGGAGACAGGGGGCCAGCTGGCCGCTCCTCTTCACAGGAGGCCTTCCAGCCAAGAAGCTTCAAGCTCCAGGGAAAGACAGTCTGGGAGAGGGGAGACGTGCAGTGTAGGGCCTGCCTCGGACCGGCCGGGGACCTGGGACCACTTAGGAGGCTGCTGTGTCAGGCAGTGCTTTGTGCTTTGAACCCGGCACTCCCCGGGGGCCTCTCCAGGTAGTGGGGCTCCTATTACTTCGGCCCAGGGAGAGTCCCCCTAAATGAGACGGAGCCCAGAGGTGGCTGGCTCCACTGTCCCGGCCACGGGCGGCACATTCTCGCACCGTCCTTCCACTTGGCCTTCTCCGGTACAGAACAATCCCGTTTCCCACTAGCGGCCATGCTGTAAAGTGCAAGCGGTGGCTTCTGACCCTCTGCTTTTCCCCAGGGCGCCATACAGCAGCTCACTGTCCACCGTGACCCCAGGACCCCGGAGGAGCTGTGCGAGTCCGAAGAGTCCTCGGTGAGCACCCCCCCGCCCCCTCCCGCACCCCCAGCAGCCAGTCGGCCAGGCGGGGGTGGGCGCCCAGGCAATTCCTCTTCCCCAACGTCATGGAGTCTCTCAAATCTCTCAACTTGTCAAGCGCTGCCTCCAGTCCTATTTGGGGCTTTTTGGCTTAATTTTTTTTTTTTAAGAGCTTCAGCCATCTCTTTTGTGGGGGGAGGGGGTGGGTTGTGTTTCTTCTAAGGTGTTAGGTTCTTCCGTGGCTGTGGCAGTCAGTGGCCTGGTTTCCAGACTTCCTGCCAGGAAAGGGTGTCAGGATTCTAAAATCAAAGTTAAGACTCTAAGACACCAGTGTAAATGCCTATAAAAGCGAACCTAAATTTAGCTTTTGTGCTTGGCAAATGAATCAGTTCCTAAGTTGGGGGTGGAATGGTAGGCAGGGAAAAAAGATGGGTCCTTCCGCTCCTCCCTGCTTCCCTTCTGTCCCGGGGGTGGGGGGGGGCGCTGGAAATAAAGGAATACACCGGCAACCGTCTCTGTCCTCCAGCTGCTCACACAGGCTTACACGCCCTGGTGCGGTGACAGAGCTGAGGGTGGCCAGTACACCAGGGAGGTCCTCAAACCCAGGCTCTCTGGGTTGGGTGGGGGCGCGAAGGTGAAGGAAGAGGGGCCAGAGTAGGTGGGGGAGGCGCTGATGCCTGACCCATGACAAGCGAGTGTCAGCCGGATGAAGAAGAAAAGGCATTTCGGGCAGAAGCCATAGCTCGATGCAAAAAGTCAGAGGCAAACAAAGCATTCTTAGAACTTCTGTTTCTCTTCGGGCGCTGTCAACCCCAAAGCAAAGCATAAGTTGATTTCATTCATTTAGAAACAAAGTGGAAAAGCCCTTCGGAGGTGGAATTTGGCCCTTGCGCTCCTCGAGGCCGTGATCCTGGCCTGACGTTCAGATAAGGCGGGGAGCAGGAAAACCTTATGTGTATTCATTCCTTTCTCTGCGTTGCTCTGAGTACTGGAACAGTAGGAGCAACCCCAGAGTCCCAGAATAAGGCATTATTTACAAAACGATGGCCCCAGGCCCTTTGGCTGGCATTAGAGGGCTAATGAGGAAGAAGAGATGGCGACAAGAAGACATCGTCTAAATGTCACTGTTCTCCAGCGAAAATCTGTAATTCCGGTGACAGCCATGGAAATACAAAGGGCCTTTGGCAGAGACTGAAGGGACCTGGGCAAAACAAAAGTAGGCGTGTTGGAGACTGTCCGTTGATTGTAGGTTTTTGTTGGCGTGAGCAATAAAATGCGGAAGGAACAGCAAAAAGAGCCAAGCCTGTGCACTGTACACATGCTGTCTCTCAATTCCACTCTTTCTGTCTCTTTCTCCCTCTTCCATATACGCGCGTGCGTGCGCGTGCACACACACAGAGTTTCTCCTAAAGAGTCACCTTACGTGACTTTCCCACTTGTCAACTGCTCCCCCTGTGCCCGGCATGATTTATCTCCATACAGGGGTCCGGAGAGACCAGCGGGCTTCGGGAGACAGAGGGAGTGGCTGAGATCTTGGAAGCTGTCACCTACACTCAAGCCCCGGTGAGTTCTGGCTGCTGCGCCATACCTTCTTGGTCAGCTTCTAGGGGCTGAGCGCTCAGAGCCCCAGGTCTGGCATCCCTGTTCTTAGATCTATGACTTCCGTTGTCGGCTCATCGGGGCAGATCAGGAAAGTACCGGCCAAGGGCATTTTGTCAAATCTCCAGCGCACCGGAACGCCAGTTGTCTCCTGGCCACCTTGTGCTGTGGCCACAGGGGACTGTCCAAAGGCAAATGTTATGTTCTACTGCCTCCCAGCTCTGTGAACTTAGGTAACTCATTCAACGTCTCGGAGCCTCAGCTCCTCTTCCGTAGGGTAATACTCAGAGTCCTGTCCCCTGGGGTTGACGTGAGGGTCGGAGGAAGCAGTGTTTGGCATGAGGGGAGTGGCCCTGAATGGGCGATGATGTAGTGTGTGCTCCAGGCACTGGGCTGTGAGAAGTGGCAGGGCCCCCACTCCTGGGAGATGCAGGGTCTTCCCAGGAGCTCCCTTCTGGCCCCACGGGAAAGGCAGCCATCCTCCCGGCGGCTAGAGCTTCCTCCCTCCTGGGAACGCACCCTGTAGCCTAGACAGGAAGTGGTTTTGAAAGCCCTGAGTCAGACTGTGGAGACAGCGGGAGCCCGTTTTTAATGAAAACAGGCAGCAGTATCTGAGTCATTGAACACCGAGGCCCGGTAATCTCCTCGACCCGTCTGGCACGTTCTATAGACTCATCTCTGGTGAAAGAAAGCAAGGAGGTAGAAATAAGGCAGAGGCTATAAATTAGAGATTATAGATCTGTGGGAACACAGGTTTGGATGGGGCAGAATAGAATTGTAATCTGTCAGTGCTGGGGGGTCCTTCAGGGTCCCCTCTTTCTGTACGGAGGTATATGGAAAACTACTCTTTGCAAGGCAAACTGAGGCCCGGACAGGGGAAGAGACTGGCCCTTGGGGGCCTGAGCAGAGCCAAAGCTAGAGCACCGGTCCCCTGATGCCCATTCCAGGGTTCAGGCCACAGTCCTGTGCTTCTGGCAGGATTGCAGAGGCTCATCCGCAGGACCACAGCCCATTCTAGAGCAGCTGAGATGGAAGGGTCAAGGGTCTAAGGTGGGCTAGGTGGTAGTAGGGAAGGTAGCTGGTCTGGGCAGTGTTGGAACCCTGTGTGCCGGCTCTTGGCCGCCCCGTTGGCATACCCAGGGCGCATGGGGGCAGGGCATACAGTGGTGGTCCTTTGGGTCTTCTGGCCTGATGTGGTACCCCAGTTCACAGCTAGGAGTGAGGCCGGCTCAGGTGGAGATGCCAATAACCCACGCTGGCCCTGCGAGAGGGACAGGAAAGGGGAGTGAAGTTTGAGAGCAGGAGATGATCATGGGGACAGGGACGGGTCAGGGAGGGCTTTCTGGTTGGAGGAGACATTGGAGCCAGGCAGCTCTCAACAAGGATAGAGAGAGGGAGGGGACGGAAGAGAACCAGCATCCCCCGATACCCGCCCCCTCACCATGGCTCTGGTGCTTTTGTATACATGGCCTAATTTAATCCTTGCAACAACTGTGTAAGGGAGCCGGCAGCAGACACTCCGGGAACAGGGTGGCTTTGCTAGGGTCAGGCAGTGGTGAAGTCAGGACCTCGGGCCACAGGACTGCAGGTGCAGGGCACATGGGAGAAGGTGAGGAATACATCTCCCAAGTGTCCGGAGAACAGAAAAGGGATGTGATGGACTCTTGTTCCTAGATTTCTCAGCCCCACTCTCCCCAGTGGTTTTAAGAGAACTGATGCATATCAGAGTTTCACCAGGTGTGGTTTAGCTCTGCCGCTTGCTGTTTGTTGACCTTGAGTCAGGAAAATCCCCGCCCCTGCCCCTGCCGCTCAGTTGAAATGGAGCATGCCTACTTCATAGGCTAGCGAGAGTTACATGGCCCCCGTGAAACCTGTGTGGGGCTCAGCACACGGCAGCCCTTGGTGCATGGTGGTGGCTGTCGTTAGTCCTGACTGATAGGCTTATTGTGCTAGAGTGCCCTGTTCCCCTGGGGCCCCCCTTCCCACCACCTGCTTCCCGCTTGGCTGGTGACGGGGGCTGCCAGGCATGCCAACCCCCCGTGGCTGCCCTCAGTCCTTAACAGAATTCTCCGTGGGCTACGGGCCCTGATGCCAACGTGTCTGTTCCTGGTACCAGGATCCCTTTCACAGGCACCTGCAAAGCATTCACTGCCTCTGCCATTTGCAGGGCTGTGTTTTTCCATTCATTCCTCAGAGGAGGCACTGAGGCACAAGGGCTTTGTCCCCAGGGGTGCCCAGCCTGGAAAGGGCAGAGCTAGGTCACCGTCTCCTGGAAAGGGCTCCTCGGCTCCCTCTGTGGCCACCACTCCCAGGACGGCCACCCCTCCCCCACCAGGACGGGGGAATTTCCCTCTTCTCTCAGATGTTCCCCTCCCGTCTGTCTGGCTTCTCTCTTGGAACGAATCTCACTTCCCTGTCCTCACCCTTTCCAACCTGCCACGCTGCAAGACACAAGCCATGACCAGCGAACTGAATCATGGACTTCCTGAGCAGTCAGGGACTTAAAAAGCCAGTCCGCCTCACCTCTTTCCCCATTTAGGGCAGGAGTCCCTGCTACCCCATTCTTCCCCCTGCTAAGTCAGTTCTGTTGACACACCTCTCCATTTCTGGAAAGTTCTATCACGCTAAGTTAGAATTAATGTCCCTGTGGTTCTCAGCCCTGGCCATGCATCAGAATCACCCGTGTGTCTGGGCGGGTGGTGGTGGGGCAGTGATGGGGGGACAGTTCCCTCTGGGCTGCATACCCGGACATTCGGATTCGGGGGGTCTGGAGTGAGGTCCACAAAAGTGTAAAAGGGCTGCAGGTGATTCGATCCACAGCGGGGACCTCTTTTCTAGCCACACCCAAATGCTCACAGTCCCCCAGACTCCATAAACATTTGGACCCTTCATCCAGGCCCCAGGTCTGTTTGCCCGCATGGCCCTTCCCCCACCCCACCCCTCCCCTGCCCCACCTGGCCGATTCCTGCTTCTTCAGGATCCAGTCCACAGCCCCTCTTCAGAGCTTCCCCCCTGCACTTGGCTCTCACTTCTGCTGTCTCACGTGTCACGGTCAACCACATCGTGTCCGGGTCTGGGTCTCCCCCTCGTCCGACAATTGAAGGGCAGACCCTCGGCCTTATTTCTTCATTTCCGTGCGCCCAGGGATCAGCTAAGGTCCTGGCGCACCGTAGAGCCTCAGGAAATGCGTGTGGATGAGCAACTGTGTGTGTGACTGGGAGAGAGGCTCAGCCGGTCTCTACACTTTTAATCCAGAGTCTTTACTCTCGACAGCCTCGCTGTGTCACAGACCACGCCGGTTCCACATCCTCGCTCACCCCTGAAAACCAGCAGCCACCTGTTGGGGGCAGGACACCTGGCCTAACCACCGAGGGTCAGCTTGCCAGAGTCGTGCCCTGCCTTGAACAGGACATTGTAGCTGACTTCTGGGAAGTGCGGCAGAAGAGGGTTTTGGCTTGACCGGCTGGAGTCAGGGATTTCCTACAACAGAACCTCTGCCATTTTGAGTAACAGAGCTCAGCCCCTGTTCCCCTGCTGTCCTGTTTCTCATACCCCTGCCTCCCCTGCCTGTCTTGTCCCAAAGCTCAGGTCGCTTACAAAGCAACTGCACTTCTAGCCCCTCCCCCCGCCCAGGGACACCATCAGACAACCACTGCAGGGTGCCCCGTGCTCCTGGAAGGGGAGAGGACAGCCAGTGCCGGGGCAGGGCTCTTACCACCCTGCTGGGCCACCACTGCAGCTGGGGAAGTGTGGGGAAGACCACTTGCGAGTTCGCAGCCTCCCTGGCAGTGGCGCCTGCTCTCTGCTCCCGCCACCCAGCCCTGGTCCTGCCTCCCTCTGTAGTGCAGCCTCGGGTCTCTTGGCCTAAACCTCAACTCTTTCAACCCTCACATCCGTGCTTCGATTGGTGTCAGGGTGGACACCCCAAAGCACATGCTTCTCTTAAGCCTAATATCCCGTGAAGGCCTCAGCTCCAAGGCCAAACTTCTCCCAAAGAGTCGGCCTCCCCGCTCTGCCTCTCCTGGCTCTGTCTCCTTGCTTCCCTCCTCCAATCCTCAAACCCTCGCCGGGCGCAGGTTGCCAGGCCCTGACAATGCTGTGTCCTTTCCTACCTGGCGCTTCCCTCCATCCCTCGCTTCTGACACTCTCCTCACTCTTCAAGGCCCAGCTTCTTGGAGGCTTCCATTCCCGCTTCTACCCCGGGGATTTTACAGTACAATAACCTAGATTTTGTTTTCAATACGTCAATATTCCATATTCGTTATTGAAAAAACTGCAATTGCAGATGAGCAAAGTAGATAAAATAATCACCTCGAACACCAACACCCAGAGAAAAGCACTATCCAAGCGTTGTCCTTTCTCAAAGTTTAAAATTCCGCTGATCTTGATAATAGCTACCATCGAAGGGCTCATACTACCCGCTGGCTCGGTGCTGAACATCCCCGTGCATTTTCTGCCCCATCAACTGTTACTATTGTCCCCTTTTACAGAACAGGAAGGTTACGTGACTTGCCCAACAAAATGTAGCCAGTAGGTGGAGAGCAGAGATCTGACCTAGATTTGACTGTAAGGACTGAGCCATTAAATCCCAAGTTATGGTGCCCGTAAGAATCCCCTTTGTTCTGATGGACCAGAGATTCATTGTTTGTACACTCGATTTTGACACTAAGGAAATAACCTTCTGTTATTAGTCAGGATAGGCAAGCCATGCTGCCCTTAACAAATCAGCCCTAATACCTCAGTGGTGGAGTTTTCTTATTCATATACCACAGGCCCAACACCGGTCAGCAGGACCCTTCCCTTCACCGCCCTCAACCCATTGAACTCAGAGAGAGATGAGGCTGGTTCTAGGGATCCTGGGTCTAGGGATGACGTCATGACCTCTGTGGCCCCCCCATCACCATTCCCGCCTAGATCTTGAAGCTGCTCTGTGTTTCCGACTGTTGGGGACATTTGTCTGTTCGTTTTTCTCTACTCTGCCAAGTTAGTTGAGACGTGGGCTGGCTTTGGAAAAGCGACACAGATCCTAAAGTCTCCTTGGAAGGAAATCGCACTCGTCTTCTGTCCCACAGGCGCTCAGGGCACAGCTGCGAGTGGATTTTAGGGTGTTCCCTGAGTACAGCCCGGTTCGTTCATTTGCTTGCTCATTCATTCCCTCATCTAACAGAGCTTTCTTGGGCACCTCCTCGGTGCTGGCCTGGGGCGCAGGGTCCCTGTGCTGGAGCCTCAGCCAAGATGAGCAGAGCCTCCCTGTAAATGGAACGGAACTTAATTACCCATAGTGTGCACCGTTTTCAGGACCCGGGCGGTTCGCTGGTTGTCTGCGCACGCGGCAGGCAGGTCCAGATGTTTTTCTGGGTTAGTTCAGCACCTTGTGGTTATGCTATTTTTTCCAACGATAATCACTGCCGGTTTTTTTTCTGCTTTCCTCCCAAGTAAATCCTTTCGGGTCTCGTTTTTCCTCCCTTCAGTCTAAAGAAGCAAAAGTAGAACCCATAAACACGCCTCCGACTCCATCCCCTCCTCCTGATGAGGAGGAGCTTTCCGGTGAGCCTGTACCTGAGGGGACGCCGGAAACCGCCAACGCGAGTGTCATCCCGCACAGCAGCCCTGAACAAGGCAAGTCCCTGATGTGCCTTCATATACACTGGTCTTTTATTAAGCGATTACTGTGTACCCAGCCTGGGTGATGCATGCGACATAGAGCATCTCATCTAACCTTCCCCTCAGTCCTTTGAGGAGGAGATGCTAACCATCCTCATTTTGTGGACAAGACGGAGAGATCAAGCCAGGCTGGGTTATCTAGTTTGGCTTACAAGTGGCAGAGCTACATTTGAACTTGGATACTTGAACTTTTAACCCCCAGACTCCAGAAGGGACCGAGTTCCAAAGAAAAGCTTCCAGTCATTATTGCTCCATAATAAATTCCTACTGTGTGCCAAGTATTTACATGCTTTATCTCCAATCTTGATAATACATCCCCCAGATGGTATTATTGACCAGGATTTTATGGTGGAAAAACCGGTGCTTGGAAAGGTAAGCGACCTGCTCACAGTCACACAGCTGGTGAGGGTAGGGTCTGAGCCAGTGCCCAGGCCTGACTCCAGAACCCCCACCCTTTCCAGCTTCGGCCACGAACTCCTGACTCTCAGGGGATAGGGCCAAGTCATCCAGACTCCTACGTGGCCCACGTGGGAAACTGGTGGCCAGAGAGGGGCAGGCGCCCAGCAGGCCAGCGGCAGGCGCTGGAGGAGGTGCTGGCCTGCTGTCTCTCCACCCAGGACTCTCACCCCGACCCTGATCCCACGAGCCGTGCAGAGGACGCTGGCCAAAACCCAAGATCCGATGTGATCCCCGGGCAGCAGCTTAACATGTCCCCAAGGCCTGAGACTGGTCTGTGCTGTCTGCCTTCTATCAGAGTGGCAGCCATTCCAGACGGAGGGTACTGCCCGTGCCAGAGCACCAAGATGCAGGGCAGGAGAAAAGGGCAAAAAACCACGCGGCCTGCCTGGAGGAGGGGTTGCTTGGGCATACTGTATACCGTTCTTATGTACAGCCCTGCAGTTGGTGATGCAGAAGGGTTAGTGACCCAGGGACGTGCTCATGGTGTACTCCCCGAAAAAGGCAGATTTCAAAACTGTATGTGTGCTGTAACCCTAATTTTGAATATGTTATTTAAATCTACTTGGATATAGGAATGCGGAGCAGTGTGTGCGTGTGTGTGTGTGTGTGTGTGTGTGTGTGTGTTAGAATAACACACAACAAAATGTTGTAAGTCATTAACTGGGTGGCAGGATTGTGGGTGGCTGTTCCTTCCTCTTTTCACTTCTGTGTTTGACCAGTCATATGTGTCATTATTCCTTTTACTTCTGCCATCAGTAAATGAGCGTTGCTTTAAAAACGAAACTGAGGGGCGCCTGGGAGGCTCAGGGTTAAGCGTTCGAATTCGGCTCTGGTCATGATCTCGGTGCTCATGGGTTCGAGCCCCGCGTCGGGCTCTGTGATGACAGCTCGGAGCCTGGAGTTTGTTTCGGATTCCGTATCTCCCTCTCTCTCTGCCTCTCCCCTGCTCACGCTCTGTCTCTGTCTTGAAAATAAATAAACGTTAAAAAATAAATAAATAGATAAATAAATTAAAAAAACATTTAAAAAATAATAAAAAAAATAAAAACTAAATTGGGAAGTCTATGGGTGAGAGAAGGTATACAGTACCGATTAGGAAAAAATTTGTATGATAACTTAATAAAGTCATAGCACGACTACTGAGTCAGGGTGTAGCCGCGGAAAGAGTGGGGACAGAGCAGACACTTCGGACAGAAGCCCTCCTCAGGCGCCTATTTGCTGTGGGGCCTGGGGCACGTTGCTTAGCACTTCCAAGCTTTGGATTCTTTCACTGCCCCCCGGGAGTGGTCAGGATCCCTGCCTCCCAGGTAGGTTAGAGCATTGAACCCAGCCGGGGATGCAGAAGTGGTTTATGAATTGTGAATGCTCTTCTCCTGGGCGAAAGGGCGGGGGCTGCAGGGCGAGGGCCAGGGCCTCTCCTAGACGGAGCGGTGAGTGCGAAGGCAGCAGGAGCCAAATGCAGACTGGGACGCAGATGCAAGCACAGCTCGTCTGTGCCCTGGGATCAGCCAGGCTCCTTAACTGGCAGAGGAAAGGCCTAACGGAAACCACGGAGCTTGCTGAAGTGTTTCTGTTCTGCCGGTTGGTTGGGTGGACAGCGCAGATGGTAAGGAGAAAGCGGCCTGAACCCTAAGCCCTCACCCTGGCTACAGAAAGCCACCTAGTAGTTTGATTCTAAGCTTTCCTGACACCATCTTGACCCATGGCACCTCCACTCCCCACCCTCCAAGGAGTGGGGAGTCAAAAGGCATAGGGGGGTCTGGCCTGCTGCTTACACAGCACCCCCTGGTGGCCAGAACCGGGAGGACGAGAGAGTGGTGACGCATGCGGACAATACATAGTTCATTTCTTACCATGGGACACACGTGAGCACAGCATGCGTGCAGATGGCCTGGAATGGGGACAGCCCGACCCGGCTTCAGGGCCGCTCCCAGCCACTTAGGGGACCCAGTTCCTCCTCAGCAAAGTGGGGTTAATAATCGTAAGGTGCTAACGTGCGGGTCAGAGCAGCACACCTATGCCATGGGGAGACGGTGGGGAGCCTGAAAACGTGAGATCTCTGTCCTGGCTCTGTCCCCGCAGCTGCCAGGTGGTGGGACGGTCCTTGTAAGTAGAACAGATAGGCTAGCAGGAGAATTAAATGAGGCACTGCACGGGACATGCATAGGCATATATTAGTCATAATATCACAGCCCATAATAGGCATGTATTCATATTGGTGTAATTTGTTTCCTTTTGCTTTAGGACTCCACTTGTCTTTTAAATTGCAGAAGAGATATGTGCTCGTGTTAACAGTTCAATCAGTGCAGACTTGTATGGATCCCCCCAAATAGTAGTTTCCTTTCCTATCCTCTAGCGGAAATCAGTATTAAGCATCGTGGGTTAGCCAACTTTGTGCAGCTTATCTGTGTGTGTGCGCGTGCGCACACACACGTATCTACATATTTTGGATGTTATTTAATAATTGTATTAATTATATAATGATGATAAAACATGTGAACTCATATAATTTTTTCCCCTTTACCCACATAGAACCACACTGACCGTGAACATTTATCAAGTGCTAACTATCTTGCTAACCGAGGGCTGTCCTCAATGCTATTTTTGCATTCGTGTATTTAATCCTTATAAGCACGTAATCTTCAAAACAAGCTTGTGAAAAGGAATCGTTATTTCCATTTATGGATGAGGGTCCTGAGGCCCGGGTTAAACGACTCACCACAGGTCACGTTGCTAGTAAGTGGCAGAACGGGGTTCCCACGGCAGCCGGTGCCAGAGCCCGAGATCCAGGCATGGTATAAAATTGCCCTTCAGCATCTGTTTTTCTGCAACTTGTTTTTTCTTCTTCTTAATCCCGTATTCTGGACATCTTTTCAAGTCGACAGGTAAAGGGGGACTTCATTTTTTCTAGGATCGCAGAACGCGGTTATTAATTACGGAATGCCTGCTTCCTCAGGGTCTGGCGAGATCCCGAATGACACACTGGAGGGAGTTCACGCGGTGGACGGCGCCCCTGTTACAGATGCCGGCTCGGGGGATGGGGCCCTCATCCACGTCACCGAGGAGGTGAGCGAATGGTTCATTTCATCCGCTGCGTCGGTAGTAGATTTGTTTGCTTGTTTCAGGCTTGATGGTGACTTGTATTGGGCACCATAAAGAATGAAGAGACTTTTAGTTGAACTTCACAGAGACGGCCTCCCTCCTGCTGGTACAGAGGAGGGCGGACTCCGGGCCCCAGGGGCTCGCCAGGGGAGCACCAGGACATGGGGGGGGAGAGGCAGCACAAGCCGGTCCTCCCATCGGCCCGGCGAGGAGTGCGGGTCCTCCCCACGGTACTCCCCTCCCTCCTGCTCATTCCTGAAGATAAGCAGCCTTTTCCACCCTTTGAGCCCCTGTGAGACAGAATCAGATTGACTGCACCTGTGTCCACTCCACTCTTGTGTGATTGGCTTTTGTGCCCGCAAAGCTGGGTTTTTAAAAGCTAGACACGGTAAGGTGTGAAATTAAAGCAAATGTGTTTTTCCCACAGCCGGCTCTGCTAAAGACCCCCGGGGCCAGCGCCAGCTCGTTCTCTCTGCCCTCCTGGGATGAAACTCAGACCCTTCTCATGCTCTCCCGGCCACTCTCCGATAATAACCCGTTTTCACGGCTAGTTCCAAAGTTCAGTCCAGCAAAATATCAAAGTTCAGTTCCTTGGTCTCCCAAATCCTGAAGAACGCATATCCAGCTCTCCAAATGATGCGTGGTGGGGAGAAGGGAGGGCAAAGCCCCGGCGCACGGACCATGCTCTCCAAAGGAATTTTTTACCTTTTCCCATATAGCCCGGGGCAGCTGGTAGGCCTACCCTGACGGAGCTGATTTCCTTTCCTTGTCTCCTAGCCCGTCCCACACAGTGGTCTGCTGGCTTCTTCCCAGCGTGTGGAAACGTACTTAATTCTACAATGAATTCATTGGGTTTTCTTTTAAGTTTATTTATTTTGAGAGAGAGAGCTCACGAGTGAGGGAGGGGCAGAGAGAGAGAGAGGGAAAGAGAGCATCCCAACTAGGCTCCACGCCGTCAGTGCAGAACCTGACTCAGGGCTCAAACTCATGAACTGTGAGATCACGACCTGCGTCAAAATCAAGAGTCAGACGCCTCCGCAACTGAGCCGCCCAAGCACCCCAGTGTATTAATTGTTCCTAATTGTACTTTACTGACAAGTCCTTTGGGACTCCAGCTAAATTGAAAGAGTCTCATTTTAAAAATCTGTGACGTCATCTTTTCTCTCTTCTCTGGGCGGGGGCGGGGGGGGGGGAACGTAATTCTGCAAGAATTCATGCTGTAGGCAAAAAGGGTTCCGTGGTCAAACACGTTTGGGAAACATATTTATGTAGTATATAGCACATCTTACAGATTCCGTACAAGTCTTGCAGCAAGGAAAGCTAACTTTGATCGGCTTAGTGTTTTTAGTATCTAAAAAACTACTTTTTGCAAAACAAAACAAAATACAATGGAACCACCTATGCCCCCCCCAATTTAAAAGAAAAACAAAAGTGTTTGGAAACTGAGATAAAACCTAGTTTGATGACACCAGCAGCCAAAACTGCTGTTTCCATTTTGTGCACGTGCCGTGTAGCCTCCGGAGGAGGTTATGCATTTCCCAGGGAAACTGAGTCACAGGGAGGGAGGAAGCATGGGGTTCAGTCAGGAGAAGGCTGGGGAGGACAGGGCTGCTGCCCACACGTCTCTGAAGCACTGTCAGGGGCAAAGACATTCACTTGTTCTTACAGCTTCTGCACGGGCACATAGGGGAGGCCACAGGGAGGCAGATGTGTCCCCATAGAAGTGTCTAGAGCTGGAGCAGGCTGGCTCAGGAGACAGGGATCACTGGCCACTGGCATGTGCAAACAGATGCTTGGAATCAACCAGCAGATATAGTTGCCTTGCAGTCTCTCCTGTCCCTGGGATTCTGGGATTCTGGGACTGTCACGGGGCTGGAGTGAAGTCAAAGATAAGAAAGTGCTTTGAGAGAAAGAAGCTAGAGAAAGGCAAGCTGATAGAGAGAGGGGTGTGGGCAGTCTGTTCTCTCCAGCTGTAGGCACGCTGATCAGGGCCGCGGCCCCAGTGATGTGGTCCCTCCTGCTGCTTTTGTTTCAGAGCGTGCACACTGAAGAAGGTTCGGCAGCCACAGCAGCAGCCGGGGAGGCGGAGGTGCCCACCGGCACCCCTGGGGAAGCGGAGGCCAGCAGTGCACCCACCGAGGGGCCAGCCCTCTCCGCGTCCACTGAGGACACGGGGGAGGGGGTCACTCCAGTAAGTAGCTCAGAGTACATTCTCCATCTCACCTGTTTCTGAGGGATGGGAGCAGTCGCTGGGTTTCCTTCCAGTCTGCGGAATGCAGCGTGACAGCCTTGTGGGGTCAGATCCGAATAGACACTTGGAGGTGGAGGCGTCTGTTGACTCCTTCGGCAGATGTTTGTGGAGCGATGTGCTGTGCTGTGCACAGGTGAATAGGACAGACCAGTTCTTGGGAACAGAGTGGTAAGAGGTGTAATAGGAGAAGCACCAAAAGGGGCCCAGAGCCCAGATTTGGGGTGCTGGGAGCCTTTCTGGAGAAAGGATGCTGAAGGGAAGTCCCTGGGGACACCTAGCAGGAGCCTGGCAGGTGGGAGGGAGACGGGTGTTCCAGGAGGGAGGCCAGCAGGAAGAGAGGCCTGGGGGCACCAACACGAACATGCAGAGAGGGTCCCGTGTGAGCAAGGGGAGGCAGGGAAGGTGGCTGGAGAGGCCTCGGAGACCCCAAGAACGAAAGGAGGAGCTGGGGCCTGTTCGGAAGTGGGAATCACTGAAGGGCTGGTGGCCTAGTCAGAGCGGGATTTAGAAAGTGGAGAAAGGGTGGAAGAAGCAAGCCGGCAGTCTGTGTCGTGGTCCAGGCAAGGGGCCGGGTCTGAGGCCGTGCTGTGGTCCAGGCTAGAGACCCCCAGCAGGTGGGGTCAAAGATGGGAAGCGGAGGGGAGATGGCAGGGACCGCGGCGGGTGGCTGTGGTGGGTGGCCCTGAGGGCGGTGGGGAGGAGCGGGGTGAGCCACCTGGGGGGCGTGCTGTCCGGGGACTCATCCCTTGAGCAGTGTGTGAGGTGTGGACTTCTGCGTGGGTGCCACATTCGAGGCAGCGGTGTGAGGTGAGGTCTCAGATATACAAGCGCTCTGAAGGCGAGGCAGCGGCAGGGTGCAGGTGCCCGAGGAGCCTCGGCTGTCTGCTTTCTGCAGCCACACCGACCGTAATAAATTACCTCCAGGTCCCTCATGATCTCTTTCCATTCAGGGTGCAGATGCTGAAGAAGGCTCGGCAGCCACGGCAGCTGAGGAGGCTGAGGTGCCCGTCAGCACGGCCGGGGAAGTGGAGGCCGGCAGCGTGCCCACGGGGGGAACGACCCTCTCCGTGTCCATCCAGGACCTGGGGGAAGGGGTGACACCGGTAAGGAGTGCCAAGTGCTGGGAGCACGGCCCGGCCTTCATGCCGTTCCGCACACCCGAAGGAGCCTGGAAGGGGCAGTTCTCTGAAGGGGAGTCGGCCGAGGCCTGGGTACACGTGCGGTGGAGGCCTGGTGGCTTGGGGACTGAGCACCGTGACAGCCCCAGCAGGGCGGCGGGGAGCAAGGCTGGGGGGAGGTGGAGAGCCAGCGGCGGGGGGCAGTCCCAGGGGCCCACTACCCACCACCTCCACCGGCAGCGGGGCGGGAGCCGGGGTGTGAGTGCAAGAGGCGATGGCGCACAGCCACGGCCTGTTTCTGGGCACAAGTGCGGGCTGTCAGAGGGTAGAGGAAGGTCAGGGTCCAAAGGCAGGGTCAGGCGTTCTCAGCCCTCCCCTTGGGCAGCGTGGAGACAGTGTTCCAGCTCACGAGGGCGGGATACAGATGTCCAGGACCCTGGGAGGTCTGTCCCTGTGATGTCATCACGGTGGCTGTCCCTCAGGCTCTCCAGACCCGGCAGACTCCAACACGGACTCCTCGTGTCCATTCCTCCTGTGGTCCCGTCTCGAATGATCGGGACCCTCATCCCCTAGCTACCCAATCCAGAATTCTCTTCCCTCTTCCTTACCCCCACATCCTGTCAGGCATCAAGTCTTGTTGAGTTTTTCGACCTAAACCTGTTATGGACCCGCCTCCTTCCCCCGCTTTCCCCTTACCAGCCCGTGGACTGAGACAGCGGGTCCCCCATCCGGGCAACAGCTGAGGCCCCTGCCTCACCTCCTCCATCCTCTCCCCCGACTCCCACTGCGGGGGCAGCCCTGTGCATGGAACTTTCCATCCCCTTCACTCGAGGCCCCACCCCCCCACCCAGCCACAGGGCCTGAAGGGTCTGGCCTGACCAGCCTTGGTGACCATATCGTGGGCCACTGACTCCCTAGCCCTCGGGGCTCCCACCTCACTGACCTTCTTTCAGTTTTCTCGAACGTGCCTCTTTCCTTAGAATCTTCCCATACCCTGCCCTCTCTCCCTAGAACCTTCTCCCCACTTGGCCCTGCCTCTAATCCCGGCATATCCTTTACAGTTTAGCTCAAACACCACTTTATCATGGGAGGACCCTCCTAGACTGTGAAGTCTCCTCATCAGACACATTCATGGCGCCCAAACCTCTCTTTGGAAGGCCTCATCATAATTGTAATTAATAATAGTCTTGGAGTCATTTCTGGCTCCCTACGACCATAAGCTCTGTGAGGACAGAGATTATAGATTGTATATATACATCTGGTTCTTTGATCGGTCTTTATCCCTGCACATAAATGGTGGGTACTCAGTGGATATTTGCTGCGTGAGTGCAGGGGTTGTCTGGCTGTCACGTGTCAACAACATTGGCCTCTGAGATCATTCCATATGTTTGCTCCCACTCTTTCACCTTTGGTCCATGAGGGAAACTTTGCAGTGGGGGCGCTTACCTGACCAGCTGATAGCGCTTCCGGGCCCCTTGTAAGTTACCTGGACTTTTTTTCATTAACCAAATGGCTGCCACCACCTTCTCTTTCTTCTCTTCTCCCTCCTCCTTCTTCTTCTCTTTCATCTCTCATCTTTTACCCCTCATTCCTCATGCTTTCCCTTTGTTTCCTTCCATCCCCCCCCTTCTTGAAAAGCAAAGCACTTGAGAAAACTAGTGCAGATGTGCAGGCTGAGGCCGAGCACTCGGCACAGGTGTGCTGTACGGGAGTCCGGGAGGTGGACAGACTGGCCTGAGAGGCACCCTCCAGCCTGGGGTTCTAGGAGTCCGTGGGCAAGGCAGGTCTTGCCTAAGCAAAGCTGCGGCCATTCAGGCAAAGCTATGGCCGTGTTATCCATCTGGTTATCTCTCTGGCCGTTGTTATCTATGTGGCTGCGGCTTCCTCCCTGCGCTCACACACCCACTGACCCAGGGGTATCGAAACGGTGGCCGAATCGCATGCCAATTTTGTTTCAGGGTCCAGTCGGTGAAGAAACGTTAACGACAGCAGCAGCTGCAGTGGAAGCACCCCTCAGCACTTCCGAGGAAGAGGAGGCCCACGGTGTCCCCACAGACGGCCTGGCTCCCCTCACGCCCACGGCGGCCCCTGAGCACGCGGTCACTTCTGTAAGTGTCTCCTGGCATCTTGTCTGGCTCACGGTGGGGGGAGGGGTCAGTGTCACGAGACAGGTACAGCGACTAGCCCTCCCCAGAGACAGATGCAACACTCAGCTTGGTGAAGGGCACGCATCTGCATAGGCGCCGTTGGAGGGAGGCAGGGTGCAGCGGAAGAAGCACGACAGAGCTGGGCGGGGAATCAGGTTCCCGACCCTGCTACCTCCTAGCTTTGTCCAAGAATTTTCTCAAGTCGGAATGGGCTGCTGAGGGCAGGGGGCAGAAGCACCCAGCACCAGAAAATGCATGTGTTGGAGGGGATCCTGAGTCTGTGAGTCTGTGCTGCTGCGAACGCGTGGGGGTTAATGACGGTGGAAGGTAAGGAAGTGTTATGAAATTGGATTAGCGCCGTAAGGAGGACAGTCGCCCAGACTCTCCGGCAGCCATGTGCACGTTGCGTCACGGGTAAGGTGAGGTGATTCCTCTTGTTGGTTTTTCTCTCCAGGGTCCTGGCGATCAGGAAGACCTAGCAGCCGCCACCACGGAGGAGCCCCTTACCGCGGCTGTGGCCGAAGAGCTGGACGGCACCCTCCCTGAGGGGCCCCCGCTGCCCGTACCCACAGTGGCTTCTGAAAGTGCGGTCACTCCGGTAAGTGGCATTAGAGACACGGAGATTTGGCGTGGCCGTTCTTACAGAGGAGAGAAGGAAAGTCCTGGAAGGGACCTGCCCCTGGCTTGCTCAGAGCAGGTTTCAGTTTGGTTCATTAAGTTCCACATTTGGGCATTTGAGGGGCGTCTATCCTGGGAACACACAAGGAAGCTGCAGTTTGCAGAGGAAAAAGCCAGAGCTAAAAACCTAGGGCGCCTGGCTGCGTGTCCCAAATTGTCCTCAAATTCAAATGAGAACTTTGTAACGGGCGGAGCTGGCCAAAGACGCAAAGACTCCATTTCAAATGTCATGAAAGTCCCATCCCGGATGTGGGGAAGCCCGTAAGACTTGGCAGGGACTTGGAGGTGGGTGTGGGTGACCCTCATGTCCCTTCCAACATGAGTGTCTGTAATTCTGGGCTACGCCCTTGTGGCCTCCTGCAAACCCTTTCTTTACTTCGGGCCTCCTTTCCTCAGCTCTACGGGAGGACGGCCGTGTCATGTCAGAGAACGCAGGTCAGGGAGCATTTGGAAAGCTCCGTACACAGGCACGGGGCTGTCGTCACTTAAGGGCTGTAACTTTGTGTTTTCGAACTAGAAAACCTACCGCTGGTTATCAGCGTGGCGGGTGTGAATCAGAATGAAATGGCTCTTCAGATGCCACCTGTTTTTTTTAATGTTTGTTTTTGAGAGAGAGAGACAGAGTGTGAGCAGGGGAGGGGCAGAGAGAGAGGAGACACAGAATCCGAAGCAGGCTCCAGGCTCTGAGCTGTCAGCACAGAGCCCGACGCGGGGCTCGAATCTGTGAACCTCAAGGTCATGACCTGAGTCGAAGTCAAACGCTTAACCAACTGAGCCACCCAGGTGCCCCTAGATGTCACCGTGTTTAAGGGACAATCTGGTGACCAGATTGGGCTTGTCAGCCTCTCGATATCACTTGGTTACCCCCACTTCCAAAGTCTTGACTCAGTCTACAGGCATGTGACCCGTCACGGTGCTCCAGGGCTGGCCTGGGAAAGGAGGCTCCTAGGACCAGATGTTCAAGAGCAGGCTGGCGTCCAGAGCGCCCATGGCTCAAGGACCTCTTCCAGCCAGTGGGCATCGACACTGCTGACCGTCTCCTTACTTAGTCTGTCCGTTCCTTCATTGACTTACTGATGGACTCAGCACAGCAACTTGGGGCCTCAGTCCAGACACTTGGGGATAGAGAGGAACACGGCCTCATACCCGTTCCCAAGGAGGTGACAGTTGAGGGGTAGGAAATAAGCTGTTTGCACGGATGTTTGTTAAGCACTCTGTGCTCCGCGTTTATCTGACGCTATTCACACCGCCGCTCTCTGGTGCAAGGCGAACGGGCCCCAGTTTGTCCGTGAGGGTCATGAGGCCTCCAGAGACCCGTCTGCTGTTGCGTGCCTCGAGGAGGCAGAGCTGACTTTTTTTTTTTTAATGTTTATTTATTTTTGACAGAGAGAGACAGACAGAGCATGAGCGGGGGAGGGGCACAGACAGAGAGGGAGACACAGAATCTGAGACAGGCTGCAGGCTCCGAGCTGTCAGCACAGAGCCTGACGCGGGGCTCGAACTCGGGAACGGTGAGATCATGACTTGAGCCGAAGTCGGACGCTCAACCGACTGAGCCACCCAGGCGCCCCCAGAGCTGACTTTTGAACCAAGGCATGCTGGTCAGCAGAGCTCATGCTCTTCAACTTCCCTGAGAGTGTGGTGAGGTGGAAGGGTGTCAGACTGGGGGCCGGGAGGCCAGCGTTCTTCCCGGGGACGCCGCCGACACGCGATGTGTCCTGAGCGTCAGCGTTACCATCCGTAAACAGAGGGAGGTGGGCGAGATCTCTGGTGTTCAACTCTCCGCGCGTTAGAGACACCGGGGCATTTATAGCGCAGCGGGCCTCCGAGTCTACTCCCAGACCAACTGAGGAACCCTCCCTCTGGGGTTCAAGCTCCCAGGAGGGTCTACCAGACAACCGCCTGGACAAAGTTCCCCTGCCTTTGGCACCCCCCCCCCCTACAAGGGACATGCAGAACACCATGACCGCACCTCCCCGAGGCGAGGCCGCCTCAGCACAGCACGTCTACACAGAGCCGCTCTCCTTTTCCTTTCTCAGAAACCTTTTGTCATGGAAATTCTAAAACTTCACAGAAGGAGTCAGAGTACTGTAGTAGGCCCCCGCACGCCCGTGACCCTACGCGAACAAATACCAACTTGCCAGTGTGCTTCGTCCGCTCCACCTTCTGTGGCCACCTTTTTGGACCGGAAGTGGAGGCTGGAATATTTTAAAAGAAATCCCAAATACGGCAGCATCTCTGATAAATACTTTAATGCACGTTGCTAACGGGTCGATCTGGGACTCCCCACTCCATGGCCACAGTGCCGTCCCTCAGTGGTCGTTCCGACCGGATGTCCTTAGTCCTCTAACAACATTAACCACGGTTCCTTCATATTATCTGATACCCTAGTTGTTAAAAAAGGCCTTTTTACAACTAGTTCGAACCTGGATCCCAACACTTTCCACACACTGCGTTTGTCTGATGTGTGTCTCTGAAGCTTGTTTGGGTCTATGATTGTCTCTCACCTTCCTTCTTCTTTTTGCCATCGATCAGTTGTCCTTCCATCCCTTGTTTTTTCCACCTTGAGAAGTTGGCACTCGAGGGCCTCCCCAGACCAGCTCTCTTGCTGGGAGGGTCGTTTATGACTTCTGAGAAGTTCTTTGTCCACACATGTTAACAACCATAAAACAACATATTATTGATCTAGAAACTTCTGTTCTAGGAATTAATCCTAAAGGAGATAGTCTTATATGTAAAAAGACTGTATACGAATGTGCCAATCTCAGTATTGCTCATAATAGAAAAAAAATTGAACACGGTGTGACTAGAAAACAGTAGGGGGTTGATTGGATAAAGTATATTCAAACAATGGAACGTCGTCATACAGCTATTAAAATTATACTTGTTAGGAGTATTTAGTGATGGGAGAAAGACGACATAATGTTAAATGATAAAAGGTGGTTATAAACTTGAGTTACATTGTGTGGTCTTAACTATTTAAAAATTGGGGCGCCTGGGTGGCTCAGTCGGTCGGGTTAGTGTCCAACTCTTGATCTCAGCTCAGATCTTGATCTCAGGGTCATGACTTCAGGCCCCATGTCGGGCTCCGCGCTGAGTGTGAAGCCAACTTAAAAAAATAAGAAGAGTAGACACACGCACAAACCCTGGAAGGAAATACCCTCCCTGAACGCTAGCAGTTGTGGCCTCAAAGTGGCAGAACTGTGGGGGGTTGGTAGTTCCTAATAATACATGTTGGTGTTTTCGCCGTGAACGTGGATGCCTTTTACAATGGGAATTTTTAAAAGCTCTAAGAAGAGTTAGGTCAGGGGTGGGGGGCAGAAAGGGGAAAGGGAAAGACAAACCCACAGCATTTGGGCACGTGACTGGCACGTGACTCGTGACAGATCACTCCTACGTGCCTGTGTCAGGAACTGGCAATGAAGAGAAGTGGAAGCCTCCCATCGAACGAACGGTTTCAAAGAGGGACGGTCAAGAGAGCACTCACTCTGGAATCTCGTTAGCATCGTCGCGAATCTCAGAGTTGGCCAGGGCGGTGAGTGAAAGGGACATCTACGGCTCTGCCGTAGGCCTGTGACAGATTTGTCACCTGGCTCTGTTTACTCATACATAAAACGGGGTCACAGTACTCACCTCTCGGGTTGTGCTGGGGATTAAATGACTCAACACACGGAAAAGCTTACCTAGCAGATGCTACGCACTCAACAAATTAGTATGTCGAGTTCTTTTGGAGATGAGGCCCAGAGAAGTCAGGTGTCACACAGGGGCACACCTGGGGGATAAGTAAGGGGGCAAACCTTGGCGTCTGGACTTTCTACCTTCGGTTTTTGCACCGTCCACAACCGCCCTGTCTTCAGACATGAGGGACAAATTGGTCAGCAAGGCCATGTGGTCCAAATGAGGTCACTCCCCTTTCTAAGGTCTTCCCACTAGTCATTTGGCAAATACTTATCAAAAGCCTCGTATCGTCTGGGTGTCAGGGACACAGCAGAGACTAGAGGGCCACCTCTGTCTTCATGGGGCTCGCTGCCAGGCCCCTGGCCATCCTCGGCTCACTAAACAACTCACTCATCACAGCTGAGCTGCTCCAGGTCCCAAATACATGGACCAGTTTTAACTACATCTTCTTGCTTTCGGGTCAGAGAGGACGTGAGCACGTGGAAGGACAGGGAGGGCTCACAGGAGAAAAGGCCGGTGCTGTGACCATTCGGGGGCCACATTGGCTCTGGTCACGTGTCCCTGAGCATGTTATTTGGGGTTAATTTAGTCAATTCTCATCAAGGAGATAGCAGGAGGACTGAGAGGACTGAGCCCCAAAGAGACCGAATAGAGAGTCTGGAAGACCCACAAAAACGTCGTGGGGCTCAGTTCTTGCCAGGTCTTCCCGACCAGTGACCTTGACCTCTGCAGGCCTCGGTTTCCCCGTCTGGAATCAGAGGGTGTCCCAGTTCTGGTGTGCTGAGGCTGGACTCCAGGCTCTGTCCCCGATTTTCTTCTGGGAAATCTTCAGGCAAACGGGCACTTCAGAGACCTGGGCGTGCATCTTAGTCGTTGTAGGATTTTAGGAGAGGTCTTTACCCCTTCTGTGCTCTAGCTTCCCCATCTGAAAAACGGGGGTGGCTACGGCTACCCCACACGGAAGTAGTCAGAATGAAATGAGGCTATGCTGGTGGAAATGTTTTGTCTGGTGTCTGTCACCACCGAAAAAATAACAAACTCCTCCTTCTGAAGCAACAGTGAAGTTTAACTATTGCCGAGGGGATATGCCCACAGCAACCAGGGCCACGGCTCCCCGGAGCCCCACATCCCGGGGAGGCCCCGCTCAGGACGCCTACTCTGGCAATCGACGACACCCTGGCTGCCTCTGGGGACTCTTTTCGTCCTGGTCCTCTGCCCTCCCCGCCTCCACCAGGGCTGAGGCCGTCTACCAGGGCACAGGGGCTCTGGCCCTGAGCCTCAGGGCCTGAAGCCTGCCTGCGGGGACATCGGGAGGCTGGTGTCCTCCCTTTGAGCTGGCCTCCACAGTGGACTGCAGAGGCCAGCAGCGTTCTGGGAGCAGTAGGGGGTCAGAGGAGGGCCTCACACCACACAGGTTTTGTGCGGATTTACTGTTCACGATTCCATTCCTTTTGGTAGCTCGGGCCATTCTCTGGACGCTTTTTGAAAGCTAGGCGCCCCCTGAGATGCTGCCCTTTCTCATTTTCTCCTTCCTGTGTCTTTTCTCCCTCTCCTTTCCAAATGGGTGTTCCAGTCACTCTGAAAGCATTTCCTGAGCACCAGCCGAGGGCTAGGTCCTGGGGCCTGGAGGTGATTCAGGCACCACGCCTGCCCTCCAGGAGCCCATGGTCCCAGGGAGGCAGGCCTACAAGTAGTAAAGGCCCCAGGCAGGCTACAGGGCTGGTGGGAGGAGCAGGGTGGCCCGGACCCGCTTCAGGGGGAGGCATGTGGGGCCTGCCGTGCTCTGGCAGGACCCGGACCAGGGAGGGAGGCCAGGTGACGGGGGGGCGGGTCCCTACTGCCTGGTTCCCTCCACCCTTCCCATCTACCCTGCACGTGTGGTGCAGAAACAAAGGGCTCCTGAGCCCAGGGTGGGACAAGGTGCCCCTTGGGCTGGCTCATGACGAACAAAGGCTTCTTCACCCCTGAAAGATGAGCAGTTTCTACAGCAAGGAGAAGGGACAGAGAGGAGAAGGGACAGCTGGGGGGTTGCCCAGTGCTCCACTGACCATCTCGTTCTCTTTAGGGTGAAGCTGGAGTGCGGCTTCCTGGCCGCCCTGAACCTGTCAGGCCTACTGGAGCCATGGTGAGACACAGTGTTAGGGGCTGGGGATGCTGACAAACAGCCACAGACAAATGATTCTTTATTTTATTGTTTTTAATGTTTATTTTCGAGAGAGAGAGACAAGGACAGAGACAGAGCACAAGCAGGGGAGGGGAAGAGAGAGAGGGAGACACAGAAACCGAAGCAGGCTCCAGGCTCTGAGCTGTCAGCACAGAACCTGACATGGGGCTCGACCCCACCAACAGTGAGATCAAGACCTGAGCCAAAGTTGGACACTTAATCGACTGAGCCACCTAGGCGCCCCTAATGATTCTATCACATTCATGTTCAATCCACAACACCTCCAGGGAGACCTCGGGGCTTTCCCCTCTATCCGAACCCTCAGTGAGCTCAGGAGCAGAGTCTGTGTACGCCCCACTTACATGCTGCACCCTGAAGGGCCCGCAAGTCTCTCAGCCGCATCCCAAACAACTCCTCACCATGCCTCAGACCCGCTCCTCCCTCAGGATGCTCCCGTCTTGGAGAGTGGCACCCTATCTTCCTGGCTACCAAGACAGAAGTCAGGAAACATCCCGCAGTGGCCCTCTGCCTCCGCAGCCCACCCAGTCAGTATACAAGCCCCGGGGCTAGCCGTGCAGGGCCTCGTGGTCCCTCGGAGGGTGGCAGCAGCCGCCCTATCACCACCCCCTTCTCCCGCCCGCACGAGCACGCCACTACCACCCCTCTGAACCCAGCCCAGCTCCTCCTTGGAGCCTCTTTGCATGTTCTGTGGTCGAATTAAGCCTCGCCTGGTTCCTGTCTTCGGGAATTAAGTACCAGAAAGGAGTTTTAGAAATTCCCTTTTGTTCTTTAGAGGAATTTGATGGCATTCAACAAGAATGCACTGAGCACCTTCTTGGTTCCAGATCTGATGCTAGATACAGGGCATCTGGAGGTATCTCAGGATGGGACAGACCCTGGAGGGGTCCCAGTCTCGAGGGGCTGACAGACACACACACACAGCTGAGCTTCGAGCCAAATGGCCCTACTCCCAAATCGAGACCTCAGCAGAGGTTGGTGGGGAACACAGAGTAGGGAGAGATGAATTCTACCTGGGAACGGGGTAGGTAGGAGGGCTTCATGGAGGAGGTGAGAGTGGAACTAGGCCTTGAGGGAGGAGCAGGAGTTTGAAAGGCAGGAAGGGAGGCTGAGAAGATGTGAGAGACCATAGCATGTTTGAGGACCTGTCGGCTGTGCAGCGGGAGGTGGTGAGAGAGAAGGGGAGCGGTGGAGGGGGAGGTGGGAGAAAAGGCTGGAAGGAAAGTTGGCGGCAGCAGTTATGGGGCTACAGAATAAGGGAAGAGCTTTGGTGACGTGGCTGTCCTTAGGGAGTGGCAGGTGAAACCGAGCGGCGGGACTCTCTTCCCTCTCCAGGTGAGTGCTGAGGCGGAGGGCTCCGGCCTGGGCTGGGGCTCGGACGTCGGCTCTGGCTCCGGTGACCTCGTGCGCAGTGAGGAGCTGTTAAGAGTAAGTGTGAGGACGACACCACCGGCACCTGGGGTTGCCCTCTCAGTGACCGGGAGGGTCGTACTCTCCCTCCACGTTCGTAGATGTTTGGCATTTTCCACTTCGATCAGTTTTGTTTTGTTTTAAGTGAATATGAGCCTTAGTTACTATTGAGGGCCTCCACTTTCCCACTTGCCCCCTTTCCCTGGCATCGGGGCCATTTCACAGCGAGTATGCCCATGCCTTCACCTCCGCCTTGGCTCTACCCCCATTCCCTTTACCGTTGAGACAGAACTGCCGGCCTCTTCTCTAGGTAGCATTAGCACTTGGCTTCCAGACCTTCTTGAAATCCTCCTTGCCCTGAGGCAACCCCTACTACCAGTTCAGACCACTCCTGCTCCCTCTTCGCTCCTGCTCCCCCAGCCTGCTGCCCAAGGCAGGGCCCCCATGGTCCCTGGTTCTTGGGGGGCACCTCTCTTCTCCAGCTGCAGCTGGTGGCTTTGACCCGGGCCCCCAGCCCTTCCTCTGAGCCCCAGTGCTGAATCTCCACCTAGAAGATTCCACTCAGTTACCCATCTGCCTCCTCGTCAGAGTAGGGAAGGAAGTGCTCTGGACTCACTGGAAAAGTGGAGTGGGAGCCTCTTGGGTCTTCCAGGCTGGAGGGGTCAGCCACCCAGCCGGAGGCTAAAGAGACTCGTCCACTGCAGACCAGTACATAACCCTTTTAATAAGGGTTAACAGCTGGCAGTTTTGGACACTCTGCCAGGTAGTCAGAAAACTAAGTTAGCCAGACCACCTCTGAAATTCCCCACTGACTGAATTTTTAATATATATATTATATATATATGTATGTAATATATATAATATATATCTAGGGAGAAAACATGATATAATGGATCAGAAAGACCTAGGTTCGAATCCCAGGTCTTCTAGTAATTAGCTGTGAGTGTGTGAGCTTAAACCAAGTCACTATATCCTGGTGAGCCTCAGTTTCCCCCATCAGCCAAGCGGGAAGACCAGTCTCTACTTGCAGTGTTACTGCGAGTAACAGAGAATTGAGGGAACATATATGTCCTGATGTTCCATATATGTTTATCCGCTCCCCTGATGTTTTTTGTTTATTTGTTTCTTTTTATAATTTATTGTCAAGTTGGCTAACATACAGTGTATACAGTGAGCTCTTGGTTTTGGGGGTAGATTCCCGTGATTCATCGCTTACATACAACACCCAGTGCTCATCCCAGCAAGTGCCCTCCTCAGTGCCCATCACCCATTTGCCTCTCTCCCCCACCCCCAACCCTCAGTTTGCTCCCTAATTGTCTCTTATGGTCTGCCTCCCTCCCTCTCTGTTTGTCACTATTTTCCCCCTTCCCCTCCCCCATGGTCTTCTGTTAAGTTTCTCAAGTTCCACGTTTGAGTGAAAACATAGGATGTCTGTCTTTCTCCCCTACATTTCTTAACAGAGCTTCTGTTTTCAGGGCCCCCCAGGCCCCCCGGGCCCACCCGGCTCACCTGGGATTCCAGGAAAACCAGGAACTGATGTTTTCATGGGACCCCCTGGGTCGCCCGGAAAGGATGGAGCTGCCGGTGAACCTGGGCCCCCGGTGAGCCACCGCCGTCTTCTCCCCGCTCTCTGTGACCATGAGACTTCCTCTAGCCAAGGGGAGGGGTACGGCCCCCAGACCCCCGCATGAAGACTCGTGACAGAGAGCGAGCAGCTAGCCAGCACTTGTCAACAAAAGTCCTCCTCAGCTGAGTCGCGGCTAAGGCCCATAAGAAGCAGAGGCCAAGAAACACACTGTCCTGTACAGTGTTTTGCCTTTATCTTAGCATAGGAAATGCAGACTCATGTGGAATCTTAGAATTATAGGACTGTCAAAGTGCCGGGCCTGGGGCAGGAGGTCCTTAGGGAGCCTCCAGTCTGACCCGCGCCCCTGTCGCCCCTCAGAGGGGAAAAGGCGACCCAGAGAATGAAGGACACTCGCCCACCGGGCATGCTGGGGCTGGGGACCAGCATTCCACCCTGGACCGACACGAGGCTCCTGGAGCCCCTGGCCTCGGCCGCCCAGTCCTCCCAGCCCTGGCCTCCTTTTCCAGGGAGGGTTCTTGCTTGATTCTTATCAGAGGGGTGTGGACTGATTGTCACTGATGTTCCCCAGGGCCCCGAGGGACAGCCTGGACCCGACGGAGCCTCCGGCCTTCCTGGGATGAAGGGAGAGAAGGTACGGGCAAGGTGGGGGGGTGGTCCGACCCATGGGGCCACCAGGTCTGCACCACCTCTCTCTGACCTCCAGGCCTGTCCTTGCCTCTTAGGCGAATGACCCTTTCCAATCCCCTCCTAATCCTCTCCCTGCTGGATGGGCCCATCCCAGGGCCCTCGATGCCCGGACCCGAGCTCAGCATCCCCAGCTTCAGTGAACAGTGCCGCCACCTACCCAGTCACGGGGACTCAGAGCCAGAAGCTCTAACCCCTCCTTCCTCTTCCTGCCAGGCCCCACCCGTTGCCAGGGCTGGCCTGCCTGACAGTCACCTCTCCTGCCTCTCTCCTCCCTGATCTGGTGCTCACCTCTCCTGGCCCACACAGTGGCATCAGGCTGCTCGCCAGTGTCCCGTCTCCCCACCCACAGTCCCGCTTCTGCCCACCCTCCCCACCTGTCCATCTCCCCGCTGCAGGCTCTCTCCAGCCACAGCCCCGTCCGCTGAGAAGTTACGAACCCTGACTGCGTGCAGACCTGCCTTCCCAGCTCCTTCTCCTGCTGCTCCCTCACGCGGCTTCTGGAACCAGCAGCACTACTGAAGTGCTGTAGGCATGCTCTTCCTGGACTGTCCCTTGGCCTTTGCACACGCTTTCTCTCCACCTCAGGTGATCTTTCCCTTGCCTCATCCTCCAGGGGCCAGTTCAGATATATCCTCTGAGAGGCCCTTTCAGACTCCCGATTAGCAGACGGCAGCCCTCCTTCCTGTGCCCATTAGCACGGTATTCATTCTGCCGGGACCCGGCTTAGCCGACGTTAGCTTCCCTGTGCCCCCACCCCTCCCCTGACAAACAGCGCGAGCACTGTCTGTGTGGCCTTAGATTCTGGCTCAGGCCTCTGTTAGCGTCTGGTTAGCGAATCTGCCGTCTCCTTCACTCTCTTCGTTCTCTGTAAGCCTGTCTCTCTTGGGTCTGCCAACCCCACGTGGTGCCTTGGGGGCGGAGCTCCTGCCCCTCCAGTGTTTCCAGCCGGGGTTGATGAGATAAGCCATGTCTGGCAAAGGAGGGCAATAAAGATAAGGTAGGCCTCCTTGCGGTGACCCAGGAGCGAGTCTCCTGGGTTCAGAGGAGGGAGGGTCCCTCCCAGCCGGGATGAGGACCGAGGCCTTCTGCGTGCTCCACGGCCTGAAGTCGTGGAAAATGTCAGCTCCTCAGACACCGCCATCTTCACTGGAACTGAATTTCCAGTTTCCGTCCGCTCTCCAGGGTGTTTATTTTCATTGCAACGGTAACTCGATTTTCGTGGAAAGCTCATTTCTCAGAAAAAGAAGAAAGACACAGTTCACGCTACAAGTACCAGCGATTTCATAAGAAATTAGATTTTGCAGGAAACATCACAGACCTACACTGTTCTTCCCTGTTTTTCTTGCCAGCTCTTTTGCGCCCGCCCCCACATGCCCCTCCCATGCTCGTCTGGTGTTTAAAAATACCCATGCCCACATCCGCACGCTGGCACCAGAGCGGGCACGCTCCGCGCTGCTCAGGGGAGCCGCCGCGCACAGGGTGGCGGGCTCGTGCAGGATGGTCGTTGGGGATCAGTTACACTCCCCGCCCCCCTGAAATTTGCTCCGAGGCCTGATTCATGGCACTATGTGCGGAAGATGCTTTCTGGCCAAGTAAAAGTGGACTCTAGAAGGGCTTGGAAACTTACATCTGGAGAGCTCAAAGGAATCGTTACGAATGACATTTACCTAAAAATAATTTTTAAGAGCCAAAAGTCAACCGAGGAGCGTAGTACGGATGTAAAGTACCGGAAATGTACTAAAGAAAATGAGAAGTCTCCGGGATGTAACCCAGCGTAAGATCTGAGGGTCCATCTGATCCCTGACTCCCCTCCATGTCTGTTCTTCAGGCTCGCACACCTCCAGCCACAAGGGGCTCCTTTCTTGCCGGGCAGTGCCTCCCACAGTTGCATGGACTCTTGTAGGGAGATCTTTCCTCGTGCTGCTCAGAAAGCAGCCTCCCTTCTCCCCTGCAGGGCCCAAAGACCCGTCTGGGCAGTTGTCTAAAGGGGAGTTTTTCCCCAGAGAATGAGGCTCAGCTTATCTGGCTGGGAAAAAACAGTGTCCTATGTAATCATTATTTTCAACTGGGGGATTGTCGTCAAAATGTGGATGGTCATTAAGAATGTGTGAAATAGATGATTTTGTGTCGGCTTCCGTGATAAGAGTACTCCTTCATTTATATTCCCCAAAATTAAGATGAGCAGCTACTCTGAGATCTTTAGCCCACGAAGGAACAGGCGAAGAGTAGCCTGCTTCCTCAGCTCCTGGATGCTTCTGGAAAGGATGTTGAAGAACTTGCTGGAGATGGATGGGTCTCTAGAACATTCCTTGCTGCCTTTTGCACCGCACGCTGGGCCAGCCCGATCTTCCGCTCGCGTGTAGCATTTACCGTCGTCACTCTTCTCCTTCGTTCGCACTCCGCATCCTTCACTGCATTCTTCAGCGTCCAAAGGTGCGGGGACACCGAGGCAGAAAAGAGCTTGTGTTTTGAAGTTTTCTTCAGCGTCCAGACTTGCTGCGGGATGTGGAGCTCCCAGTCACGGGCTTCGAGTGACCTCACTGGGCCACTGAAATGTCAGTGTCGGGCCTTATAAAGCAGATTCTGTCTTCCCCATGGGATGAGAAGGAATGCAGGTAATTCGTCACCGCCTTCCCTTTCTCCACGTAACCCCAGTTTGGCTTCGAGGAGTTCTCTAAATCTTACGCACTAAAACCAGGGTGTCCCTGAAGAACCTAAGCAGTGAGCTGCGTTTAACAAGGATCCAGTAATGGGCGTGGAGCTCATAACAGCTTATTTATTTATTTATTTATTTTTCAATGAAAAATTCCAATAATGGCCCAATTTCCTAGTTCATATCTCCTTTTAACCATCAGATGTGTTTGGTACAAAATCAGGATCATGGGCCTCGGTAAAACCAAATAGACCGCGGTCAAGTGTAACTGTAACCAATCGAAGTTATCGAGATAACAAACACCACGAGCAAAAGGGACAGACATCCACGAGGCAGTAAGTTGTGCCATCTCAGATACCGCGACAGAAAAATAAAAGCCACGTATTCGTTTTTTTGATGTTCCTCCATGTCGAAGTCTAATAATGGCCTCGGCAAACCCAGTAACCATAACGAGTGGAAATTTCTAATGAATTCTGAAGCACGATTTTGTAGCACTCCTGCACCTCATTCTTTTGCAGTATTTCCGTTGCAGAACTGACCTCTCCATACGTCATCCCCGCAGTCAGACCTGCGGCGTGGCTGGCTGGAATTGCAAGACACACAAGCCTCACCCTGAGGAACTGAATATAGGTTTGCCGTTATCATTTTGGGAGCCGAGAGTCTTTGCTAACTCTTGGGATTGGAGTTCCCAGTTTTCACTCCCTGTTCATGTGAATTCCAAGAAGACGAGCTCTTCCATCCCCAAGCCGATCTGCTCAGATTCCAAAATGGTGGCCACCAAATCCGGGAGTCGATGGAATGGATCTAAATACTACCTTTTCACCACGTACAAGCTGGATAAAATCGTCTGTTACCGAGACCGGTAACTGAAGGTCCAAAATATCTTCTAGAACTTCCTTTGAAGCGGCTACAAGACATACTCTTGATTTGAAGAGCTGGGAAGGCAATTTTCAAAAGACAGTTTTTCACTTTCTGAACGTAATTTGCTTGAACAGGCTCTGCCGGCACCACAACAATAAGGTTTTCCGAGGATAGAGTCCAGAAGTCAAGAGACGGAGCTAATTTAACTTCTGTCTCACAGTATCCCTGACTGCGACTTGACTTGTTATTGGAAAGGTGCATAAGGTTGGCACTTCCTTCAAGGACAGATTGCGAGACACAGCACATGATGGCGGGGCTGGTCACGCCCAAGAAATGCAGGCGCAGAAACCGTCGCCTCCAGATTAGGCAGCAGAACTGGAACCCGATTCCTTCGGTTTCTGCCCATGGCGAAAGGTCACACGTAGTTTCTCCTGGGTTGGGCACCTGCTAGTGCCCTGGGCGGCTGCAGCCTGATTGTGACAAGATGCATCTCTTGTTATGATTCAGCCCTTATAGATGACTTCCTTTCAACGGTTATATATTTTTATTTCTAAGATCTCTAATTTCTTCTTTTCTATAACCACTGTGCTTGTTTCATAATAATTTGTCCATGTTTCATGGCTGTAATAAGCTCCCTTTTCTCCTTGAGAGTGCGTATTGTACCCTTGAAGTCCTGACCAGGTTGGTTCTTCACACCCCTTCCTTGGGCATACAATCTATTGCCGGCGCTGCCGCCCCTGTCTTTCTTCAATATTTATTTTTATTTTATTTTATTTTTTTTATTTTTGTGTGCCTCTCTTTCATAGTGTTGCCCTCCCTCGAATGTGTTATTTCTTGCTTGTATGTTTGCTTTCGAAGTTGGCATCTCTCTTTGGTCCGTGTTCTGCCTCTCTTCATACAGATTGTGGGGGAGTTAGGCAGCAGCTACCACTGAGGCTTGTGGGTGTCAGCGGGTTTCAGGATGGGGGCAGTGGGGTGTGCCATGAGGCAGGGCACCTCAGCAGCTGGTCTTATGAGTTTGGGGTAGCCCCGGACCTCCCAGGCTTCCCTAGCCACTCGGGGCTCTGCCCAATGCCCTGGCTCCAGTAAACAACTCTCATTGTTCTTCTAGGAGTGGGGGCTGGGGGGTGAGGCGGAACGGGCAGGGCTCGCTGGAATTTCAGCCTCTCCGCCCGGCAGAGCCACCCCTGCTCCTCGCTTCCACGGCCACTTTGCAGGATACGTTTCCCCCTGTGCTTTCTCTCCACTACTGGAGTCTCTGGCTTCAGCTTCCTGTGTTTTCCCTTTGGTCTTCCTCACTATTCTCAAGTTCAGTGTCATTCACCGTCTTATTTTTGAGCATGTTATTTTGGAACTAGCCACTTTGTCCTTTCTACAGATTTGATATCAGAAGGGCAATCCAACCCAGATAAGAGGGGATTGGGGAAGGGCACAGCCTTAGATGGTGGGTGCATCATAATCGGGTGTCAGGACCTTTGCCTGGCTCCTTCTTCCGTGAGTCCTCAGAGATTCTCCCCCCGGGGGCGCCCCACCACCGTCCCCTGAGGTAGGGCCATGTTTCCTGTGGTTGACCGCTCCCGGGCACCAGTTCCCATCGGTGCTCAGAGCTCACAGCCGGCTCCATTCTGTGGGACCTACATGTTACCCCCCTATTTTGTGGCCCCCATTAGGGGTGGACACACAACCTGCTTTAGAGGTCCACCCCCTACCCCTGGAGCCACTCCAGCCAGCCTTTGGTCTTTATATATTTCCTGAAGAAAACCAGTCATCATTCGACAATTCTTCAGAGTCTAGGGAATACATATCAAGTTCTTGAAGCCCCTTTCTTGGCTTCATGTGGGGGACGTATCCCTTTATTTTTGACATGGGGGGGTGGGGCAAGGGACCCGCCAGTATACAGATAATTCTGCAAGGGAATTCTTCCTCTGCAGTCTCTCTCCAGTTAACCTTCAACTTCTCCTTTTCACTCTTGAGGGAGGTAATGAGCTGATAGTTGAAAATTTGATTTTTCCATCTTTCAGCATCACTTGCCTAGCAAACTGACAACTGCTATGATGCACTTGGCTTTGAGACATCAGCCCATTTTAACATCCTGTTTCTTGAGAGCCTCTGATTCTGCAATTTTCTTTGGAATATCCCTGCTGAGGCATATATTAATTGGGCCTTTTTCTTACTTTGTTTTGTCTTGTTTTCTCAGGGAGCAAGAGGGCCTAATGGCTCAGCCGGTGAAAAGGTAAAAGAAAAAAAAAATGAAAGAAAAAGAGAAAGCTTTCTTCTCGTTCTTCCCCTTTCTTTGGGTTTACCGTAATTGGACTGTTGGACTGGACTGCTGAACGTATGAGCGTCGGGGAGCAGGGAGAAACATCTCGGGAACTGTTCTGGGACTGCAGAGCCGCTAGAGAGGGAGGGGTGAACCCGCTGCTCCTTTCCCACGCCCCCCCTCTGCACAAACACGTGCACGGGAGCACATCTGCTTGCCTCCAAGCGTCAGCTAGTAAGACCATGGTTTCTGGACCTCAGAGCAGTGCCCATCAGAGAACGCATCAACCTCGTTAAGTTCAAAGAACGATTTCCTGACTCAGGCATGTAGGTTACTCCTTTCACGAGTGACCCCAGGGCTGCACAGTCAGCCTGTCCTCTTCCTTACAGGGTGACCCCGGCAACAGAGGCTTACCGGGACCTCCGGGGAAAAACGGACAAGTTGGCATTCCGGGGGTCATGGGACCCCCAGGGCCTCCTGGACCCCCGGGCCCCCCAGGACCTGGATGTACAATGGGACTTGGATTTGAGGTACTCCCCCCCCTTCTCCTCCCCCCCCCCGGCACTTTTTGTCGTTAAAGAACAATGGGCACTAGGAGCTGTTGGAAAAACCAGCTAAGAGAACGCGGGTCCGAGGGCAGAGGCCGTGGGTGACTCCCCCCTGGGCCCAGCTCCGGGTCCGAGCTCCACACCTGGCCCACGTACGTGCTCCGGAGCTGGATGTGAACTCCTCCTTCTTCTTCCTTCTCCAGGATACCGAAGGGTCCGGAAGCATCAGACTGTTGCATGAACCCAGAATCTCCGGACCAGCGGTTTCGAGTGTAGGTTGAGTTTTGGACTCAGGATTGTCAGGGCGTCCTGCCAGAGCACGGAAGCTGTGGGGTGCCGCCATGGCCTTGATGGTTTCAGTAACTCACCCTCTCTGCACCTTCAGCTTCCGGTGTGCAGCGGGGAGGCTGGGCGCTCTTTACAGCCTGTTTCTTTGAGGAGCAGCACGGGAGTTTTGCACAAAACATCATAGGGGAAAACCTGAAAGTCATCTTTATCTCTCGCTCTTTCTCCTCTCTCTCTCCTCTCTCTCTCCAGTCCCTTACCGTCAAGCATCTCTGCTTCATTGCCTCCTACCCGCTGCCTCATTCCAGAACCCTGTGCTCCTTGTCCATCTTCTGCAAGGATTCCAACCCCCAGATCTCATTATGTTTGTCAGATGGGACCCAGAGCTAAGCGCACCAGCCCAAGAGAAACAGAGCTTCGTAGGGACAAGCAGCATGGCCCCGTCTGTGGTTAAATTAGCCCTTCCCCATCTTCCAGATGCAGAGGGCTCTGGGAGTCAGGGTTAAGAGGACACTCACCCCACGCTGGGAGAGAGCCTCTGTGGGTGTTCTTTCCCTCTGATTCTGGAAGGGGAATTTGCCCCACATCTTTTGCTCCCATTATCTGGGGCAAAATCCACGTGGGAGCTTAGGGAGAGATGGCAAGATGTGAGGATAGATGGGGAGTAAACAAAGCGAAGAGAAGAACACCAAAGAAGGTTTGTTTGTTTGTTTTACCAGGGTCCCAAAGGAGAAAAAGGAGACCAGGGACCCAAGGTGAGGTCACAGATCTGAGGTGGGGGTGGGAGAGGTCCCCAGCCAGGTTCCGTGTACAAATGCCATGTACAATGAATTTTTCTCCACTACCGCTGCTGTATCCAGGGCGACAGAGGGATGGATGGAGCCAGCATTGTGGGGCCCCCTGGGCCCAGGGGGCCGCCAGGGCGCATCGAGGCCTTGTCCAGTGTGAGTACCAGCCAGGTTGGAGCATGACTATGTATTTTCTGCCTTTGCTAAAGGGGAGAGAAGGTTGCCCACAACTTTAGGGCCTTCGGGGTTGGTGGTTACACAGAGGGCATGTAGCTGGCATCTGGCGTTGGCGTTTCCCCCTGCCAGCACACCCCAGTACCTGCTCCTACCCCAGCACCACTGTGCCATCACACGGCACTTCCGGAACCCTCCTCTTGTTGGCAGCGTCTGCAGTCAAGAGAATGGCTGTGACAGGGTGGCAGAGGAACGTAAGTGGGGGAACAAGTGAGGAAAGATGTTTTGGGGTATGTGAAATTAAGGAAGACTTTCTGGAGGAGGTGTCTTTGAGCAGGGACTCGGGAGCTGAAAAGGATCTGACCAGGTAGGCACGAAGGACAGGACTTCCAGAACTCAGGTGGCAGCACCCTCTGAGCCACAGCACAGAATAGGAAGACATGAGTGTGTCCAAGGCACAGGGAGCTGATGACTGTGGAGGGCGTGGTGAGTGAGGCTGGACTGTGGGCAGGAGCCAGAGCGAGGTCCCCCTCTTGTTAGGGTATCACACTCGTGAAAAGCTGTGACTCTCCTGAGACAACTGATGTCATACTGGTAGATGACAGAAAGACAAAAAAAAAAAATCCCAAATAACTGGGGAAAAAAAAGGATGCCTAGAGTTAAAGAACAAAAAAGTGATTACAGGGTGGGTAAGGCTGTGGTGCAATAGGGAGTCTCCTACGCTTTGGTGGCAGTGTAAATTGCAAGACCCCTTTAGACCGCTCTTCAGCAATCTGTTAAAACGAAAACTGTCCATACCCCCTTGTTCCGTGTGGAAAGACATCCATGCTCCGTGGAAGAAGCAAGTTGAAGAATTCTGTGTTCAGCCTGATGCTGTTTATGTAGAATAGGCACACGGACACACACACACGCACACACACACACACACACACACACACACTGTCAATACTGCGTGCTTTATATGGAGATATATGCTTAAAAATATATGTGTGTGTTTAAAATTTTAAAAGAGAGAAGCCATTCATGGATGGTGCAATTTTTTTATTTTTATTAAAATTTCTTTTAATGTTTATTTATTTTTGAGCGAGAGACAGGGTGCAAGCAGGGGAGAGGCAGAGAGAGAGAGACAGAATCCGAAGCAGGTTCCAAGCTCTGAGCCATCAGCACAGAGCCTGATGCAGGGTTTGAACTCACGAACTGTGAGTTCATGACCTGAGCTGAAGTCAGACGCTTAACTGACTGAGCCCCAGGCGCCCCATGGACGGTGCAATTTTAAGGTTAATTGAAAGAAGAAAGTGCTCCAGTAGCTCGGGGCTGTTTCATAAGAGGCAGGGAGAGGATGGCTGTGCTGGCAGTGAGTTTAGGGCGTTATTTGCCTGTGTTCTGCGTGCTATGGTGACTTTGGTCAGAGCCTCACTGCCAGGAACAAGGGGAAACACGTGCTACCCTCCGTCTCATTGTCTGTTTTCTCTCTTTTCAGTCTTTGGTTAACATCACCCACGGGTTCGTGAATCTCTCGGACATCCCAGAGCTCGTTGGGCCTCCGGTGTGTATCCACAGCTGCCCTAGAGGGAAGTTCCTACCCAGATACCCTGCTGACCCTAAGTTGGGTTGGTTTGGAATCCTTTTAGCTCCTGAAGCAGGGAGCTAGAGTGTATCAGAATAGAATGAAAGAAAGAACTTTGCATTTCTGAGAAGTTCCTATCACCTTAATTCGATCATTCGGGAAGTTTTGGGTCCAGCGCGGTGGAAGCTTCCAGTCTCGCGTATCAGAAGTGTGTGTCATGGGAAGCAGGGAATCCTCAGTAACAAACCGATGGACATCTGTGGCACGGCTTTGGCCTGCTTTTATCTGCAGGGTCTCACCTCACAGGGCGCGAAGAGCCCAGGGAGACCGAGCCTTGGGCTAACGGGAAGACCAGCGCCCAAGGAGAGAACACGACCTGCTTCAGTCTTTCCAGCCCCGTTAGGGACAGGGAACACGCAGCCAAGCTGCGGTGTTGGTCTGTGGCACAACCGGACCTAAAAGGAAGGAAGCCCCTTCCTGCAGCCTGTGCCATAAACCCCCGTTGCACCTCCCAGCATCTGCTGGTGACGGCTGGGGAGAGAGAGGAAAGAGATGCAGGCTTAGGAGCCCCGGGCTTCCGGCCCGCCTCCACACACCCCTCGGAGCCTCTGCGCCTGTCCTCCGACAATGCCTCAGCAGCCTTGGGGGCAGCTCGTAAGAGGTTGGCGAGTGTGACTCTGCTTTGCCAGTGGCGGCTCAGTGCAAGCCCGCATGGAGATTGAGGCTTATGCTGCCGCAGCTGGGCAGCCCAGATGTCTTTGGGGGCTACCCACCCCTCTGGTCCCCGGTGAGGTTGGCCTCCACCCCCAGCCTCCAGATCCTGGGGAGAACTCCCAAGGCTTCCGCACATATCTGGGAGGTTCTTCTAGAGCCGGTCTGTCTTGCTGAGGGACCTCTGGTGGTGGGTCCTTCTGCTGTCTCTCCTGAACTACAGCCAATGGGGCTTCTTTTCCTTGGTTTCTGTAAAATCACTCAAAGTACCCCAGTAGTCAAGCCCTAAAGCAAACCAGCTATCAAGCAAAAGTCATCTTACAGACGGTCTTGGTATTTCCCAAAGAATAGAGGGTTAGGGTTAGTAGGCGGGTTCTTACTAAAGCAAAATACAGCCTAAAGTCAAAGGTTCGGTGTCTCCGTTCTAAGAGTCCCTGGGACTCATCTGCCCCATCCCTTCTCCCTTTCTGCACCCCTACAGTCTGCCTTCCCTGCCAATCCCCGTCCTCCCTCTAGCAAATCCGAGGATCCTTTTCTTTCCTAACGATCTTCCTATTCAGAGGCTCTCCATGAGGGGACTCAAGTCCTGCTGGCACCCTTTCCTTCTCCACCCCACTGTATACACAGTGGATTGAGAAACGTCTTACTGTCCAGTTGTCTCTCTCCTTACGTGTTCTGCCAAAGTCAGACATTTAATGAGTACGTGAGTACCTGGGCCGGCAGGAAGGAGTCCTGGCCCGTGTGGCTTGAACGGCACACTGTCTGTCTGTTCTCCTCTGAGGGAGAAGCGCTGAGTCTCACCAGATGCCCTCACCGCCACCCCCAGATACCTCGCCGCACCCTCTGGGCCCACTCCTTGGAAGTTAGGGCCTTCTTCTCCAAGAACATTTGTCAAGTGATTTCACAGAGGAGAAGGCAGGCCCTCCATTGCAGAGTCCTTCCTGGGGGAGGGGTGGGAGTGAGGGCTCTGGGCTCCTGGGCATGTTTCTGGCTCCGTCACTAACTAGCTGCGTGACTCTAGCCGGTCCCTTCCTCTCTCGGGCCTCAACATCCTCATCTGCAAAATGGATCATAGGACCCCACCCCACGTTCCGTGGGAACATGCTTAGGCCATCGGGAGCTGCTGGGAGGGGGCGGGCCCCTGAGACACGGCATTCCTGCTGGCTCTGGAAACACCGCCCCTAATGGCCTGTTTTGTCTTTGGTATGTCACAGGGTCCGGAGGGCATCCCTGGGCTGCCAGGATTTCCAGTAAGTACCACAGTGGCCATCTTCCATCTGTGCCCCGGGGCTGTGCTCATTCTGTTCCTTCCTCCTGGAATGCCATTCTCCCCCTTCTGTATGACCAAGCGCTGGCACCATCTCGTTCACCCTGGTTGACCCTCACTTGCAGTGATCCTTCTGCCCCCCCTTTTTCTTTAATTTTTAAAAGTTTACTTATGGGGCGCCTGGGTGGCTCAGTTGGTTAAGCATCCGACTTCAGCTCAGGTCCCGATCTCACGCTTCGTGAGTTCGAGCCCCATGTCAGGCTCTGTGCTGACAGCTCAGAGCCTGGAGCCTGCTTCGGATTCTGTGTCTCTCTCGCTCTCTGCCCCTCCCCCCACTCACAATCTGTCTCTGTCTCTCAAAAATAAATAAAACATCAAAGAAAATCTTTAAAGAAAATAAAAAATAAAGTTTACTTATTTATTTTGAGAGAGGCAGAGAAAGCGCGAGTGGGGGAGGGGGAGAGAGAGAGGGAGCCAGAGAATCCTGAGCAGGCTCCTCACTGTCAGCGCAGAGCCCGACGTGAGACTTGAACTCATGAAACCTTGAGATCAGGACCTGAGCCAAAACTCAGAGTAGGAGGGACACTTAACCGAGTGAGTCACCCGGGCGCCCCTCCTTTCCTCCTTTGAGTCCCGTAGGACTTTATTTTCCCAGTCCCAGCTTTATTTTCAGCTCTGCTGTGATTCTTTTCTGCCCTTAATAACAGTTATTCACACCCTCGTCTTTTTTTTCTCGACTGTGCTGTGAACAGCTTGCGGAGGTTGGGCCTTATCTCTGTCTCTCCTGGTACCAGCAGAAACCAGAGCCAGTGGTTGGCACCCTATGAATGCGAGGGGATGAGGCCAGCATACAGTCCCCGAGGATCAGTGGTCGAGAGCAAAGGGGGCTGGGGGAGGGGCAATCCCAGACCAGAAGCCCAACAATGAGCAGTCTGTGTGCACGCTATTGGGGCTTCCACCATCGAAGGTGAATAAGCGTTTCTGTGTCGAAAGCGGTGAGTTTTGTCTAAAAGTCTGAGCCTGTGCTGAAGCCCAAGGCCCCAGAGTAGAAATCGGCAGTTTCTCCGAGACACTACAGATCCAAACTGTCCTGACGCCAACAGGCGGCTGCACTGCCTCTGGGCAAATGAAGGAAATGTAACAAAACTGTGACAGAAGTGTGTTCTGGATGACAGAATTATAAGTGATTTTCTTTTTCTGTTTCTTTCTGGTTTTCTGAGCTTTTTACATTTTGTTTTTTTAATTGTTTTTAATGTTTATTTTTGAGAGAAAGAGAGAGAGAGAGACAGAGGGCGAGCAGGGGAGAGCCAGAGAGAGAGGGAGACACAGAATCCGTAGCAGGCTCCAGGCTCTGAGCTGTCAGCACAGAGCCCGATTTGGACTCGAACCCGTGAACCGCGAGATCATGACCTGAGCTGAAGTCGGATGCTTAACCGACTGAGCCACGCAGGGGCCGCTGAACTTTTTACATTTGGTAGAAGGAGCAGAGCCTATCATGACCCCGACAACACGTGAGAACTAGACCTTAGGAACAGGAGAGAGAGCGGCAGCCACGGAGAACACCTCTTTTGTTCAGGGGAGGAGAGGCCAGACCTCTGAGCCCCGGCCCTGGCTTGGCTGCTCCAAACCAGCGGCGTGTTCCAGAACACACTTTCCTCTAGATGAGCAGTGCTGTGTTCCTGAGGGAGTCCCCAGGAACTCTAGGGAGTGAAGAGGGGGCCACAGAGGCAGGCTTCAGGCCACCAACCTCCAATAAAGAAGCTCCATTTGACATATTTTATATATCGAGCTTTCATTCAAGTCTTTACTTGAAAAAAAAGGAAAAGAGTTTCGCGGCTAAAAAAATAACAAGAACAAATATTTGAAAACCACTGCTCTAGCAGGTAGCTCCCCCTTTAACCCAGAAGACTGCGCAGGGACTTGTGAAAAGCTCCATGGCAGTAAAGCGTGAAACACCTTTTTGGGGCCGACATCTGGCTGTGAGTCATTATCACAGGCATTAAGTGTTGGAGTTGAGAAGAGGTCACCTCTGGCTGGGAGGGCAGGAGTTGGCTCCGCAGAGGGGTGGCTGGGCCTTCCCGCAGGGGGAAGGGCGTGGGCAGAAGCGCAGAGACAGCGGGCAGGGCAGAGAGTGGAAGGGGAAAGGCTCACCCGGGGGGTGTGACGGGGAAGAGGGGATGAGGTGCTGAGGCTGGCCGGGATGGGTCTGAGTGTCAGGCGAGGACGTTTGGATCCCATCCCGTACGTGGCAGGGAACCAGACAGGAAGTGGGAGTCACAGAAGATGTATGGTGGGCGGCCAGGAGGACCCACAGGGTGAGCAGAGGCAGCAGGACCAGGCTGTCTCAGTAGGGCCCCTCAGAGGAAGCTGAAGTTCAGAGGCAGGGGCCTCCAGGCCTCCTAGTGCTCAGTCCTGTCTTCTGTCCCCCACACCACAATTTCCGTGCCACTTAAAATTAAGAAACTATCACGCTAATTGTGACTTATTCCTAGCTGCAGAAGAAGCTTTCTTTTCTTTTTAAAGTTTATTTATTTATTTTGAGAGAGAGCTGGGGAGGGGCAGAGAGAGAGGGAGAGAGAGAATCAAAAGCAGGCTCCACGCTGACAGTGCGGAGCCTGACGCCAGGCTCGAACTCATGAACCATGAGATCATGACCCGAGCCGAAACCAAGAGTCAGACGCTTAACCGACTGAGCCACCTAAAGCCTTTAGGCATCCCTAAAGCATTTCAATCTCAACGAACAACAACATACCCTCTGGTGATTCCTTCCAGGGCCCTCGAGGACCAAAAGGTGACACTGGTGTGCCTGGATTTCCAGGACTAAAAGGAGAACAGGTAAGAGGGACCCAGATATTTAGTGGAATCGTGCTCTAGAATTTGCTAAATTTTTCAAATTGGCCGAAAGTAGCTGTTAACTTTAAAATTTTTTCTGAGATATCATTCACATGCCACCAAATCCATTCCTTTAAACCGTAGGGTTCAGCGATTTTTAGTATATTCCCAAGCTTGAACAGCCGTCACCACCGCCCGATTCTTGAACATTTTTGTGCCAAAAAAAGAAACTCCATATTTAGTAGCAGTCACTCCCCAGTGGTTAACTTTCATAATCTCGGTGGCCCTCCAAGGTGACAGTGGGTCACAGATGGAAAGATTGACTCTCATCATAGTTTGGAAAAAGAACTCGACAGTCCCTTGAATGTTGTCCCATGTGCTACGCTTTGTCTAACGACCTGTTGGACACCCCCGCTAGAGTGGGTGCTCCCTGAGGGCATGGCCACGTGCCGGTTTCTTTTCTGTGGTCCCGGTACTTAGCACAGGGCCTGGCGCACAAAAGGTACCCAAGACATTTGTTGGATAAAGGAATGTAAATTTAATCAGCACGATAAATGCTAGTATTTAGAAATTATAAGCCAGGCATTCAGCAGTTGGATGGCAGTCTTGGTCCAAAATCTTTGGAATAAATATTTAGCATGCAAAGCATATCCCGGGAACTCCCAGGACACTGAACGGACCTTTCTATCCTTTCGTATTTGCCTCTTAGAATTCACTCGCTGGTTGTTTTGTATAGCTAAGGGGGACAGTGACATCCCTACGCAGATCGCAAAGTCTCTGGATTGGGTCATGAATTCATCTATCCTTTCATGTACTCGTCCATCTTCCGTCCATTCCCAAGGGCGTGCCAGCCTGTAGTAGGCACTAAGGACACAGACATAAGATATGAGGACCAGACATGCAGTTAGCCACCAGAAAGCATGGCCGTTGCCATAATGGAGGTTTGTGCAGCGCCAGTAGGAGCAATCCCTGAGCCTGCCTTGACAGTCTCGGAGGGTCGGTATGTCTCCAGAAGGAGGAAGCATTAAGCTGCTCTCTTTTTGTTCTCCCCCCACCGTTCCACACTGGCCCCCCCGCAGAGGCTCCAGGGTCTGTTGGACCATAATCTTAGGGGGTATGGAGGTTCAAAGGCAAGGCAAAGGGGTCTACGTTTGGCACCACATGGGGCGATGTCTTGGGGTGCTTTTTGCCGCCTTGGGCCTTCGGCAAGCGGCCGCTCTGGCTTGGGAGGAGGCCTGGTCGAGCCAGAGTGGCTCTTGCTTTAAACACTGTTTTTAGAGGGACCTACGTGCCGTCACCACCGCTAATCTTCTGCCGCCTTGAAAACTGGGATGGGCGCCCGGCCGGCTCTGCCCCGGCGCTCACGGCAAGCGCGCTTTCTCTTGCTCTGCCTCTAATGCTTTTGTGCTTGTCCTTCCTGCTGCCGTGCTCAGGACTGCCTTTCCTCGCCAGTGTGGTGGTAAGATCCAAACGCGAGGCGTGGGCTTAGGGGGACGGAGAGGGGAGGCCGCTCTGCTTGCTTTGGCACTGCTGTCCCGGCTGCTTCCGGCCCCGTCGAAGGGGGACTTTAGTGCGGTCCAGCCCAGCACCTCGGGGGCCAGCGCTGAAGTTCAGAGCCGAAGCGTTAGAGTGATCTGGAAGGTCCCTCCACCCGGCCTGCTCTGTACACAGATAGCTATCGAAGCCTCCTGGGAACAGTAGCTGGCTCTGCTGAGGACAGGATTTGGGGCAAGATTTGCCACCTGTCTGCTCATCTCCCCAGGTCCCCGGCGTCTGAGACAGCTTTGCCCGATCAGGTTTGCACAGGATCCGGAGTTCGCGGACAAAGTTCCGCATGGAGACACGAGGCCTCTGTGTTGAGAGAGGCCGCTAGTGTTCACACTTTTGTCTCTTTCCCAATTGCAGGTGTTTTCACGAGAATAAGAATTGTTAGGGAGGCGAGCCGCCAAGTAAATTAGGAGTCAGGGGTTCTCGGAGGGGTGCTGTGTCGTGAGAGGCAAGGAGGACCTTGTCAGGCTGGTTCCTGCAGGGTCAGGGGTGAGGATGCTGATCTGTCGGCAGTGGGAGACCTTGAGGCTTGCAGGACGCCCGCCCGGACTTGTGGCGCGTGGAGGGACTCACCCAGAGAGCGGAGCCCTCGCGTAGGAGGCCCCTGCAGTTCGTTCTCCGGGGACAGGTCATGTCCGAGCAGCGGGGCTGCAGGCGCGGGATCGGGGCCATAGGCCCGCGGGCCCAGGGAGCCTCTGGGTGAGGCCGTGAGGAAGAGACCCGACTTCGTTGAAAGGTTCTCCGAATTGCAGGGCGAGAAGGGAGAGCCAGGCGCCATCCTGACCTGGGGACATTCCTCTGGAACGGCTGCGGGGAAGAAAGGTAATCATGTCCCCAGACCCTGAGGGCACGCGTCCGCTTCGGCGTCCCTTGTTTGTTCCTGGCACAGACTGCGTTCCTCTGAGTGACGAGTTCGTATCTCTCTGCTTTAGGGTGAACCCGGTGCGCACGGAGCCCCCGGACCGATGGTAAGCCCGAGCCTCTCTCAGCTGGGGCTGGACTGGGGGACTTGAAGCATTTCTCATACTTTGGCTCCGTTAGATTGAGTGGTTCAGTTGTGAAAATAGCAAGAATGTGGCAAAATGTATGTGACTCAGAGTAGGCGGATTGTCGTCCAGTGGGAGTCTCCGTGGTTTAGCACAGAAGCCGCTTCTCACTCTCGCCCAGCCCGTGGTGGCTGTTCCTAGGTGGGTGTCTCCCCTCCAAGCAGTGACTCAGGGACCCAGGATGCTTTTATCCTGCGGCTCTGCCGTCTGGTGGCTTCAAGGCCACGCTGGCATCTTCCGGCCGAGCGGGACTGAGGTTGGGGCAGGGTCGAACATGAAGGATGATGAACATCTCTTCTAGCACATTCTAGGGGCCAGAACTCAGCAGTGTGGTTTAGCTGTGTTTCGAGGAAGGAGAGGAGAGTCGGCTGGTGCCAAGCACTCACGGGCATACCACAGGCTTGCCAGCTGAAGATGGGTGACGCCCAAGGAACCCCTCGGAGGAACCCCAGAAAGTCGCTCTGGTTTCTTGGACCTAGCGTCTATGAGGCCTTGGGCAAGTCCGTTTCTGTCTGGGCTTCTGTTTTCCCATCTGTAAATTCAAGGTATCAAATTAGTACTGGATGGTGTGCTAGGGCCCTTCTTGGCTTACTTGCTCGAGGAATCTGTAATCCATTGAGCTGCTGAATGGTTTTTAAGTTCGCAGTTCCCTCAAGAATGAACTGTAAACCTCTCTGTCATAGAGTCCTCCCCAAGAACAACGACAACAACAATTCAGGTATAAAATGTCCACAGTGGGTCAGACTGTACTGATACTTCTTCACACAAACCATCTCATGCCCCACTCACTGTTCTAAGCGAGTCTCAGAACCCCCAGTGTATAGACCAGGAAGCTGAGGTCAAAGAGAGTGAGTACATTGCCTGCCGTCGCCCAGCTCGTAAGTGGTGCCCTGGGGATTTGAACCGAACCTGTCGGCTCCCGTGTTCAGGTTGCCCCCGTTGCCTCTGGTGAACATTGCTTCTAAAGCTCTGTGGCCTGGAGATTTGCACGTGGGGCTTGTTTGGTCGAAGCCGGACCTCAGGCCCAAGGGAGAAGGGACCTCACAGACACGTGTCCTCGACGAATGGCCCACAAGCTCCAACCTGCATCCCTCACAGGACCTTCTGAGGCCTGTGGCCCCTTCCGTTGGGCAGATTGGGTGCCCCACAGAGGAGAAACCGTGGGCTGCGACAGACTGGGGGAGTACGGTGCTAACCACAGGTGAATCCCATACTAACAGCCAGTACCACGGGAGTACCAGGAGTTAGCAGTGGTGGCCAGCACGCCGCTGCACATGGCCGTGTCACTTGTTCCTACCCAAGCCCAGTGTGTGCACCGCGTGCCAAGCTCAGACGGCACGGGAGACCTTCTTCTCCTGCGCGTGACGGCACCACACGGGCTGGCTGTGGCCCTCATGACTGGTAGAGCTTACACTGCCTTTACAAGTTCCCTAGAGCCTTGTCCTCGTGGCTCCTGGGTCAGCACCATCGGCATCACCCGGGAGCTCGTTAGAAATGCAGAGCCTCAGGCCCCACCCCAGGCCCGCTGGGTCTGCATTTTGACAAGATCCCAGGGGACGCCTGTGCAGTGACGTTTGAGAGGAGCTCTGCCCTCGATCATACCCCCAAGTGGCCTGTGCCCTGTGACTCTTTCTGTCCTCGCTTTTCTAGCTTCGGAAGTATTGTGGACTGGGTACTTTACATACAGAGCCCGTTTTAACTCAGTGTTGTTTGCCGTTTGCCAGGGCACGGCCATATCTGTTAGTGTCAGCAGGAGAGGGCTTGGAGTCCCCAGGCTTAAACTCGTCGTTCCTGGGGAGACGGGGCAGACCTAGCTACAGAAGTAGGCAAGCGTAGACTGGAGTTAGAGCTTGTTCTGGGAAGCCGTAGTGTGCACTGGGTGTATCCGGGCTGCCACAAGGCACAAGGGCTCCTGGACTGGAACAGGGCAGTGGTCTAGCAACATGAAGACACAGAAAGCCAGCACTGGAATGAATAAGGGTCCACAGGTCAATGACTCATCTGGAGAATTGGGGTGCCAGGCCAAGACGCTGGTCCTGAGAGACAGGTAGGAGCAAGGCAGAAGCCAAATGCTGGAGCAGCTTCTCGGGCCGGGCTAGCATGAGAGGCGGGGCAGGGCTGCGTTATTCCAATGGGGACAGAAGACCTAGGGCAGAGGCCCGTCTTCTAAGCTACCCTAGTACCCAGCTAACTGGGCGCCGCGGCCCTGAGCTACTGCCTCTTGCTCCTTCATCAGCCCTGACCGAGAGGGTGGGGTCCAGAGTCTGGGGTGGGGTAGAGCCTGCAGGAGGGAGTGGGGTGCTAAGGGGTTGGACAGGTGGTCCCAGCTGAGTGCAGAGAGATTGGGAGTCAGGGTTCCAGGCAGGTGCGTACTTCATAATTGCCTGTTGTCCTCCCTCCCGCCCGCATAGTGGATTCGTCCTCACCACGGCCCATGAAGGCGGGCCAGGGCCCCTCATCGCCCTGGCCCTTGCCTTTCTGTTCTTTTCTAATCTGATATTTGTTTTGCCTCTAGGGGCCCAAAGGACCGCCAGGACACAAAGGAGAGTTTGGCCTCCCTGGACGACCTGTAGGTGTCGCTGTTCCTCAGACCGGATGTGAGGGGAGGACACGTGGGCCAGGCCCGCTGGCGGGCGTGGGTTTTCTAAGGCATCTCTCGTGGGTTTCAGGGTCGCCCAGGACTGAATGGCCTCAAGGGCGCCAAGGGAGACCGAGGGGTCATGATGCCGGTGAGTGAGATGACCAGTGCCCCAGCCCCCATGGCCCAGAGACAGAGTGTGCAGAGTGGGGCTGAGAGAGTACAGGGTCCAGTGAGTGGGGCTTGCAGACAGAATCTTCAGGAGTGTGTGTCTCTTTCCTCCATTGCCACTTCCAAAGATCCTCCAGCCCACTCTCAGGAGTGTCTCTGCCACTGAAAGCCCCTTGGTGGAACAAAAGCTTCCTTGTCCCGACCCAAGAGGGCGGGTGGGAGACAGAGATCTGGGTAAACTCGGGAAATCTGGTCTCGAATCCTGGTCTCCTGGCCCTGGGGTAATACCCCATCTTCCCTCAGTGCACAGGGATTTCCCACCACTAGGGGCCCAGCACAGGTCTGTGAGTGCGGATCAAAGGGAGGTCAGCGGCTTAGGCGGAGCAGACGCTGGGGGCATCTGCAGGACCCAGGGTCTACAATAAGGAAGCCAGTGCTTATTGAGCACCTACTATATACCAGGCTCTCTACAGAGTCTACTTTTGTTTGAACCAGGCTGTCTCTGCTCTGCATGTCCAGAAATCAGACAGGCAGGCGGGGACTGGTCACACTCGGCAAGCCCGCTGCAGCTACTAGGTAAAGCAGGCACTCCCGCCTTCACTTAGGACCAATGCAGCTTCCGAGCGGGCTGGATCCCTCATCCCTGTGGTCAGAGCCTCACCCCTCCTGCTGCAAGGCCCTGCTTGAGACCCGGGCTCGGAGGAGAAAACATCACACGGTATCAAGGCCGGCTGACCTGGCTTTGAAAACAATGCCGCTCTGTGCTGATAGCGCGGAGCGTGCTTGGGATTCTCTCTCTGCTGCTCTCCCACTCACACACTCTGTCTCTCAAAATAAATAAATAAACATGAAAGAAAGAAAGAAAGGAAAAAGGAAGGGAGGAGGGAGGAAGGGAGGGAGGAAGGAAGGAAGGAAGGAAGGAAAGAATGCTGCTAGCAAGCAAGCATTAGTTTTGCATTTATTTTTGCATTTCTGAGGCACTGTCCGAGGTACCGTGTCAGGTGAGGGACCGTCCGGTCTCCACCCCACCCGCCCCCCCATAGCAGGGGTGTGCAGGGAGAGAGGCGGTGGGCTCCGTGTTGGCCGAGCACTGCTCCGGGAGTCAGAATCTGGGTTCCGACTGTGTGGCTTTGAGCCAGTCACTTCCCCTCTCTTGGCCTCTGCCTCCATTTGTAAACGAGGGGTAATGCTTGCTCCTCTGCCTCTCCCGGGGGGGCCGTAAAGACGCAGCGGGGTCATGGATGTCGACGTGCTCTTTCAAAGTGTCAGGCCTCCCCGTGGGAGAAGTAGTCGACTGTAGAGGATCCTCCTTCCTCGTTCCTGGAGGAAGTTTCCTGCAGCTGCCCTGCACTACAATAACCTGAACTCTTTCTCCCTTCAGGGCCCACCTGGCTTACCCGGTCCTCCAGGCCCCCCTGGCCCCCCTGGAGCTGTGATTAACATCAAAGGAGTAAGCTGGGGAGGGCGGGGGAAGGAGACCTTCAGGGGACAGTGGGGAGGGGGCCCCAGAGTGGCCTAAGATGGAGTCAGGTGTCCAGATGGCCTCACTTCTCTTGTTCTCTCTTCCCGCAGGCTGTCTTCCCAATCCCAGTCCGGCCGCACTGCAAAACGCCGGTAAGTAGCGTGCAGTCACTGCCTTCAAAAGCAGACGTCGGCATAGAAAGCGGCTCAGAGAAGATGATCAGCCTTTGTTTTGAGCCTTTGTCACTTACATATAGACCCTTAAGTAGGAAGCTAGAAGCTTCCAGATAACAGACCATGGGAATGACACATACTGGATCTTCTAAAAGGTGTACCCTCTGTCCGAGTGTTTCTTTTAATGCAATCAAAAAAGCAATGTATTCTGTTATTACGACTACATTAGCTTCACACTTGGAGCAAATACTGAGAAATAAAATAACCCCCTTAAAAATATAGATGGGAAAATAAAGCAATTCCAGTCAGTGTTCTTTGCATTGGGAACTTTAGGCTAAACCCTGTAGGTGAATGTGTACTCTCCCTTCCCAGCGGGTGTGCTGCACAGCACGCGACCCCGAGAGGCCGGGACTCTCCCTCCCGCTTTGTAATGAGGAAGCAAACTGTGACTCATACAAGCTCCGAGTTGTCCAAGGTCACGGTACTGACAGAGCTGGGGTCATCCTCGAGTCCCCTGACCACGAGGCACTGTGGCTCCAAAGGGTCAGGCACATGCCCTGTCACCCAGCTGGGTGTGGCACTGTCCCTGAGGTCTTGCCTGTTTCCGCAGCGAAGCCCGGGGAGAGCGGGCCTGTCCCTATGCTGTGCATGACCCTTTCCTCATTCGTTCGACAGGTATTTATTGAGGACTTACCGAGAGCCAAGTACTCTGCTCGGTCCTGTAGACCCAGGGGTGAACTAGGCAGGCGTGACCTCTGTTCCCAAGAGCTTGCAAATTACAATTTAGAAAGGTTCCTTGAAGCGGGTTCGTAATTGATGCTTGTTGGGTGTGGTGATGAGGCTTGGGTCAGAGGCTTTCAAGTGACGCAGCTTGGCTGAGTGTTTGCCGGGACGTCTTCTGTCCGTGTCGAAACTTTGAGGCACCCAAGTCTGCAGCCCAGGGCCCGGGAACTCTGGCCTAGAATGCGGATGTCGGGACCCACTAAGACAGCCAGGGGGCCTGCTGGTCTGTGTGAGGGCAACAGCAACCAGGTCATGTTGACACCGATCGCCTGAAGGGAAGCGTGAATTGTCAGTGCTGGAGGGACGCCCCTGAGGGATGGCTGCGTCCCACCTCCTTATCATGCAGGAGGAGGGACCCGCAGCCCAGAGAGGCAAAGGGTCTCCCTGAGACGCCCGGAGACTTCATGCCCGAAGCCCCTCTCCCCCAACGCGATTGTAGGTGTCGTGGGACCGCACTCAGCAAACATGAGAGTGTTCTAAAAGCGTCCTGCAATCACCACAACCTGTGCTAGGACCCCTCCCAGTGACCACGACCTTTGGAGCCATGAGATTACCGAAAAGAAACCAAAGATGAGCTCAGAGCATTTTTGGTGAACTTTTGATTTCACATTGCCTGGCCGGACACCCTGGGGCTGGGGCACGGGCATTTCCTGAACAGCCCTCAAAACAGACTCTTGAAAAACAAATGCTTTCTGTCGCGTCCATCATTCTAGAAGCCCCTTCTCATTTCAACCCCTTCCTGACACCAGCGTAATTTTCAGCCACGTGCGGAGTGGAGGAGCCCTATCAGCATGGCCACGAGACCTGGCTGGCCGCGTCAGCCTACATCCTTAACTTCGAAGTGTCTTTCCTGGGGGATTCCCAGCCATTCCCCCCATCTTCTCTGGGGGAGCCCGGAGCAGCTCGTGAGCCTCCACGCGAAAGTAGGAGGATCCTCGCGCCAGCGGGATCATTTTGATTCCACATGTCAGCTGGGAAAAGGGGAAGTTGGATATTAAAACCAGGGTCCCCAGTGGCTCTGTTTTATAGATAAGATAATGCCGGAATCCAGGAACGCAACTGGGAAGGGATATTATTTAGGGCGACTTGGATGCCAGACCCCTGGCACTTAATGGGGAGTCTCGCATAGCCCTTCCAACCAGATGGCAGCCCCCCTTCTTCATCACCACCACCGTTACCGGCCCGTGTTCGTTATGCACGTCCTTGGCCACGCACAGGTAGCGAAACCAATGGCTGCTGCAGCCCCACGCCTGGTCATCGCTCGCTCAGATGCTCGGCCTCTCACACGAATCAATCCTAGATGATAAGAAAGCAGGCCAAGGATGCTCACAGTTGGCTAATCAACATGGCCAGGATGGGTTTTCTTGAAGCTTCGGGCTTTCCCTTTGCACAGTTGTTCAGCCGGTAGGTCTCACCGTCCCCCGCTGGCTGCATAATGGACCCCCCCCCCAGTTGAAGGCCTGGGATGCCTGTGCAACGAGGGCCCCTGGGGAGCTCAGGGCTTTTGGGGGTTCCAGAGCCAAAGAAAGGCCTGACTCCATGACATCGTGCCTCCTCCCACACACCCCCGGGACAGGGGACGGCGGCCACCTGTGGATGCAAACACCAAGACACGGTTTGCCCCTTATGACCTTGCCCTTCTCTCTCTCCAGGTTGATACCACACATCCCGGGAATTCAGAACTCATCACCTTTCACGGTACAGCTCCTCTGCTTCACCTTATGTTTCTGTGGGACTTTTCCAGACCCTGTCGCTCTGCAGAAGGTGGTCTCCCCTCCCTAAGACTCGCGGTCGGGAAGATCTGGCTGCGGGGGGTGGGGGCAGGGATAGCTAAGCCAGCGCCGTGGGACCGGGCACCTCTCTTGGGTCTTGTCACACATCTGTGCATTCTGTACCTCGTGGCTGGGACTTCCAGCCAGCAGGAGGTACTCCATTTGTCCATTTGTTAATCTGTTCATAAAGCATCCCCTGAGACCACAGTGTGTGAATCTATCCCATGATCAGGCTGAGGCAGATGAATCCTATGCCATTCTTGCCACCCAGGCCCTCAGACTCCGTTAGACAGAACTATTTTAAAATCATTCTAATGTAATATACCAAGAACTAACACAGGGAAGGGCCGTGGGAGCTTTGCCTCAAAGTGTTCTTGGACCAGCCGCCATCGGCCTCCCCTGGAAGCGTGTGAGAAGTGCGGCGTCTCCATCGCTTCTCGGGCCTTTGGGCTGAGATCAAGTGTAAGCCCCACGGCAGACCTGCTGCATCAGGGGCTGCGCTTCAAGCCCCCTGTCGGGCCTGCACAGTAAAGTGTGAGAGGCTCTGGCTCTGGGTGTCCGATTAGTAACTGTCAGCAGAGGGGCACAGGCCAGGAGACAGGAGCTGCAGGGGAGCAGTCGCTCTGGTCTCCTGTCGCCACACCCCCTCTCCCTCTGTGTGTCCTCCTTCTGATTGAGAGGTCTGAGCACTTGCAGTTTAAACAGGGAGAAGTCATCCCCCCCCCCCCCAATACTGACCTCTGGCTCTGCTCCGTTGTCCATGGCCCGCCAGGCGGTGGTCTCCCTGATGAGGTTTTTCTCTTGGTTTTGGTGACAAGGTCCACACTTTTTCCACCCTCCATGGTCAGATCCAGTTCAAGGCTCCCCCTGCCCCTGGTGCAAGGGGGACCTCGGGGAGACAGGGCAGAGCTGGATTTGCTGTCTCAGATCCCCGTCCCCATGGGGCCCGTCTGGGGGGGCAGGGGAGGGAGCAGACCTTTCTGGACAGGACAGCCCCTGGTGATCCTGCGTCCTGCTGCTTACTTGTGGTGGTTACTCCTGCTCCCTGAGGTCACCAGCCACGGCGGGGCGGCGGTGAGCTCACCGTCCCCTTCCCTGGGCTTCACCACTGCCCGTGATCTCAGCAGGGGTGGGTGGAGGCGTTGCCGTCCTGGCCCTGTGATTTCGTCTCCCAGCTGACCCTCAGCTGGTGGCGTCAGGCCCCTGCTACGCACACTCCTTCCCCCATGCCGGGAAGCCTGAGCGCCCAAACCCCATCTCTCGGCCCGAGAGGACTGCTCTTGGGAGCTGGGAATTCAGAGATCTAGTGTCTACCCTACCCATCAAAGGGGATCGCTTCCCTTCCCCAAAGCTGAACTTCTAGAAGGCTCCCTCCATGCCTCTCCCCTGCTATAAAAGAGTTAGAGAGAGAGAGAGTGCTTCTCATGAATCTTGAGGGGTGATGGCGGGGGACACAGTCGGCATCCTTCCAACTTTGTGCATGGAATACTTGCACCCTTAGCGTCCTCTGAGGGCACCTGGGAGGTTCCCCTCCGCCCCTATCCCACCATGCCGCACAGACACAGATGAGATGGGCCTGGAAGCCTGACTGGGTGTTAAGCCCATCAGGCTGTGTGCGTAAAGCTGTCCTGCTGAGCCCCCACTGTGCCCTACTGGCACCTTAAAGACAGCACTTACTCCATCCTGCTTCACCCTTGGCCGCGTCCGTCTCCCCGCAGAGACCAAGCTTTGCAAGGTCAGGAGTTGTGTCTGATGTGTCTGCCTCTGCCCTCCCCATCATTTAGCAAAGGATTTCATACCCTCAATAGGCCTTTGTTTATTGAGTGGACTTTGCTAAAGGGGCTCAATTTGAAAACTTGTCGCAAAAGCATTTTATATAGAATGAAGGTGATTTTCCACGGTCTTTTTTTTTTTTTTTTAAACATATGTGTATTGATTGCAGGTGTTAAAGGAGAAAAAGGATCCTGGGGCCTTCCCGGCTCAAAAGGAGAAAAAGGCGACCAGGGGGCCCAGGGACCACCAGGTATTTCATCGATTGCTCTGGATCTTGCCTTTGGTTTTTGTTCCTGAGAAATCCAACCGAGCTAGACCGTAAGATGGATTCTATTACGACCCTCACCGCAAGCTCCACGGAGTTCTAGAGAGATCCAGTCGCGGGTCCCAGATGGAACTTTGTCGGGAGACCAGAGCTCCAGTCATCCGTGCTTCCTGTGCAAAGCGTGGCCCAGAGAGGGCCAGGGGCATGCTCGGGACCCCGCAGTGTCTGGGTCGTGGGGCCGACCAAGGGCTCGTCTCTGCCTCCAAGGCCAGCGCCCACTCTGTGAGCTAACCAGTGCGGGGTCACTTCCGCTGGGGAATAATGCTGGTTGCCACCTCGGAGACTTGATTTTTGAATTTCGGAGATGGCGGTGGTGAGTCTGACTCAGCACTTCTTTTTCAGGCCCTCCGGTGGACCCGACTTACCTGAGATACTTGCTAAACAGTTTGAAGGTGAGTATTTCTCTCCCGGACATTTGGCCGGTGTTTCCAAGTGCTCGAGCTTACACCTGCATACACTGGCTGATCTTCCTCTTATTGGATGTTTTCTGCTCGCAGGGGGAGAATGGAGACAGGGGGCTCAAAGGAGAAAAAGGAGACTCTCATGGCGACTTCTCTGTGTTAGGGCCTCCAGGCCTACCAGGGAGTCCCGGCCTGGTGGTGAGTAGTGATTTTGCCTCGTCATTTTCTTCAGTGAGTCTCAGCCTTCCCCGATGCCCCCAGTGGGACTAGGCAGTTGGAGAGTCAAGGGTCTGTCACAGAACCACACGCTGGAGGTAGGACTTGGCCATCAGCCCCTCTCCCTCGTACTGACTTACCGATCAGGATGTTGGCCGAGGCCCACGGAGGACAGGGAGCTGGCCATGGCCATATGCATTCAGGTCACTTCCAGGTCACTAGCCACACTGCTTTACTGATGCCAATGTGGAAAATTCGCCAAACCCGAGGAGTTACTAAACTAACGGTGAACATATCAGGCAGAATGGAAGGTGAGGGAGATATTTTTAGGGAGGCTATTTTAGAATCAAATACAATATTTCAGAATGAAATAGAATATTTCAGAATCAAATCACCAAAGGAGCCCCTAGATGGGCTCGGTCTCCTTAGGACTCTGGGTTTCTCCAGCTCCCGAGAGAGAAATTCAAGTTATGTCTCCAATGAGATTATGACCAGATCATGACCCTCAGGAACCAGACACAAGCCCTGGCCCCAGAGCTCACCAGCAGGGTAGACTCAGCAAAGCCAGAGACCAGGGCTCTCCTTCCACCTCTGCTGCGAGTTTGCTTTGACGCTTTGGACAAGCCCTATCCCCTCTCTGTGCCTGAGTTTCTGAATCTGCGAAATGCAAAGTCTGGGCCGTCCTGCCTTCAGGGCTCTCTCGGGTTGTTTGCAGTGACATTGAACCTAACGACTGGATTGCTGTTCCTTTAGGTCGTCTGCCACGTGGGAGGTGCCCAAAATGGAGGATAGTGATACCAATAGCTCGTGTTTATTGTTTTTTTTTACAAACACCTTCATATAAAGAAGAGCTGGGACTTGCGGTGATTAACGCTGCTTTCTCTCTTCTGTTCCTGTGCTCTTGCCTTGACAGGGCCAGAAAGGGGAGACTGTCGTCGGGCCCCAGGGACCCCCTGGTGCTCCTGGCCTGCCTGGGCCTCCGGGCTTTGGAAGACCCGGTTCACCTGGGCCACCGGGCCCCCCAGGGCCACCAGGACCACCAGCTATCCTTGGAGCAGGTTAGTGCTGGGAGTGAGTGGTGGCGATTTATGCTGTCCCTGCTGCTGAGCTCAGGGTCACCATATCAGACAGGCATCAGAGCCATACCGTGTGACAGAGAGCTATTTCCAGGTTGGAGCTTTCTTCCTTTCCTTTTTTTTTTTTTTTAATTGATGTGTAATTCACCGGCCATAAAATTCACCCATTTAAAGTGTACAGTTCAGTGGTTTTTAATATACTCGCGAGGTTATGCAGCCATCCCGTCTCTCTAATTCCAGAACATTTTCTTCACCCCAGAAAGACACCCTGCCCCAACTGGGATTTGGTCCTCTTTCCCTCCTTCCCCCAGACCCGGGCACCTGAAGGTTTCCTTTCTGTCTCTCAGGATTTGCCTACTCTGGACATGTCCTATCAATGGGAACGTAATAATAGGTGGCCTTTTGTTTCTGGCTTCTTCCTCTCGGATGCTCCATGATGTATCATGCGTCAGGACTTCGTTCCTTGTTGTGGCTGAATAATCTTCCATTGTGTGGACAGAGTACGTTCTGTTTATCTGTTCATCAGCTGATGGACATTTGGGTTGTTTCCACTTGTTGGCTGTTAATAATAACGCTGTAGGGGCGCCTGGGTGGCTCCGTTGGTTAAGTGTCTGACTCTTGGTTTCAGCTCAGGTCATGATCTCATGGTTTGTGAGTTCGAGCCCCACATCAGGCTCTGTGCTTCCAGTGGGGAGCCTCCTTGGGATTCTCTCTCTCCTTCTGTCTCTCTGCCTCTCCCCCACTTTCTCTCTCTCTCTCTCCAAAAATAAATCAGTAAACTAAAAAAAAAAAAAAAAAGAATCACACTGCTGCGAACATCGGTGCACAAGTCTCTGTGTGGACATGTTTGCGACTCTCCCGGGCGCGTACCTAGGAGTGGAATTGCTGGGACGTACGCTCACCCTGTTTCACTTTTGGAGGAACCGCTAACCTGCTTTCCAAAGTGGCTGTGCCAGTTTTGCATTCCCGCCGGCAGCGCACGAAGCTTTGAGGGTCTTCTCATTGTCACCGGCACTTGTTATCGTCCTATCTTGTTTATTCAGGCCATCACCCATTCACGTGCAGTGACAGCCCACGGTGGCTCTGTTTTGCCTTTCCCTCGGGTCTAATGGCATGGGTGGAAACCCCTGGGCTGCTTTGTCAAGGGACTTGAGGACCAGCACGGATTCTAACTCTATAAAAACTCTCCTTACCCATACCTACCTCACTTCCTCAAATAAAAAATGGTTGGTGGGGGAGGCGCCTGGGTGGCTCAGTCGGTTAAGCGGCTGACTTCGGCTCAGGTCATGATCTCACAGTTCGTGGGTTCGAGCCCTGCATCGGGCTCTGTGCTGACAGCTCAGAGCCCTGAGCCTGCTTCCGATTCTGTGTCTCCCTCTCTCTCTGCCCCTCCCCCGCTTGCACTCTCTCAAAAATTAATAAACATTAAAAAAAATTGTTTTAAGGAAATGTAACTCCAGCTAGCTTAAGCAAAAGGGAGATTTATTGGATGTGGAGGAGGCGGGTAATTAACTTATGGGAGGGGCCGGCTTGCAGCGGGACCCCAGGCACAGCCAGAACCGCGGACTCAACCCCCTGTGAGATTCTCCGGCCATCTCTTGTCTCAGCCTCTCTCCATACACTAGCTTCGTGCTTCTGCACCACAGACCACATCCTCTGCCTGGTGGGAAACGTGGTTACTGACAACTCAGAGCTTCCACAGTCAGCTAGAAATCTTGGCCTTCTTTCTTGGTTTTAGTTTGAGAGGTCCTGGGCTAGAGGACCTCGGGTCGAATTCTGTCCGACCCATCCTGGCTCAGATGCCCAACCTTGGGCCCCAGAAGGTGCGATCATATGACAACGAGACAGTGCCTTCTGAATCCAGATGGTGATAGAGGGGATGGGGACGATCTCAGGAGAAGGAGAGGATGCTGGTCCCACAAAGCAGGAAGGTGCTAGGCGGATAAAACCACAGGTGCCAGCACAACCTCGAAGGATGAGCAAGAGTTGCTGGAGGGGGAAGGACATTGCAGGACGCGGAGGGTCTGTTGTTCACAGCAGCTCTGTAAGAGCCACAGTCCAGGGCCCCTCGCTCCCCTGAAGAAGGATTGCCCCTCACGTAATGCCTGCAACCCACGGTTTCCAGAATGCTCTCGTACCAATTATCCCATCTAATCTTCACAGCAAGCCCGGGAGGGAGAGGAAAGGGATATTGCCATAAAACTCATTTCATGGATGAAGACACTGAGGCTCAGCGAGGTTAGAGACTTGCTCAAGGTCACAAATCCTAGTGGGAGGCGAGGCTGGGGTCCAAGTCCAAGTCCCCAGACCCTCCCTTCACTAGACACTCACCACCTATGTCATGATTTTCAAGAAAAATCTCACAGAGTAGTTTTAGTGGGACTTATGAAAACGTCCTTCACTGCCAAGGGCTTTGCCGATTTTGGGCGGTCAGAGAGGTAGGAGGAGAGCACGGCCGTGTGCATCGTTCTAGGGGAAGAGGGCACCGAGTCTTCAAACACTAAGAGCCCCTGGTTGGGTACTTACGTAAGGTGCAGAGCACACCCCCAGTGTGTGTCTTTTCTCGGTTCTCACCTCAGCCCAGTGAAGAAGAAATGCTTGTTGACATTTCAGAGGTGATGAAACTGTCGCCGCACCACCGGCCCTCCTTCTGCCGCCCGGCCCCTCTCTTCCTCTTTCTGAGCCTGCTGGCCTCTGTGCAGCGGTTGCCTGCCTGTCTCTAGGGTGAAGTAACTTGCCTGAGTCAGGACATTTTTGGAAACTCAGCTCAGACTGACCTATATAAACAACAGAAGCGACAATAATTTATTCACTTATAAAACCCGGAAGTCCCAGCGTGGCTTCCTACGAGGCTACCGTCAAGAATCCCGGAGCTTTCCCAAACCCGCCAATGTGGCCGAGTCCCGGGCCGGGCCCACAGCCCCCCAACGTGCAGTTGCAAGGTGCAGTGCTCTGAACGGGGTTGCGAACGCTCCCCTCTGTGACCGGCTGGCATCTCAGGCATTTTTCAGAGAGTGTGCTTTTTGGTAACTTCTCTTTTCTGCTTTGTCTTAGCCGTGGCCCTTCCAGGCCCACCCGGCCCTCCTGGACAGCCAGGGCTTCCCGGATCCAGAAACCTGGTCAGTGTTATCACCGGCGCGTATTCACTCCCCCACTCTGGGAGGATTTACTTAGAGCTTCAGCTGTAGTGCTGAGGGGCTGGCACACCTCTTGTGTAAGAACGAGGCCTCCGTGGCAATAGAATTGGGACAACGGCTCCTATCTAGTATCTCTTTAGGTGACGTATTGAGTTGAAAGATGCAGGCTACAAAATCATTTATGATTTTGGTTCCACGCTTCAAATCCTTAATTCACTGACCCGTAACGAGAACCAATTGAATTACATCAGAAAACGTAAGCACGGGAGTAGAAACAATACGACGGCGGGTCCTGTGCTGATCAGGTTGGCCCTGGGTAATTCGGCCTTCTCTCTTCAGCCAGAGGACAGCTCTCGCACATTCGTTACCGTCCAGATCACTGGCACAGGGCGCAGGTAGCACTCAGAGCCTATTGTGATACACAGGAAGAGGGACAAATACCTCACAAGGATGTCAGGAGTCCTGGGAACGCTCTTGGATCTTGGCTGGATTTAACTGGAAAATTTGGCTGCCGGATGAAAGAGCCATCCGGCCGATGACGGAATTTCGATATCGGGCACCTCGGGGGGATTTCTGAGCCATCTTGATGCACAAAGTCATTCTTTCCAAGGCTAGGTGAAAATGAATTTTTCATAATCTCTCTCAACTGAAGTGGAAAATAAAAGCTCTCTTGGCCTGATGTTTCTATAAGACTTGCGGCTTTTCGATAGATTTTCGCAGCTTTTACGTCTGCTCCTGGATTTGCCAAGATGGGTGTCTAATCCGCGGCCATTTGCTAGACGGAGAAATTACAGACTGTAATTTTCTATCATGTATTTAACGTTACAACTACCCAGCTGGGCAAAAAAAAAAAAAAATAAAAAGATTCGAAACCTAAGCGGAATTGCTCATTGGCTTGCCTTGCTCATTCCAAATGAAAACAAACTTGAAACTCTTTAAGGAGTAGCATGAGGCAGACACGTTGAACATCAGAGCCGCGGAGCAGCTCACGCAAATGAAGTGGCGAAGCTTACCCACGATTTCGCTAATACCCAGACCCAATAAAGACCACTCCGTTTACAGTTTTTTCATGTCTCTGTGCTCACAGAGTATTATCTCCCTGCTTTCATTTATTTATTACAGTTTCGATTTGTTCTCTAAGCTAGTTCGTGTTTTTGTTTCTTCGAAAAGAATGTCCTTTGGTTATTAACGAAGGCACTTATCTCTCTAAGGCACAATAGGCCTTTTCATTGGCCATCGGGGTGGGGGGGAAGGGGTGGCTCCTGTTTGTGTTTGCAAAGACCGATTTTTCAGATAGCACCACCGCTCTGATGATAACTGCCCTCTTTGGAATTTAAAATTTTCTGACAGGTCACAGCGTTTAGCAGCATGGATGACATGCTGCAGAAACCACACTTGGTCGTCGAAGGGACGTTCATCTACCTGAGGGACAGCACAGACTTCTTCATCCGTGTCCGAGACGGGTGGAAGAAATTGCAGGTAATTCTTAAGCTTCCCTTAACAAAAATGCCTCCGCATCCCCTCCAAGAATAATAGCCTACCCCTGGAGGTGCCATCTTCCCGTTTTGAAAATAGGCCAGCAGTTTCTAGTCGATGTCTCATTTTCAATGTCCTGTTTTCCTTCAGCTGGGAGAACTGATCCCCATTCCCGCTGACAGCCCGCCGCCTCCCGCGCTCTCCAGCAATGTGAGTGGTTGCCCTGCCTGACTTCTCGCTCCTTCGCTCAGCAGCAGCAGCTTCTGAGGCCCCCTGGCTGTCCAAAACCAAGCTCTCCGAGCTCTGGCCAGCCAGCTCCGCATGATTTAGTATCTGGTGGAAGCCCAGGGGTTGCCAAGTGCCACCAGAATGTTCTCAGTAGTAGAGCAGAGGAAGAACTGGATCCAGAGGCGGGGGACCTGCTGTTGCCACCTCGTAGCTGAATCCTCTTGGGCAAGGGGCTTGCCCACTCTCGGCCTCAGTTTATTTACCTGTGAGATCATGGCCGGCATAAGCAATCTAGAAGAGCCCTTTAGGTTTTGTGCTCTGAGACTTCTTTGCCTGGTAAGAACGTTGGCAGCTTCTATTGTCCATTTTTCAGCCCCACGGCAACCCTTGGAGGCAGGTCTTGTCATCCCCCTTCTGCAGCTGAGGAAACCGAGGCTCCGAAGAGCTGACTGTTCTATTAAGTGAATGTGTTGGCTTTAAAACATGGGTCTTCGTCTTCCTTGGTTCAGTGTTCTCTGTAAATGTTTTGAGGATATCCCCTCCCTTTCTGAGGATCAGTTCTGCATGGGGACATGAAACTCTTGGCCATCAAGAGTGGCCCCCAAAACAGTGGCAAACTATTTAAAGTATCTATTCAAGAAACGTCTAGATTTAACCTTTGGTGTACCCTGAAGAAGAGTTTGAATGCATATTCAAGGACCGTCTGTTTTCCTCTTTCACATAACAGCCCCATCAGCCACAGCCTCCCCTGATGTCTCTTGCGAGTGCCAATTACCAGAGGCCTGCAGTAAGTATAATTCGTGCATTTATCTTGCGGGTGCTGAGTTATGTGTCTACCGTGTACTAGGCCCCGTGCTTGGGGCCTCTATATGCTTGGTGCATATAGGCTAGAGAGAGGGGCAAACCAAAAACTGGGTAGTTACAGTGGTGTGGTAGGTCATTGGGGCGAGGCCCCAACACAAGATGCTGGGGATGTGAGGAACATCAAAGAATTCTGCCATCTTTAGAGGGGGTGACCTCCAAACTAAGACCTACAGGGGAGCCGAGAGAAGGAGAGAACCAGGTGGGGGGAAGAGAGTGGGCATTTGAGGCAGAGGGGATTTGGAACCGAGGGAGGCCAGAGAGAGCACTGTGCATTTGTGTCATTTTAAGTATTTCACTGTGGCCAAAGAGGCAGAGCTCAAGGTAGGGAAGGGAGGAGGTTAGTCTGCGGAAGGCAGAGGCTTGTCACCAAGGCCTGGGAAGCCGAGCCAAGGACGTTGACTTTTTCCGGTGGGCACTGGGCAGTTACTGAAGGGTCTTAAACAGGAAGGGGGTCTATCATGATTGGCATTTGAGAAATTACCTCGGTACGAATGGATTGGAGGGAACAGGCCCAGAGGCCCAAAGACAGTTAGGTGGCCGTCGTGTTATCTGAACCAAGATCACAGCGGTGAACGTGTAGAAAGGTAGGAAGATTGGAGAGATGTTGAGGAGACAGAAGAGTGATAGCTTTGGTCACTGGTATGGCTACGGGGCAGCCGGGATGCAGGAAATCAGGAATGACACCCAGGTTTCTGCTCAGGTCATTGAGTGCTGCTAGTTTCCTTCCCAAGGACCCTTCTGTTACCAGAATGAAAACTCTGACTCTTCCTTCACTAGCTTACGTGAAGATTTTGTTCAGATAATTGCAGGAACCTCCTGGCACTCATAGGCAGGAAGCACACCGGGGTGTGTGGACTCCTGTGCCCCTCTCCCTCTACAGACCCGCTCCTGCAGGGGTCTTTCTTCCCGCCTCCCTTCCATCCCCACCCCAGCACGCAGATGTAAGTTACATCCACAAGGCTTGCACACACCGCTCGGGGTCACCGTGGCTCTGCTGCTGGCCTCAGCTCCCTGTGACCTTACAGCTGCAGAGCCCAGGGCTACCTCACTCCATTCAGGGTCTGGGGAGAGGTAGCCTACATGGGCCATCTTGGGCTAACGGGCCATCTTGGGCTAACGGGCCACCCCCAGCCAGATAACAGCAGCCAAGAGAATGAGACCGAATGACCCAAGGCCACTCTTTTTAGCGAGTGTTGCGGGGACACTTTCAAAGAACAAGGCACGGGCTCGGCAGACGCCAGAAATGTGTTTCCTGTGATGCTGTCACTCATCAGGCAGGACCTCATCCAGGGCCCGGTGAGTCGGGGCACCTGTAAGAGATCCAAGTGGAGGCCACCCGGAGGGAGTCAGATAAGGGCCCCGTCTGGAGATCCAGACCTGGGAGTCTTCAGCTGAGCCCTGGCAATGGTGAGGGGGTGCCAGGACTCCCAGAAGAGAATCTGCACACTGAGAAGGGTTCAGGCTGTGAGGAGCAAAACCCAAAAGGAACGGATGGGAGAGACATGAGACCGAATAGAAACCATCGCCAGCGAGGAAGAAAGAATGCCAAACAAGGTAGAAGCCAGCGGTGTCCCATGCTTCCAAGAGGTCCATCAAAAGAACTAAATGGTGTCTTCCAAATTTAGAAGCCAGAGAAAAGCGTTTCTGGAGCATGAGGGGAGGCCAACGAGACTCTCTCTGCTTGAGGAATAAGTGGGAGGTGAGATGAGGAAAGCGAGAAGCATGCCTAGGCAACCCTACCAACAGCTCGGCCGTGAAGGGGAGAAGTTAGGGCAGCAGCTGAAGGGTTTTGAAAATAGCATTTTATCAGTTCTAAAGTATCTGTATTTGTAGAAAGTTGGACAATAAATAAAAAGAGCGGAGAAGGAAACAGGACGTCGCCTCTAACTTTACCAAAATGACAACCATCCACAGAGTCACCCTTCTCACATTTGTTTGTTGAAACGTTGTTGTCTCCATAAAAATGAGAGCCTGTTCGTTATAAACAAACGTTCTGGCACTTAGAGAAATACAGGCATAAGGCCACGAAAGCCCCCCCATCCCACCATTCATAAACGGCCATCATTCCAGACAGTTCTCTATGTACTTTTTAAAGAAAGAGAGGTGAAGATGGCTGGATTGGAGGCGTGGCAGGGAAGCCGTGCTCACCTCTGCGCCTTGCCTAGGGGTCCCCTGGCATGGGGACGCCATCCGCCTGTCACTGCCCTTGGGTGTAGCCACCAGAAACACACTGGTTAGAAGGCGATGAGACCAGAGGGCCTCTTGCCTCAGGCGCTGCCGTCTGCAGACGCACGGGAGGGAAGAAGACAGAGTTTGTATGTGGGACAGCAAGTCTGGTGACCCGGAAGTGGTCGTGGTGAGTGAGCGGCGGGCTGTGGCCCCCTCCCCGTGCTAAGGGCTGCTGCTAGGGCGCCCACAGGGGGAGTCTCGTCTCGGCTGGAGGGGGTGGCGTGCTTGACCGGACCTCCATCTAGCCTAGTGATGCGGACAAAACCGGGACGAATCAAGAGGGAGAAATTGGGGGATGTAGCGAGCGTGGAGTCTGTTCTCTTCAAAATGGGGAAGGAAAGCGATGGCGAAAGGGAGAAGAAGGTCCAGAGCTGTGCAGGGGCTGCGCGGGGCAGTCTGGATGTCGTACTTCCCAGCGAGCTGCGCCCACCCGGCTCGACACTGGAGGAGCCGAAGAGTGCCAATATGGCGGCGCTTGGTGCCGGGGCACGGAGAGGCTTGGCACCGGGGACCTTCAGACCTGAGAGGCAGTGCAGACTTGCAGAGAGGAGCACCGACTGCCTCCTGCCTCACCACACAGGGCTCATTTCATGCTGTTTGGTTTGAGATATTTTGAAATATTTCTCTTTTCTGGAGACTTGGGCACAGGGCACACCAGCCCTCCCCAGCCCTTTGCTGATGAGAGGAATGTCACTCCTGAGGTGACATCGAGGAGGGAGAGGACCACTCCTGGACACGTGCCACAGAATGTATTCCAGAGGGCACAGCCCAAAGCCCGGGAGAGAGGGATGGCTTTGGGGAGAGCAAGTGCAGGAGAAAGCAAGACCATGAAAGGACTTTTATTTTGGCTGCCGACCAAGGTGGCAGGAATGCGAGGCCAGAATTAGTGTGCGACCCCTAGTTGCTAAAAGGGTCTGCCCGGCAGTCTTAGCAATAAATGTCACGACCTTCTCCTTTCGGTGCCTTTCCCTGTGGGCCCCTGACGATCAGCCTCAGGCCTACTCGGGAGGTAGAAGAAAGGGCACGGCCAGAAAGCTTGGTGTAGCTCTCAGATCCAGGACCAGAGCCAGCTTAAAACCCTCCTGGAAGCTGAACTAGGGCAGCCCCGGAAGCCTCCAGCAAATGGCCTGCACCCTGGATTCAGATCTCTGAAGCGCCTTGTTTTGTTTCACGTGTGGAAGAAATTTCCACCGTTTAGAGCTATGCGGAGAGCCGGGCAGGCTGCCTGGGCTCTGAGCTCCCCTGCCCTGGAGATGGTCAGGGGGCCGGAATGCCACGGTCGGGTAGAGGCTGAATGCGGTGACCTCTAGCACCTTCCAGCCCAGCAAGTCTGGGATCCTACGAGGAACACGAGATGGGTGTGGGGCTTGGAGTTTGCTTTTTAACTCCTCACCGCACCGTCTCTTCTCTCACTTCCTTTTTTTCAGCTGCACTTGGTCGCTCTGAACACGCCATTTTCTGGGGACATTCGAGCTGATTTTCAGTGCTTCCAGCAGGCCCGGGCTGCGGGGCTGTTGTCCACCTACCGAGCATTCTTATCGTCCCATTTGCAAGACCTCTCCACGGTTGTGAGGAAGGCAGAGAGATACAGCCTTCCGATAGTGAACCTCAAGGTAAAGATAAATACTCTTCCCATTGCCTCCTGGGCACACTGGTCTCCGCTGAGGCTGTAGGCGACCTCCACCACCTGACGTCATCAGAAGTGTGCTGGTTCAAGACCCGCCTGTCTCTGATTGGCTCTGTGACTTTGGGTGGGTCAGTCTAACCTCTCTGTGCCTCAGTTTCCTTGTACCTACAGTGGCCCTTGGACAGGATGACTCTCGGGGCAGACAGGAGGAAGGAATAATAATTCCCTCTTTCATTTACGTACCTCTTAAAATGTTTACTGTGTATCCGTTATCTTGTTAGATACTTCCAGTAAAAGAGGGAGTTATTCTTTCCTCAGGTTGTTAGATGAGGAAACTGAGGTTCGGAGGGAGAAAAGCGTTTGCCCGGAAGTCGCTGCCAACTGGAATTCCTTTCCTCGACTCACAGCCCAGGGCCGGCAGTTCTGCCCGAGGCTGCTTTCTGTAGGGCATTGGCCGGATGGTGCCAGAGAAGGGCCACTTGGCCCCGGTCCCCGAGTGGAGCCACGTGGTCCCGCACCTTGCTTTGGTCCCCTCGGCACATCTAAGCTGCCCAGACCCGCCAGATATTTCTCTGCCCCCCTTTCCCTGGCCAGGCAGGGCCTTGTAGGCCCCCTGTTATCCCCTGGAGAGAGCCGGCTCCTTCAAGGCTACAGAGGGACAGCTCGGTTACTGCTCAGACCCATCCTGGTTCCTGAGCTCTCCCCATTTCTCAAAGGCACTTCGAGACCCTTAAGTCCCTGCGACCCCAGTGCTCCACTTTGGTACCTTGAGGCTCGCAAGTCCCATCGTGACCTCACAGCTGGCACTTTCCACCTCTTCTCCTGAGGTTCTGTTCTGCCACCGTCGCCCACTCAAATCATTGGTATTCTTGGAATACAAATAACTGAAGGCAACTGGGCTCCTTGAGGAAAGGAAGTAAGAGATTCATCTCTGTTATCACCCGCAGGGTAGACTGACATAGCCCTGGCACAAGTTCGGAGCTTGGTGCATATGCATAACATTTTTTAAATAAAAATTAGCGAAGACCTAAAACCCACTCTTGAAGGGGAGCAGCCTTCATACACATATAATAAGAGGAATTACCACAAGAAGTAAGACCACAAAACCAAAAGGGTTCAAGGATGGATGGTGAAATCAAACCACAAACATCTCCTGAGCTCGGACTCTGTCCAGGCTCTGGGATTGGGGCTGGTGGCTTTGGCGTGACAGGTGCCGTGTGGGCCCCGAGGAATGAATAAATAGCCAGTCCATTTGCAGGCTGACGGCGGAAGAATTCCAGTGTGGCATTTCTATCTCCACAGGGCCAAGTACTTTTCAATAATTGGGACTCAATTTTTTCTGGCCACGGAGGTCAATTCCATACACATGTTCCAATATACTCCTTCGATGGCCGAGACGTGATGACAGACCCTTCCTGGTAAGTAAGGGGAGAAGCCCTCAAAGTCTACGGGGTGATAGACTGTTTGAAGAGACATTCTACCAACGTGATGCTTTTACCAGCTGCCCCCTCGGGCTGTTGCTGGACTGAGCCTCAGTGAGGCAGCTGAGGGCCGTGGAGAGAGCCTGGCCTCACAGCCAGGAGACCCGAGTCCAGTACCTTAGTGAGGGACCTTTCAAGGTTCTCCCGCTCTCTGACCCTCGGCTGCCTCACCTGTAAAACGGGCAAAATAATCACAACTCGACCCTAGGGTTGCTGTGAGCATCAAATGGTAAGTGTGCGACTGTGCAACGCGCCGTAGGCAGCCGGTAGGCGGTAAGGACTGCTGTTCTTGGTGACCCTTAGACCCTGTGCTGTGAGCTGCGCTCTAATGCTTTCAATACGACGTGCACTCATTCAGATTCGAACGAGTTGGCAAAGCTTTCCTCAGTGTCTACTCTATGCCAGGCCTGATGCCCCCCTGGAAGGCACAGTACTAAGCTGCCTGACCCCCTGCCCTTACAAGGCTCACGGTCTACAGGGGAAGACAGACGCGACCCAGCTACAATTCTGGACAGGACGCTGCAGTTGTAAAATGGAGAAACAGATAAGATGATACGAGCACAGAGGAGAGATTTGTCCTTGTTCAGGGCTGACACTTAGAGGGCTGCCTGTAAGAGGAAACATTTAATGGACTTTGGAAGATGAGAAGGAATCGCTGGTCAGAAAATGAGAAAGAAGCTACTCCAGGCTAAGGGACGTCGTGAGCAAAGGTTCAGATTCATGAAAGCGGAGAGTCTGGTCTGAGGACAAGTCCAGGCTGGGTCTGGTTGGAATATGGGATGTTCAGCTAGCCGAAAAGAGCAGCTTTCCAAGTGGTGGGGTCCGACCACGAGCTGGGGCCAGCCCGTGAAGGGCTCAGAGTTTGACTTGGTTCATTACTTGGGCCAATTTGTTCACCGCTGAGATACGCTTCAAAGAAGTGACATATCGAAAGTAACGTGACACGATTCTCTTGCAGGCCCCAAAAGGTCATCTGGCACGGCTCCAGCACCCACGGAGTGCGTCTCGTGGATAAGTACTGTGAAGCCTGGCGAACCGCCGACATGGCCGTCACGGGACTGGCCTCCCCGCTGAGCACGGGCAAGATTCTGGACCAGAAAGCGTATAGCTGTGCCGAGAGGCTAATTGTTCTGTGTATCGAAAACAGTTTCATGACAGACGCTAGGAAGTAATGACCCTCCCGTGGTTCTTAAGAGTTTCCCAGTCTTTCTTACGTGAAGAGCCGACACTGAAATCGAAAATGTTTAAATGTTGTAAATATTAGTTTTTTTTAATCACACATCCGTCACAAGAGCAACCAAAGAAAACATACCTCAATGCACTCAAAACCGAAGACATAAAGGACTCAGATCTAAAGTAAAATCTGATCCATCTCTTGGTGCTAGACTCTGCAGGAGGCCCCATGCAGTGTGAACACATCCCACCACGGCTAAGAGCGAGTCGAAAACAAAGGCCTTGGCGTTCTGCCCACTGCATCCTTCCGAGAGTAGTTTCTCCTCCAGCCATTGTTGTCGAGTGTAGGATGTCCTTCGTGTTTTCTCACAAAGTCAGCGGTTAGAAACGTTACCCTTTCTAAGTTATGTGCAGACCCAATGCCCTGTCCTTCATACATCCGTAAGACACACCTGTCCTTTGCTGTTCAGCCAGAGAAACAGAACTGCTCAAATGATCCTGTTTGTATTTTCTGATATTACCAGACTTTAATGTTTCTTTCCTAAACGATTATTGCCATCATGCTTTAGGAGTTGTCTATTTTTACACAATATTTTAGTACAGCGTCTGTTTCTATAACTCTGACTTGCTGGGAAAGTTTAAGCTCCAAATTATCTGCAGCTAGAAAAGAGATGGTGTGTAATGACTACCTTTCCCTTGGCCCCCCCCCACCACCCAACCCCCGCCCTAGATTTTATGACTTCCGCAGGGCAACTCTCGAATTACAGCTGCCGTTGAACAAACAGGTCCGTGAGGAGGAGTTTTCTGAGACGCATATATCTTTGTGCTGTATACTTTGATTTTTTTTTTTCCATGTAAGTGAACATAAAAACATCTTTTCCAGGTGCTTTCTTCTGTTTGGCTCTTTTCCCCCCAGTTCCTTTATGCTCCACCGCTGGTGTGGGAGCGGCCCCCGGGGCGGGCTTGCTAACACCGGCCACTGCTCCGCCGCCCTCGGGAGAGGATCCGAGAACGGGAGCGTTTCCCGTCATGCTCCTCCGCTCCTGCCTGTTGTCTCCCACGTGGAGGGGGCAGCGCGGGGCGGGCAGAAGGACCCCCGCGAGGGAAGCAGAGTGAACTGTGACCTTGGGCCAGCCTACCTTGTTCTTTCAGCCATATCGGCTCCCGGTTGTTAAGCATCGGACTTATTATAAGGCCCATTTGCCTTTCTTAATCACCCTGCCAGGTAGGTATTTTTAGCTCCACTTTACAAAGGGAAAAAAAAAAAGTGAAGGCTCAGGAAGTCCCTTGTTCAGGTCACCCAGCTGACAAGCGGGAGGGCTACTTTCAGACTCGGTCTGCGTCGGATCTTTGCAAGGAGCCACCGCATGCGGCCGCCTGTCTGCTCCCTCCGGCTCTGGGTCTGTGGTGCTCTGGCTCCTGGCTTGACCCCGCGGAGAAGCAGAATCACCAGGCCAGGGGCATGCCGGGATACTTCCTCCCATTCAGCCGGGCTGGCCCAGAAACTCGGCAAAGTGAGTCCACCAGAATAGTCCTTGAGGTAGGAAGGAAATCAAAGACAAAACAATAAAAGCAGACAGCCCAGAACCTCACTTAGGGGCTTCCTAAGTGGAAGAGTGATGAGAATCTCTAATGAGTCATGGAATAAAAGACAGCTCTAGGTTGGAAAGCCCCAGAACTGGGTGGTTGAGGACCAGCCCATCCACCGAGTGAGTGGGGGCTGGGAGGTGCCTGGTACGGACAGGAACCTGAGACAGGAGAGGGACAGGAGGCTCCCGAGGTCATGAAGTGAAGCTGTCATCCATTTTAGTCAGCGCCCACCACGGCCCTGGGTCCCAGAGCAGGCAGGGCAAGGCGGGAGGTCAGGGAGAGCGAAAAGGAGCAGAGACTCCTGCTAACCCCAGGAAGGGAGGCCGAGTTTCCTGCTTCTCAGTTCTCTCTCCACTGGAGTATCACCAACCGGTCCTCCTGGAAGAGGCCCCGAAGCAACCCCAGCCCTCTTAGTCTCTGAGAATGATGGCCAAGATCCTGGGCATTCAAGACCCTTCGGTGAGCATCAGCTTCCCTGTCACTTGCCAAAGGCCACTAGCCCGGCGTCCTCATGGTTACTGAAGTGAGTCACATAGGCCCCTCTGCCAGACAGTTGCTCATGTCCCACCCCATCGTGGGACAGCCGTCACCAGTCTGCGCCTAGCCCGGCCCGCTTGCTGAGAGCCAGTGCAGACACTGCTTCGTCCTCGACATCCCCCAGCCCCCCGAACCTGTCTGCCTTTTGTATTCTTCCTCCTCTCAACACCTCGTGTTCTTGGCACACAATCGAAAGAGGCTAAAAGGTCCCGAAGCCTTCACTCTATTCCCGAATGTACCTCAAGGCCAGCAAACAGACTGATTCTCTCGGGAATAATAGGGAAGGAGGCAGGCCAGTAGTTCATCTTTACAGTGCTGGGGGTCTTTGGGTACTTGCCCCGAGTCCATAGAGCGTCAGGGTCTGAAGCCCACAGTATCCAAGGTCCCCTGTCCAGAAGCAGAACTAGAAGGACAGAGGCAGATGTCAACATATATGAGGGGCCAGGCCCCACGAGGAGGCAGACTGACTTTGAAGGGCGCAGAGAAGCCAAGAGTTCGAGAAGCTCCGGGAGGTGGTGGAGACAGAGCATGAAGGAGAAGGTCCAGGGTGATACTGTCTGCCAGGCCCGAACGCGGCCACACAGTGGTGCCTGAGGGGGAGCCTGAGGAAAGGAGGAGGACGGATGACAAGAGCCCCTCTCCAATTTCCTGCACCCTCTGGACCTTCTATGGCTTGCACTACGTTGTCCGAACCCGTCGAGAGCGCAGACGGAGACAGCGGGAATCCAGGGAACCGAATACGGTAGGACCGAGTACTCATCCGTAAGGGAGACACAAGTCGAATTCATAAGCCAAACATGTAAAACAACAAACAAACAAAAAGGAATGTATTGGCTCTGGAAACCAGGAAGAAAGACGGAGGAGGCAACAGACTCGTGACGTGGTCACTTAGTCTGTTCCGTGTTTGTGTGTGTGTGTGTGTGTGTGTCTGTCTGTCTGTCTGTCTGCTGTCTTGCTTCTGCTTTTCTCTGTACTTGGCTTCCTTCCCTCCAGAGAGGAACAAGAGTTCTCCGTGTGGCGCTGGTTGTTCCCAGACAGCTCCAGGCATACAGGACTCTCCACCACCCCTCCCTGCCCTGAGACCGGCTTCAGAGAAGAGACTTCCTCTCCCCTCTGGGATTATATTACTCCCTAGAAAGGACACGATCAGTCCCCCCTGTGTTGTGTGCCTGTAAGTGCGATTGGAAGCTCCACCCAAGATGGGGTGTGCAGAAAGAACAATTCGTCCACCCAAAATGTGAGGCTTACAATGACCAGAAAATGGGGACTCGGGGAGCTGAGAAAACAACAAAGACGCAAACCAACAAAAATCCCAGCACACACAGCGCCAGGGAAGGGCCGAGTGTGGGGTAGGTGGTGGTGGATGATAGAGGTGGGATCACACTGGCCTTGAATTCTAGAAAAAGGCATTTGAGCCTGATTCTGCCATCGGTGGTGCGCCTTGGGAAGACTTTGAGAAGATGAGGTATTGGAATCAGGTCTTTGAGAAAAGTCAAGCAGTCTTTTGTGTATCCATTCGTCTGTTCAGAAATACTTCTTTTTAAAATGTTTCATGTTTATTTTTGAGAGAGAGAGAGAGAGCACGAGCAGGGGAGGGGCAGAGTGGGAGACACAGAATCCAAAGCAGGCTCCAGGCTCGAAGCCGTCAGCACAGAGGCTGACCTGGGGCTCAAACTCACCAACCGCGAGATCATGACCTGAGCCGAAGTCTGATGCTTAGCCAACTGAGCCACCCACGCACCCCTAGAAATACTTTTTGAATGATGATTTTGAACCCAGGACTATGTTCAGGTTTGGAAGTACGAAGAGAGATGAAGCGCCCCGCTTTTCAAACGCACCGAACTCACCCTCATGCCACAGAGTATCTCAGGTCTCACATGCACCTCCTTCCCCCCGGCCAACTCCACACAGACCTCACCAGCTGAGGCCAGTGTACATATGTGCAAATCTGCCTAACCCAGCAGCTGGAGGAGCACTTCTCTGGCTACTTCTTGAGCTCCTGGGTCACCGAGGCACCGCTGAGCCCCGCCTGGCGCTCGGATCCCCACTGGCTGACTTTCCCTCTGCCTTACACTGGCCACTCCAACTTACCAGGCATTTGGGTATAGACACGCCTTGCTCTGGGTTTGAATTTGGCCTCTGCCCTCTAAGAGCCTTGGAATCATAGGCAGGTTACTGAAGATTGTCCCCTACGGTCAACCTCTCCCTGCGGCTCAGTTGCTTTCGCTCTAAAATAGAGGTAGTGATAGGAACTGCCCTCTCTCGAGTTCAGCTGTTGGAAACTCTAGTAAGCGTCCATAAGTTCTCACTGTCCTTGGGCTGCCCGGAGGTTTCTCAGGAGGAGCTGGGGGTCTTGCCTTGCTGGATGATGTCTTCTCACCTGGTTTCTCTGCCTGACGCCAAGCCCAGGGGTTGGGCTCGACCTGTACACACCGGTGCAGCTCTGCGTGTTGGTGTACATCCGCCCAAGGCCCTAAGGGGGTAGGAGCCCCAAGCGTCCGGCTACCCTCGCCCTCTGGCCCATCCTCCCCATAATCCAACAACTAAAATGTTATCATCTGGCTCCGTAGGGGCTCCAAGATTCAGCCCTGGCACTGAGGCTGGATTCCTCCTGATTGACAGGAGCACATGCTACAACGACCATAAAATAGTCTGGTTATGCCCCTGCCTAAGCCTCCCCCTGAGTTCCAAAAAGGACCCGGAGCGCCCCGTTAGCTGCTCTGTTTGTATGGGAGATGGCCTGCCCCACCTCTCCCCCTGGACACGCTCTTTTTCCTCCGGTCCTCTCTCAGTGAATGGCACCACCACCCAGCCAGTAGCCCCAGAGTCATTTATTTCTTCATTATTCGCTCGTTCATTCAACAACTATTGACTGAATGCTTCAGTAGTAGTAACAACATCAGTAATTTAAAAAACCCATAAAAGTTAGTGCTAGGGAGTTCAGGGTGTTTCCCTGATGGCTACTTCTGTTCTTCTAAACGTCACAATATTTCACCAGTATCTTGGGGCACCGTGCTGTGCTGCGTGTGTTGGTCTCTGAGACACAGTGGGATGCCGGCTCCTCTCTTACCTTCCCTGGGACTGTGGCTGACACCTCCAGGTTGATCTCCCGGCCTCCAGCTCCCCACTCCACACCAGGGGAGAGAACTTCCTTTTTATTTTTTTTAATGTTTGTTTATTTTTTGAGAGAGAGAGAGAGCAGGGGAGGAGCAGAGAGAGAGGGAGACAGAGGATCCAAGGAGGGCTCCGTGTGGAGAGCAGAGCGCCCAAGGTGGGACTTGAACTCATGAGCGTGACCTGAGCCAAAGTCGGATGCTTAAGCAACTGAGCCCCCCGGGCGCCCCGAGAGAGAACTTCCCGAAGAGCCTGCCACCCACCATCAGTGTTTTGATTTGGGTTCCCCCTTAGATAAGCATTCACTTGCAAGTCGTTCACATGGGAAGTGGTCCCAGGACGCATCAACAGGGGAGTGAGGAAGTGAGACGGAGAAGGGAAGGCAGGCTGTACAGGGGGCATCGAGTCACCACTGTGGACGACCAGGCCATGCTCTCCTCTCAGGACCTCTAGGAGCCAGCGCAGGGTGGACAGGCACCTCAGAATGTCCCGCCTACGGGACAAGGGAGCTGTGGTAGTTATACGCCGTTAGTCACTGGAAAGCCGGGGTGTGTGAAATTCTAGTACTTCCGAGTGGCCAGGCCCAGGCAGAGTGGGCTCAGGCTGCCAGAGAAAGATCTCACGCAGACTCTTAGAATCGGGGGTTGGAGGTCTACGGGCCCGGCGCGGCCAAACCTGCTGAATCAGGCTCGGTCTAATGGAAAGTGACACAGGCTTAGTTTCAAGAACAACACCTACCAGGCAGCAACCTTGAGAATCCGCGGGGGGGGGTATAAACCCGGTACGAGTGCCTACAAGCTCAGCAGAGGCAGCCCCTGCCTGCGAACCTGTCTGGATGCGGATTCCCGCAGGACCGTGCCGGGGGGGGGGGCTGGGGGCGCTCCTGTGCCCGGAGCAGCGAGGAAAGCCCACGGCGGCCTGTGCCGTTGCTCACGACCCTCAGAAGGACTCCCAATCCTTTTCAATATAGACTTTTGTGCTTATCAGTATCGACGGGGAACAGGCGTCTGTTAGTCATCGAGGAGATGAGGCGGTCTCGGAATGGAGCCAGACGACGGGTCGGAGCCGGTTAAGAAGAATTATGACGGAAAGCAGGAGCTAACTTTTAAACCAATTCAAATTTGCATTTCAGCGAGAAGTCAGAAGGCAAGGAAAGCACGAAGTAGGATACTGGGAGAACAAGAAACAATCCTTGAAAACAAAATAATCGTACGTGCCCCCAAATAAGTTAGAACTGCAGCATGCATACTATTGAAGACTGACTTAGTGAGTTATCGGATAAACGCATAAGAATTCATAAGAGATTCCCTCAGAACACAGACCAAAAGATAAATTCGTGAGATAAAAAAATAAGAGCGAGGAAAATAGATACAATGTTCCAACACTTCTGTAACAGGAGTCATTGAATCAGAAAGAAGAATGGATGGAAGTATTTTTTTAAAGTAATCTCTACACCCATTGCGGGTCTTGAACTCATGACCCTGAGATCAAGAGTTGTGTGCTCTTCTGACTGAGCCAGCCAGGTGCCCCAGAAGTGAAATAAGTATTAGTTAACAAAAAAATGAGAGAGAATTTCCTGAGCTGTAAGAGTTTTCTCTATGGATTCAAGTGGTTCACTGAAACCCATAGGCTTATGATGAAAAATCTATAAACCACTGACACAGAAGCCATTTAAAAATTTTTTTTAATGTTTATTTTTGAGAGAGAGAGAGACAGAGACAGACAGAGCATGAGTGGGAGAGGGGCAGCGAGAGAGGAAGCCACAGATCCGAAGCAGGCTTCAGGCTCTGAGCTGTCAGCACAGAGCCCGACGCAGGGCGAGAACCCTCAAACCATGAGATCGTGACCTGAGCCAAAGTCAGACGCTCAAACGACTAAGCCTCCCAGGCGCCCCAACAGAAGCCATTTTAAAAATGAAAAGATTCTATATACAATTTACTGGTAGGAATTTTTAAAACAGAGATATAATGGATAACGTGCTATGAAAATGTAATGATCAAAACCGACGCAAAAAAAATAAATAGAAAGCCTGAATATTCTAACTATAAGTGCAATTTAGAAGGTTATAAAAAACCTGGCTGTCTCTCCACATTCTGCATTCTTAGATAGTTATGGCTGGGATAAAGAGAGAGTCCTCAAAGAAAGGGTGCTGCTACAGAAGAAAGAAAATACAAATTGACAAGCGAAAATATAAGACCTTTTATATCCTACCTCTTGGGTGGGAGACTTCCTCTGTATCTATAATTCCCATACACGCGATTCCAAGAATGCTTTAATTCACATACACTAAAGATGTCCTCACCCCCAAAATGACATCACAGCTTTCGCATCGGGCTGCTGCAAGTTGAGGGTCTCTGGGTGACGTACACCCCAGCCCGCCAGGTCCCGATGGTAGCCAATTGTTAATCATTCATTGAGCACATATGGTGTGGAGAAAGAGCGACTGCCCCCAAGGATCTTCTATTCCAGCAGAAGGGAAAATAGATTACACAAATACAAAGAAATATATAAACGAGATGGATCTGGGGACTGAGAATTGTTAAAAGAAGACAAAACAAGGGAATTTGGAATGTGGTTGGGGGAGGGGATGCTGAGATACCCTTCCGCGAAGACGGATTTGAGTTGGAATGTTTGTAACTGGTGTATTCAGATGTCTTCATTAAGGTACACTTTGGTTTCTTACAAATATTGTCCCCAAAGCACGGTCCTTTCCGGGATAGGCCCTTATAAACCTCTCAAGAAGTATATGAGTAAAGGTCCGTGCAGAAGACAAAAACACTTTATAAGCATTTGAAACAGAGGAAGTTTGCTGTAATTAGTCACACAAGTGATAGAAAAGCCTAGAAACGGAGCGAGGCACAGTAAGACTATTGAGATATTATCAAAAGAGAGGCAGGTGGAGGCAGATGTGGACCGAAGCCCAGAGGCCAGGAGCAAACAGCGACGGCTGGGCCACGCTAGGCCCGGACGCGTGCAGGAAGGAGACCTCAAAGCCAGAAATCGCCCTGGAGGCAGAGAGGCTAGAAGAAGATGACTTAACGTTGTCCGTTTCTCCTGCTTTTCAATCCCTCGCCTACCAGCTGACCCAGCGGCTTGGGCAGCATGTCCTGCGGGGACCAAGTTCCCACCCCCAAGTCTGGGAAAGGGTGAGCAGTGTACCTTGAGGGCAAATGGGCCCAGGACGGATGCAGGTGGGTTTTGAGACCTCCTGGGGCTTAAGAGTCTAGTCTACTCTTAGACCTCAGTCTCGAATGGTTTAGATCCCTTCTGCCTTCCCCGAGCTGGGTCCTGACTGCTGGGAACGCAGAAGGGGAAGGAGTGCCAGCCGCTGCTAAGAGATCCCTCCCCTTCCTTCTTCAAGGCCCCGCTCTCCCAGTGTGTTTGGGGAGGGCAGAGGGACAGGAAACTGGACAAGAGTGGCTTACTCACCCGGCCACAGCTGTCGTTCTTTCTGAATCGGCTATTCCTGCTTCTCTGGCTAACGGCGGCCACTGACACCCTCTCTGGGGCGGGCGTTCAAATGCTGGTGAGGCGCCTGGAGGACCCGAGCCCAACTACCCCCCTTAGTGTCCACTCGGCCCAGCCACAGATTCCTCCCTTCTGGCCGGTATAAGTAACTCCCCTTCTCCCCCGCTCCCCGCGGGAGACCACGCCAGGCTTCCTCTGGCGGACTCACACGAGTCCAGGGGCAACTCAGAAAATGATAATCTCCTTAGGAGCAGCCGGTCCATCAGGGCCCCCCTCTCAGGGGCTGATTCCTTGACGTCTCCCCAGCATTTGGCTTAGGGGAAGGGTCACCGCTCACCGCAAACACGGCTGGCCCCACAAGGCAGAGGATTCTGTCTCCAACTCCCCTCTTTTTGTCCGCCCCAGTCACCTCATGGAGATTAGAAAGGAGGGGTGGGGGGCGGCTGGTGGGGACATTCTGACACCTTCCAGGAAGCCCCAGCAGAATGTGGTGCTAGGGCGGGCAGCTCACCTGAGAAGGTGGATGCTTAGAGCCTCTTTGTCCTCGTCTCTGGGATTTAGCCAGAATTCCTGGGCGACCAGAAAAATCCCACTGAGTGTCCCGTTACTTTTGAACAATGGAAAGGGGGGTGGGCTTGCAAAGATCTGGGCGAAGAGTGTCCCAAAAGAAGAAACAACAGGTGTAAAGGCCTCAAGATGCAAACTCAGATGGGGCAGGAGGAAGCTGGCGAGAGCTTAATGAAGAGGCAATGAGGGAGAAGACAGAGCCGGACGAGGAGGGACGGGACCGGGGACGGCTGCAGATCACCTAGGCTCCTGCGGACTGAGGTAAGGTGTTTGGATTTCCTGTCCGGTTGCTCTGAGAAGCTACTGGGTTGTAAACACAAGAGCGGCATGAACTGGTTTTGTTTATTTATTTATTTTTTTTGAGGCTGCAAATGATACAACTGAATGTATCATTAGGATTATTTTCCACTGTTGGAAAACACAAAACCAGCGCTGACTTTCTACGCACAAAGAGGGTCTCGCAAACACATCCTTGCCTCCCGCCGTTAGCGTCCATTTTATCATCGACATGTGTACAACTCTCTAGATGTTGGCTCACAACGGACCCGTTAGGTTGGACAGTGTATGAACTGATTTTTGTTTCGGAAGGACCGCTGTGGCTTCCGTGTGTCGAATGGACTGTGGGGTGACCCTGGAGGCGAATGCCCAGTTCCCAAGCTGTCGCGGTGATTTTGCGGAGAGGCGATGATGCCACGGCACCACGGCTAAGCCAAGGACACGGTGAGACGCGGGGATGTTTGGGTTGGACTCGGGAGGGGCCCGCTGAAAGGGCTTCATTGTCAGAGAGCGATCTCTGGGATCGGGGCCTGGACGGTTGCCTGGATGGTGTCCCTACTTCCTGGTGCAGAAACGACTCCGCGAGTCCTAAGTCATTGCTGGTCGGTGGTTTTCTTCATTATTGTCTCCCCAGGAGTATCTGCCACTTAGTAGGTGCTCAATAAATATGTGTCGAATTATTGAAGAAAGCAATAGTTTAATCAAGTTGTAATTGGGAAGCCTAGCGGACATACTCAGACTCTTGCCACCCATGACTAAGTGATGCGTTAAACAACTCCATTTACATTTGCAAAATTCTATCTAAAAAAAAATTGGAACGAGAAGCAATTCCAACTGTCCTCAGCCGACTACCTCTATCTCCTCCTTCTGGGTAGGGACAGCAAAAACTCACTTCTCTGGCAGGGGAGCAAATCCCTCCACCCCCTATCGGTCCTGCCTCTTAGGAGACACGGGAGAGTTTCACCGAGCAGCGGCAACCTGGACCCCATAGTGGAGAAATTTCTGCTCATCGCCCAGGCCTAGGGAAGCGTCCATTTCCTGGGGCCCCAGCTGCCGGACCCGAGCTGGCTCGAAGCTCCAAGTGATGAGGAAGGTCTCCACGGGCCCTGGGCTGTGTTCCCGTCCATGTTGCTTCAAGATGAGATGCTTCCTCTTTGCTCCAACCTTCCTTCCCAGCCACAGATCTCTGCTTTTGCGATACTTGGAGGAAAATGGGCATCCGGCTCCCTGCACCCATGGAATCTTACCGGGAGGAGAAGGGCTTCGCTTTGGTCTGTCTGCTGATCCTTCCACTTTCAAACAGCCCAGCTTTGACGGAAGCGTCCTTTTCGGTCGTGCGTAGACAACCCATTCCAGCACCCTGGTGCCTTTGGGGACAGACCTCTCGCCACGGCCAGTGATGATCAACCGGCTGTTGACGGCAGCTTCTCCCCCAGGAAAGGGGAGTCCTTGCGACTCCGCACCCCCTTGCCCCAGGCAGCGCCATATTTTAGGGTCCATTACCTTGTTACTCACAAGTCTCCATGTGCGGGGACCAACTGCTATATTATTCAGGCTTCTTCGGTTGTGGGACAGAAATCCAGTTAACCCTAGCCTACCTAGAAAAGAGGGGTTACTGGTTTTTGGACAAAGGGCGGGCCATTGTCAAGCTTTTTGTTCTCTCTCCCATCCCTCTCCCTGCTTCACTCATCTTTTTTTTTTTTTAATGTTTATTTATTTTTGAGAGAGAGAGCGAGAGAGCATGAGCATGAGCAGGGGAAGAGTAGAGAGAGAGGGGGACACACAGAATCCAAAGCAGGCTCCAGGCTCTGAGCTGTCAGCACAGAGCCCTGCGGGACTTGAACCCACGAACCACGGGATCATGACCTGAGCTGAGGTCAGACTCTTAACTGACGGAGCCACTCCGGCACCCCACAGCTTCACGCATCTTGACCTTTCTCTGTGCTCAGGCCTCATTTTCTCGTACTTGGGAGGGCTTCACCCTGGCGAGGACAGACTACAGGACGCATGGCCACCGGAAGCTCCTGCTGTATTGTTTAGCTCAGCTACGCCCAGGCAACGAGAAGACTGCTGTCCCCTCGTGGTGCTGAACTCGATTTAAGTCCCAGCTGTTCCCGCCAGCTTCTACCAGCCTCCTCCTTCTGTTCGAGGCTGCAGGATGGGGTTCTGTGATTGGTCAGGCTGAGGCGGCGTCATCGCCTGGGGAGGGGGTCAGGACTCCGCGATGGGCCACCCCGCCGGAATCAACCAGATCTCTACGAGAAGGAGGTGAGAGCGCTGTTTCCCCAAAGACAGTCTGGGATCAAGGAGCTAGGCAGGCAAACACGACAGATCCGTCTTACAGGAAGTCCGATCGGGCGCAGCCCAGGCCCGGGAGAAAGAGTGCGCCCTCGGAGGCTGGTGCTGTTTGCTTTTCTAACCCAACCGAGAAATGCACGTTGTGGGCAGGAACTGTCACGAGGCAGCGAGCGCCACGTCTTCCTGCGTGGAGACGCGGAGGACGGAGGGGACAGCGGGAAAGGGAGGCCCTGCCTGCGCACCAGCCAGCAGGAGGCTCTGGGGGGCGGAGGGCCCTGCAGCGGATGAGTCAGTGCGGCGTCTCACGCCTGCCTGCGTTCTGCTCCGTCCAGTTCTCCAAAGCCGAATAAATAGGAAGCGTGGCAGACTGGCTTCTTTTTAGCGGCAGTACACTCGGGTTTGTTTTCCTGGGCATGAGTCCACTGGAAAGCAATTCTTTTCCCTTGCCTTCTTGCTGCATCAGAGAAATGGAGCAATTTTAAAGAGCGATTTCAAAGACACCATTTTGTAACTTACAAAATGGAATCACATAGGGGCTGCCAAGTTGGCTGTGCTGATACGTCAGGACGGGTTCTTTTAAAAAAAAAAATAAAACTGTGTATATTTAAAGTGTACAACATTTTGACATACATATACATAGTGAAAAGATGACTACAGTTAAGCTAATTAACATATCCGTCTCTCCACATAGTAACCATTTGTGTGTGTGTGTGTGTGCGTGTGAGTGAGAGAGAGAGAGAGAGAGAAAGAGAGCACCTGGGATCTACTCTTAGCAAATTTCCAATATACAATTCAATATTAGTAACTGTGGTCACCAGGCTGTCCATTAGCTCTCTAGAACACATTCCTACCACATAATTGCCATTTGTACCCCTTGCTCAACATCCCCCCATTTCCTCTGCCTCCCTGCCGCTGGGAGCCACCGGTCTACTTTCTGCTTCTATGGATTCGACTTTTTTTAGATTCCACATGTGCGTGAGATCATGCAGCATATTTTATAGTCCATTTAATATAATGTCTTCCGGGTTCATCCATGTTGTTATAAATGGCTGGATCTCCTTTTTTAGGGCTGGATAATATTCCATTGAGTGTATATGTGTATGTGTGTGTGTGTGTGTGTGTGTATATATATATATGTATATATATGTAAATTACATATATAAATTACGCACAGTAATTTCTTTTAAAATATTTTTTAAATGTTCACTTATTTTTGAGAGAGAGAGAGAAGCAGAGCGTTAGCAGGGGAGGGGCAGAGAGAGAGGCAGACACAGAATCCGAAGCAGGCTCCAGGCTCCGAGCTCTCAGCACAGAGCCCGATACCAGGCTCAAAACCACGAACTGTGATATCATGCCCTGAGCCGAAGTCGGACGCTTCACCGACTGAGCCACCCAGGCGCCCCCAATAATTTCTTTATCCGTTCAACCATTGACAGGCATGTAAACTGTTTCCATGTCTTGGCTGCTGTGAATAATGCTGCAACGAACATGGAAGCACAAGTAGATCTTCAAGGTACTGATTTCGTTTCCTTTGGATGCGTACTCAGAGGAGGGGTTGCTGGATCGTATGGTAGTTCTATTTTTAATTTCCCAAGGAACCTCCGTACTATTTTACATAATGACTGTACCAATTTCCATTCCTACCCGTACTGTACAAGAGTTCCCTTCTCTTCGCATCCTCTCTAACACTAGTTATTTTTTGTCTTCTTGATAACAGCCATCCTAACAGGTGAAAGGTGATATCTCATTGTAGGGCTGACATGCGTGTCCCCAATGACTGGCGATATCAAGCATCTTTTCATATACCTCTTGGCCATTTATATGTCTTCTTTGGGAAAATGTCTATTCTGGGCTTTTGCCCATTTTTAAAATTAGTTTTATCTTTTTAATTTATTTATATATATATTTTTTGCTGTAGAACTGTATGAGTTCCTTACATATTTTGGAGATTGAACCCTTATCAGATACAGGATTTGCAAATATCTTCTCCTATTCTGTAGCCTGCTGTTTCATTGTGTTGATTGTTTCCTTTGCCCAGCGAAATTTTTTTTTGAGCATTTAATGTAGTTCCACTTGTTTATTGTTGCTTTTGTCGCCGGAATTTCTGGTTTTCTATCCCCCCAAAAATCATTGCCAAGGCCAATGTGTCAAGACTTGTTCTGATCATATAGTTTCTATGAAAACCAGTATGCTAGGATCAGAAGAGATCTTACATGTCACAGCCAACGCTGTCAGGCTGCAGAAAAGGAAACTGAGGCCCAGAGAGGGGGAGAGAGTGATTTAAAGGACCTCAGTGAGTTTGAGGCCAAGTGAAGTCTTACCACTGAGGTCTTCTGCATCGTTGCACCAGGATCTTTCCATGAAGTCACTCAAGACTGCTTCATAAAGTAAATCATGGAGTGTCTGCTACGCATGTGCTTCTAAATGTCCTTGAAAACGGTGGATGGGAAATTTCAACCTGCTGCTGCCAGTGACATTGCTAAATGAATTCGGTCCTCGCATGCCAAAAATATCTCCACAAGGATGTGCCTCTGCCCTCGTTTAAACACAGGACGTGTGAATTCAGCCATCAAGGACGTGCCCTGGCCTCCCCATGGCCTTCTCGGCCTCTGAGCTCCTGTGGTCTGAAGGTGGTCTCCCTGAATCGGCTGCTTGACTGTGTTTTTGTCATCTCTGGTGTTTCCCCGTCTTGACTGTTGGGCTGCGCTGCTCAAGACTGGTCCCCGTCGCCCTGCCCCTTACTTGTCACAGTGAGGCTGTGGGGATCAGTTGCTCCTCCAGACCCCCCCCCCCCGCCCCAGGATCTGTGCCTTGCAACCTGATCCATCCGCAGTATAGCAGTGGGTTCCCTCGTACGTTGGCTTCCAGGTAGACTAGGCCAACTGGCTCCAGACGAGAGGGAGGGAGGAGCGTGAGGTCGGGGTACTTATTTGTTGGGTTTCCTGTCTTTGGGCTCTCCAAGGTCTGGCTGCATCCCTCCTTTGAAAAGCACGACTCCAGTCAAGAGGCTCCCTACCCAGGCCTCCCTCTCCACGCACCCGTAGCTCCTCCTCCCCGCACCCATTCAGGCCTGGGCTGGTAACAGCTCTGTCATCGGTACCTCCATGAGCCTTTGGGCTTCCGCGTTCTCCATTGTGGTTTCTCCACACTCTGCCATCCCTTTGAAAACAGTCTCTTTATCAGATGCTCTTCAAATTACCCCATTTGCGTGTGTCACCTGTTCATCTGGGACTCTGACTGATAAACTACCTAACTCCAGCCTGGGACTTCAGTCTCCCCCAATCTCTGAGACATTCTCTATGCCGAGACAATGTTTGGAACCTAAGCTCCGGAGTCAGTTTGCCTGGAGTGTCCTTGAACCTAGACTCCTGCGTCTTAATAATGATTTCTCACCTGCTTCCTGAGAACACCCCTCCAAACCTTGGCGTGGAGCTGCTCACACACAGATGGCAAGTGGCCAGAAATCAGGACCTTGAGCAAGGAGGCTGCAGAGCCATACTGCTGGCTGACTGGCGTCAGGTGTCTCGTGTCGCAGAGGGGCAAGAACAGACCTGGGAATCCTGAAAGGGAGCCTACCCTGCAGCATCGGAAGCCAGAGTGTTCTCGGGCTTTCTTAGGCTGCTAAGAGCTGGGGGGAGGGATTCGCGTCCACAGGCAGGTCCAAGCACCAAGGAGGAGCAGCACCTGTCAGGGCCCGGTGTGTTAATGGCGGTGGGGTGTCTGCGAGCTGGACTGGAAGAGCCCCTAGGGAAGGGGAGGCATCGTACTCTCCTCTCAGCACTCACCCCCATAGCCCCCAAGTTCAAGGTCCTGGTCCCCCTGGACTTGTCATCCCCGGGGGGGGGGGAGGGTCTCTGAGGCTCCAAGCCCCCGGTTCTGGTGATCACAAGCTATTCAGTAGTAGCCGATGCCGTCTTTATTTCTGTCCCTCATTGTGCCAGACACAAAATATGTTCAATTGAGAATAATTTACAGTCGCTTACAACCTGCTTCCTTCAGACTGCCGCTCGAGCACACAACTGTGTGGGATAGCAGTTTCGCAGAAGAAATAAGCAGTTGCAAAGATGCCCAGAGCGAGAATATTATCTCACAGGTTTGATAGTGTTTCACGGCGCGTCAGACAGTTTCTCACGCATTACATATCAATTGAGTCTCACCATAAACTTATTGTGTGTGTGTGTGTGTGTGTGTGTGTGCGTGCGCACGTGCGTTTATCTATCTGTGTAGCCAATGTATCTGAAGAGCGTCAGGCCTCGGGAAATAAAATGACTTACCCAAGGTCATATAAATAGCCAGAATGAATTTCCCCTTTCGGTTTCTTATGATCTCAGTGTGTAACATATTTGCTGTAATTATGTCTGTCTTCCACCCGAGTCTGTGAGCTCACGGAGCATGAAGTCCATGGCTTATTGTATTTTTTGTCACGAATGCCGTGCGTGTGTGTGCGTGCATGTGTGTGTGCATACATTGCATCTTTAAAATTGAATGAATAATGAAATAACCAGCCATGTATCTGCCACTTTGAAAAATAAAACGTTACCATCCCTGTTGAAGGCCCTTCTGTGTCCTTTCCTTGTACCTCTCTCTCTCAATCTACTAAACCACTCTTCTGAATTTTGTTATCATGTTAACATATCCTTAAAATATATATACTTGTGTATGTCATTTAACATTGTAGAAATGGGTACATGGCCTATGAATCCTCAACAGGTGCTGAGCCTGGCCCTTGCATGACCAAAAGGCACCTGTCTTCTCGCTATAATCCGGTCACCAAGGGGCTGAAGAAGTCTGGTCAGAGGTTGGAATTGGTTCTGGGTAACAAAAATCGCGGAACCAAACATCTCAGGGCACCCAGCTGGATTGCACGCCCGCGCGGCGTCTCCGGAGAAGTCCTTTGTAGCCATAAACCTGATCTATTCGGGAGGAAAGTCCCGTAGACTGGTTACTACTGGAAACTGGAGTCCCACGTTGGAATTCAAAAATCTCTACTCACGAGGCCCTCTTTCTGAGTCACGAGTGGCCAACAGCACTCCTATATGCCTAATGACTTTGTACTGGCCATTAACTCAACCTCCATGTCCGTACAGATTCCTGGAGAATTGATGACACATGTACCAACCATTTAAACCACGTGAGCAGTTTATGTAAGCCTTCAGAGTAGCATTTTTCAAACTGTTGGCCTTGACCCACCAGTGAGTTGTGAAATCAATCTTGGGCGTTTAGACCAGGATTTTTAAACACTGAGATAGAGTTAGGTGTTACCTGGTCAAGAAGCCAGGACTATAAAATCTCATCATGCGTTCCCGGTAGCAAGCCAAGGGTAAATAGTATTTCGTGGAAGTTTCGTGAAAGCCGTGTGTGGGGGTGGGGGGAGGGAGGGTGGGTATTGGGTCACCACGTAAAGTGTATTTCTTACTCTGGATCACGTACAAAAAATGTTTGCAAGCCATTGCTCAAGACGAACTTTGTGGGGGACATTGGCTGCTTACTAACTTGGCACCTATGCCTTCTCCATGGTGTGATAGCCTTGTGGTTAGTGTGGGCTCCGGAAGTATCCATGGACCGACCTGAACCAAGGGCCATAATCCCGATCAGTTGCCACTGTGATTGGTTCATGGATGGGCCGTAGTCCTAGGCCTCAACTAAGATATGTCACTCCATGGCCACAGCGAGGGGACACGTGACCCAATGAATCCAGGGATCTGCCTCTTAGGGGATCCAACCAAATCCTTTGATGGGCCCGAAAACCTTACAAATAAATGCTTTGGAGTTGCCCAGTCTGGTCTGAAACACAAAAAGACTGTTCACTGTCCACCCCAGCCCCAGCCCAGGCCAGAACTTGCTGGGGAGGGAGGAGAGACCAAAAAACAAACAAGACATGGGGTGACTTCCAAGGTACATCATCAATAACCTACTTAAAAAAGTCGTGGGTTTGCTGTCCTAAATAGAGCTTTGTAGGTGACCAGAGGTCCCTCTCAAGCTCTAGGTGCCCCCGAGGAGTGGTTTACATGTTGGAAGAACTTGGGCACTTAGGAGCTGAATTCCTGGATACAGGGATTCAAGAGTCATCAGCAGGTCGCACCAGGGGAAGCCAGGGGAGCATTTGAGGTTGTCCAGGAAGTGGTGTGAATTGAGTCAAAATGGGAAGACCTGACAGACCCTGGGGAGCAGTAGCACTTGGAGATAGACAGAGGAAAGAGTGGGGACAGGGAAGAGGGCCGCTGGGGCCGCACCTGTTCTGTTGCACCATGGTGGACGCTAACGGCGGCCGCTGCCCTGCCTGCCCTCTCTGGCAACCTGCCAACACCTTGTCTACATTTGCCCACCAGACGCGCAGGGCTTTTGTGGCAGAGGTCTGGGTAGTGGGAGAAGCGGAGGGAGAAGGCTGACTGCGTAGACCTTGGAAGAGGAGAGGGTGGCAGAGGCCCCCTTTTGTCATTTAAATGTAATCTTTCTGGCACCATTAAAAATTGTATTTTCAATAGAAACGTAAACGACTTTGCGTGGGGTTTGGGAAGTCAGATCGTTGTTCCCTGGGATGAAACGGGACGCAGGAGCTGGGAGGTGGCCCCGTGACGTTGCAGTTCAGATCCTGCAATAAGTTAAAATCGTATGTAGCCATCTCCCCACTTAACTGTGAGCTCCTAGAAGGAAAAAAAAGGGCTGGGCTGGAAGGAGGTGACCTACCCATGTTTGAGAGAGGAACAAAGAACGGTTGCTTGGAAAGACCTCGTGTTTTAGTCCTGTCCTCCGGGGCTTCTGTCCTTCCCCACACAACCCTGCTCCTGAGGGCTGAGAGAGAGAAAGCAGTGCATCCTGGGAGCCTGACACGCCCCCCCCCCAACACACACACTGACTTTTGTTAGGATTAGGAGGAAGGAGCCCATCTCATATAATATGGAGTCACCTATAAATGGAACTCTCGAATAGGGTTTGAAGCAGAACCTTCCAGAAGCTGAGACACACAGATTCTATAAGCTCGGTGGTCTACAGCAGTTTCTTCTTTAATTTCCTGAAGCTTCGCCGTTAAATTCCCTTGGAAAGTACCTCGTCATCTCAACTGTCTAACTAGAAACGAGGAAGGAGTTTGGGTTACATTCTGGGGCCTGAAGGAGAAGCTGAGACCTGTACTCTGGGGGCCAGAGTTGGTGATGCTGGCATGGTGTGCCCTCACCTGAGCAGTGCTCATCCCAGGGTCAGGCTCCGTGAAACCTCTCCTAGATCTCTCTGGCCATTGCTTTGGACACAAGTGAGATGCGTCTCAGAGCTTGGCTCCTGCAGCTGCACGCCTCAGCCACTCAGCTCAGCCTAGACACGGGAACAAGGCAGAAACCTAGTGTCCCCCACCCCCGCCACTGGCAGCTGAGGCCCAGAGAGGGAGGTTGGGACTGCTTATTTTCCAGCTGTCTAAGGACAAGACTGGTACGAACACAGCCACGGCCTGCAGCTGTGGAACTGCTTCTCAGGGTCAGAGAGGACGGTTCGAGCCTGCTATCCCGCAGCCCTAACTCACAGGGGCTGGGAAGTTGGCATTACTTTTTAGTTCTCCGGTGAGGTAAGGAGGGTGGTAAAAGCCATAGGATGTGTCTCTGGGGAGACGGGGAAAGCAGCGGAGAGAGTTTAACGCACACCTGTGTCTTCGCAGATCAAGCAATCGAAATCAAGCGAAGACTAACTACCAGGATTAAAGACACACACACACACACACACACACACACACACACACACACAAATTCATGTGTACAAAAGAGTCCACTTCTGTTTTCCGGTGTCAACGGGGCATTTATAAAAGTAATCCAAAATTCACAAATAAATAAGGTCCCCAAAGCAAAGAAGTATCCAGAGGACAAGTTCTTTATCCGTAGTGTGTTTAAAAGTAGACACACACAACAAAAGCCGAAATGAAAACAAAACAATACAAAACACAAAACAAAACATTTTCTTAAAGCAACCCAAGCATTTGGGGAAACCAGCTTGACAGAGGCGAGTGGGCTAGACAGCCTGTGAGCATATTTTTAATGTTTGGGAAGCAGCAGAGACAATGCCAGAAGCTGAATTTCTTTTACACTGTATTGGCAAAATAGCTTTCGTTTGAATCCCCTTGGATGCTTAGAACTGTAACAACTGTGTCATGCGGCAGCAGCAAATTTGATAGTAATTTTGAAGACGCCTGTGCGAGAGAAGTTAGGTAGTAGGCGTTTCATTCCTGACAATGGATGGATTGACCCCCCACCCCCCATGGAATAAAAGTAAAAATGTGGGGAAATATATCTTCCTAAATGCACTTACCAGGGGGCAAGAAAGTAAGAGATTCTCCGGCCAAAGTACAAAGTGAAAGAAGGAGCTCCTGTTGGAAATTGGGACACTGCAGCTGGCTGTTGCTCCGAGGGCACTTACTGAACCAGATTAACTTGAGCTTCTCATGTCTGGTCTCACAGAGTACAGGGAATCACAGAGTACAAAGCTCAGGGGCCGTCCCAAGCCTGTGGATACCTCCTCTGTGAATACGAGACCCCTGAAGGTCTACACCCCCAGTGAGAAGGTGAACCGGAAATCACCATTAAGCCCATCAACCAACAGGGAGTTGCAAGAACTTGAAGGCCGAGCAAAAAAAGAAAAATAATGTTATCACGGAGAATCTGGAAGCATAAGCTGCCCCTCACACAGACTAAAGTCCAAATTCGTATCACCTGTGTGCTCGAAACAGTACACAAATTTAAAAAAGAAACCAAATTCAAGCCAATAATTTGTTAGAGTAACCCGAGACTAGTAAAGGTACAGATACAAGAACAAAGGCAAATCCTCAAGAGAAGAACGTACCTTTACCTCAGACTTTAAAGAATTATCACAAATAAAATTCCAAAGAAAATTCATGGCTTTCAATGAAAAGGAACAATGTGTATGTAGAGGCACTATAAATGAGAAACAACAGACACAGAAATAGGCTCACAAGAATTCGTCTGCAGGAATTATCATATACAAACACAATTATGAAATAACTACAGTTGCTGTGTTTTTAAAAACCTACCAATGCTGTAAATGCTGTAAAAAAAAAAAAGACCAAATTGAAAAACACACATGGGAAACAACGAAGAATAAAGGAAGGCCAAACAGAATTGGGAATGATTCAAATACAACTTCTACGAGTGAAAAAAATTAAATTAAGACTTAATGGAAACAAATACGTGGAGATGAAATAACCTGTCGCTAAACAATGAGTGGGTCAACCAAGAAATCGAAGAGGAAATCTAAAAATACATGGCAACAAATGAAAATGAAAACACAATGGTAAAAAATCTTTGGGATGCAATAAAAACTGTTCTAAGTTTATGCCAAAACAGGTCTACCTCAAGAAGCAAGAGAAATGTCAAAGAAACAACCTAACCTCACACCTGAAGGATCTATAAAAAGCAGAATGGATAAAACCCAAAGCCAGTAGAGGAAGGAAATAATAAAGATTAGGGCAGAAATAAATGAAATAAAAAACAATAGAACAGATCAATGAAATCAGACTGGCTCTTTGGAAAGATTAACAAAACTCATAAATCTTTAGATTCATCAATAGAGAGAGAGGACTCAAAGAAACAAAATCAGGAGTGAAAGAGAAGAAATGACAGCGAACACTACAGAAATACAAAGGATTATAAGAGAATATTTTGAAAAATTATATCCCAACAAATTAGACAACCTAGAAGAAATGGATAAATTCCTAGAAACATATAACATCCTAAAACCAAATCAGGAAGAAGCAACATTTGAACAGACTGATTGCTAGCAATGACATTGATCAATTAAAGAAACCAAAAACCAACACACACACACACACACACACACACACACACACACAACCTCCCACCGAACGAAAGCCCAGGACCAGACAGCTTCACAGGTGAATTCTACCAAGCATTTTTAAAAAGCTAATACTTATTCTTCTCAAACTATTCCAAAAACTAGAAGAGGAAAGAAAGCTTCCAATGCTGAGGCCAGCATTACCCTGATATGGAAACCAGAGAAAGACACAACAAAAAAAGAGAACTACAGGCCAATATCTCTGATGAACATAGATGCAAAAATCCTCAACATAATATAATATCCGCAAACTAAATTCGGGAATACATTTTAAAAAATCATTCACCACAATCAAGTGGGATTTATTCCTGGCATGCAAGTGTAGTTCATTATTCATAAATCATTCAACTTGATACATCACATCAAGAAAAGAAAGGATAAAAGCCATATGGTCATTTCGAAAGATACATAAAATGGATTTGGCAAAGTACAACATCCATTCATGATAAAACCCCTCAACAAAGTAGATTTAGAGGAAACATATCTCAACACAATAGAAACGATATATGAATAACTCACAGGTAATATACTCAACAGTGAAACACTGAGAGATTTTCCCCTAAGATCAGGAACATTAAAAGATGTCCACTCTCACCACTTTTATTCAACATAGTATTGGAAGTCCTAGCTACAGCAATCAGACAAGAAAAAGAAATAAAATGTATTCAATTTGCTAAGGAAGTTGTAAAACTTTCACTATTGCCCATGACATGATACTGTATATAAAAAATTCTAAAGACTCCACCGAAAAACTACAAGAACTGATAAACAAATTCAGTAAGGCTGCAGGATACAAACCGATATACAGAAATCTACTGCATTTCTATGCACTAATAATAAAGTAGCAAAAAGAGAAATGAAGAAAACAATCCCATTTACAATTGTAGCAAAAATCATAAGGTACCTAGGAATAAACTTAACCAAGGAGGTGAAAAGCCTATACTCCAAAAACTATAAAATACTGATGAAAGAGATTGAAGATGACACAAATAAATGGAAAGACATTCCTGCTTGTGGACTGGAAGAACAAATATTGTTAAGATGTCCATACTACCCAAAGTAATCTGCACCTTTAAGGCAATCTCTGTCAAAATACCAACAGCATTTTACAAAGAACTAGAACAAACAATTCTAAAATTTGTATGGAACCATAAAAGACCCCAAATGGCAGAAGCAATCTTTAAAAAGAACAAAACTGGAGGTACCACAGTCCCAGATGTCGAGATATACTACAAAGCTGGAATTATCAAAAGAGTATGGTACTGGCACAGAAATAGACACACAGATCAATAGAACAGAAGAGAGAGGCTAGAAATAAACCCATGATTATATGGACAATTACTCTTCAACAAAGAAGGCAAGAATATGCAATGGTAAAAAGACAGTCTCTTCAACAAATGGTATCGATAAAACTGGACAGCCACTTGCAAAAGAATGAAATTGGATTACCTTCTCACTTATACACAAAAGTAAACTCAAAATGGATTAAGACCCTAAATGTGAGACCCGAAACTATAAAAATAGAAGAGACCACAGGCAGTAATTTCTCTGACATTGGCTGTAGCTACATTTTTCTAGATATGTCTCTCAAGGCAAGGAAAATAAAAACAAAAGTAAACCACTGGGACTACACCAAAACAAAAAGCTTCTCTACAGCAAAAAAAATCAATCAGCTAAACTAGAAAACAACCTATGAAATGGGGGAAGATATTTGCAAATCACATATCTGATAAAGGGTTAGTATATTTAAGAAATACAATTCAACATCCCAATAAGCAATCCAATCAAAAAATGGGCAGAAGACATGAAAAGACATCTCTCCTCCAAAGAAGACATCCAGATGGCCAACAGACACATGAAAAGATGCTCAACATCACTGATCATCAGGGAAATGCAAATCAAAACTACAATGAGATATCACTTCACACCTGTCAGAGTGGCTAAAATCGACAACACAAGAAACACCAGGTGTTGGCAAGGACGTGGAGAAAAAGGAACTCTCATGCACCGTTGGTGGGAATGCAAATAGGTGCAGCCGCCGTGGAAAACAGTATGGAGGGTCCTCAAAAAGTTAAAAATAGAACTCCCCTATGAGTCAGCAATTGCACTACTGGGTGTTTTACCCCCAAAATACACAAACACTAATTCAAAGGGATACGTGCACGCCTACGTTTATTGCAGCATTATCTATCGTAGACAAATTATGCAAGCAGCTCAAATGTCCATTGATAGTTGAATGGATAAAGAAGATGCGGTGTGTGTGTGTGTGTGTGTGTGTGTGTGTGTGTGTGTGTAGACAGTTAGACAGACAGAGATTGAGATGTATACAACGGAATATTACTCAGCCATAAAATAGAATGAAATCTTGCCTTTCGCCACAACATGGACGGACATAGAGAGTATTCTGCTAAGTGAAATAGTCAGAGAAAGATAAATACCATACGATTTTACTTATGTGTGGAATTTAAGAAACAAAACAAAGGAGCAAAGAAAAAAAGAGACAATCCAAAAAACAGATTCTTAATTATAGAGAACAAACTCATGGTTACCAGAAGGGAGGTGGGCGGAGGGATGAGTGAAATAGGGGACGGGGATTAAGGAGTGCACTTGCGGTGAGCCCTGGGTGAGGTATAGAATTCTTGAATCACTATATTACGTGCCTGAAACTAATATAATATGGTATGTAGCTAACTAGAATTAAAATTTAAAATTTTAGAAAACTTAATGGAAACTATTAGAAAACGAAATTTAACACTGAATTCCACTTATAATACCATAAAAATGTAGCTAGAAATAAATGGAACAAAGGTTACGAATGACTTCTACCAATGAAAACTCTAGAACGTTGTGGAGAGAAATTAAGGACCTCAAGAGAGGGAGAAATATACCATGCATATAGATTAGAACGATCAATATTATAAAGACGCCAGTTCTCCCAGAATCTGAATTTACAGGTTCAACGCCATCTCAACCAAAATTCCAGCAGACTTTTATTGCAGGCATTGACAAGCTATCATTACAATTTACTTCGTCCAGTGGGCCAAACAATGTTGAAGAAGAACAAAGTTGAGAGGCAAACTCTGCACGATTTTAAAACTTCCCATAAAGCATAGTAACCAAGAGAGTGAAGCTGGCATTAAGATAGACCATGAGACCCACGTAGAAGAAAAGAGTCCAGAAATAAACCCACGAATACACAGTCAAATAAGTCTTGACCAAGCTACCAACGTAGTTCAACAGGGAAAGAAAAGTTTTTTCAGCAAATCATACCGAATGTCAGTATGGAAAAAATCAAACCTCGACTCATACCTCACAGCTCAGACAACGGTTCATTCAAGGTGGCTTAAAGACTTCGATGTAAAAGCTAACACTTTAAAGCAACCAGAAGAACACGAAGAGGAATATCTTTGTGGTTGAGGGCAGGCAAATTTTTTCTAGACAGAACGCGGAAAGACCTATAACAGAAGAACAACTAAAACTGCTCACTTTTCAAATAATAAAATAACAGAGCGAAACGTGTTTATTATTCACACATTTGGCAACAGACTCCTATCCAGAGCATACAGGTAGCTCCTATAAATGTAAGACTTGAGCCAAAGAGTTGGACAGGCACTCCGCGGAAGACGACAGTAAATAAATACCACACACAGGTGCCCAGCATTTTCTCGGACGTGAGGAGATCCAGACCAGTGCTCGGAGAACCTGCAGCTGCTAGGATCTGGAAGGCAGCGCTTTGGCGAGGAAGGAGTTCTGCAGAGAGTTCGAGAAATCCACAGTGGGGTCCTTTTGACTTTTCGGCTGAATACTAAGGTGTGCGCGCAGAGAGTGGGACCCCACAAGGCTGGCGAGAACAACTTTGGAAGACAGAAAAATTGCCAGAGAAGCTAGAAAACAGATCCTCCGAGTTCCGACCAGCTCAGGAATTATTTGAGTCGTCTCCAGCCAGAGGGGAGAGACCCTGTGAGGATACAGAGTATTTAGCAGAGATCCCAGAAAAAACCCACCTTCTAAGATATGCAAAATTAGTCTTGGAGTAATAGTCATTTTGGACTTGTCCTAGAGGCGTTTTAAAATAAGCCCCGGAAGGGTGAGAGTAAGCTGCAAGTGACTTAACTCGCTGTCAGAAAAATATCCAGACTCTTCAGGAAAATAGGGGTGCCTGGGTGGCTCAGTGGGTTAAGCTGCCGACTTCAGCTCAGGTCATGATCTCACGGTCTGTGAGTTCGAGCCCCACGTCGGGCTCTGTGCTGACGGCTCAGAGCCTGGAGCCCGCTTCAGATTCTGTCTCTCTCTCTCTCTCTGTGCCCTTCCCCTGCTCATACTCTGTCTCTATGTCTCTCAAAAATAATAAATAAACGTTAAAAAAAAAAAAAGACTCTTCAGGAAAATAAAGCCTTCCATACCCTAAAATTTACAATGTCTGGCATCCAATAAAAAGTCCCTAGACATAAAAAGCGGCAGGAAAATGTGAGCCCAAAATACCAGTAAACAGAAACAGACACAGAAATGACAGAGAAGATGGAATTCACCGAGTACGTTAAAACGGCTATTATAAATATGCTTCGGATATTTAGGGATATAAAGAAAAATGTGGACATAATGAGAGGAGAAATAAAGATTTTTCAAAGAACCAAACGAAGCTTCTAGAGATGCAAAAGTCGATAAAATACACACAGCCAGATAAGGAGCAATAGGACGCTCATTCGTTGCTAGTGGGAATGCAAAATGGTACCGCCACTTTGGAAGATAGTTTGGCAGTTTCTTACAAAGCTAAACATACTCTTATCATACCATCCAGCAATCACGCTCTTTGGTATTTACCCAAACGAGTTGAAAACTTATGTCCACACAAAAACTCGCACACGGATGTTTATAGCGTTCCATCCGTAATTGCCCAAACTTGGAAGCAACCAAGACATCCTTCAGGGGGCGAATGGATAAATAAACTCGAGTAAATCTATATAACAGAATATTATTCAGCGCTAAATGGAAATGAACCATCGAGCCATGAAAAGATATGGAGAAAGCTTAAATGCATATTACTAAGTGAAAGCAGCCAATCTTAAAAGGCTACAGTCTGATTCTGACTACGTGACATTCGGGAAAAGGCAGACTTAGGGAAATAGTAAAAAATTGGTGATTGCCAAGGGTTGGGGGGAGGGAGGGACAAGAAGGCTGAACACAGACTATTTTTAGGGCAGTGAAACTATTTTGTATGATACCAGAGTGGTAGACATGTCATTAAACATTTGTTAAAGCCCGTAGAATATACAACACAAGGAATGCATTCGAAGGGAAGTTATGGACTTTGGGATAATGACATGGTCAGCGCAGGTTTAATGATGACCACAAAGGTACCCCTCTGATAGGGGATATGAACAGTAGGGGGGGCAGTGCCTGGGTAGGGACAGGGAACACACGGGAACTCTATGTCATTTATGCTCGATTTTGCCGTCAACCTAAAAAAATAGATGTTTTGTTTATTATTTATATTTATTTATAAATATTTTTATCTATAAAAAATAAAGTCTATTAAAAAAAGTGGAAAGGAAAGACCAATCGCCTACAAAGGAGAAACGGACTAACATCTGATTTCACATGAACAACAATGGGAGCCAGAAACAGTGGAAGGATAGCTTCGCTTGTCGAAAGAAACAATGACCAACCTAGAATTCTATGTCCAGCGAACACACTGTCCAAAAAGAAGGATTAAATATTGTCATCTCGGTCGAACGAAAACGAAAACGGTTCGCTCCTGAGGCGGTTCTCACTAAGGGGAATTCGAAAGGATAGACTTCAGGCAGAACCAAAGTGATTTGAGACGGAAGTCCAGGGATTAAAAAAAAAGCGACGATCAGAAAAAAGCGGTAGAAACGGTTGGCAAAAATGGCCACATCATTTCTCTCTTGGCATCCGCACCCCTTTGCAATGGGATTTTGCAGCTCTTTTTATGAAGAGGTGGATTCTATGTCCCCACCCTTTGAGCTTGGGCTCGGCCGGACTCATGCCCAGACCAATGGGTTGTGGCAGAAGTGACGTGTTCCTTGTAAGCCGCCATTCGCTACCCTGGATCCCGGACTGTCACGTTAACAAAAGCAGGCCGCCCTGCTAGAGGAGGAAGGACCACATACAGGAGCCCATCTAAACGGTCCTCGATCTGTTCAACTCCCAGCCGACCTGGCACCGACGGCAGACTCACACGTGAGTGCAGACGCAATCGGCTGAAATTGGCCCAGGCTGAGAAAAACAGCGCAGCCTACCCACGGTCTCCTGAGGAATAATAAAAGGTCATTATTCTTTTAAAATTTTTTTAATGTTTACTTATTTTTGAGAGAGAGAAAGAGCATGGGCGGGGAAGGAGCAGAGAGAGAGGGAGACACAGAATTCAAAGCAGGCTCCGAGCTCTGAGCAGTGAGCACAGAGCCCGACGCAGGGCTGGAACCCACAGACTGTGAGATCATGACCTGAGCTGAAGTCGGACACTCAACCGACTGAGCCACCCAGGCAGCCCTATATGGTTATTATTGTAAGCCACTAAGTTTTGAGGTGATTTGTTATTCAGTTAGGAGCCCAGGAGTCAGGAATAGACAATAATGGCACAAATCAATCATAGCTTTGTAGGTTAAAAAATAAGATAGAAACAAAATAGACAATAGTTAGCATCTGACTAGAATTGAAGTGTTTTAAGGTGAAAGAAAGATGTTTATTTTTCTTGTATAATATGAACTTCAGTTGTTAGCATTTAGAGCTGGTACAGTTACTCAAGGAACTTACCAAGGACCCAGACTCTCTCCATTTTTTGCTCTACTATTCCTGTTCGTTGTTTTTTTTACTATTCCTGTTTATGACCACCATCCTTATGCTCACAAAACGACTGCTGTACCTCCAGGCATTGCAACTATGTTCCAGGCAGAAAGAAGATAAGAATGTGACGAGTCTGTCTCTTCTTCGTGGGGAAAACAGTATCATTCCAACAACTTTACCTGGTAGACTTCTTATGTTCCACTGGCCGGAACTCTGTCTCATGGTCATATCTAAGTGCCAGGAGCCTGGGATATTAAGATTTTTAGCTCAGTGAACTCTTCCTCCCTTCCCTCCCCCCCTCCACAAATGAGGATTCTGTTATAAAGTGAATATAGGAATGGATATAGTTTAGGCAACTAACGGTCTCTGCTCTCTACTTGGGAGAAGACATCTTACCTGAGGGAATAATCCAAAGGGAAAAGCAAACGATGTACTTGGCATAAGGACTGAGAGGTAGCGTTGTGCAGAGGACAAGGCATTGGAGTAAGAGTCTCTTAGTCCTGGCTCTGAAGCTGACTTGCTGGGGGCCGGTCCTCAGTTTCGTCCCCATTAAATCAAGATGGAGGAACAAGCCTTTTTCAGAGCCTCTGGAGACTGCGAAGGGAATTAACATTTCTGAGTGGTTCTTCATGTGTAGTAGCTCATTTAGACCTCACAACAAACATACGAGTCAGCGTCATTATTCTGTTTTACACGGGGGGATGTGAAACTCCAGCTAGTAGTGTACACGGATCCTACCTCGGATAGACGGCCGAGCCCGAGTTCCAGCTAGGGTCTGCAGACCTCCCAAGCCAGGGGCTCCTTTCCAGGGCTGTCCCTTTCTCGAAAGGTGAAAGAAGTACATTCATTTTTACTTCCTGAATTTCGGGGTAACGTTTTCTAAACCAGTGTCTTTCGAAGTGCGGCCTGGTGACACCTGCCGCAGAGTCACCTGGGGGCTTGGTCACAAATGCGGTCTCCTGGACCTCCTTCGGATGAACTGATACGGACTCTCTGGGGCTGCTACCCAGGAATCTGCACTTTTCAAAGTTCTCCAGCTAATCCGGGGAAGTTTTAAAGTGTGAGAACCAGGATTTTAAGCGTACGATTCAGTGTTCCGTTCCGAGGTGGTTTATTTGTGGATCCACGGCTCATGGAAATTTCCTCCTAATATCAGGAAAATAAAGTTTAAAAATAGTCTGTTTCTCCTTCCTGCTCCTCAGTTGCCTAATGAAGACGCTCGATTCCGTGGAAAATCCTGAGGAACCGGAAGTGTGTCATGGTGAATAATCTGACGCTGATTAACCGAGGCTCTGTAAAGAAGGTACAGGTTAACAGAAATTAATGCTGATTAGAATCAAACAGAGCCGGAAGGGGCTGGGCAAAGGAAATGGCAGTAACTAAATATTTACTATGTCCTAAAAATATGTATTTACTGTGTTCTAGACAATGTCCCAGACACATTGCCTCACTGAAGGGGCTCAAGGCTTGTGATTCAACCACTTCTGTTTACAAATGGGGTAGGTATAATATTTCCGGTTTAGTGATGAAGAATCTAATGAGAGAACCTGATGAGAGGACGCTTCACCTGTCTGGGTTGAATCATTCATTCATTCATTCATTCCTAGAATAAATGTCTCCTGAGCTTTCACGGGAGACACTGAGAATACAGCCCTGGAAAATCAGTCTACAGACCTCATGGTATCCTAAGACCCTTCCCCACCACCTCCTCTCCAGGGAAGGCACTGGAACTGCGAGAGCAGATGAGGACTGGGGCCACCCGGAAGCCGTCTTTCCCGGCTTGGCCTGCCCGCTGCAGAGAGCCGGAGCAGAGGTCGTTACTGGCGGTTCCCAGCAGCCCAAGAGGGCAGGCTTTGCTCTGTTTTCGGGAGTACCTGCCCGTTCAGGGGATAACCTCCCGCACCTCCCCCGCCCACCCCAACTTATGTGTCCAGAGAGGAGCGTCTGGAGGGAGGGGCTAGATGTAGAGCTCGAAGGAGGGGGAGAAGAACCCCACATCTTACATCCTCTCACTAAAAGGGAGGTATTATTTCCATTTGACAGATGAAGACATGGAGGCTCAGAAAGGTTAACTGACTTGTTCAAGTAAGTATCCCACTCAGGAGGGGAGTGGGGCAGGTCTCAGATCTCAGCTCCAACACCCTCCCCTTTTAAGGCTCGGAGGGCAGTGTTTCCTGGCAGGTAGAGTGCCCGGCCAGGAGCAGCGCTAAAGTAATTTACAAATTGATGCTGGAGGGCGGTTCTGATTCCTGACACCAAGGTTTATTTCCTTCCGAGCTCGAATCACACAGAAAATAAAATTTTCTCCTTAAAAGGTTCTGTGGAAAAAACTGTTCTCTGTTCTATGGAACAGCCTCCTCGGCTGTGTTTGTGTCTGAAGAGAGGACTAGTCTGACAGGAAGAATTACAAATCTGGAGCTCATTTGGGTGTCCCAGAGGGAAGGTGGGTGGAGCGTCTCACAGTAAATTAGGAATTCAGAATGAAAACGTAGCCGAGTTTATTTGGGTTTCTAGTGACACCTCAGAATTATTGTGCAGGCGTGTCAGAGGCAAGGCAAAGTATTGACTGCTTCCCCTCCGCCACGGGAGGAGTGCTGCGTGCTAAGAGGGGAGTCCTCCTCCTTGGGGTGGGGGGGGAACCTTCCCTTTGCCACCTGGATCAGGAGGAGGTCAGAAAGAAGGAGTGTGGTTTGGAGCCCCCTTCAGCGTCTGCTCTGAGTTCCGGAGGGAGAGAGGCTCTGGGGGGGGGGGGGGGCGGGGGAACCTCAGGATCCCAAGTCTGAGCCTGAGATCTGAGGCCAGGATTTGAGGATTTTCAGGGCCTGGAATTTGAGAGGTGGGATAGGTTGGGGTTAGACACTGACGGCGGGAGGAGAAGACTGAGTCGTATATGAAAGGCACCGAGGACGGATTTGGGGGGCGGGGTGTTGAAAGTTGAAGCTCGGATTTGGGAAGTGGAAGTTGAAGCCTCCCTGATGATACCGCGGATCTGGGCGACTGTGTTGAGGATCGGTGGTGCAGGGCTGTGAAGGGGGGTCGGGGCGGGGTTGGGGTCAGTACTAGATCTTAGGTGCTGGGAGAAGGCTAGAAGAAAAGAGCGTAGAGCGGCCACAGCCTTTTTCCGAAAGCGACTCACACCCGGACACACCCCTCGTGCAACCCTTGCCCTCCGGGGCTGGAGGCTAAGCCAGGCCAGGACTCGCTAGACCCTGCCCCTCCCCGGCCTCTGCCAAGCACGGGGCGGCTCTAGCTGGGGCAGGGGTCTGGCAGCGCGGCCCCTGGGGAGTCTGGGGGCGTGGCCAGAGGCCGGCGCCCGCGGCTGCCGATTGGCTGTCCAGCGGGCCCGTGGGCGGGGCTCCGGGCCGGGTCCCGCTCGGCCGCTCGCAGACAGCCGGGAGGCGGGGCCGGCGGGAGCCCGCCAGCCAATGGACGCGCAGCCCCGGAGCAGTTACAAAGGGCCGGAGCGAGGCCGCGGCGGCGGCGGGAGGTGGGGCGAGGCAGGGCTTGCTCAGGCGAGGCGGCGGCCGGGCCGGACCGGGCCACAGGCGGTGGCGGCGGGACCATGGAGGCGGCGGCCGCTGCTCCGCGTCCCCGGCTGCTCCTCCTCGTGCTGGCGGCGGCGGCGACGCTGGTCCCGGGGGCGACGGGTGAGCGGCGGCGCGGCGGGACTGGCAGTCGGCTGCGGGGCGCGCGGGCCGGGCCCGGCCTCTGGCTCGCTCCCTCCCTTTCTCAAACATGGCGCGGGGCCGGGGGCGCAGGTGGCGGCGCCGGGCCGGGGCCGGGCTGGCCTGGCCTGGCGGCCGCCACGCGAACCACTAGCGGGGCGCGCGGGGCGGGGCGGGGCGGGGGCGTGTGTCCCGGCGCGGGTGGACTCGCCCGGCAGCGGGCGGCCGGCCCCTGCACCCAGCTCCCCGGGGGAGGTGGCGTCGGGCGGATCGGCCCGAGGGCCCGGCTGCCTTGCGGGGAGCCAGGGGGCGCGCGGGCCGAGGGCCGGAGGTGGCGTGCGGCCGGCCGGGCCTGGAGGAGCCCGGGCGCCGTGTGGCGTTGTCTGGGCACCCCACCCCGAGCGGGAGAGTGCACGAGGTTCTCGGGGCCCGGGGCAGGGTTGGGGTCGCCGGAGGTTTCCCGGGCGGGGTGTGAACTCCGAGCCTGCCGAGCGGTGGGAGGGGGCGACGTGTGGGGGACACCCCCGGGTCATGGGGGCGCCCTGGCTTTGGGCGCCGGTCCGGCCCCGCCGAGAAGGGGCTGTTTCTCTGGCCAGGGGTGGCTTTGGAAGGGGGAGCCGCGAAGCTTTGTGTGAGAAGAAGGAGGCACGGAGATGTGCGGAATGTTTCTTCTTTCGTGCGTCTGGGAAGTGTTGAAGTGAATCCAGTAACCAGAAGGCTACAGATTGTTGTCGTAGTAGAAACTTGAACGTTTGCTCACTCTGCGGGGTTTGGAGTGTTTGAATGGGAATGAAATCTGAATTGATCAAACGCTTTTATTTCCTCGAAGGAACATCGCTAGCGATGTTCCTTTTCTTGAGTGACAGGAGTTTGAATCAGGAGTCTCTGTGTAGTTTGCTTTTCAAGGGAGATCGTTCGCTCCATTTTCCAGAATGCGAAGTCAGGATGGGAGACGTGGAAGGAACCGTGAAAAACTTCGTTCACAGCCAGACTAAACTAAAATATAGATCCTTAGTGTTAGAAACTAAATTGCATTTGAAAGTGGAACGTCCATTTCTGTTTCTAAAATTGAATACCACGTATTTTGAAAAACCAACAACTCAAGCAGGGGAGTGCCAGTATTACTAGTAGCTACTGTCTGTTAAAAGCTTACTATGATGTAGACGCATAGAGTACACCAAAGTACACTATCTCATTCTCAAGTGAAACCCTCGGGCCTGTGGCATTCGCCCTATTTTGTCGATGAGAACACCGGCTTTCAAACAGGTTAAGTACTTAAGTAGTTACTGAGAGCTGGAGTTAGGATTAGTCAGAGGTCAGTCTTTCCAGAACCTATACGCCTTACTACGTACACCTGTCTGGCATAGCCCGTATTTCTTTTCAGGCCTCTAATGAGCTCTTGGTCTTTATGAACACCTATTTGATTTTACCCTCACAGTATGAAAATCAGCTTGGCTTCTTTCTGATGCCTAGCCCATTCCTGGAATCCCTTCATACTGGGCCTACATTAGAGGAAATCCTGGGTTTTTGACAGTGGCCTAAGGAGTGGGGGCAAGGTAACTATGTGGACAGGTAGGAGAATCCGTAGTTAGGTATCAAGCAGAAAGAACATTTCTACAGCACTGATAACTCGAATGGCATACTTCACTCTTTCCACGTAGCCTACCCGACGCACTGTTTCGTGTATTCACTTAACAGTATTGGACGTAATTGGTGTCCGGAACAGTGCTCAGTCCGTGCTGGGGAGAAGCCTCCAGACTACACTGGCATGCGTGCAGCACAGAGTTGCCCCTGCTGCTGTTACTCTGAAGTCTAGACGGCCTCAACGGGTCCGCCCACACTTGTTGTTTCTGTTGATGTTGACCTTTCATCGATTCTGAAGAAGCTCGAGCACACTTTTAAATTTGTCATTTAGCTTCCTCTTTTAAGACCTTGTAGTTTTTCCTTTTTGTCAGGGTATCAGTTTTGTAATCCTCTGCCCAGCTTCTCCTCTCTTTAACACAGATTTCTCTAGGGAAACTGGCTCCCTGTGCCTAGTACACAGACCAGTACCGTACCAGTATGTCCACATATGTATCCCATGTGAGAGCCTGGTTTCCTTTCTGCCATCGTGTAAGTTTTTTCTTTGAAAACATGCCTCAAAGCCAACTCTTTTGTTGTTGTTACGTTTATTTATTTATTTTGAGAGAGAGAGCTCGCGAGCGCATGAACAGGCAAGGGAGAGGCAGAGAGAGAGAGGGAGGAAGAGAATCCCAAGCAGGCTCTGTGCTGTCAGCGCAGAGCACAATGAGGGACCCGATCCCATCAGCTGTGAGACCTGTGAGATCATGAACTGAACCTAAAACAAGAGTCAGATGCTTAACTGACTGAGCCACCGCAGCGCCCTTCTGCAAATGCTTCTCCCTTGTCTCTTCCTTTCTTTGTATGCAGCCGTCAGTTTCGTGCTGCCTGTTATCTCTTGACTCTAGTTGCTTTCTAGTTTCTTGCGTCTAGGCTTTTCTAGAGGCTATTGCCCCGCTAATCTTCCTCAGCTGTCCTCACAGAGGGCTTAAAAGGGAACTGCCTATTTGTGTTCGGCAGTTAGAGTAGTACTTGAGGCTTATGATAGAAGCCATCTCTGAATATTCAACCAAAGATCGTGACTTCTTACTGCTGTAAAGCCTCCGTCCAGTGATTTCTGTTTTCCCACCGACTCTTGACTTTTTGGCCTTTTGACTACATCCTTAACTTTGCCCCTTTTGGGAATGTGAGGAGAGAAGTTCTCCGTCCTATCTCATGTACTGGTTTGGTTCCTGAACTCTTTATTTCCTTGAGCTGTATAGTACTTACAGTTTGTGTTGTTAATCTCTACCATTCTTGTGCTGTTACACTTTTGAACATGCTATAGGTACCCGGAGGGCAGGGGCTATGCCTTTTCCCTAATGCTCTTGGAACCTAGCACTGTGTTTTATATTCTGTTCCACTTAAATGCTTGTGGTTTAAATGGATTCAATTTGACTGAGCCTTCCTTTAGTATTTATACTGTTTTATGTAAGTACAGTCTATGTAATATTAATTGGCATTTCTGTGTATATAAGTGGAAAAATTGTATAATGGGATGAAAGAAGCAGTTGGTTGTTAGATTTGCATATTAGTCTCAACCTCACCTCTAGTTATGCAGAAACTCTGCACCATACTTACTTTTCCTAATTCATGAGACCTTGAACACCAAATGAGAAAGTGGGATTGGAGTTTGAGGTTGCTATTTTATAGCGATACTCCTGGTGGCATTGATGGTCAGCCACCAAGTTCCACTGGGCCACGTGTGTTTTGGTCAGACATCCTTTCTGATTGGTTGGCACCATTGTGGAACCAGTCGTTAAATATTTTTATTATCCCCCCTGCAGAGAGGCATCAGTAGTCAAACAGGGAAATGATTAATGTGGGCTGAAGTAATGGCGGGAGGCTTCCTGACGCGTGAGGACTGGAACTGACCTTGAGGGGTGGCAGAGAGGGGGATCTGATGAGTCGGAAGCTGTGTTGCCCACTGTCCCGGGGCCTCCTCCAGGGCAGGACTCAAGGCTTTTATTGACTGACTGGCAAGTTCCTTTTTAGAGTTCAGTTCTTTATTCTGTACTGCAGGCTTGGATGTATCAACACTGTTTCTTTCCCCCAATTCTGAAAACTCTGTAATAGGTGACTGGAAAGAAAATAGAAAGGTAATCGAAGTGGAATAAATAAGGGAAAATAATATTATGGGCTGCCGACCTGGGGTAGGCATTCTAACGCTGAAAGTTGTAAGTCTCTTCTGTTTACAAGGGAAAAAAATTACGTCAGAGGTTGGGTGAATTTCGTAGGGTCAGGCAGAACTAAGACAGGAATCTAAATTATCTCATTCCAGATCTTGTGCTCTTTAAAATAGGAAAGGCGTTGAGGGGGGAGGGCAGGGTTAATGGAGCGACTTACCTAAGTGAAGTGGTCTTGAATTTTACAGAATTTATGAAAAGTGACTTCTGATGGACTGGGGGGAGGGGCTAAAAAGTCCTCAAGAGAAGGTCAGTATCTTTTGTATATTGCTGATAAAAAGACTTCATGTAGGGAGAGCTTATTGATTGAGGAGAGGAGGCTTCAGTAGTTTAAAAGATGGTAAAAACCATTTTGGGGTTAACTGAAGTGGATGTAATTGAAAAGCCTTGCGATACATGGTCTGGGTTTAGAATTTTAGGTGATCTGCTTTGTTGAAATTAAATAGGGAATCGACTTGATCAGAATAACTGAGAGGGAGTAACTCTTGTTCCTCCGAGCAGGGCTGCTCTCGTGGAGGAGAGCTTTGCCGAAAGGTTCTGCTAGGCCTGGTTGAAACAGTTACCTGAACTGAACACCGTCCTGGTAGTACCTTGGCAGTGCATCTGATATGTTCGTGTCTAATGACATGGGTTTTGAACATGCCATTTTTTCATGGATAGCCCTTTTGATGTGAGGACATGTCTCTTCGAACCACAGAGCCCCCTGCGTGTGTTGACGGACCACCTGCCTTTTGCCGTTCTTTCTCGGTCGTGGCTTATGTGATGCAGGCCCTCTGAACATATGGACTGTGGTTTATTACCATGTGATTCGGTGATTGGGTCGCATCTTTGCTTCCTGCCCCTGGAATTGAGGGCAGATGCTGGCATGTACCTCAGGGATTTTCATGCATTGTCCCATAGAACTGGCTTGAGAAAACTTTTGGAATCTTAAAAATTATGGTCTGGATCCGGCCTAACTCTAATACTTAGGGTAATTGATGACTTTCATAACTGAATTTCCTCATTGTCAAATCCAGGTGTTATCCATATACATTAAGATTTGTTGCTACTTTGAATGAGATCCAGTTTTAGCATACAGCTTTGGCCCAGGTGATGCGAGTAGGTGTCTTATGGTTTCCCTTTTTGATACGAACTTAACAGTTGGTTGACTTGTAGGCTTTTTGCTTTAGACAAACACTTTCTCCAACACTAGTAAGAGAGAGAGAGCAGTAAGTCTGGGTCCAATTTCTGTGGGTCCAATTTCATAGATCACCTCTGGCCTTTTGTAAAGCTACTCCCTATTCGGCAATCTAAGAGAAGAATGATTTCTAACTTAAAAAAAATTATGACTTGCAGGGGATGGATACACACAGGTTACTTTGACATTTCTTGAAGATTCAGTGGTCTGTGTACCATTTTATCAATCTGAAAAGAATATATGATAAGAATGTGCCAGGCATTCTATCTGCCTTGTCTCATTTAATTCTCATAACCAACCCCGGGTGGTAGTTGTATAATAGGACAAAAGTTTCTTACTTATGCACCAGTTAATTTCCAGAAGATTTTTTTAAGTCCATTTGTTACTAAGTCCAGGTGACCAGTGCTCAAGAGAGAACTGTAGATTTTGATGACATTAGTTCTTTTTTTTTTTTTTAATGTTTATTTTGAGAGAGAGAATATGTGCACAAGTGGGGCAGAGAGAGAGAGGGAGAGAGAATCCCAAGCAGGCTTCGTGCTGTCAGCACAGAATCCAACACGGAGCTCAGTCTCATGAACCGTGAGATCATGACCTGAGCCGAAATCAAGAGGCAGACACTTAACTGGGCCATCCAGGTGCCCTGATGACATTGGTTCAAACGCAGGATTCTTTTCAGCCTTCTTACATGTTATCCAAAGATGTCAATAGTCTTTCATCTTTTAGTCATAGATGTATTTATAAAAAGAGGTACTGCTTCAGATAGAATAGAGATCTGTAGACTGACACTCCAACCCCGGAGGGTCGCCTGATTGTGCATCACCGTTAACTCCAGTGGGCAGAATTGACAGGATTTTGCTCAGATTGGAACTTAGTTCGTATCTTTGAAAGTTTGTGAAAGGAAGAGCTTCTGTGTTTCCATCTTACAGATGGGGAAACTGAGGTCATGGTGTTAGTAAGCGGTGGAACCTGTGCTCGAACATTTTCAGAGGGCGTCCTCTTTCCTGTACCTCATGCTGCTTTTAGATACAGCAAATACCTTGTTTCGGCCATTTCATCAGGAAGGCTTTTTGTCTTCTTTTTTTTCAACCACGAGAGTTTGCTTCAGCTTGTCCTAATTGTAGTTTGCCTCTTTGCACCTGCAGGTTACTCAGATGCTTGCAGTCTTTGACTTGTATTTTTAGGTGATTTGAATCTCTCTGATGAGTCTAATGATAGTTGATCACTTACTATTTGTATTGGTTTATCTATTTTCATAGCAAACTCTTTGCTTCTCAAGGTAACATAACCACAGACTTGAAAATAGCTGAAAATTTGAATTAGAGAAAAGAAAAAAGCGATCACTGTCCCTCATTAACACTTTGACCCATCCACCCCCCATGCTTTTTTTTTTTTTAGGATAATAAAGCCGTTAAAAAAATCTTTATCTCTTTCAGTAGTTTATCAAAGCTAATAAAAGTTTTTCAGTTGGAAAGAGCTTCAGCTCGTAGAAGAAATAGCTCTTTTAATCTTAACAAATATTTAGGAGTGACCAACACAGTGGGAAGTAGAGAAAGAGGCTGACTTCCTTTAAGAAATACGATACTCGGAACTACGGTAAGTACAGGTTCAGTAATAGCAGCCATAGGCCCTGCTGTATAGACGCGGTAGGACTTGGTCACCTGCCTTGTGGGATGGAGTTTAGAGTGGATGAGGGGCAGAGAGAAAGCTCTCCTAGGTAGGGGAGGATGATGTATATGAAGAAGGAGCATGCTAAGTTTCAAGAATTTTAAAGGGAGGAGTGGAAGTTCGCCATGTTCAAGGAATTATGGGCCTTGAAAATCACACGAGTGGTTTTAATGTCCAAAATGAAGGTGTAACGGCACCGCACAGGAAGTGCAGCAAGGTGACTACCTGCTGTTCCAGATTTCTGTTCCAGCGGAGGGGAAGGGTGGCCTTATGACTTTTCGGAGAAGTCGGAGGAGCGGGGCTGGCCCTTTGCCCCGTGCGCTTCCCCACATATCTGCACAGCCTCCTCCCTTGCCTCTTCCACGTCTTCTCTCGCATGTCCCCTTTTTCTCAGCGAGGCTTACCCTCACCCCCCTTTTTTAGATTGCCATTCTCTTACTCTGCTGCTGCTTTTTTGTAGCATTTACTACCTTCTGAGATCCTGTACTTACTTAACCGTATTTACTCTGACCGTTGTCTCCCTCTTCCTACTAGAATATAAGCTTTGTGACAGTGGGGATTTGTGCTTTGTCCCCAGTGCATCTCAGGGCATAGAAAGCGCCTGGTGCATCGTAGGCGCTCAGCAGATGTTTGTTGGATGGCGCTAGATCTTAGTTGTAGGAAGTTGGAATACGAACATTAAGGACTCCATGAAATAAAAAAAGAATGACTCCTGGACTTTTATACCTGGCTAATGCTTTTAACTAGTAAGGAATTAGATGAGAGAAAGATCGAGGGGGGAATGAAATCTGGTTTGAACATGTTGAGTTCGAGGTGAGGGTCACGTAGCCAAGTGGGGTTGTTCAGTAGGTAGCAAATACGTAAGATTGGAATGTGGTCGGAAATGGGAGAGAATCTTAGGCAAAGAAACAGTTATCAGCGTTTGCCTTCCACCTCATTCTCTCTCTGCCCCTCTTTTTTTTTTTTTTTGGTTCTGGTGCCCTAAAAAAACACCTTAAGTGGAGTATTTATTTTGACCCTGAACTCCTAGCTTAGATGTGGAGCCTTGCTCAGTGCCCTGAGATATTCTTCCCTCTCGGGTTGCAGGTGCATGCTTTGTTCTCTCCGCCCCCTCCAACACCGAGAACTGTGTCTTCAGAATTATTTGTGATCTTCTGATTGTACTGCCGTTAGCCTTCAGGCTCTCTTTCTCCTCTTGAGAATCTGTTCTGGTTCCTGGATGAGGTAGAAGAGGGGCTGCTGCTTCAGCCTCTCCAGCATTCATAGCTTTGAGAGGAGCACTATTTTGTAACTTTCATATCGTATGGGAAAAATCTATCAGTGATTGGCTCGTGTACTCTGGCTGTTTTCCAGAAAAGGATTTGGGAAACTTGAAATAAAAGCATGCAGTAAGATCAGAACTAATGATCAGAAAGATAAGAACCAATAAGTAAAAGGGGAAAAGGAAGAACAATTATGCATAACTTTTAGCTGAGGAAAGCTTTTGTAGTTGAACACAATACGTAGCTCTGAGTTTTCTAGCAGTAAGAGCAATCAGGGAACCCGAGAGTTTGCATCTCCTTGCCTGTTATTGAGCATTTATGGGAGGCTGCCGCCTTCCTTAATAACGAGGAGCCCCAGACACAAGGTTGTAATGCGGGGAGAATCTCTAAGTAGTAAAGACTTCCTGGACCTCAGCCCTGGTCCTCGTTCTCAGGCTGCTTCTTCAGCGTGTATGGAGGGTTGTGCTACCATTTTTCTTCTCCGTGCAAAGGCGGTGATCCAAGTATGGACACACTAGTCTTCCGCTAATGCCAGTGGAACAGCTGATGTAAGGCTGCGGCGTTTAAATCAAGCTTAGCTAGAAGCTAGAGGATAATGAATAGCGAAAGCAACGTGAAACTGTTCAAGCTGGCTTACAAAGACATTTTCCTCACGTCCTTATCTTTTGGCCTGTCTCCATTTGGCAGACATCATCTGAGTGCTGCCTCCAGAAGTGAATAGAGCCAGGCATTTATCTGTCTTCAGACAGAGCCAAAACAGCAGGGTCCAGAGAGTGTCTTTGCTTGGGTTTCCCGTTTGAGGAGCTGCCTCCTTGCTGGGTGATGGATGTTGGGAACGATGACTTCCTTTAGGAGAGACCACACTTACTCAGAGTGTGTCCTTACGCATGTAGGGTGCATAGTAACCCCAATATTCATGTGAAAGATACTCACATATGTTACCATGAAGGATTTTCTTGGTTAGAAACATGCCAGTTTCATTGGAAAAAAGAAGTTTCTCCCTGCTCTCGAGCAGAATCTATTCTAGAAGTCTTTGTGTAAGGGGCATGAGAAATGAAGTGGGTTTATCACTGTCCATGACTTGATTCACTTTTCCTTCTTACTTTGCAGCCCTAGTGTTTCCTTGTTCTGATCAACAGGGCTGAGCCTCCTTATTTTTGTTCATTTGCTTCAGGATAACTGTTCCGTCTAGATTGCCTAGGTGTGAACCTCACAGATTACATAATAGTGTGTATTTATAGTTCTAGGACACCTTGTGCGGGCGTCCTGTTACATTTCTACAATATAAGATCTTTAAATATGCATTGAAATACAAATAGCTTCCATGGAAAAAAGCAAAAACAAACGGCTTTTTCTACTAGAAGTTAGGGCTAATATATATATTTCGGAGCAATGAACATGGAGGAGATGGTTAAGCCTGAAGGGGAGTGTAGAGATAGAAAATCAGTAACTGACTTTTAATTTCTATGAACACAGACAATATATGTATGGTCTTTGTGGGGTTTTTTTCCTGGATGTATTCATTCCCAAATGGAACCATAATGTGCTCTAATTGAGTCTCTTTGTTTAGCACATGGCTGTTGATTTGAGTACTTTCTCCAATTGAAAAACTGACATTTTAATTTTGTTATTCAGTGTGCAACAGATTTAAATAAAAACACCAAGATTGTGTATTGTAGATTTCCTTCAACAGTAATTATATGTAATTATTTTACCAAAATAAACAAGTTAAAGTAGTTTTAGCTGTTTTATCTCATTTACATTTGGAAAAAAATTACAAACCAGGGGCCAGAGTTTGCTCGTGTTTCCCAGTGAGGAAAGATAATTTGCTAGCTCTAGCTAGCGCCACCGAAGCAGGACGAAATTGGCGTTAGTAAAAAGCCCTGAGAATGTGACGGGGAAGTGCAGCTGCAGAGAGGGCCGAGGGGCTCCGCGCTGCTCAGAGCAGCGGGTGCTTTCCTGCATGTGGGGTCTCAAAACTTTAAGGAACCTGCGAGGATTAAATGAGCTTGTAGCATACTTCCTGCCACGTAGAAAACACAAAGTAAATGGCAGTTGTTATTAAGAAAATTCTCTGTCATAGAAATATAGGATTTTTCGGCTGGAAAAAAACCGTAAGTACGGGGATCATGATTACATTTTGTCTCACTTTATTTTACAGGTGAGGAAACGGATTCAGAAAGTATGTGATATTTCAGGATAATTTTAGGAAAAAAATTCAGCTTAATGACTAAAGAGGAATCCAGCTTCCTCTTCACTTAGAACCTCACTTAGCATCCCTTTCCTTCCTTCCTCCTTCCTTCCTTCCTTCCTTCCTTCCTTCCTTCCGTGTTTGTTTTTTTTTTTGAGAGAGAGAAAAGAGCAAGCACATGGGCGCAAGTGGGGCAGGTTCAGAGAGAGAGAATCCCAAGCAGGCTCTGCATTGTCAGGACAGAACCTGACATGGGGCTTGATCTCACAAACTGTGGGATTGTGACCTGAGCCAAAATCAAGAGTTGGACACTTAACCGACTGAGCCACCCAGGCGTCGCTAGCACCCCTTTTCTGACCCAAGTCTCCATTAGGAAGAATGACTTTTTTTTAATTGCCTAATTTTATGGAAGATCTCTTTAAATGCTCTCCAATCAGACCCCCAACAGATGGACACATAGATGGATAACTAATGATAAAATCAGTATAGCAAAATAGCAACAATTATAGAATTTAGGTGTTCACAGTTGTTAGTTTTTTCTGAATGTCTGAAAATCTTCATAATAAAAAATTGGTGGGGGATAACTGAAAAAAAAATCTACGGTATCTCCTCATTCCAGCTATGTTCTAGTACTGATCTCTCTAAACATAGACAAACCAGCAGCCCCTGCTATAGCCAAACGAAATCAAACAGCCGCGGCCCAGCGCCCTCTGGGATGCACAGGGTGGGCCCTGCTCTTGACATTCGTCGAGGACTGAGAACCACAGATCTGTCTTTTGTCCTTTTCTTTTTTTTCTCTCTTCTCTCTTCTTCTTTTTTTTTTTTTTTAAATTACAAGGGACAGTTGTGCATTGCAAATTTGAAATTCCCTAATCACCAACAAACAAGCCAATTAATGCAATTATCACTGTCGATCACTTCTTATGAACATACTCTGTTTCTTTCCATTGTTTTGATTTCACCTTTCCCATGGTAAATTTTAACTTTTGTTCTCTTCCTTATTTATAATGCATTTTTTAAATCTTTATTTTTGAGAGAGAGAGAGAGAGAGAGAGAGGGAACGAGTGGGGGAGGGGCAGAGGGACGGAGACACAATCCAAAGCAGGCTCCAGGCTCTGAGCTGTCAGCAGAGAGTCGATGCGGGGCTCGAACTCAGGGTCGGTGAGATCATGACCTGAGCCAAAGTCGGATGCTTAACTGACTAAGGCATTGGGCCCCCCTATTTATAATGCATTTATGAGCTTGAGTCTCTCAGCTCTCATGCAGTCTTCTTCCCAAGATCACAGTTCTTTAGGGGAAAAAGAATAAAAAGCAAGGCCACATAAATATCCTTTTAGCTAGAGACTTCCCACCATTTCTCATTGATCATATATGTTTTGTCAGCTCTAGCCTTCCCTTGCCTTATGATGGGAGATGGGGAAGCAGGGAGGAGTTTTGATAAATTTGGATTTAGGAGTCAGGCAGAAACCTTAGGGGATACTTTTCAAGGAGCAACAGACTCAGAATTAGCTGTGCATTGCAAACAGATGGTATGCCCTAGGGATCTCTCCTCTGAGCAATTGGGTCCTTGCATCTAATTTAGCTTAGAGACCCTGGGACTGGGGGAGAAGTCTCACGGAGCAAATGGGCATATCACCTGTGACCCATTCTAAACCATAGCTAGGGCATAGGAATTGTTGACTTCTGTATAGATGTCATAAATTCTGTACATAGGCTGCATAACTTTGTACATGAGTCTACCAGGCCTGGTAGACTCTTAACCTTTTAATAACCAGCCCCCTACTAGAGGCCTTCTTTGGTAACCGAAATGCTAGCATTAATGCTAACAGCAATTTGAAACTCTTATCCCAGTGCTAAGCTTCGAAGGACATTTATATCGTGATGTCTGAAAACTTCATTTGGTTGGTTCTTCTGAAAGGAGCTCAGACAACATTAGATGCTCACATTCTCATGCCCCAAGAAAGGCCATGGATTTAGTGGCTAGAAATATCAAAATACTATAAAAATATAAATATGTAATATTAAAGTCACTCCATTTGGGCTGGTCTTTTCTGTCCTTGTTTGGTTTAATTTAGCTGTATTCCTCTAGGAGACCGCAACCAGAATTGAACTACTTGCCTTGATATTTTGTTTGACAAGGAAGATGAACGTTTCAGACTAGAGAGGTCAAGAAATTAAAACCTGCGCACCTGTGTGTGTGGTTCCCCAAGTCTTTGAGATTTCCAGCAGTGCTTACCTCTGCCATCCCTCTTTTAGCTAAACTCAGTAAGTTTTTCTTTGTTCTGAAAAGGGATGGGAATGACATAAAGCTAACTACCCAGAGACTCAATTAAGTGTGGAAAGTGTGACTGCTTCTGTGGAGCAGGAAATAGGAAGGGCTGGATGTTGGAGAGCTGCTATCTTATTTTGGGGGGGGAGGGGTAACAGTTTTGTAGAATTATTTGACACTTTAAACTCTATACATGCATAACTTTGATAAAAATAAAATCTAATTTAGGGGCACCTGGGGTGGCTCAGTTGGTTAAGCGTCTGACTTCAGCCAGGTCATGATCTCATGGTTCATGAGTTCGAGCCCCATGTCGGGCTCTGTGCTGATAGCTCAGAGCCTGGAGTCTGCTTCAGATTATTATTATTATTATTATTATTATTATTATTATTATTATCATCTCTCTGCCCCTCCTCCACTTGCACTCTGTCTCTCTTTCAAAAATAAACATTAAAAAAATTAAAAAAATAAAAGAATATTTGAATAACACAATAATATTTAATGTATTCCAATTTTATAATCATGAACAGTATTCTTTTAAAATACGTCTTCAGTTTTCCAAGAAATTGATGATATCGAAGGTCGACAAAGAATACCCAAATTAGAAATTCACAAGAACTAAAAGAAAAAGTCAAAATAGATACTATATCCACTTGGAAATATAAGATTATTCTTCTAAATAATCCCTGGAGTAAAGAAGAAGTTACAGCTGTGATTACAAACTACTTAGAAATGACCAACACCACAAGCCCTACATATGAAAACTAGTGGGAATTTTGCTAAAGCAGAACCCAAAAGAAAATTTGAAAGCAAGAAGATTTCAAGCTGGAGAAGGAATTAAATAAATATAAATCAACTTAACTGTATATAAAGGAAATAAAGATATAGAAAAAACTTAATTACAATAGATTTGATCTATAAAGAACCAAATTGGTTCTTTTTAAACACATTACTAAAATGGATAAATATTTGAAAATCTAAACAAAGAAAAAGATGTGAATAAGAAAAATGATAAAAGGAGAATGGTGTCTTTTTGACAAACTTTAATGTATTTTAATGTAGTCTAATTTCTGTTATTCCCTCTTAAAGGTGAGGGCTTTTTGAATCCTATTTGATTACTCTTTCTGGACTCAATATCTTGAAAATATTTCCTATGTTTTCTTCTAAAACTCATCTTGCTTTACTTTAATGTTGAGATGTACAGTCCATCTGGAGTTGATTTTTCATTATGGAATGAAATATATTTTTTTATGTTTTTAATTCAAGTTTTAATTTCAATTCCAGCTAGTTACCATGCAGTATAATATTTTTTTCTCTCTCAAGTTTTACTTAAATTCCAGTTAGTTAATGTACAATGTAATATTAATTTCAGGTGTAGAATTTAGTGGTTCAACATTTCATACGATACCTGGTGCTCATCACAACAAGTGCCTCCTAATCCCCATCCCCTATTTAATCCCCCCAGCCACCTCCCCCCAGTAACCATCAGTTTGTGCTCTGTAGGTAAGAGTCTGTTTCTTGGTTTGCCTCTCTCTCTTTTTCCCTTTGCTTATTTGTTCTGTTTGTTAAGTTCCACATATGAGTGAAATCATACGGTATTTGTCTTTCTCTGACTTATTTTGCTTAGCGTAATACTCTCAGGCTCCATCCATGTCATTACAAATGGCAAGATTTCATTCTTTTTTATGGCTGAGTAATAGTCCACTGTGTATGCGCGCGCGAGTGTGTGTACACGTGTGTGTGTATTTTATTTTTCATTTTTAAAATACGTATGCCTAGTTGATCCAGCACCACTGTTGGTAGTATCCTCCTTTTTCCAGTGCCCCGCAGTGTCACTGCTATCATAAATCAAGTAGTTGTAGATGTGAGAGTCTGTTTCTGGAATCTCTATTCCTTTGTTCTATTTGTTCTCATGCCAATACTTAATTAATACAGTCCTAATTGTTACGATGTTATGATGGGTCTTGATATTCTGTAGTGTAGGTCTTCCAGAAGCATTGTTTTCCAAAATGGCTTTGACTGTTCTTGGGATATTTTTCTATATGGGTTTTAGAACCAGCTTGTGAATTCATACACATATACTGCGCCCCCCCACACACAGCTGTAGGATTTTGATTTGATTTTGTTGAGTCTGCAGGACACTTTGCAGAATATTGGCATCTTATAGTATTGACTGTTCTTCCATTTTATGAATAAATAAGTTTTCTTTTATATTCTTCATAATTTCTGTCAAATAAGTAATGCTTTGAACCTTTCCCTGTAGAGGTCAGGTCTTACATATTGTTAAATTTATTCCTAGGTATTGGATTTTGGATGTCTTTGTAAGTGCTGTATGTATGTGAGTTTTTGTTTTCTATTTATTGCTAGTTTGAGACAAGCCGATGACTTTGTATAGTGACTTTTATGTTTTCTCATGAATGAGTGTTGAATTTTGTTTTTTTTTTTGGTTTTGTTTACGTCAAGATGATTCTATGATCTATTTACATTTTCCTAAACTGTCAAAATCTCTTATTCCTGAATCTGTGTACGATATCCCGGTACAGCATGTCCCTGGAATGACTTCTCTTTCTTCTTTAGCCTTCTGGAAGCCTCGGGGGAGGCGCCATCTTTCAGGGAAGTCTCCCTTTTCTCTGCTCTCACAGCACTTTGTGTGCCTCACCCCCTACCCATGGCACGCTGGCGTTCTGCCTCCCATCGTGAGCTCCTCCGGAGCAGGAATCCCCTCGTAGGCTTCTCTGACCTCCTGAAGGTGTTCCTTCTTTGTTCCTACGCAGGTGACATACACCGTTCTTTCCGGTGAAAGGTGTTCACGCCTGACTCCGTGCTTCTAAAATTACGAACTGCACAGTGCCCCCGGCTCACTTCGTGAACTGTGGCTCCAGTAGGCCTTCTGCTCTTGGCAGGCCAGGTGTGACTCTCCCCTTCCTTTATTTCAAAGGCAGCTGGTGGGTGGTTACCACTTCCTTCTCTTACCACAGTTCTATTTCGACCTCATTCTAGCCCAGGATGATTTGCCACTTTTCATTTAGGTTCATCCCTGGACCTCAGTACCTGTGCAACGGAGTCACGTCACCTATAGCTACTCTGGCTTTCCAGAGGGAAGTCCTTCATCGTGTCCTACTGGGGAGAGATCGCCATAGATTTTCCAATATCCCTTTTTTCCCCTGTGCTTTTAGAATATATCTAGATTATGTTGATGTAACTCTGGGCACTTCTGTTTCCTCATCTGCAAAATAAGAGGTTACGATCAGGTAATTACCAGGTTCCTCCTAGCATGAGCACTTTTGAGTTATGATTCTCTGTTAGGGATATGTGCACACTGGATGTATTCCAGCACTTGGTAATTTGGGCTGGAACTGAAAATATACTTGTAGGCACGTCTCATGCTGCCTGTAGTGAGGTTCTCGGGCTAACCCCGTTCAGACATTCAGACTGCTGAAGCGTCTGCACGGGCGTCTGAGTGGAGAAGGAGACAGAAGGAGCTGACGGGAACGCTCACTGCTTTCTGTGCACGCCGTGCGCATCACGCCCTCTGTGTCAGTGTCATCTTCCACACCGTGCACAGGTTTGCTCCGATTCTCTGTCCAGCATATGCGACAGGCACTGGCCCATAGCAGGCGCTAATAATACTTGTGGAGTGAGTGCATAAATGAATTTTTGAGCATTTTATGTGCCAAATACCGCACTAAGTATTCTTTCTTTTTTTAATTTTAGAGAGAGAGGGAGAGCATGAATGGGGGAGAGGGACAGAGAGAGACAGAGAGGATCTTAAGCAGGCTCCACAGTTAGCATAGAACCTGCTGCCAGGCTCAATCCCACGACTTTGGGATCCTGACGTGAGCCAGAATCAAGAGTTGGACGCTCAGTCAGTTGAGCCACCCAGGCACCCTTAAGTATTCTTTTTTCTGTACGTATTATCTCAATCCTCGAACCTTCTGAGATTGCTGTTGTTATAAATTTAGAAAACAGGCTCAAAAAAGTTAAGCAACTTTCCCAAGATTACTTAGAGGCTGTCTGGGAGAGATAGAATTCAAACTTTTTTTTGGTCTCTAAATTCCCTTCTATTAATTATCATACTCTTATAATAACCACTAGTCCACATAAAATATAATGAGAAACTGTAAAAGTATGTTTATATTGGGGAAAACCAAGAAATTCAGTTAATGTTTTAGTATTAACCATCAGAGATAAAAGTTTCTCCATTCTTTTTAAGGGCTAGGGGACATGTCTGCTCTGCCTACCAACATCCCCTTCATCTCCCTGAAGCAGAAAAAAAACAAGATCACATGATAGCAATAGAATGATAATCACGCTATAGATAGCTCTAGTAGCATCGCCATTTCCCTGTCCTTAAAAATGCTTCTAAAATACCAGCTTTAGTGCCTGTATTGCATCCCACGTATGACTGTGTCAGAATTTATTTTGTCATTGCCATATTGTCATTCATATAGGTGGTTTTCAACCATAAAACACTGTAACAAACATCTGTGTGCATATCTTTGCTCTTATCTCTTGTTACTCCTTTAGACTACATTCTAAGACGTAGAATTAATGGATTTAAAGAAGTTTTATTTTTTAAGTAATATTTACTTTTTTAGTTTTTTTTTTAAGTTTTATTTATTAAAGTGATCTCTACACCCAATGTGAAGCTCAAAGTCATGACCCTGAGATCACAAGTTGCATGTTCTACTGGTTGAGCCAATCAGCTGCCCCAAAAAGAAGGAGACCTTAAAGGCTCTTACTGTATCTTACCAAATTGTTATCCAGAAAGCACATTAAAGTTTGAAATTGACATGAGGTGGCTATATGCCGTATAGTAAATGTCCTAAGCTGGGAGTTTTGAAGATCGTGTAGGAGAAAGGGGTGGAGTATAGAAAGGCATTTTGAATTTTTTTATGACACCGAAAATATATAATGCACTCACATTTTTCTAAATTCAAAAAGTACAAACGGGTGTATGGTAAAAAGTCTCCTCCCGCCCTCATCATCTGGGTACCCAGTTCCCTTCCTTGGAAGCCAGCATCGCCTACTACGTATTTCCTGGGAGATGCTCTGTAATCTGTACAAGCCAGTGTGCAGATGCATTTTCCTTCCTTCTTTCCTTCCCACCTTTGCTTTTTAGCCAAAATGTTTACTGTATCAAATATACTGTTCTGCACTACGCAGTTGTTTTTTAGAGAGAGAGCTTGAGCAGGGAAGAGGGGCAGAGGGAGAGAGAGAATCTCAAGCAGGCTCCACGCTCAGCATGGAACCTGGTGTGGGGCTCGATCCCACCACCGTGGGATCATGACCTGAGCTGAAATCAAGAGTCAGGTGCTCAACTGACTAAGCTACTCAGCCGCCCCCAGATTTTTACTTCATACATATTAGGGGTTAGTCTACGTTAATACATAGAAAACATCATCTTTTTTTTTTTTTGTAACTGTATGGTCTTCCTTTTTATAGTGGTACCATTATGTTATTTTACCAGTTCTATTGATAGATGCATAGGCAAGATTAGAAACAATCTAGTTAAAAGCTTTTAGGAAATTAATAAGCATGTATGTTAGGCACTTTTCACATGTAAAGTATATCTATAGGCTACATTCCTTCTAGGTCAGAGGGTATGTTCATTTGTAATTTGGGAAGTGTCAGGTTGCCTTCCGTTTATGTGGAGGAAGAGGTTATTCTGATGATGGGATATTGTCCATCAAGTGGACTTAAGGGATGTACTTGAGTGGAAATTTCAGACGCTTGAAAGGAGAGCATTGAGAGATGGGAAAAGGACTTCAAAGATGAAAGTAGTTAAAAGTAAAAGAAACTTTGGTTGCATGGCCATTTTATTGAGGACCCCGGTGCTAGTGACCACCCACATACGAAAGAGATACTCCCGGGTGTTTATTCAGGAAACATACTGGATCCCTTCTGGATCCTGGATCTAGGAGTGCAGAGAGGCATAAAGTACTCATAAAATCCCACCCTCGTCCCTGACCCAAAGACGTTTACAGTGGAATGGAGGAAATAGGTGAACAAACGATTATAAAATGAGTTGTGCTGCCCTAAATGCTATACCTTGAAGATGTGAACTTAAGTTCAGTTAGTCGAAAAATGAAAACATGGAGGGGCACCCGGGTGGGTCAGTCGCATCAGACTTTGGCTCTGGTAATGATCTCGCGGTTTCTGCATTTGAGCCCCACACCGGGCTCTGTGCCGTCAGAGTGGAGCCTGCTTCGGATCCTCTGTCTCCCTCTGTCTCTGCCCCTCCCCTGCTCACTCACTCTCTCAAAAATAACCAGATACTTAAATGAAAGTATGGATGTTTAATATTTGATGTAACTTGTAAAATAATAGAATCTTACTATTTAAAGAATTGTAGGGTTTTAGATCAACCTCTTACTTAGTGCGGGAGATCCCTACTTCACAATCCCACACTTCTGCCTACTGGTCACTCAGCCTCTGCTTCCGTATCTCTCATGATAGAGAATCACCATCTTCTGCGACACAGTTCGTTGTAGGGAGGAGCTGTACTTAGGAAGTGCTTTTTATGAAACAAAACTTACCACATCCTGACCTCATGATTTGATTTAGTGTTGGAGTAAGATAAATAGACATGACGTCTCTAAAACGAGGTATTTGTCTCCATGGCCAGGACACCTTTCCAGTCAAACTCTGTTGAATTCGTTCTTTGATTTTCTGACCAGTATTTACATGGCAGATTGATGTTCAAGTAACACTGATTATTTATTATTTGGACATTTGTGGAATTTTGTGCTCAGTTCTCTCTCTGTCTCCCCTGTCACCATGGCTACAGTTAACAGTAAATGCTGTTGACTTTTTAAAAATCTGTTGTTAAACAGATTCCCCAAATCTGCTAGGCAGATCTTTGTCCTGGACTTACGCAGTTTATTTGATCTGAGCCTAAACGAAGGCCTCCTTATTAATTGCCCTATTAAATCTCATCTTGCCATTGAGGCAGCCAACTCTTAGTGTGCTTTTCTTGGATATCAGTTAACTTTATATCGACTAATTCCATGGAGCTCAGGAGACTAGAAAAGGAAGTATTTTCTCAAGGGATTAAGAATTTAGACGTGCCCCTCGTCTTCCAGGTTGGAGTTGTATGTTGAATTAGAATTGATGTTTCTTAAGCCCTCGGACTTCCTGGAGAAATGTCTGGGTAAATCATATTTTTGATTTGAAGCCCTAAATTTGGGAGCGAAACGTTATCCGGACTAGACTAGAGAATTCACTGTCACATTGTCTGGTACTCAGTGTTTTGACAAGCTGACTTTGACATTACGGCTGCCAGGTAACCCTAACGGGGTGGCATTGAGAAGAACCACCGAGTACTTGGAAGCATACAACCCTGCCCGTGGTCAGGGTTTTAGCCTTGTTTACAGAGATTTGCAGCGTATTTACAAAAGAAGAGAACCTCCGAGTGCTTTCCCCAGAGCGGAGCAGGCAGGAGCAGGCAGACAGGAGAGAGGACAAGCCTCCTGGAGAGGGTGTGGCCTCGGGCATGGAGGGAAGAGGGGAAGGCAGAGCGGGAGCAGGACGTAGACAAGGTTGCGATGGAGTTGCCGGCAGTACCCGAAAGGGTTTGTCTGTTTCCTCACTTTTGCCTTCATCTTTGCCAACCGTGGTATGGTCTTCAGTGTTAACAGTAGCTAAGCAGACAGTAAAGGCATCGCTCGTGTCCTTTACTGTCCTTTACTGCCTTTCGGTGCATATTTGTAACATTTGGGACTCCTCTCACTGTGCAGGAACGTACGATCGTGCTGTGCTGGGAGGGATGAGGGAAAGGAAGGGTCTTCACCAGCGAAGTCAGAGTGGTGAGAGGATTGGAATTCAGTCTCTGGTGAGAGAAATCATCATCCCCCTGTTCCTTTTTTACTGCTGAGCTGTCTCAGCGCGAAGAGCCTGAGTCCTTGCGGAGGCCTTTTTATTACGTCTCCCATTATTAGAGGAATAATGTCGTCTTTGGTTTTGAATGTGTTGACTTTGCACTAACAGGCAAGTCAAGCAGAGTGTTTCTTGGAAGACAGTTAAAGTAAGAGTTTGGAGCACAGGTACAAGGCCAAAAAGTGTAGAGAAGTAGATCTGAGATGTAGCAGAGGGCTGACTGTGGACATAAAAATTTTAGGGAAGTGTGGTGTCATGTAAACTAATAAAGAACAGTGTGTCAGTGTTCTCATATCCTAAAGAATTTTAGAAAAGAACACTGAATTCCACCAGAAAGGCCTCAGTAGTGAGTTTCAGCAGAAGTTTCAGTCAGGTGCTTGATAGAGGGGAAGAAGGATCAAGAGACCAGACAACAAGGGTTGAAGGCGGAAGGAGTGTTCGAGTATATGCATAAAGGGGGGAGTAAGTTGTTGGCCTGGGAAGACAGGGTTTCTGGTGCCAGTTTTTATTTAATCGACAAAGGTCATAGAGCTGTCTGTTCTGGGTACTGTTCCCAGGCTGTCTGCTCTTCCATTTGTCTAGCCAGATACCTGGGTTTGTGAGTCAGCCCTGGGTGGCCCTAGCATGAGGTAGAAGTAATAGGGTTTTGATGTGTGACCTCCAGACACACTGAAATGAGGCAATGATGCGAATTTCCTTTACAGTTGGGACCAAGTGCTAGAATCTCAACTTGGATTTCTCACCATCGGTGAAGATGATGACCCCAGGGGTCCTGCTGACTCTCTTGACTGTTGTCACTTTCTTTGACAGCTAGATGTTTGGTTTCTGACAGCCCTCGACATCACCCCAACATCTTCAAAGTTTGAAAATTCTGTGATTTATTCTGCAATCTTTGGAAATTCCTATTGCTAGTAATATCCTGGCATGGGACTGACAATTTTCTGTGAACACAGCGGCTTTTCATTGTAGCACTGCATCGTAGTGAAATCTGTACGAAGACCTCAGTAGGGAATAAGGTAAAGCTGAATTTTATTTGCAGGAGAGATACCAATGAAAATAAAGTGATAATTAGATCGGTATTACTTTCTGTACAGAGGCAAGTTTGCACGTGCTTAGGTTGCGTTAGCAATATCATGTCTTACCTTCTGTCCAGAGGCTGAAGTTTTCTTTTTGCCTTGATCGTAACCTAGATGCAGATTTCAGAAGTGAAAATGTGGGAAAACGTGCATCGTAGAATTGAGGGGGCTGTGGCTTCTGGTAGATGTTGGGGATGGAAGCAAAAGGTGACCAAGGGAGGAGAAAGGCACTGAACAGGGAGTTTGAGGCCTGTCTTCGCTGTCAGGAAGAAAAGTCCAATTCTAGGGGTCCAAACAGGAAGCTGTCCTATCGAACCCCTGGGGAGTCTTGAAAGATTTGCGTTATTTAACATCCGGATACCAACACAGAAACCTACGGATACCAACCGATACGGTCACGTGTTTGTGATGATGACGTAGTGGGAATTCACATCTGCCTGTAACATGGGTAGGGTATTGTTATAAATTATTTTGAAACTCCTCACTTTTAGTTTCTTCATTAATAACATGATGGAACTGAATTAGAATGAGACGGTCTTCAAGGTTTCCTGCGGCCCTCTCTGCCTGGCACCGTACAGTGGAACTTTCCGCGCTACTTTTGGGAAGATGCGTTCCTTTCGGTGGCCTACAAATAAAAACTGTGTGCGGAATGATGCCATTTATTGTATGTGATAATTCTGTGTGGTCACATATGATTTATGTTAGTTTCAGGATGTGCTAACGCACAGTGTCTCATTTGACGATCTCATCGAGATGATGAAATAGGTCAGGCAGGGATTATGTTTATTTTGCCGATGAAATGAAACCATTATGGCTAATATCTTGCATAGCTGTTGGAATCCGATTGTCTCATTAACACTTGGGATGCTAGCCACCAAGGATGAAATCCTGCCCCTGAGGGAAAAAGCTCTGTCAGGACAACTTTCTCACCTAAAACTCTCTAGCAGATTTACATATTCTCCAAGTTCAGACTCGGATGGCCTGTGAAGCTTTCTTTTTCTTTTAAGTATTTTTGAAAGAGAGACAGAGTGTGAGCAGGGAAGGGGCAGAGAGAGGGAAACACAGAATCCGAAGCAGGATCCAGGCCCTGAGCTGTCAGCACAGAGCTTGACGCAGGGCTTGAACCCATGAGCAGTGAGATCATGACCTTAACCAACTGAGCCACTCAGGCGCCCTCTTGCTATCCCTTCTGCCTTGGCAGGGTTCGAGTGCTCTGTTCAATCCACACTGGTGAACTCGTGCAGTACGGATACTTGTCTTACTCATCCCTACACCCCGCGGCCCGCGCACTACCTGGCGTACAGATATGCTCAGTGAAAAGTTGCGGAAAGAAAGAGTCAGGTTGATGGGCTGGTGTTAAAGAATGCTGCAGAGGGGCGCCTGGGTGGCTCAGTCGGTTGGGCCTCCGACTTTGGCTCAGGTCATGATCTCGAAGTCTGTGAGTTTGAGCCCCGCATCCGGCTCTGTGCTGACAGCTCAGAGCCTGGAGCCTGCTTCACATTCTGTGTCTCCCTCTCTCTCCGCCCCTCTCCCACTCATGCTCTGTCTCTCTCTGTCTCAAAAATGAATAAATGTTAAAAAAAATTAAAAAAAAAAAAAGAATGCTGCAGAGGAGGATGTGACACCTGGGCTCTGGGGTGGGAAGAAGCCATCTCGTATACTGTGTTTAGAGAGAAATTTTGCCCTGTACATGCATTTAAAAATGAACAACAACAACCTAATTAATAAAGAGAGGTAGCTAGGGATCAGATCTACCTATTCATAAAATAAATTTGAACTAAAAATAAGAGAATTAAAGCTCATGAATTCATGGGAATTTTTAAATTCTGGTTTGTTTTTTCCCTAAATGGCATTACTACATCATAGATGTTTAGCAGCAGTCTTGTGTTCAGTCTCGACTCTGATTTAGAGTGGTGAAATAGAATTTAAAATTCTCTCAAGAAGGAAACCCTAATCTGGTTAAGCTTTATGTTCAGTGAAGTTTATATTCGTCCATTGACCTGTTCTTATTGAGACGCTTGTTCAGAGAAGCCCTTTAGCCCGAATTTTCTCACACTCGCCATAAGTAATAGCACCTTTAAAAGGTAACATGCAGACTGTATTTTTCATGTTACCTAAATTGTATACTATGAAACTAGATTAAAAATTTTTATGTTTTTGGCTCATTTACAATTATAAACCAAGACTATAAATTAAATACAAAGACAACTATAAAACTGATAAATTTTAGATTAATAGTTATTTGGTGTGACAGGTGATGTTTAGGTTTCACAGCAGAAAAAAATAGCCTCAGGCCTCATGCTGTTTTAAATCCGTTTCTGTGTTTTCTCTTCAGTGACGCTAAAAGCTCCAGCATCTATTCTCTGTAAGTAACGGTGTGCAAGGTGCTATCAATGACTTTAAGGCCTTGTTTTTAAGTACAGGATAATCAGACCTCGTGTCCGACCCAAACACTTGGCCAGCAAACATTCCTTAAATACCAGTTTTAATGAGATGTCAGCTGTGGTGTTCACTTGAAGATGAGGTTAACGTTATGATGTCACTGAAATCTTTATTAAATGGTTCTCTAGACCAGCTCGTGCTGGAAGTGAGAATGGAAAATGTTATTGGATACCTCCAACCATATTTACTTCTAATGAACTTTTGCAGTTGTACTACAAAGATAGGACCCGTGTAATACTTGTAGCGTGTGTGTGTGTATATATATATATATATATGTGGTATTAGCTGTTAGAGTGTTGGCTTTTGACCATGCCTGTGTTGTCATAGGCGCTGATGATTCTAGTTTCCTGTACGGTATTGTTCACTGTTGGTTACAATTACCGTGAGATCTTTCCTTGTACTGTGTGCCGTGAGGACATTTGTCCTGAAGATCTTGACACAACTGAAGAAGCATCGGCGAAGGCCCACCGACAGTGCTTGTTTAGACTGTGGTTACTTATGATTCAGAATTTTTTATCATTCATTTTAGATTACCTTTTAAATGAAAGCATTAAAATTTTTTTTGTACACGATTCTTAGACTTCCCTTCTTCTCCCGACATACATACGTGTGACCTCCGGTTTGGGAAATACTGCATCAGCACATATGTTTGTGATGACTATCTAAGAGTCCAGGATTCAACAACGGGAAAATAAATGTTAAGAAATTTGGCCCTTCTTAATGTTATGAGAGACACGTTAACAGCAAACTGTAAATAGATTGATTTGTTCTATCTGAAGAGTGCTACAGGTGTACAGAGAGGACTATGGGAACATATCGGAAGGACCTGCCCACTTATCTTAAGGGGGTGGAAGAGCTTCGAGCATATCCTGGAAAAGATCCTGTTTGAATAGGCTCTTAAAGGAGGAGAGGTGGGTTTACAAGATAGCGTGTGCGAAGACCCTGGTCACGAAAGACGTGATGGTGAGAAACGTGTGGCCTTGGATGGCATTTGCAAAGCAAGCTGTAAGTTGGAACCCAAAAGTAAAAATTAGTTGTTAGGCTCGGCGTTAGGTCTCGTGTCATGTACGCTAAGAGAGAAGATGAAGATCGTAGAACCGAGAGAGTACTCGTGGCGGGATCTTGTACAGATAGCCATCACCGCACCGTACTGCAGCGTTCACCTTCTGCAGGCCTTGGAGCTCTTCACGTGCCGGAACCATAAGTTACTAGTCTTGGTACACGAAGCTTTTGGTAGAGTCACTGCTGAAGCTAATGGTTAGACGGTGTTGGTTGAATGACTGACAGTGAGTACAGAGGGTTCAGGAGAAAATGAGGACAGTCTCCTATGGTGGTGGTTTTAATCTTCTGTGGGTAACAGACTCCTTTGTGATTCTGCTGAGAGCTACAGACCTTGAAAAGGCAAATACATATATTTGACCTGCAGTTTCATGGCGTTCGTGTCCTTGGATGTTTTAGTCAGAATCCCTCCTCAGGAAATTACCTGGGGAAGCTATAACCTGTAATCACTGTGAATAACCACGGTCTCTTTTAGTAATCTTTAAATATTAGACTATAGACTATGATTGTGTCTTTTTTAATACTCTTTTTGAGTTCTTCTGTTTGGGAGGAGTTCATTCAAATAGCTGAACTATTTGAGAAGAAGAAAGAACAATTTTTTTTCTTTTTTTTAATAACAACTAAGGTAGAACTTTGCTGGTCTGTAAAGATAAGAAGTACGTTAATTAAGCCAGCAACCAAGAAGCACTTGCTCGAGGAGATCCTGATATTCCCGAGTTTGGGTTGAGCAAGTAAGTAGGTCCCCGAGACCACTCTCGGGCTCAGTGATTGGCTGGGACTCACAGGCCTCAGAAGAGCTGTTGTACTCCTGGTTATGGCTTATTACAGTGGAAAAGAGACATATTAAAATCCTCACAAGGAAAAGGCACGTGGGGCAAATCCCAGGAGAAACCAAGTGCCGCTTGCATGTGAGCCGGCCCAGCGCAGCGGCATGGGTGCACTCCCTCCCTGAGCTCTGCAGCCCTGCGCCCGCACGTGCGGAGTGTCGCAGCCTGGCAGGCCCAGTGGAGCCTTGGTGTCCAGGGTTTGTCCTGGGGCGCGCAGGTTTGCAGTGTTCTTATCAGGGAGGATGCGTCAAGGGCTCAGAGCGTGTTTCCTAGGGACCAGCCTAGGGCCGGTCCTGGAGACAGGCCTTTCTCGGCATGTGCAGCGTTCGGGCGCCTCCAGCCTGGTGAGTTGTCCCTCCCTGCACAGTCAGCTGTTCAGAGTTGGCTTTCTTCTGGCTAGCCCGCCCAGCTATTCTTTTTCTAGAGACGCTGTTTCTGCGGGCCTCCTTGGCCTCGTCGTAGGTACCCATTTTATATATTACATATCTGGACTGTAAGGTTTTCCTCTCCAGTGGGTAATTGGGAAGTTTGTTTGGACCTAAGGACATAACCGTGTTTTGTAGTTTCATGAGATTGTAGTGAAATGTAAGTTCCCATTCTGTCATTCATTTAACAAAAGTGTTTTTATTTTAATTTTTTAATGTTTATTTATATTCGAGAGAGAGAGAGAGAGAGAGAGAGAGAGAACAGAGACAGAGACAGAGTGCGAGCAGGGGAAGGGCAGAGAGAGAGGGAGACACAGAATCCGAAGCAGGCTCCAGGCTCCAAGCTGTCAGCACAGAGCCCAGTGCAGGGCTCGAATTCACAAACTGCGAGTTCACATGACCAAAGTCAGACGCTTAACTGACTGAGCCACCCAGGTGCCCCTAACAAGTTTTTTTGAATGCTGTTATGTAATAGGCCTGCTAGATGTGGAATTACAGAAATGATTAGTATGGATCCCTGCCCTCAAGGTGCTTATAGTTCCATAGGGGAAAGAAAAAAAATAGCATTTCTGTTAATGTGTGCTTTGGGAAGCACTTAACCTCGTTGGAGAGCACGGTGGAAGGCGTGCGTGTCTGTTTGTGCAGGAAGGTGTTGGTAGTTAGGGGAGACTTCCCTAATGGAGTCCCTTCTCCAGCTGAGCCATGAAGACCAAGAGATAGAAGCAGGCATGTCGCTGGTGCTGCTCCTGTCTCTGATTGTCTTACTGGGGCAGTCTCCTTGGCATGCTGAGCGAGCACCTTCATCCTCGCTAGAAGATACACGTTTTTCTCAGGGTTTACACAGGAGGAAAGAGAAATACAAATCCATTTCCATTACCATAGATCCACCCAAATGACATTTCCAACCTCCAGCGAAGGAGGTAGTGGTATTTTCACATACTGCTTCCAGGTGGAGAAGTATGTCAATACATAGCTTTGGGCTGGTAAGAATAACCATTAAAAATTTACATGTACTGTGTTTCAAATGGGAGGGCAAACAGTTGCCTTACCTTGATGAAATTACTTGTAAGAATTTTTCTGTCCTTGTAAACAAAACAGTTTTAGAAAAAAACCCGGGTGCAGATCTTATCATATGTGACTCCTAGGTATGTGTGCTTCTCAACAGAATTTGGAATTTCTGAGAGAAGTAAGCATTTTAGTTTTTGAACAGTGCAAAGAAATTGTATGATTATAATAGGATCGGGAATGTATTATTTTAGCGAATATGAGATAACTTCAAATTGTTAACCCTGAGAATTTTTTCTAATAGAATCTCGTTCTCTTTTCCCAGCATTGCAGTGTTTCTGCCACCTTTGTACAAAAGACAATTTTACTTGTGTGACGGATGGGCTCTGCTTTGTCTCTGTCACAGAGACCACAGACAAAGTTATACACAATAGCATGTGTATAGCTGAAATTGACCTAATTCCTCGAGACAGACCGTTTGTATGTGCGCCGTCTTCAAAAACCGGGTCTGTTACTACAACGTATTGCTGCAACCAGGACCACTGCAATAAAATAGAACTCCCGACTGTTGGTAAGTGGCGGTGTAAGATTTTCCCCTAATACTACAAGGAAAGCTGATTCTGACTATGGTTTTAGAACTAGAAGGGGTCTGAGAAATCGTCTACCCCTGCGTGCTCCACGTAGAGGCCAGAAGGAACTTGTCCCTAGTTGTAGAGTCGTAGGGGTAGCCACGATCCTGCCTGCTGGGTGTGTGTCGTTGGAGAGCGTGGGTCCAGTCACAGACTCTGTCCGAGGCCTGCTACGCCTAAGAGGCCAGCCTCTTCAAGGCAGATTCTGACAAGGCCGCTGCAGCAGCGCACCCTCAAGAGTGTCCCTGCTCCGTCCTCCGAGTGGCCTTGTCTTCCTTGTGTGATGCCCCGGCCTTTGGAAGCAGTCGGGAATGTGCGGGGATTGAGCGCGACACTGAACAGTCCAGAAGCCTTCATTTTGTAATTTAACCTTGTTTTATGATCTTTATATTTAAATCATTATATATGATTTCGAGGTTTTTGGTCCTTCACCATAGTTTCCATTTAATAATGTCCTGGCTGAGCCAGGAATTTGAAGGCTTCATAAATTCTTAGAATTAGGTTAACGTTCAGGTTCTGGCTTAAGATGTTAGTCTGAGCACGTGTATTTAACTCCTCCCATCACTTTCCTCAAATTCCGAATTTCTACAGTGGCCATATAGAATATAGAATATAAAAATGGGAGAAACCTATATTCATGCTAGCAGAATCAATGGAAGAAGACCACCCTCATGCCTATACTCGTGTGAGAAACTGCTCTAATTTATAGTGCAGGTAGCATCAGACTAGGGAAGAACGGACTACTCAGATGAAAAGAAGTAAGTGAAAGTACCTCCTAGGTAATCCCACCAAACCTTAAACTGAGGCACTTGGGGTGAGGCGGTCACAGGGGGAAACGCTCCATTCTCCTTTAGGAAGCACCTGCTTTCATTGCTCAGGGAGCCGACCACATGCTCGCTCTCCACTCAGAGTTGATCCAGGCATCGAGCTACTTACAGTGGGAAGCGCTGCTGTGGCCCAGCAGAAAAGGGCCAGGCCCGCAGGGTGCAGAGGGAGGCAGCCCTCCACTTCATGCCAGCGGTAACCGCAGACTCAAACGAGATCTGTCAGCGCGGTGGGGAAGCTCCCCACGGCAAGCTTCTATCAGACTGATTTTTCTGACTTCTGGTTAGGCATCTGCGATTCTAAAATGACAAAGAGAAATTATAATTCCACAATTTCCCATTTCCATTTGACTTGAAATATCTAAATGAAGGCTGATGAAGAAGCCTTGCGAAGAACTCACTTCATGTCTTAATGCTCACCATCCATAAGCCCCTCATTCCCAGGTCTCTGATAAGCAGACAGCAAAAAAAGTTACCAAATGAAAAGATTCAGTGGTTCAGAAGAAGCGAACTGAACTGGATGAATCAATCCTATGAAAAAGACTTACCTCATGATAGGGGAGAACTCTCAGACAGTCCAAGTCTACTTTCAGTTAAAGATCACTTTTAGGTGAAAAGCTCAATTGATGAATTATTTTTAAAAATGCAGTATTGAGAGTGAATAGCGGACTGGATACTAATATTTTATAGTTAAGTGTGAGATAAGTTTAAGACAAGATAAGCTTGAGAAATTATGTTACAATTCAGGGAGAAAAGACAGCGAATTAAGAGCTATGGAGGATAGCTATATAGGTGATCCAATATGCTTACTACAGAAATTCCAGATGACAGATAAGCAGACAGAAGAGAAGAATGTTATGCAAAATTAAGGAAAAAATACTTAATGAAATACATATAATAAAAAATGTCAATTTCAAGAATAAAGAAAAACTTGTGTATACATTCGGCACAAGTAAACACTGGTTATCTCTAAAAAGAAGAAAAGTTCAGCTTTTCTGCTTTTTTTTTTAAATATCAGAAGTTAGTGGAACATCGTATATTGTTACCTAATTCTTTAGATTTGCCAAGATTTTCTGTGTATAAAAGCAACAGCCATCTTTAGATAATAAGGATTCGGTGTATAAGGACCCATGTACTCTTCTTAAAAGAAATTACAAGAATTAGGATTCTATCATAAGAAATCAATCCAAATAAAGATAGCAAGAATGGGAAAGTTGTGATATGAAAAAAACGGTTCGGAGCAGTGAACCAGCAAGGCTCGGGATGAGTGCCAGTGTGATTAATGTGCTTCTGAAATAATGCAAAATGTTAGGTATTAAGAGATTATAAGAAAATAAATGATCTTGAATTAAAGGTCCAAGTGTAAGTGTCTGACTCTTGATTTTGGCTCAAGTCATGATCTCTTGCTTAGTGAGATCAAGCCCCATGTTGGGCTCTGAGCAGACAGTGCATAGCCCGCTTGGGATTCTCTCTCTCCTTCTGTCTGCCCATCCCCCACTTATGAGAGCATGCGCACACTCAAATAAACTTTAAAAAATAAAAAAATAGTCCAAGTGGATAAAATAGACTGGGAAGTATATACATGCAAACTCTATCAACAAAACAAAGGATACATTTTACATTTTAAAAAAAATGGATGGAAGGGTGCCTGGCTGGCTCAGTTGGAAGAGCATGTGACTTAGTCTCAAGAGTCCTGAGTTCGAGCCCCATGTTGGGTGTAGAGATTACTTAAATAAAAACTTGAAAAACTGGATGGAGGTAGATATATATATATATATATATATATACAGACATACAATAAAATGTGAATTGTTCGGGGCTAATAAAACTAAAGAAAACTTTCGTTTTGCTTTTGCTCATCTATATTTATTTATTTTTTGCCTGCTATTAGTATATATATCGGCCTCAGAATAAGATAGGCCAAACTTCTTTAAAAAAAAAAAAAAAAGACTTAAGAACACTTACAATGAGCACCGAGTAATGTATAAAATTGTTGAATCACCGTATTACTGTACTATGCACCTGAAACTAATATGACACTGTATGTTAACTACACTGGAATTAAAATTAAAAAAACATGATAAAGAAAAGGACTTTTAAGACATTAATAGGAATTTTTCCAGATTGTTTTTTTGTTTTGTTTTTATTGTTTATTTCCTTATTTTTGAGAGAGAGGAGGAGGAGGGGCAAAGAGAAAGGGAGAGAGAAAATCCCAAGCAGGCTGTCAGTGCAGAGCCCAGTGTGGGGCTCAACCCCACGAACTGTGAGATTGTGACCTGAGCCAAAATCAGGAGTCAGACGCTTAACCGACTGAGCCACCCAGTGTCCCAGATCATTGGTTCTTTTATTAGTGACCTGAGAGTGATAGTATGGAGGTCCTAGAATGTTGGTGGTCCCTGGCTTTATTTAGATGAGGCCTGAAGAGCAGAGGAAGAGGAAGTGGACGTTGACTGATCTGGTGATCAGGAAGAGGGGAGGGCAGCGGGAGAAGCCCAAATGATTTCCTTGTTCGGGTTTGAGCCCCGTGAGCTGCTGGAACGAGGCCCTCTGACTGGCGGGAGTAGTGGCCAAGTGCAGGAAATGGGGAGGACTGGGGAATTGTGGATGCCACCTGCAGCGTTTTTGCTATTGTTGATGTTATTTCATTTGAGGCCCTTTTTCAGGAAAGCCGTCGTCTGGCCTTGGTCCCGTCGAACTGGCAGCTGTCATTGCGGGACCGGTCTGCTTTGTCTGCATCTCGCTCATGTTAATGGTTTATATCTGCCATAACCGTACCGTCATTCACCATCGAGTGCCAAATGAAGAGGATCCTTCCTTGGATCGTCCTTTTATTTCAGAGGGCACTACGCTAAAAGATTTAATTTATGATATGACAACATCGGGTTCTGGATCAGGTAATGTGATTGTTTTTCCTTTTTCCTAAGAAGTCTTTTGAAGATTAACTGTGTTATTTATTAGTTGGCTAAGCCAACTGACTTAGTGTGTTTAAAACTTAAGATAGTGTAAATACCAATTCCAGCTCTAAGCCCAATAAAGGTCTGGCCGTGGCTAGTTTAGCATAGACCAATTAGAATGTATTTTTAATGTTGAAATAAGACTGTAAGTCAGCTTCATGTTTGTATAAATTTCAAAGCTTTCTCACCTTCTTATGACTCCCATGAGATGGAAGGAGTAAGGACAATTACTTTCTTATGAGTGGAGCTGAAGTTCATAGGTGTTCAAATGATTGGCAGCTACCTACTCTATTCAGGACTGTTCAGCAGCCTTACTCTGATGTTTGAACGCAAGCATGTCAGAAAATGTATTCGGAATTTTAAAGGTTATTTGCTTTTTTAACATATGAATTTGCTGTCTTTAGCTCAGATCTAGTTTTTTTTTTTTTTTATTAAACTAATGGTTTTCTCAGTTTAGAAAAATGTGTAACCACCTTGTTATTTAATACATCTTTATGGGCCCGTGACCTTTGTGACGTTTGCTTTTCTCAGTTCCGTTTGCTGATTCTTGTGGTTTCAGAAATGGACTGGCTAATTGCCAGAGTCATCCCTTGAAGTGGATTTGGGTATAGCAGTGCTTTGTATTTAAACCGAAGGGGATTTAGTGTTTCAGTTTCATGAGCTTGCAAAGACACTAAGAGGAAGACCCCTGCCCTCTCTAATAGTGTAATTGACACTGGGCTAGGAATCCAGAGATCTGGATTCCAGTGCAAGTCTTTTCATTGGTTGGCTCTCTGACCTTGGTTAACCCGCATTTCTTCTGTTGAGCTTCTGTTTCCTCATCACAAATATGGAGCAGATACTGAGATATTTATTGTCTTTTGAAAAGTATAAATCAACTTCAAATAAGGCCTGGATTCATGGATAAAACGAAGATTTGAAAATATAGATGATGAAAATTTCACTAATTTTATATTCAAGTGACGAAAGGAACATTAGAGCAGACATCGTGACTGGAGTAGGAGTAGGACTGAAGCATGAAATCCCAGCTGATATGACAGATTTCACACTATGACAAATGTCTGTTTATTTTAAGGAAATGAATATAGATTTATACGTGTATCTGTTTATTTAAATAAGCACGAGGATACCGACTTCTTGGCCTGAAGTCTTCCATAGACTTTGGGCACATACATCCAGTAAGTGACTTGTGTCCATGACACTAGTACACATACAGGCTTGTGCTGGAACCCAGGTCTCTCAAGGCAGCCCGTAGGGACCCCTGAGACTGTTGTGAGCAGGGAGGCAGTGAGTGGTTGGATTGAGATAGAGCAGCCTTGGTACTGAAGTGTGATAGTCTTTGGGCTGGAGGAATAGAGAGAGCTTGTTTTAAGGCTGCTCTGGGTTTTCCATAGATTGCATATTAGTCCAGAGGGTTCCCAAAGAAGATCCGGCTCATTTGAGAAGTCACCTTAGACCAAAAAACTGTGATAAGCAAAGACCAAAGTCACAGAAAATCAGAGTGGGTACAGTTCATTTGGAATTAATCCCCTATTGCCACACTTCTGGCACAGCAGTAATGTATCAGGCCTCGGGGAATAAGGCCACCTAAAGCATTAGAAGAAGTTGCTATCTGGACGGCAGCTGGTTTCTGAAGAAGAACACATGTATGTACCCTTTGACATACAGGCATGAAGTAAAGAATGGAATTCTTTCTCCATTTTATCTGTATTACATCAGCAACCACAACTCTGTTGTCTCAAACTTACTTTCTCTCCTTTTGTGCTTTTCTCTGCAAAAACTTGCCTACACTGTTTGCTAGCCCTGTGACCTCGGGCAGTTAGCTGATGTCTCATGCCCAAATTATTTTATCTTTAAAATAAAAGTAATGAGTCCTGCCCCGTGCTCGTGATTGGATTGTCGTGAGGCTCAAGTGAGACCAGGTGTTCTGAGAAATTACAGTTAGGTCCGAATTACAGGTGTTACTCTTACTGAGAAATATCTTTTTTTTTTCTTACTGAAAAGATATTTGGAAGTAGAATCTGACATGTAGTATTAATTTGCTGCGTTACAAAAAATACTTAGTTGAAGGCCTCCTTTCCCTGTCATAGTTCATTATGTGGTGAATAGCCTCCAAATTTATGGAGATAGAAGCTGTCTGTTGTAGAATGATAGAAAATGCTACTGTTTCCCTTCTATTCATTATAAAGCCTTAATACTGTCTCATCCATAGGACTTGTGACTGAGTGAAATGTCTTCATACCCTTTTTAGTTCTTTCACTCACTGAGAAAAGATAAAACTAATCATTTCATGTTATGAATTCGTATGTTCATTATTCAGTACCATGACCATAATGGAGGAAAGGTCTGTGTCTTTAACTTGGAAACTGTGGGCAGCTCTACTCCTGAAGCTAACCTAATCCCTGTTGCGTTAATTTGAACCCCGGGTTGTATGCGTGCCCTTACTTAAGCAGTCGTTAGATGGTAAAGCATGCGTGAGCATGTGCCTGTGTGCCAGCTTTTGGAAGAGAACGAGTCTCTTAGGCCACTGTTCATTACCTCTTGTTCGTGCTTACGGTCTCTTACAATGTATGTGGCTGTTCCAGTCTCGTTTCTCTCGTTCACTGCACGTGAAGCTGCTCGGACCCTGTCTGCATATTGACATTTTCTCTCAAGCATTTCTAAGGATACAGAAGAGGGAAGCAGATAACAGAGATTTGAATTAGGCTTATTTTTCTCTTTAGAAGAAAATTATTGCTTTTTTAAAATGCTCACATCTTCATGAGGGTTATGGTAACTATCTATAGATAGTATGATGGATCTAGATTTGGTTTTGAATTTTAGTTTGGGATCTAGAATCCAGTGATCATGGGAAGACAAAAACTTCCCTGTTCTGGTAGCCTTTCTTCACCGTATCATTTACATGAGGCCCGGATGTGTTAGACATTTTCAGACTTCCCATTCGCAGTTCCCCTTTCTCTTGTACGCCTTGCCTTTCTTTCTTTTTTTTTTTTCTTTTTAAGTTTATTTATCTATTTTGAGAGAGAGAGAGAGAGAGTAGGTGAGGGGCAGAGAGAAAGGGAAAGAGAGAATCACAAGCAGGCTCCATGCTCAGTGCAGAGCCTGATATGGAACTCAATCCCACAATTGTGAGATCATGACCTGAGCCGAAATCAAGAGCCTGCCACTTAACCAACGGAGCCATCCAGGCGCCTTTCTAACTTCCAGAGTCACCTCCTGAAGTTAACTCATAAGTATACTTTATATCTTTAAGTCTATAGTGTGACCCCGTTCAAAGCCTTTAAGAAAATCTTTTCAATTAGTGTCTCTACAAAATAACATAATTAAGAATTGATTATTCATAATATTAAAGAGCTCCTCGATTTAAATAAGAATTTTTCACAGTCTATTTTTAGCCAGCAGCCTCCTTATAAACAAAAACAATTGTTTATAATTAGACTGCTAAGTACTTTGCAATAGGCGGGGAGGATAAAGAGCAAGGAGAGAAAAGGACCCATTTGAGAAACTTACAGATGAAAAGAGGAAAAACGTTCTGATCACTTTAAGGTGAAAACTTACCATTCGGATTTACAAGCATTTCACATCAGGAAACCAAGAGAACTCGTTTTCCTTTGCCATCGTTGGGTCACTTTGGTCTAGCAAGCAGCTCTGAATATAGATTCTAAATTACACAAATGTATGTGTAGAGGTCATATAAATAAAATACAAGTGTAGAACATAGTTCATACTGGTATTTTTCTTGTTAGGGTCAGTATAACTTAGGATGGCACTTCCTGAGTCCATAAGGGGATCTGACACTGAGTAAACTGGAATAGCTCCAGATACAGCGTTACTTAAATGTCGTAGGTAGGTGATAAATCCTTTTCTGTAAATGAGTAAGTGTGGCAATATTTTAAAAATACATATTTTAGAGTAGGGCCTGTTCAGATGGTGAAGTAATGCCAATGTCCCATCACCAAGTTATAAGTTCCTTGGCATCGTCCTTTAAGATACTAATGTTGCCTAGGCAGCCAGTTCCTAGCAAGTAAGTTGCTTGTCTTGAAATGGTTCCTGTAATTTTTACGGATTTATTAAAATCAGCATGGATTGTACATACTGATTTTATGTTTCTTGTGTTCACATACTTTTCTCCTCCCATCAATAAAACCATTACCAGATTCATCCTTCTAAGATAAGATCCTTCGCCTCATTCATAGGCTCTTTTCAGAAATTTTTAACAGTTCCTGTTTTATCCACAGCTCTTACCAGTCGTCTTGAGCTCGGCTCTCAGTACTCTTCATGTTCTGTGGACAGCTTCCTTCTCTTCCGCTGCTTTACCATTACATCCCCTTCTGTGTCTCCAAGCCGGTTCTGTAAACATCCATTCGTTTCCTCCGTCTGCCTTTGCTTGAATACCCCCCCCCTACCTAAATGCCTAGCTCCCCTTCTCCTTTGCTCCTATCCCTTCGGGAAAGGACAGCCAAATTCACTTTGCTTTTACAAAGTCTACCCGGACCCTCTAGGCGTGAGTTTCTGATTCTCTTATTATATTTATTATTCTCACTTTATTATGAATTATTGTGTTTGTAAATAAAGTCTGTGTCTCCCTAGTGAGATTGTAAGCTCCTTAAAGATAGAGCGTTAAAAGTTACTCTGTTCCTGGGTCACTCCTCAATGCCTGTGCTTACCTTTAGGTTTACCGTTGCTCGTTCAGAGAACAATTGCAAGAACTATTGTGTTACAAGAAAGTATTGGGAAAGGTCGATTTGGAGAAGTTTGGCGGGGAAAGTGGAGAGGAGAAGAAGTTGCTGTGAAAATATTCTCCTCTAGAGAAGAACGCTCATGGTTCCGTGAGGCTGAGATTTATCAGACTGTAATGTTACGCCATGAAAACATCTTGGGATTTATAGCAGCAGACAATAAAGGTCAGTAACATTTCCTTCTCCCGTGAGTAGCATGAAATCTACTTGAGCCTTTGCACAAATAGGGCTACTAGACATTGTCAGATTTCTTGAGAAATCAGTGTTTGCCATACAGATTAGACCCATGAAGTCAAATAGAATATATCAGAAGCTTTTAGAAACTGGAACTTAAAGATTTTCTTGACTCTTGACTACCTGTTTCTCAATCTCTAATTGTTTTTATAAAATATAAAGAGCTATATATATTTTTTCAAAGCGATGTTCTTTTCTTCTAGGCAATTAGTTATGGAGTCTAGTCCTAACACAGAAAAAATTTTATAAACTCTGCTTGCTCAAACTTTTGAGATAGGATAGAGCCCAGAGATCTGTTTCCTTTAAATTTCTTCATGACTACTAGGGCATTCTAATATATACTAATGGCCATATTTATAGGAAGAGTAAAAATAACTGCTCCGTGTATTTTGTGGCTTAGGTTGCCAGGGGCTAAGTAGTCTTTTAAATAAATAAATTAAAAAACTTTTTTTAATGTTTTTATTTTTGAGAGAGTGAGAGAGCATGGGAGAGGAGCAGAGAGAGAGGGAGACATAGAATCTGAAGCAGGCTCCAGGCTCTGAGCTGTCAGCGCAGAGCCCCATACGGGGCTTGAACTCTGGGACTGCAAGATCATGACCTGAGCTAAGTCGGACACCCAACCGACTGAGCCACTCGGGTGCCCCAATAAACTAAATTTTTAAATAAACTCAGTTAAATAGAGAAATAGTTTCTCCAGGACCGCCTTGCCCATTGGCGACCATTTAGACACTTTCTTGCCTGTGGCACAGACCCGATGCCGCAGGAGCCGAAGAAGCCATGTCAGTGGAGAGTCAGAATGAGCGGTGACTGCGAGCAGTGGCTTCAGACTGTCCGTCACCTGCTGTCTTGGCTTCAGTCACTACTGTCGTGCCCACAGTCCCTGCTTCCACGGCTTCGTCAGAGACTTTTGTGAGAGCTCCTGTCGCCCCACCCGGAGTCGGCTGTATTTCCCAGCTTTCCTATTTCTAAAAAACGCGATCCTTTTCTCTTTCAGATAGGCCAAAACCATGGTCCTCTTTTTCCTCCTCTCCCCTCCCGTTTTCTTCAACAGTATTTATTTCTTCAGAATATTAAGTGTTTGATGATTTTTCCTTTTGCTTCTCTGTATTTTCAAACTTACTTGCAGTAAGCATTTATTGCTTGGGTTGTGTTGTTTTGTTTTTAGTTTTTAGTTACGGAAAACTTCCAGTACGTGGAAAAGTGGAGTGAGCAGCATAGAACGAATGCCTGTCATGCAGCTTTGACAACAATCGTTAGCTCGTTGCCGGTCAGATTTGATCTCTGATGCCACCTCTGCCTCTTTCTGAATTATTTGGAGTCAGAGACATGATATGTCTTTTCTCCATAAACATTTTTAATTTTCATCTTTAGATTAAGGAATCTTTTTAATGAAACCTGACCACATGACCATTGTCACTTTTTAAAACGTCATCAGGTATCTAGTCACTTTCAAATTTCTGCAGTTGTCTTTTTTGTTTTTTTTAAATAATTGGTCATTCACTTTAGGAATAACTTTAGTTCACACATTGCATTTGTCACTTTGTGTCACTTTAGTCCACACGTTGTGTTTAGTTGATAATTATCTTAGATCCCTTAGATCCCTCTTCATCTTTTTTTTCTTCTTGCGGTTTATTTGTTGAAGAAACTGGACTGTTTGTCCTGTCGGGCTCATCGTGCCTGGACTCTGTTGATCAAGTTTCCATAGTATCTCAGAACTTGCTCCCTGCATTTAAAAACTAGTAATTAGAATTAGAGACTGAATCTGATCACATTTTATTGGTTTCCTGGTAATATTATATACCTTCCTATATATTGTATACTTTCTTTGTATTGTATCAGGAGACATATAATGTTTGATTATCCCCTTTTTGTGACTTGGTGGTAGTGATGGGTGTGATGAATATAGGCAGTGGTTTATCAGTGGTTGCTACCAAGTCGGTATTACTTAATTTAAAAACAAAACAAACAAACACAGGCAGTGATCATAGTTTGAGCAAGTCCTTCGTTTTCATTTTCTCCTGCCTTTAACATCATTTAGCTTCCTCCCCAGCCCTTAACACAACCTTCAAAACCATGTTCCATGATTCTAGATTTTCTGTCTCCATTTATTATTTCTTAGTGGTTGTCTTTGTTTTCTAAAGCTCTTCTTACTGATTGATACGAAAGCTCTACAAACAGTAATTGCTCCTTCGAAGAGCTTATCTGCATGCATAGTTTGAAACTCGGCTTCAAACTCGGTGAAACTCGGTGCTGGTTGCTTTCAAATCTGTATTTTGGGGCTCTAACCTCACCCAGGCCCGACCCCTTTTAGGCCTATTTCAAGTTGCAGATACACTGGCACAAAATCCCCTTGCTCTATGCCCTGGACTCGCTCTTCCCGTTTACTCAAGCCGCAGCCAAGCTGGTGCTGTCCTCTGCCGGTCACCATGGGAACTGGCTGCCCCTGCTGCGTCTTCCCCACTCCCTCCTCTCTTCTTCGTCAGGCGTTAATGGACTTGGCCCAGAACCTGGTCCACCCACCCCAACCCCCTTCTCCTTTCTCTTTATCCTCCTGAGTTCGTTAATCCCACCGCAGACAGCCCTTTGTATTGCACAGCCTCTCCTCCTCCTCCTGCCTCTTGCTCATCACCTCAGAAAGCCTCCCTTTCTTCCATCTGCCCGCGTTCCTATTTATATGCCAGCCTTTCAGACTTCAGTCTTGATTAGGACGCATGCAGATAAAGGTAGTGATGCGTCTGTATCGAGGGAAAGAAAACATGTAAGTTTGAATAGAATTAGTTTATGACGAACAAGTTTATAAAGAACTAGTGTCATGAATATCTAAGTTCTTTTGAAAGTACCCAGAAATCCCCTCTGGAATCTTCTGAAAATGCCTTTCTTATTCTCTTCAAATCAGAGTTGCTTTCGTTCAAGTAACAACCTTCAAAATATAGATGCGATTTCACGTCAGTTGGGTGGGTTTTTTGGTGTGTGTGTGTGTGTGTGTGTGTGTGTGTGTGTGTTTTACAACCAATAGAGAAGGAAACAGCACATTAAAAAAATTCTTTTAACTTTTCATTTCTTAGAGAGGGAGCAAGCACAAGTGGGGGAGAGGGGCAGAGGGAGACAGATAGTCTTAAGTAGGCTCCATGCTCAGCGCGGAGCCTGACACTGGGCTCAATCCCATGACTCTAGGATTGTGACCTGAGCGGAAATCAAGAGTCGGACACTCAACTGACTGAGCCACCCATGTGCCCCAGGAAACAGCACATTTTAAGTTCTTATGTGCCATGCGTTACACTAAATGCTTAATGAATTATCTTATTTTTTAAATCTTCTTAACACTTGCAAAAGTAAGGTATTCTTGCTGTGTAAAAGAAGAAACAGGCTCATCGGCTAAGGAACCTTTCTGATGTCACAGAGTCCAGGACAGCCAGGCCCCGGGTTTCGCGCCAGGCCGGAACGACTCCACGCCTGCATCTTTTACTGAATCGTGCTGCCTCCTAGTACTGTCGTAACGCGCGATTTCATGAAATATGTGATTTTTTTGCTACTTCTAGATTAAATAGGCTTTTGTGTAGGCCTAGAAGCCTAGCCAGAATCTTTACCATGATTCTCAGGGGAAAACACATTTCAAATCCGTATATCAGCTTACAGGAATACATCTTACTAGTTGTCCAGGTTGAGAATCACCTGACGTAAAACTGGGTTGAGCCCCAGCTTTTTCCTTCCGGACATTTTAGTTCCCGTCTCAGCTTTCCCAGGTGCCAATGATACCACAATTTTTATATTTTTTCCTAAACTGGAAACCTTGGATTCATAATTTTCTTAGCTGGTTTCTTTGTGAACCGAAAGTACAGTCTGTGATTAAAGGTTGCATTTCTTCATTTAAAGCCACAGTTTTGTCCTATACTATTCCATTCCTACTGCGGCCACACCAGTCTCCAGATACTTCCCGTCTTCCTCCCTCTCATTTCCCTCCTCCTCCCAGAAACAACCATCAAGCACCTAACCTGAACCAGACATTTTTCTAGCCACTAAGGAGTCCCCGCTCTGTTACTGTCTGTGCAGATTCAAGGTCACCATTTTGGAACTAGGATTCCTTGTCTCTTAAATGGGGTTAGTTATCCTTGCCTTAACTCAGGACTAGGGGGCTTAGTCAGAGGTTCTAAAACATATGTATGTAAAAGTATAAGACAAAATATGAAAGAAATAATGTGCACACTTAAGGAACCACCATCATATGTTACAGTTGTGGATTTCAAGATTGAGAGTAAAAAGTGGTAACTTTCGAATCGATAATTCTTAAATGTTCTACAACCCATCTGAAATATTGTCATTCTTCTCTATAGACAACGGTACGTGGACTCAGCTCTGGTTGGTGTCAGATTACCATGAGCACGGATCCCTTTTTGATTATTTGAACAGATACACAGTTACCGTGGAAGGAATGATAAAACTCGCTTTGTCCACAGCCAGTGGGCTCGCCCATCTTCACATGGAGATTGTTGGGACCCAAGGTAACGCAAAGTAATTCTGTTAGTTAAGTTTAAATTCCTCTGAATCTAATGTCTGTTAGAAAAGTTTTGTAAGAAGTCAGCCTAAATGGAGATGTGTAAAATGAGGTTTTAAATGAAATTATTTTCTCTTCCGGTTGAAAAATCTCAGGTGGAGTTAGGAATGCGAGAATTTGTTTATAGAGAGTCTCTGGTCAGCAACACCACGGAAGTGTTTGTAGGTTCTTAAAAGTGGCATCCAGTCTTGTGGTTTTTGAGGATCTTCATTTTAGAAGTAAAGTCTAAAAGAATGTGTTTTTATGTGTGGTATCAAATGTAATGTGAAAAATGCTTTTTAAAAATCAACATGCTGTCTAATATCATATGGCCGTCTAATAATTATTTATGGCCCCAAGATGAGGAGACTGCATGAGACTGTTTTAGAGTTGAAAAATTTTAGTTGAGTTTTTCGTGGTGTGATTTTTATGCCATGTAGAATACCGGCTGCCAGTCTCTCTCTCCCGGAGTGGTCCTCCGCTCGCCATCGCTCCGCACGTGACCACACACGCTGTTCGCATCTTAGCCTCATCTTTGTGGTTGTTATTTCTGTTGATTGTAACAGCCATATTGAGTTATAATTCACGTGTCACACGCTCCCCCCCAGTTGAAGTGTGTAGCTCAGTGTTTAGTGTATTCACAGAGTTATGAATCACCACGTTTTTCATCACTCTGGAGAGAAATACTGTGCCCAGAGCAGTCGCTCCCCATTTCCTCCCCTACTCCTTCATCCCGGGCGACCACCGATCTTTCCACCTCTAGAGATTTGTTTATTCTGGACATTTCATGTAAATGGAGTTGTATCGTATATGGTCTTCTGTGACTGGCTTCTTCCATGGATGTGCAAGACTCATCCATGTTGTGGCTCATGTCAGTGCTTCATTCCTTTTTACGACCAAATACTACATTGTTTGGAGGTGGTTGTTTCCACTTTTGGCTATTGTGAGGAATGCTGCTCTGAACGGTGGTGTACACTTTATGTGGGGGCGTGGGGGCATACGTTTTCAGTTCTTTTACACAGTGGAATTATTGGATTATATAGTAACTGATGGTTTTGAGGCACTACCGGACTGTGACTATTTTTTCCAAAGTGTCTACCATCTTACATTCCTGCCAGCAACGTAGGAGGGTTGTAGGGTTTCCACACTGTAATTATTATTTTTTAATGGCATGTCTTCCAGTGGTTAGTCTTAAACTTTGCGAATTTAATACTGAGTACATTACAGGTAGGAGGTAGATGAAGTGACATGGATGTTTGGGTCTTGGACTGAAATATCTGTCTGTGACTAGAGTTCTATAAATAATTCATGAGACGTCAACACACTAACATCTTTAACCCTAGGCTTTGAGTTGTTAGCTTACAGTTTTTGAGCACCATCTTTTAGAGAATCTCATTTTCTCCATTTTCTTTGAAGAAATGTAATTTCAGCAACTTTTGGTATAATGACTGGCTTGCGGTTGTTCAGTAGTTGTCCGGGTGTTGTGGGCTATGCGGGCTGAAACGCTGCGACACTGCGCCGGGACAGGAGTAGAGGCTTTGAACCTACAGGTTAGAACTGTGACTGGCATCACCTTCTATACAATCACATTTAATTTTTGTTTCTTTAGGGAAACCAGCCATTGCTCATAGAGATTTGAAGTCCAAAAATATCTTAGTGAAGAAGAATGGAACTTGCTGCATTGCGGACTTGGGACTGGCAGTGAGACACGACTCGGCCACAGATACGATTGATATTGCTCCAAACCACAGAGTGGGAACAAAAAGGTATACTTGTGAATGGTACTTAAGATCTTCTGGAATCAACTTCTTTTTCATTTCCTTCTCATTTGTTTATACATATCTTCTGAAACTCAAACCTGTACTTTATTAGATTGCCCACAGGTAGAAGATCTCATGGTCTTGCCTGCTCTGAAGCCAAGGTTACCTGACTTTAAAAGATGCCTGCTGATGAAAGGTGGCCCTTCCAGAAATATTATCATTAGTTATATTCATTATAATAACAATAGTAGCTGATGTTCTAGGCTGCCCAGTATGTGCCAGTCATTTGAACGGGTCTTGCACATAGATTATCTCAGTTAATGCTCTCCTCATATGCTGTACTCTAGCCCAACCATTCTCTTATTTTATTATTTTTAAAAAACGTTTATTTATTAGAGAGAGAGAGAGAGAGAGCAGGGGAGGGGCAGAGAGAGGAGAGATAGAATCCCAGGTAGGCTCTGCGCTAACAGCACAGATGTGGTGTCCAGTCCCACGGACCACAAGATTATGACCTGAGCCAAAGTCAGGAGTCAGACACTTAACCAGCTGAGCCACCCAGGTGCCCCCATTTTCTTATTTTTAGTTCCTGAAAATACACCATTCTGTCTTCCTCTGAATTTTTGCATGTACTGTTTCCCTGATTTGTCCTCACCCTTCCTTTCTCATAAGAAGCCCTTTCTCGACAGTAAAGTAAGTGCCCTTACTTCACTCCCATGGAGTGGAAGGGCTCCCATGGCAGACCGAACCTGGACCGTTAAGGCACTTAGCACATTATAACTCTCCTTTTATCTATCTGTGTATTCCACGGGATGGCAAGCTGCTTGATTCCCAGCATCCATTACAGTGCTTAATACAGAGCAGGTCTTCAGTAAACATTTGTCGATTCCATGAGTTTTAAAAAGAAGGTAACTAGGTAGACATCCTTGCCCTCATTTCATAGATGGGGAAGTCGCCTCATGGAAGTTAAGTAATGGGGCCAGCCTTATATGGATGGTAACCTGAAGGGCTGAGATTGGAACCTCGGCCTTTCTGACCCAAAAGGCCTTACTCGGTGTCACGGCATGTTGCCACAACATGTCTTCATATGACTGCCTTGGCCTTGTGTAGAGCCAAGCTTTATTCTATCTCAGTTGTATTTGTGATTTCTGGATTCAACTGGGACTCTCAGAACTTTTGACTTAAGGGTCCAGGACCGTGGTTGCTGCAGGTCAGGGCTTCGTGGATCCTGATCCCTGACTTGAGTCAGCTTTTTAAAACTCGAGAACCCTACAGTGTGGGAGCAGTAGGAGGACTGGTGTACACCCCAGTGGCTCAGTCAGTTCAGTGTCCGACTCTTGATCTCAGCTCAGTTCATGAGTTCAAGCCCCACATCGAGCTCTGCACTGACAGTGCGGAGCCTGCCTGGGATTCTGTCTCCCTTTCTCTCTGCCCCTGCCCCGCTTGCTCGCTAAAAAATAGGACCGGTGTTCATGTTTTCCTATTATTTTGCTCCCTGGATTATGTCTTTGTCCTTCCTTTCATCCTCTTCTAGTGAGAGGATTTCTAGATTAAACTATATGGTCCCTGCATAGTACTTGACAAAGTAGGTGGTGTGTATTAGGACATTTAAAATAGTCATGATTATTATATGTGTATCTTTGATTGGAAACTAAGATCATTAAGGCAGATAGCATGAAATTGCTGTTTCAGCTTTTCATGGGATTTAGTTGACATCATTAATTTTCATATCAGTGTGGATATTTAATATTTTTGAGTGCAGTATGATCTTAGTTACGTAACTAAGTTGTGTGTATATGTCCATATAGAGAGAGACATACCTGCTGCAAGAATGTTAATCAAAGTATTAACACTGGGTGGTAGTGATGGAATGATTTTTTACTTTGTACTTTATAAACTTTGGAAAATTTATATAAGAAGTGTGAATCATTTTAAAAAGTAGCAGAAGCATGCTAAAAAGGGAAGAAAAATCTCAGCGTTAATACTGATTTTTTTTTTTTTTAATTCTCAGGAGAAAAATTCTATGAAAGAGTTCAAAAGTATTATGGCCACCCACCACTACATAAAGTAAAATGCTGACTTCTTTTTTAGGTACATGGCCCCTGAAGTTCTAGATGATTCCATAAACATGAAACACTTTGAATCCTTCAAACGTGCTGACATCTATGCAATGGGCTTAGTATTCTGGGAAATAGCTCGACGATGTTCCATTGGTGGTAAATTTCTCCCCCTCCCCCAATAGTTTGTCATGAACAGAAGCTGTTCAAGGATAGCCTTTTTTTTTTTAATTAAAATTTTTTTTTAATGTTTATTTTTGAGAGAGAGAGGAGGAGGGGCAGAGAGAGGGAGAGAGAATCCAAAGCAGGGTCCAGGCTCTGAGCTGTCAGCACAGAGCCCAACGTGGGGCTTATACTCAGTGACCATAAGATCATTACCCGAGTCGAAGTCAGAAGCTTAACCAACTGACCTACCCAGGTGCCCCTAGCCTTTTTTATTGAGTGTAATTATACATATCAGCAGTGATCACTGAGAGTGCCAAAGAAAATAAAGGAGATAAAACCTGTAGTGAGAGGAAATGACATGACACACTTATTCTAGTGTATTCTTTTTCTATTTTCCATTTAAATCTTGGGAAGCATCAGAAACCAAGCCCTTATTGTCGTGGCATATAGTTATTTAGAGTGGATGACTACTTGAGAGGCCACTCAGGAAGCTGTTCTTAGCATGTACCTGGGTCAAACTCATTTTCCCCCTGATATTGTGGATATTTTGTCCAACTTCATAGCTTAAAGTTACAAATACAGAATACGGTTGCATCGCCCTTACACTATGTTTTAAACTAAGTTTTAACTTAGGTTTAGTTTTAGATTGAGAACTTCCGATATTTACGTGAGGAATAGTTTCTTATGCTTGGGGGCCCAGGCTTGGTCGAGACTAAGGTCTCAAGTTTATGTGACAGTAAGAGGGGGAGCACGTCTCTGTGTTGTAGTAGAGAGGACAGATCCAAGTGGAGGTAAAGGGCCTGCGCCTCCGAGTTGCTCGTAGGGTTTACATCTCCGCCGTAGAGTGGAGATCCCTGTGCCGAGTGAGAGGGTGAGCGCTCACAGAATAAAAACTCTCATTTTTTTGTACCGTAGCGTTCTGTAGGAAACTAAATCTGGTCAACCCAGCCCATGATTAACCGTCATTAAAATAGCCTTTGCTCATCCCATGGTGATATTTAGTTTCAGGCTGTGGGCCCAGTACCCACTCAGAAAGATGGGTTGTGGGTGCAGACGTGGATGAGGTAGAGCAAGCTATAAGTGCTGTTCCCCGTAGCCAGTTTGGAATGGAACCCTGACATGCAACTCTCGGGTGTTCCTTTTGTGTCTGGACAAAGAATGGTCTGACATTATCTGAATAAATTCTTCAAAATTGTTTTTTTTTTTTTTTTAACCAATATAGGAATTCATGAAGATTACCAGCTGCCTTATTATGATCTTGTACCTTCTGATCCATCAGTTGAAGAAATGAGAAAAGTTGTTTGTGAACAGAAGTTAAGGCCAAATATTCCAAACAGATGGCAGAGTTGTGAAGTGAGTATTTCTCTTGGATACTATACAATTTTCTAAACTGTTTCTGCTTGTTAAGTGGAAATTTGTCTCTTTTCTTTAAGGAAAATAGACACAAGAATTTTCTTTTTTTTTTCCCATGGCAATTAAACCAGTGAGTGAAAAACAGAATAATTTGGTTTTCATGTTCAATCTCATCTATCAATGTATCAGAATAGTGTTTAAATCTACCAATGAACCAAGGCATCTGCATTTTTATTTTATTTCTGTCTTTTACATGGAGTGTTTAATCCATTTACACTTAATACACTTATCTGTATGGTTGAGCTTAAGTTCACCATCTCTGGAATGTAAGAGTACATTCCTTAATCTCTATCACCTGTTTAACCCATACCCCCCTCCATCGGCCCTCTGGTAACCATCAGTTTGTTCTCTGTAATTAAGGGTCTGTTTCTTTTTTTTTTTTTTCTTGGCTTGTTTGTTTTCTTTCTTAAATTCCACATATGAGTGAGAGCATATGGTGTTTGTCTTTCTCTGACTGACTTATTTCACTTAGCATTCTATCCTCTAGATCCATCCATGTTGTTCCAAATGGCAAGATTTCATTTCTTATTGGTGGACACTTGGGTTGCTTCCATAATTTGGCTATTGTAAATAATGGTGCAATAAATGTAGGGGTGCATATATCCCTTTCAGTTAGTGTTTTTGTAGTTCTGAGGTAAATACCCAGTAGTGCGATTCCTGGATCGTAGGGTAGTTCACTTCTTAATTTTTTGAGGAACCTCCATACTCTTTTCCAAAATGTCTGCACCAATGTGCATTCCCAGCAATAGTGCAAGAGGGTTCTTTTTTTCTCCACATCCTGGTCAACACTTGTTTCTGGTTTTTGATTTTAGCCATTCTGACAGGTGTGAGGTGATAGCTCATTGTAGTGCGATGTAGAGTGATGTCAAGCATTTTGTGTCTGTGGTCATCTGTATATCTTCTTTGAGAAATGTCTGTTAATTTCCTCTGTCCATTTTTTAATTAGATTATTTTGGGGGTATTTAGTTGTATCAGTTCTTTATATATTTTGGATACTAACCCTTTATCAGATATGTCATTTTTTTTTAACGTTTATTTATTTTTGTGAGAGATAGAGAGGCAGAGTACAAGCAGAGGAGGGTCAGAGAGAGAGGGAGACACAGAATCCGAAGCAACTCCAGGCTCTGAGCTGTCAGCACAGAGCCCGAGATGGGGCTCGAACTCACGAACCACAAGATCATGACCTGAGCCAAAGTCGATCACTTAACCGACTGAGCCACCCAGGCACCCCGGATATGTCATTTAAAAATATCCTCTCTCATTAGTTTTGTTGATTGTTTCCTTGACTGTGCAGAAGCTTTTTGTCTTGATATAGTCCCAATAGTTTAGTTTTGCTTTTATTCCCCTTGCCTCAAGAGATGTATCTAGAAAAATGTTGCTTTAGCCCATATCAGAGATAATTACTGCCCGTGCTCTCTTTAAGGATTTTTATGGTTTCAAGACTTACATTTAGATCTTTAATCTATTTTGAGTTTATTTTTGTGCATGGTGAAAGAAAGTGGTCCAGTTTCATTTTCTTGCATGTGGCTCTCTAGTATTCACAACATCATTTGCTGAAGAGACTTTTTTCTGATTGTATATTCATTCCTCCTTTGTGGAAGATTAATTGGCCAAATAATTATAAGTTTATTTCTGGGTTTTCTGTCCTATTCCATTGATCTGTGTGTCTGTTTTTATGTCAATACCATAATATTTTAATTACTACCACTTTGTAATATAACTTAAAATCTGGAATTGTGGTATCTCCAGTTTTTTTTTTCCCCTTCAAGATGCTTTGGCTATTTGGAGTCTTTTGTGGTTCCATACAAGTTTTAGGATCGTTTGTTCTACTTCTGTGAAAATGCTTTGGTATTTTGATAGGTATTACATTAAATGTGTAGGTTGCTTTGGGTGGTATAGACATTTTAACAATATTTGTTCTTCCAATCCATGAGCATGGAATGATTTCCATTTCTTTGTATCATCTCGAACTTCCTTCATCAGTGTTTTATAGTTTTCAGAATACAGGTCTTCCACCTCTTTGGTTGAGTTTATTCCTAAATATTTTATTGTTTTTGGTGCAATTGTAAATGGGATCGTTTTTTTCATTTCACTTTCTGTTGCTTCAATATTAATGTATAGAACTGCAGCAGACTTAAAATTTTTTTAAGTTTATTTATTTATTTTGAGAGAGAGAGTTGGGGAGGGCCAGAGAGAGAGAATCCCAAGCAGGCTCTGCACTGTCAGGGCAGAGCCTTGTGAAGGGCCTGATCCCACGAACTGTGAGATCATAACCTGAGCTGAAATCAAGAGTCAGATGCTTAACTAGCCACCCAGGCGCCCCAGAAATGCAACAGATTTCTGTTCATCGATTTTATATGCTACAACTTTACTGAATTCATTCATCAATTTTAGTGGGTTTTTTGCTGGAGTCTTTAGGGCTATCTATATATATAGTATCATGTCATCTGCAAATAAAAGGCAACTGCATTTTAAACGAATGAGTCCCTTCAATCAGGGCTGCCCAGAACAGCTGGATGGAAACTAGGAAGCCCATATTGTAGACCAGCGTGGCCACCATTTCAGAGTCTGACTTTGGACAAATCGTTTCACTTCTCTAGATCCTGACATGCCTTTTCAAATAAGGAAGTGGATAAAGTGATTGGAAAGATGGTTCTGCTGATTTTATTTACATATTACTCACCTGATTGCCTGTATGACCACTCCCCGGGAATTGGGGGAAAGTGCTTTCCAGCAGTGTCTGAACGTCTCAACCCCAGCTCTTAGAAGAATTTTAGAAACGTTTTTGTCCTTGTAAATTTAAAGAATTCATAAGACAAGTTTTATTTAATCTATCCTTCATTGCTGGCTGTCACATTACAATACTGGTAAAGCAGAGCATTTTCCTCCATGTGTGAAGAGGAATAAAAAGCCGGTCACTGAAGTAGTTGATTTTGCATCTTAAAATAATGTAGGACTCAATAGTTGACATCAAGAGAGCTCCTTAGTGACCTCCAACAAAATCAAGTATCCAGATCCAGATAAAATACATCTACGCATGCCTTAAAAATTTGCATGTTTACCAAATGAAGTTGGGCTAGATTTTTTGTTGTTTACAAATTTGATCTTGATATTGTAAAGTCCAAACTTGGAAATACTCATGCACTCATTAAGTAGAGCACATTATTAAACAGATGGCTTTTTTTCTTTTTTTTTAAGAGGGAGAGGAGAGAGCGAGAGAGCATGAGCGTGAGCTGGGGAGGAGGATGGAGGGAGAGAGAGAATCTCAAGCAGGCTCCGCAGCGTGGAGCCTGACGTGGGGCTCGATCCCACAACCCTGGGATCATGACCTGAGCTGAAATCAAGGGTCAGACACTTAAGTGACAGAGTCACCTGGGTGCCCCTAAACAGATGGCTTTTTAAACACGAGGAAAAGCAGTTAACATTAAGAGCACACATGCAGTTTCCTGAATTAATGCCATCACCGTCATTTTTGTTTTTTCTACATTTGATTACTTTTATATGTACTTTATACTAATTCAGTCTTCCACTTTTCGAGGGTTTTCTAAATCTCCTCTCAATAGTTGAAACACATTAAGAGCATGAAACTGATAGAATAACTGAAGAAATGTCTTCCGGAATCTTCTGATATTTTCCAGTCTGGACTCGTTCTTTAGGCCCACTGTGCACTTCTCATCTTGGAATATCCCTCACCCTTCGTCCTGGGATTCCCTTGGCCTCCGTGATGGTGCATATTCTCTCCTGGCCCCATGACTTTCTATTTCTTGGTTTATTCAGTCTCCCTCTTCTTTTAAGTCTCTGCTCAGATGTTACTTTGTTGTACCCACTGCAGATGTCACCTTCTTTCCCTGGCGTGTATTATCTGCTTTCCGTAAATGGTGTTTCTGATGTTTCTCCTGAGCACTTCCCACTGCCTGACCATGGATTTTACTTATTTATTGATTATATGCTTTGGCTCTCTAGAATGTGGGCTTTATGAGGGAAGGGATTTTGTCTGTTTGCTCCTTGTCTCTCCAGTACCTAGGGTGGTGTCTGGTAGATGGTAGGCTCTATTTTGTAAATGAGCATATGTATGCGATAGGAACATTTCTAGAAAATGTCCCTGAAGTATTTCTTTGAATTGTTCCCTTCCACTTTCCTCTGTTCTTTTTTTTTTTTTTTAAAGTTTATTTATTTCGACTGCGAGAAAGCCTGAATGGGTGAGGGGCAGAGAGAGAGAGGGGGAGAGAGAGAATTCCGAGCAGGTACTGTACTGTCAGCACAAAGCCTGACATGGGGCTTGAACTCACGAACCATGAGATCATGACCTGAGCCGAAGCCAGACACTTTACTGACAAGCCATCCAGGCGCCTCTCCTCTGTTCTCTTTCTTCCACTCTAGGTATGAATGGTAGACCTCTTGAAGAGGCCTTCTAGTTTTGTCTTTTCCTCCATCTCTGGTTTTTTTCTACACTTTCTGGGGGGTTTACCAACTTTTATCTTTTTTTTTTATCGGGTTTATTTTCCAATTCTCCTGTCAGGTTTTTCCAAAGTCAAATAAGAAACAAAAAGCCATCAATGGTAAATGTAATATGAACATTTTCTTTGATCTCCTTGAGGATATTAATGATAAATTGTTGATGTTTTCTTTGGACAACTGTTTTCCCAAGTTGCTTTGTTCTGTATCAGCCTCTGCATTCATACTGCTTTCTCTGGTGTCTGATCAAACTGCTACTCTCTTCGTGTTTAAAAACAGGACTCTGGAAGCTGATGGAAGCTCTGTGCCCGTGAAGGGAGCTTACCACTGTGATCTTCCGGGTGATCGAGCTGGGCTGCTCACTTGGGGAGCCATGATGGCAGTATCTTGAGGCCTTTCCACTTGGGCTCACGTTCCCCAGAGAGGACTCCACAGTCTCTTGCCTGGAGGAGTTTCCCCAGGTTGCTGCCTGTGTTTTGGGGTCTTCTTATTTAGTGAGTTGTCAGTATGGAACTTTGCCCCCATGTGCTCCAAGTGAGAAATCTCTGCTTTACCCTCTCAGATACGAGCCTCTAGTCTTTTGCTGATGGGGGGCTGCAGGCACCCAACTCTGTGACGCTCGGGGAGGGGCAAGGATCGGGGGTTCCAGCTCTTTTGGCTGACCCTCTTATTTTTAGCTTGCACTTCACCTCCGAGGAACTCAGTGCAGTTAATTCCTTGGTTTTAGGGGGAGTTTCAATGTGAGTCAAGTTCCTTCTTTGCCATTCACAACTCTGGTTTAGGATTCAGATTTTTCAGGTCTGCTAATAAGTAAGTCACCCCTTGTCCATCCGCTGACAGCAGTACCCCACTGCTGGGAAGTGAGGTCGTTTCTCTTCATTTTTTATTACCGATAATGCTGAAACAAACACAAAATTGAACGTATGTCCCTTTGAAAGAAGATGAACGGAGCAAAGGCCTTATCCAGATGAATGGAACGCGGTGTGTGCATTAATTATTATTTGTCTTCTCTTTTCTTGCAGGCCTTGAGAGTAATGGCTAAAATTATGAGAGAATGTTGGTACGCCAATGGAGCCGCTAGACTTACAGCTCTAAGGATTAAGAAAACACTGTCACAGCTCAGTCAACAGGAAGGCATCAAAATGTAGTTCCACAGCTCTGCCTGAACTCTGCTTTCCCTTCACATCTGCTCCTGGGTTCTAATTTGGGAGGTCAGCTGCTCTACCTCACAGAGAGGGGACGGAGGGATATTGCTTCCTTTCGTGACAGTGTGATAAGCTCAAGGAGAGACTCCCCAGGATTTCTTTGGACCCAGGAACCGGCCGCATGGGTCCTTTCTCTGCACTATGAACACTTCTTTCCCAGGACAGTTACAGTGTCGTGTGGTCTACCTTTATTTTTTATTAACCCGAAACTTGGTGGTGGTGGTGGTGGTGGTGGTGGTGGCGGTGGCGGTGGTGGTTCTGAAAGATGATTGCTGATCTTAACTCGAGGTTACCTCCGCTGTGCTGAAGGTCATCTTTAAGGGTAAAGGAGCTGGATCGTTGAGTTACACGAAACGTTTCTAATTTTTCAAGAAAGCGATTTTATTCCTGGTTAGTACATTCTCAGAGGATTCTGAACCACTAAAGAGTTTCCTTGATTCAGACTTTGAATGTACTGTTCTATAATTTTCAGGATCTTAAAACTAACACTTATAAAACTCTTATCTTGAGTCTAAAAATGACCTCCTATAGCAGAGAGGAACATAATTTATGCAATTGTATTTTGTATACTGTCACTGTTCTTTCACATATTCAGAACATTACCTGCCTTCGAAATGGGATTGTACTACACCAGTAAGTGCCGCTTCTGTGTCTTTCTAACGGAGAGGACTAGGATTGCTTAAAGTCTGTGTGTCTTAAAACCTGTAGTATTTCAATTCGAGAAGTTTATTTATCTGGGTAACCCGGACTTTTTCTGTTCTGTTTTTTTGGAGGGATTTTTGTAGTATGTCATTTGGTATTCCATTTTGAAAATGCCTTTCTCCTACCAAAATGTGCTTAAACCACTAAAGAAACGAAGTGGCATTAATCGGTAAATGTTATCATGGTCATATTTGCATATTCTCACTTCAAGCTTTTGCATTTAAATTGTGTTGTCGAAGTATACCTTAAGTCGAGTGGCACTCTAGATGCTTACAGTACTTTAATAATTTAAAACTTGTAGCCTACAGACTGATTTTTCTAAAAGGGAAAATTTGTCTAGCTGCTTGTGAGAAGTTGTGTGGCATTCTGTAAGCCATTTTTTTCTTTATCTGATCAAAGACAGTGTTATTTTTTTAAGAAATGAATTACGTTTAAAATTAGGATACGGTTGATGTTTAATAGGCCTTTTTCTAGGAAGGTAGAGGTAGTTAATAATTTGAATAGCTAACAGGTGTGCGAGAGAGCCACGTCTGTTAGGTTTTTAGGAGTCAGTGTTCGGTGGACTTTGTCTTTGTAACTAAGGTCGAAGTTATTGTGGTTGTGGGGCCTCACTACACGTTGAAGAAGGCAGCTTCTAACTCAGTCTTTCCTTCTGTGCGCACATACTGCGAGTGCTTAATCTGCATGGTGATGTAACAGTTCCGTCCACCCTGCTATTTGGGAGTGGTCGCTAAAGAACGTTCTGAGTATAGGTTCTCCATTTACAGATGTTTTCAGTCAAATTAAATGTTTCAAGCAAACTCGTCACGGTCTTTACATTACCTTGAAACTAACTTATAATAACTGGTTTTTATTTCCAGTGCTAAAAGCCCTTTAGGGCTTTTATAATTTTCAGAGTTTTCTTTATCACTGTGATCTGACTCTGATGGGAGAGAAAAAACTGTCATAGCAATGAGGCAAGACATTGACTTCACAGTGCCATCAATTTCCAAATGAAAGGGTCAGAACAACCTTTACAGTATCTTGGTCAGTAAGAGATAGTGGCCATTTACGCTGACTGGGCTGCATTCTGATAATGTCTTATCTCTCATACATAGAATAAATTTGAAAGACTATTCGGTCTTAAAGCCAAAGTAATTTTAGAATGAATGACATATGCATAGGAATTTAGTGTCAATTTCATGTGTTTAAAAACATCATGGGGAAAATGTGCTTAGAGGTTAATATTTTGACTCCAAATTTGAGTTTTTTTCTGTGGTTACCATGATTTTGTCAAAGCAAATGAATGAGTTTGAGGGGTTTGTTTTTATAATTGTGTTAGATTTCCTGTTTAATAATCTCTAGCTCTGGGATTAAGTACCTTTAGTTTTTTTTTGGCCATTTCTAAGCCTACCAGATCTGCTTTATGAAATCCAGGGGACCAATGCTAAAACTATTTTTATATCATTTTAAGAACATACCAAAAGTTCTCATCTGATTCGAAATCGTGATACCTAATTTCTCACTTTCCTATAAGGTAGTCAGCTTTTACTGAAGATGAGATGTTCTTTATTAAGTCAAACATTGAGTCGCAGTTCTACTCTTCTTGCCTAAGTGGATCAAATGTACTTTTGGTGAGTCAGGGAATTCTTTTTAAAGTTGGAGGTTAGTTCTACATTGGGTTTATTACTGCAGCAAATTCCTCTTTCGGCTAATGAGTTTGATGAACCCCAACTGGCTAATACTGGAATGGAAGTCACTTAAAAGATGAACTAGATCCTGATTGCTATGCCATGACTGCAGGTAAGTTTGACTAGGACAGTCCTTTTGTCGTGTAGAAACACAAGCCTTTGTCGTGTAGAAACACAAGCCTTTGTTTATACTGCCTATCTTCAGACGCTCACCTTCCAAGATCACACTTGGCTTAAGATGTACCTTCAGGCCAATTACCTGTCCACACTCATTTTGTCAGTACCCCGGAGGACTGGGGATAAGGGAGGTACGCACAACCCTGTGGGGCACAGGTGTCCCCAGTCCTTCATTCATACCTTCAGCTTAGTTTTCTCAACCTGCCTTCCTGTTGGTCCCTGAGCTGAGACCCTTGCCTAGTCCCCACCCTGCCCTGCACCTCCCCTCAGCAGCCTTCTGACCGAGCAGCTGCTTTTGAGATCTAAACGGTTGATGGAAACGTAGGACGTGCTTCCATCTCTTTGAGTCACGGGTGTTGCCGGGAGGGCTCTCCCAAGTCTGGAGATGGGGTGAGCGATGGCGCTGTTGTCTGCCTCGCTGTGGCTTCAGTTATGGCCAAGGGGTGGGAAGGCGGCAGTGCGGCGATAGGGGTTGTGCCAGAAGCAGCGGGCCGTCCTAGCCGCTGGAGGACACAGAGGACAGGGTAAGGTCTGAAGAAGTGAGCCTGTGCTTCTGCTGTGGGGACGATGCTCAAGAAGTGCCTTGAGTCAGCACAGTGCCATGGTCATCAAGATTCCCAGATTTCAGTTCTCCTTACAAACTTCAGCGGTCAGCTCACCCGTGAGCTACCTTCTCCTCCCCCGCTGCAGCTGAGAACGGTCCCGGTGAGACTGTTTTGTAAAACAAGATGGCATAGTGCTAACTCAAATGCAGAACAAAATCAGTATCCCACTAGACCGGTCATATCAAGAGTTTATTTTTATCCTTGCACTGAAAGAGTGATAGTCAGTCCACTGTTTTTTTGTTTCTTGACTGTGGCAGTGTTCTGGCTCCCAATGATAGGGATTCCAAACGGTGGTTCTGTTACAGCCTGGCGGGAAGCGCCAAGTCAGGTGTTTTTGAGATCCTAGAGAGTAAGTCCGGACATGTGATCTGTAGCTTCTTGAGTGTGATCAAGGACGCTGGATACCCACGGGCCCCCTCCGGCAGTGCGGGGTTCTAAGTCAGTCTGAGGATTGTCAGTGCATTCCAGCTCCTCGACACCGTCATGCAATCTCACTCGTAATTGTAAACTTCTAAGAATGTGGTTAATAATATTCAACCTGTTTCTTAAAGCTTAAATAAGAACTTAAGTGAATTCGTTTTTATTTTTTAACAAGATTTGTGAATTGAATATCACGAACCGTGTTTTATATCCCTTTTTCACATCGTGCCAATGGAACGGGGTGTTCGAGATTTCTTTATAGGTCAAGGAGATGCTTCAAAATGTCAATTGCTTTAAACTTAAATTACCTCTCAAGAGACCAAGGTACATTTACCTCATTGTATATATAATGTTTAATATTTGTCAGAGCATTCTCCAGGTTTGCAGTTTTATTTCTATAAAGTATGAGTGTTATGTTGCTAAATTACTCAAATGGTACTGTATTGTTTATATTCGTACCCCAAACAACATCTTCTATAGTCTCTGTGTTCTGTATTTTATTGTATTCGTGCAAAATTCTTTTGGCTTTATCAGTGTAACCTCTGCCCTTTCGGATGTGTACAGAAAATATCCGTGTAAATTTTCACTTAAGTTGAATGATTTTGAGAAACCTATAAAGAGGAAAGAAAAACAAAGACAGTTCCCCATAAGTTTTTAAAAATTGTATATTGTATTTGTAGTAATATTCTGAATGAGCTGTAAATAGGAAGTAGAAGAGCGATGCTATGTCGAGTCCTAACACTACGGTAGAGAAATGGAAGCGATGCAAATAAAGGACTTTTTTTCCCAAGTGCTAGTGGCATAATTTAAAATAAAGTATGGATACTGGACTGAGCTATGCTGATATGAGATGTAGTTGCTATATAGACAGACACTAGAATCTTTGGATTATTCCTCAGTACAAGTTTGCAACATGGTAACGGGGCTGAGAGGTGCCCACCTGCCTACAGGTGCATGGTTGGGCACGGTGGCCTCCTCCCACACGCGTGGGGGTCGTCGATCTGTCAGGGGACGGGATGGGCCTGCCTCCACTCGAACTGCTTAATGGCTCTCACTCCGCAGATTTGCTCACGTTGTGTTAAAGATGTTACTATTTTAATTCTCAAAGTTTTTTCAGTGATTTTCAAAGGAAATTGAGTGTCAGCACCTTCTCTCCTAATTGAATGATTTGTGAGAATTGGCATATTTTTTTTTAGGTCAGTTTGAACAGTATGCTGGGAACGGTTAACTCGGCTGATACAGAAACTGAGAAAATAGCGGTGGTGAGAGGTGACGTGGGCCCAGGCTCTTGGCTAACCTTGAGAAAGGTTTTGTAGACTGTACCGCTCTTGCATTAAACACTGTCACTTCTGTTCAAAGACTGGATTTAGGGATTTTTGTCTTTCTCTATACTGAAGACGACACATCACCAGGATGTAGAACTTTTATGGAAAGATGGAAAAAAGTGAAATGATTTTTAAAAGACAGATTCAGAGAAACAGCAGAACTAGCTTTGTACTGGTCTCCTCAAATTTGGAAAAAGTGTTTTTACGTATGTGGCCTCACGGACGTATCTTGTAGCCCTGCACGGTCTGTTTGGTTTCACAATTGAGGATTTACCGAACAGTGGGGCTACTCCCAAAGACCAGTAGAACAACTCGATGTTATAAAAGGTAAGGGCATGTGGGCTTCAGCCGTGCATCTTTAAGAATTGGGAAAGGGGCTTAGGCCAATGTGGCGGAGGAATAGGGGGTCCCAGAATAAGGACTGAAATCATAGGACCCTCAACACCAAGAGTCGGAGAAGAAAAGGGTTGCAGTCTAAAGCGACCCCAGAAAACGCCCCAAGAACCGTGAGTTTAATCTGACGCGGATAAAACAAACTAGGATACAGAGCTGAGGAAAGGGGGAGCCGTCTTCGGAGAAACCCGGAAAGCAGGGACCGCCAGCGGCCCAGTCAGCCGGCATCTCGCAGAGGCGCCCACCGCCGGCCGATGGCTTCTAACCCAGGCACACAACCTCCAGCGAAGCTTGGCATAGCAGGCGGGGAGAGTGCAGAGGCGTGCTAACGCCCAGCAAACCGCACTACACGGGCGCCTGTTACCCAGCGAGGACAGAAATAAAGGGGCGAGGCATGGGACTGGGAAGGAGGAGCTGGAGAGAGACCATTGCTGTCTCATAAGAACACAAACACCGGCACCAGGAAGTCACCCCCAAAGCCATCCCTGTGGCAGTGGAGGCTGGACCTGCCTACACCAAACCACGCCCCTCCTCACAGGAGTGACACCTTTCAGCAGGGAGCTACCGACAACAAGTTCAGGCTGCTGCCTGGAGTAACTCCAGGTCATATCTTCTTTTTTAAATATATTCCTCCCTTTCTCCTTCTTACCGATCCCCACCCCTGCCTGAGCTGGCTATCCAGGGTACTGGCTGGCTTAAGCATTCTTTTAACCCATTCTCTCAAGGCATGTTCTACACCTCCTTCTGTACTTTCCTCTCTCTCTGGGATAACCAGGCCACATAAGTTCATCTGGGCAACATCTAGCTTCATTCCTTTTTCCTTGCGCCTGTCCTTATTCTGATTTCTCTCAGTCTGGATTAAGCCCTTTATTCACTCTACCTGGGCAAAGTCCATTTCCTTCTCCCCGCATCTGTCATTATTCTCTCTGTATATATTCTGCCACCAGCACACTACATACCCTGTCCTTAACGTGTAGCTGGTACTTAAGGACATTGCGCTTAGAGAGTCATTTGTTATTTTTTCTGTCGTGAACCACTTGTCTGTATCATTTGTCGTTATGTTTGAGTATTTGTTTTCTGTTTGTCAGTCTGTTTTCCTTTCCAGGGCAACTTCAAGAAACAATCCAAAACACACCTAGCCAACATGATGAAATGTAAGAATTCTTCTCAAAAGAATCTACAGGAAGTAGTGACAGCTCAAGAATTGATGAAAACAGATATAAGCAACATAACAGAACATGAATATAGAATGATAATCATAAAACTAATCGCTGGGCCTGAAAAAAGCATAGATGAATGCAAAGGGTCCCACGCGGCAGAGTTCAAAGACCTTAAAAACAGGAAGAATTAAAAAAATACAAAGCAAATTGGAAGCAGCCACAGCGTGGATTGAAGCGGCAGAAGAGAAAGTAAGTGCATTAGAAGATAAAATTATGGAAAAAGAGGAAGCAGATAAAAAGAGAGAGAAGCTGATCCAGGAACAGGAAAGGAGAATTCGAGAGCTGAGCGATGCACTCAAATGAAACAATATCCGTATCATAGGAATTCCAGAGGAAGAAGAGAGAAAGGAGTCAAAGGGGTACTTGAACAAATCATTGCTGAGAACTTCCCCAACAAGAGGAAGGAAACGGGAATGGAAATCCAAGAGGCACAGAGAACTGCCCTCAGACTCAACTTGAATAGACCTTCTGCACGGCACATCATAGTGAAACTGGCAAAATACAAAGATAGGGAGAGAATCCTGAAAGCAGCTAGGGACAAAAGGACCTTAACATACAAAGGCAGACACATAAGGGTTGTAGCAGACTTATCTACAGAAACTTGGCAAGCCAGAAAGGAATGGCAGGACATCTTCAATGTGATGAGCAAGAAGGACATGCAACCAAGAATTCTGTATCCAGCTCGCCTGTCATTCAGAATAGAAGGAGAGATCAAGGTTTTTCCCAACAGACAAAAACTGAAAGAATTTATCACAAATAAGCCAGCACTGCAAGAGATCCTGAGGGGCACTCTATGAAGGAAAGGTTGCAAAGAACACAAACTACCAGAGACAGCCTCACAAACATGAAACCTACAGATAATACAGTAACTATACGCCCATATTTTTCATATTAATACTGAATGTAAGTGGACTAAATGCGCCAATCAAAAGACACATGGTAACAGAATGGATTAAAAAACAAGACCCATCTATATGCTGTCTTCATGAAACTCATCTTAAACCTGAGGACACCTTTAGATTGAAAGTGAGGGGATGGAGAACTGTCTCCCATGCTACTGGAAGTCAGAAGAAAGCTGGAGTAGCCACACACAAGGACCATCCAGCAGGAAGAGCTAACAATTATAAATATCTATGCGCCAAATTCAGGGGCACCCAAATTTGTAAAACCACTGATTATAAACATAAGCAACCTTATCCGTAAAAATGTCCTAATGGTAGGGGACCTTAACAGTCCACTCTCAGCATTGGAAAGATCCACAAAATAGAAAATCACCACAGAAACAATGGCCCTGAACGACACATTAGAACAGATGGGCCTAACAGACATCTTCAGGGTCCTTCACTTAGAGGCAAAGGAATTTACATTCTTCAAGACAGACCACATCCTGGGGCACAGGGAAGCTCTGAATAAATATAAAAGATTTGAGATCATACCGTGCACACTGTCAGACCACAATACTTTGAAACTTGAAATCAACCACAGGAAAAAGCCTGGAAAATATCCAAAAACACGGAGGCTAAGGAATAACCTTCTAAAAGATGAGTGGGTCAACCAAGCAATCAAAGAAATTAAAAAAATACATGGAAACAAATGAAAATGAAAATACAACAATCCCAACGCTCTGGGATGTGGCCAACGCAGTCCTGAGAGGGAAATATATTGCAGTCCAGGCCCACCTCAAGAAACAAGAAAAATCAATAACACAAATTCTAACATTACGCCTAAAAGAACTAGAAGCAGAACAACTAAGACAACCCAAACCTAGCAGAAAGAAATAACAAAGATCAGGGCACAAATTAATCACATGGAAACAGAAAAAATAGTGGAACAGATCAATGTAACCAAGGGCTGGTTCTTTGAAAAAATAAAATAGACAAACCTCTAGCCAGGCTTCTCAAAAAGAAGAGAGAGAACTCAAATAGATAAAATCATGAATGAAAAGGGAGTAATTACAACCAATCCTTCAGAAACAGGCAATCACCAGAGAATACTATGAAAAATTATATGCCACCAAACTCGGCAACCTGGAAGAAATGGACAAATTCCTAAATAGCCACACGCTACCAAAAATCTCCCATCAAATAAAAGCCCTGGACCAGATGGATTCCCTGCAGAATTTTACCATTTAAAACAGAGTTAATTCCTATCCTCCTCAAGCTCTTCCAAAAAATTGAATGGAAGGAAAACTCCCGGACTCATTCTATGAAGCCAGCATCACTCTGATTCCCAAACCAGATAAAGACCCAGCAAAGAAAGAGCATTACAGGCCAATATACCTGATGAATATGGATGCAAAAATTCTCAAGATACTAGCAAATCGATCCAACAGCATATAAAAAGAATTATTCATCATGATCAAGTAGGCTTCATTCCTGGGTTGCAGGGCTGGTTCAATATTCGCAAATCAACGTGATATATCACATTAACAAAAGAAAAGATAAGAACCATATGATCCTGTCAATAGATGCAAAAAAAGCATTTGACAAAATACAGCACCGTTTCCTAATAAAAACCCTCGAGAAAGTCGGGATACAAGGAACACAAACATCATAAAAGTCATATATGAAAAGCCCACAGCTAATATCTTCAATGGGGAAAATTGAGAGCCTTCCCCCTAAGATCAGGAACACGACAGGGATGTCCACTCTCGCCACTCCTATTTAACATAGTGTTGGAAGTCCTAGCATCAGCAATCAGACAACAAAACAAAAGGCATCAAGATTGGCAAGGAAGAAGTCAAATTTTCACTTTTCGCAAGATGACGTGATACTTTACATGGAAAACCGACAGAATCCACCAAAAGCCTACTAGAACTGATCTATGAATTCAGCAAAGTTGCAGGGTACAAAATCAATGTACAGAAATCGGTGGCATTTCTATACACCAACAGTGAAGCAGCAGAAAGAGAAAGAAGCTGCTAATCCCTTTCACAATGGCACCAAAAACAATGAAATACTTAGGAATAAACCTAACCAAAGATGTGAAAGACCTCTACACTGAAAACTGTAAAAAACTTATGAAGGAAATTGAGGAAGACCCCAGGAAATGGAAAAATATCCCATGCTCATGGATTGGAAAAATGAATATCGTCAAAATGGCAATACTACCCAAAACGATCTATACATTCAATGCAATCCCAATCAAAATTGCACCAGCATTCTTCTCAAAGCTAGAGCAAACAATCCTAAAATTTGTATGGAACCACAAAAGACCCCGAATAGCCAAAGTAATACTAAAGAATAAAACCAAGGCAGGAGGCATCACAATCCCAGACTTTAACCTCTACTACAAAGTGGTAGTCATCAAGACTATGGCATTGGCACAAAAACAGACACATAGACCAATGGAATAGAATAGAAAACTCAGAAATGGACCCGCAAGTATATGGCCAACTCATCTTTGGCAAAGCGGGAAAGAGTATCCAGTGGAAAAAAGACAGCCTCTTTAACAAATGGTGCTGGGAGAATTGGACAGCAACATGCAAAAGAATGAAACTAGACCACTTTTTTACACCATTCACAAAAATAAACTCTAAATGGATAAAGGATCTGAATGTGAGAAGGAAACCATCAAAATCCTAGAGGAGAAAGCAGGAAAAAGCCTCTTTGACCTACGACACACCAATTTCTTACTTGACAAGTCTCCAAAGGCAAGGGAATTAAAAGCAAAGATGAACTACTGGGACTTCATCAAGATAAAAAGCTTCTGCACAGCAAAAGAAACAACCAACAAAACTATTAGGCAACCAACGGAATGGGAAAAGATAATTGCAAATGACATATCAGATAAAGGACTAGTATCTAAAATCTATAAAGAACTTACCGAACTCCACACCCGAAAAACGAATAATCCAGTGAAGAAATGGGCAGAAGATATGAATAGACACTTCTTCAAAGAAGACATCCGGATGGCAAACAGACACATGAAACAATGCTCCAGGTCACTCATCATCAGGGAAATACAAATCAAAACCACACTGAGATACCACCTCACACCAGTCAGAGTGGCTAAAATGAACAAATCAGGAAACTATAGATGCTGGTGAGGATGTAGAGAAACAGGCACCCTCCTACACTCGGTGGGAATGCAAACTGGTGCAGCCACTCCGGAAAACTGGGTGGAGGTTCCTCAAAAAAATGAAAATAGAGCTACCCTATGACCCAGCAATAGCACTGTCAGGAATCTACCCAAGAGATACAGGACTGCTGACGCATAGGAGCACGTGTACCCCGATGTTCATAGCAGCACTTTCAACAATAGCCAAGTCATGGAAAGAGACTAAGTGTCCATCAACTGATAAATGGATAAAGATGATGTGGGGTGTATACACACACACACACACACACACACAATGAAATACTACGCAGCAATGAGGAAGAATGAAATCTGGCCCTGTGTAGCAACGTGGATGGAACTGGAGGGTATTATGCTAAGTGAAATAAGTCAGTCACAGAACCACAGATACCCTATGTTCCCACGCATAGGTAGGGTTTGGGAGACCTAACAAAACCAAGGGGGAGGGGAAGAGGGAAAGGAAGGGTTTTGGAAAAAAAAGCCACAGAGAGGAAGACATAAGAGACTCTCAAAGACTAAGAACAAACTGAGGGGAGAGGGGGTGTGTGGGAGGGGGGATGGGCACAGAGGAGGGCACTTATTGGGATGAGCACTGGGTGTTGTAGGGAAACCAATTTGACAATAAATTATTCAAAAAAAAATTGAGAAAGAAGCCATATTAAATCATTCTGGAAATAATCCTTTAAGAGAGCTAAAGAGAAATGGAAAAAGAAAGAAGGAATAGAATTACAAAGGGGGATTGGCAACTGAAGTATTCCAAGAGGGAAAGGGGAAAGACTCCATCAAGGGAGGGTAAGAAAAATAGGAAGTAAAGGGGAGTGTTGGCGTGGACCAGTAGTAAAATGCGCGTGTATGGTAGGCAGCACTGAAGCCCTGGGCTCTTAACGTTGTAGTAGATGGTGTATGGGGAAGTCTAGTTCTTAGAGGTGTGGTTGATAGACTATTTGGTAATGTTAGCCTTTTTATTTTTTCAAATAACAATAAAGTAAAATTAGAGCTGCTACTTGGCACCCCGGATACCTAGAAGAGGCTTTCAGACATGAAGGTGTAAAGTAACGTGGCGAAATAAAAAGATATAAAGCCTGCTACTTCGTTGCCTATGGATCTGTTTTTAAAGAAATTCTTCAGAATAAAAATAAATGACACCAGGTGGTTACTCGAATCCACAGGCTAGAATGAAGAGTCCCGTAACGGTAAACGTGTGAGTCAATAGAAAGTGTTGTAGTAATTGTTGTCGGCCATACATTTATACAAACATGTTACAGCAATACCTGCTTAAGATCGCACACTTCTATATGTAGTTCGGAAGTCCAGCGACAATGTAGCTTCTTGGTTGGTTCTCTGATCCATGGTTTAGAACGTCAAAATCAAGGTCTTGGCTGTACTGTACTCTTGTCGGGAGGCTCAGTATACATTGACTTTCAAGCTCATTCAGGTCGTTGGTAACATTTGGCTCCATATGGTTGTTAAGACTGAGTTCCCATTTCCTTGCTGAAAGAGAAATTGTTGTCAGCCTCTAGAAGCCACTCACATTCCTTGGCTGTTGGCTCCTTTCCTCCGTCTTCAAGGCCTGTAACAGCAAGTTGGGTCCTTCTCATACTTCATCTCTCTGGTCTCTCCTTCCTTATCTCCTCTGTTCCTCTCTTCCACTACATTTCTCTCCGATGGACTCTTCTGCCTCCCTCTATTGTTCAGGGCCCCTGTGATTACACTGGGCCCATCTGGATAATCTAGTGTAACTCCCTGTGTAGTAACCTTAATTTCATTTGCAAAGTCCTTTCATGTCAGCACCTTGATTGAATAACCAGAGGATGGGAATCTTGGGAGACATTTGCTTACACAATAAACATATTTTTAAATGGCATGCTCTTATATAATGCAATAATGATAACACTGTATTGTTGGGGTTATAACATAGATGAAGTGTATATTATAATAATAGCACAAAGGGGAGAGCAGGAAATGGAGCTATATTGAAACGAAGCTTCTATATTCATTGGAATTAGTTAATCTGCAGAAGATTGTGATAAATTGAAATGCATGTTATTGTAGCCCCTAGAGGAACCACTAAAACAATTCTCAAAAAATATAGTTAAATCAACAGAGGAGTGCCTAAATGGCTCAGCTGGTTGAGCGACAGACTCTTGATTTCATCTTAGGTCATGATCTCATGGTTCATGGGATCGAGCCCCACATCAAGCTAAGCGTGGAGTTTGCTTAAGATCCTTTCTTTTCCTTAGCCCCTCCCCTGAGTGTGTGTGCTTGCTCTCTCAAAAAAAAAAAAAAAAAAAGTAAAGTTATAGAAAAACATATACTGTGCAAATGGTAACCATAATTATGTAAGCTGTAATGGCTATATTATCAGGTAATGTGGGCTTTGAGACAAGAAATACTACCAGAAGTAGAGGACATTGCAAATGATAAAAGGGCCAATATATCAGGGATATACAACAACTATTAATGTACATGAACCTAACAACAGAGCCCCAGAATATGTGAAGAAAAAGGGACCTATTTGGAAGGAGAAATAGACAATTCAACGATAATATTTGGAGATGTCAATATCCCACTCTCAAAAACTAATAGAACAACTTGACGAAAAGCACATAAAAGAATGCTGCTGGGGCATGTCGGTGGCTCAGTCAGCTGAGCCTTCAACTCTACATCTCAGCTCAGGTCATGATCGTGCAGTTCCTGGGATCAAGCCCAACATCAGGCTCTATGCTGACAGCACAGAGCATTTCGGGGTTCTCTTTCAGCCCTCTCCCTTCCCCTCCCCTGCTCTCTCTCAAATGTTTTTAAAAAAGAATGCCGCTAGTCAACTTGTCCAGACATTTGCAGAACACCACCCACCAGCAGCAGAACACATTTTTCAAGTCCACATGGAACATTCTCCAGGGAAGACCATATGCCGTGCCATAAAACAAGTCTCAACAACAACAAAAAATTCTAAATCATAGAAAATATCTTCTCTAACCATGTTGAAATTAAATTAGAAATCACTAACAAAAAGAAATCCCCCAAATATATGGAAATTAACACACTTTCTAAGTCAGTCATGTATTGAGAAAGTCACAAGGGAAGTTAGAAAATAAATTTAACAATAAAAATGAAATGTCAATTTAGGGTATGCATCTAAAACAGTGCGGAAAGGGAAATTTATGGTTTTAAATACCTATATTAAAAAAGGTATTTAAATCCCGTGAAGATTGATGCAAAATCCGTAACACAATAGCAGCAAACTGAATCCAATAACAAAAAGTTTATACATCAGGATCAAATGAGGTGTATCCCAGGGCCACAAGCTTGATTTACCATCCAAAAAATCAATCTTTTACATTAGATTTATAAAAGAAGGGATAAAACTCATATGATCAACTAAAGAAAAGCATTGGACAGAATTTGACACCCATTCATGATAAATACTTAAAGTAGGAATAGAAGGCAACTTCCTCAACCTAATGAAGAACTTTTCAATTTATGAAAAACCACAGCTAACATTCTTAATGGGGGGGGGGGTGCTTTTCTCCAGAAATCAGGAACAAGTCAAGAATATCCACTCTCATTATTTCTATTAAACACTTGTAGTGAAGGTTCTATCCAATTCGTGCTATCCTCTCCCAAAAAAGACTAAAGTCATTCAAACTAGAAAAACAAAACAAAACAAAGGAAAACTATCTTTATTCACAAATGACATTATCCTGGAACGTTTGAAGGAATCCACACACAACACTATTAGAAGTAGTAAATTTAGCAAGACTGTAGAATACAAGTTTGATATACCCAATATATATCTTCTATATTAGCAATGACCAATCCCCCCCAAATTAAAAACACTCCACCCGGAGCGCCTGGGTGGCTCAGTTGGTTAAGCGGCCAATTTCGGCTCAGGTCATGATCTCACAGTTTGTAGGTTCGAGCCCCGCGTCGGGCTCTGTGCTGACAGCTCAGAGCCTGGAGCCTGCTTCAGATTCTGTATCTCCCTCTCTCTCTGCCCTTCCCCTGCTCACACTGTCTCTATGTCTCTCGAAAATAAACATTAAAAAAAATTAAAAAACAAAACAAAACAAAACATCCACCCATGACAGCACAACAAGAATACAGGAATAGATTGATTTCACTGAAATTTACAAAAGTTTCTGAGAAATTAAACGGAGAAACATTCCATGTTTGTGGGTTAGAGGATTCAGTACTATTATAATGGCAGTTCTCCCCAAATTATTCCATAGGTTTGACTCAATCCCTATCAATATTCCAGCAGGATTCTTTGTCTAGAAATTGACAAACTGATCCTAAAACTTATATGGAAATGCAAAGTATCTAAAATAGAATCATTTTTGAAAAGAATAGAAAATTAGAGGGCTTACCTTACCCAATTTCAAAACTTACTGTAAAGCTGTAATAATCAAGACGGCATTCATTAACATAAAGAGAGGCAAATGGACCAGTGGAACAGGATTGTATTGGACTTAAAGGATGCTTTCTTCAGTCTCCCTCTTGCCCCTGCCCGTCAACCCATATTTGCCTTCGAGTAGACAGACCTGGAAAACGGATTCAATGGACAGCGAACCTGGACACGGCTTCCCCAGGGTTTTAAAAACTCCCCCACCGTCTTTCATGAGACACTCCACGAGGACCTGGGTGAGTACAGGCGAGCCCACCCTAACATCCATCTGTTACAGTACGTGGATGACCTCCTGATGGCCGCAGAAACCGCTGGAGCTTGCGAAGCCGCAACCGGAGAATTACTCAAGACCCTGGGGCCCCTGGGATATCGTGTGTCTGCTAAAAAGGCCCAACTCTGTCAGGAAAAGGTGACATATCTGGGGTACATACTCAAAGGGGGAAGGAGATGGCGGTCTCAGACAAGGAAAGAAACTATCTCCTACATTCCCCGACCTGCCACTTGCTGGCAGAAGAGAATTTCTGGGGTCCGCAGGATTTTGTAGGCTTAAAAGGAGCCTGCGCGCTCCCCTCAGGGTCGGCATTTTACGGAGTGGCTGACCCCAGCATGCTGGAATCTTAGCGCTCTTGCCTTTGCATACGTATCTCGTGCTCTTTGGGGGATGATCCGAGGACCCAGCAGCAACAAGGGAGTACTCCACGTGGATTGGCAGGGGATCAGAATGCCCAGGTTTCTAAAGCGCCTAACATGGGGCTCAATCGCTTGTTCGGCTTTTTCAGGCCTCGGGTATTGTCTTACCCGGGCGGGAGTGGCATTCGTCTAGAGCTGGACAATTACAGGAGGCCGGTGCTTAGCCCATCTGGGTCCTCCCTTTCCACCCAAGCTTCCAGGATCTCCCGCATCCAGTGGGACGACAGCTCACTAGTGCCCCCTATCGGCATCTGGGGTTCTTTAAATAACCTGCACTCCTCTTCCAAGGCCAAGCTTAAGACATTCATGGCCTCGCCGGCATCATCCGTCACCCAGACTCCAGAGGAGTTGAAGTGAATGTGGGCCCCCACTTTCTGAGCCAATCCCTCCCCAGGAAGGGGTAGGGGCACTCAGGGATGACCATGAAGGCATGGGTTACCCGGCCCTTTCCCAGGCCCACCGTTCTTCGGGCAGTCCATGAATATCGGTTCATCCCCGTGGCTCCCTGCACACACGATTGTTTGAGAGATTCTGCCTAGAGGTTGCTTCAAAATTGAGTGCTGAGCCCCGGGATCGACCACAAAGCGTACTGGTTTCCCCTCCACTTTTAGGGTTACCCAAGGCTCGGGAGAGGCTCTGAACCCCATCCCCTTCAGTCATCCAATTTGCCTAATTCTAAAATTTTTGTTCCATCGCCCCGGCGCTTAAGGCACTCGTTCTTCCAATGGCCCTTTTCCTTACAGTAGGCGCACTGGTCTTTCTGAAGCCCGAGGAGCCATCCTTTCTCCCCCTTAGCCATGTCCCTGAGCTCCCGCCTTTTAGGTTCAGGGTCAGCTGATGCTGCCAGCAGTATCTTCGCTAAACCCCGAGTTGATCTTTCTTCCGGGGTTTCCCGGTTGTTGTAAACCTTCTCAGCCACGGCCAAGAGCTCAACCATCCTCTTACCTTCAAATCCTTCCAGCCGCCACAGCTTCCGGCCTATATCAGGGGCGGACTGATGGACGAAGGCCAGACTTACAGCTGACGGATTCTCCGGAACCTCTGGGTCCAGGGGAGTGTAGGTCCGAAATGCCTCCATCAATCTGTCCAGGAAGGCCCCCGGAGACTCTTCCGGTCCCTGCTTTACCTGACTCACCTTAGACAAATTTGTGGGCCACCTAGCAGTCGCTCAGAGCTCCCCCCCCAATAAGTCTGGCGGTAGACCTTTAGCCTCTCCCTACCTTCCTCGGTGTTAGAGCCCCACTCTGGCCGTGTCAGGGGAAATCCTAATTTGATGAGGTCCAGGTTGGCCGTGGGTCTCCCATCTGGGCCCGGAACCAATTTCCGGGCCTCGGCCAGGATCCTCTCCCGTTCTTCTGTAGTAAAGAGGATTTGTAGCAGCTGGTGACAATCGTCCTACGTGGGCTGTGAAGAGAGCGTTTTTTTTTGTTTTGTTTTGTTTTTTTTAAGTTTCCTGTCCCAAGTGGCAGCCCTGCATTAGTTTGAAGCCAGTTCTCTTTTCTGCTAAACATAGAGGGGTACTGTGTTAGAGATAGTGTGCCCCAGACTCCTTTTTACTGTGAACCTTAAGGGTTATGATTGCTAAGAATTCTGTTTTGATTGCTGTTTGCTGTGAACACTGTGAAACTTTTCTTGAGGTGCTGTGAGGCCTGTTTAGTTTGCTATGTATTAGACTAAGTTGCTGTGTGTTAAATCTTGTTAGGTATTAGATTTAGAGACTTAGGAATGCACTAGACTCCTGGCCCGTTTGCTGTGATTGCTGTGAACCCTGTTTGCTGTGTTAGAGAATTGCCATGTTGTGAAAGTATAGTGCTGTTAGGGCTAAGACCACTCCCTTTTGGTTTAAGTTCCATCTCAGAGTAGTTCTGGGCCCCAAGTTCCAGGAAAACAAGTCACCCTGGACTCTGCCCCGGGTTCCAGGAAACAGAGTAGCCAAGGGGCCAGACCCAGATTAGCAGACCCCGTCACCACCCCGGGTGGGACTGGACCCAGATTAGTAGACCCTGCCTCCACCTTGAGTTCCAGGGAAACCACAGGAGGTCAGATTCCTAGAGTAGCCCCTAGCAAAGCTTATCAGTGTTCAGCCCACGCGTTGACACTTCGAAGCAGTGCGGGACACCCAAACTAAGCCAATCCATAGCTGGCCCACGCCTGCCAAATATGAAATACTCAATCAGAAAGTAGCCCGTGAGAATGCCAATCAATCAGTTCAAAGGATCCCCATCCCCGCCCAAAAAGTGTACTCGAACCCTGATAAAAAGCCTGTGTAAACCTGGCTCAGGGCTCTTGCCACTGCACCGCTGCGTCGGGAGGTGCAAGAGTCCGAGCTCGAGCTTCGAATAAAGACCCTTTGCGTTTGCATCAGTCCCGGCTCCCCGGCGGTCTTCTTGGGATCCAGAATTTGGGCACAACAATTGGTTCCCTGACCAGGAATCCCAGAGACCCCAGAACTGAAGGGTCCTGCACCAGCCAGTGAGTCTGTCTGTGTTTTGTTTTCCTGTCTGTCTGTGCTGCTCGAGTGAGCCTGTGAAAGTGCCAGGGGAGCTCCCGTGGCATCTGAGCCAACTCAAGACCTAAGTGGACGCGCTGGCGGGTTGCTGGCAGGGGGTTCTGGGAGACATCCCGGACCCCCTTCTGAGAAGTACCCCTCCATCTTCAGGAGAGGACAAATCCCTTATCGGTAAAAGCCCTCCTTCTTCAGGAGGCCTTGAGATTAGAGAGGAAAATTCGTAACTCTTTGCTCCTCCGAGTGGCCATCGCTGAACGTCAGATGGCCACCCGAAAGCGCTTAAACTTACCTATTCTCTTACAGGCTGAGCAGGTCATCTTCTGGCCGGGGCATCAAGGACACCGAGAGGAGATCCCCTATGTCTTGACCTGGCAGGATCTGATCGAGACTCTCCCTGTTTGGTTAAAGCCCTCCCCCTACCCGCCGATGGCATCCGCCAGAAGTGCTCCCGCTCTGCAGGAGCGGGAATCCCCTATGGGAACCCCTACCCCACGCACCAGGCTATCAGCCCCCTTCTACCCCGTCCTCCAAAATGAGCCTGATGAGGAAATGCTGCTTCCCCCGCCCTATCAGCCACAAGTGCAGCCCGGTGGCACCACTGCGGAAGGCGCCATAAGTCAAGTGGCACCAGATAATGGGGCACCTACTACGACCGGCCCTGCTGCAGGGACTCGGGGGAGGGCCCATAAAGTAACACCACCTGCACAGGGACCAGCTGACTCTACCATCCTTCCCCTGGAGCCATAGCTCCCCCGTATGGGGCAGGGAACCAAATGCTGTATTATTGGCCTTTTGCTACTAGCAATTTGTATAGTTGGAGGACCCAAAATTCCAAGTTCTCAGAAAAATCCTGAAGATTTAATTAACCTGTTAGACACTGTTTTGTTCACCCATCAGCCCACCCGGGACGACTGCCAGCAGCTGTTGCAGGTCCTCTTCACTACAGAAGAGCGTGAGAGGACCCAGACAGAGGCCCGAAAACTGGTTTTGGGCGACAACGGACAGCCGACTACTAACCCGGAGACCCTCAATGCTGTTTTTCCCCTTTTGCGCCCCAATTGGGAATCAATACGACTGAAGGTAAGGAGAGGCTCCCGGTTTACTGCCAGACTCTAATGGCAGGTCTCAGGGCAGCTGCACGAAAGCCCACCAATTTGGCCAAGGTAGGGGATGTCCAACAGGGTAAGGACCAAAGTCCAGCCGCCTTTCTAGAACGAGTCATGGAGGCATTTAGGCAGTTACACTCCCATGGACCCAATGGCACCTGAAAATAAAGCAGCAGTAATAATGTTATTTGTAAATCAGGTGGCACCAGATATTAAAAAAAAGTTACAGAAAATAGGCTAGAAGAAAGGCACATACACGAATCACCCCCCACATCTGGAGATGGCTAAAGGAGGCATCCTAAGACCCTGCCAGTCAGCCTGGAATACTCCCTTGCTTCCGGTACGAAAACCACAGACCAATGACTATGGGCCAGTACAGGACCTCAGAGAAATTAACAAGCGGGTCATGGACATTCATCCCACAGTCCCTAACCCCTACACCCACCTCAGCTCCTTGGCCCCAACGTGAACTAGGTATACAGTGTTAGATTTGAAAGATGCTTTTTTCAGCCCGCCCCTGGCCCCAAGAAGCCAGGATTTGTTCGCATTCGAGCGGACCGATCCTGAGGAAAGGATCCACAGACAGCTGACTGGGACAAGATTGCCACAAGGATTTAAAAACTCCCCCACCATCTTTGATGAGGCGCTCCATGAAGACTTGGGTGAGTTTCAAACCCAGCACTGGACTTAACATTATTGCAGTATGTAGATGACTTATTGATGGCAGCTGAAACTCAGGCAGCCTGCCTCCGAGGTACCAAGAGCCTATTACAGATGCTGGGGGACCTCGGATATCGGGCCTCAGCAAAGAAGGCACAAATCTGCAAGACGGAGGTAAGCTACCTGGGCTACAAATTAAAAAATGGCCAGAGATGGTTAACAGAGACTAGGAAAGAAACTGTATTAAAAATTCCAAGCCCCCCAAAACGCACATTAAGTGCGGGAGTTCCTTGGAACTGCCGGGTTCTGCTGCCTCTGGATTCTGGGTTTTGCAGAGCTGGCTGAACCCCTTTATGAAGCAGCCAAAGAAAGCGAAAAGTTCCAATGGACCGAGGCATGGAGACGGCTTTCTAACGCCTCAAGGAGGCACTGCCGTCCGCCCCAGCTTTAGGGCTCCCGGACTTGACTAAACCATCCCACCTCTATATAGATGAAAATAAGGGGATAGCAAAGGGGGTCCTGATGCAGTCCCTAGGGCCTTGGAAGAGGCCTACTGCTTATCTCTCCAAGAAATTGGACTCTGTGGCAGCCGGATGGCCCCCATGCCTGCGGATCATATCAGCAGTAGCCATGCTAGTAAAAGACGCCAATAAACTTACTTTGGGACAAGAGTTATACATAATAACTCCCCATGCCATAGAGGGAATACTCCAACAGCCACCAGACAGATGGCTAAGCAATGCCCGCCTCACCCATTATCAAGGGCTCCTGCTAAATGCTGCCAGAATTGCTTTTCAGCCCCCCCACCCCGCTACCTTGAACCCAGCAACCTTACTGCCAGCACCAGACCTAGATTCACCTCCCCATGACTGCACAGAAATCTTGGCCCAGGTCCATGGGGTCCGCGAGGATCTGCCAGACCAGCCGCTGCCCAACGCTGAGGTCACCTGGTACACGGACGGCAGCAGCTACATCAAGGACGGAATGAGGTATGTGGGGGCATCAATTACGACTGAGACTGTTTGGGCAGAGCCTCTGCTGGCGGGCACCTCTGCCCAATGAGCTGAACTTGGAGCCTTAACCAAGGTACTGACTTTGGGGAAGGACAAGAGACTGCACGTGTTCACTGATAGCAGGTATGCCTTTGCCACAGCCCACATTCCTGGGGCCATTTACAGAGAGAGAGGGCTATTGACTGCAGAGGGAAAGACTATTAAAAACAAAGACGAGGGGCGCCTGGGTGGCTCAGTCGGTTAAGCGGCCGACTTCAGCTCAGGTCATGATCTCAAGGTCTGTGAGTTCGAGCCCCGCGTCGGGCTCTGTGCTGACAGCTCAGAGCCTGGAGCCTGCTTCGGTTTCTGTGTCTCCCTCTCTCTCTGCCCCTCCCCTGCTCACACTCTGTCTCTAGGTCTCTCAAAAATAAATAAACGTTAAAAAAAAAAAAACAAAAAACAAAGACGAAATACTAGCTCTCTTAAAGGCACTCTGGCTGCCTAAACAACTGGCCATAATACACTGCCCAGGCCACCAGAAACCAACCACACCGGTGGCCAAAGGAAATAACCTGGCTGATCAGGTAGCCCGAGAGGTGACTTTGCAGGTGGACTGTGCCTTAATGACCACCCTACCAGACCCCGGTCCAGCCAGCTTATCAGAGACCCCCAACTACACCAAGGAGGACCTAGACTGGATTAAGAAGTTACCCTTGACCCAGTGCCTCAACGGATGGTGGAGAGCAGCAGACTGCGGCATAATTCTCCCAGAAGAGATGGGGAACAAAGTACTATCCAAGATGCACCGAGCCACCCACACGGGCACAAGGAAAATGCAAGACTTAGTGAGACATGCCAGGATCACCACTAAAGACTCCAGGACAAAAATCGAACAGATAGTCGCTAGCTGCAAAGCTTGCCAATTAACTAATGCCACCAGTAATGAAAAGAACCCTGGCACCAGGGCTCGCGGAACCAGACCACGAGCCTACTGGGAGGTAGACTTTACTGAGGGAAAGCCTGGAAAATATGGGTATAGATATTATTGTTTGTAGACTTTTTCAGGATGGAGAGAAGCCTTTCCTACAAAACAGGAGACTGCACAAGTGGTAGCCAAAAAAGATGTTAGAAGACATCATGCCCAGGTATGGGTTCCCTACCTTGATAGGATCAGACAATGGACCAGCTTTCGTCTCAAAGGTAATACAGAATTTGGCACAGTTTATTGGGGCTGATTGGAAGTTACATTGTGCATATAGACCCCAGAGCTCGGGCCAAGTAGAAAGAATGAATAGAACCTTAAAAAGAGACCTTAACGAAATTGATCATGGAGACTGGCGGTGACCGGGTGTCTCTCCTCCCCTTCGCCCTTTACAGGGTTAGAAACTCCCCCTATAAACTGGCACTAACTCCCTTTGAAATCATGTATAGGGTGCCCCCTCCTCTAATCCCCAACCTACAGTCTAATGTGTTAACTACTTGATGATCATGAGCTTCTTATTTCCCTGAGGGAACGCCAGCGCACCCGCCAGGAGGTCTGGCCCGGGCTAAAAGCCATCTACGAGACTGGGCCCCCACCTGAGCCACATCGCTACCGACCCGACCCGGAGACTGGGTGTACGTGGGGAGCCATCAGCAGGAGGCCCTCCAACCGCGGTGGAAAGGCCCCTACAGCGTGATCCTCACCACACCCACCGCCCTCAAAGTCGACGGGATTACTACCTGGACCCACTACACCCAAACTCGCCCAGCTGACCCGTTCGCAGTCGAGAGAACTTCATACCAGAATGGGAGGTCCAAAAGGACAAGGACAATCCCCTAAAGCTAAGATTGCGCGGGTGTAATGTTGTTGATTGTTTGTATTGTTTTATTAACTATAGGACTTGTAATAGGAATTAGCATAGAAAAAGGTAACCCACGCCAGCCCTTATTATTAACTTGGCAAGTTGTACATACAGGCGCGGGAGATTTGCTAAACAGCACCTCCAAAGAGACACCTTTAAATACTTGGTTCCCTGGGCTACATATAGACATCTATGACGTTTTCCCCATTGAGGTAATTGCAGCACCAGCCTACAAACCAAGTTCTTTTCCCGCGGCCCCCACACCACCCCCTCTATTTGGGAGAAAACAATTCTCCTCAGGTCCAAACTTTGTTCAGAATCACCAATTTTATGTGTGCCCAGGGCACATTAAAGCTCAGGCCAGGAAATGTGGGGGGCCAGCCAATTATTTTTGCTCTTCTTGGTCCTGTGTGAGCACCGGAGACATAAGCTGGGCCCAGGGGTTTATAGATAACCTTATTACGGTCTCTGGAACATCAAAACCCGAATGTAGGTACCAGAAAAACCAGAATAAATGCAACCCAGCGGTCATTAAATTCACCGACAAGGAATGAGAGGCAAGTTGGCTCACTGGAAAGACATGGGGCATAAGACTATATGTAACCTCTGCTCCAGATCGAGGACTCCTAATATTACTCTTATGCCCTGCTTTAGGGCCATGCCTTGTAAACCGATTGATGGCATTTATTCAGAATAGGCTAAAAACTATACAGTTGATGGTCCTTAAACATTCATATCTGCCCTTACCCCTGAGCCCCTCACCCGGAACCTTTGAATTAGAACCCTTACCCACTCCAGGAACGCTAGAATCCCCTTCATTATGTTCACTGTGCTGACTGCTGTGATGCAGATTTGGGCTGATGTCATGTTAGATACGGAGGACATATACATACCCAGATCTTAAATCAGGCGGCTCATGAATCTAGTGTGATCCGGGAATTTCTTTCTTGAATGACTCCACTAGTGTCTCTTCTCCAGAAGATGCTCTATGGTTAAATTACTCCGATTTAACGACAGACCCTAGGAGTGAGCCTTCCTAGCACCGAGGGACAGACCAGACACTAGGAAAGCCATCTTAGCACCGAAGGACAGACTCTAGGGATGACTTACCTAGCCCCGAGAGACGTGGCATCCTTCACACACGGGCAGGAGACTTCTAGTGCCAAACACTACTGAGCACCACTGGACTGCCTAGAGCTTAAAAAAAAAAAAAAAAGGAGAAAGCAAATGGGAGCTGAATTATCAGAGGCCCACTTTAGGCCACATAGATGCCACCATAAGTCTTCCTCTGCACATAACATTACTTCAGGTCCCATGATTGGGACACCACATAATCCAAAAGAAAAAGGGGGGAATGAAGAGAGTTTTTTTTGTTTCCTGTCCCAAGTGACAGCCCTGCATTAGTTGGAAGCCAGTTCTCTTTTCTGCTAAACATAGAGGGGTACTGTGTTAGAGATAGTGTGCCCCAGACTTCTGCTTACTGTGAACCTTGTTTAGGGTTATGATTGCTGAGAATTGTTTTGATGGCTGTTTGCTGTGAACACTGTGAAACTTTTCTTGGGGTGCTGTGAGGCCTGTTTCGTTTGCTGTGTATTAGACTAAGTTGCTGTGTGTTAAATCTTGTTAGGTATTAGATTTAGAGACTTAGGAATGCACTAGACTCCTGACCCGTTTGCTGTGACTGCTGTGAACCCTGTTTGCTGTGTTCGAGAATTGCCATGTTGTCAAAGTATAGTGCTGTTAGGGCTAAGGCCATTCCATTTTAAGTTCCATCTTAGAGTAGTTCTGGGCCCCGAGTTCCAGGAAAACAAGTCACCCTGGACTCTGCCCCGGGTTCCCGTAAACAGACTAGCCAAAGGGCCAGACCCAGATTAGCAGACCCTGTCACCACCCCGGGTGGGACTGGACCCTGATTAGCAGACGCTGCCTCCACTTTGAGTTCCAGGGAAACCACAGGAGGTCAGATTCCTAGAATAGCCCCTAGCAAAGCTCATCAGTGTTCAGCCCGCGCGCGCTGACCATTTGAATCTGCGCAGGACCCCCAAACTAAGCCAATCCATAGCTAGCTCGTGCCCCCCAAATATGAAATACTCAATCAGAAACTAACCCATGAAAATGCCAATCAATTCAAAGGATCCCCATTCCTGCCCAAAAAGTGTACTTGAACCCTGATAAAAAAGCCTGTGTAAACCTGGCTCAGGGCTCTTGCCACTGCACCGCTCTGTCGGGAGGTGCAAGAGTCCGAGCTTGAGCTTCGAATAAAGACCCTTTGCATTTGCATCAGTCCTGGCTCCCTGGCGATCTTCTTGGGATCCAGAATTTGGACACAACAGCTGATAGGTAAACAAGACAGAATCTAACAAATCAATCAGCTTACCAGGTTTCTCAGAGAATTTGGGGTTTTGTAGCTTCCAGGTATAAAGATCACTGTGTTGAAAGGCCAGTGGACTAGGTGTTGCCTCGCATCTACATCGCGTGGCCCTATAGCTCGCAGGGGAAGGGCCACCGAGTGCGGCTCCGGCAGCCCAGCCTCCCTCCACCCACGAGCTCGGGTATGGGGCGGGCTAGCTGCGTCACCTGCCATGTTACCCCGAGCTTCTTCCCTCCCTCCTGCAGCTCCTGTGGTCCCCGCCACCTCTGCTGCTCCCCTTCCCACCTCCCCCCTCCCTGGGGTAGATAGGATGGCAGTGGCATCAGAATTTCCTCCTCCAAGCTCCCATCCAGGGGAGGCAGGATAGCATAAGGTGGGGCCACGGGGGGAGCAGATGGTTCTGGGCCCGTTTTCGCTGCCGGCTTCCCCAAGTCCTTGAAATGGTTTAGAACAATGGTTAGAGGTGATGACTCTGCCTGGCCCATGGGAATCCACACACGGATTACAAAGACAACACAGACAACAAAAACAACAATACAATGGACCGGTACTGACACAGAACAAAGCACAAAACCTGAAAATGGGACGATGGCCTATCCCTTTTTCGACGGGCTCCGTCAGGCAGGAGCTACCTGATCTGTCCCGCCAGAGTTCCCGAACAATCGAGATCGAGAAAATCGCCGATCTCCCTGAACCCGAAGTGAGGACAAGACGTCTCTTGCTGCACCCTGGCGCGGGAGCCACTAGCGCGTCCGCCGGGCTCCCGGGCTCCCGGGACACAGAGACACTTTACAAGCACACAGACACTACACACAGACAACACAAAGGAACACAACAAAACACAGAGAGCACTCACTTACCAGCTGGCCTGTCCAGCGCTCAACGCAGTCTGGGTCTTTGAGGGCGAAATTCCCGGTCCGTGCACCAAATGTTGGGTCCTCGGATCGTCCCGCAAAGAGCACGAGACACATACACAAAGGCAAGAGCGCTTAGTGAGATTCCAGCATGCTGGGCTCAGCCGCTCCGTAAAATGCCGACCCTGAGGGGAGCACACAGGCTCCTTTAAGCCCATTTCCAAGGCGAGAAACCGGTGTCTCTATTTGGGCAATACGAGTACTCTATCAATTGGTTCAAGCTGGTCTGGTGAAGGGTGGAACCCGATTGATTGGTTCGGGACCTTTCATTCCCCCCTTCACTAGTACCTAATGGGCCCAATCATGGGTCCCTGGTGTAGGCGTAGTCCCCGTATCTTTTCTCGTTCCCAATCTTTTACTGCCTTGCCAGCCTGACTGAAAAACTTTCAGGGGGCTACAACCGCCCTGCCTGGGACAGGTCCTGTAAGTGCGGCCCTCTGTCTGGATTGGTTTGCTGTCCTGCCAGAGGGCTTCTCGTACCTGGAATAGGGCTTGTAGGGAGGAAAGAAATTTTTCATCATCGAGCTCAGCTAGTAACTCAGCCTTCAGGTTAGGCCACAGAGATGGAGGCCGAGCATGCATCATTTCATACGGAGTACTCTAAAGAGAGCAAAGGGGAGGAGAGATACCCAGTCACCGCCAGGCTCATGTCCGATTCATTCTTTCTACCTGCCCTGAACTCTAGGGGCGATATATACAATGTAATTTCCAATCTGTCCCCAACATCTTTACCAGTTTCTGGGTTACCCGAGAGATGAAGGCAGGTCCATTATCCGAACCTATTGACACTGGGAGACGGTACCGGGGGGTGAGGTCTTGTCCGTCATGACCGCCACCCCTGCATACCTGGTGCCGTCCTGAATGAAGCTGCCGCCATCTGTACACCAAGTGGGCTCTGCGTCTGGCAAGGGTTGGTCTCTCAGGTCTGGTCTAGTTCCCTGTAGGTGGCTCCAAATCTCAGAACAGTCATGTCTGGGAGCCTCCAGGCCCGGATTAGGCGATAGAGCAGCCGGGTTGAAGGCACTGCTGGCTGGGAACTGGACTCGTGGGGGGTTTGGCAGCAAAGCTTGATAATGTGTCATCCTGGCATGGGTCAGCCGTTTCTCAGGAGGGCATTCTAAGACTCCTTCTATGGCGTGGGGGGTGGTCACTGGAGCGGCTGTCCCAGAGTCCATTTGTCGGCACCCTTTAGTAGCAACGCCGTGGCTGCAATTATGCGGAGGCATGGGGGTCACCCACTTGCGACCGGGTCAAATCTTTGGGACAGGTATGCCGCCGGCCACGGCCATGGCCCCAGTGTTTGGGTAAGGATGTGCTTTTCATCCACAAACGGGTGGGACGGTTTGGTGAGGTCGGGCAAGGCCGGGGCCCGGGGCCTCCAGGAGGGCTCTTTGCACCTGGTGGAATGCCCTGTCCACAGGCTCAGTCCAGTCCAACGGGGCATTCCCTCCCCTCGTGGCTTCAGAAAGTGGTCTTGCCATTTCCGCAAATCCTGGGATCCAGAGCCTACAAAATCCTGCGGACCCCAGAAATTCTCTTCCTCTCAGCGAGTGGCAGGTCGGGGAATGTGTGAGATAGTTTCTTGCCTTGCCTGAGACAGCCATCTCCTTCCCCCTTTGAGTATGTACCCCAGATATGTCACCTTGTTCTGACAGAGCTGGGCCTTTTTAGCAGACACACGATATCCCAGGGTCCCCAGGGTCTTGAGTAATTCTCCGGTTGGGGCTTCGCAAGCTCCAGTGGTTTCTGCGGCCATCAGGAGGTCATCCACGTACTGTAACAGAAGGACGTTAGGGTGGGCTCGCCTGTACTCACCCAGGTCCTCGTGGAGTGTCTCATGAAAGACGGTGGGGGAGTTTTTAAAACCCTGGGGAAGCCGGGTCCAGGTTCGCTGTCCATTGAATCCGTTTTCCAGGTCTGTCTACTCGAAGGCAAATATGGGTTGACGGGCAGGGGCAAGAGGGAGACTGAAGAAAGCATCCTTTAAGTCCAATACAGGATAAACTGCTCGTTGCGGAGGCAAAGAGCTCAGGAGAGTGCATGGATTTGGCATGGTAGGGTGTGTATCTTCTGCCCTCATGTTTATCTCCCTTAAGTCTTGTACTGGGCGGTAATCTAAGGAGTTCGGCTTTGTAACTGTCAACAAGGGAGTATTCCACGGGGACTGGCAGGGGATCAGAATGCCCAGGTTTCTAAGGCACCTAACATGGGGCTCAATCCTTGTTCGGCTTTTTCAGGCCTCGGGTATTGTCTTACCCGGCGGGAGTGGCATTCGTCTAGAGCTGGACAATTATAGGAGGCCGATGCTTAGCCCATCTGGGTCCTCCCTTTCCACCCAAACTTCCGGGATCTCCCGCATCCAGCGGGAGGACAGCTCACTAGTGCCCCCTATCGACATCTGGGGTTCTTTAAATAACCTGCACTCCTCTTCCAAGGCCAAGGTGAAGACATTTATGGCCTCACCGGCATCATCGTCACCCAGACTCCAGAGGAGTTGAAGTGAATGTGGGCCCCCACTTTCTGAGCCAATCCCTCCCCAGTAAGGGGTAGGGGCACTCAGGGATGACCATGAAGGCGTGGGTTACCGGCCCTTCCCCAGGCCCACCGTTCTTCGGGCAGTCCATGAGTATCGGTTCATCCCTGTGGCTCCCTGCACACACGATTGTTTGAGAGATTCTGCCTAGAGGTTGCTTCAAAATTGAGTGCTGAGCCCCGGGATCGACCACAAAGCGTATTGGTTTCCCCTCCACTTTTAGGGTTACCCAAGGCTCGGGAGAGGCTCCAAACCCCGTCCCCTTCAGTCATCCAGTTTGCCTAATTCTAAAATTTTTGTTCCATCACCCCGGCGCTTAGGGCACTCGTTTTTCCAGTGGCCCCTTTCCTTACAGTCCTTACACTGGTCTTTCTGAAGCCCGCGGAGCCGTCCTTTCTCCCCCTTAGCTCTGTCCCTGAGCTCCCGCCTTTTAGGTTCAGGATCAGCTGATGCTGCCAGCAGTATCTTCGCTAAACCCAGAATCGGTCTTTCTTCCGGGTTTTCCTGGTTGTTGTAAACCTTCTTGGCCACGGCCAAGAGCTCAGGCAGCCTCTTACCTTCGAATCCTTCCAGCCGCCGCAGCTTCCGGCCTATATCAGGGGCCGACTGATGGACGAAGGCCAGACTTACAGCTGATGGATTCTCCGGAACCTCTGGGTCCAGGGGAGTGTAGGTCCGATATGCCTCCATCAATCTGTCCAGGAAGGCCCCCGGAGACTCTTCCGGTCCCTGCTTTACCTGACTCACCTTAGACAAATTTGTGGGCCACCTAGCAGCCGCTCAGAGCCCCCCCCCCTAATAAGTCTGGCGGTAGACCTTTAGCCTCTCCCTACCTTCCTCGGTGTTAGAGCCCCACTCCGGCCGTGTCAGGGGAAATCCTAATTTGATGAGGTCTGGGTTGGCCGTGGGTCTCCCATCTGGGCCCGGAACCAATTTCCGGGCCTCGGCCAGGATCCTCTCCCGTTCTTCTGTAGTAAAGAGGATTTGTAGCAGCTGGTGACAATCGTCCCAGGTGGGCTGATGGGTAAACGAAATAAAATCTAACAAATCAATCAGCTTACCAGGTTTCTCAGAGAATTTGGGGTTTTGTAGCTTCCAGGTATAAAGATCACTGTGTTGAAAGGCCAGTGGACTAGGTGTTGCCTCCCATCTACATCGCGTGGCCCTATAGCTCCCAGGGGAAGGGCCACCTAGTGCGGCTCCGGCAGCCCAGCCTCCCTCCACCCACGAGCTCGGGTATGGGGCGGGCTAGCTGCGTCACCTGCCATGTTACCCCGAGCTTCTTCCCTCCCTCCTGCAGCTCCTGCGGTCCCCGCCACCTCTGCTGCTCCCCTTCCCACCTCCCCCCTCCCTGGGCTAGATAGGGTGGCAGTGGCATCAAAATTTCCTCCTCCAAGCTCCCATCCGGGGGAGGCAGGATAGCATAAAGTGGGGCCACGGGGGAAGGGGAGCAGATGGTTCTGGGCCCTTTTTTGCCGCCGCCGGCTTCCCCAAGTCCTTGAAATGGTTTAGAACAATGGTTAGAGACGATGACTCTGCCTGGCCCATGGGAATCCACACACGGATTACAAAAACACAGACAACAAAAACAACAATACAATGGACCGGTACTGACACAGAACAAAGCACAAAACCTGAAAATGGGACGATGGCCTATCCCTTTTTCGATGGGCTCCGTCAGGCAGGAGCGACCTGCTCTGTCCCGCCAGAGTTCCCGAACAATCGAGATGGAGAAAATCACCGATATCCCTGAACCAGAAGGGAGGTCAAGATGTCTCTTGCCTCACCCTGGCGCGGGAGCCACTAGTGCGTCCGCCTGGCTCCTGGGCTTCCCGTTAAGCTTGAGCCACACAGACACTACACAAGGACACAAATACTACACACAGACACTGCAAGGGAACACAACAAAACACAGAGACCACTGGCTTACCAGCCGGCTTGTCCAACGCTCAGCGCAGTCTGGGTCTTTGAGGGCGAGATTTCCGGCCAACACACCAAATGTTGGGTCCTCGGATCGTCCCCCAAAGACCACGAGTCACCTATGCAAAGGCAAGAGCGTTTATTGAGGTTCCAGCGTTCTGGGATCAGCCACTCTGTAAAATGGCGACCCCGAGAGGAGCGCGCAGGCCCCTTTTAAGCACATTTTCAAGGCAGGAAACAGGTGCCTCTAGTTTCCAAGGCGGGAAACAGGTGTCTCTATTTAAGGGGTAGGGGTGCTCTATGGATTGGTCCAAGCTGGTCTGGTGAGGGGTGGAGCCTGATTGATTAGGAGTGTTTAGGGCCGCCCCTTGCCCCTTAGGTCTGGGACCTTACAGAACTAGCAAAAGCAAAAGCCATTAAAAAAACAAACTGATAAGTTGGATGTTATCAAAATCAAAAAGTTTGGGCTTAAAAATCATAATTAATGAAAAAATCATAATTAATGAATCATTTGTCTCCAAAAGATGGAGAGAAAGAATTTACCAATGATATATCTGATAATGGACTTGTAGTCAGAATACATAAATAACTCTAAGAACGCAGTAAGACAAACCATCCAATTAAAAAAACAGTCCAAAAATTGGATAGACATTTTCCCAAGAAAATATATAAATAGTTGATAAACACAATTTCTTAAACGTTGTTGATGAAATTAAAACCACAATGAGAAACCACTTCATACCTGCTAGAATAGCTATACCCAAACAAACAGACAATACCAAATAGGATGAGAAAAAACTAGAATCTTCATACATTGTTGGACTGTAAAGTGGTATAGTCCCTTTGGGGTTTTTGTTTTTTTTTTTGTTTTTGTTTTGAAGATTTTATTTTATTTATTTTATTTTTTATTTTTTTAAAGATTTTTTTTTTAAGTAATCTCTACACCCGAGTGGCGCTGGAACTCGCAAACCCAGAAACCAAGAGGTCCCACCCATGCTCCACCAACAGAGCCATCCGGGCACCCCAGTATAGGGCTTTTGGAAACCAGATGGGCAGTTTCTTAAAACAGTTAAAGAGAAGCCTACCATATGAACCATCTAATCCATTTCTTAGGTATCCACACAGAATGGGGTTGACATAAAACACGAGATACACAGTTAAATTTGGATTTCAGGGTAAACAAATAATTTTTTATGTAAGTATACCTGAACTATCGCCTAAGAACGAAAAATCATCTGAAATTTGAATTTCACTGGGAGTCCTGTATTTTAACTTGTTAAATCTGGCAACCCTAATCGGAGAAAAATGAAAACATACACGGACACAAAGAATTGTGGGTGAATGTTCACAGCAGCATTGTTCCACGTAGCCAAAAATGGAAGCAGCGGAGAATATGTCCACCCACTGGTGGATTGATACATATTTTTTAAGGTGTTATATTTATTGAGTGATTTACTATTCAGCCAAAAAAAAAAAAAAAAAGGAATGGACTACAGGCGCCACAGTGGCTCAGTCGGTTAAGCGCCTGACTTTGGCTCAGGTCATGATCTCACAGTTGGTGGATTTGAGCTCTGAGCAGGGCTCTGTGCTGACAGAGCCTGCTTCGGATTTCGTGGCTCCCTCTCTCTCTCTCTCTCTCTCTCTCTGCTCCTCCCTGGTCGTGCTCTCTTTCTCTCTCTCTCAAAAATAAATAAATGTTAAAATAAAAAAAAAAAAAGGAATGGGCTCCTGGTACATGCTGCAACACGGACGAACGTCAAATCATTTGCCAAGTTTGAGAAGTACGACGAGGAGCCCGGAACGGGCACGAGGGATCTTTTCGGATGATAGAAAAGTTCTAAAATGGACGCACAACCCTCAGAGTCGCTTCGAGTCATCATCCTATCCGTGCACACAGTGTGGAGTGGGTAAGTCACACCTGGATAACTGTTAAAGGTCGGAAGCCGGTCTTGCGCTGTATCACCGGTCGTATTGAAGCGCCCTCTGGATGCCCCGCACACCCTGCTTCTCGAAGGTTCTTCGTGCCGCTGTCCTCCTCTGGCCCGCCCAGTCTGCCCCGAGCCTCTGCGCAAACGGGCCTTCCTCCGCCCCTCGCTCGTCCTGCCTGGTGGCGCCTCACTGATCGCCTGCAGCGTCGCCAAACCAGGCGGCGTGGCCGCTAACCACGCCTCCTTCCCATTTTAGCCCCCGTAGCATTTTCAGGACTTTGTCTCCCTCGTCACCTTGAAGGAAGCAGATGGCTTGTTTTCCTACATTTCCCTCGTCCAGTGCCTGCGTCCCGGCGCGCGCACCCTTCCCTCTAAGCCTTTGCCCTTGACCCGCTCCAAGGCTGGCCCCTGCCGTTAGGAATGAGCATCCCCGCACCAGGGGCCAGGGGCGGTCCCCGTGACCCTGTTGCCCAGCCCGGGGTTTAGGGTTTAGCTCAGAGCTTGCCCCACGAAAAGCTTTGTCAGATGAATGAACGTCTCCTTTAAGGAATCCTGAAAGAATGGATAGGAAGTGATCCACGGAATGCACGCATGGAGCCGGATCTTTCACCTTGGGGCTCCCCACATGGAAGGCGTGCAAGCTTTTCTACAGGCGTCCCAGCCCCCAGCTTCCCTTCAGGTCTTCTTAGAAAAGACTCTTTTCTTTGTCCTTCCTCATGGCCCCACCCATCCCTGGTTTCCCGCTTGCTGTTCTGTTTGCTTCTAACATCAGCGATTTCCATTGTCCTTTTCTCTGTAGTTTTCTCAAAGTTGATTTTTTTTTTCTGAAACAGTGGGCTCTTCTTAGAACCCAGCATCTCTTTTTTTTTTAATGTTTATTTATTTTTGAGAGAGAGAGAGACACACACACACACACAGAGCATGAGCAGTGGGGTGGACAGAAAGAGAGGGAGACACAGAATCCAAAGCAGGCTCCAGGCTCTGAGCTGTCAGCACAGAGCCGGATGCGGGGCTAGAACTCACAAACTGTGAGACTGTGACCTGAGCTGAAGTCCGAAGCTCAACTGACTGAGCCCCCTAGGCGCCCCCCAGCACCTTTTTGGTAAGAGAAAGTTTGGGGCTTTTTTATTTAAATTATTTAGAATGAAAGAATATTTTTAGTTTCTCAACAACTGTTTATTGAGCATTGACGATATAACAAAGTCTATACGTTATCGTCCGTGTCTATTTTCTTGCTCTGTCCTTCCAGATTAAATCACTGTCAGAATTCCTACAGCATTCCAGACCCCAGCCCAGCTTGTAAGCCTGGTGGACCAGATGACTTCGGAAGTCTTTCCAGTTCTAATATTTTCTGATCCTAATATAGTTTTCCCCTTATGTTTCTTTTTTAAAGGAACAAGTGAATGAAATCTGCTTTGATCTTATCGGGAGGTCGATAGTTTCAAACTTAGGAACAAGAGTCGGGTTCATTAGATTGTATGGCCCGGATTTTTAAGGAATGTGTCCCGAGCGTGGATCAGTGTGATCCGGAAACCCCGTGCTTGCTAAACACAGGTCAGGTCTGGCAGCAGCGCTCACCAGATATAATCTGATTCCTCCTGGACTCTTTGGTGCCTCGGCCGTGTTGCAGTTATTCCAAAAGCCAGTCTGTGGATCTGTGTCTCTGGGTGCAGGGGACTTGCACAGCGCTTGACACGGAGCAGGTACCCAGGAGGTATTTGCTGAATGCCTGCATGCAATCTGACGTCTCAGAAATGCAGACAGAACTTCTTTCTGTAACTTTACGATAGAGGGTTACCCTGCCTCTCTGTTTAGCCATTTTTAGTGACCAGGGTGGAGCATTCACTATTTCACAGGACAGTAAAAGTTACGTTTGGAAGGGATACCTATTAAAAGGTCCTTTCTGGTATGCTCTCGTTCCTCTTCGTCCGTCCTACACACCAAGCCTTTGCCCCAGTGCAGCCGTGTCAGAAATTCGAGACCGTGTGCTCCCGGGGGCCGGCTCTTTGCTGGGTTGAACAAACCCCATTTCTTAAGCTGCTGCCCGGGCCTTCCCAAGCATCTCTCCGTATGATTCTGATTTCTTCCTTATATTGCTAGTGATCCATGCCCCCGGTACAAGATCAGGCAGAGCGCAGGTCTGTGCTGATCTCAGAAGGTAATGTTATTCATAGAACAAAACAGAAAGCCTTCCTCACGCAGCCTGTCTGTCCTCCAGGAAGTCCTCAGCAGATGGCAGTGTTGATCTTTCATTGTTGTTGGTTTTTTATTTTTTATTTTTTTGGTCCGTGGAGGGGTGTTTTTGTTGTGTTTTGTTTTCAAAAATTTAAAACAGCCAACGTTTCTGCCTCGCTGTATTTAGATCGCGGGTTCCACAAAATGTCGTTCTTTTTACTCCGTGTTTTTTTCGTTTGGGCCTTACTTAAACCATAAGTCCCCTGAGGCAGGCTAATAATTAAGTAAGTCCTCAAACTAGTATCCTATTAAAAAAAATTTTTAATTACAAAAGTCACGCATGCTTGTAAAAATTCAAAAGACGAGTGTAGAAAGTAAAAGAGAGTGAAGGTTTACCAGGTGTTTTCCCGGGCATGCAAAATACGTGTATAAATATATATATAAATATATATATATATAAATGGGGTCATACTATTTATATTACTCCGCAACTTACATTAGCTTCCTCACAGAGCGCGGCATCGCTCCACGTCAGTACATACAATCTACGTTCTTCCCGCTTTCGTGGCTTACGACATTTACAATCTGTTCCGGAACTGTAGTCAAGTGTTCCAGGCTTGAACTTCTGAATACTTAAGCCCAATAAAAATAGCATTTGCCAGACTGTGGTTATGTAAATATTAATCACAGCAGAACAAAATGAAATCGGATCTCCAGCAAAAGAGAGAGAACCCACAAGCTTATCCACTACCATGAAATCGGTAAGGTTCAAAGCTGTCTCTTCTTTTTGATGGCGTGTCCTACTTTAGTGTTTTATTTTTTAAATTAACGTAATCAAATTGTAATCGACAGACAATATCCTATGAGTTTCAGGTATGCACCATCGCGACTCAAATGATGAAGTGATCGGTTTGCTAGGTCTCGTTACCGTCTGTCACCGGACAGGGTGGTTTGCAATACGACTGATTATATTCCGTAGGTCAAAGCTGCCTTTTCATTTCATTTTTCCTTTCCTCCCTTTTACTCGGCGATCACTCTTCTTTATTAGTTTGAATTGGTCTCGTGTTTCTTAAATCTCATTCTTGTAGTCATTTTCCTCCGCTCCGGTACCTCGTGGAGTAGTTTGTGAGTTTGAGTGCCGCCATCCTAAGATTTCCCCGCACAGCTGATGGCTGGTTTGGTCAGAAATATAATTTAGCCTCAAATTCATAGTCCATTGGAATTTTTTTTTAATTTATTTTTTTATTTTTTTTAACGTTTATTTATTTTTGAGAGACATAGAGCATGAGCAGGGGAAGGGCAGAGAGAGAGGGAGACACAGAATCCGAAGCAGGCTCCAGGCTCTGATGAGCCATCAGCACAGAGCCCGATGCGGGGCTCGAACTCACAGACCGTGAGATCGTGACCTGAGCCGAAGTCGGCCGCTCAACTGACTGAGCCACCCAGGCGCCCCCCATTGGAATTTTAAAGGCAGAGTTTAAAAGTATTTCTGATGAGAAGTCTGATATTAGTCAGATTCGCACTCCTCTGTAGCTGACCTATTTTTTTTTTTTTTCTTTTTCCTTTCTGGAAGCCTTTGAGACTTTATCCCTGTTCTTAGGGTTCTGAAATTTCTACAGGTATCTAGGTCTGAATCTTGTTTTTATTTATCTTGCTTGGTACCTGGTGGGCTCTTTTAATGTGAGGATTTGTGTTTTCCCCTAGCTAAGAAAACTTTTCTGTTATGTCTTCCATTTCCCCCCTTTCTTTTTCTCTTTTCTCCCTTCCTCCCCTCCTTCCCCTTCTTCCATTCAGATTCCCATTGAATGAATGAATGTGGACCTCCTGGATCTTTCCTCTGTCTCCGGACTTTTCTTTCATTTTTCAACGCTTTGCGTTTTTTCCTACGTTGTAGATTTCACTGACTTCCAGATAACCAGCCTGGTTTTCAGTCTGGGCCATATTATTCCTTGGGTTTTCTGTATTTTAAAATTTTGGCAACCCTTTCATTTATTTTTGTTTTTTTAATGTTTATTTTTATTTTCAAGAGGGGTGGCAGGAGCCGAAAGAGAGGGAGGCAGGGGATCCGCAGCAGGCTCCAGGCTCTGAGCTGTCAGTGCAGAGCCCGATGCAGGGCTCCAACTCACCTAACCGAACCGCGAGATCATGACCCGAGCCACAGTTCGATGCTTAACTGACTGAGCCACACGAGGCGCCCCTTGACGATCTTTTTAAATGTACAGAAATGATTTCTTGTTCTTCCGATGGCTGCCTTCTTAATGGCAGCTAACCCTTATTTTAGAGATTTAACATTCTCCCAAATCTCTCCAAAGATACTTTGAGTTTTCTTGAACGTTCCCTACTGCGTCTTGTTTCGCCCATGGTGGCTCCTTTTGTTTATTCATCTCTGTTTAGCTTTCCTGCTATTGGTTTTCCTCAAGTGTTTGGTGACCCCTGGCTGTTCATTCACTTTCGTAAATGCAGGACGAGATTAATCTGCGTAAGTCGCCGGTAAGGCCCATTTCCCAGGAGGCCTCTGGCTTGAATGGGAGAGCTGGCTACAGGCGCCTAGGAGCGGTTGGGCTGTGTTGCCCGCGCGCTGACTTCTGGACTGCAACCTGGGGATGCCCGCGCTTGCAGCTGGATGAAGAGTTTTCAGTGACGAGCACTTCGCTGTTCTCTTGGGTAGAGCAACACCCTCCCCCCACCGACGTAAATGTCCCTCGAGAATATCTAGAAAGACTTCAAGCTCTATTCTACTTTTCTATTGAGTTTTGACACCCATAGTAGGATCTCTTCCCAGACAGACCACCCACAGCTTTTGGAGAGTAATTTTTGAGTCCTAGGGACCCAAGAGGCACACTTTCTCCTTATGGGTTGGGAGTAGGGGCACGGAGAAAAGTGGGGGTCCCTATTAGCCCACGTACTGAGTGCAGTCCTTTGCTCAATTATTCTGAGGATGCCCCGCGTTTCTGTTTTTGAGTTCTTGTGTCTGAGTTGGTAGTTCCTCTGGAACTTTCTTGAGAAGGAAAGTTCTTGGTCCTGGAGTTTGGGGCTCTGGATTATCTTTGCTCTTTCTCAGTGACTCCATTCCTGTCTACTTCCCTCTTCCTGATTTTCTCAGACTCTCTGGTCTGCTGCCACCCTCTCTTGTTTTCTAGCACTGATATGATGTAATTCTTTTAAAAAAATACCCTTTATTCTAACGAGTTGATGGCTTCGTGGAGAGGTGGATGCATGTGCTCAAGTTGTGGCTTCCAATGTAATAGATTGTTCAAACGTAAAATTTTGTCTTAATGCACATGGTTCCAAAAGTATAAGATGGGTATACAAAGTGAATGTCCTTTTCGTCCTATTGCAGATAAAGACCACTAGTCGCCCCCTCTGCCTATTCTTTCCTTTCACCTCTAGAAATAAAGCCCCAAATTTTAGCTGGCCTCATGACTGCTCAGCTAAGGAAGATACCTCCTAGGTGTGGCAAGTGACCGGGTTCTGGCCAATGGGAGGGGAGCAGAAGCTGCACGCTCAACATCCCTGGTTCCCCTGAAGGACACGGCTATGCCTGCCCATTCCTCGATTCCCCCTTTCCTGTTGGCCGGAACGCAGATGCGCTGGGGAGCCGTCCTTGTCTATGCAGAGGAGGGCAACGTCGTAGGGATGGAAGAACAACAGGACAGAAGGGGTCTGGGAGTCCCTGCCACTTCATTGCCATTATGCCAGCCTGGTATGTGGGAGAGAAATGAGATGCTTTCTTGTTTCAGCCTTGTATCCTGGGGCCCCTCTCACGGCAGCCCCATCCTGTCTCCTAGCTGGGAGAATCTCGGGGCTACCCGGTTCTCCCTGGAGGCAACCAGTCTGAACACACTGCTGGATACTTCCGGGAATATTTCCTGCACGGACTAACATATATGTACACACATGCACGCGTATATACATAGATATACTCACAGACATATATATAGCCCCCTGTCCATTTTCACAGGAATGATATTGAACCAAGCAGCTATGTTTTGAAGAGGCTGAGCTCTGTTTGAGAAAGAGGATCGCTCCAGTTTCTCTTCTGTGCAGACAGACTGAGCTGTGCCTTCCAAGGTGCACACTGCAGCCCCTAGTGAAACCAAACCCACTCCACTCTGAGACAGCTTCTTACCCAAGCGCATCCCCCAGGTGACTCATTACTCCTCCCCCTCTAAAAAAAGACATTTATTGAAATGTTGCAACCACACAGAATAATCTTTGTGAGAGGTCCCAGTCAATTCGTTTCCTCCTCCATCTTGCATCTTCTGGGGTCTGCACGATGGTAGCGGTGCCCCGGGGGACGCCCAGCGGGCCCCCCTGTTATCCCAGCCCTGGTGCTGCTTCCGCCAGCTCCAAGTGTAGACATTTCAGCGGAAGAGTGACTGGCTCTTGAAGGCCTCCTTGCAAGATCTCTTCTCTCTGCCCATCTTCCTCTCCCCCACTGCCACTCCCGTGCTGGGTTCTAGTGCCCTGAATTGATCTGGTGAGAGAAAGCCCTGGAAACGGGACCGCATCTACCCTGAACTTTCTATTTCTACCCTTTCTGAAAAGAAGGGAGAAGCCAGGGAATCTATGAGGTTGGCGGGAAAGGGAAAAGCTCTGTGTGTTGGGGCGTGAGGTGGATGGGATCAGTCTCGGAACAGAAAGACCATCTATTAGGGCTCCTTCCTGTGCTGCCCTGGCCAGCGTGGTACCGTCACACTTGTGTCTTCCTGATTTTTCCTCAGTCCTCCTGCCTGTCGGAACCCTACACCCTCCCCTCGCAAGGGTGCTGGGGAGCTTCCCGTGGTACCGATATCCTTTTTAAAATCTTATGTTTTGGATAGGTAATGCCCTGAAAGAATCCACAAATGGTACAGCCACTATGGAAAATGGCACGGAGCTTCCTCGGAAAATTAAAACTAGAATGGCCGTACGATCCAGCAATCCCACCTCTGGGTATATATCAGACGGAAATGAAAGCACGTCTAAAAAGAGATATCTGCACTCCCATATTCACTGCAGCGTTATTAACAGTAGCCAAGATGTGGACACAACCCGAATGTCTTCAACAGATGAATGGATAAAAAAGCTGTGATATATATATATATGTTAACATATATATATGTTATATATCGTATATATAGTACATATATAGTATATATAGTATATAAATATATAGTATATATAGTATATATAGAGAGAGCAAATTTTATATCTCATTTATTTATTTTACTATATATTATTTATTTACTATATTATTATTCTTTTACTTTCTCTATGTACATATAGTACATGTATATAAGATAAATGAGATGCAACATTAAGCTATGAGAAATGAGGAGATCTTGCCGTTCGTTCACAACAGCTTGGATGAAACTCGAGGGCATTACACTAAGTGAAATAAGCCAGACAGAGAAAGACCGATTCTACATGATACGTGTTTCCTATATAAACCATGTATCTGTGGAATTTTAAGAAGCCAAATTCACAGAAACAAAGAATGGTAGTGGGAGTTGGAGATGGGAAGATACTGGTCAAAGGAAGATATCGGTCTTATAACTTCTGGTGATAAGGTTAACGAGTTTGGAGGCTCTGGCGTCCGGCATGGTGCTTAGAGCTAGTAACACTGTATTACAGACTTGAAAGTTACTAGGAGAGTAAACCTTAACCGTTCTCTCAGCACAAAAGAAATGGCGATTATGTGAGGGCTAGAGGCACTAGCTGATGCTATGGGGGCAGGAAGCATTTTTGCCACATTCTCTGGATGAATACCTGCCTCAAGACAAACCAGGGGAAGGGGTCCACATGGCCCGTCTCACCCGCGAGGGGCACACCTCCAGGCTTGCTCATCCACCCAGGACGACCCACTGGGATTTTTCTCTGCCCTTATCTTGGTCGCCAAGGGGTTAAGCTTCTGCTGACCCTCCAGGTTTTCAGCCATTAATCACGGGAGCCGGGGCTGCAGAAACAAGGCTTACCAGCAATTAACCTGTGTTAGGAGAGCATCGTTTCCCGGCCTGGCTTCCTTCATTCTCCAAATTAACATTTACCAAGCAAAGTGCCAGTTAATTGGAAGGGCACTAGAAAGAAAGGCCACACACCTTCCCAGTCTAACTTAATAACCTTGAGAGAAGCCATTAATGAACGGGACCGGCGCACATTCAGATCTGATAAGAGTCCTCCGCTTGGGTTCCCCCGCGCCCGCCCGGCCTCGCCAGCCCCCCAGGCTGTGGAATAAACCTTCCCTCTGCAGAATGTCTCCACTGCCGGGGGCTGGGGGAGGGAAGGTCCTAACAGATTCCTGGAGCGCTTTGCTTCTCTTATTGTCTAGAAGGGGAAACTGAGGCTGAGGAAAAGGGTCCCGTGGCCAGCAGCAGGCTGCTCCCAGGCCATCTCCTCCCTCCGCTCCACCAGGTGCCTTTGAGGCTTGAAATGCGGAGTGGCGTCCCTTCTGCTCCTGGGTGCCAGGGCGTGTCACCGTTCGTGTCGCTGCAGAGCAAGAGGCTGCTGTGGACAGCAGCGGCGGCGTCCCCGGGCAGCCTGCTCTCCCCGCCCGTCCCCCGTGTGCGCCTTTGGGTGCACCGGCACCCTCCTGCCCCGGCCCAGCTACCCGGGGGTCCTCGCAGACCCTCCCCCCTCAGTTCCCAGCTCTTCTTTTCCTGCCCTCCTCCGAAGCCGCCATCCGAGGGGGGCCTCCACTGGCCCTGGCAGCCTTTCCTGCGCCCCAGTCAGCCCCGCAGAGGCTGTTTACAAGTCCCCGCCTTGCTTTGAGTCCCTACCCCATCCCTCCATGTCCTTATCGGACAGACTCCCCTCCTGCCCCAAGAAGATAGACACGGTGTTTGTAGGGGGAGGGCTGGGGAGGGGGTACAGGGATTGCTTGAGGGTGGAGGTGGGGTTCTGCTTAGGGTCCCTTCCTCCCTGCTGAGGCTCAGCTGTCCAGGGCTGCTTTGTAGTCGTAGGGGCTCCCTGAGACCCCTACGGGGCCCCGAGTCTGTGCCCCTCCGGGAACTCGTTCCTCTCTCTCACCTCCACCCTCTCTCTCTGTGTCCTCTGTCCCTCCCTGTCCTCACTTTGCAGTACTCCCGGTGACCCGGTCCTTGTCCTAGAACAGCCTGTCTCCTGAGCGCCTGCAGGGGCAGCCCCCCTCACTCCTCTCCTTGGCGGTCGAGCGGTTACCCCTCATCGCATAGTCCCACCACCCATCCGCTCTCACGCGCCCCGCAGAAACGCTCTTTCCTAAGTTGAAAACAACCTCCTTGTTCCTAAATTCAGAAGACTTGTGTCAGAGTTTAAAAAAAAAATATGACCTTTCTGTAGAATTTTCTGGTTGATCACTGCCCACCCCTGCCCTCTATGAAACCTCTCTTGCCTTTACAAGCCTGTTCCCGCAGGCCCCTTCTCTCCCCATCCGGCTTCCTCCTAGGAGCACCATCCTGGCTGGTGGCTTCCATTACCAACTAAATGATGGTGATGATGTGAGGAGGAGGAGGGGGAGGAGGAATGAATCATATGATCCGACCCCTGAGCCTCGGGTTCGTAGCCGACCACCTGGGAGACAACTTACTTGGGAGTTTCCCGGGCCTCTCACGCCCGCCGTGTTCGAAATAAGCTCATTGTCTTCCCCTTGTCTGCGTCTCCCTGGGGCTTCCCATCTCGCTGAAAGGGTCACCGTGCACAGGAGAGTCATCCATCCCTCCAACTCTCACGTCCAATCAGCCAATCAATTAATCATCGAGGCCTGTACCTTCAGTCTCCAAGGGGCCTCTGTGTCCCTACTGCCGTTTCTTTAGCTGTGACAAATTCCAGTCTCGTCCCCCTGCAGCCAGAGCGATCTTGCTAAACCCAAGGTCTATCAAGCCACTCCCCTCCGTGGCTCGGCACCGCCCTCGGGTCACAGGGCAAGCTCTTCGGAGCGTCCTCCGAGCCAGACCCCTCGAGACCACCAAATGGCGTGCCACACGGGAGAAATTCATGGACCAAGACAAGAGTTCTCATTGCGGGCTCAGTGTTCTCATTTTTAAAAATCAAACATCGCTTCGACAATGTCAGTTCTTAGGACTTTGATATCTACTTCCTGATTTAGGTCTTGGAGCACCTCCCTGAGGTAGGCGCTATTGTCCCCATTTTATGGACGAGAATGATTGAGCCTCACAGGGTTCGAGGTCACTAATCATCAATTGGAACACCCGTCTGTTGTTTCTTAGGCTCTTTCCGTGACGCCGGGGGAGGGGGCTTCTAGGGATTCAGAGGTCACTCTGACCGCGCCATGGATCTAAGAGGCCTTCTCACGTCGCAAACACCTTGTCCCGTGTGCCACTGTCCCCGGGGCCTGAGCCCCTACCCTGAGTTCCGGGTCAGAGTGAACCTGCTCCCACACCGCGTCTCAGACGGGGCGGGGATGACAGACCAGCAGAGGATCAATAGCCATCTGTCCAGGCTCCACTGACAAGCTAATCTTTTCAGTAAACATTTCATTAGCTCCTGCCAGGCTGCGCGCACCTGCTGACAGGAGAGGCCGGACGGGGCGGGCGGGGGGGTGCTCTGCTCTGTAATCGGCACGGATGTCAGCCGGCGGCTCCTGGCCCCTGAGACCCAGCTAAGCTCAGCTAGAATACTGGTGCCCCGCACCGACGGAATCCAAACCTTCCCCCGGAGTTCCGGAAATTCCCAGAGACTCCTGTTCTTTTGGTTCCCTCTGGCTTTCGGGACCTTCCGTCTCAAAGAGACGCCCTCCCACTCCGCTGTGTTATGAAGCTCTTAGGGCTTCGGTTTTCCCTGCATCGCCCTTAAGAGCATGTAAGCTGCCGCCGCTGCTGAGGTTGTCAGCCGTGTTCATCCTGCCGGCAGCGAGCATCCCCCAGGCACCTGCTCAGGGCTGGACGCCACGCTGGGCTGTATGCATTGCCTTGGGTGAACCCCACGACGACACCGAGGGAGGGGCTGTTAGACCTCCCCCTTCGGCCCGTAAGCAGAGAGTCTCAGAGATTTCACGGAGGAGTAGGGGCTAGATTCCGTGTTCGTCTGCCTACAGAGCCCCAGCCCTTCCCCTCCGCCCCCACACTGCATTTGGGACTTGCGGGGTTAGTTGACTAACCTCCGGCTCCCCGGCCAGCCCAAGAGGTCTGTAGGAGGCACGTCTGATGGCTTCACCGCGACGTCCCCAGGGCCGTGAGTTTTTATCAAAAATAATGCAAGGTGTTGTACATGAGTCCGTTTAGGCTTTATGGCTCCCAAGCCAAGGGAGGTAAGAAGCTGGTTTTTATCTGGTTTTCTTTCATCGAGGGGAGTGGCGTTTGTTCTCGCCAGGAAGCTTCATCCTCCTCAGCTGTGTCGGCCTGGGTGCCCTCTCATTTGGCCCGCCTCCTCTGTTCCTTCAAACCAAACCGCGCCCAGAGAGTGCCCTGTGACCAGCTGGTAACCCCCGCTTCCCCAGGGCCCCTCCGGGCTCGCGTGTCAGGCCGGCTCTCGTTTTCAGAACTGTGCCTGGGGGCTTTCTCTCCACGTCCTCATCTGTTTCCCCTGCTCAGCCTCCTGCGGTAGTGCCCTGCTCGGGGCCACCTTCACCTCCAGTGTTGGTTCTGGAATTTTAAATGTCTCCATGCTTAATAAACAAAATTGGTGCTGCGGGGACTTCCGGGAAGAGAAAAGGGAAATATGGACCTGGCCCGAGGGGACTTTCTGGGGATCGGGTGCATCTGTCCCCGGGGGCAGCCCAGTGGCTTGTTGGCATCTGGGACTCCGGGCTCCCTGGTACCAGAGCTTCCGGGTGTGTGCACAGCTGGGACAGGCCCCGGCCGCGGCTCTCAGGGTCTGACTGACTCTAAAGCCCGTGGCCTTGAGCCCTGCATGACAAGGTCCCTGCTGGCCGTGCTGTTGGAAGAAAAATAGGAAACACCGATAAACTAAAAGAAGCAATTAAAATCACCCTTCACGTTTCCACCTAGAGAAAGCCACCGTCAAACATGTAACCTGGCGGTTAAAAGCGTTCCGATTTTTTTCTATACATAGACGTCCACAAAACGCATTGTCACACTGGGCATATGATTTTGAAACCAGGTTTCATTATTTAGCAGTATAGCATAAATGTGTTTCCATGTCCATAAACACCGATTTATTTCATTTTTAATGGCTTTATGGTATTCTGATATATGCATGAAGTATGATTTATTTAACTAGTCCCCTAGTGATGTGCACTGTTTTTAGTATTGTCACTTCTTCTACGATGCTGCCTTGAAAAGCCTTGCATATATATATATATATATCCCCGCGGACCCCCTGAGTTTCCCCCTCGTCAAGGAGCCTTCTCCGCAGCGACACTACTGAGGTTCGGACCCCTAATTCTCGTTCTGGGCGCTGAGCTGTGCACGGTAGAATGTGTAACAGCACCCTCGGCCTCTCCTCACTAGATGCCACCGGCAGACCGCTCCCCCCATGTCGTGACAATCAATAATCTGTTGACTGCCAAGGGTCCCCTGGGTGGCAAAATTGCCCTCCTTGAGGACTGCGGCCCCCAGGGTAAAGTTAAGTGACAAGGTTAAAGAGTATGCATATTTTAAGACTTCTGTTCTTTACCGCCAAATTGCCTTCCAAAAGTTACAAGATCTATTCCCACCAACAGTGGAGGACTGCCCGATTCACCCCCCCACCCTCCCCCCCCCCCCCCCCCCCCCCCCGCCGCGCCGCGAATACGCACATTACCATAAGAAACCACTTTGCTGATCTCAAAAGACAAAATCTTCTTTCAGTGTTTGATTTTTTTTTTTCATGTTTTTACATCTAGGGTGAGGTCGAAAAAACCACATCGATTGTGTTGACTGGCCGTTGTATCTTGGTGAACTATCTTTCCTTATAACCGACTATTTTTTTTTCTTGTGGAGCATTCCCTCTTTTGTCCTTATTTTTCACGTCATCTTTTAACCTCTTAAATAAAACGTGCACATCTCTCCTAGCTGGCTGTCTGTCTTTCCGTGCCGATGTTTGTGGTTGCCTTTGTTCTAACTCCAGGGAGAGCGTCCTTCACGTTTCCCTTCCGGGGGCTCTCACTGCGGCCCTGCGTGTGAACCTCCGGGCGGCCCCGGCTTGGCCTGGGAGGGGATCCTACTGGGGTCATGCTCTTTTATAACGAACGAGATCTAGGAAGAACTGGCTCTTCCTTTTGTGCTTCAGCGGAGGTTCTTGCTCTGGAAACCGGCTTGTCAGGAGACAGCCTTGATCCGGGAGGACCGATGGGGGGGCGAGGGGAGGCCTGACCACAATTAGTTCAGGTTAATTATTGCCAATCCGTAGATTCCCGGCTCGGGGGCCTCTCTTCCCTTAAGCCGGGGCCTCTGGAGGTTTCTTTTATGAGCTCTGAACCCTAAGGGAAGACTTAAAGTAATGAATTTTCCTGTAATCACATTTGAGGGTTTGTTCCTTGAGCCCGCCAGTCAATTGGAGAATTGAGCCCCGACTGGTTTATTCGGCCAAAGGATGCCGAAAACGAAGCCCAGGGCACCTGACACGCAATCCAGGGAGTAGGCTGGCAAAAACGACTTGATATATTAGACGCCGAGTGGATTTCATGACATTTTCGAGGGAACAGTTTTCTATACAAGGAGAGGCTACAGTCTGGCGCTGTGTCAGAAAGAGCCAGGTAGCTTTTGTGTCGAGTATCAGGGATGAGAGTCTGATTCTCCTTGAGTAAAACCTTGTGAGACTTACTTTCCCTTCTCCCCTTGTGGCAGCGACACGGTTGGCACGTGTTTATAAATATTGAAGGTGTTCGGTATTTATTCAGCGTTCATTCGTTCGTTCGTTCGTTCATCCGATCACCCGGAGGCCCTGGGAACGTAGGGTCCACGGCGCGAGGTTCCTGCGCATCTCAAGGTGCGGACGGGTTGCCTGTATTGTTGGGAGGAAATGATGGACCGGACCGTGCGCGGGTTTGGTATGTACCTCGGGGTCCCAGTGGGAGGATCTAAGAGGCCTCGCGGCGAAGTTAGTGCGGCCGGTTCAGGCGATCGGTAAGAGGGTGAGAACCAGGCCAAAGGGAAGGGGACTGGTGCCGTGGGCGCCGGCCGGCCACCGGGCGTGCGCTGGGTGCGAGTCCCTTCTCGCAGGAGTCTCCCACGTGAGTCTCTGGGAAAATGCAATGGCCTCGCTAGGTCTGGTCCTGGAAATGGCTCCTCCCAGATGGACTTCCCAAAGGACGGGACAGGAAAAGCCCAAAGACCTTTGTGCTGCTCTGGGGGCCGCAGGGCCAGAGGCAAAGGGGGTCCCCAGGGGATCTCCCCTTCCTTTTGGCAGGCACCTACATGGCAAAGTGCAGCCTACTCCGGGTGGGAGGCAGAGGGAGGCAGGGGGAGGGCTTCTAATAGAGACGAGCAGCCCAGACCAGAAGCTCCAACGGCCCCTGGCCTGAGGAGAGAGGACACAGGTTGTGAAGGGGACCCTTCTGCTGTCTGAGCCATCCCTGGAATGAAGTACGTGTATCCTGACTCTTCATTGTGCCTGGGTGAGTGGCTTCCATTTCCGAGTTCACCTCATGGCCCAAGATGGCTGCCAGTGCTCCTACTGTCTCGGTGTTCCAGGCAGGAAGAAGAAGGAAGTGAGGACGGGCAAAAAAGGTGCCTTCTGAATGTGTAAGTTCCTTTGAAAGTAATTCCCCAGAAATCTCCCCTGTGACTTCTGCATACATCTGACTGACCACCTCATTTGCAAAGGAGGCTGAGAAATGTGGTTTAAAGTGAGACTCGTGGTCCCACTCAACACGATGGGGATTCCTTTACTAAGAGAGCAAAGAGAGCCGGCCATGCGGAGGCAACAGGCAGCTTTGGACACAAGCTCCAGGGAGACAGTGAAGAAAGAAGGGAGCGTTCCGTCCCTCCCCTTCTTAATCCGGGGTACACGGTGCGCCGTTAGCGGGCAATAAAAAGCCTCCAGCAAATTTTCTTCCACCTTCTCTTTAAACGTTAAGGGAAAGTTCCGACCCAGGGGAGGCTGACAGAGCAGCATTCAGAGTGATCTCAAGTTCCAGCTCCCCGGGGAAATTTCAGCACCGGGTGGTGGAAAGGACTCAGACCCCAGGGACTTTGATGAGGGAGGGACTCGAATGGGAATCCCATTTCCTAAAGCATGTTCCGTGAGCTGTGGCTCCCGGTCACACCGAGAAATGGCTCCTTGGCCAGGAGTCGGGGGAACTCTGGTTTAAAACAAGTTAGGCTCGTTTTTACTTATTTATTTAATTGCCAAAAAACACATTGGAGTCAGAAACCTGCTCACGCACCTTGTGATCTTTTGTTTTACTTTCTAAAAGGGAGCATTCCCCAGCTTATTTGAGCGTGGAGATCCCTTCTTGCCGAGCACCCCCTGGGACAAGGTTCTAGAGCAAACATTTGGGACACGGCGGTGTGGTCAGAGGCTGTCTCCTCACCTGCCAGGCTCTCACTTCCTCAGAGCACTGACCGTGGATGGCCCGCGTCGAAATCAACCTACCCCTGCTGCGGGCCTACGAACCATAATCTTGGGTCCGCGGCCTGAGAATCTGCATTTTCCCAAGCTCTCTCGGTAGTTCTTAACACTCACTGGCGTTTGAGGTCCGCTAGAGGGCAGAGCTGAGCCTCCGCGTTACAAATCCGAGGCCTTGACGAATTCACCTCCAGGGACGTGCCCCCCTGGCCCCCTCAAGACGCATTTCTCTGGTCGCCCTTCGGTACCCGGGTAATTCCCTCCGCCCTGGGCACGGCGGCCTGCATTTGTCTTTATTGGCCTGCTCTTTATTGATTTAGGTCCGTCCCTGCAATTCGTCAAGCTTGGATTGTATTTTAATCTTGTCCTCCAAAGCGGCTAAGACCCCTTCCAGCTTCGTATCATGCAGACATCTGATTAGCTGGGTCTCCGTTCCATCCTTCAAGTCGTTAATGGAAATATTAAATGGGGCTGGATTAACATGACGGTCTTCAGGGCCTTCTCCGCAGATGGATGGCTCCTGTATCCACTACTGGTCTCTGCCTGGCGCCGTCATAGGTTGGACATCGCAGCCAGCGTTTCGGTGGAAGGTTATTGCCTCCTTTACAAATCCGTGCGTGCAGGGTAAATCTAGGCAGAGGAAAATAGAACTTCCTAATTAATCAATTAACTCGGTAAACATTAGAGCAACAAAACGTCTTTAAGGCGTGCCACGATTTTCCTCTCACCCCGACGGCGTGTCGGCCACGGGGTGAAGAAGCTCACGCCAAGTGCGTGCATTAGATCAATTTTTATGTGCAAGGCGGCTCAGCTCTATCTTTGAACTGCACCATTCGGGGCTGATCTGGCCGGGTTCACGACGAGCAGCTTGTACGTAGTAACGCAGGAAGAGCTCACTTTCTGAACCTTTCCTGAGTGCTAGTTACGGTTCTTAACTCTTTGGAGGCGTTAACTCTTGGGATGCTCGGAACTCTCCTCCGATGGGAGCGCTGGTTGTTTTGGCGCCCTCTCCTGGACGGGCGTCAGAGGCACAGAGAAACTGGATACCCGGCACAGGGTGCCAGAGCCTGCGAAGGTCAGAGCAAACACTCACACTCAGGCAGCCTGCCTGGTTCCCGCACCGGACTCTGGATCACCATCCTGTGTAGCCGCAGCCGTGACCCAGTGAGCAGTTTGGTCGGAAAGGCCTACCCAGGGCTGAGAACCCAGAAATCGTCAGCAAGACTGTGGGTGGTGTCAACGGGTTTTCATCAGTGGTCTTACTGAAGGTCTGGTAACTGTCGATCGGTAGTAGTTGCTCCTGTTGGACAGATGACAAGATGGAGGCACCGAGATAAACCCCCCAGAATCCGCCCCAGCTCCTGCTGACTCCCTTCCCTCAGGCTGGCCCGGAGGACACCTGCCAAGCAGGCAGGGCCCTGAGGACTCCTCGGAGAAGTGCAGGGGACAGTGGGGGTGGAGAGGCTAGCACCACCGGAGGTGTGTTCCGTCCTCCCCACCCTCCCCACCACCCGGAAATTCCTTCTGTGGTCTCACCCGCAAACCTGCAGCAAAGTGGGGCTGCGCTGAAATTTTCTCCCGTTGAACGAACAGGCTCACGCACGGCAGCCTGGGCCTGGCCTCCTTCCAGCAGCTGAACAAGACCAGCCCCTGCCTTCGGAAATCTGCAAGTTGAGCAGACATCAGCCAGCAGTCCCCACTCACCCTGACCCGTGGCGGAGGCGGAAGCGGAGGTGTCACCCAGCTGTCACCTGCTCCGGTGGAGCCTGCGGGGGGCAAGCCAGGCTTCCTGCAAGGGGCGAGAGCTGGGCCTTGAGGTCGGGTTTCAGTGGCAGCTGAGGGGCAGGCGGGGTGGGTTCTGAGGGGGACCGACGCCTGGCAAGCACCGAGCACCCACAGACAAGTGCTTGCGGGGCAACGGGCAAGCCGCATCTTCCGTTCAGTCCTCAGACTCGGCGCCTGAGTCAGGCCTCGGCAGCTGTCTCCCACGCTGACGTCCGTCTCCTCTGTCAGGGGAGCCACAGAAGCCAAGGTCCCCGGGGATAAAAACCCGTCCCGACACTTTGCTACGGTCAGTGGAGGAGGCCAGGAGGCCCCCATCTTTGTTCTCCCAGTTGGCTATGGAGCACTTTGCCCTTGGGCCACCAGAGGGCGACAGTCGCCCACACATCGGATATCGCTGCGGAGACCTGGGGCACCCGCCTGGGACACCTGGGAGGCTGTGGAAGAGGACTTTGTCACTGAACATTTGTGGGGACTTCTCCCCGCCCCCCCCCCAAGATTTTAAACGCCTTCAAAGCGCCGTATTCCAATCCCAGGGCGCAGTCTAGTTTAGGGATGGCACCTTAGGTACCAGGAGACCCAGTCTGGGGAGTCTAGAGAACTGGTTCAGACTCGGGCTCTGACCCTCCCCAGCCTCAGCTGCCTCGTCTGTAAAATGGGATGGTTTCCATGGCAGGAGGGAAGTGAAGGGGCTCTGAGGGGCACGCTGCACGAAGACGAAGTTTTGGTCAAAGCTGTTTCTCCTCCTGGTGTCCGTGCCAATATCCTGGTGGTCATGGAGGGGGGGGGGGGCGAGGAACCCACCTACTCTGCCCCTCGGGTGTCCCCGAAGGTGACTGCTCTGTGGTCAGCGGCACAGAGCCGGGTCCCTACATCTGAGACCTCAGGGGCAGGAGGGAGGCAGGGCAGCTGGGAGAGGGGAGGCGGTGGTTCACAGGCTGATGGCTCTGGCCCTGGTTCTGACACCGCCTCCCAGTGTGACCTCACGTGGGCCTGGCGATCGGTGCCTCGGTCAGGAGACAGGCCTTCCTGGTGCGCTCCCAGCTCTGCCATTGCAGCACCCCCCAGCCTGGGGTCCTCTGAGCTGTTCTGAGAGAGAAAGATCACGCCTCTAGGAGTCAGGGGGAGGGGCTGAAGAATCCCCGAGATGCACCTGGACACTGGAGTTCCTCTCTTTCTTTGAGCCTTGATTTTCTCATCTGTGGAATGGGCAGGTTGGCCTAGGTGATCTCGAACAGGGGCTCCTCACCCTGTCTCGGTAAACACACAGAGTTCATATTGGCGCTACAATTTCCTGATTCTGATTCCATTAAACAAATAAACGTACCTCTGCCCAACCCGGCCAGGTCTCCCGGGACAGACGCTCCGGGGCACATACAAGTGTCAGTCCTGGGCTCTGAGCTCCCTGCCCCCCTTTCTCCTTACCAAAGCTCTCCCCCCTCTTGGTCTCAGCACACTGTTTAGACAGGTCATTCTGTCTCTGGGAGCTTCTGCCACCTCCATCCACAGCCCTCCATCCTCCCAAGTGAGGAAGCTGTCCACGGCTTTGTCCCTTCTAGTCCCTGTCCCCACTGCATGACCCTCCCGCCGCCAACACCTCCGCAAACAGGAGCTGGGTGAATATTTAAAGGGAAGTAGTAAGTACTATATTAACAACTTACATGGATGTTGTAATGATCCACAGTGAAATATTCCCTCACCTCTCTGCGAAATTATCATTCCAAACCACGGAATACATTAGGTTTTATGATCTACTCGCTTCCTTGGGGAAATATAAATCTTGAAACATCATCTTCATAGGACAGGGCAAAGAGTCCCCTGGGACACAAGATGTTTAAGAATGTTAACTGAGAATCAGAAATAGTTCGCGATTAATATCGGGGTTTTGTTTATGGGCACAAATAAATCCCTGGTGTAGGGCTGACCTGTGAAAATCTGTCCAAGACGAAAACTCCGATGGCAGACGATGGCAATGGGGAAGCAATCTGAATTTAAAGAGGCGATTTGGGGTGCAGGGTTGCAGTGTTTAGGAGCTAATATTTTCTGGCCGTAAATCTGTATGCTGTTCAAACATTCCTAGTCACCCACTAAAATAAATATGCTAGAGGCTAGGAATTTATATCAACGGTCTACCGCCAGCCAAGTTTTGTAAGTAGGTCCTGTGAAATAGGGCGGTTCCTGTTCCTCGGATCATTGAAAGATCCCCCCAGCCCTGTCGCACCATCACTCAGGTGAGGCACCTGCGGGAAGGTGCTCCACGTGGGGGGTTGGAGGAGAAGCTGTGTCAGTGTGTCGGGCTTCTGGTGACTGAAGTAGGGGGTCCTCCTGGGAAGAGGGTTGCTCTGGGAGTAAGAAGACCCACGTGTGGGTAGCTCTCTGGGAGCTGGGCAGGCCTCTTCTTTGTTTAAAATCCATCCCCGACTCCTCGTGGCTTCTAGAACAAAGTCCAACCCTCAGAAGCCCTAGCCTGGCTCATAAAATCCTCTGTGATTTGACTCCGCCCCTTTCTCCAGGATCATTTTCCATCACGCCTGGCTTTCGGGACTCAGTTCGTGCTCTCCACTTCTGGGTCCCTTAACCTGCAGCTTCTTCCCAGAAAATTCCTCCTCTTTGAGCCATTTGGTGCACAACCACTAGTTTTTAAAAACAGCATGAAGTTCGACTTGTCTCCGAAGCATTCTCAGTGGCTCCTGGGGAGAGGTGGCTTCTCCTTCCTTCGAGTTTCTGGTAAACCCTGAAGATCGTTCTCTCCCTCCGTCTCGTGGCCGTCCTGTACACAGAACGACAGAACCTATTTCCCTGCCTTCGTGGTTGGACTTGGCCAACGGGGTTGATTAAACCAGCGGGCTGTGAACAGAAGAGCCAAGGCCTCAAGAGGCGATGTGTTTTCATGTTCTCTAGTGCTTCTTTGATTTTCCACGGGAAGAAGGTGTCCCTGGCAGCCGCTGTTCCAAGGAGACCATGGAGTCACATGGAGTCAGTGTGAGTCCAGTCTTCACCTGGAGCCAACCCCAGCCACCCTCAGCCTGGAGCAGAGCTGCCCTGGCCGAAGCACAGACACGCCAGTGAAAATAACAGATGCTTCTCGTCGGACACCACCGAGTTTTGGAGTGCTTTGTTACACAGCATTACTGTGGCAGCTGCTGACTAATACACCATTCCACCTTGGGGCTGGAGCTCAGAGAGGACGTGCATGTAGAGGAAACCATCTACTAAGTTTGGAGGAACTAAAAAATATTGGGGCTGCTGCTCTGAGCCTCTCAGAGGAGTCCACCTTTGGTGCGACGCCGTGTCTGACGGGGCGTGGGCGTGGGGAAGCAGCACCGTCCAGAAACGGGCAGAGCTGGTGCCCTGGCCTCATATCCGATGCTGGGACCGAGATCCGGGAATTCCCGCATGCCTGGTGGGGGGGTGACACGCGTCTGGGAGAGCTATTTGGTTTACACAGATGAGAGATTAGCACGAGGGCACCACAAACCAAGGCCCTGGGGCTCTCAGGCGGCACGAGGTCTTCAGTTATCAGCCCCCCGACATGCCCAGATCAGACAGGACCGGCCCCCTGGCGGGCCCCAGGGCCGACCCCGGCACAGGGCGCCCTTCTAGCATGAGGACATGGCAGTAGAGAGTAAATACGTGTCGTTTCAAGCCACGGCAGCGAGAGAAAGTGAACACGAGCTGGAAGCTGGTTGCTGCTCGCCAACGGCGAGGATTGTCTGGCGGAATCCTGTTTGTGTAAAGAGAAAAATGACAGAGATTTATGGGAGAGAGTGTATAGCTGTGGTTACAAGTTCGGCCTTTGGAGGTAAACAGATCTGGAGGTCTGGCCGCGGTTCCACACTTCCCAGCTACGAAGTGAGCACCCACTAAACGGAAATATCTATTATTATTATTATTATTATTATTATTATTTATTACACAAAAGGACCTACAGCAATGTGACAGTCATCTTGGGGTGAGGATGACTGTATTTTTCTTGTCCTCATTTTTCTGATTTTTCTACCATGGACAAAATTTCCTTTGGAATACGAGAAAAAAAACAATACAAGGTGAACTGAAACGATGCAAGAGTCTGAAACTGTTTAGAGGTTTCTACATGTCTGATTCGTCTCAGACAATGAGCCAGACGGAGTTCGTTGCCCCTTGGGTAATGCCTCCATTTACTTTAATTTTTACAAGCTAGTTGCAAATAAACGCTTCCCGATGCCAGTTCTCTTCGATCATTTTTTAAAAATGCACAACAGACTGTTTTTGCCCACACGGTTTGCTCCCAAGACCTTGCCGTGGAAGGGACCCTCGTGGGGAGGGGGAGCACAGCACTGGGAGAAGTGTGTGGGGTGCAGGAAGCCAGGTCCCCTGAGGATGCAGGGTCGGGCGGAAGCATCTTGGGACAGAGGGCAAGCGGGCTCTTGCTTGATACTAGACTCCAGGAGGAAAAAAAAAAAATCAATGTTCAATTGTGATTTTAAGGAGATTATGTTTACTTAAGAAAGTCATTAGTGGTGGGTATTTCTTGGCAAATTGCTTGAAACCGCATCTTTGCTTAGCTATGCAAACGTTAGTAGGTAAAGTGAATTTTATTCTTAATATTAATTCACCAAACATATCAAGTGTCCGCTGCGTGCCGGCTAAACTGGAGGGCGGATTCGGGCAGGGAGTGAGAGGATGCGGGGAATGGATGACTCAAGGTCTCCAATTTCCGTGAGCTTCATTATCTACTTTAACATTTGCCCTTCTTTGCTTTTTTTTCTTTTCTTTTTTTTTTAATTTTTTAAATGTTTATTCATTTTTAAGAGATAGAGAGAGACAGAGTGTGAGCAGCGGAGGGGCAGAGAGAGAGGGAGACACAGAATCCGAAGCGGGCTCCAGGCTCTGAACTGTCAGCACAGAGCCCCATGCGGAGCTTGAACTCACGAACTGTGAGATCATGACCTGAGCTGAAGTCGGCCGCTTAACTGACTGAGCCACCCAGGCGCCCCCCTTATTTGCTTTATCTCACTATTTCTTTTAAAATTATTTTGCAAGGCCCTTTGAGAGTAATTTCCGGACATCGTGACTCTTTATCCCCATATATTTCAGCATAAACCTCTGAAGATAAGAACGTAGAATGCTGTATCACCAGATGCTGCTATGACTAAGAAAAATCAGGAAAAGTTCTATAATATCTAATATTAAGTCTATATTCAAATGACTCTCTCTCTCTCTCTCTTTTTAGCTGTTTTGTTGTCATCGACACCGACGCTGTGTTTTTAATTGCCTGGAGCGAAAACGACCTTTGCTCCGCGTGGCCAAAGGCACTGTGTGCGGCCCCTACAGCTGCCTGCGCACGGGGTCCTCGTAGGAAGAAGGTCATGGGCCCTGCAGGGCTGCCTTGCGCCTCCCTCTTCTGTGACAGCGAATATCCTGTCTCATGTGAGAGGCTGGCCCCGTTTAACTCCCCTTTCCAACCGCACCCGGGAAGAGCTTAGGCTCGCATCCCAGAGCCGAGGCTCAGAGAGGCACCTTGCCTGACGTCACCACCTAGAGAGTGGCGGAGCACAGACTCTGAACCCGAACTGTCTAATTACAAAGCTAGAGCTCTGGGGGCTCAGTCAGTTCAGCATCTGACTTCAGCTCAGGTCATGATCTCTCGGCTCATGAGTTCGAACCCCGCGTCAGGCTCTGTGCAGATAGCTCAGAGCCTGGAGCCTGCTTCAGATTCTGTCTCCTTCTCTCTCTGCCCCTCCCCCTGCCTCTCTCTCTCAAAAATAAATGAACATTTAAAAAATTTTAAAAAAGAAACCAAAGCTAGAGCCCTGCCCCCGCCCCCGCCCCCCTGCCCAGCGCAGGGGCCACTGGAGTGAACAACTCTGACACCTCAGTGGGAAGTGGACCTGGCTCAGCGGAGGCAGTTTGTGTCCCCTCACAGCATGCCACAGAAACCATGGCAAGAGCTTCAAGGAGACAAGAGCATGGCCGGCTCCAGAATGACTCCCCGGAACACCTGCTGACTTAGCTCAGGCTGCCCGAACAAAACGCTGAAGACTGGGGGGCTCAGACAGCAGCTATTCTCACAGTTCTGGGGGCGTCCAAGGTCAAGGTCAAGGAGCCGTCAGGGCTGGTTTCCGTGAGGCCGCTCTTTCCGGCTTGTAGACACCTACCTCTTGCCGTGTCCTCAAGTGGCCTTTCCTCTGTGCGCACTCACAGAGACGGACAGAGATTTCTTATGTCTCTTTGTCTTCTTGTAAGTCCTTATTGGATTAGGGCCCGACTGCTATTGTCTCATCTAACCTCAGTTACCTCCTTAGAGACCCTGTCTCCAAATATAGGTACAGCTTAGGGCTTCGGCATGTGGATTTGGGGAAACACAATGCAATCCATCACACCTGTTCAGTGTTTTCACTAAGAAGCAAATATTTTGGTCGCATCTAAGTTGGGTTTAGCACAGCATAGCTGGTTATCTGGATAGCCTAGATGCTTCTCTTCAATCCTGACCATTCCCCGCCCCCGCTTAACTGAGGTTCCCTTGGCTTCACCCATCCACCCAGCTCAGCCCTTGGTTTCTTCCTATTGTATTCTCCTCACACTCTCCCACTGTAGAAACTGAAATTGCCAAATATTCACTGCTCCGTGCCCTTTGCGCCAAACAGGATCCTGCCCAGGGCTTGGCCAAATCAGACCCGTGCCCGTGATTTGAAGTGTAAGCTACCGAGGCAGAGGAGGGGCCCTGCAGAAGCCCCTCAGGGCAAGGCGTTGGCAGCAGCGGCGGCAGCCGGTTTCCCGAGGTGGCGGATCCGGTGGCTGCGTCTGAATGGAACATCCGAGGGCCGGCACGTACACCATGTGGCATAAACTGCTGCGTGTGCGTCCACGGCAGCAGCGGTGGGGTCTCCGCTGGGCCAGCGATGGACCTGGGTTCCAAGCCTGTCCCAGCTGCATGGCCTCCGAGGCCCTCCCATGTGCTCCGTGCGCCACTCGGCGTCCGACGACAAAGTCCTCGTCGGTGTAACTTACGCAGAGTACATTTCTGCCACTTGCAACGAGGCACTCCGGCTGCTACCTCTCCACATCTGGAAGGCCGTGCAGGCACCATCCGTTCCTCAAAGGAATAGTCTTGCCATTAGTTTACTACTAAGCCCAAGAGATGCTGCAAACTTCCTTTTTTTTTCCAAATATACTTTTCCTCTTAGAATAATTTTAGACACACAGAAACACGGCAAAGATGGTACAGAGATTCTCATATACTTTACAACCAGCTTCCTCTATTGTTTATTTATTTTTTTTTTGAGAGTATGTGGGGGACGAGCAGAGGGGAGGGAGAGAGAGAGAATCTTAAGCAGGGTCTATACTCAGAGCAGAACCCCACATGGGGCTCGATCTCACGACCGTGACATCATGATCTGACATGATGGAGTTGGACACTCAACCAACTGAGCCACCAAGGCACCCCAGGTTCCTCTATTATTAGCATCTTATATTAGTAAGCTACAGTTGTCACTGTTTATAAACCATTACTGATACATTATTGTTAACTAAAGTCCAAACATTATTTAGATTTCTTTGTTTTCACCCATTTTTCTCAGTGTCCATTTTGTGTTCCAAGACCCCATCCCGGACACGTTACGTTTAGCTGTCCTGTCTCCTTAGGCCCCTCTTGGCCATGATGGTTTCTCACCCAATTCTCATTGGTTGTTTTGTAGAATGTATTTCTGTTGGGACTTTTCTGTCATTTTCCTCATGATTAGACTGGGGTTATGGGTTTGGGGAAGAAGACCCCAGAGGTAAATTTTCCTCCTCATCACGTCACATCAAGGTCAAGGATACGTCCTGTCAACATGACTGATCACTGTTGGCGTGGATCCGCTGGCCCAGGTGGTGTTTGTCATATTTCTCCACTATCAAGTGACTTTTTTTTTTCTTTTTGAAAGACAGCATGAGTGGGGGAGGGGGCAAAGGGAGAGAAAGAGAGAGAGAGAGAGAGAGAGCCTCAAGCAGGTTCCACACTCAATGCAGACCCAATGTTCATGGGGGCTTGATCCCATGAACCTGTGACATCATGATCTGAGCCAAAATCGAGAGCTGGACACTCAACGGACCAAGCCGCCCAGGCCCCCCATCAAGTTACTCTTGTTCTTCCTTTCCCTCGTGTGGTCTCCGGAAGGAAGGAGCCTTGCACAGCCCCCCAGCCAACAGAGGAAGCTCTGATTCGCTTCCTTGCGGGCGGGTTATCTTCTGCACAAAGAGTGTCTTGTCCTCCCTTATTTATTTATGTAGCACTGACTCAGATCAGTATGGGCTCATGGGTATTTATTTTATATTTCGGATTATGATCCAGCACTAGTTAATTTATTTTGTGGCTTCCATATCCCATTGGCAGACCTTCCATCAATGTGGGCTTTAAAATTTTTTTTTTGTTTAGTGTTTTCTTCCTTTTGGCATTGCAAGACGCTCAAGGCGCATCTTGCGTATTTCCCGCAGCATCCTGGGGTCGGCGGTTTCTCTAAGGGGCGTCGATTCCTTTCACCGGAGAATGGGATTGGGAATCACAGTTCGGGTGCTAGCTTGTTGCTTTTGAAGGGTTCGGGTCATTTCCTAGGCCTCTCGGCTGAGAGGAGGAGGAGGCGTACGTGGGTACACTAACCTGTGTGCGTACGCACACCTGTACGTATCTCTCTGCGCAGCCATCTGTGTTACATTAAGTTAAACAGGAATTCATACTCTTATCCCCGGCTCCCATCCGTGGCGCACTCAGCACCTGCGAACCCCTCACACCCACAGTGAGAAACCGCTCCCCATCTGCCATCCATTTATGTCACTGGCCAATTCCAGTGACACACAGAGTAGGTTCGGGATTAACCTTCACCCCCCTAGGAAACCACTTTGTCAACTAGAGCATAACAGGTTTATGTGTCCTTCCTTTGGCCTTTAGTTTTTTTTTAATTTTTATTTTTTAATGTTTATTTTTGAGAGGTGGGGGGAAGGGGCAGAGAGAGAGGAAGACACAGAATCCGAAGCAGGCTCCAGGCTCTGAGCTGTCAGCACAGAGCCCGACACGGGGCTCGAACTCATGAACTGTGAGATCATGACCTGAGCCGAGGTCCAACTCTTAACCAATTGAGCCACCCAGGCGCCCTGCCTTTGCCTTTAGTTTTACAGACACCACTAGGTCCCGAAGTTACTTCTGGCAGCACCTTCTTCTCCCTCCCTTTCGGTAAGACTGTTTCATTTTTGTGTAAAATCCTTTTTTTCTCCGCTTTTACAGATCTCGGCCCAAACGGAGTCAGCCTCAGATAGTCCCTGGGGCCCCTTCTTCCTCCTGATCTCCTTTCCTCTTCTCTACCCTCTGCCCTCTTCCCGAAACCTGCCTTCCTCCTGCTAGCCCTTTCCCTGGAGTAGGCCAGGGAACATGACCTTGGTCTCCATACCAAAGGGGCAAAGGAGAGTTCTTACCGTCAAGGCGAGATGCTCCGTGGGCCTCTGCGGGCTGAGGTCCAAGGTCCCAGATCCCCCAGAGGATAGAAACTGGAAAACAAGAGAAATTTCTCTTTTTAGTGTTCATGGTCTCTCAGAGCATTACTTCAGTATGTTGCTTTTCAAACTTAGCCACCATCCACGGATGTGAGGGTGGAAAGGAAGAACGGGGTGAGTGGGGACAGGGAACGGTGTGTGGACCGGCTGCCCGGTTGGGCGAGAATCAGTCAGGCCGCAGTTCCACAGGGTAAGGATTCTCCCCAACCGAACCGTTCGCGGAAACCAAATTTCATTCGCTTTTTAACATTATGTTCTCCAAATTTCTCTGTTACGTCTATTTTTTAAAACTCCCCAGTGGATTGGAGTGTTTTGAAAACTCACCCACTCCTCCCTGAAGGGTGATCTAAGAACAGTCTTGTGGCGGTGGCGGTACTAATCTCTGTGGCTCTGGCCTGGGGGGGGGGTCCCAAGTTTGCAGTGGCATCCCTCATTCTGTCCCTGGGGGTGACGAGGGAGCCTCACAGCCAATCGCTTCTTGCCTGTGATGCGCACCTTCCTTACTCTAATTGCACCTTCCTCTGAAGTAACTTTTCCGGCTTTACCCCTCGCCCACCCCGCCCACCCCCCGTGGCCCTGTTCGACAGGAGCCTATTCAGACAGCTGGAGAACAATGATGCTTTGGGATGGTTTAATCGGGGAGAGGAAACCTGTAGAGGGTCTTATCCGGGGTGAGTGCCTCAAGCATCTAAGATTATCTCCCTGTCACCTCGTGACCTGTCTTCTTCGTGCCACCTTTTAATTTTGGTAGCAATTACAGTGTATCTGGATAATGCCCATTAGCATATTCATGGTCATCTCTTCACATTTATTGTCCACACGACTCATTAATCTTCATCTACTTTGTGCGTTTGACAGCTCAATCTATTTTGCAATCTCTGGGAAGCAGCCATAGCCCCCCAAAGCCTTTGTTTTCCTGTAAATAAACGGTGTTGGGGACCAGAGGACAATGGTGCATCCCGTGGTGATTGACACCAGCCACGGCTACTAATCAGGATGGGACTTCATCGCCAGCTGAGTCGAGTGCATTATGGGGCCATTGTTCCAACGCTGCCAGGGCAAGAACACACACAGCCAGTCACCTTCGCAAGATGGGTTGATTGTTCTTCAAGATTAGACCGAGTTGCCTTATTATCCGTCCCAGACAACAAGGCATCTCACCCAAACAGACGCGTTTGCGGGAATGGCCGGTGCGCCGGCCAGATTTGAATTGCTAATGTCTAATCTGCCCGGCACAGATGTGCAATGAATATTTGGATGTTGTTTTGCCCGTCAGTCGAAGAGGCTGAATGGATGAGGTGATGAGTATTCAGTGACGGGTCCTGGATGTTGGCCAACAGTGGAGTTTGAGAACTTGTGCTGACGATAATCAGATTGCCCTGCAAAGTACCTTCGCGGTACTTTAGTGGCAAATGGTGTTAGAGACTGGTTGGCGGAAAGTTCCCTTTCCTATTTGGTGCAATGGGATGTTTCGTTATGCGCTTCAGTCTTGGCAAAGGCATAGAAGTTGCCTTTATTGTGCCCTCGCCTGCCAACTCTTAAGGCTGTGAGTACGGCGGAGCTGACTGGTTGGGTTTAAATTCACCATTTGCAAGCTTATTCATTAAAGCTCGTTTTGCCTCGGTTTTCTCACCTGTTAAAATGGGTAGAAAATTCTATCAACCATCTAGAGATCCAATGAGTTGATATACATAGAATAAGCCGAGAACAGTGCCTGGCTTATAGTATCCACTCAACAAATGTTAGCAATTCCCATGTTATTGGTGATTTGCTTTTTCTCAATATTACTGAGGTCAAAGAGCTTAGACACACTGAAAATAAAGTTAAACCATCTGCATTACCTCAGGACGGCCCCTGGCCTTGACTATGCTGCTTTGTCTGGCAAAGTTCAGGCGTAGGAGTCCTTTTTCCTGCTGCACCTTTTACTGTCTGTTTTCCCCAGAATGCACAATAGGAAAAGCTGCCTAGAAGAAAACACAATATTTGCAAAGCTTTATTTATTTATTTTAATGTTTCTTTATTTTTGAGAGAGAGACCGACAGATAGAGCGTGAGCAGGGGAGGGGCAGAGAGAGGGGGAGACACAGACTCCGAAGCAGGCTCCAGGCTCCGAGCTGTCACCACAGAGCCCGACGCGGGGCTCAAGCCCATGAACCGCGAGATCATGACCTGAGCCGAAGTCAGCAGCTTAACCGACTGAGCCGCCCAGACATCTGCAAACTTTAAAGGAAAAACATGGGATTCAAGAGTTTATATACAACCAGGCTGTTTATATGTGAAAGCAATAAGAATTAATATGCAAATGCATATATTCTTTCTGAAAAATATGTCATTCAAAGGTGTATTCCACATGGAGGGAAGACGAGGATGGCAGCTAAGAACTTGCAGGAAGCAACGAGACCAACGGACTGCACTGAGATAGGTCTAAGCCATCATTGCGAATATCTTGCCAAATGAACATCAAGAGATTAAAATTATTTGAAAGAAATTGTTATATTGAAATAATGGAACAATTGCATATAACAATTCAGATCAAAAGAATGATGAATGGGAAAGAGAAGGCAGGTGATTTTTTTAAGGAAAAGAAAGAAAAGGAGAACAGATTATCTATCTATCTATCTATCTAAAGCTGTAATAAAAGCAATTCCAGTAATCATTCACAAAACTTCAAACGCCAATACTCCTAGATATGAAGGAGAAAAAAAAACCCTAAATCCAAGGTTTCTCCTCTTACTAAACAAACCAAAATATTAAATATTCTAACTTAAAATATGGGTAAAATGTGATTACTCAGATGTGATCAAAAAGGAAGTCGGGATTGGGAATATTAATATCAAACAATGCAAAATTCTCTAGGTTAGAGAGTATTAAGCATTAAAAATCTCATTTATTTATTCCAGTCCCTTGCGCAAGGTGGGTCCTAAACACATAGTAGGTTTATTGTAGAAGCGGAAGCAATAGCAGAATGTATGTGGGAAGGGCCGGCTTGTTTGCCAGGGCCCATCGAGTGGACTGTTTTAAGAGATCTCCATTTTTAGGGCTGGAGAGGACACCTGCTTTGTCTGCCCGACTCGCTGGCTTCTGCCCCCTTCCTCTGTTTACCTGGCCTTCTTCTCCCAGCGGGGTGAGTCCTGCTGCTGGGGTCCCGGACCCTGGATCCTGGCCACAGTCTGTGGGAGCCAACCGGAGCCTAGTGAACCGCAGAAACTTGCCCTCGACTTGCTGCATTCATTTAAGAGATGGGCCCGTCTCTGTCCTTCACTGAAGTTCCCCCAAGCTCTGAAAAAGAGGACCCGATCTGCTTGGATGATGCAGAGGGTAAGAGGGAGGGTGCTGTTGCTGTTGGTGACCATGTTTCCGGCCACGAGGAAGAAACGAGTCTACAATGAATGACAATGAAGTCTCCTGTGGTATTCTGGTGGCATATGAACTTCTGGCTTTATTTGAACCTCAAGCCTAGCCTCACCCCTGCACTTCTTCCGGCTCAAGTGTGCAGCTTTTCCCTGCGATAACATGATCCATTCCTGTAGCTTCATAAAAATTCCCTTTCCTGCCTAAGCTAGTATTGGGTTTCTGTCACTTGCAACCAGGAGTCCTAGCTAACTGTGAAGAATGTTAAATAGTGATACAGACGTCCTGACACAGCGTATTGTATTGCTCTGGTGAACTGGAGTGTTAGGTTTCCTGGTTCCACGACACAACAGAGGCCTGACATCTGGCTGGAAGCAAGCTGCTCAACGTGGTGATTTGGTTTGAAAATAAACATCACCAGTTAGTGATTTTTGTCTTTGAGAATTCCTTTTTTTTTTTTATTTTGGTGTATTGGCAGGCAGTTTGGCAACCTTCTCGTATGTCTATTTTTCTTATGTTTTTGCTTTTTAAAAGTTTTAAAAAGTTTAAGTTTTTTCTTATGTTTTAAATTTTAAAAGTTTAGGGGTGCCTGGATGGCTTAGTTGGTTAAGCGGCCAACTTCAGCTCAGGTCATGATCTCACGGTCTGTGAGTTCGAGCCCCACGTCGGGCTCTGTGCTGATGGCTTCAGAATCTGCGTCTGCCTCTCTCTCTCTGCCCTTCCCCTGCTCATGCTCTGTCTCTCAAAAATAAATAAACGTTAAAAAAATTTTTTTAAAAAGTTTAAAATTTTTCTTTTAGAAATCCAAGGTATTTCTCCTTTAGGCTGCTCATAACTGTAAAAAGTTGGACTAATCTTGATTACATAATAATTAGGACAAATTATTATGATACAGATTAATTAGAACAAACTATACATCCCCAGTAGGGCCATAGTCAGAAACACGAATGTCTAAAAATAAGTTGCAAAAACATAACTGACCATTAAGATTACTTTATACTTTTATGTTCAATTTTCTTTTATTTTCTTAGGAGAAAGGCAACTTACGCCTTATCAGAAAATGCTAGCAAATGCATTTTGATAGTCTCACCTACCTGGGGACAAACAAAGTCATCACCTTGGGGTACATTCTATTAGAAACTTTTATAATTCCATATGCACACATACTTTCGCATTTATGCACTTATAACAGCCTTCATTTCCCAGAAAAATGAAACTACAGCACATATGTTTAAAAAACTTTATGAGGTTTAATTTACATACAATAACACACACTCATTTTAAGCCCATATTTTATTCGTTCTGATAAATTCATACATCTTTATAACCAGCATCATAATAAACACATAAAACACTTCCATCATCACAAAATTTCTTGACGCCCTTACCTAGCGGGTCTCGGCCTCACCCTGGGCTGCGAGAAAATAGTGACCTGCTTTCTGTCACTGGAGGTTGGATTTTTTTCTCTGAAGTTTCCTATTAAAGGAACCATATGGTACGAATTCTTTTGCGTCTGACCTCTTGCACTCAGCGGCAGGCTTTTGAGATTCTTCCGTGTCATTGTGTTTATTGCTAGTTCATTCCTTTTTATTGCTGAGAAGTATTCCATCGTATAAAACCACATTTTGTTGATCTATTATCATTCGCCTATTGATGGACACTTGGATTGTTTTCAGTTTTTGACTATTAATACATTAAACTGCTGTGAATCGAAGTGTTTGTTCAGATATACGCGTTCACTTATATTAAGCAAACTACCTAGAGGTGGAATTGTTGGTTTGGAGGGCGGGTGTCATGTTTAACTTTGTCAGACACTGTCAAAGTGCTTTCCAAAGGGTACTTTGTAATATTCCCACCAGCAATGGGGGAGAACGTGGGTGTTCCGTATTCTTGTCAACATTCTTACTGAGAGTCTGGGTGTACTGGCATCTCACTGTGGTTTTCATTTGCATTTTCTTGATGACCTATGATGTTGAGCATCTTATCACGTGCTTATGGGCTATGTCCATATTTTCTGCGAAGCAGCCCTTCAGATCTTCTGCTCTTTAAAAAATGTGGGTTATTTGTCCTCTTGAGTCATAAGAATTCTTTACATAACCTGGCTGCAGGTCTTTATCAGATAAATTAACTATGAGTATTTTCTCCCAGACTGTGTCTTGTCTTTTCATTCTTTAAAAAGATAGTGTCCTTTGAAGAGCAGCAGTTTTTAATTTTGACGAGACTTGGCTTATCAATCTTTCCCTTCAGGCTTTGTGCTTTTTGTGTCCTATCTAGGAAATCTTTGCCTGCCCCAAGGTTATGGAGATTTTTCTTCTGTTTTCTTTTCTGAGTTCTGCAGTCTAGCTTTTATGTTTAGGCCTAGAATCCCTTCAAGTTTATTTTTGTATATCGCGTGGGGTAAAGGCTGAGGTTCTTTCCCCCCCATACAGGTATTCAATTGGTCCAGGACCATTTCTTGGAAAGACCATCTTTTCCTCGTTGAATTACCTCAGCACCTTTGGCAAAAGTCAATTGACCACATATATGCAGACGTATTTTAGGACTCAATTCTGTTGGATGGATCTATTTATCTATCTTCACTTCGGTACCACACCGTCTTGACTGCTGGGAAACCTCCCGAGATTGAGTTAAGCGATGTACAAATTAGGAGGGAAATACTCCTCTTGGGCTTGTTTAAACCACCCGTCCTCGGCCCCATGGTGTGACTTGCCCTGGCATAGGCAGGCTTCCGATGCTACTTTTAAGGGTAATTCATCCAGCCTGTGAAACACCGCCTTCATCCCTAACAAGCTCACGACATGCTGTAATTTACAAATCAGCTTCACATCCTCTGGCTCGCTCATTTACATACTGATTCAGCCCTCCAACTTGCTCTTATCTGTCCTTCTCCACAACCACCCTTTGGGGCAGGCTACTTAGTTCTGATCATACCACGTTATGGATAAGGAAACATAGCCTTCAAGATTATTGGCATCGGGACATCTTCTCAATAGTGGAACTCTGGAATTCTAGAAGTAATCTAGAAAAACAAAGGCCAATTTGACTTCATCATTTTAGCAGTCTCTTCTAATTGTGCCTGCCAACCTCTTGGGTGAATGGCAAGTCACAAAGGTAAGTCACATCTATGCTACACCTGTACCCCTCCGCCACCAACTCAACACGTATGCGCGCGCGCGCGCACACACACTCACACACACACAGACTCTTCTATATTTGTCTGAAATGACATCAGTAGCTGGCCTAGGGATAGTTTTGCTCGTGTTCACATCTCTGGGCCACGACGACAATACCCTTCTTGTGAGCCCCACCCGATCCTCCGATCCTTCTGATGAGGCCAGAGGGCTGGCTTCGGCAGTCCCTTGACTCAGGAATCAGTATGGTAAAATCCCTCCCTTTCCCTCCCCCCAAGCGTTGCTATTTGATCAGAGGACAGGTTGGAAACGGAGTCTGTCATTTGGAGAGCTCCCCACCCCTCAGCTAGTAGGCATAGCACTGGTGTCTGGATGGTGGCAGCCTCACAGGTTGCTGGGGATGGAGGTGCAGGGGCTGAGGTTAGGGATGAAGAACTAAGGGGTTCAAAGGAAGTGGCAGGAGATGAGGGTTTTTGATAAAAGTGGAGGTGATGTGAGTGGCTTCATTAAGAAGTTAGAGGAGAGTTATGATGACACTGTGTGACCTCAGGCATGTCCCTTTTTCTTTTGGGGTCTCAGTTTTCCCAACTGTGTAAGAACAAATTAGGCCGGGGGACCTCTGGGGTCCTATGCAGCTCTGAGTGGACTTGATAGTGGCAGTTGGAAACGCAAAGAAAGGAGGGCACAGGGCAGTTGGCAACACTGGCAGAGGCAAACGGATGCCGGCGAGCAGAGTGCAGGGTGGCGAGCAGAGAGCAGGGTGGCGAGCAGAGCGCAGGGTGGCGAAGGGAGCAGGTGCCTCATTCTCCTTAGGTTAGAGGGGGTCGAGCGAGGTGGCACACGTGGAGCCGGGGATCGGGCAGGGGAGAGGTGGCGAAGCCTTTACTGCAGAGGCATCTGTCGTACCCTGCTGAACTGCCGAGCTGGTGTCAGACACCTGGGTTTGCTACAGCCCCAGGGCTTTCCTGGCTGCAAGCCGGAGCTTTTCCACTGTCAACACAGCTGCAAGAACTACCTGGAATGATCCTGTGAAGAGCAAATGAGACAACCTGGAAAGAGCTTCGCAGACTCTGAAGTCTGCGGGAGTTATGCTTTACCACAGGGGGACGGGCTGGGACATCCCGCTACGTGCAGGCCTGGGTGGACTGGGTGCCTGTGTGGAATCCCGGCTCGTTTCCTTGCTCGGAGGCTGAGAAGGGAAAACGCCTGGAAAACCTTTCTAACCCCGAGGACCCCGACGGGCCCGCCTGCCGCGCTGTTGAGGGGCTCGCGGAAGAGACGCCACGCAGGGAGTTTGGTTAGGGCGAAGGCACGCCGCGTGGCAGAACGGTTGGACTTTGGAGCTGGAGAGCCTGGAGACCATCCGTCCCTCCGGGCCGTGTGACTCGGACAAGCTGCCGAACCGCGCTCCTCGACAAAGGCAAGGGCACACACCTCATGGGGCCGGTGGGATAAATCAGTTGTCGGCCGTGTCTGTTGTGTCCTGCCCAGCACACAGCAATTGCTAGAAGAGTTACTCCTGAGAGGGTCCCGGACAACACACTTCGGCGTGCCGTGCTTCTATGTTCCCTAACTTCAGCTTAGCTTTGGCAGCTGTGAACACCTCTTAGCGGCAAAATTCCATCCTAGTTCTAGGAGGCAAGAGTGAACCCACCGGAGGCTAGAAGCTCATGGCATGCAGAGTTTTGCAGCCCTCGGCCCCCCCATCTGTGGCCTCACTGTCCCTGCTGGTGTAAGGACAAGGAGGGGAAGTTAAACTTAAGGGCCGTGAACTCCCATAGTCCATTTTGTTAGGCTCGGCGTGCAAATAGTCAAACAGGGAAAAGCTTTAGTGCTCGGAATGGGGAAACACCAGTTATAGGCCAGAGCATGCCTGAGTCTGTCCTGAACTCAGCGGTCGGAGCCACCGGGCCTTTCTGCAAAGGCTACGGTTTGCTGGAGGAACACGTGCACCAAGCCACAAAAGACAAGACCCACAAAACGGGGATGACCAACTTGACTGGACTGTAGGCTTTCACAATGACAAAGAAAAGCAAACTCAACTTTTCATTCCATAAAAGACTTCATATATTTGACTCTCATTTCAGAGACTCCTTTTGGGTACAGCCATTTTATTGCATACTAAATATTATAAGATTCCTGCGATGCAGACGAATGTGATAAATCACAACCTGAAGGTCCGCTCTGTAAGGAGCCCCCGAAGTGCAGCATGAACCCGCATGGAACTTCTACAGTTTTCAATACATAGCCAGTACCACGTGCCAAGTACTATTTTAAGTGCTTTACATATATTATGACCTAGCATAACTACTCTGTGAAGAACATAGAACATTACCGCTGACGAAGCTGAGGCACAGAAACGAAGTACTTTGCCCAAGGTCACGCAGGCTGCTAGGCTCTCGGATCTGTGCTCTTAGAACTGATGAACGTGGAGCCTCTGGCTACTGATCATTTGCTCTTTTTTAAAACTGAATTTGGGGCGCCTGGGTGGCTCAGTCAGTTGGGCGTCTGACTCTTGTGTTGGCTCAGGTCATGATCTCACGGTTTGTGGGACTGAGCCCTGTTGTCGGGCTCTGTGCTGACAATGCGGAGCCTGCCTGGGATTCTCTCTCTCCCTCTCTCTCTGCCCCTCCCCTGCTCACATGTGCTCTCTCTCTCTCAAAATAAATAAATCGAAAAAAATAAATTTACCTTTTGGGGCACCCGGCTGGATCAGTTGGTGGAACATGGGACTCTTGATCTTAGGGTTGTGAGTTCAAACCCCACGTTGGGATGGGATAAAAAAAAATGGTAAAACAAAAAGAATTTACCTGTAATGATATGTCAAAAAGTGGTTTAGGTTTGTCCTTAGACAAACAGCTAAGTAAGGAACTGTAAGCCTCGTCGGTGCCACGAAAAGGCCTGGGTCCACGGGAGGCGAACGCCACGAGCAGGCTGGGAGGAGGGAGAGGGTCAAGCTCCACGGCCACGGCACCTAAGGCAGGCGTTGAAGGACACAAAGCAACTGTGTCTTACACTTGGCAGGAGCTTACTTAACAAAACAGCAACACGACACAGCCGAGGACTCCAAGGACCTGAGGGTGCCAGCCACACACATGCATGCTCCTGCCTGCCATTGTCCCCTCACTTCAACATCTAATTTCCTCTAGTTTTGGACTTCGGACTTGGCCGTCTACGTTCCTAACAATACCAAACAGATCACAGAGGCGCAAACCGAATGTCACACTCTTTTCCTGTGATAAACATCTATTAATGTCACGTCTCAGTGTGTAAAAATATAAGTCATCTTTGTAAAAAAGTACGGAACATTCCTGCTAGAGATCCAGGCAAAGGTATGACTAACAAAAATTTCCTAACGGAGGACACTGAAGGCTTAGGTGCACTGATTTTGGGGACTACGGTGACCCTGTTTTCACTATGCTATGAACCCAAATTAACTGATTTTAATGAGGATATACTTAGACTATCAAAACCAAGTAAGGCACACTATGACTCAAAATTTATAGGCAGAGCAACAATAATCCAGAGAAAATTGAATTAAAATATTCTGCTGAATGTGGAATTGGATCATTTTTATACCTTAATCAATACCGGTAAGGTGTGGAATAATCATAGCATAAAACGTACTTTGTTTTTCTGAAAAGGCAGATGGGAGGGTGTGGTGTACAGGAAAGTGGCTCGGATTCAAGATTCAAGTATATTTTTCTTTTAATCTCATCTGCGATAGAGTCCAGGTTTCCTTCTCGGTTTCGAAGGTGAGTCTACAAGCTACAGGAAACGGTATTAACGAATACAGCACGAAGGCCTTTAAAAGCCCCTGGTTATACCAGCAGTTTGGTGACATACTGGTACAGCTGTTCTGTGAAGGCTTCAGAGGAAAACTTTTCCTTCACCCTGGCTCTCCCGGCCAGTCCCATCGTGGCTTTTAAGGAAGGCTCGTGGAGGAACTTTTCCATCGCTTCTGAGAAGCGCACGGGGTCAGGCTCACACAGAAACCCCGTGACACCGTGGACGACGGACTCCAAGGGCCCGCCCGAATTAACGGCAATGACCGGGCACTGCATGTACATGGCCTCCAAGGGGACGATGCCGAAGTGTTCGTTGCTCGGTGTATAGAGCACACAGGTACAGCCGCGGAGGAGGGCGATCTTCTGTCTGTCCGAGAAGGACCGCAGGAAGGTCACGTGCTGCGCGAGGTCGGACCGCTGGGCCATTTTCTTCAATTCCTGATAGTGTTCCACATTCTCCAGGACTCGCTCGTCGTAGCCGCCTGCCACGATTAGGTGCACCTTGTCCCAGTCCTGGGATGTCAGTCTTCCACGCAGCTTTAGGAGGGCTTCCAGCGCCAGAGTCAGGTTTTTCTTCCTTTCGTATCTGTTGATGGAGAGGAACAGGAATTCCTTCCCCTTGGGGACGAGGTCATCCAGCTTTTCAGAAACAGCGGAGTCAAAGCTGGTGACGTTCAGAGATGGGTAGAGGACGTCGGGCTGCACGTGAGACAGGGACTTGAAGGTGTCCTTGAAAATGGCAGCTGTAAACCGGCTATTGACCAAGACGCGGTCTGCCATGCCGGTGGTGTGCTCCTCTATCCAGTCGATCGGGGCCCTGTATGCGCGTTTGAGCAACGAATCTCTCCTGGTGAGCAGCAGGTCTGGGAAGTGACAGTAAAACAGGACCTTCTTACGCCGTCTGGCCAGCCTGAGCACCGGGATACAGGCAGACACCTAGCCGAAGCAAACATCAACAGCAGATACCGACCGGTCAGCTCACCCTCAACCAGTCAAAAGCCCGCCCGGCCACCCCGCCTGCCAGTCCGTGGGCTCCTCACGAGCAACGTGTGGTTCTGCTTTGTGCTCCCCTAGACTCATCCGGCACAACGGCCGGTGTACAAAAGGCTCAAGACATCTGCTGGTGGTGTGCTGAGTACTTAAAGCTGCAAAGCCAAAAGGTTTCCTCTAGAACAGCCCTGTCCAATGGAAATAAAAATCTAGTAACCGCATTACAAATTTTTTTAAGGGTGAAATGAAAAAAATATCAAATTATTTATCGTTTCAAAATGTAATCGATATCATAAAAGACACTTCACATCGATCTTTCCACATTAAATCTTTAAAATCAAGTGTAGGTTACACTTCCACCAATCTCAGCTCAGACTGACCACAGTTCCAGTGCTTAATAGCCACTACCGGCTACCACACTGGACAGAATAGCTCTAGGATGCTTCTCCTCCTAAGGAGCTGGATGAACTATAGTAGTTTAGAGTGCCGGCTCTGGAATCAAGGTTGCCAGCCGTGTGACCATGAGCAAATAATCTACCTCTCTCTGTTTTCTGTTGCCTCAGTTTTCTTGTCTGTAACATGGTGACAACTGCAGTTCCAAACACCCTTGTACGGTTTTTGTGATTATTAAATGCACAGGCGCGTGTAAAATGCTTAAGAATTTAGCACATAGTATGTGTTCAATAAATGTTCACCGCAATCATTACTAAGCATGAACTATTCGCTGGGATTCCTAGAGACCTTCCTGTGGGGTAATTGGTACAAGTTCCTTGATCTCTAGCTCACTTACCACCTGAAGAATACTGTTCTATCCAAAGCTTCTTGGTTAGAAAGTAGCAGATACGGAACCAAATCCAGGTCTCCTACTTCCAAGTTGCTTTTATTCACTAGTCTCAGCTGCCTCATGCTTAATGACTAGTTACACATGCGGGATGTATGGAAATGGCCACGTTTCTTAAAAGAAACAGCTTGGGGCGCCTGGGTGGCTCAGTCGGTTGAGTGGCCGACTTCAGCTCAGGTCATGATCTCGCCGTCTGTGAGTTTGAGCCCCGCGTCGGGCTCTGTGCTGATGGCTCAGAGCCTGGAGCCTGCTTCGGATTCTGTGTCCCCCTCTCTCTCTGCCTTTCCCTTGCTCACACTCTGTCTCTATGTCTCTCAAAAAATAAAATAAAAAAGCTAAAAAAAAAAATTAAAAAAAAAAAAAAAACAGCTTCTATACAAGCAAGGATGACCAAAGTGATTTAGGAATAATAATGAAAGAAACACACAAATTCAAATGTGAAACCTTTTCCACCTATCGGTTTGGCAAAGATTAAAACGGTTGATAACATCCCATGTGCACAAGAGCACGGAACAACAGGAATAAACATGAATAACATGAACAGGAAGAACATGGAAGAACATGGAATAACATGGAATAACACGATGTGGGAAAGGAAAGCGACACGGCCTCTTTGAAAGGTAAATTTGGCAATAGCTATTGATATTTAAAACAAACTCTTGGGAGGCACCTGGGTGGCTCAATCGGTTAAGTTTAAGTGTCGGACTTAGTCTCAGGTCAGGATCTCAAGGTTCATATGTTCAAGCCCCGCGTCAGGCTCTGTGAGGACAGCTCAGAGCCTGGAGCCTGCTTTGGATTCTGTGTCTTCCTCTATCTCTCTGTCCCCCCTCTCCAAAATAAACTTTAAAAAATTTTTAAAAATTAAAATAAAATAGACTCTTGGAGGGGCTCCTGGGTGGCTGAGTCTAAGCATCCGACCTCGGGACTTCAGCTCAGGTCACAATCTCAGTTCGTGAGATCAAGCCCTGTGTGGGGCTCTGTGTTGATAACTCAGAGCCTGGAGCCTGCTTCAGATTCTGGGTCTCCCGCTCTCTCTGCCCCTCCCCTGCTCATGTTCTGTCTCTATCTCTCAAAAATATATAAATGTTAAAAAACCTGAAAACTCTTGGGACACCAACTTTATTTCTAGGAATTTACCAAAAGGACATAGAGACAGAAGTACAAAAAGAAAAAAAAAAAGGTACAAAGATGTCCAATACTGAGCTCTTTGCAAAAAAACTGGTCACAATGAGTGTCCTTTAACAGAATGATGTATAAATTATAGTATTTTCAAACAAAAGCAGATTTTCTAGCAACCATTACGAAGCATGAAGTGAATCTCTAATATTGATATATACGGATGTCCCAAACAGAAATTTTGGGTGAAAAGAAAGGTCACGTTATCAAAGAGTAGGTGTGCCATAATCCTCATTGTTACAGATAAAGTGTACCTGAGAAGAGACACCCATGCTAGCTCGGCCACAGGCAATTTCTGGAAGGATCCAGGAGAAACTGCTAACAGTGGCTATCTTTAGGGAGTGGAACTGGGATGGGACGTTTATACTATTTGAATGTTTGTTCTGAATAAATGTTACTTCCTAAAATAAATTATTTTGAAAAAGAAAAGGGCTCGGAATCCCAAATAGCTAAGGTCCGGATCCAGGTGGACATTTTTTACAAGGGTAAAGAACTCTGACTTCTCTCAAGCCTAACAGGAGGCCGCGTTCAAGTTTTAACAGAGGCATGACATGTTTAACTTGGTGTTTTTAACAGGACACTGAGGACGAACGGGGTGGCCTGGCTGCAGAAGCTACAGGCAGTGGATGCATGTGGCCTGGAGGTAGTCAACAGAAATAATGCAAAGAGGGAAGACGTACGAGTGACTTAGAAGTAAAAGGTGACTGAAGGCTGACTTCTAATGCTTGTTTCTTAAAGCGATCCCCCAAGACCCTTCTATTTCAGAATCACCCGACGATCCTGCGAAAATGCAGATTTCTGGGCCCCACCTCAGGGCTCCAGAATGACAGCTTCTGACGATGGGGCCCTGTGACAACGTGCAACTTTAATGTGTCCACACTAAGGTTCGAGAACTTGTGTCACTCCCAGTTCTCATCTCTCCAGATCAGTTCCGATCTTTCCGAACCCCAGACCCGGAGAGCTCAGCAGAGGCCATGCAGTGAGCCCTCCCTGGTCGGAAAAGGAGGCGAGGCGGGATCGGGCGTGGCCGAACTCACGGCCGCCTCACCTGGTCGCACACGACCACGTCGAACTCCTCATCTCCGAGGAACAGCACGTACAACGCCAGGAAGATCATGCGCACGTAGGCGCAGACGGCCGCGCCGCGGCCGCCCCAGCCCAGGCTGCGCGGGAGCCAGTCCCCGGCGCAGCGCACCTGCAGCTCGCGGCTGTCCGCGAAGCAGTGGCCGGGATCGTAGTGCGCGGTCCAGATCTTCACGCTACATCCGCGCGCCTGCAGCGCCAGCGCCGCGTCCAGTACCAGCCGCTCGGCGCCGCCCACGCCTAGGTCCGGGTGCAGGAACAGCACCGACGGGTTGGGCCCAGGATCTTCGTCTCGGCCCCGCTTCTCCGCCATGGCCGGGAAGCCGCGCCAGCCCGCGCCCCTGCGGGCTTCCGCGCATGCTCCTTCCCGGTTCCCAGCGGGCCTCTGCGGGGCCGACCGCGCCTCGCGGCGCCTGCGTCGGTTAGGCCACATCAGCGCAAATCTGCGGGCGCCCAGGATCTGCCAGAGAGACTTTTTCGTCTGACCGCGGCTATATCCTCCCTTTGGTAGGGAATGGACTCTATGGAGGACGGTGCGATCCAAAGGAAGGAGGCGGAAAGTCTGTACTTCCCACACAGCTGCTGACCAAGTCTCCTGTGACAAAATTTGTGCAGGCATATGGTGGGGCAACCCAGGCGTCCCTGGAGTCACCGAGGACCCTGCCGGGGGCCTGGAGGCGGGGTCTGAGCCAGCCTCTCCAGCTGCCGGACCTTTGAGGTCTCCACCGTTCTTTGGCCGTCAGTTTCTGCCTCCAACTCCTTTCCGTCTCCAGCATGGTATGGCGGCCTCGGCCTTCGCTCCTTGATCCCGCCTGTCCCCGGCGCCCCGACTCTTGCCTTTTGCTTTGCTCTCCTCTTGTGACAGCCTCGCTGTCCCATGCCTCCCGTGCGGGTGCTGGTCTTGGCCGTCAGGGCCTGGGGTCTGGGGGCGCGCGGACGGCGCTCACCCTCCTGTCTCGTTTCTCTCTATAGCCTGGTCCGACTCCCAGTGGCACTAATGTGGGCTCGTCAGGGCGCTCTCCCAGCAAAGCAGTGGCCGCCCGGGCGGCCGGATCCACTGTCCGGCAGAGGTAAGGATTCCCGCGACCCTCTGGATGTGGTCTCCGAGACATGGACCCCCGGAATTTCGCTGGTCCGGAGAAGGAGACCCCGGCGTGGATCACCAGGGCGAAATGAGCCTCAGGCGACGTGGCCGCAGGTCTTTTGTGTCTCGAGAGGGAGGCAGTGTTCTCTTCGAATTGCTCAGTTTTGGACACCGCTGTTTAAAAAGTAAAGTTAACAAACGAGTCGGATCGGAGACAACTTTGAGAAAACCGATGTTATTAAACTAGTCTCTGGACCTGAAGCTTTCCTGTCACATTTTTATTTGGAAGTCGCATCACACTTAGTCTGTTACAAAACTCAGTCTCCTTTCCTCCTAGCTTCTGCCCCCCTTATAGTTCCCCTTACCTCCACATGGCACTGTTCCTACACACCCGTTTCCCAAATTCAAAACTTCAGGGTCCTGTTGGATTTTCCTTATGCTTTGTCTCTATTCAGTCATTTGCGAGACCGAATGGGACCCAGGAAGCGCATCAGTTCTTTCCTTTTTTATTTTCACTGTTCTGATTTAGCCCAACTTTCTCTCCTCTAGACGTTGGCATTTTCTACCAAGTCTGGTCTGCAGGGCACTTCCGCTCCAGTCTTACTGCCCTCCGATTCTGCCTCACACCTTCTTAGTGTCTGTTGCAGCTTCTTGTTGCTGAACTTTAAAGTTGTCCCACGTGCCAGTAGACACAAGAAATCCGTAAAGAGCCTAGACTGATTCTATGGAGCTCCTGGAATCGGGAGACTTGGAGGATGAGCGGGCAGTTGGGAGGCTGCGGGAAGAGTGCGCGGGTGCTGGTCCTGGCTCAGCCGGTGACTTATCCTGCCCACACTGGGTTCACGGTCTCGCCCAAGGTCCTTTCTATGAACGAGGAGGAGAATCTCAGGTACCTACCCCCCAGCTTAAATGATGTGTATCCTTGCGTGTAGAGGCTCCCCTGATCCCTGTACAGTTATGTTTGCTTACCGTCAGCTTCTCATAGAAACAGCCGCACACGGGGACTTCTAATCCCCAGGCTTCCATGGAGCCCGTAATCGGTGTGTCTGCACTGGAGTCGGGTAAAGGCCATGGCGGGGTGAGGTGGGGAGCAGAGCTGGCAGGGCAGCGAGAAGGGCTGGTGGCAGCAGGGTTTTCGCTTCTGGCTTCTCCCGGCGTGCCCTGGTCGGTGCCGAGTGCCCTTCGGCTCCTTCTGTGTTCCCGGGCTGCCTGCACACGGCTCGTTCACAAGCCTTGCTCCCCTCTTGAGGCACGCGTTCTGGTTGGGCGTCGTCTGCGTTTTTCATATCTTACCTCTCTGCCCAAGATCTCTGGACGGTATATGCAAAAGAGAAAACGGGTTACAAAATACTTTCTTATAAACGGTATACTCCATTTTAGGACCTGGATTACAGTGAGAGTTTAGTCGTTTTTGTTGCCTTTGCGGCAAGTAAAGTAACTTAAAAACATTTTAAAGTCTGATTATATGGCTTCAGGACTTTTAAGCAGGGGTTTATTACTTGACTTCACAAAACTACACGTGAAGAGAAACAGATGTATTGTCCGAATGAGGCGCCCGTGTATGGGGGCAAGCGGGTGGGCTCTGGGCTCGGAACTGGGTTCACCGCCCAGCGTGGCTGCCTGCTGGCCGTGCGGTCCTGGCCATGCCACTTAAACCTTTTAGGAGCCTGTTTTCCGCATTTATACAACGGAAATGGCGACTACTTTCTGCAGTGGTTGTACTCATTAGGGTATGGCAGTACTCAGTCCTAGTGGTTATCCTGATTCTGCAGTAAAAGCAAGAATTTGTGTGTGTTTCTTGGTTCTTCCAAGAACATACCGGTAGCAAATGTTATAATGCTGTTGTAAGGGCACCTGAGAAACAGATTTGTAATATTTGTTTGTAACATTTCTTTTCTTTGCAGAAAAAACGCTAGCTGTGGAACAAGGAGCGCGGGCCGCACGACCTCAGCGGGCACGGGGGGCATGTGGCGCTTCTACACGGAAGACTCCCCTGGGCTCAAGGTGTAAGTCTTGGGAGCAGACCTGGTGTTTCTGTCCAGTGTCCCATGGCCGTGGTCCCTGCCGCCAGCGGCGTTTGCTTTGATATTTAGGATACACCACAGCCTCACTCGTGCCGGGAGGGCTGGGTTCGGTTTGTCTGTGTGTCAGCCAGCCAGCTTAGGCCTGGAATCATGCCTCCTCTTGGACTGAGTGGCAGCAAGGGAGAGTCTCCGTGTGGCTGTGTCACCAGAAGTTCTTCGGCCTCCTTGCCTTTGGCGGGTGGCGAGTAGACCCTGGAGGGTGGACAGGCCGCATTCTGAGTTCTGAGGTCTGGCGGCGCTCCTTAGGCGCGGGGAAGTGGGCCCCGCTCACCTTGGTCTCCACGGTCTCTGGCACTGCGCGGCAGAGCTGATCCCGCGGGTCTCTGAGTGAGAGGCTCCGGAACACCACCGCTTACAGCCGTTTCCTGCCGCCGCCCGGTGGCCGCGGAGTCGGAATACTGATGCGCTCATTCGCGTCGCACCGCTCTTCACACAGGCTCTTCCAGGGCAAAGACAAACAGCAGGCGCTGGAACTGCGTCTTCTGGCTGTTCAACCCCGTGCCCTTTCCCCGCGGCTTGTCTGGCAGAAAGAGACAAAATCAGATTTACTTGGATTAGCTTAATTAACTCGACCAGTGGCTTGAGTTGGATTGCAAATGTAGTCGATGAAGACTTCCTTAGAATTCTCGAGATTTGGTTTTGTTATTTGATTTTTTGCTGTTGTCAGGAAGACTTGTAAGGTGAGAACATCCTCAAGAGATAATGCTCGGGGTTGGGGTGTTTGAGTTGGTTTTAAAAACCTTTGGTCTTTGTTCGAGGTAATCTTTGTGAGTATCTCAGAGAGAAAGTTGGAAGCCTCTTCCTCCTCATGGTATCCAGAGGGCTTAACTTATGCCCTTCTCCGGAAGGCGGTGCGGCCTCTCCCGGGGCGTCTGGCTGTGCCCGCCCTGGGCTTCGTGTTGTCGAGCAGCCGGGCTTGCTTGCTGCCGCTTGGCGCTCGGGTCCTCCCAGGACAGACGCTGCTTCCTGGAGTGTCATAAACCACGGTTTCCTCAACCGGAAGAGAGCGGTGTTTTAGATGAAAGGACGCAGTTGGGGGTTTGTACCCACGGATCCACACCTTGGATCTTGTTGCTGGTTCTTCTTAGGAGTCAGAGTTAATAATAATAATGCTGATAATAATAGCATTCCCCGGAGCTTACTGTAAGCCCGCGTCGTGTTCGTATTAATTTATTTAACACCGTAGCAGCCCTACAGCAGAGGCACTGGGATTATCCCCACTTGACAGATGGGGAAAATGAGGCTCAGAGCCGGTAAGTAACAGGCCGTGGTCACAGCTCGCGAGCGACAGCGTTGGCTCCCAGACGCCAGCTCTCCGGGAGCTGCGCTCTCAGCTGGCTTCTAACATCGCCCCAAAGCGGAGGGTGTGATCAAGTGTAACTTGATGAAGATTGCTTCCTGTGCATTTATAAATTTGTCTATTTCAGTAATTGTACAGATTTTGGAAGAACAGAATAGAGCAGCGAGGGCTTCGATCTCTGTTGTTTATTGGCTGCTCGTGGACTGTTTCTCCACTGCTCCATCGGGTTACTCCACTCACTGCCTCCACTTAAAGATTTCTGGGGTCTTTTCCAGTATCCACTCCCCACATGTATCTGGGAGGTGGAGCGGCCTCTTAACGGGGTGGGGCGTGGGGCTCTAACGTTTCATCAGCCAGCATTCACAGGTTGTGTGAGATCAAAGGCTTCTCCCTTTAAGAAACCCGTGTGCTAATTCTCAACTTGAAAATAGCGTTTGATTTAGGGAAGGGCCGATGAGTCAAATCTGTTTCCTCCCATAAATCGAGCTACACGGGAACCTCAAAGAGTAAGACGAGCCATGTGTATGGAATCAGAAAACCCGAGTTCAGATCGCTTCCTTTCTGTTCTGGCTGTGTGATGTTAGGCAAGTAATAGTCTCTGAGCATCAGTTTCCTTATTTATAAAATGAGACTAATATTTGTTCTGGGTCATGAGTTTGTTGATCAGGTGGGATTATGTACTTGAAAACACTTTGTAATTTATTTATGCCTGATACATTCTATTTAGACAATAAAGGTTGTCTTTAAATAAATATTAACTTGAAATAAGAGTTTGGTGATGGGGTTATTTGCACTTAGAGTCTGGGAAATTTTTCTTACTGCTTTTTATTATGAAAAATATCAAATATGTGAAATTACAGAGACTTGTGTCTCCAAGACATCAAATCATTTTGTTTATGTATCTTTTAGTATGTCTTCCTAGAAAATAAGGATTCCTCCTTTCTAAGTAAGCGTAATGCCATTTCCACAGCCTCAAAATAGCCATAATAATAATTTAGGGGACGATTACTAAATGTTGTAAATGGTATTCTTGGATGAATCTTAGGTACGCCCCCTGCATTTCCCCTGGGCAATCTTTGGTCTTACAGATACAATAAGGTATTAGTCCTAAAAGTAAGCATGCCTTCTCTTCTTATTCGCAGTGGCCCTGTTCCAGTGTTGGTTATGAGTCTTCTGTTCATCGCTTCTGTATTTATGTTGCACATTTGGGGCAAGTACACTCGTTCATAGATTCGGCTGCATCCATCTGTCTGTCATCTGAAGAAGAAGGAAAAAAACCCAACATATCTTGGACCAAAAGCATAGTGATTTTCTGTTTGTGAGAAAGAAATATTCTGTAAGCTTACTGTTTTACAGGGAACTTAACAAGAATTGGTTTTAAGGAATCCGTTTTTTTCTATGGCTAATAAACTGTTTAATTCATTTATACCAAGTCTCATTGCTGACCCCAGACCACTAGGGCCCGGAGCCTGTCCACCTTTAGATTTACAGGTGAACATGCAGAAAACACGTCTTGGGGAGAGTGTTTTCTTTGTTGGATTAACAGCTCCTTCCGTGACCATGTAGTCACTCAAATCCAAGATACTGTAATTGGCCTCGGCTTGTTTTCTTCCAAGTATCTCTGTCCCGGTGATGGTTATTTTGTGTGTTTGGCGATCGTCAGCGAGTGTGCCCGTGACTCCAGCAGGCAGGTCTGTGTTCAGAGGCAGCTGGTACCCAGGGGAACAGGCAGAGGGCTCCTAAACCAGATATCTTGGATAAAATGTTTCCTCATTCTGTTCTTTGTCTCTAAAACTGTAGATAATATTTTTGCCTCTTCTCTCTCTCAGTTCTTAATTCTGTGAGTGTAGACCGGAGATCTCCATTTATTTGTCACTAGTTGCTAACCCTGTTTTGAAAGAATTTATCGGTAAATTAGATTTATCCAATAAACTTTTGTTTCATTTTGAAAATTAAAGGCCTTAATGATTGGTGAGATACCAGCATTTCTAAACTGAGCTGATACAATTCCAACCCAAAATAAAAAAGTTTGAAGTTGCACTTAGCTTGTGTTATCTTTCTAGGACAAACGTTCGGTTTCCCGCAGACCCCAGGAAACCGCAGGAGGAGCTCGGGGCGTGTATTCCAGGGGTCTAGGACTCTGAGCCAGAATCGCTCAAAAGGGAGAGATCCGTACGAAATGCCCTCGTTGTTCCGCAGAAGCACAAAATGAAGAGGTGGTGTGTTAGTTTAAAACAGAGCTAATTTTAAAACCCTCTTTCTCAAGTCTGTTTAAGAAAAACTTCTTAGAAAGAACAGTTGAGCAGTTTCCCCAGTGTATTTCCTCAGTCCCAGCTGCGAAGGAACGGTAGGTCCACAGTACCAAGCTTAAAGGAAGAAAAGGATGTTATCTTTTAAAAAGTTTTCCTAAGGCAGGAGATGGGTGGGCGTGCTCTCGTAAATTCAAACAAATGGCAAATTATTGGGGGAAAATAATGAAAAACTGGTTCCCTCGGATCCTGGGCGCTGCTTATCGCATGAGACTGCGACAGTTACCTTCATTTTGAAATTCAGGGGGGAAAGTCAATTCCATTTAGAAGAAATTGAAGATTATAGTGTCTGTAATGGTATTTTTTCCCTGGTATTCAGGTTGATGGTTCCAGTAACAGCTAAAAGTTATGCATTTAATTTGCAAAAGAAATCCGTCCCTCTCCCCAGAGGGTCTCTTTTTCTCTGGGGGAGATGCCGAAGCCCCTCGGAGCAGCCGTTCGGTTGCGGGGGGTTACGTTCTCTTCGCTCCCGGATGCTACCCGTTATCCTTGGCTCAGTAATCTCCCGTGGACGGGTGGCTGAAAGTCACGGAATTTTCTGAGCTAGTGATTTGTAAGAAAATACTAGTTGTCAGGGGCAGAGCAGAGAGATGTTTCTTTCAGCAGAAGGAAAATTGGTAGTTGGGCATAAGAACGTACCGCGTCTATTATGTTATGTAGCTACTTTTGGCTCTGATGGTACAATGCTAATACCATAGCTGAGAATTTCAGTGTTCAAGCTGTTCCTTTCCCTTTTCTTTGTCATTTTCAAAAATGAGGGTAAAATACACGTACTATAAAATGTGCCGTCTTCACCATGTTTAAGCGTGTAGGTCAGTGGTATTAGGCACATCCGCGGGCAACCATCACCACTGATCATCTAGACAATTCTTTTTCATCTTGCAAAACTGAAACTCTAAACCCACAAAGAAAAACTCCCCTCTCCTTCTCTCCTCCCCTCAGCCCTTGGCAACCACGATTCTACTTTCTGTCTCTGGATTTCGTTTTCCAGGTATCTCATGGGATTGGGATCATACAGTATTTTGTCCTTATGCGATTGGCCTATTCAGCTTAGCATAAAGTCCTCAAGATTCGTCCATGCCGTAGCAGAATTCTATATTCAGAATTTCCTTTGTTGGCCTTTTTAAGGCTGAATGATAATTCCATTTGTACGTATATACCACCTTTTGTGTTCCTTTTAAAATAGAGATTTCTAGAGGTGCCTGGGTGGCCCAGTCGGTTAAGCATCTGACTTCGGCTCAGGTCATGATCTCACAGTTCATGAGTTCGAGCCCTGCATCGGGCTCTGTGCTGACAGCTCGGAGCCTGGAGCCTGCTTTAGATTCTGTCTCCCTCTCTCTCTCTCTCTGCCCCTGCCCCACCCCTGCACTCTCTCTCTCTCTCAAAAAATAAAAACAAATTTTTCTAAATAAAAAGATTTCTAGGCTGTTGTTTCTCGAGCCCTAGGGAACCGTAAGCTATTCATAATAATTCTGAAAGTCTAACAAGTCAGATCTTTTTCTGCATAAGCCTACCTTGACCTGTAGAATTCTCAACCCCCCCTTCACTATGGGCTATGATTCTCGCCACTTCTAGCCAGGGGGAAAATGAATTACACTGTAAGTGCGTTTTGGGCAGAGCCTTCGAAGTCACTGGGGAAAGGGCCCGAGCAACAGGTTCCTAAGACTTCGTGGGGAGACAAAATCGGGAGAAGCGGCCAGCCGAAGGGCGTGTTTGCAGTCTCGGCACCACAGAGGCTAGGTGAGCCAAGCACGCAGTGAGACTGACCCAGGCGGGCTCAGGTAAAGGCTACACCGCTTAGATCCGATTCCTAGCACCTAGGCCTCTTTCCCATGCCAGAGACATTACGATAAAGTAAAATGTGCAAATTAACTGACTAGGAAGCTGAGACTAGTCATACACAGTCTAGATGGCTGTTTTGGGGAAAGGTCTAGATTTCTGTATCAGAAAGCAAAGGACATGAAGGGAAGAACTTGAATTACCCATGGAGGGGTTAGGTTGGTCCCGCAAACAGGCTTGTCTTTCTTCCCATTGACTCTGGCCAGAGGCAGAGGAGATAATAAATCCTGTAGGGCAGCGTGTTCTAGAACCCACCTAAACTGGTTTGCGTGGTAGAACCGAAGTGGTTCTCGAATGTTGGCCTGTGTCAGAATCGCCTGGAAGGAGTCTGCGCCTGCCCCGCGGCAGACCTGGCTGGCAGCAGCCGGGAGCGCCAGCTCTCGGATCCAGGAGTCCCGGTGTGGGCTCAGGGTGGCTCCAGGCCCGTCACCGACACAAGAGTGTTATTTGTGTTCCCCTTTCTCGTCTTTGAAGCTTCAGCCTCGGTACCACTTGCTTGGCAGCCTCTGCACCGTGCTGGGAAGTTCACCCTGCCTTGTGGGATTCTGCGTTTTGTATGTTTGCCGCGGGGTGGTGTGCACGGCCAGCTGGCTGCGGGGCCGTGAGGCCCTGCAGGGCCCCGAGTCCCGACTGCCCTTCTTCGGTTCCCTCACTCTGTCTCCCAGCGGCACCTTTATATAGACACGCTGCCCCAATGCTCAGAACAGACCGTTGTCAGACTTCCTTTTGTAGGAGGCTCACTGCACTGGAACCTGCAGCCAGCTCCAGGAGGCAGTACCAAACAAAACGTGATGATCTTGCTGGGCGAGAATTTTCTGCTGGGCGGGCTGTCAGATACCAGGGTGGCATCCCCCCTCTTCCAACCCTGAGGTGCAGTCGGCAGGGAGCCACGGTGCTGTGCTCCTCGGCCCGGCACGTGGCTGGCCGTGGGAGCCGCCGGATCCCCGCCCAGGGTACTCCTGTGTGCCACACACCACGGAGCTGTGCCACATTCGTGTTCATGCCACGTGCATCCTTCGCCCTGCTTGGTGGTGGGCTTTGTAGGAAACCACAATTAAACTTCCGTAAGTGGGGAGTTATTCTCACCAAACTCTGACCCTGCCTCAGGCTTAGTAGTCCCACCCAGCTCACTGCTCCTCCTCCTCTTCCTCCTTCCCCTCCTCCTCTTCCTCCTCCTTTTCTTCTTCTCCTCTTCCTCCCCGACCCTCCCCACCTTCCACCCTCCCCTCGCTCTCTTCCGTTCTGCACAGCTCAGATTCCTGGGCTATCGCATGCAAAGAAACAACAATCCTCCGGTGAAAGTTATTAAAAAATAATTCTGATTTGCACCTGTACTGTTGCAAGCTGTGAGTTGAATTGTGCCTCCCCAAATATGTATGTTGAAGTCCTAACCCCTGTGCGGCACCTCAGCACGTGACCTTCTATGGAGACAGGGTCTTTACAGAGGTAGTCAAATTCAACCGAGGCCATTAGCAGGGGCCCTGATCCCCTACGACTTAGTCCTTTGAAGATGGGGAGATTTGGACACACACAGCCGTGCAGGGAGAATGTCACGTGAACTTGAAGACATCCATCAACAAACCAAAAGCAGGCCTGGACCAGCGTTTACCCTCAAGGCCTTTGGAAGAAGCCAACCTGCCAGCACCTGGATTTTGTACTTCCATCCTCCAGGACTCCGAGACTCTCCGTTTCTGTTGTTCTAGCCCCCCCTCCCCACCCCATGCTATGGCAGCGCTGGTAAACCAATACACAAGGACATTGATGGGGAAGTCAATCTGTAGCCCAGCCATGCTTTTAAACACCCCCCTTCCTGTCTTCCTAGTCCTGTGACACCCGCAGCGGCTAGGGAGCCTCCCCGTATGGGGGAGGAACGTGGTGCCCCCAACCTGAAGCACAAGCATTTGGGGTCACCAGCAGTGAGGACGTCCCCCAGTGTCAACAAAAACCTGGCCTCTGTTTACGCACGAGGGGAGTGCTATTTCCATCCGGCTTGTTCAGTCTGGAGACGGAGAAAGACCCAGGGTTCTGACTCAAGAGAGCAAGCAGGAAAACTTGGTTGGCGATAAGTTCTTGGGAGGGAATTTGGTAGTGAGCAGATCTTGTTTAGGTGAGCGGAGGGCCTTCCTACACTGCCAACAAAGCCTTGGCAACCGCCAGCTGGGAGGTGGTGATACGGAAAACAGCTCGGGATCCAGATTCAAGTTTTCACTTCTGGATCGTCTCCTCGCGTTCCTGCGATGAACTCCACTCGGTCGTTGGGATGAGAAGAGTTAGCACAGCGGGCCAGACATTGCTATTTTCAGAAAGGTCTGTTTGCAAGGTTGGCCCTTGACTGGTGGTCTGGAAACTTGGCATGCCAGCCATTCCCTAACTCCTAAGGCTGATTGCCAATGTGATCTAGCCTGGATACCCGCTTTCCTTCCCAGAGTCTGGAATTTGGGTAGTTGCCGGGCAGAAGGTGCCTACGAAACCCCTGCCAAGAAAGTCCTTGGCACTGAGTCCTTAATGGGCCTCCCGGACAGAAGCATTGCTCACACGACTTGTTCCGTCCCTGCTAGAGAAAGGAACACGCTCCCTGTGACCCTTGCGGGAGGGACAGAGTGCAGGAAGCCTGTGCATGGATTCCTCTAGACCACACCTGTGTCTTTTTCCTCCGATGACCCTATCATGTATCCTTTGACTGTAATAAACCTTAGCCGTGAGTACGACTCTATGCTGACTCCTGCGAGTCATTCTAAAAACTCTGCAAACATGTGGATGGTCTTGGGGACCCTGAAACAGTCGTGCTGCGTTATTTTTTAATGTGCTGTTGGACTGTGTTTGCGAATATCAATATTCTTCAGTTCGACTCTCGTTTGTCAAGCTTTTCCTTCACGCACGCTGTTCTAGACACACTGGCAGAGAGCAACTTCTTTGACCTTTGGAGGTACGCATGATGGGTCATTTGACAGGTGAGGAAACCGAGGCCCACAGAGATGGCACCCAAAGTCACGGAGCCACCGACCACGTAGCAGAGCTGGGAAGCCAGGCGGCTGCCTCTGCATTAGGGTGATGAACCGTCCTAATATCCCTTCCGCCGAGGGGTTTCCTGGGACATGGCACTTGGAGGACTAAAATTGGGGTGGTCCAGGGCAAATCGGGACAGGTGGTCACCCTGCTTCAAGTCCACCACTGTTTTATCCTTTATCTGACCAGAGACTTCTTTTTTCCTAAAGGAGGTGGGCGTACTCAGCCCTGACTTGGAAGAGCGGACGCGTGGCCTCTCAAGGGGAACGATTTCCAAATCCCTTTCCCTAGTGCCAACCACGGGCCCGCGTAACCCGCTTTGCCGTGTCCGCTCCTTCCTCTTCCCCACCGAGCCTCCCTCCACCCCTCACCCACATTTTTCAGCATTACTGGTTTTAATTTCCTTTACAATCCCCTTTGCAAAAACTTCCCCCCTGATTTAATCACTATGTCTCTTAATTCGATTTCATTCTCCTGATTGTCACGAAACTCCTGGCGTTGTTTCTCCCCAGAATTCAATGGCGAGGGCCTCTGCTCGGAGATTAATTGTCATCGTTTCGCCCCGAAACACAGGCACCTTCTTACTTCTCTTCGATTATCTCCTGGAGAAGGGAAAGTGGCCAGGGCTTCTCTGAGAACGAACACCGCTGGGGGCTGCCTTTTGAAAGAGAGAGAGGAAGCGAAGTCTCATATTTTTCTTCCACCTTCTCCTGACTCTAATCGCAGGATCAGAGAGCAGAGAACCAACCCCAGGCCGTGAGCGGGTGGGAGCGGGGTCCTGGGGAGGCAGCCCTGGCTTAAGAAATGATGGCTGACTGCCAGGAGGGGGTTGGGACGGTGAGGAAGGGGAACGGGGGGCTGGCTCGAACGGCCTGCCCAGCTAGAGTCTGTCAGAGGAACTAAGGCTGTAGCTCAAAGGAACAGAAACCCTATGGGCTAGAATTTCCCGTCCCTGGACTGTCCCTCTCAGGACACCAGGGCCCTGGTGCCCCGTGCCTCTCACTGTTTCCTTAGGTTCTCAGTATAGCAGCCCTTTGACCTTGAAGAGACACCCCCCAGCCCTCCAACTCTATTTTTGCCAGCTCTTTAATCTTTGAATCTCTTGAAACATAGTTGCCAGAGGAGGCTGGTCTCTTCCGGGCGGGGCAGCTTCCGGAGTGACCCAGTGGCCACAACTCCTGTCCCTGTGGGTGGAGGCTGCTCCCCCACCCCCGACAGCCGCCCAGAGGTAGAAAGTGCTGGCTGTGGGGGGGTCAGGCCAGCGTCTGAGCCTCACCCAGCCTGGCACCTAGGAGCTGTGTGATCTCGGGGCTCAGCCACCCTGAGCCTCGGGTCCCTCATCCACAGATATCCGGACATCACACATGTAAAAGGGACCTAGGCCTGCCTTTTCTTTTACGGCAGGGTTAAATGAAAGAATTCAAGCAAAGCACTCAGTACGGTACCAGGCACGTAATAAGCCTTCAATGACAAGTAGTACCATTCACGGCGAGGAGCACTGGTCAAACGCTATAGGATTCCCGACCTTTGGAACTGAAAAGAAAGTTCGAATTCCAGTTCAAATCTCCAATCTGAATCTGAAGGCTTCTCTCTTCAGCCTCTGACTCTTGCTTGGATACCTCCTGCGATGGGGAGCTCCCTGCTCTTTGAGACTCCCTCCCTTCTTCGGGCCGTTCTGCAGACGCCAAGGAGGAGCCGTATTTGCAGGTCTGATGTGTTTAAACTGCTTTCCGAGCGCAGGGAACAAGATGCCCTTCCCTACCCAACAGTAGCGCAGGCTGCCGGAGAACAGGACCGAACGATTGCTTGGAGGATAATTTAGCAAATAACTCAATCACGTCCTCATAGGTGACGGTTCCAGGCTCCAGACTCTCCCTTTACCTGGTTCCTGGGACTCTTGTCCAGCTGGAGACGAGGCTGGGGACTGAAGGAGGAGCACAGCTAATCCAGGCGCATTTTATAGACAGGGCCTTAAAGATTCCCCAGGAGTCTTTGAAATCACCCTTTTCTGGGGCCCACGAGGACTCATAAATGACACCATATATTCCTGGTTATTCATGCTCAGTAAATGTCAGAATAAAGAGCAGAGCGCTCACGAGGGGGCCCATCCCTCCTCCGGGCCGCTTGGCTGCATTTATGACGAGAAGGCCCTGGGGTGTTTAATATAAGCTACCCAATTTGTCTAATAAAATCCTTCCACGTCTGAGGTTACCAGCTTCATGTGGCACACTCTTGTGCCATTGGGACAGTACCAGAATGTATTTTAAATTCCCATTGCATCTATTTAATCTTTATTTAAAGGAAATGATTTTCGCCATTTAAGGCAGGCTTTCTCATGTAAATATACCCGTATACCTGTGCATCGAGACAGCCAGGAGATGATTTAAGGGGAGTACGGTATAGGAAGGAAGGCGTGACAGCGCCTTCACGTCTCATTTAATTATAGGTCCGTACGTTCTCCTAAGACTTAGGATTTTGTGCAACGGTGGCTTAGCATTGCTATGGAGCATATATACTTTTTCAGTTTATTTATTTATTTTGAGAGAAGAGAGAGAGGGAGGGAGGAAGAGAATCCTAAGCAGGCTCCGCACCCTCATCGCAGAGCCCGAAGCGGGGCTCAAACGCACTAACCGGGAGATCGTGACCTGACGGAAGCCAGACGCTCAACCGACTGGACGGCTCAGGCGCCCCCGCAGCTTGTGATTATATAAAGCTGACTTTCTTCTCATTGAGCACTTAATAGATTTAATCTTATTTTATTTTATTTTTAATTTTTTTAATGTTTATTTATTTTTGAGACAGAGAGAGACAGAGCATGAGTGGGGGAGGGGCAGAGAGAGAGGGAGACACAGAATGTGAAGCAGGCTCCAGGCTCTGAGCTGTCAGCACAGAGCCTGACGCGGGGCTCAAACTCACAGACTGTGAGATCATGACCTGAGCCGAAGTCGGACGCTCAACTGACTGAGCCACCCAGGCGCCCCGATTTAATCTTATTTTAATGGTATATTTCGTATAGGCTCCTAGAAGGTTTGGATGGGGCCTTAGAATGTGATTCGGCCAATCCTCGCTGTTACAGATGAACTAATTGAGGCTCAGAGCGGTTCAAGGATTTGCCCACAATCACACTTAAACATTCCTTAACCTTTAACAGACCTTAAACATTCAAACGGAGTGCTCTTTCTACCATTAACACGACTCTGTTCCTGTGCGTGTATGTTTCTGACTCTCACGCACGTCCGCACACGGGGGGAGGCGACGCGGGATGTTCACGTTTCAGCCAGACACTGTGCGCGTGCCAGCACGGACCGCCGGGACTCACGTGGCCCACCTGGCGCGTCCGTGGCTGTTCTCTCGCCCCACCCCCACCCCGTGCCTCTTGAATCCCAGGGATAGCTGTGGCGGAATAAACAAACAAACAAACAAACAAACAAACAAACAAAATAAACTGGACAAACCCTGAATGAGAACAGCTGGCCTTCAAGCCGGCTGTCACTCCCCCTCTCTGGTCTTCGTGTGGGAAATGGAGCTACTTCTTCCCATAGCCCCCACGCTAACTGCAGTATCTGTCACACGGAACGCTAACGGTATTGGCTTAACACTCACCCCCCGTGTGGCGAGATGAGCCTCCTGAGCAGTCTCTCCGGTACAAAAGGGCGATGCCACCGGCTCCTCATCCTCCGGCTTTGGGGTCCCGTTTATTCTGAATTAATCCTGCAGGTGGAGTAACTTGCCATCTCACAGGTGCTGCTCCTTCTTCACGCTCATTTGATGAGGAACCACGACCCCCTTTCCCCTCCTGTGCACGCAAGGCATCTGCGCACCTGTCGCAGACTTTCGAGAAGGCTTGAAGAAACAGGCTTGCACCACCGTGTTGCTCATTTCCCCCCTCTTTTTTCGAGCACTCTTCTGTAGCGTTCATCCCAGAGATTCCCTATCTCTCCCTTCAAAGCACAGACTAACAGCTCATCAGCTCTCTGTCACTTAGGAATTATGTTTTGTTCAACACAGATTTGTGAAACAATGTCTTAATTATGATTTAAATTTTTCTCCCATGTAAAAGAGCTTTGGAGAGAGGCATCCTAGGGCTGGGATGGTAGTGCCATAATTTCACCAATGTCCTAACTTCTCGTCTTTCTATTTTGCTATCCTTAACACAAACCAGCCGTCTTCAATCAAGATCACCTCAGGACCGCAAAATGGCTGCTGTAGCACCAGTCCTTACACCCATGTTTCAGGTAGAAGAAGACAAAAGACCAGCAAGTAACCTGTCAACTTAGCCCCGTTTTCAGGAGGCTTTTTCAGAAGTCTTATCTGTAGTTTATTCCTTTATTCCATGGATCCGAAGTTGGTCATATGGCCACTCTTATCTGGAAAGGGAGGCTGGGAAATCAATTTTTCAGCCACGTGCACTGCTACCTCCAGCAACATCAGGGCCCTGTGTAAGGAAGAAGAGAGGAATATGTTTTGGGCAGGCAAACCAGCACCGTCGGCCCCACTCAGTTCTGGACCTCGCTTTGCATAGCCAATGACTCCCTGCATCAAAACTAGGAGACCATCCCGCTGCTGAAGGGAGGGACCTGGAGTAAGAGAAATGGTTGGATATCTCATCTGCTCTCTCCACTAACAGTCTCTGAGGGTGGAAGGGGCAGCGAAGAAATTAATTTATTTCTTTATTCCGCCCCCCCCATTTGAAATTGACCACCCTGCTTAGAACAGAAGAGGTTAGGTTGCCTTTATTTTCCTGCGGTGTCACCCAGGGATGGTCCCGAGAACCGAAAGTCAGATATGAGAAAGCATGTTACAACCTGCAGATTCAAGTCAGTGACAGAAATGATTGTTGGTCACTCTTCTGTCACCATGTCTGCTAAAGCTGCCTGCTCAGCTGAAGAAAAGGGTTTTCTGGGAGAGCCCGAGCCCGAGCCAAAGCGCAAAGGAGTCCAAGGGGTAGGAGGGAGGCAGCGGGGAGAGAGAGAAAGAAGAGGGGCGAGGGGAGAGAAGAGGGAAGGGGGAAGAGCAGAGGCTCTCTTAACCTCCAAGGCAGAACAAAAATACATTGACAAGATGGACGCCCAGGAGTGACCCGAAGGAACCTACAACGGCCTGGGCGCGGGCCTCACACTTCTCTATTCCAGTGTCTCTCACGATTTAAAACCTTCTCCCTCATTTCAAAGCAACGTATGTATATTGAAGACCGTGGAACATTACGAAAAGGCACAAGAAAGGGTTCTTTAAAAAGTGCTTTATTGATGTGTAATCGACAAACCAGAAACCGTCCATATTTTTAAAAATCATTTTTTATTTATTTGTTTATTTATTTTATTTTAGAGACAGCGAGCGAGCAGGGAAGGGGCAGAGAGAGGGCCAGGGACCGAGGATCCAAAGCAGGCTCTGCGCTGACAGCAGGCAGCCTGATGTGGGGCTCGAACTCACGAACCGTGAGATCATGACCTGAGCCACCCAGGCACCCAGAAACCGTACATATTTATAGTGTATAATTTGATACATTTTGATTTGACATGCGTATACCCCCATGAAACCATCACTGTGATCAGCATAACAAATCCATCACCCCCAAAGCGTCCCTGCCCCCTTCCCTCGTGCCCCTGCCCGGCCACCCGCCTCCCCACCAGAAATGCCTGGTCTGCTTTCTGTCACTAGAGATTACTTCGCATTTTCTTAACTTTCATGCAAATGTGTATCACGGAAGTGCTCTTTTTTGCCCGGCTTCTTTCGCTCAGCATAATAATATGAAAAAAAGAAAAAGAAAAAACCACAAACCCAACTTATCGAGAAGTAGAGTTGATAATATAACTAGCACTGCCAGGATTGAGAACGATTCATATTTAGTCATGTTTGTTTCAGCTTTCCTTCTGTTTTTTTTTGTCATGTCATTTATACAAAGAGAAAAGTTTTTAAGACTTGTCTGTGTTCACGCACAATTATAAAGCAATCCGCTGTGTAACACCCCCCCCCCCCACGCCCTCCCCGTCAAGTCACGGAGCCTGGCACTCGCCCCGCAGCTCCTCCGAATGCTACGTCCCCCTCCCCACTCCAGGTCATCACTAACCTCACTTTCGGGAAAGCCGATGCCTTGCTTTTCATTTTGGTTTTATGACCTAAGTCTCTGTCCCAGCAGGGCAGAGTTGAGTCACCTGTTTGTGAATTTTGTACGAATGAGATCATCCCGCACGTCTTCTTTTGTGACTGGCGTTTTCTCTGGCTTCCGTTTGTGAGATTCGCCCCGTCGCGCAGGGTGGCTACGGTTTGCTCATTTGAGTAGCTGCGAACGTTCGGTTGTATGAATACAGCACCGTGGGCCCGGCCCCCGCCAGTGAGAAAGTGAGAAACCTCTTAAATGTGAGCAGTTTGGCTTTACGTTGGCACCGAAGCCTGGCCATCAGCAGACAGTCGTCAAACAAACAGCAAAACGCCCCCCGCCCTGCTCCCGGCCCCCCAACCCCCACCCTGTGTCCAGAGAAGGTTAGCCATAAATATTCACATATGCAAATTGTAATTATTTACAACAATAGCTTCTGCCTGACACAGTATTCTTTGGAAGAAGCGAGCAGAAAGTCTTTTTTTTTTTTTTTAAGAGACATGGAGAGGGAGAGAGAGTGTGAGGAAGTAGAGAGAGGCAGGGAGAGAGAGAGAGAGAGAGAGAGAGAGAGAGAGAGAGAGAGAGAGAATCTTAAACAGGCTCCACGTCCAGTGCAGAGCCTGATGTGGGGCTCAGCCTCACGATTCTGAGATCATGACCTGAGCCAAAATCAAGAGCCCAACACTTGGGTGGCTCAGTTGGTTAAGAGTCTGACTTCAGCTTAGGTCATGATCTCAAGGTTTGTGAGTTCAAGCCCCGCGGTGGGCTCTGTGCTGACAGCTCAGAGCCTGGAGCCTGCTTTGAATTCCGTGTCTCCCTCTCTCTCTGCCCCTCTCCTTGCTCTCTCTCTTAAAAATAAATGAACATTAAAAAAGATTTTTTTTTAAATAAAAGAAAAAGGAGTCTGATGCTTAACTGACTGAACCATCCAGGCATCCCAAAAGTCTTTTAAAAGAAACCATGAACTTTATGTCATTGCCTTGGCTCAGGCCACTATAATGAATACCACAGACTGGGGGCTAGACAACAGAAATGTATTTTGTCTGTTTTGGAGACTGGAAGTCCAAGATCGAAGTGTCAGGAAGTTTGGTATCTCCGGCAGCTTCTCTCCTTGGCTTGCAGATGGCTGCCTTCTGTCCTCACGAGGCGGTCCCTCCATCTGCTCACTGTCCCCCCACCCTGTGCTGCTTTGTGTCCTAATCTCTTCCCTAAAGACCCCGGTCCGAGTGGGTGAGAGCCCACGCTAGGAGCCCACTGCCTCGGTTCACCTTAATCACCGCTTTAATGGCCCCGTTTCCCAACACGGTCACATTCTCTCTCGAGGTAGTGGGGGTTAGGACTTCGATCTGTGACCTGGGGGGAGCACACCGAGCCCACAACAGTCGTGTTGATCCTAATACAGCCAGTTCCGTTCTCCACGCCCGACGGAGAAAGCAGGACAAGGTTGGAGGATCCTCGGGGGGCTGCTCCCCGCCTCCACTCTCCTCCTCGGGCCTTCACTCCACTGGCCCGAGCCACCTCCATGCCATTATTCTGTGCTTCTTAGAGAGACGCTCGCACTATGAATCAGCGAGGAAGCACAAGCAATCAAACCGAGTTTCACGTTTCTTCACATACCAGGAATATTATAAGAGTCACTGAGGTCAGTGCTCGCAGTCTGAGACTTTTTTTTTAAGGGTTCAGCGTATTTTTCAAGTTAAAAAAAATCATGACTTAGACCTCGTCCCGCCTGGAGCAGATGGACCCCACCGCCCCTCCTGAGCCAAGATGTTCTGCTTGTTCTGTGATGGCTGGAGTGCCTGCTGCCGCTGGTAAGAACGTTCTCGCTGTGAGCGATTAGGTCCTAATCACCGCCCAGCGAAATCGTTTCAACCCCTGTCGTCCCAAGGAGATAACTGGAGAATGAAGAATGTGAGATTTTCAAGGTCACGCAGCAGCAAATCACAAAAGCCAGTTTCCATTTCTCAGTCCGGGTAGATACGAATTCCGCAACCGCCTACTCTGAAGGGGAAGTCTGTCATCCACTTTCTGTTCAAATCGGGGTGCTGTGACGAGAGCCTCTGGGCGCGGAGCGAGCGGAACGCACGCGATGAGCCAGAGTGGTCGGGAGGAAAGCGAGTTTATCCGGAGGCGGAAGACCAGGCAGGGCTGGGGAAGTGCTTGACCTTCCTCTGGTCCCAGGGCACACATTTTGCTTTTCGGAATGACCCAGCGGGCGCACCGGGTCCCGCTCGCTCCTTGTCTGCCACGCTTTCGAGCCTTCCTCTCTCTGTCGTGGTCCAAACTCATACATTTTGTTTTTTCACACTTCGTACGTCTAACGGTTGTCAGGACAGTTTACAGGCTCCTTTCTTTGGGGGAAAAATTTAAAACCACTTCATTCAAGTTCTTACTTTGTTATAAAATGAATTGGGTTTTCCATTTCTTCTCAGGTCAGCACTGGCAAGTGTGGTAGTTTAGATCAGGGGCTGACCGACGTGGGCCCGCGAGCCTAATGCAGTCACTGCCTGTTTTTGTAAATAAAGTTTTATTGGAACACAGCCATGCTCATTCATGTACATGACGTTTATGGCTGCTTCCTGGCCACAGGAGTAGAGTAGAGGGGACAGAAACTATGGCCTGCAAAGCTTGAAATAGTTACTCTGACCCTTTATAGAAAAAGTTTGCCGATTCCTAAGCTTGATTATTATTCTCAAGTATTCGCTGCCCCTCTCTGGGGGAAGGTTGTACTTCCTCTTAGCGCCAACTTTAGCATCGGTCATGTTTTAGGTGATTAATCTAGTTAGGTGACATCTATCACCTCCAGGCGGAATCTTTAAGAGCCAGCACACCATATACCATGTTTTCCTTTTCCTCTCCCCCATGAAACTGGCCGTGGTCCAGATACCAGCTGTTTCATCGGCTTGGCTTTGAATGAAGATACGTAGGCAGTTGATCTTGATGGATATGTACAGTGCAATTTTTCCGCAAATATAAAATTACTCCAAGACCGAAAGCTCTCAAAAATACTTAAAAAAATAAGTGAGCCGTACACCGCTGATATACAGACTTGCTGTTTCGACTGGAAAACTGTGAGTGCTGAATGCAGTGTGTTATCTAATATCGGCTTCCAGAACAGAATAAGGGCACTGATGGGAAAAACTGATGAAATCCGAGTGAAGTTGGTATTTCATGAATAGTGATGTTCTGATGTGAATTTTGAGAAACGCGCCGCGGTTCTATAAGACGTTAACATCTGGGGAACCTGGGTGAGGCGTCCAATAAACCTCTTACTCTCTTTGCAAAATGTTTTTAAAAACATAAAGCATACAGACACCCTAAAAACTCGTCAAGTCAGGGCAACACGGGGAGGACAAAGCCGCCCTTCGTTGTAGTCTGGCAGCCTTCGAGGGACTCGAAGGGGAGGGTTGGAAGCCGGTTCATCCTCACTTGGGCTTGTCCCCACGGTTCGCTGATGTCCTTCTTATTTTTAAAAGTTCTTTTTTCTCTGGCATAGGTTTTATTTCTATACCTTCAAGTTCACTGATATTTTTTCTGCACCCTCTACTGCTCACACAATCCATGCGTTTCTCACCTTAGACAATGCAGCTTTGATCTCCAGAAGACAGAGCTGGGTCTCTTGTATCTTCTCCATGTTTACTTGACTCTTTGAACACCTGTTTGAGGATCTTTTCTGCTGATTCTCACACACGTGTCGGTTCTGAGTTGGTTTTGATTGATCGGTCGGCTTCCTCGTGGGTCACGTTTCCCTGAGGTTTTGCATGTCTGGTAAGCTTTGATTGGATATCAGGCACTGCACATTTTGCCTGTCGGTGTTAGGTAGTTTGTATTCTGGCAAATCGCGAGTATCGTTCCGAATGCAGTTAAGTACTTGGGAAACTGGGGGTTCCTTCAGTTCTTGCTCTTACGATTCGCTAGGCGGGTCGAGAGCTGTGCGGTCCCGGGCTGCCCGCCCGCTGCTGAGGCGAGACCTTCCTCGGTGCTCTGCCCCCTGCCCTGTGGATCATGAGTTTTTCAGTCTGGCGGCTGGCTGTGGGCCCTGCTTCCGGCCCTGTGTGGGCTTCAGGCTTTATCATTTCTTCTCCTTTCAGCGGTTCCTTCTTCCTTCTTAGGGGGGTTTCTCCTCACACATGTGCCATTGGTGGGTGCGCCAAGGGCCCCATGCAGACTTCCGAGGTTCTTTCTCTGCGTGACCTCGCCTCTCGGTCCTCCGTATTGCAAGCTCTGGCAGCTTCGGTTCGCCCCTGGACTCTCCGCTCCATCCACTCCGCTCCATGCCAGGTTCTGCCCCAGTTCCCGTCCTGTGCTGGGGCTGGAGGACAATCATAAGATACGAAGTTGGGGCAACCACAGGGCTCAGCTCAAGTCCTTCAGGTCTCAGGCGCTTTTGCCCTCTGCTGTGTGACCACCTGTGTTCTGAAAACCACTGTTTTATGTATTTCTTTCTTTCTTTCTTTTTCTTGGTTTAGGCAGGAGGATTAAGTGGGTCCCTGCGGCTCCTCTTGGCTGGAAGCAGAAATCTCCATATTCTTTTTTGTTTCCTAGGTTTAAATGAGATGTACTTTGTTGGTCTGTTTACAGAGGTTTCCGTGGTGAGGGCAAAGAGGGCCCGGGACCGCTCTCCTGGTTTCAAAGTGCAAGGACTCCCTCTTCCTTTGTTACCACAGAGAACTCAAAATGGGCCTCTCTGTGGAGCCCCTCACTGTCCCGAGCTAAGCTTTCTGCCCCCAGGCGCCGTTCTTAGAGTTCTACCAGCCTAACCTTCCAAGGTGGACAGCACAAGTCTTTATAAGGAGGAAGACAGTAGTCTGAGTTGAAGGAGGAACCGAGGGAGATGCCAGGGCAGACGCAGAGAGGAGGGGGAGGCAGAGGCCGAAGCCACACAGACGAAGAAGCCAAAGCTGGGGCCGAACACACCACACACGAGAGCCATGTTTAAGGGAAGTCCATTCATTTACACGTTCCACGTCTAAGGCAGGGGCAGGAGCAGAATACAAGTTTGCCACACAGAGGAGCGGCTTGTAGAAGAAAAGGCCCACATACATCCTTAGGATGTTGAGAATTTGAGAAAGAGCTTTGTGTCTGAAACACCTACGTAGCAAAGATGGCTGGCTCCCCACTGAAGACAAGAGCTCCCTCTGCAGGCCCCCCAGAGGCTCGTCACCGGGGAGAGCTTGCCTGCTCAGGGATGTGGTAAACGTGTGACTCAGGGCCAGGCCCCGGAAAGTGCGAGGCGGTGACGTGTATCTGCCTCACGGGCTAATCTATTTTGCCCCATCTTTGGACCGTGCGTGTGCATGCGGGATGACCTAATTACTGTCACGTGCTGGGTGATGCCCTGCCCCTTCTCATGTTGGGGCCCATGGAGTTACAGGTCTGACTCCTTCATTTCATAGGCGGCAAACTGAGACCCACACAGAGACATGGGGGCGCCCTAAGGTCACCATTTATAAGTTGCAGAGTTGGGTTTTCCCACATTTACTTGACTCAAAGACTTCACAGAGGCCCCCTCCCACTCCTCACACCCATATGCACATTCGAGCGTCTTCACCTGCCTCTCCGTGAGTTGGTGGAAACCACAGCGTGGGCCCGTGGGGAGACAAGCCCCCATCAGCCCTCAGCCGTCACCCAGACGGACTGCACGGTGCAGGGACGGTGACAGGGCAGAGAACAGCTTTCCGCAGACCCCCCTGCCAACGCGTCTGCTCCTGGTTTCATTTTTCGGGGGAATCCCTCCTGCTGTCGGCGGGTGGCCTCATGGGGCAAATGCCTTGAGTCACTGCTGCCGCAGCCCTGGGAAGGTGACCACAGAGGGTGACCACAGGGCTGGGGAGCTGGGGCTGTCTAGAAAGCAGTTTCCCTTTGAATGTCTGTCTAGAGGGCACTCCTCAGACACGTCCCGGGGCCCGCCCATCCGCCCTCCCCAAGCTCCTCGCAGGTTGACTGTTCTAAGCTCCGGCTGTGACCAGGGCTCCCCGTGAGTCCGCAGAGCGGCGTGCAGACTCCCCAGGGGGGGCATTCAGGGAACGCCTCCTCCAGCCCACCGTGGCCTCCCTGGCCTCCCGTGTCTCACACAGAGGGACAGCTTCGCTCCTCGCAGGCAGCACCAGTTGCTTCCAGAGCTCTGTGCTTTTGTCCAAAATGTCCCTTCTGTCTAGGATTTTGTCCTTGCCCTGGACTGCTTGGAACACTCTCTCCTCATTCTTTTATTTTTAAAAATGATTTGTTTAAAAAATTGTGGTAAAATAGACATAACATAAAATTTACCATGTTAGCCATTTTTTTTTTTTTTTTAGCATTAAGCACATTCACGCTGTTGGGCAACCGTCACCACCCTCTGTCTCCAGAACCCTTCCTCTTACCAAGCTGCAACTCTGTCCCCATTAAACAATGATCCCCCGCCCCCGCCCCCTCCAGTCCCCAGCCACATTCTGTCTCTGTCTAGATGAATTTGCCCACTCTAGGCACCTTACCGGGGTGGGAGCAAATAGGACTTGTCCTTTTTAGACTGCTGTTTCACTTAGCACAATGTCTTCAAGTTTCATCCATGCAATAGTATGGGTCAGAATTTCCCTCCTTTTTAAAAACACTTTTTTAATGTTTATTCATTTTTTTTGAGAGAGAGAGAGCGAGAGAGAGAGAGAGAGCAGCATGAGTGGGGAAGGGGCAGAGAGAGAGAAGGGAGACACAGAATCTGAAGCAGGCTCCAGGCTCTGAGCTGTCAGCACAGAGCCTGATGCGGGGCTTGAACCCATGAACTGCAAGATCATGACTTGAGCTGAACTGACTGAGCCACCCAGGTGCCCCTGAATTTCCCTCCTTTTTAGGGCTGAACAGCATCCCATTGTATGTACATACCACATTTTGTTGATCCATTCCTCCACCGATGGACACTTAAGTTGATTCCACCTTTTGGCTACCGTGACTTAATTTGTGGCCTGTCCGGAAGAAGGTCCTATGTGTCCTGGAGGAGATGTGCATGCTGTTGTTGTTGGGTAGAGTCTTCCGTGTTATGCCTGTTGTTCACGCCCTCTAGTTCTTTACTTATCTTCAATCTGGTTGTTCTACCCACTATTAAGATTGGAGAACTGAAGTCCCCAAGCACTGCATTATTGTAGAATTGTTTATTTCTTCCTTCAAGTCTGTCTATTTTTGCTTTATATATTTTGGTGTTCTCTTATTAGGTACATAGATGTTTCTCCTCACTCTTAAGGACTCTGTTTAAATGCTGCCTCCTCCAGCACCCTTGCCCCTGCTTCCCTCAGCCCAGGCAGAATAACCGTCACCTGTGTGTGCCCTAACTAGTATACACCTGTACGTACCACATTCTGCTTTAGTGAATCATTTCCAAGCCTGTTCTTTCAATTAGTTTGTCTTGAAGGACACAAGTTTTTCTTATTTATGTTCGCATCTCCAGCATCTGGCGCGGCAGGTGCCCAGAGAATGTTTGCTGAGTGGACATTTGCTATTGAATGTCATTGTTGTGTCGCCTGTGTTCTTCCTGGGATGAAGGTAATTCATGTCAGAGGCTCTCAATACATTACTGCCTTTTATGTAAGTAACTTATAGCCTCCGGGTACTTGCTCTTCTCTCTCAGATGATCCGCACCACCGCCCTACGGGGGAGGCTGTAGCAGGGTTTACAGCTCCATTTTAGGTCAGAAAACTGGGAACCAGAGACTCAGATAGGATGAGCATCTTGCTAGAGATAGAGATGTCACGTGGTAGGGCTTGGATTTTAACCCAGCTTAGTCTGGCTCCCGATCAGGGCTCCTTTCCTTGTGCCAGCTCCCTGGGAGGCTTCACTCCTCATGGCTGCCTTGGCTGGGATTGTGGCCTCTGTGCAGGGGGGAGGATAAGCCTGACGCACAGGGGGGCTGAGCCTCTCTTCTCTTGGGAAACTTCTGTTTGCCTTTGGTTGTGTTATGAGAAGTTCCAAGCAAGTCCATGAGATACGCCTCATCAGATCCATTTTAGAAACAATGACTACTGAGTACCTTGCTCCCTGTGGCCCAGGTAGGAGCTGGGGCTCCAATCTGGGCTTCCTTGACTGGAAGTATAATGCACTTGCCATTGGACCTGAAGTGCCCTGGGCCATCTTGGGATAGTCAGGAGTTTTTTCTTATTTCGAACTAAAATCTGCTTCAACTACCCTCCCACCCTGTCCCCTGCAGCCCTTCAGGGTAAACCTGTTCTCTCTGCTTCCAGTAACTATGGCCCTCTGAGTTTCTTCTTCTCGGCCCGAATGGCTCCAGTGCCTTCAGGCTCTTCCACTGCCTTTCCAGGGACCTGAAGTTCAGACCCTTTCTCTCTGGACCACCTCCTTCAGATGCGCTGCAGGGAGTCCATCCCCTGGGACTCAGTCACAGGAAGAACACACCCATAACAGGGGTCACTGGGCTGGCAGGAAGAAAGACTTTGGAGGGCCCTCAAGTGGCTTCCTCAGGTGGCTGGGTATCTGGATGTCAGGTAGAGAGCAAAAGGAGGAAGAGGAGGAAACGGAGCCCCAGTGTGTGTAATGGAACAAAAGTAGAAGCTTGGGTGCGGGGCCAAGCTTCTTCCTAGCGTGGGCTCCCTAGTAGGCTCCAGTTCAGGTGAGCCCAACAGGCCCCATGCTGGTTGCAAGGTGAGCTACCTGAGGGGCGGGCTGGACATTCCCAGGCTGTTCCTCTTTGGTGGTTGGAGAGGGGTTTTGGATAGTGTTTAACAGAGCCCATAGTGTGGTCCTTGGGATTTCCGTGACTTGGAATTCTATTTACGGCTCCCTTCCCTGTTCCCGGGGTCCTCTAGAAATGGCTTGACTTACTGGTCCATTGACTGGCCTAGCCAATGAGAGGCAAACAAGGACAGGGCGATCTAGAGAGGGTCCCAGGAAGACCTTCCGGTTTTCTTCTTTTCTTTTCTCTTTTCCTTTCCTTACCTTTCCTTTCTTTCCTCTCTTCTTTTCCTCCCTTCCCTTCCCTTCCCTTCCCTTCTCTCTCTTTCTTTCTCTCTCTCTCTCTTTCTTTCTTTATTTTTTCTTTCTTTCTTTCTCTCTTTCTTTCTTTCGAGGGAATGAGCAGGGGAGGGGCAGAGAGAGAGAGAGAGAGAGAGAGGAAGAGAGAGGGAGGGAGGGAATCCCAAGCAGGCTCCACACTGTCAGCATGAGCCCGATGTGAGACTCGAACTCACCAACTGTAAGATCATGACCTGAGCCAAGATCAAGAGCCGGATGCTTAACTGACTGAGCCACCTAGGCACCCCCAGGTTTATTTTCTTGTACACGATAATAATAGTCGCCCTTACCTTATAAGATTGCTGGATGTGTCTAAAAGGGCAAGGCACATGAGTGCTCAAGAACTGCAGGTGCACCTAGTCCTTGCCCTGTGAAGGCGCCTGGCGGCTCCTCGAGATCTTTCTCCATCACGCTTCAGGGTGAAGTCTGTCACCCACCGTGCTCTGAAAGCATTTGTGGACTCAGAACTGGGCAGGACAGCAGGACTGGATTTTAGTCCTGGCTCTAAATGGCTGTGTGACCTAGGGCAGGCTTCTTCCCCTCTCTGGGCCTCTGTTTTCCTTCCTGGACCACGAAGGCCTTGCACTAGAAGATGTGTGAGGTCCTTCAGCCCGCAGAAGCTGGGTGATCTGGGCCATGGGCAGGGTGCTCCTTCCTCACGCCCTTGCCTCTCTCCCTGGGGAAAGACATCTCCCTCCAGTCCGCCCTTGGCCGAGAGCTCTGCTGGTTTCCTAGGCAGGCCCCACAAGATGGCATGCTGGAGGCGGGTCTAGAACTAGGGGTTCTGAGGCTGAGAATGTCAGTTCCCCTTGCACGAGGTCAAAACCTGAGCCTGGTGCCTCCCTGCCGAATGCCCTGAAGACACCCCCGGGGAAGTGCTGCCTGGATTACTTTCAGGGTTCCTGCCCCACCTGCCCCGGACAGCCTAACCCATGTCCTCAAATCACGGGGAGAGTTCAGCATGTCCTGCTATGACACATGGCCAGAGGGCAGTAAAACAAGCCCTCCTGGCGGGCAGGTGATCCTCCCGGAGCCAGCCAGGCCTGACTCAGAGCCTGGGCCTGCCAGCCCCTGACCCGGCGGCTGCCCGGGCCACGCTACACAGCCCTCACCCCGTGGGGGAGGGGATCAGGCTGCAGGAAAGCGTGTCCCTTGCCCTGAGGCCGAGGGAGGGAATGCGATATCAGCCTGGCACCGGCTGGCCTGAGAGAACAGCTGACTCTCTGCAGGGAAAGCTGAGATGAGGTCCCAAGTTCAAGACTGGCCTGCAGCCTCACAGCAGGGATTGCTGGTGGTCTGAACCCCTGCCAAGGACCCTCTGAGGCCAAGCCCCTAATCCCATCCCCCGCCTGACTGTGTTTGACCTTCACTTGGTTCCTGTCCTTCTTCAGGGTCTGGCTTTCCTGTTGGGGGTGAATATGAAGGCATTAAGAGAACGAGTTTTGCGGTGTCTTTACTTAAAATTCGGGGAGCCTGTTCCTTCAGCCTTTAATGGAAATGTTACTATGAAGGGTAAGTATATGCTGTGTAATTACGTGCTGGAGTGACATTCTCTTCACCACAGACCCGCCTGTCCCCACCATGTCCTCTGTCTCAGCTGGTCCCCATTCTCCATTTTCTGGAAGGAAAGCTCCCTTCACACTGGGTTATAGGGAACGACCATCTGGACATTACCTTGTTTACTCGAAGAGGTCCAGACTGGCCAAGAAGGTCTAATTTCTAGTTCCATCTCTACCGGCGGCATCTTGAGCAATTCTCTTCCCCTTCCGGACTCAGTTTCCCTCTTTGTAGTGTGAGGTGTTTCTTTCCAGGTTTGTCTCGGGGTCTCTAATTTCTCCTTGGAAATTTAACTGCACCCCTCCCCCCGGCGCCGCCCTTTGTCTCTCAACTGGGTTAAATGGGAATGTCTGAGAAATGAAACATTTCGGCTGGAGCCCAGCTCAGGACAAGGAAACCTCTAATCTCTAATGTGGAGGACAGTTCGAGAACGGCTGGCCTCACCCTGTTTGCAAAACAGATAAGACACCCTGTTCCTGTGGTGCCCCCCCCCCCATACACACAGCACTGGGGGGGCAGGGGTAGGCAGGGGCTTTTGGAGAACGTTTGTCCCTGAATGAAAGGCAGGCGGAAAAATGTGCTTGGCAGGGGGCCGTGCTGGGATTCTCTTCGCGGAAGAGCCGTAACTTATTTTTCCACGGACCTCGAGATGGTTGAAGAGGATTCCAGAAACTTCATGTGAGCAGTGAGGACCGGGTATCCTGGGGGCTGCCGGCCAGTAAGGCGAGCTCTCTGTGTTGGCTGCCACCACCTGCTGACTGGGAGCCGGCCGCCGCCGCCCGGGGCCCTCATGGCATCCCAGGTCATGTGAGAGACTTATCAGGAAGCCGGTGCTCATCCGTCAAGCATCCGGGGGGAACCTTTGCCACGGAGCTGTCAGCATGCCTGTACCAAATGGGTTCACCTGCGTGTGCCAGTGGAAGGGCCACATTCCAGGCGGCCCTCCTGGCTGTCCTGTCACCCTGCTCTGTGGCCGACAGACACCCACAGCCGTATCTCTCGTCCCTGCTGCCAACGGCCTGGGTGCTTGCTTGAGCAGCTGGGCTTTTAGCTTGTCGCCGGAGAGAACCCTGTGCTTCGGCTGCTGAGGAGCTGAGCTCTGAACAGTGAGCAGGAGAGGAGGAGGAAGAGCTTTCTGGAAGCGAAATTGTGTGGGAAGATTCATAACAAATTTGGGCAATACAAATTAAACCGACTTGCGTAGACTAGATCAAAGGTTCCTATGCATCTGATCCCAAACCTGTGATGATTTGCAAAGGATGTTCATTCTTCACAGCAAAATGGGGAAAATAAAGCTAATAGAATGAGTTTTGTAAAAACCGATGTAGCTTGAGGAATTTTTCTTCATTTTAAGAGATATATTTTTTTTCTTTCTTTCTTTCTTTCTTTCTTTCTTTCTTTCTTTCTTTCTTTCTTTCTTTCTTTCTTTCTTTCTTTCTTTCTTTCTTTCTTTCTTTCTTTCTTTCTTTCTTTCTTCTCTCTTTCTTTCTATCTTTCTTTCTTTCTTTCTTTCTTCCTTCCTTCCTTCCTTCCTTCCTTCCTTCCTTCCTTCCTTCCTTCCTTCCTTCTTTCTTTTCTTTTCTTTCTTTCTTTCTTTTTTTCTGTGAAATGTGTATTTATTTTTGAAAGACTGCAAGCAGGGGAGGGGCAGAGGGAAGGGGACAGAGGACCTGAAGTGGGCTTTGCGCTGACAGCACAGGGAGCCCAATGTAGGGCTCTAACTTATGACCATGAGATCGTGACCTGCTCAACTCACTGAGTCACTGAGGTGCCCCACCTTGCTCTTTTTTAATGTTAAAATGTTTCTTTCTTATAAAATGTTAGTGATATTTGAGGGTAGTTGGTTTTAAAAACATACCTACCCGATAACCTATGTCAATCCTCTGTCATTAAGATAATTATTTTTACTGAGGGATAAATTTCAAAGATCTAGGAACAGTGTACTCTCAGAGGACTCATGAATGGAAGGTAATGGAAGAAAAGGGAAGGCAGTGGAAGGCCTCAGTCTATAAGCAGCAGGTGACTATGCCTGTTTTGCTCCCTGTGGTAAGCTCAGCATCTAGCACGTGGGGCAGTAAAGTGTTTTTTTGTTTGTTTGTTTGTTCTGTAAAGGGCCTGGTACTAAATATTTGAGGCTTTGGGGGCCATACCGCCTCTCTCACAACTGCTTGACTCTGCCCTCATAGCACGAAAGTTTCCTTAGACGATACGTAAATGAGTGATCGGGGCTGTGTTCCAATAAAACTTTATTTACAAAAACCTGTGGCAAATCATGGAAAGAGACCAAGTGTCCATTAACTGACGAATGGATAAAGAAGATGTGGCACATATATACAATGGACTACTACGCAGCAATGAGGAAGAATGAAATCTGGCCATGCGTAGCAACATGGATGGAACTGGAGGGTATTATGCTGAGTGAAATAAGTCAGTCACAGAAAGACAGATACCATATGTTTTCACACATAGGTGGATTTTGAGGGACTTAGCAGAAAACCATGGGGGAGGGGAAGGGGGGGAAAGCCACAGAGAGGGAGGGAGACAAAACATAAGAGACTCTTAAATACTAAGAACAAACTGAGGGTTGATGGGGAGTATGGGAGAGGGGGAGAGAGGGTGACAGTCATTGAGGAGGGCGCTTGTTGGGATGAGCACTGGGTGTTGTATGGAGACCAGTTTGACAATAAATTATAAACAAACAAACAAACAAAAACCAAAAACCTGTGGCAGACCTGATCTGGCTCCGGGGTCACGGCTTACCCCGATTTTAGCGCAATGCCTAGTATCTAACAAGAATTCAGTAGCTTTTCCAGGGGGCAGGAGGAAACATTGCAGGGGTCTGAGGTGGGATTTCAGAAAGATCAGTGTGGCCGGCTGTGTGAGTTGGGCAGGGGAAACACGAGGTGGAGCCCAGGCCTGGAGTGTCGGGGGCTCAGCCTGGAGCAGGGCGGGAGGGCAGGAGGGAAGATATGGGAACGAAGGAGCCTGTGTGATGAGGGTATGTTTAAAGAGGGAAGGAAAGGTCACGGGTAGCTGAAATTAAAGTCCCGATACCTTCGACGATGCCTCTCATGCTGCAAACCATGCTTCTAGAACTCAGAGCCTTATTCGATCTTAAATTAAAAAGCTTGGCTCCTCCAAACCACACTCTTGGCTTTCAAGAGTGTTTTTGCTATGACTTTCCAAAGCCCACTCTGAAAGCCAAGAATCTGATTCTTTGTTTTTTCTTTACATTTCAGCTATGCCAGCTTTGCCCAGAGGCAACAAGTCCTGTATGTCTTAGCCTCCTGACTTTGCTTTAATGGGAGAGGGGTGTGGATCACACACACACAAAAAAAATTAAAAAAAATTAAAAGAGAGAGAAAGAAAGAGAATGAAGATGTACTTGTTAACTTATCAAAGTGTTTTTCTTCCATATTTGGTACTAATAAGAGGCAAGAAAGTCTGGGGAGGGCGCTGTTCTTGGTGAAGGCATGCTCAGTAGTTTTTGGACATCTGAGGTGATGGGGGGGCGTTCATTCGGGATGTCTGGGGATCAGAATTGTTGAGCATTGCTCATGACTTTGAAATTTATAAACATCGACATCTGTCTTCGCAGATGACCTACCGAATCATATTCCCCTAGAAAGCAGAACTAAATGAGATGTTTAAGGGATCAGAAAGTGAAATGGACTAGTTGATTTCTTTCCCTGTGCAAGGTAGGTGTGGGCCCTACAAATGGTCATCTGGTCTCAGAAGGAACATTTCTAATAACAGGTGCATATCTTCCTCCCAAGGCCAGCCGGAGGGTAAGGAAGTGTTTCTTTACATGGAAGTAAAATCTTCCATCCTGCAGCTCTTGACCATTGTTGGCCCCAGCCCCTGGGGCCCCCTCAGACCGCCTCTACTCCTTCAGTTCCAGCTTGGCCCTTCAAGTTTGAAAATAGGACTATGGCTTCTGTGTTTGTTCTTACCCAGATAGAATAGCTCCGGTTCCTTGAGGAAGTATGCAGTACTTTGACAGTAGAAATAATGAATCATAAACAATCAATTAATGATAATGGATACTTTGAAGGAAGAAAAATACCAATATTACCATAAAAAGTGACAATATTAAAATCATAGCCTTTACTTTCCAATGATTGAGGATTTAACATATGTCAGGCATTGTGCCCATGGGATGAACTTTTTCTACCTCGAAAACAGCCATATGAGGTAAGGACCACTTGACAGTTAAGGAAAAGGAGACTCAGAAAGACTAAGTACTCTGATAAAGGTCCCACAGCTACCGATGGAGGTGGGTTTTGAATCCAAGCACAACTTCTTGAGTTCAAGGTCTAACGTCCATGGGCATAGCCTTACTACAAGATCCGGCAGGCAACAGTGACCTTTCGCAGAGAGTTGGCTGCTGGTCTCTTCCTTCCGTGGTTCAGAGGAAGAGCAGGGGTCGGAGTGTCAGGAGATACGGTTCCAGTGTGGTGTAAAATCTGCATGACGTCGCTTCCTTGCCTGAATGTCGAAAATGGCGTCTGAAACAAGGATGTGTCAAAGATGGTCTGTGAAGTTGCTAGCGGCTTGTGATTTGAACTTTCCAGCCTTCCTTGAATATGCGCTGAACTCTCAGACTTCTGGGCCTTGGAGGCTTCGGTCTCCTTGCCTGGAAGTTTCTTTCATCTCTGCTGCTTGACTAATAAGAACACACCTTCTGAGACGAGGTCTGAACATTGTTCTCTCTGCGTGGCCTTTCCCGAGCCCCAGCAAAGGTCAGCCCTGCTCCTCCCTGTTCCCTAGACGCTTGTACAAACATCTGTTCTAGAACCTGCGATTGTTCCCCAGATGGACGGTGAACTTGTCAAGGACAATGACTTGTTTGTTCGTGGTGACCTCAGCACTGAGCACAGAGGACGTGTGTCTTCGAAGGACTCCTGGACGGCCCTGCCGGCGCCGTTTCACCGGCACATCTGCTAGGTGGCGCTGCAGCCCGCGGGAATGTGTCCGGCGTCCGGGCAAAACCGCAGGTCCTGCCAGAGGAGGCCGCGGCCTCGGGCCAAGCTGGCTTGGCCGGAAGCCCAGGAAAAGTACAAGTTTCCATTCCTCACCGCCCCTCCTCCCCCATCTGCTCAGTTCTGAAGGCTACTAGGACTGAACCCTCTGTATTCCCCACTGCTCGATGCGCCCTTTCCTCTCCTCTGCGGCCTCATAGCAGGGGAATTTAGGCCATTCCTTTCCTCTGTCTTTGGACTGTTCCAGGTTTACTGTCCAATGTAGGTACCATCTGCTCCTTTTTGCCACGTGGTCTCCTTACCAATTTCTCTGACAAGAGGAGAGGAAAGATACAGTTCGGCATTTCGTGATAATATTTCTGGACCAAATGAACCCCTATTTCTGATCCTCTTCCTGTTCGTTCAGTTTCGTTCATTTTCTTTAGGTTTTTCTATTCTCGTCTGTCCTCTTTCTGCCCCTTCAGTGAGTCAGCACACCCTGAGCACACCTCAGCAGAGGGGAGGCAGGGGGGGCAGCGATTAAAGGCACTGGAGCCGGCTCTCCAGGTTTGGTTCGTGGTCTTGCTGCTTCCTTGTATGATCTTGCATAGGTTACTTGACCTCTTGGTGACTCAGTTTCCTCATCCGTAAAACGGGAGTTGTTGTGATGATTAAATGAGTTCTTAGGGCCTTATTTTACAAGGGGCTGGTGAACACTGAGGGCTACCAAGTGCTTGTTAAGAAAACTTACAGCTGGAATTCGTGTGCTCTGTGTGCAACGTACCTCTCGGGTTGAGAGTCCCAAGAAGGCAGGGGTTCGGTTAGTCTCGCTACTGTCTCACCCTTAGCCTCCGGAAGAGTGCCTGGCATATGAGAGAGACACTTAATTAAAATTTTTGGAAGACCCGCAGTCTCTTTTGTTTCTCCCTCGTCATAACGATGAACTAAAATTAGGATAGACGATATCTTTTTCCCATTTAAATTGGTTAGGATTTAAAATCAATTATACTTAGTGTTGGCAAGAGCATAAAATGGATGCTTTTATTTATTTCTGGTGGAGTGTAAAATGGTAGAACCTTTCTGGAAGGCAATTTGACATTATGTAGAAAAAGCCTGGAAGAAGGTTTGTAAAAAAAATTCGAGTGTTTAGGTATGCACAAAGTGTTAAGTACAGAGGTGTTCCTGACAGCAGTGTTTATTCTATTAAAAAAATCACTAATGATTGAACAGAAATACTGAAATGGTTAAATAAACGACATGCCCGTGTGATGAGATATTAGGCAGCTATTAAATGATCCCTTCCGGGGGAGAGTTAAAGAGGTAGGAAAACGTTCCTGAGACCAGCGTAAATGGAAGAAGGAATCTACAAAACTGAGTACACAGAATGGGTACATCGCTTCACCTCTTTGGTCCCAATTTCCTTATCTGTAAAATTAAAACAGTTACGGCACCTACCTCTTAGGATTGTTACAAGGCTTACAAAAGTAATTTTTTTTAAAAAAACCTTAAAATATTATATTAGTCCGGGCATGGGAGTAAGGGCGCAATAAATGTTAGCAACTGTCACAGAACCTGCCAGAAGAACAAGACTGGGAGGAAATAGAGCGGAGGGTTACTAGTACTTGATCTCGGGTGGTGGGATTATAGGAGTTTTCATTTTCTTCTTTATAAAATAAAATATGTGTAGAGCAGCTAACAAAATGCCGGACCACAGTAGGTGCTCAATAAAAGGTAGACAGCATTATTCTAGTCTTCTCTATTTTCTGTCTCTTTTTAATAATGAATGTGTGTTATTTTAAAGCTATTTAATACAGCCGTGACACTAGTGCTTTGTATTTATTAACTAACCAACCAGGAACTAACAGGCACTGTACCTCAGTCTGTGTGACAGCCACTTCAGCCCTATGGCGAGGACACCGACCGTGACCCTTTTCCCTTCGAGCGAGCGAAGCACCACCAACTCAATTCTGCTTGCATCATCTTCTTTTTAAGACCATCCCAAATATTCTTTCCCTGTGGCCATCATTTTTGTGATAACACGTTCCTTCTATGATTCAGTAGTTTTCTCTTCTGCCATTTCCTCCTCAGACTTTCCTTTTTCACAGCAAATTCCATGACTATCTTAACTGCCTTCCCCCGATTTTATCCCACACCAACACTCTCCTTTCCTATCCAAAACAAATAATGTGTCTTCTCTCCCTTGTAAATGAAGTCAAGACTGTTGATATTAATCATTTCAATCTCTTTTAAGTCCAAATAAAAAGTATATGAGTAAGTCAGGATTACAAACCAGAGAGGAAAGGATGACTAATTTGATGAAAGATATTGAGAAATATAACCAACTATTTTGGAAAAAAAAAAAAAGAGAGATTCCTACGGCATACCGCACAACAAATAAATTCCAGATGCATTAAAGAGTCATAGCTAGCGAAACCTGAAAAAGATATTGGTGACGATCTCATCTCAGCGTGGGGAAAAACTTTCTAAAGACTTATGATGTGTGAAGGCGTATCTACGTGTCTACATAAACATAAAATCTTTTCTAACGCAACAAAGTCCAAAACAAAGTGGCACACACAAACATATCTGCAAGATTTGTGACAAAAGTAGATTATGCTTAAGACAGGAAAAGACAGAAAAATGGGCAAAGATCAGAAAAGTTGAAAGATAAGTGACAGACGAAAAAAGTCTGTAGTGTGTAAAACAGATCAAGTATTAATAAAGCATTAATTGTAAAAGTGCTCCTCCAAATCCATGTGAAAAAAGACGACTCAAAAGAAAAACCAGCAAAGGCTGTGAACAGGCACACCCCTGAGGCAGAAATAAAAAGGGCCAACAAAGATTTAAAAAGCTACACTCTCACCAATAGCCAGGGAAATGTAATTCTTAAAAAAAGTCCCCTTCCCACCTAACGAATTGGCAAGAATCAAAAGTGAAAAATCACCAAAGTTGTAGTGGATATGAGGGAAGCAGTCGCTCTCTTAAGCTCTCGCTGTTGAGATGATGTAAATGAATAAAGTCTTTAGGACGGCAATTTGGCAGTAAGTGTTTAAACTATTGGTCCTTTTTAGTGTAGCAAATTCAGCTTCAAGAGATATAGCCTCAGAAATACTATACGTGTGCACAGAGACGCATGCAAAAGGTGCTAATTGCTTCCTGCAGTAAAAAGGTGAAGGAAAAGGGCTTCGCATGTTGTGGAGAACACTTACGGAAGTGCACACAAGCCTACGCGTGAGGATGGTCGCTGTAGTTTCGGAAGGACTTGGAGATACCTCATGTCTAATAAGAGCAGATAATGCAAATAGATTATGTGCATCCACTTAATGGAATACGACTCAGCTTGTAAAATGAATGACTCAATCTCTATGTGCAGATACGGAAATATTTGCATGATAATTTAAAAAATCCAATAACGTCCATAATCATTAAGAAGCAGGTTGCAGGACTTTAGGTGACATCTGATCCCACTTATGTAAATGAAACTAGGGACACCGCAATCCAGCTGTGTGCTTGGGTGGGGGGGGGGCTACTGATGGAGGCTGAGCTGGGACTGTTGATAACGCTGAGTGGTAGCCCTTGTTCCCAACATGCATTGCTTTTCACACGTTACTGCCAGGGGAGGGCTCGTGCCTGAGCATTCTTCCTGCACCAGTCTGCTGGGTGGACTTTGGACTCCTTTGCCTTTTTAAGCGGGTTTAAGGTAGGACATGACCCTATTATCGAATTCTAAAGGTTTTTTTTCCCCTAGGAAGTGAATGGAATGGTCACCATTTCTCCATGAGAGAAGGAGGACAAACCAGTAAAGCTCCCAGAAAATCTTGGGCTCGGTACCAGGAGATCTTTTCCATAATGATAGCGGATCCTAAGCGGGCCAGGCGGGAGGACTCTCTGTACCGGAAGGAAGGAGAGAGACCAAATGAGCCTTAGTCTGTGAGACCTGTTTGGACAGCCCTTTCTCTCAAGGTCCTTAGTCTCCTGTAAAGAGAAAATCTGCTTCTTTGTGGTTCTAGCCTAGGTTTGTTTGCAATCAGGCTTGTCTTCCTAAGGAGAACATTTTAGAAACTCAATGACAGTGTCCTGTTTTCTGTGTCCGTGTCATGGTGTAGAATCCACCTGTCACTTGAGGGGTTCAAGTCGAGGCCACAGTGCGGTTGTTAGAGGAGCCGATAAGGGGAATCCCCATTGGTGAGCGGTTGTCCTGGTAGGTCCACTAACCATGGTTCCTTAGAATTCTCTTAGATTATATGAAACTAAGACTTGTTGGTGAAAGGCTATATTCATTTTCATTATCCACTTGTCCCTGTGGCCTTTTTCTCTGTGAGTTGCCTAAAGGTCTTAGCAAATGTGACTAGAGAAGGAATCTGTAAAGGAATGGGTTGTGGAGAAATGAGTGGCTGTCCCCGGTAGTAGTGAGACCCTGATTGGCCTTGTGGTGCTTGTCCTTGAAAGGGGAATAATTCTGAGCGATGATCCTCATGGAGAGATCTTTCCTTCTTTTGAGTTAGGATGGGTGTGGCTCTGAATTAATATGTGTTTCTATAAACTGCCAGTGAATGAGAGGTAAAAAGCCACCGGTTGGGACTTTGTAAGGGGTCAGATGGTCGGGGCGGCCACATGAGTGACGACGGAGGATCGCAGCGGTCCGTTTCCCTGTGAGCTCAGTGGTTCTGCTTTGAAGAAAAAGATGGCTGAGCATCTCCGAATGTCTTATTTTCCATTTGGAATTCCTTTAGTTACTCAGAAGATTAAGACTATTTTAGAAAAGTATACCAAAACACAGTGTTCTGGATTTTCTTTCTCTAAACTACTTACATTTCATTTTTCCTGAATAAATACTTTTCTTTAGGTGTCATAATTTTTGTATACTGGTTATATTTTTAAAGCTGTTTCACAGTAATTGGATAATTTTGAGTCGTGAAAAGAGAAAAGAAGACAATATATATGTGCCGATTATTAGAAACTCATAATTTTACAAAATTGACCTGGTATTTACAATGAAACAAAACAAAACAAAAATTCCTAGTTATTTACTTGCAGCCTTGGTAGAAACTCAGTCCTAAGAATTTTAAGACACTGACGAAACAACCCTTCCTTCTGCCCTTTTGAGCCCTCCTCCTCTTGCCTTCTAAGGAGTGTAGGTAACATTTTCTCTTCTGTATATTTGATGATTCTGTCTTAACTGGATGATCCCATTAATGTGCAGTCCTAACTCTTTCCTTTTTAAGAAAGCAGCTAATGTTCCCCATCCCACACCGGTACTTCCCACCTCTTTCCTCTCCTTTCACAGCTAAATGCCTCCACAGAGTTGCCTACACTTGCTGCCCCATTTCCTCACCTCCCTCTTGGCCCTCGACCCCTCCACTCTAACTTCTGGCCCTGTCAGCTTACCAAAACCATCCTTAGTAAAGTCACCAAGAACTTCCACTACACTGCATCCAGTGGACATTTTCAGCACACTGTTGACAATCTCGTCTATCCTGAAGCCCTTCTCCAGTGATTTCTGAAGTGGGACTCTCTTGTTTCTTCCTTCACCTCTCAGGCTGGCAGGCAATTCTTCATCTTTCCTACCCTTTCGATGTTGGTATCCCTCAACTTCTCATTGGAGGCCCTTTTTCTCCTTTTCATTTCCTACTGTCTTCCTCAGTGACCACGTTGACCAGTCTTTAGAAAAGCAACTTCAGTTTATTTGTCCCCAGTCTGAGTGTCTCCTTTGAGCTCTGGATCTGAATATCCAGCTGGCCACCTGCCTTGGCTTGGATGTCTCAACGGTTCCTCAAAGTTGTGTGCCCAAGGCTGAACTCAGGATCTTCCTCTACCCACCCCTCATCTGTTCCTCTCTGAGTGAATGCACCAGTAACCCATGTGTTTTCACAACTCGGGAAACTAGATTTCATCCTTGACATCTCCCTCTTGTCCCTTTTTTTCTGTGAATATCTCTTGAAGCACCCTCTTCTCTCCATCTTTACTATATTAAAAGTATAAAATAAAAAAGGTGACTTTGAGCCCGGCTAGCTCAGTCGGTAGAGCATGAGACTCTTAAAAGAGGCGACTTTGAAAGGGAGCGAGCTCACCACTGTTGGTTTTATCCAAGCAGAGACTGGTTGGTCACTTGGCATGAATGATACAGTAGGGGCTGCGAGTGTTTGCTCACCTTCTCTCACTTGAGTGTAGGGTGAGAATTCAGCCCTTCATTCTCTAGGACCAGACTTTCTTCTGCTTGCGAAGCCACTACTCCATGGAGCCCAGAGAGCTCTTTGAGGCCATGAGGCCAACTTTTAACCAAAGTCCCTTTTAGGAGAGGCCTGAGTGCCTCAGAGCTGTGAGGGTCCCCAGGCAGCATCCGGTTCAGATGGGAAAGTTGAGGCTCAGATTAGGGCAGAGACTTACTCTAGGTGAAAGCGAGCCAGTGGCAGAGCTGGGGCTAGGACCCAGTCTTCTGCTTTCCAATGCTTTATCTTCTCATTATCCCCTATTGGCCCTCATCACTCCACTCTGTCTCATTTAAGGCTGGTGGGTAATAATTTGCACCAGACCCTGTCAGATGATAAATTATACCTCTCAAGTAGGAAGGATGCTCCAACACTGCTCTGGGCTAGGTAGGGTGTTAAAAGACAAGAACTATTTGTTTGAGACACAAACAAGGAGACTGGAGACAGAGTAACACTGTGAGGACAAGGTCCCAGTGGATGCTTTCTTTGTTCGCCCTCATAGCTAAGGACTTTAAGTTCAGGCCCATAACTGTGTGGAGGATGTTTCCTGGGGTGAGGGGGAGGGCAATATTAGAATCTGTGGGTTGAGGGGCATGCAGTTTGAAAAAGGATATTCCATATCGTCACATAGTTTTATGTCAGGAAAACACAAAATAGCTAACAGATTCTTAGCGAACACTCCAGGAGTACAGCTTGATGAAATCTTCATGGTTGATAGGGTCACACAAAAGATACGGTGTTCTAAATTAAAGCATTCTAAATTAGCCCTAAGGGTAGTTGAGATGATGGCCAAAAAATTCTAAATCTCTCAAAAAACAACACAGAATAACTAGAAGGATAAATAAAACAGCACAAAATCCATGTCTTCAGTGTAACTAGAAGAAAGAGAATGCATACATTTCAAATTTACCCACAATAGATAAAGAAACACTAACTTGCAGCAAATTAACTCATGCTTTGCCCACTGGCATTCACAAAGAACAAGGACAGTAGGGAAAAGGCTATATGGAGGGTGAAGAGGGTAGATACTGACGAACCCACGCTTGATCTAAAGTCACTGCTGGAGAGGCAGAGTCTACCCCAGGTCAGAAAATACTGAAAAGGAGTCCTTGTATATCTGAGCACTTGCTATAAGAAAGGAATGTAAAACTATGCTATTTAAGGGAGCAGTTTTCAAAAGACATTGCTTCTGAGCAAAGAGAATGTGAAAGGGTAGGGAGAGATGGCTTTTGGAAATTTAGTGGCAATGGTGAAAAGAAGCAAAGGAGAAATTTTGGTGTCTTGCAAATAAGAGAGAACCCCAAAATTTGGAAGACACAAAATTTCTGCCCCAACCTCAAAGAATAAAAGCCACCTTTAAAGATATTATGCTTTGATACATGGACACAAAAGGGAACACTTGAATTTGGAATCTAAGAGAGTTGGTTGAATTCAGGAAAGAAATGTAAACAAAAGACAAAAGCATACCAGAAATCAGGATCAAGTGTCCTTGGGCACTTTTTCAGGTGCCCAAGAAAGAATCAATTAAAATAAAATTTTAATTAGGGAAATTGAAGAAAGGTGGGGTAACGATCAAAAGAATGGAAGCACGATAAAGTGAGAAGCAAAAAGGGTCAAAGAAAACGTGGCTGAAATGGCAGACAGACAGGCAAAGTAGAAACAACATATATATAATTGGAGTAACTGAAGAGGATAATTCCAGAAGACTTTATGGAAATAAAAGATCAGGATCTACATATTGAAAGGGCCCACTGGGTACCCGAGAAAATTTACTCATGAATATCAACTCTATGACATCTTCTAGTATAACAGTTAGACTTTACTTTTTTATTTTTTTAACATTTATTTACTTTTGGGAGAGAGAAAGAGAGAGAGAGAGAGAGAACAAGTGGGGGAGAGACAGAGAGAGGGAAACAGAGGATCAGAAGCAGGCTCTGGGCTGACAGCAGAGGGCCTGATGTGGGGCTCGAACTCAGAAACCGCGAGATCATGACCTGAGCCAAAGTTGGATGCTTAACCAACTGAGCCATCCCAGGTACCCCCTAACTGTTAAACTTTAGACAAAGAGAAAGGCCACCAAGCAAAACAGGTAAAAAGATGTATAAGAATAAGAATTAGAACTGAGGTTCTTTGGAGCAATAGATAAGTTAGATGGATTTTTACCTATTGTAAAGGAGAAGTCCAGTTTCCTTACAGTACCAGTAGTTTAAAACTAAAGAGCAAGTATGGCTTGAAAGTCACTAAGTTGAATAATATTAAAGTAGAATCATTCTGACGTAATTAAAGAGACAGCGGATTTTCCTGCAAACTGGATTTTCCTGCAACACATAATATTGGACTGGAATGTAGAAAAGTGAAATTGTGGTATAAAGTAGCTCATTTAATCACAAAGAATGATATTAAAAATATTCATCCAATGGAGACACTCTCTCAACCTTACATTTGGAATACTGCCAAAAACTACTTGGAGACGAATACTGGGATATTTTTTTTTTCTATTCAGTTCCATAGTCCAGTGTCAATGTGATTGCTGAAGGTATCAAACTTCAAATTTTACAAAAAAGCCAAGCATAACTCATTTTACTTTTTTAGTTGTAATGAATCCACAGAGGAAAAGAATTGAGTATAGTTATTTCTTTACACCTGGTATAGGGTTAGAGATACCTTTGAATCAAAAGTGCTATTTTTAAAAGTGTTGAAGATCATCATTGAAGTTGGTGAGGTCCTTCAAGCTGTGCCAAAATTATTTGAGGTTAGTGAACTAAATTGGGGGGAAAATACTTACAGAGTACCTGACAGTGGTCCAGCAAAGCTAGATTTTTTTTTAATGGAAAAAAATTCTTGGACTTCACCTGTTTTTAGGATATACGTTGACATTACTGATAATCAATTTATTAGAGGATTTTAATCTTGTCAAGAAAGTAATTTTTTATTTGAAAATTGGGTAGAAGCATCAGGTTATGTGCTTTGCAGAAAAACTGAATGTGAATAAGAAAGTTCTGTCTATGTGAGGTTCACTGACTGTCACTGGTTCCGTCTTTGAAATTCTAGAGAAAAGATTAGCTGTGTCATTTAAAAAAGTGAGATATTTATTTCTGAAATATATTTGGAACATCGAATGCATTGAAATTGAAAATCGAAGTATATAAGCCAAATTATTATTCATCGTGTTGTCCTCCAGACATAATTTCCCTTCCCCCAAAGACATTGCGATGATTTCTAAGGGACACGCTACGCTCCAGGGTGGCATGACTCAGAATGAGAAACGGAATTTCCGAAAGAAGGCCTGCAGGGCAGTCCTCAGAAGTTCTCCGGATTCTCCACCTGCCGAATCGAATTGCAGTCTGGGAATGACACAGTGACACACGAAAAGGGACTGGCGGTACAGATACGATGGGCTCCCCAAAGTGAGGATTTCCCGGATATAACGGCGTAGGTCAGTGGTTCTCAGACTTTCTGAGTTCATGCCAAATGTTCAAACACTAGAGTTTTTGGCACTACGCGTGAAGCACCTTGACCACTGGAACATTTTGACCATTGGAATCATTTTCTCAAAACTATGGTGTAAAATCAATGTCACTACCAACATACTTCGGGAAACACTTTCCTAGATGACAATGAGTTTGTCCATATAGAGCTTGAAAGAACAATACTGTGACTGAAGAATTAAACTCTGTCAAGATGTTCATGCGTGAAGCGACTGGAAATACTAAGTTGTATGAAAGGTCCCAGAGCATACGTGGTATACACACTTTCTCTGAAATAACTACTTAAAGATATTCTTTCCAGGGGCACCTAGGTGGCTTAGCTGGTTAAGCGTCCGCCTCTTGATTTCAGCTCAGGTCATGATCTCACGGTTATGAGTTCGAGCCCTGCGTCAGACTCTGCACTGGGGCATGGAGCCTGCTTCAGATTCTCTCTCTGCCTCTGGCCCTCCCCAGCTCACGTTTTCTCTCTCTCTCTCTCTCTCAAAAACAAAAACATAAACAAAAACACACCATAACAACACCTTAAAAAAAGGTTTTCTTTCCAGTATATTTCTATTTGAAAAAATAACGAATAAAATATTCTAAATCGTTGTGGATATAAAAGTAAACATTTTCTTTTCAGAGAAAAACACGACATTGTGCTTTCTTAAAAGGATACAGAAAGTATTAAACTAAACACAATAGCAGGAGGTAATGAAGTTAGAAGTAGCAATCAGCAAATTAGGAAACAAAATCTAAGAGCTGATTACTTTAAAATAGACAAATCTCTGTTAAATGTAATCCATCCAAAGGGCAAAAATATAAACACGAACACACATACACGCTACCAGAAAGCATATTCAAAATCATTATGTTGGCAGTTTCCATTTGGCTACAGACCTTTCTTCTCCCCCTGCCTCCTCTTCTCTCCCGTTCCATCTTCCCCCTCCCTCAGGTGACCCCGGAAATGACCTGATAGCTTCCGTACATTTCTCTACGCTCATATAATCCTAGACAACAACATATGCCCATATGTGGGATTTTTTTTCTTGTTTAATTTTTATAAAACTGGGTTCTTATTAAAAACCTTTCTCTTCAAATTATTTTTTCCACTTAATAATAAACTCAATATTATTTTTATTTATTATTTATTTCCACTAAATAATAAAACATCCTCAGATGTATTATATTACTGCTGATCAAAGCACATATATGTTTTAAATATTAATAGATATGGACCCTTTATTGTTCTTGTTGGGGTGCAGTCCTGGGATCTTGCTGAGGGTTCCGGGGCTGGTTTCCTTCATCCCTCCCAGCACACAGCCTGGCACAGGCTAGACTAGACCTTTAGAAGGGCTTCAGGGGAGTGGATAGCTCTGATTCTCAGAATTTCTTTTTATTTATTTGTTTGTTTATTTATTTTTGAGAGAGAGAGAGAGAGGGAGGGAGAAAGTGAGGGAGAAGCAGAGAGAGAGAGAAGTGGGGTTCACCCGAAGCAGGGTTCATGCTCCCCTGAAGTGGGGCTTGAGCTCACCCTATGCAGGACTCGAACTCCCAGACCAGGAGATCACGACCTAAGCCGAAGTCAGATGTGTAACCGACGGAGCCACCCCGGTGCCCAGGATACCCGGAATTTCTCATTTCCAGGGACTTGTAGGTCGTCCAACCTGATGGCCCACCCAATTTCTGGAATTCCTCTTTAGACCATTAAGCAGTTATTTTTCCAGTCTCTGCTTACATACCTCCGGTGGTGAGAGACTCACTATTGCTCAGAGCGCACATTCTACTTTTTAAAACAGCTCCATTTTTAGAACTTTCTAATTTTAGTCAATAGGATGAATTTTTCCACCATCTGCATCAAGTTTTGGTTGGAGACTGCAGAGACATGCAGAGAGAGAGTGAGCCGGTAAATAAGAATTGTTCTGGATTTATGGCTGAGGTTACGCAACAGTAAAAAGAGTGACAAAGCACACAAAATCACTTTAATAAGCTTGCTCAGCTAGTCAGAAGCAAGCTCTCGGAAATGTCTATACATTTCTGCCTGCTCTGTTTACTGGGAAAATCCTTATACGGGTGTTATTTACAAATCCAGACAGGAGTTTATAGAGGGTCTGAAGACAGCAGTTTGTAGAGAGCTTGATGTATTTGTGAGCATGCTAATCTTCTACAACTTCTTTTTCTGCTCCACAATTGTGGGGAGCGGAGTGAAGTTCCGAGGGTGCGTTTGAAAGCTCCAGTAAGAAAGGGATTTGACTTTCTACTTCTAAGATAGTTTTGTTGCCTTCTGGAGGGGACGCTAGGATCTTAGGAGATGTCTCCCAGACACCCAGAATGCCCTGTGGAATTTAGCCAGAACAGCAGACTCCATGGAAAGTGGACAAAGACAGGTTGACGCTAACTCTAGTCCTAGCCAGAAAGTTCTTAAAGCCTCCCTGTGGCCACGCCGTCCGCAGTGGGTTGAGGCTTCCCAGAAAACTCCAGAGAAATGCTTCCCTACACCTTGCACCAAGAGCCAGAGGGTGACCCGTGGGGGGCGGCATGGTTTAACTGAAGGAACACCAGAAAGGGGACTTGGTGCTCTCAGGGTAGATATCCACTTGCTGCTAACTCAGTTTTTCCACGGAAAGTGAACTGCAACATGCTGAAAATTTAAAACAAACAAAGCAGCCGCAATCCTCTCCGACTGCATAGAGCTTCATCTTGCCCTCACTTAACTCAAACCTTCCCAGCGACCCCAAGGAGGAGACAGGATGAAAGTTACACTTCCCATTCTCTAGATGGGGAAACTGAGGCTCGGATTTGATGACATTCCACGGTCACACCGGAAGGGATGGGCAGATCCTGGGTGCGGATCTTTCTCCACCCCCCACAGTTGTGACTACGCCTCCAACGATCCATAATTATTCAGTCAGCCTTGGTACGGCGAGAATCATCTCCTGGGGGAGGTGGATAGTTAGATGGCAAGTGTGACTTTTACGTGGAAGACGTCTCAATACAAAAGCATTTTTATACAAGGAGACGAAGAATAGGGGCTCAGACCGTCTCTGGGATAGCGATCTTTTGTCACTTTATTAAATTCAGATTTATTGCCGACTCCCTGACCAAAAACATAGCTGTTAGCAGTCCATAACGTGGAGCGGAAATACGAGTTCTCAGTGAATCCGAGGGAAAAAAAAAAAGAAGAGGGAGAAGAAACCTTAATGACCTGTCACTCGGAATAAATCTTAGTGGCCACATAAACTGGGATGACAGGAATTTATACTGTTCTTCAGCACTTGAATGACTAATGTGGTCAGAACGCAGGGACCACATTAGTTATTCCTCTTACCAAGTCAGCACCTGTTTGTAGACTCGGAACCGCTTTGATGAAGCCTAGGAATGCCGCCTCGATGTCCCTAGGCCACGTGCTTGGGGGGCAGAAACCTTCCCACACAGCTTGAAGCAGAGGTGGCATTTCTGTCCTATCCTGAGACTCTCACCTTGGCTGTTCCCAGGGGCCTGGAAGGTTCTGAGTCAGAGGAGTCCCCTCGAGAGGCTGGAGGTAATCGTCCAGGAGGTAATGACGCTTGCGGAGCAGGGGCAGCCGGAAAGGGTCTCAGAGGGTCTCAGACCTACATCCGGATCATTCCCAATTCCACCCTAATCCATGCCGGGATTCTAGATTTACTACATTAGAGTCCCCAGAGATCAGTTAGGCCCTTTTTTCAGAAGAGAAGACTGAGGTTTATGGGACGGAAGTAACTAGCTCCAAGTCACAAGGCAAGAGTGTCCAATGCAGAACGAGAGCTCGGATTTCCAGACTCTAGACCATCACAGCTTCTGTGAGTGTGACACCAGTCCTTCCTTATTCGAGTCCGAATGACCGTCAACCTGCACACCACTGACACCTAACTGAGAGATGTCCCACGTTCCATGCTGGGGACATGAACCCCCGATGCAAAAAACCCCATTAAGTTACTCCCCATGAGTCATTACTGACCCCGAAGAGCCCCCGTCACTGATGTAGCATGTGACCATCTATACCCTGGTTTCACATTTTCCTACTTAGTTCTCACAACCTCCCTGAAAATGCAGAGAGGCTGTTACTTTTCGTCACCGTACCGATGAAAAAGCTGAGGCTCCTAAGTTAGGTGAAGGAGCCCGCGCTTCCGTTTTCTCAAAGGAGCGAGGGTCTGAGGAATCAATGAAATCCCAAATGCACTGAAATGAAGGGCTATTAGTGTGTCTTGTCAACAAACATCGCTGTCGTCATTCAGAGTCCATAGATGCCCCAGCTCTGACCGTGACCTGAGACATTGCAGTCTACTAGGAAAGGAAGCAGCCATCAAACCTCTGGCCTCTCCCGGGCCTGGGCCGTCCTAGCCTTCCCAGAGCCTGCCCAACCCATTCCTGGAGTTTCTGGTTACTTCGGATAACATCATTTTCCCCCTTCAAACGGTTCATCCAAAATGTAACCTTTATAAAAGAGCTTCTGCGTCTGATTTGGTGCCCTATTCTTTTTTTGTCATTAAAAAACCCACAAAAACATTTTAGCTGTTTTAAAACTTGTTCATCCTAAAGTTCTTCCGGGTAAATTTTATGCTTCTATTCATTTATCAAATTTACAGCATTTTCTGAAGATGATATTTCTTATCTATACAGGTGTCTTTTCTAATAAGAGGTATAAAATTACCTTTTCCTCAAAATAATATGTATCTGGCAATCAACGCATGCATTAAAAGCTTGAATTCCGGTCTACTGTTATGCATAGACACCCCCAATCCTGACACCCCCAATCCCATCTGTGTAATTACAGATGATATATACTAAGGTTGGGTATTTTTTATCTTGTGCTTCATAATTGGCTATTAATTTATGAACTAAAACATGGAGTCTATAAGCCAGGTGGCCCAGGGCGAGCTGCTGCAGATTTGATCGATTGTGATCCGAGGACATGCATTAGAGGTCACCCAAGTGACATCTATAACGGGGGGTGGGGGGAGGGGTGGGGGTGGGGGAGAGGGAATGCCAGAAGCTGGTGTGGCGGGGGAAGAGGCCTTTGAACATGGGCAAATACCACCTGTGCAGAAAGATTGACGGGGGTTCTAGGCCTGGCATTCGAGCCCACGTAGATCTTTAAAAGGCTTTAAAACTGATGACTTCCGAGCGGCCACCTCTTTCACTCATTCATGCTGCCGGTTTACGGAACATCCACTAGGCCGGTGTGCCAGGCACTAGGCTTGATTCCGGGGACACAACTGTGGGCATAAACACCCTTGCTCCCCGACTTCGTGCAACGTGTTCCCTGGTGAGGGAGACACATCTTAAGTCACAGTCACACAGCCGTGTCCTTGTGCGGGGAGGCTATAGGCCACGGGAGCAACAACTTCATTTCCCAGTCTCCCTTGCAGCCGCGGGAGGCCACGTGACACTTCCTGGCTACTGAAGCGTGAGCGGAAGCCTGTCGGGTATTGCGGGAAACTTTTGTTTTCAGTCTCGTTGCCTCCTTCCTTTTTTTCCTTTCCTTCTGGACTGCGAATGGAGGCTGGGAGTGAGCAGCCATCGTGCAGCTAGAATGTGGCCGGGCAGCATTGTTAAGTGAGAAAAAATAAGCCCGTTCTCTTCGGTTACACACAGTAACTGCTTCTCTCTTCTAGGCAGTCCCTCCTGCTAAACTCACTCGGATCTTCAGTGTAAGGTTGTGAAGCCGGAATTCTCTGAATGGGCGGTAGGAGCCCAGAAAGGGTGATTCCGGCAATGGTCAGCTTCCAGAACTCCGGAATGATGTCTGCAGGGGCTGCCCAGACAGGAAGGGTCTGGTCCGCTCTGTTTCAAGGGCTCCCCCAGGGTGGGCAGCGTGTGAGAGTGGGTTGTAACTACTCCCCCGTCTTACATTCAATGGCACTGAGCAGTGTAGGGAAGCACACCATGGCGCCTCCTTCGCAGGGCTGTCACCTAGGAAGAGGAGGTGGGGGAGTGTGGGCGGAAATCTGTAAAAATAAGGAAGGGCAGGGACGTCAGTTACCTTTCTTTTAATACCAGGCAGTCTGGAATTAAAGGTAGCAAGGCAGGAAGTACATATAGTGAAAGGCTAAGGAAGAGGTGGATTTTGAACTAGACCCTGAGGGATGGTGCTGACCATGATGGGTAAGCCACAGAAAGCTGGGCAGCTGGGGGCCAGCATGGTGCGGAGGCCAGGAGGAAAGGCCGAGAACCAGTGCAGGAAAGAGCCGGGCTAGGACTCACATCCTTCCATACGTTAAAGAATGAATTGGAAACCAGTGGAAATGACCAGTGACCGGGTATAAAGGAGCGTGTGTGTGTGTCCGCACACTCCTGTTGATGGTTTTGTAAGGGGGAGAGAGAGGCACCAAGGTGGAGTTGTCTCCAACAATCACCTAAGCTGAAGGAATGTGGAGCCCTGGTCGCGTTTTTTCCAAGCAGTATTTCCCAGACCTGGGTCCCGGAGTAGATCTTCGGCTGCGGCACAGGCTTAGAAGGACAGCCTCCCTGTTCCTTGCCCAGCGGCCACCCACCGTTGGAGAAGCACAAACCGGGAGTTCTTTCCACGAGGCACGCGTGGCAGGGCCAGGGAGAGATCCATCCCGGGTAATGAGACAATTAGCTCCTTGCATTCTTCCTGCAGGAACAAATCTGGGCCCCCGTGGCATCTGTCCCCTCCTGTTCCTCCAGCTGGCCTCCTTGCCACGCGCACACCCTGCCGGGAACCGAGCCCCGGCTGCCTGCCGCTCCCCTGCCCACTTGCGCTCCCGGGAGGGGTTCGGGGGAGGCTGGAGGAGCAGGAAGGAACCAGAGGCTCGCAGGGGGCGGCGTGATTGATCGCGCGCGCCCCTGAACTCCCCGGCGAAGTTCTCCTGCGGGGTTGGCAGCCCCTTCTTGAAAGCTGCTCCGCAGCGGAGGTGGCATATGGACTGTTGACAGAGCAGCTGCCGGGGAAGAAGACGCTGAAAGGAAGCCTCGAGGGATAAACAGAGAAATCCATGTCACTACGTGGGGCCCCGTGGCGCGCCGCTCCCCGCGCAGGCGAGCTCACCCTCCTTCCCCTTCCCTGCAAGGAAAAGTGGTTTGGGCTGCTGGGCTCTAAAATAAGATCCGGATGACGATCGTCACCATCACATTTGTTGAGCACTTACTACGTGCGAGCCACTTCTGTTAACTACTTTAGGTGTGTTATTCCAGTTACTCCTGCAGAGCCCTCTGTGGAAGAAACTCTTGATCCCATTTTATAGATGAAAACACCGAGGCTGGAGAATTTAGGGATATCATGCTGGTTGGACAGCTACTAAGTGGCCCAGGTTGAACTCCAAAGACTGTACTCCTAAATGTTCAGGTGGTTTCCTGTTGGGAGCGCTTCCGCGTCAGACCACTGGATTAGTGTTGATTAAGACCCACCGTGGTGTACTTGACACAGCCACAGGGCGTTCTTTCTCTCATGGGACCTCCAGAGTGAAGGGGAAGCTTATATCTGCAGCTTAGAGTCTCTAGCCCAGTGCCTGGCATAGAGGCATACAGTCAATTACATGAATAATACATGAAAAAATCAGTCAACCCTTAGGAGAGCTGTTTTCACACCCATTTTGCAGATGGGAAAGCAGGCTCCTTAGAGAGTCTTGCCTAAAAGACTTGGCAGAGGGGCACCCGAGTGGCTCAGTCGGTTAAGCGTCCGACTTCGGCCCGGGTCATGATCTCACGGTCTGTGGGTTCGAGTCCTGCGTCGGGCTCTGTGCTGACAGCTCGGGGCCTGGAGCCTGCTTCAGATTCTGTGTCTCCCTCTCTCTCTGCCATTCCCCTGCTCATGCTTTGTCTCTCCTGCTCCAAAAAAAAAAAAAAAAAAAAAAAAAAAGACTTGGCAGAGAAGAGGCTTGAACTCTGGTTTTCAAGCCATAGGACCGGACCCGTTCTGGAGTGCATCAGATTGGGTGGGGTGGGGTGGGGTGGGGAAGCTGGCTGGGTTGGGGGAAAAGGGGGGAGGGCGAGTGAGAATATGAAACCATGAATGTAGTTTGTTAAGAACTCAGTCGCTGATCTCTTAATAAATCCCTGGTCTAGAGAGTTAGCGGAATACTGTTTCAAGAGTATCTAGCTTGAGTAAAAAGATGTGAAAATTTTTTTCTTGTTGTCAGAGCCCTGTCTGCAGCCTGATCCCCAGGGAGCTGTGGGTTGGTCTCTGTCCCTTGCGTCTATCAAATACTCTTTTCCCCAGGTGCGTCGGTCACCCCCGTTGGGAATCTGGACCCTGCAGACACCAAGACAGAAACCAAGAGCCGGTTCATCATGTCGAAAGCTGATACCTGACAGAGATTCAATCTCATCGTGAGGCTGCGATCTTGGAGATAAATGGAGTGGACTAATTTTCTCCAACTCCAGAGGGAAACGTTCCCAAGTATCAAAGGCAGCCTCATAAACCGCATGGATGGCACTACCACCAAGCTCCCCGTGGGGGTGAGCCAACTTATGGCCCGGCTGTTGGCACGAGGACAGGAGCAGAGGCGTGGCACATTCGGGTTGCCAACATTTTTAAAGGTCCGCTGAGACCACAGGCACTTCTTCTCCACCTGAAAGGCATGGGGGCACCCTGAACGGGTCTTTGCTGATACAGAGGGGAACCAGGCTCTTGGGCCCCTTTTGGTTGGCCTCCTTCCTACCTCTCCAGCCTCCTCCTAAGTCCTTTCCTCTCAGCCTCATCGGATACTGTTTCACCTCTGGGCATTTGCATATGCTCTGCGGTAGTGCATATCCTACTCCATTCACTAAACTTTTTTGTACTTAGAAGCCCAGCTCAAGTCACAAGGTTTGGACCCCCCCACCCCCCGGCAGAGTTGGTTAATTTCTGCGCAGGATTCCCACAGCACTTTGCATGTTCTTCTGCATCCAAGGGCCCGATAGTCGCTTGCTACTCCCTTTTGAACGAACAGTAAGCCGCGACATCTAACCTGTTGGCAACCTCTTTTGCACCATTTATCTTGTACAGACTTCCAAGGGAGCTTGGGGAGACCAGTGGAGAGCAACGTGGAGGACTCCTGAGGTGCAGAGGCTCCTGGGGTTTTGCCCATCCTGAGCTTCTGTCCAAACAGAATTGTGTGTCCAGAAAACAATGTCTTCCCAGGCCGAACCTGGCTCCCAGGGAGGGGAAGGCTGAGTGGAGATAGTAGATCTCAGCCCCCAAGGTCTCCATGGGCCTTTTGACACCACAGTGGCCGCCTCCTCAGTCCTTCCCAAGCCCTACTAATGGCATGATCATCCCCGACATCCAAGTGGGGCCTGAGGAATTTGTGCCAGTCCGTCCTTCCGCTCCCCTGCCCTGCACCCAGGGCGAGTCACCCAGCCTCAGGTCCCACACGTGTGGCTAACAAGGACACTGACCTCATAGGATGGAAACAACGATGACATGAGATATCATTCATTTGATCACTTACGTATCTAGGGTTTTTTATAGCCAAACGGTGAAGTGCCTGAATCTTAACTATAAGCTTGATCATTGTTTTTACATCTGCATAGACTCAGGTAACCGCCGCCCAGATCCAGAGAGCGAGCTAAATGAGACTTTAAAAGCTGACATAAGCTTATAAACTTTAAAGTGCTGCAGAGATGGCGGTTTTGAATATTACCAGGAGGTGGAGCCTCTTTCACGTTAAATTCCTCTCCCACAACTTCTAGGTTTCTAGAAACCAGTAGCATCAGTTGCAGTCACCCTAGCCGATTACCCCAGGTGCCAGGAGCTCAGCGTCCCAGCTATGCCGAGCGGTCGGGGAGACAGAGAGCCACCCACAGCTCCCGGCACCCACGGCTCCCAGAACCCCTGCTCTGGGCAGGGAGCTCCGGGAACTACTCCAGCAGGCATTTGGATGTCCTGACAAAATGCGGCCAGTGACAGCACAGGAGTGTGCAGTTTCAATTCAATGCAGCTGGGTTGAAAGATGTGCCCTGGACGCCAGGCCCCAGGCAGAGAAGGAGAGAAGGAGCTTCCTGGGCCGGGCTCGCAGAAGGCGGGGCCGTGGACATTACCACGTAAGTCCCTGTGAGGTCGAACCCCACAGAGGCCAAGGGTCTGAGTGTCACCCGTCTCTCCCGTGGGACTCTCTTCCTGAGGTTCCCAGACCTCTCTCTCCAGTGCTGACCGCCACTCTGGGCTTTAGCCAGCTTCTCCACTTTCTCCTCCTGGCTGCTCCAGGGCCCCACAAACTCGCGGGTCCCTGA